>JAQPPZ010001493.1:17033966-18276259 GCA_028583015.1 Wollemia nobilis
TCACAAGGCAGAAAACTGTTGCAATATCGCGACATGTTGAGAAGAAAGAAAACTGTCGCAATATCGCGACATGTTGGCAAGAAAGAAAAACTATCGTGATATCGCGACGTGTTGAGAAGAAAGAAAAATTTCACGATATCGTGACATGTTGGAAAGAAAGAAAAACTATCGCGATATCGCGACATGTTGAGAATAAAGAAAAACTATCGCGATATCGCGACATGTTCGGAGAGAAAGTGCAAGCAAGCAAAATTGTCGTGATTTTGCAACATGTTCAGAGAGAAAGCGTAAGCAAGCAAAACTATCATGATTTCATGACATGTTTGGAGAAACAGTGCAAGCAAGCAAAAATGTCATGATTTCGTGACATGTTGAAAGAGAAAAAGACAAGTAGAAAAAATGTCGTGATTTCATGACATATTGCAAGGAATATTGTATAGACGAAAAAGTGTCGCGATTTCACGACATATTGCAAGGAAGATTGTATGGACAAAAAAGTGTCACGATTTCGTGACATATTGCAAGGAAGGTTGTACGAACGAAAAAGTGTCATGATTTCATGACATATTGCAAGGAAGGTTGTACGGACAAAAAAGTGTCACGATTTTGCGACATATTGCAAGGAAGGTTGTACAAACAAAAAAGTGTCATGATTTCGTGACATATTACAAGGAAGGTTATACAGAAGAAAAAGTGTCACGATTTCATGACATATTGCAAAGAAGGTTGTATGGATGAAAAAGTGTCACGATTTCACGACATATTGCAAGGAAGATTGTACAGACAAAAAAGTGTCATGATTTCGCGACATGTTGCAGGAGAGAGAGTTCGAAAGAAAAAGTGTCACGATATCATGACATGTTGCAGGAAAGAGAGTCCGAAAGAAAAAGTGTCGCGCTTTCGCAACATGTTGCAGGAGAGAGAGTCCGAGAGAAAAAGTGTCATGATTTCACGACATGTTGTAGGAGAAAGAGTCCGAGAGAAAAAGTGTTGCGATATCACGACATGTTATAGGAGAGAGAGTCTGAAAGAAAAAGTGTCATGATTTCATGACATGTTGTAGGAGAGAGAGTCCGAGAGAAAAAGTGTTACGATATCGCGACATGTCGGGTTTTCACGACCCGAAGGCAAGAGAAAGAGCTAAGGAGAAAAAGTGCGGCGATATCACCACATGTCAGGTTTTCGTGACCCGAAGGCAAGAGAGAGTCCAAGAGAAAAAATGTTGTGATATCGCGACATGTCGGGTTTTTGCGAACCAAAGGCAAGAGAAAGAGCAAAGGAGACAAAGTGTCGCGATATCATGACATGTCGCATTTTTGCTACTAAAGGAGGAGAGAGAAAGTACGAAGGCAAAAGTGTCATGATATCGCGACAAAAGTAAAGAGGAAGAGCAAGGAGGCAAAAGTGTCGTGATATCACGACATGTGTTTTCGCGAGTGCAAATCCGAGAAGAGGACAAAGAGGCAGAAGTGTCATGATTTTGTGACAGGTCACTTTGGCACGAGCAAAGAAGAGAACCCAACCGAAATAAGATATGTGACAATTAATTAGAGTTATACGGCAGTTACAGGTGCAGTTGTAGAAGAAATTCATGCAGATAAAATAAGAAGAGTTAACTAAAGTTAGTACATCAGTTACAGGTGCAGTGACAGTGAAAATGCATGCATGCACAGAAAAGAAAGCGAACAGTCACTAAGGAAAATATGAACAGTCATGGAAAGGTATATGTGGCAATTCGTTGCATGTAACGTAATGCCTACTCTATATATACAAAAGGAGTTACATATAAAAGGTGTTACAATTGACAAGTGGCATATAAGAATATGAAAGAAACAGTTACAATTGACAAGTGGCATATGATAAATGAAAGAAGGCATTATAAATGGAGTTACAAAGTGAAAGGATTGTTATAATAGGATGTCTTCATGGAGAATTAGGTGCTGTTGATATAGAGTGTGAGTGCACTGCTGAAGAGAGCAAAAGTGCTATGAAAATGAGGGCAGGAAGAGTGCCGTAAGAGAGTGTTAAGCAGAGCCGTGAGAGCCGTAAGAGTGCAGTAAAGAAGCACAACAAAGGGGTCTATAAGAGGGCAGTAAAAGTATAGTAAGCAGAGCCACAAGTGTGTGTGGTGTTTTGGTGAATAGCGAGAGAGGTTGGGTTAGCAATAGACCAGTCAGGGTCTTGTATAAGCGAAGGCATCTTTATGTCAAAAATATAGTTTCAAAATTGCAGTCCAAGTTGGTGCTTGGAATTAGGGGTTGGTGCTCCTTTCTATTGATGCAGATAAATTAGGGGTTGGTGCTCCTTTTTGTTGGTGCAGATAAATTAGGGGTTGGTGCTCCTTTCTATTGATGCAGATAAATTAGGGGTTGGTGCTCCTTTCTATTGGTGCAGATAAATTAGGGGTTGGTGCTCCTTTTTGTTGGTGCAGATAAATCATGGGTTGGTGCTCCTTCCAGTGGGTGCTGGTAAATTGATTGTAAAATTGATATTTTAAAAAGGCTAGATTTTGATGGGAGTCCAAGCAGTCATTTTTGAGGAGTAGCCAAAACTGGTGAACATCGTTACATCTTGTGTTGTGTGATGCTCTCTTGTTACACTTGCTTTATGTGGTTTTAAGCTTTCATTGTTTAGGCATTAAGAATTGTAGATTCAAGTTTTTAAAGAGCCACACTGATTCACCCCCCCCTCTCAGTGTCAAATAGCAAAGTACTTTATTGTAACCATAAAATAAAGAGATTTTTTTGGTAACTATGGCCTTACACAATAGCTTACCTATACCAGAATATAACGGTTATGACTATGAGTATTGGTCTATAAAGATGAAGATCTTTCTCATAAGAAGAGGTTTGTGGGACATAATAGAAGAGGGCTACACAAAATCATCATACTGGACAACACTAAGTGTCGTAGACAAGAAAACATGAAAAGAAGAGAAAAAGAGCAACTCTTTTGCTCTTTCTCATCTTTTAAGCTGCATTGGATAAAAGCATATTCCCTAGAATCGTCGCTTGTACAACTACACAATCTTCATGGAAAGCATTGAGTGATGGATTCCAGGATAGTAATCAAGTAAAGCAGGTAAGGCTTCAAACACTGAAGAGATAGTTTGAAAATATTCGAATGAAAGATGATGAAAAAGTCGATGATTATTGTGTTAGAGTAAAAGAAATTGTGGATAAAATGGTTTCACTAGACGAAGAAATCAAGCCTGAGACAATTATAATAATTTTTTTGTGAACACTTACACAGAAATGGAACCATATTGCCATAATTATAGAAGAATCCAAAGATCTTTCCCTTTTAACATTCGATGCATTAATCAGATCGTTAATGTCACATGAAGAGAGGTTTCCTAAAACTCCTTCAACCAGCTATGGAGGTGATGATAAGGCCTTAAATTCCAATGAAAACAATGGAAGAGGATGACGAAGAGATCAAGGCAGAGGCAAGAAAAGAGTTAGAGGTAGAGGCAACTATAGATGAGGTAATCAAAACAGAGGAGGCAACCATAACAGAGGAGGTAATTCCAACAAAGGAGGCAACTCATATAGAGGAGGCAATAAAAAAAGAGGTGGAAATCAAAATCGATGAGGAAATCAAGGACAAGGAAGTGACAAGTCAAAACCAATTTGTTTCAATTGTGGCAAGCCAGGTCACTTCGCTAGCAACTAGTGGTCCAAATCTTCATAAGGCAACAATAGTCAATATGGTAATTATGGAGAATAAGATGGTACCTCTAATATTTTTCTTTCATATGGACAATCAGAATAGAATCTAAATGACACATGGATTATGGATACTGGTTGTTCAAACCACATGAGTGGCAAAGAACATTTATTTATTTGCTACTCTAGATTCCACTTATAAATCCTAAATCAAATTAGGGGATGATAATACATTGCATGTAGAGGGTATTGGAGCCATGGAGGTTCCAACCAAATAAGGACTAAAGAAAGTGCATGACATATATTACACTCCAAATCTCCAACACAATCTTCTAAGTGTTGGATAAATTATGGAAAAAAATTACAAGCTTGTATTTTATGAAGGACAACGTATCATTTTTGATAAAATAATCATAATCATGTCATCACATAGGTCCCCATGACCAAGAATAGGTTATTCCCTCTCAAATTTGATGAACCAGGAGGAGCTCAAATTACAAATGTAGCTATAAAAAATCCAAGTGTGTTTTGGCACTTGCGATATAGTCACCTTAATTCCGCTAGCTTGAAACTTATAACTTCTCAAGCTATGGTGATAAGACTTACTAAAATCAATTGAACAAAAGGAGGACTATGAAGGATGTGCTTTGGGAAAGCACTCAAGGTTGAATTTTCCAAAAGGACAAGCATGGATAGCCAAATATCCACTTCAGTTAGTACATTCAAACATCTGTGGACCAATGCAAACACAGAGTCCCGAAAACTATTCTTATTTTCTCACTTTTATAGATGACTTCTCTAGAATGTTTTGGATTTATTTTTTGAAACATAAAGATGAAGCTTTTGATTGCTTCATAGATTTTAGAAACACTGTAGAGAATCAAAGTGGGAATTATGTAAAATGTCTTAGGACAGATCGAGGAGGTGAATACTCCTCAAAAGTATTCTTGAAATATTTTAAAGCAAGTGGGATTAAAAGGCAATTCACCACTGCCTATACCCCACAAAAAAAATGGTGTGGTCGAGAGAAAGAACTTCACCATAGTTCAAATGGCAAGATTGATGCTTTATACTAAGTATCTAACTCATATGTACTGGGCAGAGGCTATAAGAACCAGTGTATATATTCTAAATAGAAGTCCTCTTCTAGTTTAGATGGTGTCACTCCTTTTGAGGGGTGGTACGAAAAGAAACCTAATGTAAAGCACTTCAAAGTGTTTGGTTCTTTAGCATATGCACACATTCATGATGAGAAGAGGAAGAATATTGATCCAAGAAGTCAAGCTTGTATATTTGTAGGGTATTGTGAGTCTACAAAGGAATATAGACTCTACAATCCCAAGACTCATAAAGTTATACTCTCCAGGGATGTAATTTTTTATGAAGGGGGAGAATGGGGTCATCAAAGATTTTTTGTTGATGATGAGTCCCAAGATGTAAGTTATTCATAGGTACAACAGGTTTCTCCAAATAAAAGCGAAGGCACACCACCCCCTCCAAGCCCATACATGAGTACTACATCAAGTACTTCAACCACCACTTCAATTCCTTCTCCACAGAGATCAGTAAGTTCTTCACCGATGGACATTGATAGAGACTCTCCATCGAGAGGCAAAATAACATTACAACATCATCCATATTTTCAAATGTTGGATCAAAATTTCTAGAGAAGATTCACTAGAAGCCAAGCTAGTGAGATGAATACAATTTTGCAGCAAATTGAAAATTTGCAATTGTAGGGAGATGATGACTCCCATGATCTAAGGGGATATGTAGTCAATTATGCTTTATTGGCTAGTACATAGCTAGAACCAACTAGCTATGAGAAGACATGTACTCAAAATGTATGGCAAGAAGCCATGAAAGAGGAAATAACCTCTATAAACAATAATGATACATGGGATCTAGTAAAGCTACCCAAAGGAAAAAAATATGTTGGATGTAAATGGGTCTACAAGACCAAGTACAATGCTGATGGAAGAATTGAGAGGCATAAGGTGAGACTAGTAGCAAAGTTTTTTACTAAGAAATTTGGCATTGACTATGAGGAAACCTTTGCTCCCGTTGCATGACAAGAAACAATTAGATCAGTTCTTTCCTTAGCAGCCCATAAAGGATGGAATGTTCAACACATGGATGTGAAAAGTGCTTTTTTGAACGGATACTTGACAGAAGAGGTTTATGTTCAATGACCTCAAGGTTTTAAAGAACAGGGAAAGTAGAACCTTATTTACAAATTGAATAAATCACTTTATGGCCTCAAGCAAGCACCAAGAGCTTGGTACTCATGCATTGATGGCTATTTTAGCGAGTATGGATTCATAAGAAGCAAAAGTGAACTAACTCTGTACTACCTAAAGCATGGATTAGACATTCCAATAGTTTGTTTGTATGTGGATGATCTAATATTTATGGGTAGTAACAGTAAAATGAATATGGAGTTCAAAAACTCCATGATGAAACTATTTGAGATGAAAGATATTGGTTTAATGTGATACTTCCTAGGGATGGAAGTGCATCAATCAAATAAAAGGATCTTCATATGTCAACACAAGTATTCTTGAGACATGATCAAGAAATTTGCCATGGATCAGTGCAAATCAGTTGCAACTCCAAATGGACATGGGATCCAATTTAGCAAGGATGATGGAGCATCACAGGTTGACATGACCACTTACAGAAGCATGGTTGGGAGTTTGATGTTTCTCACCAACACAAGACCCGATATTCAATATGTTGTTTCTCTAGTTTCAAGGTTTATGGCTAGTCCATATGAGTTGCATCTACAAGCAACTAAAAGAATCTTAAGATATGTAAAAGGTACATTGGATTTTGGAATCCATTACCAAAAATGTAATTATGTGAAATTAGTTGGCTTCAGTGACAGTGATTGGGGCAGCAATATAGATGATAGGAAATATACATTAGGAAATTGTTTTAGTCTAGGATCAGCACTAATTACATGGAGTTACAAGAAAAAAAATTTTGTAGCATTGTCATAGACTGAGGTTGAGTATATAGCCATCACACATGCTAATACTCAAGCCCTATGGTTGAGAAAAGTTCTTGAAGAGATTGGAGAAATTCAAAGTGGTCCAACTTGACTGTATTGTGATAACAAAAGTTCCATTTAGTTGGCATACAATCCAATCCACCATAGCAAATCAAAGAATTTCGATATAAAGTATCACTTCATTCAAGATATGGTGGAACAAAAGATAGTTGAGCTTCAATATTGTAACACTTTGGATAATATTGCAGACATCTTCACCAAAGGTATAGTTAAAGCTCAATATATAAAATTGAGATACTGTATAGTCAGTCCTCTTAACTTTAAGGAGGAGAATGTTGGAAATTAAAGCAGTATAAAAAGGTAAAAACTTGTTTACAACGGTAAGATTTTGACCTTACCCTTTTACCTTCTTGGATGGCAGCTTACTGGGTAGATTGGATGGTATGGACGACAAGGCATTCGACATCAATTTCCCTTCCTCCTTTCCTCCCTATTTTTCTTCATTTCCTAACTTCTATATTTACCAAGGTTGTTAAATCAACCCTATTTAAGCATTGTAATTTCTAATTTTCATAAGGCTAATGAATAATATTTCTTATTTGCATTTTACTCCAAGACTCACATGCGACACCTAGTGCTGAAATGGCTATAACATATCTTCATTAGGGAAAATATCCCCATGATCTATAGGTGAATCAGTGCAATCCTAATCAATAACATCTATATCAAGGTGCAATGGTTTAGTAGGATCAACTAGGTTTTGAAGTGGAGTGGTCAAATCAATGGAGATTGTGTTGATGGATGAAATGAAATCTCCAGGACCATATGGGTAAAATTTTGTCTTAGAGGTTTTTCCTTCATACTCACGTTGAGGCTCTAGAGGAAAAGGAATCTTCGGATCTTGCCCATGAGAATGCTAGATAACAATATCATTGGTTTCCAAGAGCTCTCTAAACATAGGTGGAGGGAGATTGATTGCACGGTAAATGGCATCTAAGTCGATAGGTCTTCCCAAAAACCGTAATCTAGGGTCTATGGAACGAAGTGCTACTTATCTTTCTACCAGCATGTTGAATTACCACAAGTGGTGAGACCAAAGATAAGCCATATTAGTCTTATCTTCATAGTCATCATCACTTATTTAAAAACCATTGGCATTGGTATGCGGTCCTAATACAAGGGACACATGTCTTGACCCCAAGGAGGCAATCTCTATCTCATCCTCATATTATTCGTCACTTATGAAGATGCCATTTGCATTAGTTTCTTACCCCAATCTATGGTACCACTGCCTTGGCCCTAGGTAGGCTCTTTTTGTTGAGTCCTCTGACTTAGCCATTTTTGTTCGATATGTATCCACTCTCGTTGTGGTTGGACCAGGTAAGGCTTTATAAATAGTGATGCCCATGATAGGCTAAGCTTAGCTGTACTTCATCATCACTTGCCACATATCCATTTTATTCTCACTCTTCATCCCACAAGATACAACCTGTAGGGATGATGTCAATTGAGAAGTTTGTATGTTAAATATATGGTGGTGGTATGTTTACCACAACCACTTGTCTATTGATCAAATGTCTTGTACTTGATGGGTGATAAGGAATAAAATCAATGTCTTCTCCTAACCCCACGTTTAATCTATCCAAGGATGTTGCTAAAGATTAATATTGACCTCTAATATGGTAGCCTAACCCAAACTTGTCAGTATGAAGTTGGTATTGTAGCTCGCATGGTCATCTATGCCCCTGCTCATATATACCCAGATCGTAGCCATGCCAATGGCAATGTTTGAAGTAGCTTAGAGAAAACTTTGGATTAGAGAGATAACAAAAATTAACAATGAATAGTTCATAATTACCCTCTTCTATGTCCAAAGACTTATGGGTGCAGTCTAGGCCAACATAGATAAAGTTGTTATGGTTGGGAGGGATTCCAAGTGGAACCATTATTCCCATTGGTGGTCTTAGGTATTTTGGCCATCCCATGTCTTGTGTAGACTCAATGATGGGTGTGAATTTTATGCTCTGTACAAGGTACTCTCCTATCCTTGTACTCATCAAGTGTATTGTCACATGTGATGTGGATGACTCTACAGACGACACTGATGAAGGGGATTCTAGTATTTCCTTGGCTTGATCCTGGAGATCTTCTTCTTCCATGGGAATTGGGATTTCTATAGTGGCTATAGTTAGCAATTCCTTAGGATTTTCTCTATTGATTAATGACACATTTAGGTTATGATTATATTTAGGTTTAGATGTTGATGGTCTCTTAGAAGCGTCAATTATTTTGGATGCAAGAGGAGGTGCCGATGTAGATGGGTCTTTTTGTACCCCTTTGTCTCTATCATCTAGTTACGTAGTTGGAGATGAAGGTCCTACATACAGGTGGGTGGAAGGAATCACAAAATATTTTGGAAGATCCACCTGATGGACATATTGGAATGGTTCTTCATCAGCCAAGACTACGTAGACTTTATCATCATGCACATACTTGACACATTGGTGTAAAATCAAAGGCACAGACTTCATATCTCTTATCCAAGGATGTCCTAGGAGGATGTTGTATTGCATGGCCTCTTTCAAGACATGACACATTACAAGGATGGTCTTATGCCCCACCTTAATGGGTAGTACTATCATTCCCACAATAGAGCATAAAGCATCATTGAAATCTCTTAATGTGTAGGCTCCTAGAATGATATTGGATTTGGGGATCTTAAGGTGCCCTATTGTTGTTGTTGTGATGATGTTGATTTATGAACCTGTATCGATCAAAACCAGCTTAAAAGGTAAATTATTGATTGATACAATAATGTGAAGTGGAGGATCTGGTGAGGCAGTAGGTACTGTCTTAATATCATGATAATAAAATCAAATTATAGGTTCTTGGAATTGTTGTACTTGTCCCACAAAATGAATGAATGCATTCGAATCTTGTGGTTGGAGCTCAATTTATCTCAAAATATCCATCAAAATCTCCCTGTGCTTTGGGGACTATTGTATGAGCTCATAGATAGATAGCTTGGTCAAAGTCATTTGTAAGTTTTGTTCTAGTCTACTCTAAACAGTTACCATAGGTCAATTTGGTGAACCTAGAAGGTTGTTTTTCCCTTGCCTCTATCTAGGTGCAGTTAGGACATTAACAGGAGCCACATGAGGTTATGGTTGATCATATTGTCTACTCTTGGTTGCTATGTTGACAATTTAAACCATCCCAATGCATCCATGGGTAGGCGTATCAATTCAAACCTGATTGACTTAGGTTCCTTTCCATCTAGGGATCTCATGGTTTAGAAGCAGGTTTTTGTATATTCCCATATCTTTGTTAGCAGGAGCCAGTGGGTTGTCAACTTTAAGTTCTACCACTTCAATCATATTTTGCACCTAGTTCTTGAAACCAATGTGCACTTTAATTTCATGCCCTGGTATTTTGTGATAAGGGCAAAACTAAATTTATCTATATCCTTTTGGCTTAGGATGGTTGGGATCAAAAATAGATACATCGGGAAACCTAATATTCCTAGCCTCATTCAACTGGTTGAAAATTGATTGCATTGAATCTGATAGAGGTGTGAAATAGCGATATGGCTTGCATTCTCTGTTTCACCCCTAATTTTTATTTTGATCATAATTGGCTAGTGGGGGCTATGCTTGATAATTCTGGGGTTGTAGCGCAGCCCCATATTTAGGTGCAACTAATACTACTTGATAAACTGGAGCTGGGTTCACCAAATTCTGCTTGTATTTGTCATTTTTGCCATTTTTGTTCCACTCCTTTCTTTGGAGCTTGATGGTTCCTCATCTAATTTTATATCCTCAATGAGTTTGGCCTATGCCAAGGCTTCCTTAAATGAAGGATATTGTTGAAGTTGTAACAAGAGGAAGATGTGTTTAGAAAAAATATTGGTGAACATGTGAACGACTTCTTCTGTGGGGATGAAGAATGATAACTTTGCTATGAATTTTCTCCATCTATCCCCATAATCCATTACTAGCTCATCATCATAATGTTTTAAGTTGGCTAGGTCTAAAAGGTTCACCTTATTCTTAGCACCAAAGGAGAAATTTTTTAGGAAAGCATTTACTAGTTGTTCAAAACTGGATATGTTGTGCTTGGGAAGCTGGTTGAACCATTGGGTGGCAGCCCCCGAAAATGTCATAACAAAAGTTTTTAGCATAAGAGCATCGTTGTATTCAATATGAAAACATGTATTGATGAAATTGGTAACATGCTCTTGTGCATTCTCTTCACCCTTGAATTTCTCTAACCTAGGCATCTCAAAGTGCTTAGGATATGCAGGGATAGGAACAGATGGGCACAATGGCTGGTTGTGTATTTTGCTCAATGTTGGTTGGTTCTCAACCGTATCTTGCTTCTCAAAGGACTTCATATTTTCAATGAGTGCCTAGAATGCCTTTGAGGTGAGGAGTTCCTCTTCTTGCAGGCCTACTCGTGGTGGCAATGGAGGTAACCCTTTATCCACTTGTATTTTTCTATTATCTTACCTCCTATGATGGGATTTAGGATGTGTCTGATCCTAATCTATCATGTTTACCCTTTCCCCACCAGTTTTATTTTGTTTATGATTTGAGTGGTGGTTTCATTGTGGGTTGTCTTCTTACCTAGTATGCACTTATTTTGGTGAGTCAACACATTTATCTCTTCGATAGTCATCAATATTTTCTTGTATATTGATACGATCTAGTTGCTCAACTTGTTCTCTTAAATGCTACTCATGTTGGCACAAAAGACTTTCTCTTTGTTTGTCATGCTCAAGAGAATACACTAGCTCTCGCTCTTTACACAATGCATTTTATAACTATCACACATGGTTAGATTGCACTATTAAAGAAGACTCATGTTCGTATGATTTTGTTCTGGTGGTTCTGATTCATAGATTTCTTAAAGAGGTTTATGATGTTTCTTTGCTCTTCCTAGCTAATGTAACTTGTTCAATGTGTTGACAAGTGCCTCTATGATTAGAATCTGTATGCATACTGTAGGGTCACTTTGAAGCTTCCCCAGGTTGGGTGGTGCATTTAGAAGTAACACTTTGTAAAATCCCAGATACATAATTTTCTATGGCTATGGTTCTAGTTTGCCTTGAATAAAAATGATCCAACTCATCTAACTATATTTTTTCCCATGGTTGATCCTATGGGGTGCCATTTAATCCAATGAGGTCATAATCTATTGGAACCCTTCCTCTTGTGTGAAGGGTATCTTTTGTTCGGTGCCTATGACTGGATGTAACTCTAGTTTCATGCCCCTTAATGGGCAGATCTCTTCTGAGTGTATCATATGAATTTTGAGATGTTGTGACTCTTGTGTGTCTTTTTAGTTATGGAGGCTTTTTGGCCCCACCATTCCTTCATGAGGATGGATGTGGGGAGACCCTGCCATCCCTATGTGAAGAATGGGGTCTAGATACCCTCTTATGTCCAAGTAGAGAGGAAGCCCTTGAAGCCTCCTCATGTCTTTGAGAAGTTTTTGTATGGTGAGAAGAGGGCCTTGAGGGCTCCTCACATCTCCATGATGAAGGAGGCCTTTAAGCCTCATTATGTTTAGATAATTTGCTTCCATGATGTATCTTCCTAACTAGGGTTTCTTGAGGAGAACCCCCAAGGGTTGAGTCATCACCCCTTAAGCTCGTGAAACTGCATCCCATGATATTGAGTAGGTAGTTCAATGTTATTATGACTTCATCTATGGGTGTGTGTTGTTTTAGATTTTTCCTTGGTATTGGATCGAGGATGCTTACTTCTAGTTTTAACCATTGTGTTTGTGAATTAATATTTTGTGTTGCAATTAAAAATAGCTAAACAATATGAAGAAAGTGTTTATCTTGATTACCATTTTATGTGTGCCCTAAACTATTTATTGTATTTTGATGTGTTTTTGTTCTTGTTTTCTTGCTCTTGTTTTATATTTAGAATGAGGAGACTCATCCATAGTGGGAATCAAGAACACCCATGCCAAACATGATTTTATCAAAAGAATCTAGGTTACACCACTGAAGTCCAAGTGGGAGGTTCACCTAGTTCTTCCACTCTGAACCAATGATTATTCCAATAGTGGGAGACAGTTTGAGCATTAAATAACTTAGTACCACTATAAATAATTACCTTATTCTGTTATAGGAAAATCTATGGGACAAGCCGGTGGAAGGAGATGAATTCCAATGTCACTGGACTGACTCAAGGGTTGGTGATGAAATCTAACTCTTTTATGTTTAAAACATGTGTGCGTGTGTGGGGTTCATTTTAAATTTGCATAAAATAAAATGCATCATACAATAGAAATACCTCTTTCCTATATGCCTAATACAAATGACGTTTCAATTTTTAGAAATATGCATAAGCTAATATAAGTTTCATGAGCATACTCTACTTTGTGTAGATATGGAATTTAGTAGGGCCTCAAAGCAAGTAAACCAACACATGATTTCTAGCATGCTAGATTATAGGGTGAACTTTATAAGCATAAGTTATTGTTCCTAGCAACGCCTAGTGGAAGTCTAAGAAAAACCCTAAAATATGCAATATGGAAGTTATTTTCTTTCCATTCCTTAGTTTCCAAATCAAAATATGTCTTAATTTCATTCTTTTAGGAAAACAAAAGTAGACAGAGAATCATAAAACATCAAAAAAACTGTACCAACCTCTATTCCACCTCAGAGAACAAAGCTTTTGTCCCTTGTTGCACTCTAGCTCTGGCCGTTGTCGACTAGAGTGACTGATTTTTGGCCACTGCTAGTAGGAGTGGCTAAGACTATGGGCCACTATAGGCTAGAGTGGCTAAACTTGCACACATAAACTTCACTCAATAAACTAACAAAAAATAAAAACTTGGTGGGGTCCCATCGTGATCACCATATGTAGTGACCCCAAAGAAGCGGTGCACTGTACACCACTCTATTTGTAAATATTATTTGATCTAATATACTTAATCATGCATTACATGAAATATGTGAAAATATATGCAACCTAAATACAAAGAAATGACTTAATAACTCTCTTTATTTCTTTTTCTCAATTTTGGTTACATATAGATCCCTCTGAGGTATTACCTTCATTTAATACAGATTTTACAAAATAGGATAGTAGATATGTGGTATCCCCTTGCAAGGGGTGATGCACTCTTGTATGCCTCCCGGTAATGCACATGAAACTGTATGAGGGCTTATAGATGCCTCATTCTCTAGGTATAGTTCCTAGAGGGATCCTTTTACTCTCGTATGTTGATAACATGTCCAATGAACTTGTAGTCCTGCAAGCATGAAAACAATAGCAAACGCTCAACTATCTAAGATTGCCTCCTTGGATGAGGTTTTTATAAATTACCTCAATGATAAAAAAGATACACTTAGTGACAATAGAAACTAATGCTATGAATTCAAGTAAATGAAATAAACCATATCTATGCTAATGGCATGAAAACATGTAATAAGCTAAATAAAAGGAACTAATGCTAAGAACCTTAGACTAGGCCTACGGGTCGCTGTATGAGACAACAACCGCTAATATGAAAACTTGTCTCTATTTCTCCAAGGCTATGGATCAATATTGTTTCTAAAGTTGAAATGGTTGTCATTTAGGTTTGATGTGTTGAATATCCTATAGATGATGAACCCTTAATCGACCAGAACTTTGTTGCCCCTAAAAGGCACTCCAATTTGCTCTTAAATTTGGCAGGGCTTTGCTACAAGAACAAATATGTAAGTGTCAAAAGTTCTCTGAAAAGTCTCTTTATTCTCCCCTCTTCAATCTCTTCTGGTCCATTTGGTGCTCTTAGATTTGCACCTTATAATATTTTTGAAGCCCTAGGTCAATGTCCAGCCCTTGGACTGAATTCTACATGCACACTAGATGTTAGCAATGAGAAGTTTTGTCTTTTTTGTGTTTGAATGCCAGTTAAAATGATATATAAACCTGGAATTGAGTCTTTAATGTAGACTTACTATGAGGAGGAATGCAAAGTTATCCCCACTCAGCTTTATTACATGCAAATTGCCACTTCCTGTTGAGCAAGGTGCAGCGATAGTATTGTCACTGTTGTCAACACACTTATATGGATAGGTTGATGTAGTGGATAGTTTTTTGGAGGTTGTGTAGAGTATGTACAGTGATTTTCAATGCTTATGAGGATGTTTTTTATGTTTGAGTGAAGTTGTTACAAGTTGTTCATGCAAATTTGCAAAAGTTGAAAAAATCGTCAAGAAGTTGTCAAAAATTTGCAAAATTCAGCACGAGTGCAGTTGGAAAAGATGGCTCAGTTTGGAACATGCCACCATGTCATGAAATAGTCCAGAAAAACATTGGAGGTGTCAAAATAGTGTTTGGATTGATCGGTGATGTTTTCGGTATCTTGGAAAATGATTTGGCAAGTGGTTGTACAGGCCAAAAAAGGGTAGTTTTATCAGAAGCACTGCGAGCAAACCAAGAAGAATTTGATAGTGAAATTTGAATTAGATGTGGTCGTTATATTCAAGAAAATGTGTTCCAAATTTCTACAAAAATGGAGAAACAAGGAGAATGTTACAAGCATTACAAGACTATCACAAAAATGCTCTTTTTGGAAAAAGTGTGTCAACAATAGTTTTCATGGAGGTGGTACAGGTGAACCGTAAGGAGTTATATAGTGATATTCAAAATAGATGTAGTCAACATTGTAGAGATTCTACGTTTCAAATTTTAGAGAAAATAGAGTTACGAGGTGAGAGTTATTATTGTTGCAAAAATGGTACATGTCACTTTTATGTCAATTTGTTCCACTTGTACAAAATACTTCAGTTGGCCGTTTCGACCTTGCAGAGTCATCATAGTTTCATTTTCAATGTTGTTACACCTTCAAGGCATCAAGAAGAGCATATTTCATTTTTTTTTGAGGTGTCACGTGGCTCCGAAGTAAGAGAACGAGTAAGGTGTCAATTCTTTGCATGTGACGTGTTTGATGAAATGCCTTCTCAAAATAAAAAAGGAAGTTATATTGTTTTAAGAAGCTTCATTAAAGAAAATATTTTTAAAATTGAAAAAATAA
Source organism: Wollemia nobilis (assembly GCA_028583015.1). Taxonomy (NCBI): domain Eukaryota; kingdom Viridiplantae; phylum Streptophyta; class Pinopsida; order Araucariales; family Araucariaceae; genus Wollemia; species Wollemia nobilis. The sequence continues at coordinate 17,049,690 of JAQPPZ010001493.1, forward strand.
AAAGAATGCAAGTGTGTTATTTTTAAGTGACAAGGTATTTTATTGAAAAGTGGGGACTTTATTTTGTGAAGAGAGAAGTGTGTGTGGAGAAAAATAAAGAGTGAAAATCCGTGATTTCTGGAGAATGGTGAAAAATGTCACTTCAATATTTTGGGCATAACTTTCTCATATGATATCTATTTTGGCTAAAAATTTTATAGGAGTTCATAGACAAAGTGCTGCACAAGACCCATAAATATTTTAGAAATTAGTAGAACGAGCTAAGAGAAAAATTAGTTTTTTTTTTTGAGAAGAGAATATTCAAATTCTGAGTAATGCAGAGAGAGGGATGTTATACTGGGTGAAATAGAAAGTTTTAGATTTTGAGCTTACAGACCATAGAGGGTTCTAGTTTCAGTTAATTCATTCATATATATCATTTTATTATCAATATCAAAATCAAGTGGGTGCTTGGTAAAGGGGTTGGTGCTCCTTTCTGTTGGTGTAGATAAATCAAGGGTTGGTGCTCCTTCCAGTGGGTACTGGTAAATTGATTGTAAATTTAGTGCTTTGCAAAGGCTAGATTTGGATGAGAGTCCAAATAGTAGTTTTTGAGGATGTAGCCAAATTGGTGAACCTCGGTACATCTTGTGTTTTGTGATGTTCTCTTGTTATACTTGCTTTATTTGATTTTATGTTTTTATTGTTTTGGATTTGAGTGTTGAAGATTTAAGTTTTAAAGAGCTACACTGATTCACCCCCCCTCTCAGTGTCATTGTGAGACTAATAATTAGTATCAGAGTGAGATTCCTGAATAGGCTTAACCGACTAGGGTGATCTTAGAAGTGACACAATGGTAGGTGGTGAAGGATTCTCATCAAACAAATCACCATTGTTTGACGAAACTAATTACGCATTTTAGAGACTTAGGATGTAGACATATATTTGTTCTTTGGGATACAACATTTGGGATTCAGTATATAGTGGATACATAATACCCACCACTTCTCCAACTGATGCTATCGATAAGAAACTGTTTGATAATGACTCAAAAGAAAAGAATTCTATCATGAGTGGATTAGTCGACAACGAACTGGTAAAGATTATGGGTTGTAAAACGGTAAAGGAAATATGGAACAAACTAAAGAGCATTTATGAATGAGACGTTAAGATCAAGGAGGCCAAGTTACAAACACATCGACCTCAGTTCAAATTATTAAAGATGAATGACGATGAGAATATAGAGGCATATATGCTGAGAATTAATGAAGTCATTAATGCGATTAGAGGACTTGACAAGAAAATCAAAGATTTTGTCATCATGAAAAAGGTATTAAGATCCCTTCCCCAAATATTTTATTCTAAAGTTTCAGCTATAGAAGAAGCTAAAGATCTAAATTCTTTTAGTATGGATGAGATGCATGGTTCTTTGACTGCATATGAGATGAGAATAGGAAAATCTAAACCCACAGATAGAGAAGCTGCTTTTAAAGCCCATAAAAATATGAAAGTAAAAAAATAATCTGAGGAAGAAGAGACATTAGATGAAATGGAAGCAAACTTTGTTCGAAAACTAAAAAGGGAAAAATAAAAATATAGAGGAAAGTTATCGTTTAAATGTTTTAACTGTGGAGGCATTGGGGTTTTTGCGGCTACATGTCCACTTAATGAGAAGAACAAAAGTGATGAAGGATCTTACCAAAAAAGAAGTTATTGGAAGAAAAAATAAATATTAGAAAAGGTAACTTCAAGAAGAAAAGTTTCATCTCCAATAATGTCAGTTCATCAGAAGATAGCTCTAGTGAGGATTCTAAAAAAGAAATACATGAAGCTATTTTCATGGCACTCAAAGAAGAAAAACTAGAAAAAGAATAGGAATGTGATGAAGAAGAAATTGACGCAAAAGTGAATTTGGAAGAGGAATTAATTGCAGCTCTAGATGAATTGAATATAGAAAGAAAAATGAATAAGAAAATTTCAAGAAAGCTTGAGGATGTAAATGAAATAATAACAAATTTGAAATTATAGATAGAAGAATCCAAGAAAATCTCCGAAGATCTTGAAGTGCAAATAACCATGAAAATAGATTATTGTAGTAAGCTAGAAGAAGAGATTGTTGGTTTAAGAATGCAACTAGAAGAGATGAATCAGAAAATTAGTTGTTATAACAAACATGAAGAAATTTCTATAAAGCTGGATAAGATAATAAATAACCAAAAGACTATAGACATCAAATTTGGTTTGGGTTTTGATAAAGGAGAATCATCAAATGGATCAAAGGCCATAAATGAATAATCCACAAAGAATGAATATAAGAAATAGGTTGATCAAGCAGAAACAAATCATGCAAAGGAAAGCAATAATGCAAGGCACAAAAGGAGAATTGACAATGATGGCTTCACCAATGTCACACATCAAATAAGAAGAATATTTATGGCTCCTATGACAACATGGCAAAGACCACCACCCAAGTTCAATCATCTATTTTCTGGTTACTGTTTTAAATGCAATGGTTATGGACATAAGATCTCAGACTGTAAGTATAATGTAGGACCAAGGAATTTTACCAATAGAAATGATTTTTCACCTTTGATGGATTATGCAGTAGAATGTTATAACTATCATAATTTTGGGTATATTGCAAGAAATTATCAAAGTACATTTGCATCAAATCAATTTTAGGGAAGAAAATTTTAGCCAAATGGAATAAGATAAAATAGAAAATTTCTCGAAAAACATGCACAAGCTACTGAAAAAGAAAAGCCAAAACAAGAGCCCAAAATTGTAATCAAACATGAGTGGAAAGAAAAAGAGCAACCTAAGAAATAAAATGAATCCTTGATCATACAAACGGTATTTAAAGTGCAAAATAAATCTGCACCATGGATACTTGATAGTGGATGCTCCAGTCATATGACAGGTGAAAAACAAAAATTTGAGAAGTTGCAGCAATATTAAGCTGGTTCAGTAAAGTTTGGAAACAATGATGGAGCTAAGATAGTTGGCAGAGGTTCACTTAAGATTATTGATGGAAAAATTAGGTCAAAAAAAGTCTTGTTTGTGGTTGGTCTAAAAAATAACTTGTTGAGCATAAGTTAGATTTGTGATAGAGATCATGAAGTGATCTTTAAGAAGCAAGGTTGTGAAGTCAGAAAGGTAAACAATGGAAAGTTGATAGCAACTGTATCAAGGATATCTGGAAACCTATACACTCTCTCAGAGACTTCAGAAGGAACTTGCTTGATTGGAAAGGAAGAAGAGAATTGGTTGTGGCACAAGAGGCTCGATCATATCAGTTTTGACAATATAGTAAAAATAAGCTCAAAGAAAGCAGTGAGAGATATTCCCACCATTGGCAAACCATCAAATAGAATTTGTGCTTCATATAAAAAGGGGAAGCAAAATAGAGTCTCATTTAAAACAAAAGAGTACTACACAAGAAAACCTTTGGAACTAGTACATACTGATTTATGTGGACCCATGAGAACACAAAGTAACAATGACAAATATTTCATGTTGTGTATAGATAACTATTCCAAGATGACATGGGTACTATTTTTGAAGCATAAATCAAAAGCTTTTGAGATGTTCAAGGTTTTCAAAAACCAAGTTGAGAATAAAATAGGAAAAATGATTAAATTTTTAAGGGTCATACAGAGGAAGAGAGTTCATTTCAAAGGATTTCACAGAGTATTGTGAAAAATCTGGTATTAGGAGACAATTTTTAGCAGCTAGGACACCTTAGTAGAATGGTGTGGTAGAAAGAAAGAACAAGACAATGCAGGAAATGACATGAAATATGTTGACTGAGAGCAAAGTAGCAGATAGATTTTGGAAAGAGGCAATCCATACTGTGATATACATCGAAAATAGGTGCATGTTGAGGATGCATGAAAGCAAAACTCCTTATGAGTTGTGGTTAAGTAAAAAGGCAACAACAAGATACTTTAAAGTTTTTGGCAACAAGTGTTACATCAAAATAATTGAAGAAAACCTTGGTAAGTTTGAATATAGAGTGATGAAGGTATTTTTATTAGCTATTTGTCAAAAAGAAAAGCTTACAAATGCTACAACAAGAAGCTAAGGAAAATTGTGGATAGTTCCGATGTTAAAGTTGATGAAGGAAGGGAACGAGTAATTAGCTATGAAGAGAACTACCCAATTTATGAAGAGGTCATTAAAGGATATGAGGAAAAGGAAATGGAAAATAAACCAAAAATTGACTCAAAGGATTCAAACAGTGATTCAAAAGTGGAAGAAAATAAGAAATTAAAAACAGGCAGCTGGCAGAAAGATCATCCTAGAGAGTAAATAATTAGAGTCCCCATAGTTGGTGTTAATACAAGAAGAAGATTAGTAACTACTCTTTATTATATAGCATTGAGCCCAAAGATGTTGTTGATGCAAACAAATATGAAATTTGGGTAAAGGAAATAAATGAAGAATTAGATCAGATCGAGAAAAACAAGACTTGGGAGTTAGTACCAAGACCTACAAATAAAAATGTAATCGGTACTAAATGGGTCTTTCAGAACAAATTGAATGAATATCGATAGGTAGTCAAGAAAAAATAAAGATTGGTATGCAAAGGCTATGCACAATTTGAAGGTATTGACTTTGAGGAAACCTTTACACCTATGGCCAGACTAGAGGCAATTAGAATGTTTTTGGCTTTAGCAGTTTACAAGAATTTCAAAGTTTATCAAATGGATGTGAAATCAACATTTTTGAATGGGAAACTTGAAGAAGAGGTTTATATTGAGCAACCAAATGGTTTCCATCTTGGTGATGATCCCAATTTGGTTTGCAAGTTGAAGAAAGTGTTATATGGCTTAACACATGCACTTGAGCATGGTATGCAAGGCTAGACAATTATCTTACTCAAAAACGGTTCAAGAAAGGTATGGTGGATAGTAATTTGTATGTCAAAATAGAAAATGGTCATCATATTGTTATTTTTATATACGTAGATGATATCATATTTCGAAACAACAAAGATGAGTTGTGTAAAGATTTAGCAAATAAGATGCAAAAATAATTTGAAATGTCAATGATTGGTGAACTTTCATATTTCCTCAAATTGCAAGTTAATCAAAAGGAGAAGGGCATATTTATTTATCAAATTAAATATGTGAAAGAGATGCTGAAAAAGTTCACAATGGAGGATTGTAAGCCAGTTAGCACTCCCATGATGACAGGTTGCAAGTTGAGCAAGGATGACAAATCTCCACATGTTGATCAAACTATATATAGATCTATGATTGGGAGCTTACTGTACTTGATAGCTATCAGACTAGATATTTTGTAGGTAGTATGCATGGTAGCACGATTTCAGGCTAGTCCTAAGGAGACTCATGTGACAACAGTGAAGAGGATTCTTCGGTACCTCAAGGGTACTATGGAGTATGGGTTATGGTATTCAAAAGGTAAGGACTTCACCCTTATTGCGTATTTAGATGTAGATTGGGAATAATGTGTAAATGACAGGAAGAGTACCAGTGGAGGTGAATTCTATCTTGGAGACAAGTTGGTCATGTGGCACAAAAATAAATAGGAGTCAGTCTCCTTATCCACAATAGAGGCAGAATACATTGCAGCGACAACGTGTTGTACGTAGGTGTTATGGATGAAAAAAACTCTGAAGGATCTTGGCATTAATTTCAATGAGCCAATTTAATTTAAGTGTGATAACACCAGTGCCATTAATATCTCAAAGAATCCGGTTATGCATTCTCGCACAAAACATATTGCTATCCGATATCATTTTTTGAAGGAGAAAGTTGCGGAAGGTGAGATTAAGTTGGATTTTGTTCCAACAATAGAGCAAGTAGTGGATATCTTCAAAAAAAATTGCCCAAGGAAGTCTTTGAGTACCTTCATAAGAAATTGGGAGTGGTCACACTTCCCAATAATTGACTAGCTATTGGGGCCACATTCTCAGGGGGAGCATTTGTGTATTTGTTTATCTTTTTGCTCATGTTTGTGGTTTTTCCTAAGTGTAATAATTTTTACCTAATAATGTTGTGCACGGACTCAAGGGAAGTTTGCAGCAGTCCTTTGGTCTTATTTTCAAAGGGGGAGAAAAGTTACAGGAAATTGTGCGTGTTGCCAACAATTCCAAAGGGGGAGATTGTTGAGCAAGGTGCAGCGACAATATTGTCATTGTTGTCAACACACTCATATGGACAAGTTGATGCAGTGGAAATTTTTTTGGATGTTTTTTAGAGTATGTACAATGATTTTCAATGCTTATGAGGATGTTTTTGATGTTCGGGTGAAGTTGTTACAGGTTGTTCGTACAAATTTGCAAAAGTTGAAAAAATCATCAAGAAGTTGTCAAAAATTTGCAAAAGTTATCACGAGACATAGTTGGACATGATGGATCAATTTGAAACATGCCAACATATCAGGAAAAATTTCAGAATAGTGTTGGAGGTGTCAACACAATATTTGGATTGATCGGTGATGTTTTTGGTACTTGGCAGATGATTTGGCAAGTGGTTGTACAGGCCAAAAAAGGGCAATTTTATTAGAAGAACTACGAGAAAACCAAGAAGAATTTGATAGCAAAATTTGAACTTGAGGTGGTTATATTCAAGAATATGTGTTATAAATTTACACCAAAACGGAGAAACGAGGCTAATTTTACAAGTGTTTCAAGACTGTCACAAAAATGCTCTTTTTGGAAAAAGTGTGTCAGCAGCAGTTTTCGTGGAGGTGGTACAGGTGAACCGTAAGGATTTATGCAGCAATTTTTGGACTGGATGTATTAAGTATTGCAGAGATTCTACATTTCAAATTTCAAAGAAAACAAAGTTACGAGGTCAGAGTTATAATTGTTGTAAAAACGGTACAGGTCACTTTTATTTCAATTTGTTCCACTTGTGCAAGATACTTCAATTGGCCATTTTGACCTTGCAGAGTCACCAGAGTTTCGATTTCAGTGTTGTTACACCTTAAAGGAATCAAGTAGAGCATATTTTTTTTTTGGTTTGACGTGTCACATGGCTCTGAAGTAAGAGAACGAGTAAGGTGTTATTCTTTGCATGTGACGTGTTTGACGAAATGCCTTCTCAAAAAAAAAAATGAAGTTATATTGTTTTAAGAAGCTTCATTAAAGAAAATATTTTTAAAATTGAAAAGGTAAAAATAATGCAAGTGTGTTATTTTTAAGTGACAAGGGATTTATTGAAAAGTTGGGACTTTATTTTGTGAAGAGAGAAGTGTGCGTGGAGAAAAATAAAGAGTGAAATTCCATGATTTTTGGAGAATGGTGAAAAAAATCACTTCAGTATTTTGGGCATAAATTTCTTATATGATATCCATTTTTGCTGAAATTATAAGAGGAGTTCACAGACAAAGTGTTTCACAATACCCAGAAAGAGTTTAGAAATTTGCAGAATGAGCTAAGAGAACAATAAATTTTTGTTTTTGAGAAGAGAAAATTCAAATTATGAGTAATGTAGAGAGATACTAGGTGAAATAAAAAGTTTTATATTTTGAGCTTACAGACCATAGAGGGTTCTGGTTTTGGTGAAGACATTCATATATGTTATTTTATTATCAATATCAAAATCAAGTGGGTTCTTGGTAGAGGGGTTAGTGTTCCTTTCTATTGGTGCAGATAAATCAGGGGTTGATGCTCCTTCTAGTGGGTGCTAGTAAATTGATTGTAAAGTTAGTGCTTTGCAAAGGCTAGATTTGTATGGGAGTCCAAACAATAATTTTTGAGGATGTAACAAAATCGGTGAACCTCGGTACATCTTATGTTGTATAATTTTCTCTTGTTATACTTGTTTTATTTGGTCTTATGTTTTCATTGTTTTGGATTTGAGTGTTGAAGATTTAAGTTTTAAAGAGCTACACTAATTCACCCCCCCTCTCAGTGTCATTGTGATACTAACACTTCCATCCAATATTAGGCTAATTTGATGGTAATTTGCTATTTAGGGCTTAGTCATTGTCACTTGCAATGGCTAGGGTTGTCTGCTCTGAGCTTCAGTGACCAAAATCCAACTACTCTGGTTCATAGCGGCCAGGCTTGGATGGGCTAAAACTACCCTAAAATGAGTGGTGAACACCACTTTTTGCACTTGGAAGGTCCCAAGGTTTAGTCACATAGTCTATGGATGCCCATATGAGTAGTTCTCCTAAACATGACATTTTTTAGGTGTCTACATGCTACACTATTAAATATAAGCATTATGGAATAAGTTTAGTGGCATTATCATCTCTATTTTTGAAACAATTATATAGAGTAAAAGCATTTTATATATCATTATGTTTCAAGTGAAAGAATTCACACACTATTGCTATCCTAATGGAACTTCTCCCATAGATTATTTAATCCATGCTTTTAGTATCTTGTCATTTTTACCTCCTATTTTAATAGAGATATGATGTTGGCCAAGGGATACTGATACTCTCATCCAACATAAACAAACCCTTTTACCACTAATATCTTATTTTTCTATTTATTTTTTAGGAAATTGAGAGCACCATCAAGATATACTAGCATCTATAGTGATTCCCCAAGATTCGTAATGCTTCTACATTTATGAAGGAACTAGGTTTTGTTGATGCATATCTCTTTCACTATATCATTTATATTGTAGAATCTATTTGTTTTTTGCAAAAAATAGTTTCTATTTTCTATTTCTTCATTAAATTTTAAAAAAGGAAAAGAAACAAGAATAATATTAATAATTTAAGGGACCAACTAAATATTCAATCTTGCTATCATTAAATAAAAATCATATATAGCTACATTTAGGATTGTTTGTTACATCTCTCTTGGATCCTTACCTTTAAAATAAAAAATCACATGTTACTTTATCATCAATAATCATTTTAGTTTTAAGTCTTGTTTGTTGCATTTGTATGATGCATTAGGGCTAGATTAAGGTTAGGCTTTGTGAAAGAATATATTAGAAAAAATATATGTGTTCTTCAACTTATCCATCAATCTTTAGGATCTAAGATCATAAACCTCCCCTATCGTCTAGGTAAGGAGAAGAGTGGAAAGTGTTGTCATCTTTGATTATCATGGTCACTCAATGCAAGGGGTTAGATGAACTCAATGATCATGCCTTACATGGATCGACATAGCTAAACATTCGTAAAGCCTAGACGTCAAACTCATAAGATAACCTCCACAAATTTTACAAGGTTGGTTCCTTACCAGATGTAATCTTCAACACTCTCTTACTTTAACCTAACCTAACTAGCTTTGATGCATTAGAAAAATGGAAAGGAAAGAAGAACCGTAGGAAATAAGGAAAACCAAAAGGAAAAATAATTCTTAAGCTAACCGGGGATGATGTGCCAAGATACATAATAGTGAGATAAATGATCACATGAGTCTTCTACATTGAGAGCTCAAAGTGAAAACGTTCTCTTATCGATATACATAAATAGGCATAGATTATATATATATGAAATGAATAAAAATAAAATTTGTCACATCCTCTCATGCATGCACATAACCATACATACATAAAAGAAATAGGACAAAAAAATATTAATAGTTATGGTTATATTATGAGGGCATCTTATTACATTACCTAGGATTAGTTTATTATTAAATTAGTTCCTAGGTTTAGTATTATTCATGCTAATAATCCATGTGAGTCTTCACCTCACGTATGATTCTAGAAACTAATCCTAGAATCTATTAGGTGGCAACTTAAGTTAGTAATTAGCTTAAGTTAGCCTAAGTTGTTAGGATTAGATTATGGTTAGTTAGCTTTAAGATAGATTATTCTATCTTGCCTCCCTACTTGGCATATTCGTGCAAGATTTGGGAGTTTTGTTATTGTATTTTTGGCACCTTAGTGCCTATATATTGCACACATGAATAAAGAACAATAATTTGGATTTGAATCCTTAAAATTATATGTAACAACCCTCCTTGGTAGAACTCATTATTGATAAGGAATTATGTATTGGTGTGAATGTTTAATTGCATAGTTTCATTTTATGATGTCAATATGATTGGGCAAATTAACTTGGTTCTTGGAATATGGCACTATTAACATATTTTGTGGGTGTAGGACTGATGAGCCACATAATTGCTCATTTTTTGTACTTTTTTACCTATAATGTGTGACACTTATTCTTGTAGATATAAATATTTTTTGGAAATTATATATATAATTAACATTTTATTTTGCATGTTTTCTAATATTTATCTTTAAGTGTATTTTGTGTAGATTTAGTGTATATTATTGCATTTTGACATGTTTTCATCGAGGTCCCACTCGAACCTAGAACTTGCAATTTTATGAAGGTAAAACACCTACAGAACATCGATGAGAAGTATGAAGTTAGGCATCCACATTCCTATAAAGCACCTGACTTCCGTTCGACACTTAACTGCTAGGCGTCTACTTTTTGTTAGGTACTTGCTTCCTGTTAGGTGTCTGCTTTCCATTAGGTGCCTACTTCTTGTAAAGTGCCTGTTTCTATTAGGTACTTGCTTACCGTCAAGTGCCTGCTTCCTGAATTCTATAAACAAGGCACCTGCTTCCCAAATTCTTTAGATTTAGCACTTGATTTCCACCTATACCAAAATTTAGCACGACTCTATGGTCGACATAACAAAGCAAAACTTCAGGGACTAGTATAAAAAAAAATTCTAGCATTGAAACTAGACATGGGACAACATCAAAGATGACTCGCCACCCATTTTCTAGCTACTACGTGAATGATTTATGTAAATTAGGAAAATAAATATCAGACTTATTCTAGAAATAGCATACGCTAAAATATCATGATATTTTACCTGATTCCTTCATTTAATCAAGCAGTTGTAAAATCAAATCATTTTTTGATTTATTCAGAGAATTGTAACAGGGTGTGGCTATATATTTGTAAATATGTAGGCCACCCCTGAAGAAGAACCCCCAAAATTTCTTGTAAATTCTTGCTGCAACTATTAATAAAATCTCTGAGTATTTTCTTGTAAAATCATCTAAAGCGTTCGATGATAGTCTAATGTAGGTAGAACCTGCTGGAAGCATGGGCCCACTCGCAACAAAGTTATTCCCTTATTTTCCTTGTTTTTATGTATTTATTTTCATAGACTAATTTACTTCTCTATTATTTCCCCTATTTTTTGTGATTTCCAACAAGGTAATAATTTAGTTTTTAAACACTTTCAATACTATTTTCTTAGACATAGCATGAAATTATTGGTTTAAATAAGAACTTCAACAAATACCAAATAACCCCCTTACCATGATATAAGGGACTCATCTTCGAAGGAAAAATTATAAGCATATATTTTGCATGACTGCTCACAAGACTATGAGCTACCCGGGGTTGATAATTAAATGGAGGCAATTAATTGAACCATAGAAAAACTAACCAATGTTTTGCCCAACATTTTGGCATAATTTTTGAGGATTTTCACAACTATAGTGTATGATCCATAGGTCAGTTATTTTGAAAATTTATTTTAGATTTTCCTACCTGTAGATCATCTACCTACAAAGCATGAGTCCACTAAGAGCATTAAAAATCCAACGGATCATTTATTAAAAAAAATAGAAAAAACCCATCCATTTGAGTCATCACAAAAACTCATTATATAGAATATTTTAGTGACTAGGAAATTCAACAATTATTTCAAAAGTATTCTAGCAAAAAAGAAAACCTGCCAATACGAGGAATAATGTCCATAATTAAAACAAAAATAGGAACGTTGTTTAACAGTGTGAAAAGTGAAATTTTATCTCTTGTTTTACAGTCAAACATCCCCCAAAACAATAGGCATAGAGGGATTCATTCCTCGCACTACAGACATATACTATGCATGATGCTCACAAGTCTATGAGCTACCCCGTGTTGACAATTAAATGGAGGCAATTAATTGAACTGTAAAAAACTAACCAATGTTTTGCCCAACAAAGACCAGGAACTCTCATTGGTGGAATCATATGGGTGAACCACCTAAATTGAGAGATATTTTGAGAAATTATGGTGATGATTTATTCATCAAAAACTCAAGGTAACAAAGTACCCTTCATATAGTTGCATTTCATTTGCATGACTCACACCATTGGGTTAGGAAGTTGCTTGTGCAATGAGTCTCCTTAATAGGTTGGTGGTAGAAATAGACTATCTTAAATATATAGCCACCTACTTAAGGATAAAACAATGGTGTGTGTTATTGTGTGTTTGAATGGCATGTATGCTTGTGTATAGTAAGCATAGAATCAATTAATTAAAGGAACATTAATACACTTAATATTATCAATATTTGAGAATAGTAATATCAAGGTTAATAAGTGATATTATCCTTTGATATTAATAAAGGTTGCATCAAAATTATTTAAAAATAAAGAATAAGGTAGATTATGATAATCCACTAAGCTTGGTAAGCCTTCTTAATTATTATATCATGCTTTAGTTTGCATTGGCTTCCAATATGATAAAGGTGGTGAAGTAAGAATCACCTTCTTAAAAATGCTTAAACATTATCTTGGCCATGCATGGTGGCCATGCCTTGGCTTTTGGGATAAGGGTTGAGTTTGGAAGAAAAGAGTTGTTGTTGGGAGAAGTTCATACCAGAGGAGAAAAAAAAAAAGGTAATGTTTTATGGATCACACCAGAATTTAAAGCTAAGGTAGCACCTTCCAAGTATAGTGAGGTTTTGTTTGATTAATCATTTTTGTTGCTGTAATTATGGTTTAGATTTTGATATGTTATGGTTTGGTATATCTTTCCTAAGTGAAAACTTGGTTGTGCTAACCTATGATCCTTCCTTTGGTTGGATTACCTACATGGATTCTTCTTATTTTGTTTACCCTTTATTTCTTCTATGGTTTTTGGATGCTTGACATCATCTAAGCTATGGCATGGTTACATCCCTTTTCAACTCATCCAACTTCTATCCCCTTGTTGAGTTGTTTTGGGTGGTTATTTTGAGATCTAGTTTGGTTCTTCATGTTGTCTTGCTTGTTTTGAGTACATTATTTTGAGATTCCAACCTATACAATCTTGGGGTTCAAAATTGGGTGGTTTGGTGTAGTCATTTCCTACTAGTGTGGTTTTAATATTTGGATGGCTCGTTTGGATCTAGAGTGGCAATGATGATTTCCATTATATTGATCCAATATCCTTGTTTTTGCTTGTTTTTTTAAATTATTGGTGTGTGTGGTCACCCTGTGTATCGCTACTCTTGGTGGTATTATTATAGTTATTTATTTTATTTACTTTGCATGATGAACTTGTTAGAATATATTACATTATTTGGTTCTTTACTAATGTACCTTCATGGGTACATATTTAGATTAGATTTATATTAGAATATAAATAGTTTATTATAATAATTTAATAAATGTACAAGTCTTAGAATGCGCAATGATGTAAATGTGCATGTAGTCCACATGTACGTGAGTCTTAGGGTCGAGTAAGAGGTAAGGAATCTATATTTATATATAAAGGGTTCATTGTGAGTGTTTGTTTGAGGATTTTTGAGTGCATAGGTGAGAGTAGTAGTAGGCACAATGTAGCTCCATTTTGTTATCATGGAGTAGTTGTAAACTCCATGAGAGGATCATTGTAATTTTCGTGAGCTTTCTTATATGAGCATTTCTAGAGCATTGTATGAAGTCTTCTATCATATTTTCATGCATGTTAAGTTTCCTTTATCATATTTATAATATTGCATACATATTTAAATACTTGTGAATGCATTTCCTTTAAGTTTAAGGCTCCAAAAACTAATAGTGGTATCAGTGCCATGATGGATTAAAGGAAAGCCACAAGTGATCACCATTGCTATTGTTGAATATTTACAAATTGGATCATCCATTGTGCACTGCTATAAGCAAATACCATCACAATAGATTTTTTGATAGAATTATATCTAGGTAGGATAATAGGAATTAGAGAAAGTCACATGATTGAATTGGCTAGAGTGTTTCCATAGAGTTGCAAAAAATTGTGAATATTAGAACTCAACATTGCATCCACTATATTGACAATCCAACTAGTGAAGATTATTGTCTATAGAATCATAGATCTTTTATTATCTTTAATATTTCATTGTAAGGGAGAAAAGAAGTTTTTAGGAAAACCATTGGGTTACTATCATCTAAGTTTTTCTTATTGCAGAAAATTAACTCTTAGAAGTTGGGAAGCTTCCTAAAATAGATAGATAAGAACTTCATATTCATTTTCTAAAATTTGATGTACTTTCCTTGTGCAAGGATTAATTATTTATTGCAAAAAAATAAATATTGAATATTTACAGGCCTAAGTAGAAAGGTCCCATTGAGAGATTTATAGATTGAATACCCCTAGTTGAAATATTTAGGAGATATCTAGTGGCCAAGGAAGCCACACTGAAGATTGCAAATCTAGGAAGGAGGTCCTAGAAAGAATATCCCATTGAAGATTGAAAAGACTCAAGGAGAAGAGTCCTAGAAAATATTGGAGATTAGTGATCTCTATTTAAGACTAAAAACTTCACATTGAAGAAGAGGTCCATTGAAGGCCCTATTTAAGAACTTCCATAGTGGAATATTGAGAATTGATAAGAACTAACAAAATTTCTATTGTAGATTTCAGTAGCAGTAGATTCAAGATATCCTAGAAGAAGATCTCACTACATAACTTCTAAATTTAATTATTGAAGAGGCCAAGGAAGGTCTCATTGAAGGTTTAGAAGCTAAAATTTTTAGGACCTTGGAGAGGTCTCAAGGAGAAATTACTACCAAGGGATAAAGTTGTGATAGCTAAGGAATTGGGATAATTATCACCATTCGAAGAGCCCAAAGGAGAAGGTTTGGAAATAATATTGTCAAATTACAAGGTAGTTTGAAATAGATCTCAAGATTGATAGATTTTTTGAGGAGGAGATCTAGTTTGAAGTCAGAATTCAACAAGAGAAAATAGATATAAAAGCCACAAAATTTGAGATATTTGGGAGCCATAATTGAAGGGTTATTGAGTGAACATCTTAGCTAATATTTGGAGGATCCTACCAAAGTTTTGGGATTCAAGGACAACATTTTAGTGAAGTTATTGACTTCTTTACAATCTGAAATTTTTCAGATTTGAGGATTGAAAAAGGTAGAAATTTGGGCAACATAAGTAGTTTCTAAATATCGGATTTTAGAGGTACATTCTGAAGGAGCATTTAAGCCACCAAGGTACAATTTTGGACAGCATATTAGTCAAGTATTGAAGCTGCAAAAAGGTGAGGAAGTGAGTTTTTTTGGACAGCCTAGAAGATCTGCAAATAACATCTACAAAAAACATCAAGTTTAAGTGACCAAAGTCACTATCATCATCATCATCTATAAGGAAAAAGGTATGCAACAAAAGGTACAAAGTTCAATAGTTAAGATTTTCATATTTAGTTTTTTATTAAAGTTATAAAGCATATGTTACAATGTTTATAGGTTACATAAAAAGTTTCATTTCAAGTATTCAAAGGTAGTGGAAAATTTATAGTCTACAAGGTTCAAACCTACACATAGAAGAAAATAAAAGTTAGGTATATTTCGAGAGAAATAAATGTATAAAAATTCTATTGTTTATTCTAATTAAAAGAAGACCTTACAATTTTGCATAGACAATAGTGCAAATTTTAGTGGAATGCTTGGGTTACTAAGAGGAATAATAAACAAGAAAAGGATAACATAACCAAGAATTTGAAGATAATATTGAACCCTATGTTATCCCACTCATCTCAAATTTTGAAAAGGAGTGGAAGTCACCATTTTGAGAAGGAAAGAGAATAGGTTCAAGACCACAGGGGGGAAAACATTCATATCACTATAGTTTACGTTTGCATAGCATATTTAAGAGAAAGCTCCAAGCTAGAGGTATATCCAAGAAAAGGAATATTAGTTTAAAGGCATTAGAATGAAAATATAAAACAATGTAAAATTTAGATTTCTACAAACACCATCAAAATAAGATCAAGCAAGAGTGTATCAAGGACACATTACATTAACCATTATCCTGCATATAAGCAACCATCATTAGCAAAGTGAAAAGCACGATAAAAGTTCTTGAGAGAAGATTCATCTAAAGAGGCTCAAAATCCACTATTTTGAAGATTTAATAACACCAAGCAACACAAGGATAACATCCATGTAATAGAAATTTGTCAAGTCAAATATCTACAATGAACATCAAGGTATACATAGTATATTAGAATTAGAACAAAGTATAAGAGAAAAAGAGTATTCATAACCAAATAGCATCCACCACAATGCCCTGAATGAATCTCAACCAAAGCATAAAAGGAATAAGCTATTTATTCCATCAAAGCATTAAGAAATAGTTATCATTTTAGCAGTTGAAGTAGAGAAATATTTGCAAAAATTATTTGTTGAGCAAGAAAAAGCAATACATTGTTTTTTCTTGAAGGAAAATAGGGCACAATAGCAACATATACTCACCATGTAGAAGAGGGAATCTCATAAAAATAAGAAGAATAAGACCACATCGTGAGGACAAATTTAAGGTCACTATAAAGGAATATTTTAGAAAAGACATCATTCAAATAATGCTCTCATTGAAGAATTGGTTACAACAACTCTACTATGATGATTGGATGAATTAATTAGGGTTCCTATTGCCACTTGCTAAAGGCATTGAAAGAAGGTGCAATCGAGTTGTTTCTAAAATATTTATTAATATAAGTGCTATTTGGAGCTACCCATTCTACATTGTATCAAATTTAAAGATGTCTACAAAGGATTACTCACATAGAATTTATGAAAATGAATTTAGCACGAGAACAAAGAAGAAGGGTTTAAATTTTTTAAGAGCACATCCAAACACTGATGAATTTGGGAGCAATATTTATTAAAGAGATAATCTCCAAGTGAACGTAGAAAATGCTAACATTGAAAACATACATAAACATCTAATATCTAGCACATGTTCAAGGTGTCTACAACGAGCTCATGATTGAAGAGAGGAACATATACCAATATGTTTATGTCCAAGAGAAGTATATAAGATAAGTGAAAAGTACAAGGAGCATTTAAGTGCTGATAAGGAATAGTCAACCATTATCAATATGAAGCAAACTGCATTCATCTCAGTCAACTTGTAAATCCAAATCAAGCATTTGAAATGTGATTTTATACATAAGTTATACTGCAATTTTATTCAAGTTGATATAAAATACGCTCTATACTATAGAGATATTAGTTTTAGAAGTAATAAGGTGTTGAAAAGAATCTCTAGAATTTTTATTGATTACATGAAAAAAGTACCCAAAACTTGAAGCATCCAAACTATTTCTATTGCTTCAAAATATTTGCAAATCTTAAATTCAATGAGATAAAAGGATAGTAAAAACTTAATTTGCAAATACTTAGTATTTTTAAAACTTCTAATTAGGGAGATATAAGGAATCATACTTCAATTAAATTTTTAGAAGTTTAAAATCTATTATAGCATTGAATCGTAGTTGAAGAGATTAAGATATTGCTTGCATCAAAATTATAGTTGGAAGATTGAGATAGAAGAACATAGATAATCCAACTAGAGATATTGAACTCTTTTAAAAAAATTCTACAAGTGAATACTTCAATTGAACTCTTCTAGAATTTAAAAATTATTCTAATAAAGGGAGTCATAAGGTAGCCTATTAGAACCATCATGTCATCAAATAAGTTCATTCTTACAAAATCTCAACTGCTTAAAGGTCCAAACTATTTCTCATGGAAAAATAAAGTGAAGGCCATCTTGACATTTGAGAAACTCTAGAAAATTACTATAGGAACAAAAACTAAACTAGATTCATATGATATAGAAATTTAGAAATTCGAAGAAAGTGATGCTAAGGTATTAATGATAATAACCTTTTCTATCATAGATGAAATACAACCGTATATTAGTTTAGCAAAAACATCTACAAAGGCCTGGAAATCCTTAGAGAAAATATTTGAAGGGAAAAACAAAGCTACCATTTTAAACCTTCAAACTCAATTACATTCCTTAAAAATGAACAATGGTGAAAGTATAGAGTTATTTCTAAGGAAGGTAGCAGATATCAAAGGAAAATTATTAACATTAGGAGAAGAGGTCAAGGATAAATTTCTTGTTCAAGTGACCATGAGAGGACTTCCAGATAGTTACAAGCATCTAGTTACCTCCTTACAAATTTTAAGTAAAGATATTTCCTTTGATGAGTTAGTCAATGTTCTCCAAGAATATGAGGTAGAAAATATAGTTAAATATGATATGACTAACAATGATTTGGTGACAAAAGACAATCCATAGGGAAATATGGCATCATCATCCTCAAAAGGATGAAGACCTTGGAACAATAAATATTTTTAGATATTTAGAAAGAAATGGTACAATACAAACTACTGTAGATTCGATCCAAAGGACCATAGTCAAAGAAATCAAACATCCTATGGGAATCAACAAAATATGATATTTTATCCAAAGCATTATCAACTTCAAAATAAGTAGTTCCAGAAGACATAATATTCTTAGAATTAATACCCTCAACTAGAATATCATGGATGAAGTCATAAAGGACACATGGCCCAAAATATTCAAGAAGTTAAAGAAATGGAAGAACCTACAGATGAATTTTGAATTAAAGCTCTTTCAACAAAGATAGATTATTATGAAGACAATAACTACTTATTTGAATAGAAAGGAGAATAAAAAATTTAGAACCAAATTGTAGATCCATATTAAAGAAAAAAGTCTTCAAAACCAAATAATGTAATACAGGGGGATGTTGAAATATATTACATCATTTGGTTCTTTACTAATGTACCTCCATGGGTACATATTTAGATAAGGTTTATATTAGAAGATAAATAGTTTATTAGAGTAATTTAATAAATGCACAAGTTTTAGAATGTGTAATGATATAAATGTTGTTATAGTTAGATTCTATTACATCATTTGAATCATGTAAATGTACCTTTCTAGGTACATACTTAGGATATTAGATTACTTTATGGGGAGGTTATCTAGTTACTTTATGCAATATAATAAATGCACAAGTGTTAATATGCAAGTTGTAAATTTGCAAGGTATCCCTTGTACAACTAGGTAGAGTGTTGGCCAAGGAATCTATCTTTTGTTATAAAATGGCCTCATTGTAAGAGATTGTAAATATAGTAGGTAGTAGTAGTGTTATTGTGTAACTCCATTATTTATGGAGTACAATGTAGTCCTGTAGCTTCTTGCATGAAGTATCCATTTTCTCCATAGCAATATTGTATTCATTTCTATCATTTCTATTTACACCATATTTTTGCATTCTCATGAATTTACTTTCTCTAATATTTCTACATCTTGTGATTGCCATCTCCCATTGTGATCTACCTCAAAAGCTAAAATTTGTATTAGAGACAATGATAAGGAATTAATTTACAACAAACACTAATATCAAAATACAATCCCAAAAATGTATTGCAATAACATAAGCCTATAAATAGGCATTACAAAGCACATGTTATAGATAAGTTTGTATTAATTATGATACAACCTTAACCATTACAACAACTAAATTATTAAAAATAAATAGCTAATTAAATATTAATGGCTTATTACATTAATTACACCTAATCCCTATCAGCCATAGTAGATCTAGTCACAGTAGAACTAGCTACTGTAGATTCAGAGGAGAACCACCATGATTATTAAGCCTGAATTTTTGTGAACCTAATTTGCCACAGTGCACAAGCTCTCACAAAAATATTTAGAAGAATCAAGGTGGTAGGGAGAGCTTTGAGAAAGTACTATTATTAAAAATTGGGTCAGTCATCGTAGCTTTGATTTTTGCAAACTAGATGTTTTATTGGATCCATTACATGTAAATTTCATTACCTTAAGATTGTTTGGTAGAATATACTAGAAAGAGAAATTGTGAAATTCATTTGTCTCAGAGTCTTCCCATAGAGTTGCAAAAAAACTCGTGAAGATAAGGACTCAATATTTGATCCACTAGTTTGATGAATCAACTAGTGAAGCTCATCTAAGAGATCTAAAAAGTTTACTATTGCTTGAAGTTTCTTTTATTGTAGGTAACTAAATCTCAGATTATTGGAACACCTCCTACAATAGAAATCTAGAGATTTAGACACCTAAAACACATCATTTTTAGGAGACTACTCATATGGACACACCCAAAGACCATATGAATGATCTTGGACCTCTCCAAGAGCTAGCAGTGGTCCTAACCACTCAAAAAGGGTAGTTCTAGCCCATATAGGCTTATTAGATCTCAAGTAGAGTGGCCACAACACCTTGCTGCTAAAGCTGAGAATGGCCACACCTAGATGCTTCTCTGAATAGTGGCTAGCATGATGCATAGTCTAACCATGAATACAGGTCTAGATCAAGTAGTCTAACTGCACCTTGCATTACTTACGAGCAAATTTTGGTGAGAAACTCCCAAAGCTCCTCCTAACTGCCCCTTCAATACCAATTTGTGACTAATGCTTCCCACTGAGATGGTTAATTGCATGTAAATTTGGATTTTGGCTTCAACAAGAAGCCAAAATCTAGATCTAGATTTAAAACAGGGAGGCCTACTTATGGAATCTCCCAAGCAAAAAAAATGATCCGTGAATATCAAAATTTTATGCAGCGAAGCTCTAGCCGATCAGAGAGTGAATTCATGCCCCCTTTGAGGAGTAGCAAAGCATTGTCTGGCTAAGCTATATTTATACACCCATTTTTAGATATGTTTATTCTTAACCACCCATCAGTGTACCAGAAACAATAAGCAAACCTTGAATATCAATTGGAGAAAGGAATCTAGTGCTACAATCCTTGGTTTATGAGAAGAAGAGCTTCATTTCATGGCCACTATCACTGACAGTGGCCCGCAAGCATAGCCTAGAGTTTTTAGACATTCATTTTTAAAATCTATATTATGAAATCTTAGCTTCATATTTCATTGTACAAGTTCATACAAGTAATATCAAAATATGTTAATTTTATTCTCATGTAGTTCTTGTGATTTATTATTTCTCTTTAGTAATTATATTTTTTTATTAGATTGAATACTGCAATAAATATCATTAGTATTATAGATACAAGGGGATTTGATAGGATATAGGGAGATTGTATTTACAGATTGCAGGTTGAAGATTGAGGAGGCTCAAGAAAGATCTCTTAGTGAATTTGAAAGAAGGAAGGAAAAGGTATAGAAGACCTATTGAGAAGTTAAAGAAGTAACCATTGAAGAATATTGGAAGAAATATTGAGGTAGAATATTAAATGCAAGAAAAGATCCTAAAAAGAGAAATTTGGGATAATTATAGCCATTTGAAAACAAGCCCAAAAGGAAGAAGAATTTGGTAAGAAGTTTGCCAAATTTTGAAATATTTTTTTGAATACCTTAAGACATTTAGATTCTTTAGGAATAGGCCAGCGAAATAGGTCAAATTTGAAGATGTAATTTTAGTGAGAGCTAAGAAGGAGAAAGGAGATAGAAGAGGTCACCGATTTGAAAGAAGTTTTTGATAGCAAGAAGACAACATTTAGAGATGTAAAAATCAGATAAGTTGAAGATAAAGAAGTTTTATTTCAAATAACATACTTTGAAGAGAATAGAACTTGAATTTGGGTCAACAAAGTAAA
Source organism: Wollemia nobilis (assembly GCA_028583015.1). Classification (NCBI taxonomy): domain Eukaryota; kingdom Viridiplantae; phylum Streptophyta; class Pinopsida; order Araucariales; family Araucariaceae; genus Wollemia; species Wollemia nobilis. The sequence continues at coordinate 17,071,263 of JAQPPZ010001493.1, forward strand.
ACGTGGTGGAGTTGCAAAATTCATAAATACAATATAGAAAAAGATGAATCAAATCACCAAGGAGACTAGCTTCAAAAAGGAGGACAAAGAGTATTGTAATATTGGTGCTATAAAAGCTTATTATTTAAGCGTTGAAATTAGCTTATTATAAATTTTTTGAAAGCACCATATTAGAATTATTAAATCTAGCAAAATATAGTTTAAGCTAAGTGTCTCCAAGCCATGGAAGGATGAAATATTATCATTCTAGAATATGCAAAATACAAAAATAAAACTAAAGTTAAATATTACTTGAAATGGAGTAATAATAAGAAGGAAAATTAGTATATATATGTTGTTTTTATAATCCAATGAAGTATAAAAAAATTTAATTCTTATGAATAAAATAAGGAGATCGAATAGTGCACAAGAACAAGGCAAATTTTACAAAGACGTCATATCAAAGGAGTGGTAGAACCACCATCTTGTAGTGAAGAAGAGCCACCACATTGGACATAGGAAGCAATGTAAAAAGAGGAAGATATAACGCCATTGGAAAGAGAGTTTAAGCACCATAGGAGGCAACATTATTCGAGATAAGTTGAGACATCGTAGAGTAGATCTTAAGTGCTAGAAATTGTGGAGCCACCAAATATGAGAGCAAAAGGTATTATAAAGAATTTTTTGAGCATCAACACTATGGGCCATTTGGAGTGAATAATTAAAATAAAATCAAATTCTATTAGAATAAATTCAAACAATAATTTATTGTTATTTCATTGAAGATAGTTGCAAAGAAGATATTGAGTATTGAGGAAATGAAGAGTAGAAGCATTGGAAGTAAAAAATTGAAGTTGCTACCAATTTTAGAGTAGAAGCAGTCAAAATAGTAGTATACTTACAAAATAGATTACCTACAAGAATACTCAAGCATGTTACACCAAAAGAAGCATGGTCAGGATAAAAACCAAATATTGAAAAGTTAAGAATATTTGGATACAAATATTATATGCATATTCAAAAATAGTAAAGGACAAAATTAAATGAAAAGATATAGATAGTATATTTTTTGGATATGATGATGAATCGCAAGGTATAGAATAATAGATCTAAGTACAAATAAGTTATATATAAGTAGAGATGTATTTTTTGATGAAAAAATCAAGGTTGAAACTAAAAAATAAAATAATGATGTATAAGTTCTAAATTTCTCAAAGGAAAACTCGGTAAATGAAGAGACAAAGTTAGAATCCCAAGATGAAGAAATTAAATGTACATACACTTCCACAATATCTCAATGAATGGAACCAATATGGCTTAGAAACACACTTAGGGAGTCAAAATTGGAACAAATACTAGATCTTACTACTATAAGAACTAAAATTATAGTTAAAGTAGAATGAACAAAGGATTACTAAGCACTATAGTAGATCTAACATCAACACTTTAAGCCCTAAATGACTCAAATTGGAAGGCAGCTATGGAATTTGAATATTCATCACTACAAAAAAAACAAAATATGGAATATAGTAAAATCACCTCCAAGAAATAAAGTAGTAGACTGAAAATGGATTTACAAGATTAACTATAAGGTAGATGGGACACATGACAAATACAAAGATTGGTTAGTAGCCAAAGGATTTACTCAAATAGAGGTAATTGACTATGAAGAAAAATTTAAACCAACTAATAGAATTACTACTATCAAAATAGTATGTGCTTTAGCAACTCATCATGGTTAATAATTTTATCAAATGGATGTACAAAGTGCATTTCTTGGTGTGAAGCCCAAATGGAGGATGTTGGTTGGACCAGGTCCATGCAAAGTACAAAGGTCGATGAAGGCACAACAAAAATGGTGATAACAACATTTAGTGAGGATCCAAATCATAATGACACGGAGGTAGTTGGGAGGTGGATAAGGCTGATAGATCACACATGGAAGTAGAAGACACAGGTGGAGGATTACGGTCGGTCCTTTCCAATGCATGGTAATCTCCCTAAGGACAATGTTGATCTGTGGACAATCAAAGGCAGCCAGAATCACACGCTGGCACCCAAGGACAACTGGCACAAATCCAAGGTGGCAAAGGGGGGATGGATCCTTGAATATGGCACACCAATTAAGGAAAACCCCATATCTTACCACCATGGATTTAAACCCTATTCCTTCCCCAATAGTAGCAAAAGAGGAAATCGATAGTGTGTTAACCTGAGAAAGTCTAAACGAATCATAAGGAAGAAGACTGCAAGTGGAAATATGACCCGAGCATGGTCATCATGGAACCCGTGGCTCAGGCCATCCTCACTGAGCGATGTTTTACCCAATTTTTTGACCTATTCTCAGGGGTAGAGGAAGATATCACCTAGGTAGTGATGGACACTTGGGAGGACAACAAAGTGGAGATACGAGGAAGAGATTTCATCATTGATGTGAACATGTTGGCTGCAGTTACTGGTCAGACGATGAAAGGTCACTCCATCCATCGCCAAAAACATCACTAGGAGGTGGAATTGAAGGAATTTTGCAACAACCCAAAAATTTTCAAGGAAGCCAAGAATGGGCTCACCAGAATGGATTTTCCCACTTCGTGGAATGGGGTCATGAAAAACGTGATGGATTTTATCATGGTTGAGGATCCCAGTAAGACTTTGCTGAGCTTTCACTATGCTTTTGTAAACTTCTTTCAGGATGTCAACCCGATAAGTATTCCTTAGTTTCTGATGAACTTGATGAACTACACCATCAACGCCTATTGTAGCAAGAGAGGGTCTGCCATGCCGATGCACCAAGGATTGTTCAAAGTAATATATAAGTGGGTGTTGGCCATGACACCCAATATCGAACCTCAAGTCATTGAGGAGATACCGCCCGATCATTAGCCAAATAGCTCAGGGGCAAGAGCTAGCCCAGGCACCAACAAATATTTGTTTGGGTCTCTGACAAAGAAAATAGTGGGGGAGCCCATAACCAAAGGGGGCACGACTAAGAAAAAACTAAGGATTGAGGAACCCCCAATGAGATCCTCATTGAGACTTAAGAACAAACAAATCCAAGGTAGCTCCAAAACCAGTGCTAGTGACCTGGACGAGGAGGGACCTACAATCATGGTTCTCAAAAGGTTCATTCTAAAATCTTATGCGGCCATCATCCACCAAATGTAGGAGCACTATGACACTATGACTCAGGTGATCTTCAATGAAGGATACATGCCAAAATTTGAGGCCAAGGTCGATGACAAGGAAGAAGAGGATGAAAAGGAAGAGGAGCTCAAGGAAGATGTCAAAGATGAGGCATGAGATTCCCGGGTTCTGGGGAGTATCATTTTTGGTTGACATTTTTTAGAGGAAGTAATCCTCTCTGGGCTATGGTTCCCTTTTTCCTTTTGTAATGTCGATCAGTGTGGCTTTCCCATCTTGGTTGGTCCTATTTTATTTTTGGTTTTTGTATATGTCGCCTGCCCGACTAAGACTGCTAGGAGGTTTAGTAGTTGTAGATGACATATGTTTCTTAGGATAACTAGGATTTGTAGCTTCAAATTAAGACTATCTTTTGCAAAAGGTTTTGAGTCAACCTATAAAACCTGATAATCAATGAAAAAATTTACTTACCAAAAAAAAAAGTGCATTTCTTAATGGTGACTTAAAAGAGGAAGTCTACATATCACAACCAGAAGGATTTGTTGTTAAATATCAAGAACATAAGATTTACGAATTAAAAAAATCCTTATACGGTCTAAAGCAAGCACCAATAGCATGGAACATAAAAATTAATAATCACTTGTTACAACATAGTTTCAAACGAAGTACATATGATCCAAGTCTACATACAAAGAAAGTGGGAGATGATCTATTAATTTTTATATTGTACGTTGATGATATAGTGATAACTAGAAGCTCTAGAAAACTAATAAGTGAGATAAAAAGGGATCTTGATAAGGCATTTGAAATGATAGATTTAGGACTAATAAATTACTATCTTGGTCTAGAGATTCATAAAAATGAAGATAATATTATAATTACACGGTCAAAATATGTAAAAGCTCTACTTGAGAAATATAAAATGAATGATTTCAAGCCTAAGGACACACCTATGGAACAAGGTATTCAATTATACAAAAATTATGGAAGGATTTTAGTTTTAGCTACAAGGTACCACCAATTAATTGGGAGTATTCTGTATTTGACAAATTGATGCATTGTCATTAAGCACATCATTAATTCTCAATGAATTTATCAATCTAGGGTGGTGTCCAAGGCTATTTACGAGAGAAAGTTCAAACAGGGTTGTAGTTCAGTTCATTTGGAAGTAGCAAGTCTTATTGGTGGAATTGATTGTGTGGGGGTTTTGTGTCACTTCTACCCCTAAATTACATAAATTGAACTTTAATATATTTGCAAGAATGAAAACTAATTACTAATTGCATAAATGAAACCCTAGTTACAGTTGCAAGAATGAAATATAATTAAATTGGAGAATTGAAACTCTAGTTATAATTGCAGAATTGAAAGTCTATTTAATATTGCAATAATTGAAATGAAGCATAAAAACTAGATCCTATCAATGCTCCGTAATGTGAAGGTCGTCAATCTTCTCGTAGGTGGTTTTGACAGCAAAAACAAGAATGCAAGGAAATTACAAAAAACTTATAAATTTCTAAAAATGGAAATTTGCAATGAATTGGAAATTTGCTGGGAATGCAAAGAACAACTAGATCTACCAATAATCATATCACAAAAACATTATAAACAATAATTAAACAACTAGGAATGTTAGTTGTGCAAAAGAATGAAAATGACAAGTTCAGAACTTATTCTGCTACAGCAAAATCAGAATAAAACCTGTCTGTCAGTCCTCCTCCTAGGTATGGAAGTGGCCAGCCTCCTTTCTTAGAATAAGTTTTGAATTCTTCTTTAAGTCTTACTCACACTCAGACATAACAAAATAAATGGAATGAAACTGCACTTTTATTGCTTTGGAAACATAATTACAATTCTGCTAAAATCTGTTACAGGTCTGAAATTACTATTCTATCATCTCTCTATTTATTTTCTATCTAATCTATCTAATATAATATATTCTTGATAATAATATCTTCTTCCTAATAGCTCAACCTGCATGGGAGCTATCTTTTATAGATGCCTAAAATCTAATTACAAACATAAAATATGTTGTTCCTGATATCCTGTAGAATTTCCTGGATTTATCTTAGAAGAAGATCAAATTTGATCTTTTCCATAAATGGTGGCTTTGGATGGCAAGGACGGCAAGGATGGAAAAGTTATATGGGAGATCTTTTCCCTTAACTTTCTCAACCTTATTATCCCCTTTTCCATCACCAAAAGTCAGTCAACAAGTCAAAAAGTACATTATATTTTCATTTCGAAGATAAGTGGCTCATTTCGAAGATACTGGAATTCTCATTACAAAGATACTGCAATTCTCATTTCGAAGATCCACTCATTCTAAAGATACTACAATTTTCATTCTGAAGATCCGCTCATTCTGAAGACACTGTGTTTTTTCATTTCGAAGATATCTGTTCATTCCGAAGACACTGTGTTCATTCTGAAGACACTGTGTTCATTTTGAAGATCTTTAGAATGACCAACTGTGTTGACTCCAAATGGTTTTGGCTGCATTTCTCAGGTGGATTAGTCCTCAGGATCATATTGCAAGTCTTCATTCTTCCTTGGATGTGAATTCCATGCCTTGCCATTCATTGGCAGCTTGCTGGAATTTATATGTAAAAACTAGTTTTTTGCTACACAGTAATAAGTCTTTGTACTATTTATTGAATTTAGAGAAAATAATGCTTAATGATCATCAAAATAAGACTAATGAAGTGCTGTTGTCAACCTAATCATGACAAGATAACATAAAACTATACAAAAACTATTAAAAATCAGAATATAATGTCCTTAACACTTCAATCATGCAAACAGTTAATACACAACATATTAAATCAACTTAACTAGCATATAAGATAATTCAAAAGAGTTTTAGGCAGTTTTAACTATCTAAAACATGCTATAAATGAGGCTTATCCAGGCGTCATCATTCTTCCCAACTTATATTAATGCATGCCCCCATGCATTGCAGTGGGCTATGGAGTCACAAATTTCCATACTCATATTCCATGTTTCATAGAACAATTTAGTGCCTGTGTAATTTCTCATGAAGATTTTTGATTCATTATTAAAACTGATCATATGGTTAGGAATTCTTTTCAAAATAGGAGGGAACCAGAGTAATGATGGTTGGAGCCCTGAATCTGAGACCTACCCAATAATATTGCATAAAGGTATTTCTCTCGATTGAGAAGGCAATGCCTCAGAATGTAAGGGCATTGCTTTAAAGTGGAGGGGCACTACTTTAGAACGAGCACCTGTGTTTTCATCTTCCATAGATAATCCAAGCAGTAACTAAACCAAATCCTCCTCTTTATCTGATGTAGTTGATTGTTCTTAAACTTGTGACAGCCCACTTTTTGCTATAATTCTTTGTTTTTCAATAACATCTTCTCTTTCCTCAATCCATCTCATTTGTATTTTTATAACACTCTTGGCTGCTCTCAGTTATTTTGTGATGTCCACATCCTCTTCTTATTTTGACTCATAACCTAATACTGACAAATCAACTACATTTTGCTGCTCAACAATGATCTCATCCTCTACTTCAGACCCCTACTCCTGTATAGGAGGTTCCATGAAATTATCTATGATTACATCCAATTTATCAGTGGCTTGTTGCACTTCTATGACATCAGGGCTATCCTATTTGGTCTTCTCTTCAATCATTTGTTTTTTTTATCTCTTTTTGTTGGAGTCTTGCAGACCTCCTAGTCCTTAATGTATATTTTCTCTTCTTGCCCTGTTTTCTTGTGGTAACAGGGACTGTAGGGATAGCTTCAAGCTCTTCACTGTGAACTTCACTCTTATATTATGATAGATAAAATCTTTAGAAAAATGAACCCTCTTCTATTTTATTTTTTTGCTGTCAGTTTCAGACCCTCTTTTCTTAGTCTGTGAGTTTGATGGTTCTTTTGCTGCTACTGGGTGCATTTTTTTTTTTTTTGCAATAGCCTCTGTAGTAGTTCCTACTTCTTCTTCTACAACAACCTCTGTAGCAACTATTTCTTCTTCTGCAATAGCCTCTGCAGTAGCTGTTTCTTCTTCTGCAACAACATCTACAACATCTGTTAGGTCATTGATTTCTGGTTGCTACAGGGTTTTCTCTTGTTCTTCTTCAGAAAGAATAATTTTTTTTTTTGTAATCATTAGCAAATATGTCTTTAGAAAGAAAATATGGCACACTTCCTTATTCTGTGCTCTGAACACCTGACCATCAATAATTGGACATCTTTGCCATCAAATTTTCTTTACTATTTTTAGCTTGTCCATTCTGCATGCAAATTTTCCCACATGAGTGGTTATTATCAATGAATGGTGGTGGCATGTTTGTTAAATCTTCATTTCGAAGATTATGTTTCATTCTGAAGACTAAGCTGGGCATTTAATTTGAAGATAACCTCATTCCAAAGATAAACCTTCATTCTGAAGACACACCTTCATTCCGAAGACAAACCTTCATTCCGAAGACACACCTTCATTCTGAAGACAAACCTTCATTCTGAAGATACACCTTCATTTCGAAGACAAAGCTTCATTCTAAAGATACCATGGTTATTTGAAGATACAGAAGTCATTCTGAAGATAGGAGAAACCAACATTTTTCTCTTTCTCCAAGCATGTTTTGTTTATGCCAACTCTTATGAACACTTTTATACTAATGGTTAATTGTCATATACTATATATCAAATATTTACAATGAGAAAAGTGCAAGAAACATATATACCGGTTAAAACAAGTTAATGCAAGTTTTGAAAGATGACTGCTTCTATTGATATTCTACTGAGGCTTCCTGCAACACTTCAAAAAAAAGTGTAGTTGGTGAATTTGTACAATGATGACTCAGAACTTTTAAGGTTATGCATGCCATAAAACTGGTTTTCATGCATACCAACTCAGTTGCGCCTTAGAAAAGGTTTTCACTGCTGAGCTATTCATTTTTCTCTTTTTTTTTTTCTTTAACTTCTCCTTTTCTCTTTTTTTTTTTCTGTCTTTTTGATTCTGATTGTGCCCGTAAAGGAATTCATGACTTCCCTGAAATCATGCCCATGAAGGAATTCACAGCCAGAATTTATTCATCTTTTTGTTTTCTATTTTTTTCTAATTTTTTTTCTTTTTATTTTTAAGATTCAAATATATGATTATTTGGAATCTTCATCAGAAGAAGAATCCTCTTCTATCAAATGTAACTGTGTGAGATACCAAGCAAATTCCACTTTTGTTAGTGGTTTATGGTACAACTGTAAAAGATGTCCATTCACCACTAATATCCTCCTTAAATCATCAACTAAAGAAAGTTGAACAACTTCATTCTCAAACTCCCCTGGTTCATCCTTGCTGCTCTTAATGTGATCATCATGCCACATTTTCCATTTTTGTTGAGTGAACTCTATTTGGTGAAGTGCTTCCAACCAAATTTCATCAAATGCATTCAACCGCAAAATTTGTTTTTTCTGTACCTACAACAACTCAATGCCAACTGCTAAAGATGCATAAAATGTTAGTAACGTATTAGGATGTTGCACCAATATATCAAACAAATTTGCTCCCTGGTTTTTAGTCAACCAACTATTATTGTTCAAAGGTTGTTTTGGCTATGTTTCAGTTTGTTTTGTACCAGGCTTATTTGAATTGGTTCTTGAAGAAACATTTTTATTTACACCAATGGAGGCCAAAACTAAAGTATTCTTTTCATTTTCCTTATGTGTTCTAAGAAACTGTGGGCTTTCTGTACAATCATACTTAGGTGTAATAAGTTTACCTGAAAGCAAGTTAACTAATTTTCCACCTTTTTGTATGGTTTTGGGATATACTTTCTTCTTTTTTCTTGGTTTTCTAAAACACATTTCTTGAACAATCTTATTAATGATTGGTACAACTTGAGGTAAAGGGATTGTAACAGTTAAATGTTCTAATTCCTTTATCAAATTGGATTGTGAAGATGTTATTTTTGATATCTTAGACTGTTTAAAATATGATACTTTATTTGATGAGGTATCTTGTTCTTCTTGATGTTGTTTTAGTGTAGATTTGTTTTCATGTTCATTATTTTTAACTTCACTTTCTACACTGATAAGTGGAATAGGTTCAAGCAGTGGTTCACCTGAACACAACTGAGTTTTAACACAGTCACTAATATTTATTTGGGCTGTATTTTTTGATTCAACCACAGAGACAGGGGTTACCTGTTTAACATGATTTGGACTGACCATAGGTTGAGTTGAAAATAGAGGTTGTTTTAATTTTTGTTGTTGTTGTCCACGATAAAAAATATGGATATTATTAGGCAACAAATTTGATTTTTGTTTTTGACAATATTGCTGCCTGTTGTACAGATTTTGATGTTGTACCCATTGATATCCCTGTAATTTTGGCTGCAACCATGGTGGATGTTGTTGATTCCATTGTTGTTGCATCCATCCATGTTGAGACCATGCTTGGGAGTATGCCCATGGTGGTTGACTCCAAAATTGTTGAAGTGGACATGAAGCAGAATTTCCTGATATCCTACAGAATTTCCTGGATTTATCCTAGAAGAAGATCAAATTTGATCTTTTCCATAAATGGTGGCTTTTGACGGCAAGGATTGCAAAGTTATATGGGAGATATTTTCCCTTAACTTTCTCAACCTTATTATCCCATTTTCCACCACCAAAAGTCAGTCAACAAGTCAAAAAGTACATTATGTTTTCATTTCAAAGATAAGTGGCTCATTTCGAAGATATTGTAATTCTCATTCCGAAGATCCGCTCATTCCAAAGATACTGCAATTCTCATTCCGAAGATCCACTCATTTCGAAGATACTGCAATTTTCATTCCGAAGATCCGCTCATTCCGAAGACACTATGTTCATTTCGAAGATCTTTAGAATGACCAACTGTGTTGACTCCAAATGGTTTTGGCTGTATTTCTCAGGTGGATTAGCCCTCAGGATCAGATTGCAATAGTCTTCATTCTTCCTTGGATGTGAATTCCATGCCTTGCCATTCATTGGCAGCTTGCTAGAATTTATATGGAAAAACCAGTTTTTTGCTGCACAATAATAAGTCTTTGTACTATTTGTTGAATTTAGAGAAACTAATGCTTAATGATCATCAAAATAATACTACTGAAGTGTTGTTTTCAACCTAAGCATGACAAGATAACATAAAACTATACAAAAACTGTTAAAAATCAGAATATAATGTCCTTAACACTTCAATCATGCAAACAGTTAATACACATCATATTAAATCAACTTAACTAGCATATAAAATAATTCACAAGAGTTTTAGGCAGTTTTAACTATCTAAAACATGCTATAAATAAGGCTTATCTAGGCCTCATTACAAATACTTGACCTTGTCTAGTTTTTATTGTAAATTATCTTTCAAGATTCATGCAAGAGACAAGATATTGTCATTGGAAGGCTACAAAAAGAACACTACAATATATCAAAAAGACTATAAATTATAGACTAACTTATATGAATAATGTTAAATATTTTTGTCTACAAGGTTATTTATATTTTGGTTATGTTGGTTCTATTGATGATAGAAAATCTATTTCAGGGTATATTTTTTATTTTTGGGGTAGGTCCAATACATTGGTACAATAATAAACAACATATAATAGCACAATTATCTACTGAAGTAGAATATTGTGCAACAAGAGATACAACTTGTGAAGCTTTATGGTTACAATATATACTATATGACATGGGAATCAAACAAACTCCAACTCTAATACATTGTGATAATAAAGGAGTTCTCAATATGATAAAAAATCCAATTGTACATGAATGAACTAAGCATATTGAAGCATAATGTCATTTCATTAGAGATAATTTTCAGAATCATCATATCAATATTAATTATATTCCTATAGAAGAATAGCTAGAAAATATATTTACAAAATCTCTAGGTCAAAACAAGTTTTAGATATTCATAGATCATCTATGCAGATCAAGAGAAGTTCATCCCAATACTGTAATATAGGGGGTGTTAGAATATACTACATTATTTTTGTTGAGCAAGGTGCAGCAAACAGTATTGTCATTGTTGTCAACACACTCAGATAGATCTATTGATGCAGTGGACAGGAAGTTCAAAAGCTAGTCAGATGCAGAAAACAAGAGTTCAAAGGTTACTCAGAGTATGTACAGTGATTCTCCAAGAAGACCGAAGTGGACCACTTGCAAAAGGTCAAAGAAAAAGACAAGTAAGAAAAGTGTCACGATATCGCGACATATACAGCAGGCAAGAAAAACTGTCGCGATTTCGTGACATGTTAGAAGAGAGAGAAGAAGGAAAAACTGTCATGATTTCGCGACATGTTAGAAGAGAGAGAAGAAAAAGAAAACTTGTCACGATTTCGTGACATGTTGGAAGAGAGAGAAGAAGAAAGAAAAACTATCGCGATTTCGTGACATGTTGGAAGAGAGAGAAGAAGAAAGAAAAACTGTCGTGATTTCGTGACATGTTAGAAGAGAGAGAAGAAGAAAGAAAAACTATCACGATTTCGTGACATGTTGGAAGAGAGAGAAGAAGAAAGAAAACTGTCGCAATTTCATGACATGTTGGAAGAGAGAGAAGAAGAAAGAAAAACTGTCGTGATTTCACGACATGTTGGAAAAGAGAGAAGAAGAAAGAAAAACTGTCGCGATATCGCGACAAGTTGGCAAGAAAGAAAAACTGTCGCGATATCGCGACATGTTGAGAAGCAAGAAAAACTGTCGCGATTTCGCGACATGTTGGAAGAAAGAAAGGCAAGTAGAAAAAGTGTCACGATTTCGTGACATATTGCAAGGAAGGTTGTACGGACGAAAAAGTGTCGCGATTTCATGACATATTGCAAGGAAGGTTGTACGGACGAAAAAGTGTCACGATTTCGTGACATATTGCAAGGAAGGTTGTACGGACGAAAAAGTGTCGCGATTTCATGACATATTGCAAAGAAGGTTGTATGGACAAAAAAGTGTCGCGATTTCATGACATATTGCAAGGAAGGTTGTACGGACGAAAAAGTGTCACGATTTCGTGACATGTTGTAGGAGAGAGAAAAAGGTGTCGCGATTTCGCGACATGTTTCATTTTCGCGGTCCAAAGCGAAGAGAATGAGGAGAGAGAAAAAGGTGTCGCGATTTCGTGACATGTTTCATTTTCGTGGTCCAAAGCGAAGAGAAAGAGGAGAGAGAAAAAGGTGTCACGATTTCGTGACATGTTTCATTTTCGTGGTCCAAAGCGAAGAGAAAGAGGAGAGAGAAAAAGGTGTCGCAATTTCATGACATATGACAAGAGAAAGAGCTAAGGAGAAAAAGTGTCACGATATCGCGACATGTCAGGTTTTCGCGACCCAAAGGCAAAGAGGAAGCGCAAGGAGAAAAAGTGTCACGATATCGCGACATGTCGGGTTTTCGTGACCCGAAGGCAAAGAGAAAGCGCAAGGAGAAAAAGTGTCGCGATATCGCGACATGTCGGGTTTTCACGACCCGAAGGCAAAGAGAAAGCGCAAGGAGAAAAAGTGTCATGATATCGCGACATGTCACATTTTCGTGACTAAAGGAGGAGAGAGAAAGTAAGAAGGCAAAAGTGTCACGATATCGCGACATGTTATGTTTTCACGGGCCAAAGCTAAGAGAATAGAGCAAAGAGAAAAAGTGTAGCGATATCGCTACATGTTGTATTCTCGCGGGCCAAAGCTAAGAGAAAGCATACGAAAGAAAAAGTGTAGCGATATCGCTACATGTTGTATTCTCATGGGCCAAAGCTAAGAGAAAGCATACGGAGGCGAAAGTGTCACGATATCGCGACATGTGTTTTCGCGGCAACAGCAACAGAAGAGTTACAAAGGCAGTTGAAGCCGACGAAGACCGATGTTAGCCGACGAAGATTAGGGTTTGCAGTCGATGAAGATTAGGGTTTGTAGCCGACTAAGATTAGGGTTACAGCCGACTAAGATTAGGTTTTTGATCTTGAAAATATTGTTATAAAAGGAAGGTTGTTTGATGAGTTGAAATGTTGAGAAGTGCGACGCTCAGAGACAGTGCACAGAGTGCGAAGTTAAGTCGTAGATATCATCGCATAAGTGTCAAAGCGGGAAATGTGGCCGTAAGAGCATAGAAAGCACAGAAGCGGCGAGATGATGGCGAAGTGCACAAAGTGAGCAAAGAAGTCGAATCGTGCTAAGTGTGAAATTCACAAAGGAAGTAGAGTGCACAAAAGGGAGAAGACGATCATGAAGCTCGATAGTGAAGCAGTAGATTGTGCAAAGTGATTGCGCAGAGAGAGCAGAGTGCGTAGAGAACGCAAAGGTGAAGCAGACCAGTTAGGGTCTTGTAAAAGCAAAGGTATTTTATCATCAAACTTATAGATTCAAAATTGAAGTCCAGGTTGCAGTCTGGCATCAGGGGTTGGTGCTCCTTCCAGTAGGTGCTGGTAAATCAGGGGTTGTTGCTCCTTTCTATTGGTACAGATAAATCAGGGGTTGATGCTCCTTCCAGTGGAAGCTAGTAAACTGTTTGTAAAGTTGGTGCTTTGCAAAGGCTGGATTTGGATGGTAGTCCAAGCAGTCATTCTTGAGGAGTAGCCAAATTGGTGAACCTCGTTAAAATCTTGTGTTGTGTGATGTTCTCTTGTTGTACTTGTTGTATCTATTTATAAGTTTTTAATTGCTGTTGTTTTAAGAGCTGTAAATTCATGATTAAAGTACCACACTGATTCACCCCCCCTCTCAGTGCCATTGTAAGACTAACAATTGGTATCAGAGCCAAGTTCCCTTATCAAGCTAAATCAGCTAGGGTTGATCTTGGATTAGTACGCAATGGGTAAGAAGAATAGATCTTCCTCCAAAAGGGCATCTCAGTCAGTTTCAGTTCCTATGGAAGAGAAAATTGAACCAGAAGAGGTTGAAGGTTTTTTATCAAACAAAGCACCTTTGTTTGATGGAACTAATTACATGACCTGGAGAATCAGGATGTAGGCATATCTTTGTGCTTTGGGATACTACGTTTGGGATTCAATAATCAATGAATACACAATACCCATCACTCCTCCAACTGATGCTGTCGGTAAGAATCTGGTTGAAAATGACTCAAAAGCAAGGAATGCTATCAGGTGCGGATTAGTAGACAGTGAACTGGTAAAGGTCAAGAGTTGTAAAACGACAAAAGAAATATGGGACAAACTAAGGAGTACTCATGAAGGAGATGATGAGATCAAGGATGTCAAGTTACAAACACATCAAGCTCAGGTCGAAGCTTTAAAGTTGAATAACGATGAGAACATAGAGATATATATGTTGAAAGTTAATGAAGTCCTAGAGGATGATTCTAAAAGAGAAACAAAAAAAGAACAAAAATGTGATGAAGAAGAAATTGATGCAAAAATAAATTTGAAAGAGGAACTAATTGCAACTCTGGATGAATTGAAGATAGAAAGAAAAAGGAATAAGGAAATCTCAAGAAAGCTTGATGATGCAAATGAAATAATAACCAGGTTGAAAGTACAGGTAGAAGAATTCAAAAGGATTGAAGAAACTCTCAGGTCACAGATCAATGAGAAAGAGATTGGTTGCTGCAAACAAGAGGAAGAGATTGTTTTATTGAAGAAACAACTAGAAGAGGCCAATACAAATCTCAAATTCAAGAAGAGCACAGAGTTGCTAGATAAAATGATAAGCCAACAAAGAAGCTCCACGGATAAGCGTGGTCTTGGATATGAAGCTGAACAACCTTCATCTTCCAACTCTGCAGAGAAGAAGTTCACTGTTGAAGGATCGAAGCAAGAAAATTTTGAAGCTGAATCTTCAAAAGGAAGAAAATATCAAAGGAGATCTACAACAAAGCAGCCACAACAAAAGAGGTTCTATCACTCTCACTCTATTCATACTAATACTTTTAATGGCTATTGTTTCAGATGCAACCAGTATGGTCACAAGGCAACTTATTGTGGATTGAATAATAAATCAAAGAGTTATGCTGGTAGAAATACATCTACGTTTTTGAGTGAACACTATGTACAATGTTTTCAATGCAATGGTCATGGGCACATAGCAAGGTTTTGTCCAAGCACTTTTGTATCTAATCTAAGGCAAAACAGTAGATTTCATCAGACGCAAAGAACGCAACACAGATAGGGAATAAATCATGTACATAAAAGAAAGGAAAATAATCATTCATCATGGATGCACAAGAGACAACCACACAAGAGAAATGTTCGAGTTCACGAAAAGGTGCAAAACAAGGATGCAGTTGAAAAAATCCAAGCCCGAGTTCAAGAAATTTTGGAGAAAGATAGAAGAAAGGAAATCGTGTCTCCTTGGACTGAAGGAGACTACTCCTCTATTGCACTAAGCAACTCCAGGTAGCACATCCTCAGGGGGAGCAATCTTAAAGTTTTATTTTAATGCTCCTATGTATTTGTTTGGGTTTTTGAGGATGAAAGGCAAGTAGTTAGGGGGAGTTGTCGTATAGTTGTCGAAGTATGTTTTCAGTTCATGTAGTTTGTGGAAGTGCCATAAAGGGTGGTGATTAAATTGAGAGTTCTCATTATTGGTAGTATTGCTATATGTCATTGTTGTACTGGTGATGGTTCTTACTGCCACTGTCCAAAGTTAAGGATTATAACAGTTCAGATAAGTTGGTTAGTAAAAGAATGCTGCCCTAGCCGTATATATGTGTTTCGATAAAAGCAGTGGGTATTTGAACTACACATTGATGTGAAGATTGTTAGATCTATTTTGATGTTGTGGTGAAAAATATTGAAGTTTGATCATTGATTCATGTTTAGCTCATCAAGATGAGCAACTTTGCTTTGTGAATCATACCTATCCGAGGTCCAGAAGTATGAGTTTGAGTAAGGTGCACTTTAGTTGGCCGTGAAGTGTTTAACAAAATATTGTCTCCTGATTCGAACAGTTGAAAGTAAGGTGTGACCAGCGGTGACTGTAGAAAACATAGACCAAGTTGAAAATATAAAAAGGGATTTGGTTGGTGTTGTGGTACAATGTTTGATGCTTGCACATATTTGGCAGTAAAATTGTAGTGTTGGTACAATGCTGAACAAAAGTTGGTACAAGTGTGAGTCACTTATCAATTTTGTTGATAGATGTGAAATCAGCGTTTTGAATGGGAAGCTTGAAGAAGATGTTTATATTGAGCAGCCAGATGGTTTCCAGCTTGGTGATATTCCCAACTTGGTTTGTAAGTTGAAGGTATATGGCTTGAAACAAGCACCCCGAGCATGGTATGCAAGGCTAGACAACTATCTCACTCAACAAAGGTTTGAGAAGGATCTATGATTGGAAGCTTACTATACCTGACAGCTATCAGACTAGATATCTTGCAGGCAGTATGCATGGCAACACGATTCCAGGCTAATCCCAAGGAGACTCATATGACAACTTTATGGTGGTTGATTTCTAAATTCTCGAGGGGAAAAAATTTGGGGGGGGGGGGGGGGGGGCCCATGGGGGGGGGTTCCGGGGGGGGGCCCGGGGGAAGGGGGAAGAAAGAGTTTTTGGGGGGGGGGGGGGGGGGGGGGGGGGGGGGGGGGGGGATTGAGCCTAGTCAAGTTATGTGTGAAGTGATTTTTTAAAGTTCTATGAAGTAGATTTGATTTGAGATCGTCGTTCTTTTTTAGTACTACTTGAGCATGATTGATTGAGCTTTTGAGAAGGCCTTTTGGAAATATTTGAGGACAATGCTGGGACAGATTGCTAGAGAAGATTCGAACAAGTTTTTAGAGAGCTTGGTGGAGCAGATTTGGACAGGTTTTGAATGAGCTAGTTATTCAACATTGGACAAGTTCCATGTGAGCTTGTTAAGCAGGTTCTGTGTGAGCCTATTGAGCAGGTTCTTAGTGAGCCTATTGACTGAGATTTGGAGGTGACTGAGTACAGAGGATAGAGTCTCAATGGATAGAAATCTAGCAGCCAACACAGTTGAAGATAGACCCGAGTGAGGATTCTTCAAGTGAAGAAGAGGTCCACCAATCAGTGCAACAGAGAGAAAGAGTCTTCTATAATATCACAAGGGTACTATGGAGTATGGGTTATGGTATCCAAAAGATGCAGATTGGGCAGGATGTGTAGATGACAGAAAGAGTACCAGTGGAGTGCATTCTATCTTGGGGATAGATTGGTCACATAGAACAGTAAGAAACAAGAGTCAGTTTCCTTATCCACAGCAGAGGCAGAATATATTGTAGCAAAAACATGTTGTACGCAGGAGAAAGTTGTAGAAAGTGAGGTTAAGTTGGATTTTCATTCCAACAACAAATTGTGGAGTGGTCACGTTTCCCAAGAATTGACTAGCTACAGGGATCACATTCTCAGGGGGAGCATTTCAGTATTTGTTTATCTTTTTGCTCATGTTCATGATTTTTGCTAAATATAATAAATTTTGGCTGAGAATGTTGTGCATGGACTCGGGGGAGTCTATAGTAGCCCTTTGGTATTATTGTCAAAGGGGGAGAAGAATTACAGGAAAATTGCACATGTGTTGCCAACAATTCCAAAGGGGGAGATTGTTGAGCAAGGTGCAAAAACAATATTGTCATTGTTGTCAACACAGTCAGACAGATCTATTGATGCAGTGGATAGGAAGTTCAAAAGCTAGTCAGATGCAAAAAACAAGAGTTCAAAGGTTACTCAGAGTATGTACAGTGATTCTCCAAGAAGACCAAAGTGGACCACTTGCAAAAGGTCAAAGAAAAAGACAAGTAAGAAAAGTGTCGCGATATCGCGACATATACAACAGGCAAGAAAAACTGTCATGATTTCGTGACATGTTAGAAGAGAGAAGAAGAAAGAAAAACTGTCATGATTTCATGACATGTTAGAAGAGAGAGAAGAAGAAAGAAAAACTGTCACGATTTCACGACATGTTGGAAGAGAGAGAAGAAGAAAGAAAAACTGTCGTGATTTCGTGACATGTTAGAAGAGAGAGAAGAAGAAAGAAAAACTGTCATGATTTCGTGACATGTTGGAAGAGAGAGAAGAAGAAAGAAAAACTGTCACGATTTCGCGACATGTTGGAAGAGAGAGAAGAAGAAAGAAAAATTGTCGCGATTTCGCGACATGTTGGAAGAGAGAGAAGAAGAAAGAAAAACTGTCACGATTTCGCGACATGTTGGAAAAGAGAGAAGAAGAAAGAAAAACTGTCGTGATATCGCGACAAGTTGGCAAGAAAGAAAAACTGTCATGATATCGCGACATGTTGAGAAGCAAGCAAAACTGTCACGATTTCACGACATGTTGGAAGAAAGAAAGGCAAGTAGAAAAAGTGTCGCGATTTCGTGACATATTGCAAGGAAGGTTGTACGGACAAAAAAGTGTCACGATTTCGTGACATATTGCAAGGAAGGTTGTACGGACAAAAAAGTGTCGCGATTTCATGACATATTGCAAGGAAGGTTGTATGGACGAAAAAGTGTCACGATTTCGTGACATATTGCAAAGAAGGTTGTACGGACGAAAAAGTGTCACGATTTCGTGACATATTGCAAGGAAGGTTGTACAGACAAAAAAGTGTCATGATTTCGCGACATGTTGTAGGAGAGAGAAAAAGGTGTCACGATTTCGTGACATGTTTCATTTTCGCGGTCCAAAGCGAAGAGAATGAGGAGAGAGAAAAAGGTGTCGTGATTTCGTGACATGTTTCATTTTCGTGGTCCAAAGCGAAGAGAAAGAGGAGAGAGAAAAAGGTGTCATGATTTCGCGACATGTTTTATTTTCGTGGTCCAAAGCGAAGAGAAAGAGGAGAGAGAAAAAGGTGTCACGATTTCGTGACATATGACAAGAGAAAGAGCTAAGGAGAAAAAGTGTCGCGATATCGCGACATGTCGGGTTTTCACGACCCGAAGGCAAAGAGGAAGCGCAAGGAGAAAAAGTGTCACGATATCGTGACATGTCGGGTTTTCACGACCCGAAGGCAAAGAGAAAGCGCAAGGAGAAAAAGTGTCACGATATCGCGACATGTCGGGTTTTCACGACCCGAAGGCAAAGAGAAAGCGCAAGGAGAAAAAGTGTCGCGATATCGTGACATGTCGCATTTTCATGACTAAAGGAGGAGAGAGAAAGTAAGAAGGCAAAAGTGTCACGATATTGTGACATGTTATGTTTTCACAGGGCCAAAGCTAAGAAATAGAGCAAAGAGAAAAAGTGTAGCGATATCGCTACATGTTGTATTCTCGTGGGCCAAAGCTAAGAGAGCCTACGAAGGAAAAAGTGTAGCGATATCGCTACATGTTGTATTCTCGCGGGCCAAAGCTAAGAGAAAGCGTACGGAGGTGAAAGTGTCGCGATATCGTGACATGTTGTGTTTTCATGGCAACAGCAACAGAAGAGTTACAGAGGCAGTTGAAGCCGACGAAGACCGATGTTAGCCGACGAAGATTAGGGTTTACAGTTGATGAAGATTAGGGTTTACAGTTGACGAAGATTAGGGTTTGCAACCGACTAATATTAGGGTTACAACCAACTAAGATTAGGTTTTTGATCTTGAAAATATTGTTATAAAAGGAAGGTTGTTTGATGAGTTGAAATAATGAGAAGTGCGACGCTCGAAGACAATGCACAGAGTGCGAAGTTGAGTTGTAGATATCATCGCATAAGTGTCGAAGAGGGAAATGTGGTCGTAAGAGCACAGAAAGCGCAAAAGCGGCGAGATGATGGCGAAGTGCACAAAGTGAGCAAAGAAGTCGAATCATGCTAAGTGTGAAATTCGCAAAGGAAGCAGAGTGCACAAAAGGGAGAAGATGATCGTGAAGCTCGATAGTGAAGCAACAGATTGTGCGAAGTGATTGCGTAGAGAGAGCAGAGTGTGTAGAGAACGCAAAGGTGAAGCAGACCAGTTAGGGTCTTGTAAAAGCAAAGGTATTTTATCATCAAACTTATAGATTCAAAATTGAAGTCCAGGTTGCAGTCTGGCATCAGGGGTTGGTGCTCCTTCCAGTAGGTGTTGGTAAATCAGGGGTTGTTGCTCCTTTCTATTGGTACAGATAAATTAGGGGTTGATGCTCCTTCCAGTGGAAGTTGGTAAACTGTTTGTAAAGTTGGTGCTTTGCAAAGGCTGGATTTGGATGGTAGTCCAAGCAGTCATTCTTGAGGAGTAGCCAAATTGGTGAACCTCATTAAAATCTTGTGTTGTGTGATGTTCTCTTGTTGTACTTGTTGTATCTGTTTATAAGTTTTTAATTGCTGCTATTTTAAGAGTTGTAAATTCATGATTAAAGTACCACACTGATTCACCCCCCCCTCTCAGTGCCATTGTAAGACTAAATTTTTTTTATGTAAGTTAAGAATATTTTGAGGTAGACCAAAGGTCATTTTGAGGTAGACCAAAGGTCATTTGTAAAATATATATTATGGAATCTTAGCTCCATCTTTCATTGTACAAGTTCATACAAGTAATATCAAGATATGTTCATTTTATTCTCATGTAGTTCTTGTGCTTTATTATTTCTCTTTAGTAATTGTGTTTCTTTATTAGATTGAATAATACAAAAAATATCAAATTCTTCTTCTTCTTCTACTTCTTCATAAAATTTTGGTAACCTTTTTACCTCTAGGAAGGTCTCCTTTTTGTGGTCCCTTTTCTATATAATGTATTGATTATCAAATTGTAACATGAACTCTTTGTTAGAATTATCTGGGAAGTCCTTCTTAATATGGTTATGCTCACATCATCAAACCCACCATTATTCTATTTTGTGCTCTTCCAAAATTTTCTCCTTTTTAATTATTTCAATGAGGGTTGGGTTAATCCATCGGTATTGATTTCTCTCTAGGTCAAAAACATGCTTAAACTTGTAACATGTTGTCTACAGTGGCATCTTTTGCATTATCATGAAAATGAATGATGCAACCTGATCCTCTGCTAGATTTTTAAATATTTTTATTTTTGTATTTGGAACATGCTCAAATGATGGTGCTTTTTTATTTATACTCAATATTTTTGCCTTGAAAATACCGTCTGGATCATAGAGCCATCTATGGGGAACTATCAGTAGCTGCAAGGCCATCAACTTACCCTCTAAGACTTGATATTATTTGGGATCCTTTTTTAACATGGTAATGTCCTCAAAATTAAAAGGTAAATTAAATATTACATTATTATATGCTCCAAGGCCAAAATTCTACTCTATTATGTATATCTACCTACAAAAATCTAGCTCAAAGAGCCAATTTGTGATGTAGTAGGAAAGTAGAATGGGGGACCCAAAAAAATTAAATTGCCTGATAATTATCCCTTAAGGAAATACTAGACCCCTAGCTCTCACGTATTTCTTCTTAATGTGTTTGTGACTTCAAGAGTGATGCAAGGGTATTTTCCAAAAACTTTAGCAATGGTAGGTCCTAGGAACTATTTATTGAACTCAGGGTATGAAGAGATTTCTCTCAATATTGAGGTCCAGTCCACTATTGGTTGTGTTAATCCTTTTTCATCCCACATTTGTACCTTTATGCCATGTTGGTCTTAATGCATGTGAAATGGTATGATCTAGGATAGATACGATGAATACGTAAATAGCTCATAATGCTCATTTTTCACGGTGACTAGTAGCTCATGTGTGCTCCTTGCTAAAATTTCCACCTAGTCAAATATGATAGGAGGAAATACCAATTGGTCCCATAGTTGCAAATTTCCATGACAAAATTAGACAAACCTAGTTAATAGGGGTATACCCAAGCATCCATTATCAATCCCAACACAACCACCAACATAGACAATATCATTTGTGTGTGAGGTTCAAAGACTTTCAATTTTCTTGGTTTTTCCATGCAATCATTGGGGAGTCTATCCAATAAGCTAAAAAGACACATTTGTGTGAAATATTTGGCTATATAATTCCTTTGATCCTCCAAAATTATCATCTTTATCTTCTCTCTTAGTGTCTCATATGCCACAAAATCTCTACCAATAATTTTTGTTGAGATTATGAATAGCTGCTCCAACTTAGAATTATAAACTGTAGCTATATCTATGTTGTAGAATTTTACAATAACTTACCAATTCTAGGCATAGGTGTACTAGCCTAGGCATATATTTAGCCAAACCTAAACTCCATGCTACACTAGCTATATGGTTAGGTGAATACTTCTTCCCCTTGGCCTCTAAACCATCTCTAAAACTACTAAGTTTTTCTTTGTTGATGATCAAAGTGTCATGAATACTTACAAGTCTATATCGTAACTCCTTTGATGATTTATTCATTGTTGTACTTTTATTTCGTTAGGCCATAACTACAAATTCTTTACTTGATTTTTATGATTTCCTTCTTCAATTTACAAATATTTCATCTCTCCTTTATAACGACAATAACTATAACAACTTTGTGTGGCTTAGGTTAACTTTCTATTAATAATATCCAACTACAATTTTTATTGGTATATAACTATTAGTTTTTACATGTAAAATCTTATGCATGTCTAAGAATATCTTCTTGAGAGTGGCTACCTTTTTAGAGGGTCCTAAAACATGCTTTTGGGAGGCATAGCATTGCCCAATGAAATTTCATTGTGCTTAGCATTGGCACCTCATGACAACTTAGTTCGTTGCCTGCTGCTGACAAATATATTTATAGCCACATAAACTACGACCTTGAGATGTCATAACCATCTAAGTAAATATTTATGGGTATTAACAACCATTGTAGTATTAATTTCCCATTCTCAGTTCATTTTTTTTGCCAATTAAAGTTAGGTGACTTATGCGAACTACGACTTGCTACCTAGACATTGCTTTCTTGAATTATCATTGTCCATCGATAAAATTATAGAAAATATTGATGAACTAATATTGGTAGTTTATTTACAATATTTCAAGCAAATCATTGGATTTGCTTACTCTAACAATGTAGCCTTTCTATATAGGTATGTGTACATGTGTCCTATTTACATATGTAAAAATACTACACCACCTTTCTTTAGGCATAGTGCTTTAAGTACTAACCATTTACAAAAATTATTAGCACCCAACTATCTAGATATCATAATTCAAATGCATTCATATCTTTCTTTTATTCTATCAGATGTGGCCTAGACCACATGGATTTGAATTTATCATGTGATCTTGGTTTGGCTCGATCTACATCCCATTTCAGAACCAAATCACCCTAATTAAATGATTTAGGTGTTGCTCCTTTTTCAAACCATTGTTTTATAGTTATTTGGTGATGACAAAGGTTATTGTATTCTTTCTCACATTTTTTCTCCAAATGGATCAATTTTACCACCCTTTTTTCCATTGGCTGGAAATTTTCTGAGTCCATTTCATTAATAAACCGTAGTGTTGGAAGCTCCAAAATGATGGGTAGAATTACATCCTTTTTGTTTACCAAGGCATACAGAAATTTATTTAGTGATTGTTTTACCATTATCATGTCAATCCATAGTTCTTTATTGAGAAATAAATGCCAACTTCTAGGATTGCTCTTGATATTGCGTTTAATTATTTAAACAAGTTCTTATTTGTATATTCTACAAGTCCATTTCTATGAGGATAATAATTGGAATATGAATTCCAATATATCCATACTTCCTTGCAAAATAAATTATCTTAGCATTGATGAATGATCCAAAATTATCTAAAACAATGGTATCTAGGACCCCAAACCTTATGATAAGTGGTTCCATGTAATGTCCTACCCCTTTCGAAGACAAAAAAAAAAATTGCCACCAAAAGAGCCAAGTTTCGGTCTTGGGTTCCAAACTGAAAACTTGAGTGTCTTGTTTGCTGATTTGGGTTATTCAGTGTTTTATATGTTTGGATATCATATGAACATTCAATGTACTAACTCCAATTTTTCAAATATCATATTAACTCATGAATTTTCAACAAGACATTTTGACAAACATTTGTCATGCATACTAAGAAATAATAGGGCAGCTCTCAAGAATGGATCACAACTTGAAAACTATCAATCCAAATGCTACCAAATTCAAAAAATAGCTTCTTCCAATATAGATAAACAAACCCAATAAAGGAAATTGCATTAAAATGAGTATACCCGGAATTGTGAAGGTCTGATACAAATCTGGAAATGTTCATCAGCACACATAAATCTTCATTTTTTTATCATAAAATCCAATTTACAAACTTCTCCAGCATACAACTTATGTTTTTGAATACCATTTTTGGAGACAATAAAAAATCATGTAATAAATCCTCCAAATACTAGGCGTTTGGACCTAGGCAAGCAACTCATCCCCCAAGAAATGTACGACCATGCCAAGAGTAGGTACGACTACTAATAAACACTACAAAAATCCAATGAAAGTCTCCAAAACCTATAGAAAAGGTGGTGGCTAGGTCTGTAGTTGCAAGTAGATCTCAAACTTTAACAAACCATTGCTGAGTGTGCATCCAAATCACTCTATTTTGACCCTAGCTAGTACGGCCAACTGAAGGAGTGAAATGCAAATGAAATGGAACAAACCCTCTCCAATTTGCTCAAAAATATCTAAAAATATCACCTTTATCAGATCAATTGCATCCACTGAGTATGAATGCTCATTAACCACTCTATAGGTATCTTTCAACCTCAAGATACGATGTCCTTGTATGTGGTTGTCACAATACAAGCCTGGAATGACTGAATCTTGCAACCTACAAGTCTCACACAATAAGATTCAATAATAATAGTCAAAGATATCACAATCAACTCTTTAATGTCACTTTTATCCTTTCCCAAAGCTATTTGATCCATTCACTTTTTGAATGTGGGATAATTTGTCTTTCCAAATGCTATGTTGCACCTTGAAGGCATTCTTTTTACCATAAATTGTAATATATTTCACTTATTACTTTCCAAGGAGACCATACCACTTTTATGACATTAGAAATATGAACTTTATAAAATCCCCTTTAATTCAAGTGGTTACATGACCCCTTTTAAGATTAAATTAATGCCCAACATTAATATATTTAGCTTTTATATTTAAATATAACATTATAAATCTTCGGGAATTAAAATTATTACTCTCCCAACATCCAACCACCAAACAACTTATGAAAACAGATACCCATTAAGCCGAAGATGCCAGTCATACTTTCTATTTTTGAGAATCCAACCCTAAATGACTTACTAAAAATAGTAAGCCTCTGAAAATACTGCCAAAAACGGTCCTGAAAGCTGACAACTATGAATGCATATCGTCCAACAATATCTCCATAACACCTAATGCTTCCTAAACACTCAACATTGCCTATGAAACCTTATGAATAGGAAAGTCCATATTACGCTTTGTTAGCTTACTAGGATGGGGACATTACAGTCCTCCATCCTCGATATTTCTTGTCCTCAAGCAATCCAATCTCAGAACATGACAATCTCAAAAATAATTTCCATGCAATCCCTGGATCCCAGATGAACCGATGAGCTTCATATCTCCAACTAAGATAAATCCTACACTGCAGACCCTTTGAAAGTGTCATATCGTGTAGTCCTCTATCCAGAAGTGCAATTAGTCTGAAATAGTTCAACAAAATCACAAGTAAATTGTTCTCTACAATCTTGATCAAGCTCTATCACCACACTAAAATCGAGCATATCCTCTAAGTCCCAAATCAACATCCTATAAAAACTAACACGCTGATGTTGCACCACTCTGATCAAAACCAGAAGCTCATAGTAACACAGTCGCACACACCTCATCTATATTCCCAGAATGACAACACCCCAAACTAGACTAAAAAACTGGTGTGAGAGGACAAGTAAATTAAGGACGGTAAGTTGAGGAGATGCTGGAATCAACCCCTCAACAACTCCCAACAACCAAAGTAACCGACCCCTAACCAAAAAATCTCTCCAATATTTTTGTTGACATAAGATTGGAGTTAATCGGTTGCTAATCCACAATTGAACAATAATGACCCATCTAGGAGTTTGAACTAACTCCCACAACCAAATAGCCAATGAAAGTGACATCAAGGCATGATCTCCATAGATCACTGACCTCCATGGGCACACACCTCCCGGATCCCATGGGCCAAAGAATATCCTAGTAGTCATGTCAACTTCCAACTCGGTGAAATAACAACTAAACCACTAACAACTACCTGGATCCCAAATCCATATGTGGTCCCCTGCCATATCGCCCGAACAAAGGAAAAATCCAAGATCCAGCACCAAAATATCATAACTGTATACAAGCAAAGAGTTGTTCAGCCATAACTCTGTCTCTACACTACATCCATCATGTTGAACCAAACAATCATCCCAACAATGAATTACCTTACTCTCTAATGAAGAAGGCATCTCATACCCCAGTGAAGTATACAACCTGCTATAACCATATTTCAACCCACCACTATGTGTCATCCGAAAAAAGGTCCACTCATCTACATGTGGGCTGAAATCAAAATGACTAGCATACCTCACTATACAATCCATATGAACCTCACCAAATGAACCTCTGTGAATCTCCAAAGAATCCCCTGAAGTATGGCTCACATCATCATCCTCAGTATCAGAATCAGGTAATGTACCATCATCGACTACACCAAATGAGGAAGTAGCATCCATTAAAGAAAGCATATCATCACTTCGCTTATGCTCATATTGATCGACTTGAGTGAATGTGGAATCATTATTACTAATCAATCCTTCCTCATGTCCAATATCATTTATCCCATCAATCAACTGCTTAACCACCATAGTATCTGAATTAGTCTCTAAATCATGTGAAGTGGATGCAACAGATGACTGAATTTTCACTGTAAAAATGGAGTGATGAGCTAAACTCAACTCAAGACAAAGCTCATCAATATCCTCATCTTTTTGAGTGAGCTCTTGGGAAGTCTACTCTATAAATCACATAACCCAATCCCTATCAAATAATAGCCTCAAGTAATCTGATTTAATTACCTCTAATGCTCGCTTGATGGACTGTAAATTTGTAGCAGTAGCTCCAACTGTCAACTGGTGTTGTCTCTCTCCAAGTTGGGCTATCTAATAAAGGAATTCAACAAACTCATGTGTTCTATTCAAATGTGTCAATGTGTCGACAACCTACTCATATATAACTTGTATGTGATCCTACAATTAACTAGAATCATCAACACAAAATAAACTCTCAGGTGTATCCTCCAATGCACAATGATCAATCTTAGGCCCTTTCACTGCACTACACTCACCAACCTCATACTCTGAAGTGATGACAAAACTATGCTCATCCTCTGAATCACCAACTAAATCCTCAACCACAAGATCAACGTTCTCATCAATACACACCTCTCCAATATCCAACACACAAGATGAAGTGACCTCATCCTCATCAATTACTACTGTTGCTTTATTTTCCCCATCAATACAAGAATCAACTTGAACCTCGGTTATGCATGAAACATTCTCTAAATTTTCAACATCCTTGTTGTCCTCTTCACTGTTCACAATTGTGCTTGGCTGCAACGAGTCATTTCTCTTTGTCCCTTTTTTTATTCCAACTGCTAATGGAGGCTTCAACCACTTAGGATGATGTTCTATTATTGTTGTAAAAAACTCATTTTGTTCTTAAAATTTTTGCATCAGCTCTATCATGAGTTCCTGGATGGTAGCCATTACCAACACACTACTGCAACTTTGTAACCCTTAGGCTCATAGGATAAGCTGAGCTCTGATACCACTGTAATGTCCTACCCCTTTCGGAGACAAAAAAAAATTGCCACCAAAAGAGCCAAGTTTCGGTCTTGGGTTCCAAACTGAAAACTTGAGTGTCTTATTTGCTGATTTGGGTTATTCAATGTTTTATATGTTTGGAGATCATATGAACATTCAATGTACTAACTCCAATTTTTCAAATATCATATTAACTCATGAATTTTCAACAAGACATTTTCACAAAAATTTGTCATGCATACTCAGAAATAACAAGGCAGCTCTCAAGAATGGATCACAAATTGAAAACTATCAATCCAAATGCTACCAAATTCAAACACTAGCTTTTTCCAATATAGATAAACAAACTCAATAAAGGAAATTGCATTAAAATGAGTATACCTAGAATTGTGAAGGTCTGATACAAATATGGAAATGTTCATCAGCACATAGAAATCTTCATTTATTTATCATAAAATCCAATTTACAAACATCTCCAGCATACAACTTATGTTTTTGAATACCCTTTTTGGAGACAATAACAAAGCATGTAAGAAATCCTCCAAAGACTAGGCATTTGGACCTAGGCAAGCAACTCATCCCCCAAGAAATGTACGGCCATGCCAAGAGTAGGTACGGCTGCTAATAAACACTACAAAAATCCAATGAAAGTCTCCAAAACCTACAAAAAAGGTGGTGGCTAGGTCTGTAGTTGCAAGTAGATCTCAAACTTAAATAAACCATTGCTGAGTGTGCATCCAAATCACTCTATTTTGGCCCTATATGGTACAGCAAACTGAAGGAGTGAAGTGCAAATGAAATGGAACAAACCCTCTCTAATTTGCTCAAAAATATCTAAAAATATCACCTTTATCAGCTCAATTGCATCCACTGAGTATGAATGCTCATTAACCAATCTAAAGGTATATTTCAACCTCAAGATATGGTGTCCTTGTATGTGGTTGTCATCACAATACAAGCCTGGAATGACTGAATATTGCAACATGCAAGTCTCACACAATAAGATTCAAGAATAATAGTCAAAGATGGCACAATCAATTCTTCAATGTCACTTTTATCCTTTCCCAAAGCTAGTTGATCCATTCACTTCTTGAATGTGGGATAATTTGTCTTTCCAAATGCTACGTTGCACCTTTTTTTTTTCTATAGAAAAAAAACCCATGTGGGCCTGCCTTGGTCTGAGAGACCACGAACAGGGGGTTCTATACCGTCAAAGTCGCTCGGGAGTCGCACCCAACCCTGCCCGCACCAACATTATCAATTGGATTTTGGGTACCCAATTTAGCTTTTTGGTAGGGTGGAGATTTGAACCTAGGACCTCCCTTAGAGGATTGCCCTCTCCTCTCCAACTCACCTACAACACTTGGGTATGCTACGTTGCACCTTGAAGGCATTCTTTTTACCATAAATTGTAAATATTTCATTTATTACTTTCCAAGGAGACCATACCACTTTTATGACATTAGAAATATGAACTTTATAAAATCCCCTTTAATTCAAGTGGTTACATGACCCATTTTAAGATTAAATTAATGCCCAACATTAATATATTTAACTTTTATATTTAAATATAACATTATAAATCTTCGGCCATTAAAATTATTGCTCTCCCAACATCCAACCACCAAACAACTTACGAAAATGGATACCCATTAAGCCTAATATGCCAGTCGTACTTTCTATTTCTCGAGAATCCAACCTGTTGTGGGTGATCCACAACACACCCCAAAATTGGGGACCCACCTTTTTGCAGGCTTGCAGAGAAGAATCTCGGTGACCCAGATGCTAAAATTGAAGAAAAGAAAAAAATGCCTAAGTGTTGGAAGGTGTCGCGAAATCGCGACATGTCGCGAAATCGCGACTGGTTGCGCCATCGCGACCGAAGCCGAGAAACATGTAGCGATATCGCGACATGTCACGATTTCGTGACATGTCGCCATATCGCGGTCAACACGGTCAACGGCAACAAAACAGGAAAATGGTCGCGATTTCGCGACGTGTTTCGGGGAGGCGTACGGAAAGAAAAAGCGGTAGCGATATCGCGACAGAAAGCTGCATGAAGGTCCGAGGGGGAAAAACGTCGCGATATCGCGACAGGTTTTGCCAAGACGTACGGATGATGAAAGGTGTCACGATTTCGTGACGCATTTTGGCATAGTTGTACGATACAAGGAAGATGTCGCGAAATCGCGACGGAAATGAAAATCAGGCTCGAAGCAGAGAAACGGTAGCGATTTCGCTACGCCTTGCGGAAAGAAGACTCAAAGTTCAAAAATGGTAGCGAATCGCTACCATGTCACAAGGAGAAGGCTTGAAATGAAAGTGGTAGCGAATCGCTACCACATTTCAAAGGGATGCTGCAAGGCCAAGGTGGTAGCGATATCGCTACCACATTTTGAAAAGGGCTCAAAGTTAGAAAGTGGTAGCGATATCGCTACCATTCGAAGAGGAGGGCTCAAAATGTTGAAACGGTAGCGATATCGCTACGAGAAGTTGCCGGAGGTAGACAAACGAAAAACGGTCGCGACATCGCTACGGGGAGCTGATGAAGGCGTACGGCCGGGAAACATGTAGCGATATCGCGACATGTCATGATTTCGCGACATGTCGCCATATCGCGGCTAAGAAGATGAACGGGCAGACTTGCAATTTGTCATTTTTTTCGCAGTAAGCATTACACAGGACACAGGAAAAGCACGACACGTGGCGCACAGGTGTCAAACTTGCAGAGGCGTTACATGCAGAGATGAATTTCGAAGCGTTTTCAAATTTGAGCATGAATCAAAGCGGGAAAGGCAAGAATTTGAAGGGTCACCCACAGGAAGAGGAAATGAAGCGACGGAGGAAATCGAAGAGCCATAACATTGCTATAAAACCAGAATTGCAAATTGAAGAAGGGGTTGGAAATTTCCGAATACGGAGTTGCAGAGACGAGAGCTTTGTGCTATTCTGGGCCCGTACTTGGGCAATTTCCTTCTTTTTGTTCTGGGATTTTCTTTTACGCCTGGAACATTTTTGAATGTAATCGAGACATCATTTAAATACAAATACAGAGAGTTGGCATCTTATTGGATGAGAAAGAAGGAGTAACTTTTGCATGCATGATTTAACGTTTATATTTCCCTTCCAGATTTCTTAGGTTTTTAGGTGAAGTTAATGCAAGATCTCTTGGTTGCTTCATGCGAATGCCTATTTTCTGGAATTACCACAGAAACCCTCGAGACTCACACCTGGCCTATTTGGATTGTGTGAAAGTGCAGGTTCATTAGGTTAGGTTGCATGTGGAAAGCCTCAGTATCTTCGGTTTCATCAGATTAATGACAGCTTTCTGACTGTAATTTATTTTACGTTTTTATTTATTTTGCTTTGCTTTTCAAACCCATATTTTATTTTTAGCAGCTTTAATTCATCGTGTTTGAATAAATCACCGAAAATCCATCGAATTAAAGGTTAAAACAGATTTTATTCATTTTGAGTCCATTGAAAGTTCAAATTGATAAACCACAGTGCCCCTTGTTAATATCCACTTGCAAACCCTAAGGTGTTCTTAGCATTTCATTTTAAACAACATCCTTGATAATCAATAATTGTCATAATAAGAACCTTGGAGAAATCGTTTTTCTTTGCAAGCAGAGGATTTAGGACTCGGATCCTATAGGAGAGTGTGTTTTCACAATCGGGTTAAAACACCACTCAACAGATTGGCGCTAGAAGGAGGGCGAATCGGTTTATCTATTTCGATTGTTATATCTAAATATTTTATTTTTGATTTAATTTTGAAATTATTTACGGCTAAACTGCAACACTGTTTTTGTGTTTGTTGCAGGTTTTTTTTTTCGAACTAGCCGAGGGTTTCCTCGAGCAAGTCGGACCCACCACGCCGTATTGCGACCGGGTCTCAAACAACCGGAGAAACCATTTTTCACGACCTTACTGGTACTCCCAAGGGTAAAGTCAAGCAAGTCGTAAGCACTCCAGTAGCAAAAGGCCTGTTTTCTCCAGGAACGTCGAGTGGACCTACGCCAGTAATATCCATTGCCCCTAGTGTGCCTATAGTTTGTAATATTTCTTCTACTATTGTAGGTCTGTCTACATCAATTCTGAGTCAAATGGCTCAAGCTCCAGCAGCTCCTTGGTATGGAGCTAACAATACTCCTTTGAATATTGCTGGGGATATCCATGAAATCCCCAAGAACATTGAAATATTTTTGCCTAAATACAAGCCAGATGGCCTAAGAACAGTAGAAGAACATATCCAAGCCTATAGAGATGTTTTAATTAGGCTGCAAGTTCAGCATGAAGATGTAGCCTGCAGAATTTTCCCCATGAGCTTGGATCCAATAGCATATGAATGGTATATATGCTTGCCAACTGGTTCAATCACCTCTTGGACGCAAATGGAAAATGCATTTGTCAATCAATTTAGGTCACCCTTAGATCCCGCAACTATTTACAATCAGTTTATTACATGCAAACGGGGCCAAGGGGAACCAATCCGAATGTTTAATCAGAGATTCCAAAAGAACTATAACAGAGCAATTAGACATTTTGCCATCGATCCTGCAGTAGCTTTGTAGATATATTTTGGGGCATTGGACCCCATGACAGCCATGTTTGCAAGGCGTAATCCTCAGGTCACCACGTTGGCTTTGGCCTATAATGAAGCCATGACTATTGAGCAGCAATTGACACCGCAAGGCTACGGGTTTACCCAGATGCCTATGTTGGGACAGGGTGCTCCATATGGTCAAGTTCCCTAGGCAAATCAACTCATGGCACCACAAATGCCAAGTATGAACGCCTTCCCATATCAGCAGCCGTATCCACCAAGACCCGCATATGCACCCATTCCAATCCAACCAATCACGACCATTCCACCTGTTCTCGTGTTTTTGTAGAACAATCAATCAACTACGCAGGAAACTAGTCAAGTCAATCCTCAAGCCATAGTTCCCTGCTTCGAATCCAATCCCAATTCAAGGTATCAATCCATATGGGAATCCAATTCCTCGAACCCCACCCAAATGTGGAATCAAGACCCCATCAATTATGCAAATCCAATGGGGGTTAACAGCAATGTGGTTCCACCTAAGGATGTCTTTTCGAAAGTCGAAGAGCTCAAGAAACTAGTGCATAAACTAAGTAATGACAGGGTTCAACAAGCAGAAGCATGAGTCCCGTGCCCCTCACCCAAGTCATAATTTTAACAATAGAGGGAGGCACTGGAACACTAAGCCAAACAATGGGGGAGTTCCTGCTCCCATTGCTAATCAATTAGATGCTTCTGCAGGCCCCAACCAATCCAATTCTCTTTTGAATCTTTCAGATTTGGCATGGGAAAGAGGGTGCAGGTTACATAACACAAAAGAACACAATGAGAGGAATTGTCCCGAGATCGCTAGATACACTCATTGTCTTCGAGCACAAGTTGATGATTTGGAACCGGTATCAAATGAGGATCCATCGTATCGGCAAGATGAAAATATTATGGTGATGGAAACAGTATATCACCAAGAGGGTGAGAGCGAGGAGGAAGAAGACGAAGTTTTGGAATAGGAGGTGCAAGCTTTTCGAGATTTCAGAAAGGGGACTCATGGGTACCATTTGAGGAGTAAGCCTAAAACCTCATCAACACCTCCAAACAGTTCTATTCTTCCTCCAGATACAAAGGCAAATAACAACCCTCCCCCTCCACTCAGAAGAGAAATGTCTAATGACGTCCAGAAGACTGTCAAATTCGAAAAACCAAATTATGACGTAGTGGAGGATATGAAGAAGTCCAAATCTAGCCTTTCATTCCTGGATGCAGCTAAATTGCCTCGGTCAAAAGGAGGCGTTGATAAGAGCTTTGAACTCACCTGATCCGATGTGGAAGGAAAAAAGAGCTGAATCCCATCTGATTTTGTGAAAGGAGAGAAGGGATGTCCCGCCATTCTTATTAACTCTGAGAATTGCGGGTAAGAACTTGCATAACTGTTTGGTAGACACAGGAGCCACGAGCAACCTCATGCCTACGGAGATATGTCAAATGCTGGGTCTACAACCGGTTTCATCCAAATGCACGGTCTTGCAATTGGACCGTTCAGAGGTAAATGTAGTAGGGACCTTATATGATGTCAAGATTCAATTAAATTCTAAACCCAGGGTCCAGCAGGTTGTAGACATTTTGGTGGTTAACATCCCAAGTAGGTATGGAATGTTACTTGCGAGAGATTGGATGAAAACGTTGAATGGCTATTTTGCAACCGACTGCTTGCATATGTGGCTGCCATGGAAGGGCATTGCTAACCAAATCAGAGTGGAAAATGAACCGAGGCTTAAGGAGATTATAACGGATTTTAACAAGCCGAATGAGGTTCAGTTTTTTGAGCCAGACCTAGGGGTCTATGCTCTTGATGTTGAGAAAGTTGTTGATGAACTTAAAGAAGAAGTGTGTCATAGTGGTTCTTCTGAGGAAAAGGATTACACGTGGTTGCTCAAGTTTGATGGATCAAAATCTAGACAGGGAGCAGGAGCTGGAGTCGAGCTCACTGGTCCAGGAGGTAAACCATTATTGGCTGCCTATAGATCGCAATTTCCTTGCACAAACAATGTGGCAGAATACAAAGCATTGATCTACGGTTTACGTCTAGCATTGAGCAAACATGTTAAATGCTTGAAGGTTTTGGGAGATTCTGAGTTGGTTGTCAAGCAAATCAAAGGACAGTATACATGCCGCGACAAAAGACTGAGCCTTTATAGGACTAGGGTTATGGACCTCATGGAGGAGTTTGATGCATTCAACATAGCCCTTATTTCTAGGAGAGGAAATCGAATAGCAGACTCTCTTGCAGTCACCGCGGGCATGTTAAACCCGGTGGATATAAAAAGATGTAAAAATTTTTCCATTGAGTTGGTTCCTTGTCCATCAATACCTGATAATGTGAAGAATTTCCAGGTTTTTGAGTGTGACAGCACATCTTTAAGTTTGTCACAAACTCGGGTATTTTTGAAAATCGAGTGATCGATGAGGAACAAAGGTGGCGAGGATGAAACAGAAGAAAGTGAAACTGCGTATCAATCCAACAAAATTCCTAAAGATGTGGTTTCATTAGAAAAGATGTTCGACATGGAATGCAAGAACAAGAAAAGAAAAAGAGTCCCGCTCCCCAAAGATGCATGCGATTCAATTAATCTGGGGAGTGCAGACAATCCAAAGGAGGTGTACATAGCAAAGGCATGTACAGAGGAAGAAAGGAGCAATATAATACAGGATTTGAAGCATTACATAGATTGTATTGCTTGGAACTACAATGAGCTGAAGACTTACAACCAGAACATTATCACGCATACCATCCCTTTGAAGCCAGACTCCAAGCCTTTTAGGCAAAGACAACGAGTTGTTAACCCGCTATTGGAGCCTTTGATCGAAAAGGAGGTTAAAAGATTATTGGAAGCGAAAATCATTTTTCCTGTTAGGCACTCAACTTGGGTGGCCAACCTCGTTCCAGTAAGAAAAAGAGTGGAGAGATTAGGCTGTGCATAGATTTTCGAAATCTTAATAAAGCCTCTCAAAAAGATAATTATCCATTACCATCAATCGATGAAATTTTGCAAATGGTAAATGGATCTGAAATGATGTCCTTTCTCGATGGATATTCTGGGTACAACCAAGTTCTTATACATCCAGATGACAGGATGAAAACAACCTTCACAACCAAGTGGGGGACATTTGCATATAAGAGAATGTCGTTCGGACTGTTAAACGCTGGTGCAACTTTTCAACGCGCCATGGATTACGCATTCAAAGGACTAATAGGCAAATGCATCATCGTGTATGTGGATGATATCCCAATTTTCTCGAAGAAGAGAGAGGATCATGTTAAAGATTTGAAGAAAGTGCTTCAAAGATGCAGGGAACATGGAATTTCATTAAATCCCAAGAAATGCATTTTTGGAGTGACAGAAGGGAAACTGCTAGGTCACATTATTTCAAAGGAGGGAATATCCATCGACCCAGAAAGGATACAAGCTATCCAAGACCTACCTCTCCCGAGCAATAAAAAAGAATTGAGGTCTTTCTTTGGGCAAGTCAATTTTGTGAGGAAGTTCATTTCTAGCTTTGTCGAGATAGCTAAACCTCTAAACCGGATGCTCAAGAAAGATGTGGACGTAAGGTGGAACGAGGAAAGTAGAGTGGCTTTCCAGAATATCAAAGATGCCATTTCCAGAGCCCCGGTCTTGATAAGCCCAGACTATTCCAAGCCTTTTTACATTTATGCTTTTGCATCGGAGCACTCCTTGGCGAGTGTATTAACCCAAAAAGGCGAAGATAATGCCGAAAAACCCATTGCATTTTTAAGTGCCCCCCTAAAAGATGCCCAATTAAGGTATTCAATCCTTGATAAGCAAATGTATGCACTTTTTAAAACTATGAAAAAATTTAGGCATTACATCGTACACAGCAGAATTACTGCCATCGTGCCCAATTCTGCTATCAAGACCATGTTTTTACAGAACGAACTAGGTGAGAAGAGAGGAAAATGGATTTCGACCATCCAAGAATTTGATCTCGAAATCCAACCAATGAAACTAGTTCGAGGACAAGGACTGGCAAAGGCGATCGCAGAAAATGATCCGCAAATAACAGGTCAATGCTCAAATACAGAATACATGGCTAAGGAGGACTGGTATGTTGATATTGTGCAATTTTTATTGACTGGTAAGGGCCCTTCTAATTTGAATTCAACACAGAGGAGAGATTTAAGGCTTAAATCTGTTAACTATCTGATAAATTCTGGTGTGCTTTACAGGAAAAATCATGAAGGTATCTACCTGAGATGCTTGAGCAAAGATGAAGCCGCCAGGGTGTTGCAAGAATTTCATGGCAAGCATGGAACTGGTCATGGTGCGGCCAATGCTACAGCACATCAAATCCTACGAGCAGGATACTACTGGCCACATATTTTCAAGGATGCGCATACCCATGTACGAGCTTGTCACATCTGTCAAGTGGCTGCAAATAGAGAAAGAAATGCAGCCATGCCGTTGCAGCCTGTAGTCGAAATGAGACCGTTTGCACAGTGGGGACTGGATTTTATCGGGGTTATTAACCCAAATTCTTTTGACTCTCACAAATTTATTTTGACAACTACAGGACTCATCGTACAAGGTGGACGTGAGTGATTCCCACTAAACATGCCACCACAGACGTTGTGATTAAATTTCTTGAGGATCAAATTATAACAAGATTTGGGATGCCCGACTCTATTGTCAATGACAATGGTAAAGCTTTCATTTCCACACAATTTGCAGAGTGGGCATATGATAATAAAGTGAGCTTGAAATTTGCATCCAATTACTATCCTCAAGGAAATGGGTTGGCCGAATCTTCAAATAAGAATTTGTTGAATACTATTAAGAAGTTGTTGGAAAAGAATCCTCGGGACTGGCATAGTCAATTAAAGTTTGCCCTTTGGGCGGATAGGACCAGAGTGAAAGAAGCTATAGGGAATACTCCTTATCATTTGGTCTATGGGCAAGACCCGATATTTCCAGCAAATTTGAAGTTGCAGACCTTACATTTCATACAAGAGTACTTGGGGACAGATGATCAAGTTGAAGCCAGGTTGAGCCAATTGTTGCACCTTGATGAAAAGAGAGAAGAGGCCGTGAATCACATGAATAAACACCAAGAAGTAATCAAGAGATGGTTTGATAGAAGGGCCAAAGTTAAATCATTCAGAATTTCAGATTTAGTATTACTATGGGACAAAAGACATGAGGAAAAAGGAAACCATCAAAAGTTTGATTGTCTTTGGTTAGGCCCATATCAGATTTCAGAGATTCTTGGGAAGAATACCTTCAGGCTAAAAACCTTAGAAGGGAAATATTTCACGCTGCCGGTTAATGGGCAGATTTTAAAACATTATTTTAGCCCTTAGGTTGTGGGACTTTCATATTATTCTTTGATTTTGGTGGGATTTTCAGATCTTGTTTCATTGTTTAGGATTTTCAGATTTTGGTTTTTATTTAGGATTGCTAACCTAGTTAGGATTTTGATTCTGAATTTGATTTCAATTGTCATGTTTTGCTTTAAAAAATAAAAATAAAAAAAAATAAATAATAAATAATAATAAAAAATAAATAAATAAATAAATAATAAAAAATTGAGATGCCAACTTATGCTTAGGATTAGGAGAATATGAAATATTGGAATTGTCTTGTAAAAGCTCCACAAATAGCATAAAACATTTTTAAGTTATATATTGTTTGACTTTGTGATACATGAAAGAATCAGTTTTGCATGACATATCATTTCATTTGCAAAGATAAGGCATTCATATTCCATCTCACCTCACACACATTTCATTTTAGTTACATATGCATCTTATGTACAAGCCATGAAAGTACGTCAAATTCTCTTAGGGTTATGTTATAACATAAATGTAAGTAGCTCCTAAGGTTGGAAACTGAGTCTTGAGATATCTAGAACCAAGCACGTCTCATAAATTAAAAAGGATCTTGAGCAAAATGATCAAAACCTAGCTTGGAGGAAAAGGGTTGAGCGAAAGTGGTTTTCATGTCTATCCTATTATGCAACATGATCCTTAAAACAGTGGTTTTGACCACTTCCATAGAGCTTAAAGCTTAAAATCAGAGTAGTAAGGATAGGGTTAAATCCTCATCAAACTTAGGTTGAGGATCCAATTCCCCAAAGCTTTGATTTGACCCACATGGAGTAGTAAGGATAGGGCATAAATTCTCATCTTGGTTGGTTGAGAATCTGATTCCCCAAAGCTCTTATGTTTTCATTTCATAATTAGTCTTGGATTGTAAGGATCGTACTATTTGTCCTCTGCAAAGGATGGGTAGTCATCCCCAAGGTTTAAGCAACAAAATTAATGATTTATATCTAAGGTTTGGATTGTAAGGATCGTACTACTTGTCCCTAACCAGGATGGGTAGTCATCCCCAAGGTCCAAGAAGTAAAAAGTAAATAAATTTTTCCCATCTCATCTTTATTTTGGATTGTAAGGATCGTACTACTTGTCCTCTCGCAAGGGATGGGTAGTCATCCCCAAGGTCCAAAGAAATGGAGATAAGTTTTGGATTGTGGGGTTAGATATGCCCATGCATGGCATCATGTCTTGCCTAAAAAACAAGACCACTGATTGTCTAGAGGGTTAGACTAGCATGACCATTTCTTCCATAACTCGTTTAATTATTTTGCTTAAAGTGAGGTAATGAACTCTAAATCAGAATAGTAAGGATAAGGTTAAACTCTCATCTCGGTTGGTTGGGAGTCTGATTCCCCAAAGTTCTGATTTCACATTCACTTGCACATGGGTTCTAGATAGTAGGGACTCATAACCAACTTTGGGATACAATAAGGTAATGAATCAGTGGATCCTAAGAGGGTTTGGCAATCTTGAATGCTTGTACATAGTATTAGAAGAAGTACCATGCCTCTTATGGAAGCAAATCTCCTTGCACATTCATTAGGGTACACAAATCATTCACCATCCCACATATGCATTCATGCAAAACTGATGATGGAGTGTGGATCAAATTCAAATGATAGGGAAGGAATTCATTGCACACACTGAGCTAATACTTGAGGATTCTAATGATTCATGTACTTCTGATCTTTGGGCATTTGTTATTTTGCTTATGTGCTAACATGTATTTGCGAGTTTGTGATATGTTTCAGGTTGGGTTCTTACTAAAATGCTCAAGAGCATTTGACAAGTAGAGTCGCCATTTGTTGTGGTTGATCCACAACACACCCCAAAATTGGGGACCCACCTTTTTGCAGGCTTGCAGAGAAGAATCTCGGTGACCCAGATGCTAAAATTGAAGAAAAGAAAAAAATGCCTAAGTGTTGGAAGGTGTCGCGAAATCGCGACTGGTTGCGCCATCGCGACCGAAGCCGGGAAACATGTAGCGATATCGCGACATGTCGCAATTTCATGACATGTCGCCATATCGCGGTCAACGCGGTCAACGGCAACAAAACAGAAAAATGGTCGCGATTTCGCGACGTGTTTCGGGGAGGCGTACGGAAAGAAAAAGCGGTAGCGATATCGCGATAGAAAGCTGCATGAAGGTCCGAGGGGGAAAAACGTCGCGATATCGCGACAGGTTTTGCCAAGACGTACGGATGATGAAAGGTGTCGTGATTTCGTGACGCATTTTGGCATAGTTGTACGGTACAAGGAAGATGTCGCGAAATCACGACGAAAATGAAAATCAGGCTCGAAGCAGAGAAACGGTAGCGATTTCGCTACGCCTTGCGGAAAGAAGACTCAAAGTTCAAAAATGGTAGCGAATCGCTACCATGTCACAAGGAGAAGGCTTGAAACGAAAGTGGTAGCGAATCGCTACCACATTTCAAAGGGACGCTGTAAGGCCAAGGTGGTAGCGATATCGCTACCACATTTTGAAAAGGGCTCAAAGTTAGAAAGTGGTAGCGATATCGCTACCATTCGAAGAGGAGGGCTCAAAATGTTGAAACGGTAGCGATATCGCTACGAGAAGTTGCCGGAGGTAGACAAACGAAAAACGGTCGCGACATCGCTACGGGGAGCTGATGAAGGCGTACGGCCGGGAAACATGTAGCGATATCGCGACATGTCGCGATTTCACGACATGTCGCCATATCGCGGCTAAGAAGATGAACGGGCAGACTTGCAGTTTTGTCATTTTTTTCACAGGAAAGCGTTACACAGGACACAGGAAAAGCACGACACGTGGCGCACAGGTGTCAAACTTGCAGAGGTGTTACATGCAGAGATGAATTT
The DNA here is from genome assembly GCA_028583015.1 of Wollemia nobilis. NCBI lineage: Eukaryota > Viridiplantae > Streptophyta > Pinopsida > Araucariales > Araucariaceae > Wollemia > Wollemia nobilis. Next base: position 17,111,756 of record JAQPPZ010001493.1, read on the forward strand.
CGAAGCGTTTTCAAATTTGAGCGTGAATCAAAGCGGGAAAGGCAAGAATTTGAAGGGTCGCCCACAGGAAGAGGAAATGAAGCGACGGAGGAAATCGAAGAGCCATAACATTGCTATAAAACCAGAATTGCAAATTGAAGAAGGGGTTGGAAATTTCCGAATACGGAGTTGCAGAGACGAGAGCTTTGTGCTATTCTGGGCCCGTACTTGGGCAATTTCCTTCTTTTTGTTCTTGGGATTTTCTTTTACGCCAGGAACATTTTTGAATGTAATCGAGACATCATTTAAATACAAATACAGAGAGTTGGCATCTTATTGGATGAGAAAGAAGGAGTAACTTTTGCATGCATGATTTAACGTTTATATTTCCCTTCCAGATTTCTTAGGTTTTTAGGTGAAGTTAATGCAAGATCTCTTGGTTGCTTCATGCGAATGCCTGTTTTCTGGAATTACCACATAAACCCTCGAGACTCGCACTTTGGCCTATTTGGATTGTGTGAAAGTGCAAGTTCATTAGGTTAGGTTGCATGTGGAAAGCCTCGGTATCTTCGGTTTCATCGGATTAATGACAACTTTTCGATCGTAATTTATTTTACGTTTTTATTTATTTTGCTTTGCTTTTCAAACCCATATTTTATTTTTAGCAGGTTTAATTATCGTGTTTGAATAAATCACTGAAAATCCATCGAATTAAAGGTTAAAACAGATTTTATTCATTTTGAGTCCATTGAAAGTTCAAATTGATAAACCACAGTGCCCCTTGTTAACATCCACTTGCAAACCCTAAGGTGTTCTTAGCATTTCATTTTAAACAGCATCCTTGATAATCAATAATTGTCATAATAAGAACCTTGGAGAAATCATTTTTCTTTGCAAGCAGAGGATTTAGGACTCGGATCCTACAGGAGAGTGTGTTTTCACAATCGGGTTAAAACACCACTCAACACAACCCTAACTAACTTACTAAAAATAGTAAGCCTCTAAAAATACTGCCAGAAACGATCTTGAAAGCTGACAACTGTGAATGCATATTGTCCAACAATATCTCCATAACACCTAGTGGTTCCTAAACACTCGACATTGCCTACGAAACCTTATGGATAGGCAAGTCCATATTATGCTCTGTTAGCTGACTAGGATGGGGACATTACATTCCAAGAATTGGATAATTATATCTTGATCAACATGTTTGTTGGCCTCTACTTCCATACACTTAGTAAAATAGTTTATCGTCATCAAGATGTATTTGTGTTTGGCTAATGAATTAGGGTTGATAATCCTAATAAAATCCAACTCCCACTATTGGAAAGGTTCTTCTACAATTATTGGTTGTAGAGGCATTGTCGAATGCTTGTTCTTGCCAACAAACCTTTGGCACTTGTCACATGCTCTTACCAACTTGAATGCATCTAAAAAATTTTATGGCTAGTAATATTTGAATCCTATAATTTTATCCATAATGGTCTATCTAGAGAAATGTTTATATAAAAAACCACCATGAAACTCCTTGAGGACATCTTCCATATTTTCCAGATGCCAACACCTCAATAATACTCCATCAAAGTTTATTTGGTATAGAATGACATTAATTAGTGCATACTTTATCACCTATATCCTGTATCTATATATTTGAGAAGCATTTAGACCACTCAAACACTTTCTAGATTCAAAATAACAATGCAATTGCTCAATCCAAGTGTTCAACTGTGCTTGTTCCTTTTCTAGTTGAGTAGGTTGTTCTTCCTCAATCAACATATTGACAGTTTGAGATGTACATTTTGCTAACTACTGGTATAGAGACCTATATCTTATCAGTTTGGTTGGCTTAATTTCAAAATCATATTATTGAATAGTAGTCACCCAGCTAGCCCTCTTATCACCCAGCTATCCTTGAATTACAAAGTTTTGAACATCTAGATGCACTACATATACCAAGTTCTTGCTCTGAGATATAAAATACCTAAAATTATTTAAGGATTTCATCACTGCATATACCTATTTCTCTATAAAATTATACTTTTCTTCATGGTCATGTAGCATTTGACTCAAGAAGGCTATAGGTTGCTCCTCATTCTCCTCTTTTTCTTGAGTGAGCATAGCAGCATAATTTTCTTCAGCTCCAAATGCATAAAGGATAAAACCCTTGGAGTAATCTAGATTAACCAACATACGGTCTTGGGATATTGCTTCTTTTATATTATTGAAGGCACTTTTTGAACATCTGTCAACTTAATCCACTTCATTTTTAAGCATTTTAGTCATGGGATTAACTATTTGATCAAAATTTTAAATAAATTTAAACACAAGTTGATTTACCTAAAAACTTATTGAAGCCCCTTCTTGTTTAGTGGTAGAAGAAGGGTTAGAAAGTATTTTATCCTATCTAGATAAATATCTTGTCTTGTTTTAGACACATGTCCTGAAAATTTACCTTCTTGCATAACAAATATTGATTTCTTTGGGTTTACTGAAACCTCAAATTTCCTGCACTTCTCAAACACCAGACAGAGGTGCTCAACATGTTTTTATTTCTGATGAAAGAACATAGCCATGTTATCCAAATAGAGAGCTATAATTTTATTGACCAATTCCAAAAAATCAAGATCCATTACTCTCTAAAAAGTATCACCAACATTGGACAAACTAAAGGTATACATTGATATGCAAAGGTACCCCACTTGGTGATGAATGCAATCTTATATTGGTCTTCATATTGGACCCATACTTAGTTAAAAATAGATAATCCATCTAGCAAGGATAATCCTTTTACTTCAGCTATAATATGTAGTATTTGATCTATCTGTGGAAGTGGATAATGATATTTTATTAAAGCTTTATTTAGATTTAAAAAATTCACACAGAGATGGATGTCTCCATTTTTCTTCCTCATTGACACTAAGTTAGCAATTCAAGTAGAATTCTTGATTGGATAGATGATTCTAGCATTCAAGAGCTTTAGCATCTCCTGTTTTATTAAAAATTCTATTCTTGGGTTGATTGTCTATTTTTTCTATGAAAAAGGTATAGCATCTAACATGAGTTCAATGGTATGTTGGATGATCTCCTTGTATACTTTGAGGTTGACATAGGTCCATGTTATGATGTCATTGAATTCCTTGCAGAAGTTTAGAATTTGAATGATCTCCTCCTCTAAACAATGCAATCCTACAAAAAATACTCTTTCCAAGTTTAATCTACACCTCTTCATATCCTTATATATCAATCTCCATTCAGTGATCAGTTGGTTGATTACTACTATAAAATAAGCTCTCCAAAGTTATCAATCCTTTTAGGATGTGATTATTTTTTAGCTTAATTACATCATTTTACTCATCATATTTTGGTAGTTTTTCACTTGCAATTTATTTCTTGTATTAGAAAATCAACTATTTTATCATTATTTTCAAACACCTACTAATATGTATCCTTATCAAGCATAGATGACTTGTAAATCAGTCTCACCATCTTTGCCTTGTGTATCACATTGGATACTGGATAGTAGTTGGCTCCCACAGATGATAATATATCAACATGAATGTTTTACTATTTAGAGATAGCCTCAATATTTAGTGCCTCAAAATATTTTAATAAAGCCTAAACTTCGTTTCTATATGCTTTTAGGTAGTGTTTATTGTTGATGCATTTCTCTATGATTTGATTGACTATATATATATATATAGTTGTTTAATTCCCACCTTATAGGTCTGAGGTGTAGACCAATTAGTTCATCCAAACCCCATAAGGGGGGCGGAGGTCCAAGGTTCAAATCTTGGGCCTCGTCGGACTAAATGCTTGTCCCTTTCCTGGTTCTTTCAGTGGCATAAAAGGTATAAAATTATTGTGGCATGGTGGTTATAGGGGCGAACTATGTGAAGATCTATGTGGTGGCTTCTGGGGTGGATAATACAGAATACTGTGATGGCCATAAAAGTTGGAAATCCTGCCCAGATTCGTGGCGACTACCGATTCCACCATGTAAATTAAAAAAAAAAAAAAATCCCACCTTATCAACCTTATTTGAGCCTTGGCATAATGCTTAATACTCTGTTGTATTATTTGTGCAATTCTATGTTAGTCTATATGAATATACCTTTTCTGCTCCAATTGGTGAGATCAACAAAATGCCTTATCTAGAGCCATTTTTGTATTTAACTCCATCAAAGTATAGCTTCCATATTTCATTTTACTGAGAGATTTATTTTTTCTTCCTTCCTTTTAGTTTTGTGATTGAGTAGGTGCCAATTCCTATATCAAACACAACATTGATGTAATGACCTAGAAATCTAATCCACTCGAGAGAGAATTTATATATATATATATATATATATATATATATAAGTTCATTAGGTATTGGTATCAAAATCTACCTAATGGAAAGGATTGTGCATCCACAGATCCTAACCAACTTTAAATGGCCTGATAATCATGAGGCTTATAGGTCAGTCTAGAGAAGACCAATTTTTTATGAAGCCCTAGCTAACTACTTTCTAAATGTAGGAAAAGGGTGTTGAAAGGAATTAAATATAGTCAAAGCTAGAACTTATGGTAGTGTGGATTAACTTGCATAAAAATACATGCAAGAGACGATGCCATAATATAAAGAAAATTTACTAATATAATAACTTATTTATCATCAATTATAGAATGCTTCACTCATATTTATATGTATCTTGTTAGACTACAAGTTTTAGAACAAGCAGATGCATCATGAGCAAGAATCCAAAAAGTAAAATTAACTTCATTAACATTTAGCAAGCTAAAATTAGAAATAAGTAGCCATGTATAAATTGAAATTCCAAAATTAAATTTAAACAGAGGTTAAACAACAACTTCCTTTGTATTAATGTACAAAATCCTAGATTACATACAAATTGTAAAATCCTAAGAGCCGATCGTTTGAATCCATTGCATTCTAATATTTATAGCTTTTACAATAAAATCAGTTTCAAATAGTAATGATGGTAAATTAGGGAATGTGGCTATGCTTAAGGAGTGGCCAGGTTGTATATCCCTTTTGTCATCCTACGCATTGCAGCTAGAGACTACTTCCACGCAACTGTAGTCTTAGCTAGATGCATCTGACCCCTTGATTCATATTTCATTATTTGATAATGATGTTTGTTCATGATCTCCACCTACATGTGCCTACAAGTAGAGGTTCATTAATGTGTGCAAGAAATTTTTTAATGTTTAACACTCCCATGGGATTGCATTCCCATCTATTACCAATCGAATAAGTGTCAGGCTTCTCCTCATCAACCAATTGCTGCACATTCTCATAGTTTAATTGGTAGCTACTTTTTTCTTGGTGATAGGTGGAGATTATGGCATTGGTGGAATTTTGGGATTAGTTTGGTATCAACCAATATTTCAAAATTCTACCAGTGACCCAAAGTTCCACCAATGATCTAAATTTCTGCTAGTGGCCCAAAATTCTTCTTGGTAGGTTTTTGGGATTCATGACGAGCCTTTGGTGTGGGTAGGCTTTTGTGACTCTTCCAAGATCTGATAGGTGCCCAATTTTCCATCCAATACAAAACTTAGATGATTTCTTATCTAATAAAGCTATGATTTTTTGAGACTCCTCCAAGATATATTAGTGACCCATTTCTCTACAAAATATTTTTGTGGTAGACTTTTAGGATTTTTCTAGCATCTTATGGTGGCTCAAAACTCCACCAAGTTTCCAACACTCCACCAGTGACACAAAAATCCATTAGGTCCCTCTAGGTGTTGTAGTCACCCATTTTTTTGCTAGTATCCTTGGTATTCCTTTGGCTAGTCCTATCATTCTTCCATTATGGTACACTTTTGGGACATACCCTAAGTTTGAAAACAACCCATTTTTCCATATAGACATATAACACTAAATGATCTTCATGCAAAATTTAGCACTTTTTCCTTGCTTGGATGCCAAAATAGATAAGGTGAACCAATGCACTCTTATTTCTAGGTTTTGATAGACCATATTCCAACCATCACAACCTCCAAAAAAATTTACAATTGTCTATGCTGAGCATCAACGCTCTCTTTTCATCAACCTGCATCCATTGCTTGTCGATATTGGCTCCAAAATTGTATTTATCTATTATTCACCATCTTGCATATAAAAAAAGGATGATTTGGGTGAACGCGTGTAAAATTTTACCTACATTCTTGGTGATTCATAGGGAATTTTCACTTTGTGTAAAAGGGAAACCAAGTGGTCATCTTTTGCAAAAAGAACTTTCTAACGAGAAAGAAAGGAATAAGGGGATAGAAAAGAAGTTGGAAATAAAAATTGTTGGGAGAGGCTGCAAGACAAAGGAGGGTGGTGGGCGATAGGGTGGAAGCTACTCGTACAACATGGTAAAAAACAATGGTGAAGAGGAGAAGGAATACGAAGCACGAGGAGGACATAGGAAGGAAATAAGCATAAGAACTAACAATAGGGAGAAGGATGAAAGAATATAGGGCTAAAAGTTCCATAAAATCAAGGATTTAAGGATGTAATTAACAAAAAAACAATAGACAAATGAGAAAAACAAGATAAAACAAAATAACAAGAGGGGACACAGTGCCAAGAATACCTCATAAAAAGAAAAATAGGATTACAAGATCCATGTAACACCCACAAAAAATAGTAAATTAAACCATCTAGTTCATGAGATATCCCCAAAAACCATACTTCCATTAGCATATTCCACTAGAGCCCAAGGATTCTCTAAGGATTTATATATTTCAAAAGACACTTGTCTACCTTACACCATATTTTCCTTTTAGCATGATTCAATAGGAACCTTTTTTATGAATCAAAAAACTCCATGAGAACCTTCAAATGCACCCTTGGCTTCATCCTCCTAAATGATGGCTCATTTTTTGCACCTGAGGTGTCCTATATATAGGGGAATTTAACCAGTTGATTATGTGATGGACACTTTCTTCAAAATATTTGGTTTGATGAAAATCACCAGCCAACACCTTTATTAGGCAAGTCCAAATCCTATATTTTGGGCATGTTTTAATATAATGAATCCAAGTCCTTATTTGGAATGGCGTGTTGTCTTGCTTACACAAGCCTTGATAGTTCTACTTCATGCGGTTGCAAATTTTTAGATCTAAAACTTTTGTACTTGCTTTTTTCTTATCCATTGGGCTATGGGGTCACAACAATGAAAACCAAAAAATAAAAACAAAAAATAGAAAACAAAAAGAAGATAGCAAGAAAAATGAGAAGAAAGTGCAATTGATGATACCTGGAGCCTTTTTGTATTCTTAACTCCATAAATCATGGTGTTTTGGTGATATTGCAATAAATTACTACAATAATTCCCCATGCAAATTTTGTAAAAGATGATGCTATCTACTTGAGAGGTTGTGTGCCAACCAAACTTGCTTATTTATTTGTTAGCTACCTACACAAAACTATGGTATGCCTAACACGTTTGAACCTAGAGACTTTCTATAACTTATCCTATGAATTTTTAATGAATTGAACATATAGGACCATACTTGAGTATTATTTATTTTCATTTAGGTATGATTTGTATCTATCATTGAATTTCACAATAGACAATTTAGGCTCTATGTTTTGCCTTGGGATAATTGTACTTTGGATATAAGTGATCATCATATGACCCATTCCTAGAACATCAACCTTACCTTTTACTATTGGCCCTTCTTGAGAGGGGTACTAACATTACTTCTTCTCAGAGTCCATCTAACCCACCACCTAGACACCACTTTCCTCCACCATTGCCTTGATATGATTCATCATCCAAATCTCATAATTGCTATCTCTTGAATCCCATCGGATTTGAATACCAGTGATTAGGATCGTATTGAGTACCAAGGTGGTGGATATAATATGATTTAGACTAGGTGACTGCACTACTAGCATGTCATCTGAGTTCCCCCATTGTTTGCATGTGGCCTCTTGGGTAGATCTCATATCTTGCTTATCATACCTTTAGATACAAAAAGGGCATAGTCCTTGATTGAGCACTGAAATAATATTCCCAGCTAACGATATTAGCATCTAACAATGTTATTGATTTATACATCCACCCATATGCTTGAGATAATGCGAGGATAAACATATACCAAATAGTTGGGGAACATCCACTATTTTATATCTTGGATGACCACTAGGTTTGGGTGCCCACATACTAACATTGGGACCTGGTAGAGCGTTCCCTGTCTCCTTATAGGTTATCCCTTGAGATGCAACACCTTTAAATTCTGCATGTCAATATTAAAGCCTAAATTTTTATAGATTTCCAAGGGTATTATTGATATTGGGACTTTAGGATCTATTACATAACTATGAAATATGTGCTTTTCTAAAGTCAAGGATAAGTAGAAATGAGAAGCATAGTCTTCTAAAGTGCATAAAATGGAGCCCTTGGTGCATGCATGAGCATAACCACCGGTGCCTTTTTGAGGGAAATATTGATCAGATTGATATTTTTAGATGCCAATAAATTTTATCTCTCCCCTATTGGTGTAGGCATGAAAATTTTGCATAAGTTGTGCAATTGTTCTAATATAGAACCCAAGAATGAAGCTGGATTTTTATTCAATATCATGCAATATATAGTGATAACAAAATAAATTAGTTGGTAGAGCGTTGTAATGACCTGTAACAAAATGCTAAATAGGGACAAGCGCACAACCATAAATAGAACGCACACAACTCAGATCTGCTAGAAGACAAGTAATCTAATAGTCTAACAACAACAACATCCTAAAAATAGCTAATGCAATCCTCACATGGTCATACTATACCTCACTCATTACATAATACGTATGAAAATAAAATATGCAATAATAATCATAAGTTAGGCTTAATGAATAAGCCTAAGTATCCTCATCATTCCTCCCAAACATATAAGCATTTGACCCCATGCTCTCAACAAATGTGGAAAGTCATGGGCCATATCATGGTGAGGAATCTAGTGGGCCATATGTGGAAAGTGACCACGACGAGTGATAAGGTAAGTATTAGAAGAACCCTATTGAGTGTGATAAGTCTTATCTCAAAAAATCTATCTAAAATAAGCGAAATTTGACAATCAGGTGCCACTGCTATTGTAGGGTTTATGATAGGTTTAGGTGCCAAAGGAGGATCCTAAAATGGTGTCTTTAAAAGTGTTACTTATCCAAAGGAATCCATACTCTATCTCCAACCTCATATGAGTGAGGTTTATGATGCTTGTGCACCACACTCTGCTGCTCCTACAAAGTCTTCTGCAAGTCCTGTGTTATATTACCCTAAATGCTCTATCAATGTTGAATGAAGGAAGTGACCTTGGATTGATCTTCCATATGCAATGAATGAAACAAGTGGTTGTGTTTCCACACATGTACCAAAAATTATGGCAATAGAATAATGGGATATTTCTCGAGTGAGAGTGATGGGTTACTTAACCATGAGCTCTTGTGATTGTTAAATTTATGGAAGTGAAGCTTCTTATTTATCATGTGCCTTTGATGGTGTTTGTTCTTCATCTTGTGTGGTGTTGTGACATCCTTCACAATGACCCCAAAATTGGAGACCCACTTGAGATTGTGAAAAATTGTTATGTTTACACATATTAGTCACAATTTATCATCATTGAAATATCAATACTGTTATCATCTAAATATTTAAAATATTCACCTTAGACCGAATGGTTTTAATGGCAGAGTTTAATCTCAAAGTTCATATCAAGACTTGCAGATTCTTCATTAGTGTTTGTATAGTTATGTTATGTTTAGGTTCTTTAAAGTTGCTTATTAGGGTCTTGTCATATTATGTTTTCTAAAGTTTTGTTTCATGTGGTTCCTCTATGTAATGTTTATAGTTTGTATGTTTTGAATGTTATATGTTTGTTTTAGATGTGTGGTTATAATTATATGTTACACTTTACATCGTGTGTATAAGGTTAGCTTGTTGATGTTTTGTTATTTGTGTTTTTTTCTGTTTCTTTATTTATGTGTGGTATTTCATTCCTTAAATAATTTAATGTTGTCATTTATTTTTGTATCATTATGATTTAAGTTTGGGCTTTCATTTATTCGTTTGAAGATAATATAGTTCAAGTATTTATGATAGTTTATATTATGGTGTTGGTTGCAGGTAAAAACATGCTTAGGTACTATGTCATCATCAACCTTTCATATTTTGACATGCTCATTTTTTCTAGTAAACATGTGTCTAGGTGGCATAGTATCAAATGGGCATATTTTCAGCATGGCTACCGATGTTTTTATAGCATTCGAAGTCATGATGATGAGCTACATGGTGGATTCATGTGGAAAGAGTGATTTATGAGGATGAGTATTATCTCATAATATTCACAAAAAATAATTGTTGTTAGTGCACAATTGCGATAATGAAGCCACCAAAGTGGGTAAGGTAATTACCAAAGAATTTTGTTTATAGAAGAAGGGTTCTAAGATTCTAAAATGTATTTTTCATTGATAAAATATTGCTTGAGAATGTAATGATTGTTGTAAAATGTGAATAGGGCTATAATCAAACTAGCTTAGAAAAAGCTAGTTTTATTAGCTCATGTGAAAAGGGGTTCAATATTGTCGGCCAGTTTGGTCGGCATGATTTTTTTATTCTATCTCCTATTCTTCTCTACCCTCTCCCCTAAATTCTCGCCTTATTCTTCTCCTTATCCCTCCATTGTTCTTCCTCTTTCCCTGTCATCCATTTTCCCTTATCACTCCACTTCCTTCCTCTCCCCACACCCGCGGCCACCTATCTCCTAGCCGCCTCACTCTCCACTCCCTACGCCTTCATTCTCTCCTCTTCCCTAACTCCCTCCAACCTCCTTTCCCTACTCCCCCACACTTCCTAAGCCTATATAAGGCTTAATTATTGTAAGGTTTAGTTGGTTGAATATATCAATAAATTAAGCTGTGTTAAATTTATTCTGGTCCCACCTCGATAACTAAGCTAGACTGGTATCAGAGTAGAGTAGGACAAGGGCACACGAGATCCGAGGGCTGGGTGAAGGCACATGGGGCACGTAGGTGAGGCACGAAAGCCAAGAGCCAAGTGCAGCAGACTGATCGGGGCATGGATCCCGAGGTGAGTATCTGGCAGCATTGGCAACATAAATTTTGGAGCACAGAGCAGACAGTCAATGTGAGAGCCGAGGTAGCACTTAGAACCAATTGAAAGGATACATGTGGCATGGGTGCACAGCATGAGGAGATGACGAGGATCAGAGGTATGATTGGGTAGGAGACTAGCAAGACACATTGCATTGATGCGTGGCACTAGGAGGTGTTGACGTGGCGATCTTAGAGTGGTCGAACGTGGCAAAACTAAAGTGACACGACTGCCCGAAGGCAATCATTGTTTTATGTGCATGCTCCTTCGTTTAAACCATTCTGCAGGCTATATCCCAGCCCATGTGGGATAAAGAAGTTTATTTATATATAAAATGAATGCTTAGGTAATTAAATTACCTTGTTCTCTGTTGCTAACACCATGAACAGTGTAGCGTGTGTGGCAAAATCCATAGCTTTGCAAGCATTTGGTCTAGGGTTCGAAACCCGTAGATGCCAAAAAGGTTTTGTTTTAATTTTTTTTCTCATCCAAGGCATAGTGGAAAGTAAAGGCACACGGTGCCATTTGTTTTTTCAAAGAAGGCCACAGGTGGAGTGGCAGATAGTTCCCGTTTGAAAGCACGAGGACACGGGATCGATTCCTACAAAGGTTCAATTTTTTAGTTTTTATTTTTTTTATTAAAGTTTTTGAATTATTTAATAGTTTTCTTTAAAACATATTTTTAATTATTTTTTAAATAATTAAGATATTAATGAAACTATTAAATTTTTCATAAAAGACTATAAAAAATTAAAAAAAAAAACTTTGTGGAGAATAGAAGTAATTTTTTTTTGATAAATTGATTAGCCTCCTAAAATTGATATGGTGTGATAGATGATCCAGTCAGCCGGATGCTACTATGCACTCAGCTCTCTATTGAGAAGAGAGACACCTGATTCCTTTGACAAAAAGTCCAGCGGAACAGACTTCATACAGTGTTTTGCCAGTTAGAAAACCAAGTGATTGCTCATTTGAGGAAAAAAGACTCTAGATACAAGGAAAATTCTGAAGATAATATATTCGAGCAAAGAATAGAAGAGTTTGAGACGGTTGAAATAGTACCTGAAGGACAATCGAGTGATAGTTATACCCCTACAGTGCCTGAAGTAGAATCAAGTGAGAGCTATACACCATGCTCTCCTGATCCAGAACCAATAGCAGAAGAGGAAAAAGAAGAAGAAGAAGAGGAAGAAGAAGAAGAGGAAGAAGAACCTGAAGAAGAAGAAGATCCAGTAGAAGTTGAACCTAAAACTAAAGAACGAGATGTTATAGTCATCAGCAGCAGTTCGAGCCAGAAGCAGCACCAGAAGTCATTGTGATTAGTGATGACAAAGCAGACAACTTCGCCTTTCTAGTTCTAGGTAATCCTCAAGAAGAAGAATGCCAAATTAGTGAGCGTATTAAAAAGGCTAGATTTGATTTAAATCAGTGATCTATTTTGTACTCATTTGTACTACTTGTTTGCAATTGAAATAAAATCTGCTTTTTGAAATGGCATCCAATACTAGTCTACCAATCCCTGAGTTCAATGGTGGTGATTACGAGTATTGGTCAATTAAAATGAAAACTCTTTTGATAGGCAAAGGTCTTTGGGATGTGATTGAAGAGGGATATACTGAACCTACTGCTGCTGATTGGGCAACTTTGAATGTTGCCGATAAAAGGGCTAAAAAAGAAGCACAAAAGAATAATTCTTTCGCCCTTTATCACATCCAAGCTGCCCTTGATAGAAGTATTTTTCCTAGAATAGCTTCTTTTATAACAGTTGAATCTACTTGGAATGCTTTAAAAGAAAGTTATAGAGGTAGTGACCAAGTCAAACAAGTAAAACTACAAACCTTGAAATGAGATTTTGAAACTCTTAAAATGCAGGAGAGTGAAAAGGTTGGTGATTACTGCGTGCATGTAAAAGTCGTAGTAGATAAGATGGTCACTTTAGGAGAAGAAGTCAAGCCTGAAGTTATAGTGAAGAAAGTGTTGAGGACACTTCTTCCTAAGTGGAATTCAGTTGCCATAATTATAGAAGAATCCAAAGACCTAACCTCTCTGTCTTTTGAAGCCCTCATTGGTTCACTTCTCTCACATGAAGAGAGGTTACAACAATCTCCTTCCACAAGTTATGGAGGAGATGAAAAAGCCTTTGCTTCTCATGAAGGCAGAGGTAGAGGCCATGGCAGAGGACAATATAGAGGTAGAGGCAGAAATAATCAGAGAGGTGGAACTCCTAACAGAGGAGGAAATCAGAACAGAGGAGGATTCTCAAACAGAGGTGAATATCAGAATAGAGGAGGGCAGCAAAACAGAGGGAAACAATCAGGCAGAGGAAAAGGAGGAGATAAATCAAAACAATCTTGCTACAATTGTGGCAAACCTGGCCATTATGCTCGTGACTATTGGTCAAAGCCTTCACAAGGAAGCAACAACAACCAGAGCAGTCAGTTTGGCAATTTTGGAGAAGAGGAAGAGGCCACAAATCTCTTTCTCTCATATGGTCAGGCAGATCAGAACATGAATGATACATGGATCTTGGACACTGGGTGTTCAAACCATATGAGTGGAAAAGAAGAACTCTTTGCTACTCTAGACTCCTCATACAAATCCAACATCCGATTGGGTGATGACAAATCATTGGTGGTTGAAGGCATTGGAGCCATGGCGGTTCCAACTAAAGAAGGCATCAAGCAAGTAAGTGATATCTATTACACACCCCATCTCCAACACAATATTTTAAGTGTTGGTCAAATGTTAGAAAATAACTACAAGTTGCTTTTTGATGAGGGTAAATGCACCATTTTTGACAAAAACAATAGTAATAGAATCATTACACAAGTGCCAATGTCAAAGAATAGATTGTTTCCTTTAAATTTTGGCCATCCAGGGGGAGATAAGTTAGCAAATGTTGCTATTGCCAATCCAAGTGTCCTATGGCACTTGAGATATGGTCATTTGAATTCAGCTAGTTTGAAAATGCTAACTTCACAAGCAATGGTAACCGGACTTCCCAAAGTTCAAGATAGTAAGGAAGTTTGTGAAGGGTGTGCCTTGGGCAAGCATGCCAGATCAAAATTTCCTCATGGGCAAGCATGGCGGGCCAGCTATCCACTCTAGTTAGTACATACAGACATTTGTGGTCCGATGCAGACCAAGAGTCTTGGTAACAACTCTTACTTCTTACTTTTCATTGATGATTTTACTAGAATGTGCTGGATATATTTTTTGAAACATAAGGATGAAGCATTTGAATTTTTTGTCGATTTCAAAGTAAGAGTTGAAAATGAGAGTGGATATTTTGTAAAGTGTCTTAGATCAGATAGGGGAGGAGAATACTCCTCTAATGAGTTTTTGAATTTCTGTAAGCAACATGGCATTAAGAGGCAGTTCATAGTTGCCTACACTCCACAACAGAATGGTGTGGTAGAAAGGAAGAATCACACTATTGTGGAGATGGCAAGGTCTATGCTTCAGATGAAGCATTTGACTAATTCATATTGGGCAGATGCAGCCAGGACCAGTGTACATATCTTGAATAGAAGTCCTACTTCCAGTTTGGAAGGGCAAACACCTTATCAAGCCTGGTATGGTAAGAAGCCAAATGTTAAGTATTTTAGAGTGTTTGGTTCACTGGCATATTCTCACATTCTCGATGAGCTGAGAAAGAAGCTCGATCCAAAGAGTCAGGCATGCATATTTGTAGGGTACTATGAGAATACAAAAGCTTACAGACTCTATAATCCCAGGACTCAAAATTTTGTGCTTTCCAGGGACGTGATTTTTGATGAAGGGGGAGAATGGGGTAAGCCCCAAATATTTAGTGATGATGAATCCAATGATGTAGTTTCTAAGCAGGTGCAACAGCAGTCACCACAGAAAGGTAAGAAGTCTCCTCCCACAAGCCCAAGTTCATCTTCTAGTTCAACTTCTTCACCAAGTCCTTCTCCGTAGAGATCAGTAAGTTCCTCACCCATGGACATCGATTCTCCATCCAGAGGTAAGAGAACTCTTCAGAATCATCCATCATATCAGATGTTGGATAAAAAATTTTCAAAAAGATATACTAGAAGTCAAGCTAGTGAAATGAATTATGTTCTCCAAATATTAGAAAATATGCACTTGTATGGTGATGATGTCTCCCAACAGGAACCTCGGGGAGATCTAGTTAACTATGCTTTGTTAACTAGTGCACAACTTGAACCTTCTAGTTATGAGAAGGCTTGTACTCAAAAGATTTGGCAAGATGCCATGAAAGAGGAGATAACCTCTATAAAAAACAATGACACTTGGGAGCTGGTGAAGCTTCCTAAAGGAAAGAAACGTGTTGGATGTAAGTGGGTCTTCAAAACCAAGTTCAATGCTGATGGTAGCATTGAGAGGCACAAGGCAAGACTAGTTGCAAAGGGATTCACTCATAAATATGGAATTGATTATGAAGAGACTTTTGCTCCTATAGCCAGACAGGAGACTATCAGAACAGTTCTTGCCTTAGCTGCACATAAGGGATGGAAAGTCCAACACATGGATGTAAAGAGTGCATTTCTCAATGGTTACTTGATAGAGGAAGTGTATGTTGAGCAACCACAGGGATTTGAAGAGAAAGATAAGGAGCACCTTGTTTACAAACTGAATAAGGCACTCTATGGCCTCAAGTAGGCACCGAGAGCTTGGTACTCATGCATTGATGGGTACTTTAAAGATTTTGGGTTCATCAAAAGCAAAAATGAACCCACACTCTACTACCTGAATCAAGGTAATGACATCCTCATAGTTTTTTTGTATGTGGATGATCTCATTTTTATGGGTAGTAATGAAAAAGTTAATATGGAGTTCAAGCACTCCATGATGCAGGAATTTGAGATGAAGGATCTTGGCTTAATGCAATACTTCCTTGGAATGGAAGTCCATCAGACATATTCAGGGATCTTCATCTATCAACTTAAGTATGCTCGAGATATGATTAAGAAGTTTGCTATGGAGCAATGCAAATCAGTTGCAACTCCAGTTGGACATGGGATCCAATTAAGCAAGGATGATGGAGCACCGAAAGTTGATGTGACCACTTACGATATCTTGGGAGTTTGATGTTTCTCACCAACACTAGATCAGATATTCAGTATGTTGTATCTCTTGTCTCTAGATTTATGTCTAACCCATCTAAGCTGCATTTGTAGGCAACTAAAATAATTTTGAGATATGTGAAGGGTACATTGGATTTTGGGATCCAGTACTATAAAAGTGATACTATCAAGCTAGAAGGCTTCAGTGATAGTGATTGGGGCAGCAATGTTGATGACATAAAATCCACATCAGGAAACTATTTTAGTCTTGGTTTGGGACTTATAACTTGGAGTTCCAAGAAGCAGATAGTAGTAGCACTATCTTCAATAGAAGCTGAGTATATAGCAGTCACTCATGCTAGTACTCAAGCTCTATGGCTACGAAAGGTATTGGAAGAGATTGGAGAGCAGCAAAGTGGTTCAACTAGAATATACTATGACAACATCAGTGCCATTCAGTTGGCATACAATCCTGTCCATCATAGTAGATCAAAGCATTTTGATATGAAGTATCACTTCATCAGAGATATGGTGGAAACTGAAGTTGTTGAGCTTCAATATTGCCATACTTCGGAAAATGTTGCTGATATTTTCACCAAAGCAATGACCAAAGCTCAATTTGTAAAGTTAAGAGACTGTATAGTCAGTCCTCTCAACTTTAAGGGGGAGAATGTTGTAAAATGTGAATAGGGCTATAATCAAACTAGCTTAGAAAAAGCTAGTTTTATTAGCTCATGTGAAAAGGGGTTCAATATTGTCGACAAGTTTGGTCGGCATTGATGAGCACCAAAAATGCTCATTTTATATACACGGTCAAGGAGAATTATCACTGGTTCAATTAGCATATGAGATGTATTTTATATAACTTATGCATATAATTGATAGAAAATCTGGTATTATGCTTGATTGGTGTTTTTAGTGGGAAATGTGTATAAATGCAGGTTTTATTACTAATATGGTGTTTTCCAGTCTACATCCACTTGGACCTGACATACTTCTGCTTTTAGAGACTAAGGCATGAGAGCAGGTGCCTTCCTCTTCAAGGAAGGTGCCCAGCAGAAGTATGCGCCTTCCTCTTCAAGGAAGGTACCAAGCAGAAGTAGGCGCCTTCCTCTTCAAGGAAGGCGCCCAGTAGAAGTAGGCGCCTTCCTTATAAGGAAGGCGCCCAACAGAAGTAGGCGCCTTCCTTATAAGGAAGGTGCCCCCAACAGAAGTAGGCACCTTCCTTATAAGGAAGGCACCCCCAGTAGGAGTAGGCGCCTTCCTCTTCAAGGAAGGCGCCCAACAAAAGTAGGCGTCTTCCTTATAAAGAAGGCGCCTCCATGCCTTCATACTTTGCAAGATTTACCAAGTCAACTTTGACTGGTTGACCAAGGACTATGGAGGAGGTTGCACGTGAAGACAAAGGAGATCTATTTTAATCATGCATTTATTAAATAGAATAAAGTGCTTGTTATTATTATCAACCGATTGGCCGGTTGACCTTGTAAAGCTCTTAAAGCATATTATTATTTTTAGGATGCATTAGTTTAGGATTTGTTGTTACGTACACCTAAGGATGTTTATATTTATCCTTCTGGTGAATGAACATACTTTAAAATAGAAGAATAAAATATGTGTAGAATCAATTGTAACTAAATCACATCACGTGATTAAAATAGACTGATTTGTTATTGTAATGAGATCTGGCTGCGCTTTATATAAAGATGCAGGCCAGATGAACAATGGGGAGATGAATGATTAATTTTACACAGAACTTATTTTATTTTATTGTTTAATTAATTAAGAGTGCAACTCCTCTTATTCGAGCAAGCTCTACGTAGCTAGCCGGGTGGACTATCTGTGGGAGCTTGGGCCCACTCCTTGTAGTAGTCCTCCCTTGTTTAATTTGTGCATTTGCTTTCTGTAGATTAGTTTACTGCTTTATTTAATTTCAGTTGTGTGTGTTTATTTCCTCGCATTTTATTTCCACATTTTATTTCTAGCACTTTACTTTTTGTTTATAATTTATTTATTTCATTTCCCGCACTTAGTTTATTTGGTTTGGCTGGAATCCAATTACACAAACCTCCCCACCAAACTAAATAAGGTACAACCAGATTTGTTCCCCAACACTGCAGGCATATACTGTGCATGACACTCATAAGTTTACGGACTTACCGGATTGATAATTTATGGAAGAGAAATGAATGTTTTTTGGGACGTGAATTTCTGCTCACCATTTTGGCGCCGTTGTCGGGGAGTGTCTAAACTGTAGTGTTCTAATTTATAGGTCAGATAAAAAGTCTATTTAAAATTACCTATAGATATTTTACCTGAGAAGTGTGAGTCCACCGTGGGCCTTTTTATAAGGCCAAAAATAGTTGTCGGCACGGTCAGAGCTAAATTCCATTGGCAACTGTTTGCATTTTATAGCTTCTCAGGTAAACGTGGGAATGAACTTGATGTACCAAATTAAGTGTAGAAGTAGGAATAAAATGTGTTGTTGAAAAAAATTAGAAAAATCTGGCATTGAAGGATTTCCATCATATTTTCAATGGTTCCAAGAAATCAAAATAAATAAGCACAACCCAGGTCTGATTGAAAATTTTTAGGGACGTGTTTTTATATAGAAACCATTGAAAAAATTGTGCCTCTAGAAGCTTGGTTTTAAATTAAAAAATTTTACAAGCTTGAAATTTTTGCAACGTATTGGTAAATGTTTTTTATGATGAAATTAATAATGCAGGGAAAATGACAGAGCATAATTTAAAGAGAACGCCTTGTTATGGAGTATGCTCTTCACTTGCGCTTAAGGCGACCCGGTGAATCAGAAACTAGCATGTGTTTTTAACAGACTGCTATGCCATGTTTTCTTCAGGTTGCTAGCTCGCGGATAGTCATTGGCTGGCCTGCACACTTTGCCATTACGTTGAAAGAAGTTTGGTTGCGAGGCCATGAAGGAAAATACTCTTCTCATGCTACAACATATCAGACTAGTTGAAAAAAAAATATTTCGAGAAGACTAGTTCAGATGTAGGCATGGGGGAGACCCCACCTTCATCAATGCCGCCAACAACACAATGAACGCTATTTATAGTGTTCGTGAAAAAAAAAGAGAAAAAAATAAATCATCTGCTGAAAAGGCTCCAAGTTAATGAGCAAATAAAAAATAGAGTTTTATTTTGCTGCTTGTTGAAAGAGAGTATCCTCTTTCCCGAGGACCAGCTTGGTCCAGAAGGGAAATGAGAAATCTCCAACCGGTAGCTAAATAAAACAGGGAAAGAGCTTGGAGGAGATCAGATTTCAAATGTCTGCACAAAGGCCACATGGTGCTTGAGCACAAAAAAAAAAATGTGTGAATGGAGCTCAAGGTGGCTAGAAAAATAATAGCACATAAATCTCATCGAGGCATTTTATGAAGGCGTCACACTTGAACACCCGACACATGTTGTAGATTATGGAAAATATTTGTTTTTATCCTCACTTTGAGAAATAGAGGATCGTAGGGCCACTCTAACTCCACCTGCGATGTAAATAATTCAAAGTGGGAGATTATTCAGATGCACATGTGTCAGGATTGTGTAAAGATTACTTAATTGAAAAAGTGATGCGTTCAGGGGCACACGATGAGAAAATAGTGCACGAAGATTAATCCTTGCAATGCATACGGAGAGTCCAATACTTTGGATATGCATTAGAGCAGGATTAACATTTTTTTATGTGCTAATTGAGGAGGAGCTTGGTGTTTCAAAAATGTGAGTTGTTGGTTGTCATAAAATCCTTTCATAATGGTACATGGAATGTAACTTTCACACAATAGGCTGCGTAGTTACCTGACTCACACAACCTCCACTTTTGAATGCACAGTGCCAACATTACAGTTTTTATGGTAGCATTCTCATTCTGTTAAAATATGTGAAAAAAATATACAAAAGAGAGGCAGAGTCTCACTATGGTGGAAGATAACATCAACTTTGAGAGGATCTGAAACCATGGAGAAATCTGCTTTTCACAAAAAGTGTGAGGGCAAAGATGTTTCAGTACATGGCACATTTTGCCAAATTCTTAGGATGGATCATTGACAAACCTCCAGATGTGAAAATCACCAGCTCAAATGGTTGAAGTTGACATTCTGTTCTTTGATGCAGATGATGAAAAAAATGATAATCCAAGATCTGTTCTGGTCAAGGCAGAATAGACCAAAAAAAAAAACACAGAGAAAAAAATTAGTTAGAATTTTATTTTAATGCCTTTAGTTTAGATTTTTCTTTTATGTTTTGCAGGACAACATGAAGTGCGATGTAGACAAATAAGGAGGTGTCTGTGAAGATTTTGTGAATTGAGATTTATACATGGAGTTCGTAATAACACTATACGAACTATCTCGTGTACCTAATCATGTAGCATCCAATCTAGCAGGTGAAAGCTAGCAGAGTTTTACCTTGGCAACATTAGCACCGGAAGACAGGCTAAGTAACCCTGATCAAGCGAAAGGCTTCCAGTCCAAGGTGCTTGTGAAACTTTGGGAAAGTTTTGCTGCAAGGTGTGTGACTGTTACAACCTGAGTAAATGATGAGCGGAGTCAAAGATGCTACACCACGTACAAGAGAAGAGTGTTGAGACAATGTTCGAGTAACGGTCAACGAGCTCCATTAACAATCGCCTCACATTTGTGAGAGTGGATCAGACATCGGCATGGGGGAAACCCCATACCATACCAGTAGCTGGGACGAATGCTCAATCATTCATTTATCAAAAAAAAAAAAAAAAAAGAGGAAGAAAAAAAGGGAGGATCCGTGAAAAAAAAATGAAGTGAAAGATGCCTTGTTCATCAAGAAGGCGCCTTCCGCATCAAGAAGGCGCCATACATTGGAGGCACCTTCCGGAAGAAGGCGCCATACATTGGAGGCGCCTTCCACAGGAAGAAGGCGCCATACATTAGAGGCGCCTTCCGCATCAAGAAGGTGCCATACATTGGAGGCGCCTTCCGCATCAAGAAGGCGCCATACATTGAAGGCCTTCCACAAAAGCCATACATTGAGGCCCCATCAAAAGCTACATTGAAGCACTTAAAGGAAAAAAAATGCATAGAACATGTCCTGCTTAGCATAAAAATTTGCTTTCTTATTGCTTTGCAGGAAATCATGAACCGAATGCAAGCTGCAGGCATCCTGAGAGCCAGGGCCTAACAGGCATGGAGTCATGACCCCTATTTTCTTGTTTTTGTGTGTATAGTTTCGTAGGACATGGTCGTGAACACAATCTGTAGGTAGAGCCGGCTTAAACTAGGCCTAACAGATGTGACATCCCGTGCCTTGCAATTAGGAGTGCGGTAAAGCGAAAAAGGCACTTACTTCCCACTAGGAAGAGAGTGCCTACAATCAGCCCAATACAGTAGTGCCTTTTTCCATTTGGAGGAAGGTACCAATAAGCAATGTTCTTCTCCTTTGATGGAGGTTCCTGTTGCTCAGTGTGGGACCTGATGTTCAGAGGGCTGCAGACCTATTGTACAGAGGGACCTGACACTGGTGACAAGGGCATCACCAATTTAAGTGGGGGAAGATGCGGGTGAACCAGAACCTCCCGTAATAAAAAAATATTCTGTTGTTAGACTCCCAATTGAAATGCAAATTAGAAACAAAGCTTGTACGGGAACACCAACAGAAGAAGGCTCAACCTAAAAAAAAAAAAAAAAAAAGGGGAGTTCGGAAGGTTGTTGTCATGAGGACGTGACAATTTTTAGACATGGGGGAAAGACGCCTTATTGTCGGCGCCTAACTTACTCCTATGAAAAAAAAAAAAAAACCCTTTTGTTGAAATAGCTCCACGATGAAATGCAAATCAGAAGCAAAGTTTTATTTTTGCTGCCCGTTGGAAGAGAGTATCCTCTTTCCCGAGGACCGACCTGGTCCCGAAGGGAAATGAGAAACCTCCAACTGGTAGCTAAATAAAATGGGGGAGGAGTTTGAAAAAAATAGATGTCAAATATCTGTTTCCTTCGGAATCAACGCATGGTAAGTAGGCACCTTCCTCTTCAAGGAAGGTGCCAGAAGAAGGTAGGCGCCTTCCTCTTCCAAGAAGGCACCAAGAAAATATAAGCGCCTTCCTCTTCCAGGAAGGCGCCAATAGAAGGCCAACGCCTTCCTCTTCCAGGAAGGCACCAAGAAAATATAAGCGCCTTCCTTTTCCAGGAAGGCACCAATAGAAGGCCAGCACCTTCCTCTTCCAGGAAGGCACCAAAAGAATGCAAGCGCCTTCCTCTCACCGGAAGGCACCAATAGGAAGGTGCCATAGGAAGGCACTCACAGGAAGGCACCATAGGAAGGTGCCACTAGAAGGCAAGCACCTTCCTCATAGGGAAGGTGCCCCTATTCTTCGCCCGTTGACTAGACAAGCACGACATGGGCAACAAAAATTGGTGCAGTTCCAACTCTACGTCATGTAGGTTAATTTGGGGATCGCACCAACGTATGAGAACATCCTACCAATGCCAACACATACAACACATACATCTCAGCAATGCACCTGACAGATGTCATGAATGATGAAAGAAATATTGTTTTTCCTCACTCCAAAAAACAAAGGAATGCAGTGTTGTTCCAATTATGCATGCAAAAGAAATAATTCAGAGGGGAGATCATTTTGGATGCACACGTGTCAGAGGATGAAAAAAAAGGGAGAGAGTCAAGATCTATTCTGTTCATGGCAGAACAAATAAAGATACATATAAATAAATAAATAAAATCTCCAGGAGCACCAACGTGAAGACGTCTCACACCACCAACATCATATATATCAGATTCTATGAAATTCACCCGGGTATGTACTGATTTTCTTGTTAATTATGTGTATAGTTATTTTAAAATCATTTCTATGCTAATACCAGTCGACGCCTCCATAGTTTTTCAAAATCTCCCATTAGAATTCAAACACATGATGTGCCTTGAAAAAAAATATAATTGAAAAAAAAAAGGAGAGGCTATGGCATCTACATGAATAAATTTGGCATCATTTTCATTGCCGCCTCCTGACAATGGTAGTCATCTTGAGCGAACACATATAAATGATGCTACTCTCTACCACAAAGGAGGTTCTGGAGATGCCAAATATGTTTCAGATGTGGGTAAAAGTAGTAGCTAGTGATTGCACTTGTTTTAAACAAATTTGGTCTCACCAAATCTGACTAATGTGCAACACTGGAAAATGCCAGCATTAGTGCAGTGGTAATTTGCCCTAAACAGTGTGGTCACGATTTAACTATTTATCCGCAATGATTAGTCAGGATGTGTTTCTGACTTCTGCTGGTGCCGCATCGCTCTATGGATGAAGAATAGCAACACTCAATGAAAAAAAACACAGTGCTGAATAAAAAAATAGTACTGAGAAAAAAATAGTAGTGCTGAATGGAAAAAATAGCAGCACTCAGCGACAGAGAAACAGAGATGTTGAAGGCCATTAAAATAAAAAAAAGAGGAAAAAATATATATCCCAGGGGTTGTTGTCACGAAGACATGACAAACTTTTTGGCATGGTCAGCCTGCGAGAGGGATAACTTCACCTTTTGGTGCCACGAGGGCGTGGCACATGTTAGGCATGGGGGGATGATGAGCACCAAAAATGCTCATTTTATATACACGGTTAAGGAGAATTATCACTGGTTCAATTAGCATATGAGATGTATTTTATATAACTTATGCATATAATTGATAGAAAATCCGGTATTATGCTTGATTGGTGTTTTTAGTGGGAAATGTGTATAAATGCAGGTTTTATTACTAATATGGTGTTTTCCAGTCTACATCCACTTGGACCTGACATACTTCTGCTTTCAGAGACTAAGGCATGAGAGCAGGTGCCTTCCTCTTCAAGGAAGGTGCCCAACAGAAGTATGCGCCTTCCTCTTCAAGGAAGGTACCAAGTAGAAGTAGGCGCCTTCCTCTTCAAGGAAGGCGCCCAGCAGAAGTAGGCGCCTTCCTTATAAGGAAGGTGCCCAACAGAAGTAGGCGCCTTCCTTATAAGGAAGGGGCCCCCAACAGAAGTAGGCGCCTTCCTTATAAGGAAGGCACCCCAAGAAAGTAGGCGCCTTCCTCTTAAGGAAGGCGCCTCCATGCCTTCATACTTTGCAAGATTTACCAAGTCAACTTTGACTGGTTGACCAAGGACTATGGAGGAGGTTGCACGTGAAGACAAAGGAGATCTATTTTAATCATGCATTTATTAAATAGAATAAAGTGCTTGTTATTATTATCAACCGATTGGCCAGTTGACCTTGTAAAGCTCTTAAAGCATATTATTATTTTTAGGATGCATTAGTTTAGGATTTGTTGTTACGTACACCTAAGGATGTTTATATTTATCCTTCTGGTGAATGAACATACTTTAAAATAGAAGAATAAAATATGTGTAGAATCAATTGTAACTAAATCACATCACGTGATTAAAATAGACCGATTTGTTATTGTAATGAGATCTGGCTGCGCTTTATATAAAGACGCAGGCCAGATGAACAATGGGGGATGAATGATTAATTTTACACAGAACTTATTTTATTTTATTGTTTAATTAATTAAGAGTGCAACTCCTCTTATTCGAGCAAGCTCTACGTAGCTAGTCGGGCGGACTATCTGCGGGAGCTTGGGCCCACTCCCTGCAGTAGTCCTCCCCTGTTTAATTTGTGCATTTGCTTTCTGTAGATTAGTTTACTGCTTTATTTAATTTCAGTTGTGTGTGTTTATTTCCTCGCATTTTATTTCCACATTTTATTTCCAGCACTTTACTTTTTGTTTATAATTTATTTATTTCATTTCCCGCACTTAGTTTATTTGGTTTGGCTGGAATCCAATTACACAAACCTCCCCACCAAACTAAATAAGGTACAACCAGATTTGTTCCCCAACACCGCAGGCATATACTGTGCATGACACTCATAAGTTTACGGACTTACCGGATTGATAATTTATGGAAGAGAAATGAATGTTTTTCGGGACGTGAATTTCTGCTCACCAGGCATGATTTTTTTATTCTATCTCCTATTCTTCTCTATCCTCTCCCCTAAATTTTCACCTTATTCTTCTCCTTATCCCTCCATTGTTCATCCTCTTTCCCTACCATCCATTTTCCCTTATCACTCCACTTCCTTCCTCTCCCCACACCCGTGGCCACCTACTCCTAGATGCCTAACTCTCCACTCCCTACACCTTCATTCTCTCGTCTTCCCTAACTCCCTCCAACCTCCTTTCCCTACTCCCCCACACTTCCTAAGCCTATATAAGGCTTAATTATTTTAAGGTTTAGTTGGTTGAATATATCAATAAATGAAGCTATGTTAAATTTATTTTGGTCCCACCTCGATAACTAAATTAGAATGATGTCACCAGATGACGAGCCTGGACTGCGATATGCTAGAAGACAAAAAAATTGCTTTTACACATCATAAATGAGCTCGACATCTAATACAGTATAATAAAATGACCACGGGAAGAACAAATGAGGATAGAATGTTAGAAAAAGAAAATGTCATTACCTGGATATAAAAGTCGTAGTCATCATGAAATGAGTTACCAGAATGTTTTAGTTTTATATCAAAGACGTCTAATGATTGGTGACGAAGATGTAAATAAATATATTCTTGAAGATTGAGAAGAATGGCAGGAAAATGTTGGTGTTAGAGCACTTTCTTCACCCTTTAAATGAATGTTTTTGTTCTTGTTAGTCTCAAAAAATCTTATGCAAGATTTTAGAGATTGATTTTAGCCCACTTTCACATTGCGCAAAGATATACAAGTGGTTACGACACAGTGGTCATAGAGTTGGATGGCCAATAGCTGTAACAGTACTAAAGAGTAGTAAAACTCACCAAGATGCTGAAGGTGATTTCATAAAGAAGGACCTTCATCAAAGGTGAAAGTTTTTATAGTAGCCAAAAAATGTTGTAGTCGTCTACAATAAATTATTGTCATCATACATCCAAAATCCTAGTATTATTTTTTGATAAATATTATCGCTTGTCATTGTCTCTATTTATTCAGGTGTGAGATGCTTTAAATAATGAAATATGTATGGTGTGGTAGGTGGCTTAAATAATATTACCAGGATTTTGATAGCCGACAAGCATTATAGGCACAATTTTCAAGACGTTACCAAGGAAGGCAAATAGGAATGTTAGAGTCCACTAGAGGAGATATTAAAATGGAACGTGTTTCTGATAAGGATCTATGAATAAATTGATGAACATGTACGATGGCTTAGTAGATTTCGAGCATTGAAGTCTGTCAAGGGGTCCCAATTTCTTTCCAAAAGAATTTGTCATAAAAAAATCGTATGGAAAGATATTGGCAGTCAACATATCTCCATGTTTTGGCATATGTGTATTATTTCCTATCATCATTGTTACTGACAATGCTAAAAATCATACAACGAAATACATGTTCACAACAATATAACACAACATTACATATTGACAAGTGAAACGTAAATGAAACTTAAGGATATAGAAATGAAAATGAATGTTAGTTGTGGATATTGTTTCTTAAACGAAGACTTAGCAACTAAAATACAACGAAAAGAATGAAAATAGAAGATTATAAAGAGGTTGTGAGAATTGAACTAGGGTCGGAATTTTATGCAGAGAATGATACGAGAAGGGGGTGAAGAGAACAGAGGTCAGATATTTCATCTACAAAGATAAGAGATGGGCAGATTTTAGGGAACAAGTTATATTGTTATATCAAATTGTCTTATAAAATTATTTTTGGTTCAAACTTGTGTATGTACTGGGTTTGAATACTATAAAAATCAGTTTCATAGGTTGTGTTAGTTTAAAAAATTCTTTAAAATATTTCATCAATATTACTATCATTATGTCACTACTGGTAGGTGGTAATATTGGTTTATTTTCCTGTAATGTGTTTTGCTCACTGAATATATAAGCCCACAGACATTGTTATTAACTTTATCATCTTTAAAAATCCTTTGGAATTTATTTTCACTGTGTTATCCATTTTATAAAGTTAACCTAGCTTTACTTTAATATATATAAATTGTTGTTGGGTTATTTAAAGTCTGGTTCAACATCAAATTAATTGGTGTTTGAAACAGAGAGTTCAAGGATAAGTTATTATCTCAGTGTTTAATTTCCTTCTGATGTGATTGAAATACTGGGATGGATATCGTTTAGAAATTTTGAATATGGATTGATTTTAATATAATAATTTCATATTACAGAATCCAAACTTCACCTTATAAAGTTTTAATGAAAGTATATCTTCATCTAAAATATTTAATTTAATAAATATTTTAGAAGTTGATATTATATGAAAACTGCAATTATGAATAGAGTTTTATTATAATATTTAAGTGTTCATAAAATAAAGCATACATTAAGTTCTACGTGCCCTTTTTAATCAAGTTTTAACATATTCTAAAGTTGGGCAAGACATTTATAATTTATTCACTTGCTTGGATAGAAGGATTTGTCATCACCCTATCCCATAAGTAAGTGGGTCATATCATATAATTTTAAATTAAAATAATTATATTTAGAGGTCTATTTTATAAAATTTTAGTAACATTTATATGTTCTAAAGTGAATTGAAATGCAATTTCAAATAAAATGTTAAATTTATTCAAGTGCATTTTGGTTTGAGATCTAATAAAATTAGGGTGAAATAAATCTTATATTTCAATAATATCCTAAAATTTATTTCACCCCATTAATAAGATATATTAATAAAATATGATATACATGATACTGGTGAGATCATTTATCTAATTTCCCAAGCCCCTTGTTAACAACACTTGGAAACCACATAGAGTTTTAAGGCACTTATACATACATACATGCTTAATATTGGAAACATTTAAGTGGAGACCTTGAAGAAACATCTACTTATTTGCAAGGAAGGATATTCAAATCCTAGTTGTCAAGTAAATTTGTGAATGGATAAAATTACACCTCAAAAAATTGGTGCTAGAAGGAGGGCATGATGAAAACCTTGTAATTGATTTCATTTTTCATGCAATTTTTCTCAATCACATTTGTTCTTGAGTTGTTTATTATATACTTGAATATTGCAGTTACATTGATTTATCAAAACATATGTTTCAAGTATTTATTTTGGATTAGTGAGATTTTGAATTAAACTGAAGTCTAAACAAATCATCACTAGGTCTAAGTCTACTGGTTCCACAATATTTCAAAATTTATCACCCACCAAAAGACATAGATGAAGTAAGACCCAAACTGTGATTCTTCCTAACACTGCTAACGCTAGTTCAAGTGTGCTTGTTAATTCCCCACATATCAATATGGTTGCTCCACCTGCTAGAAATTTGGCATGGATGGAAAATCAATGAAGTTCACTAAATATACCAGGTATTGCCCATGACATGCCAAAGAGTGTGGATAAATATTTACCAAGATACAAGCATGATGGAACTTGCATGGCAGAAGAACATATATAGGCATATATAGATGCTTTGACCAGACTACAAGTGGAACATGAAGATGTCGCATGTAGGTTGTTTCCTCTAACCTTGGATGAGATAGCCTATGATTGGTATGTTTGCTTACCCTTTGGTTCAATAACTTATTGGGATATTCTCAAAACTGCTTTCATCACACAATTTAAATTTGCAATTGATCCTTATAGTGTTTATCTGCAATTTTCTTCAACTCTTAGGGAACCTAATGAACCTTTACGTATGTTCAATACTAGGTTCCATAAAATGTACTCATGACTAACTGCTCCTTACAATGTTGTAGATGTCGCAATCCAAGTTTACTTTGGGTCATTGGATCCATTAACGGTGATGTTCATAAAAATAACAGGATAGATAACAACACTCACAGGAGCATACACAAAAGCTCTTTTGGTGGAGCAAAAAATGATGTCTTCGAGTTGCGGGCTTCGTCAACTACCTTCGACAGGATATCTGGGTATGCAAAATCAAATACCCATGATTAATAATGCTTTGATGAATCAAAATCCAATGTTAAACATGATGCCTCAAATACCAAATCAAATGGCTTATGCACCACAAAATAACCAAATGTTGTTATAAAGTCATTATGTTGCACTAGAAAACTAGAAATGATGCATCATAATTTAATATGTTTGGAAATATTACCCCAAATAAAAACTTGAATCAATTTCAGAGTTTTCAAACACAACAAAATAGTCCCGTGTTTGATCAAAATTTACAAAATCTACAAATGTAATAGGGTAATCCGATTTTTATGCAAAACATGTAAAATCAAACAAATTCTATAAATTCTAACCCATGGGTAAATTAAAGTTCATTACATAACCAATATTTTCCCCATGTTATGCCTCAAACGAATATCTCAAATATGACACTTCATAAAAATGTGCCTAATCAAAGTTGGTTGAATCCTTAACCAAACATGTCAAACCAAAACATTTCTAGTTGGTTGAATCCAAATACTCAAAATGTTCCACCAAACCCAAATGTTGCAACTCAAAACCAAATCAACCTACTAATGATACTCCTTATACC
The DNA here is from genome assembly GCA_028583015.1 of Wollemia nobilis. Taxonomy (NCBI): domain Eukaryota; kingdom Viridiplantae; phylum Streptophyta; class Pinopsida; order Araucariales; family Araucariaceae; genus Wollemia; species Wollemia nobilis. Next base: position 17,141,393 of record JAQPPZ010001493.1, read on the forward strand.
AAAAAGGTAGTATATTTAGAAAGAATGTGCCTTAAATTGAGTAATGATATGATACAAATGTAAAATCAAAACAATAAAAGTGTTCAACCTAATGCAAAGACCTAAATATTTTAACACGAGACCAAATAATGGGGGTGCACCAACCCCTGTGGCTAACAATAATGGAGCTTCTAGCTCAAAATCAAAATCCACTATTGTTAATGTCACAAAAGTAGTGTTAGATAATTGGTGTATATTGCATGGTACAAATAAACATAATGAACTAGAATTCAATGAATTTAGTTGTGTTGTAAATTACATTCAATAGGGTTTGGATAAAATGGAATTAGTTCCAGATAATTATGTGAATGAGGCTAGCACAAGCAAAGGTAAGATTTCAGATTTTGTAGTGGATATTTGTGAATCGAGTGAAATTGAAGAAGAAGAAGAAATCGAACAAGAGGATGAGATTGTGGAATAAGTGTATACTTTAAAACAATATAAGAAGCCAAATCATGGCTATCATTTACAAAGTAGAGGTAAAATTTATAACACATATTCCACCCCCCCTAAGAATTTGAATGTGCCACTTGATGTCAAATCTAATAACAATCCTATTCCACCACCTTTGCCTGAAAATTCAAAGGTAACTCCGAAAAATATGCTAAAGTTTCAATATGTTGAATCTACAAGTTATAACATAATTGAATATTTGAAGAAAACAAAGGCCAACATTAATATTTATGATGCTTGTCAATTACATGAACAAAGGAAACTTTTAATACAAAATCTAGGGTTTCAAGAAGCAAAAGAGAGCCATGACGTTACTAAAGTTAAATATTTTGCTAAAAAATAAAAAGAAGAAGCTTTACCTTTTCTACTAACGGTTTGAATCATAGGAAAGAATGTACACAATTGCATGATGGATTCAGGAGCATTGAGTAACATAATTCCATATTTGGTTTTCCAAAGATTAGGACTCACTCCTACAAAGACGAACAAAATTAGATAAAATAGAGGTGAATGTGGTAGGTATGTTGAAAAACGTGTTCATTGAAATTGCATCAGAACCTAGAATTCAGCAATACATTGATATTCAAGTTGTTGATATTTATGCTAAATATGATGTATTTTTGAGCAGGGATTTGAGCAAGAACTTGAATGACTATTTCCCAACATATTTTTCACACATGTGGATGCCTTGGAAGGGAGTAGCAAATAAAATTCGGGTTGAACGAGAACCTAGACTTAAAGAGCTCATCACAGAATACAATAAAGGAACAAATGAAGTTATGTATAATGAAATAGAACTTGGTACATATGCCTTAGACGTAATCAAAAGAAAAAGTGAGACAGAAGCACAAGGTATATCTAATGAATCACTTGCAAAGAATAATCTTGTCTGGATATTAAAATTCGATGGATCTAGATCCAGGAAAGGTAGTGGTGTTGGGGTGGAACTCATTAGCCCTAAAGGTAATACCTCATTTCATGCTTATTGTTTACAATTCCCTTGTACTTGCAATTTAGTAGAATATGAGACATTGGTTTGTGGATTACAACTAGCTTTGAGTAAGGATATCAAATTCTTAAAATTTTTAGGAGACTCACAACTAGTAGTTAAACAGGTTAAGGGTCAATATTCCTGCAATGATAAAAAATTAATTCATTATAGGAAGAGTTAGAAGCCTAATTGATGAATTTTTGACCTTTAACACTGCTTTGATTTCTCGAAAAGGCAACCGTGTTATAGATGCACTAGCCATTGTTGCAGGTAAGCTCAATCTAATCGACAATAAAAATCTAAAAAAAATTATGATTGAGCTCATGCCTTGTCCCTCAATTCCAAATAATATAAATAATTTTCAAGTTTTTGAGAGTGATAGGCATATCTTTAATTTTGTAACTAATTATGGTATTTTTGAAAACCAGGTAATTGACGAAGACGAAATACTACATGAGGATATTAATGAATACATAGAGATGACAAAATTCAACAATATACCTCAAGGTATGTTTTCTCTAGAAAAGCTCTTCGATCTGGGTTACAAAACAAAACAATGCGATAAAGTTTCTCTACCTCAAGATGCTTATGATGCTTATAATATTGGTGATTCAAATGAAACACAAAATATTGTCATACGTAAAGCTACTACATCTAATGAAAATTAAGGTATTATGCATGCTTTAAAAGAGTACAAAAATGTGATAGCATCAAGTTATAAAGATCTTAAAACGTATAACAATAATATTATAACTCACATAATTCCCCTAAAGCCAGATGCAAAACAATTTAGGCAGAAACAGAGGTCAGTTAACCCACTTCTAGAACCTCTCATTGAAAAGGAGGTTAAAAATATATTAGATGCCAAGATCATTTTTCCAATTAGGCATTCTACGTGGGTTGCCAACATTGTACCTGTTAGAAAGAAAACTGGTGAAATTAGGTTATGCATTGATTTTAGGAATATGATTAAAGCTTCACAAAAATACAACTATCCATTACCATCCATAGAAAACACATTACAAATGGTAAATGGATCTGAAATAATTTCATTCCTAGATGGATATTTAGGATACAACCAGATACTAATTGATTCTAGAGATCGAATGAAAAAAACTTTCACAACTTTCACAACCAAATGGGGAACATTTGCTTATCGAAGAATGCCATTTGGGTTATTAAATGCAGGTGCCACATTTCAAAGAGAAATGGATTTCACATTTCGATATTTGATAGGTAAATACATTGTTTTTTATGTCGATGACATTCCCGTATTTTACAAAAATAGAAATGACCATGTTAGCGATTTGAGGAAGGTCTTACAAAAATGTAGAGAACATGGAATTTATATAAATCCTAAAAAATGCATATTTGGGTTAACAGATGGTAAATTATTTGGGTCACGTGATTTCTAAAGATGGCATATCCATAGACCCTAAAATAATAAGTGCCATACAAAAGATTCAGCTACTAGCAAGCAAAAAAGAATTAAGATCTTTCTTTGGGAAGATTAATTTTGTATGTAAATTTATTTTTGGATTTGCTGAAATTGTCAATCCATTGAAATATGATGAAGAAGGATGTTAACATGACTTGGAGCAATGAAGCAAAGAATGCGTTTCAAAGCATGAAAGATGCAATTTCAAAAGCACCTGTGTTGGTAAGCCCTGACTACAAGAAACCCTTCTACATTTACTCATTTGCTTCAGAGCATTCATTTGCCAGTGTGCTCACTCAAAAGAGCGAAGGTAATGTTGAAAATTCAATTGCATTTGGAAGTAAACCATTCAAGGATGTGGAGATGATATTTTTAATTCTTGACAAACAAATATATGCTTTATTCAAAACCGTCAAGAAATTTAGACATTATCTTTTGCATAGTCAAGTATTTGCAATAGTACCTGACCCTACAATTAAAACGATGTATTTGCAGAATGAGTTGGATGAAAGGTGAGGAAAATGGATCTCTAAATTGCAAGAGTATGACTTGGAAATCTAGACAATGAAGAAAGTTTGAGGTCAGGTATTATCCAAAACCATGGCTCAAATCAACCCACAAATTAGTTGTCATTAGTACACAGTAGAAGAAATCACAGATGATGATTGATACAAGGACATAGTGTACTTTCTATTGAATGGTAAAACCCCTCCAAATTTAAATTCCACTAAAAGAAGATATCTGAGGTTAAAATTTGCTAACTTCATGATCCAAATAGGGGTCTTGTATAGAAATAATCATGAATGTCTTTATCTTCGATGTCTTAATAAGAATGAGGCTTCACAACTATTATATGATTTTCATGGTAAATTTGGTATTGGTCATGGTTTCGTAAATGCAACTACACATAAAATTTTTAGAAAGGGCTATTATTGGCCTCATTTGTTTAAATATGTACATTCTCATGTTCGTCATTGTCATGTCTGCTAGGTTGCTGCAAATCGTGAGAGAAATACACCAATGTCGTTGCAGCCTGTGATTGAATCAAGAACATTCGCTAAATAGGAGCTGGATTTTATGGGAGAAATCAGCCCAAATTATTCTACACAACACAAGTACATTTTGACTGACACCGATTACTGCACTAGATGGTCATAAGTGATTCCGACAAAGAACTACACTTCAGAGGTCATGATCCAATTCTTGGAAGAAAAAATTATCACTCGGTTTGGTATGCCCAATGTTATTGTTAGTGATAATGGTTCTACTTTTGCATCCATTCATTTAGTAGAATGGACTTATGACAAAAAGGTAAGTCTGAATTTTACTATGTTATAGTTTGCATCGTGTGTATAAGGTTAGCTTGTTGATGTTTTGTTATTTGTTTTTTTTTTCTTTATTTATGTGTGGTCTTTCGTTCCTTAAATAATTTACTGTTATCATTTATTTTTATATCATTATGATTTAAGTTTGGGCTTTCATTTATTCATTTGAAGATAATATAGTTCAAGTATTTATGATAGTTTATATTATGGTGTTGGTTGTAGGTAAAAACATGCTCAGATACTGTGTCATCATCGACCTTTCACATTTTGGCATGCTCATTTTTTCTAGTAAAAATGTGTCCAGGTGGCATAGTCTAAAATGGGCATATGCTCAGCATGGCTACCGATGTTTTTGTAGCATTTGAAGTCATGATGACGAGCTATATGGTGGATTCAGGTGGAAAGAGTGATTTATGAGGATGAGTATTGTCTTGTAATATTTGCAAAGAATAATCGTTGTTAGTGCACACCTGCGATAATGATGCCATCGGAGTGGGTAAGGTAATTACCAAAGGATTTAATTTATGAAATAAGGGTTCTCAGATTCTAAAATACATTTGTCATTGATAAAATGTTGCTTGAGAATGTAATTATGTCACCGGATGATGAGCCTGGTCCGTGGTAGGCTGGAAGATAAAAGGATTGTTGTTGCACATCATAAACGAGCTCGAAATTGAATACAGTATAATAAAATGACCACAAGAAGAATGAATGAGGATATAATGTCAGAATGAGCAAACATCAATACCTGGATATAAAATTTGTAGTCATCATGAAATGAGTTACCAAAAAATTTTAGTTTTTTTATCGAAGAGATCTAATGATTGGTGACAAAGATGTAAATAAAGATATTCTTGAAGATTTAGAAGAATGGCAAGAAACTGTTGGTGGCAGAGCACTTTATTCACCCTTTAAACAAATTTTTTAGTTCCTGTTAGTCTCCAAAAATATTATGCAAGGTTTTAGAGATCGATTTTAGCCCACTATCGCATTGCACAAAGATATACAGGTGGTTACGATGAGATGGTCATAGAGTTGGATGGCCAACAACTGTAATAGTACCAAAGAGTAGTAAAACTCACCAAGACGCTAAAGGTGATGTCATAAAGAAGGACCTTCATTGGAGGTGAAAGCGTTTGTAGTAGCTAAAAATGCTATAGTCATCTGCAACAAATTATTGTCGTCATACGTCCAAAATCCTGGTATTGTTTGTTGATAAATAGTATTGCTTGGCATCGTCTCTATTTAGTCGGGTGTGAGATGAGTTAAATAATAAAATGTGTATGGTGTGGGAGGTTACTTAAATAATATTACTAGGATTTTGATAGCCTATAGGTATTATAGGCACAATTGTCAAGACGTTACCAAGGAAGGCAAATAGGAATGTTAGATTCCACCAGAGAAGATATTAAAATAGAACGCGTTTCTAATAAGGAACTATGAATAAATTGATGAACAGGTACGATGGCTTAGTGGAGTTTGAGCATTGAATTCTATTAAGGGGTCCCAGTTGCTTTCCAAAAGAATTTTTCATAAACAAATCGTATGGAAAGATATTGACAGTCAACATATCTCCATGTTTCGGCATATGTGTATTATTTCCTATCATCATTGTTACCAAAAACGCTAAAAATATACAACAAAATACATGTTCATAACAATATAATGCAACATTATGTTTTGAAAAGTAAAACGTAAATGAAAATTAAGGATATAGACATGAAAACGAATGTTAGTTGCAGATACAGTTTCTTAAACGAAGACTTAGCAACTGAAATACAACGAAAAGAATAAGAATAGAAGATTATAAAGAGGTTGTAATAATTGAACTAGGAGTCGAACTTTTATTTAGAGAAGGATACGAGAAGGGGGTGAATAGGATAGAGGTCATAGATTTCATCTACAAAGATAAGAGACAGGTAGATTTCAAGGAACAGGTTATATTTTTATATCAAATTATCTTATGAAATTATTTTTGGTTCAAACTTGTGTATGTACTGGGTTTGAATACTATAAAAATCAGTTTCATAGGCTGTGTTAGTTTCAAAACTCCTTTAAAATATTACATCAATATTACTATCATTGTGTCACTACTGGTAGGTAGTAAGATTGGTTTATTTTCCTGTAATGTGTTTTGCTCACTGAATATATAAGTCCGCAAACATTGTTATTAATTTTATCATCTTTAAAAATCCTTTTGAATTTATTTTCACTGTGTTATTCCTTTTATAAAGTTAACCTAGCTTTATTTTAATATATATAAATTGTTGCTGGGTTATTTAAAGTCTGGTTCAACATCAAATTAATTGGTGTTTGAAACAAAGAGTTCAAGGATAAGTGATTATCTCAGTGTTTAATTTCCTTCTGATGAGATTGAAATACTGGGATGGATATCGTTTAGAAAGTTTGAATTTGGATTGATTTTAATATAATAATTTCGTATTACAGAATCATTCACCTTATAAAGTTTTAATGAAAATATATCTTCATCTAAAATATTTAATTTAATAAATATTTTAGAAGTTGATATTAGATGAAAGCTGCAATTATGAACAGAGTTTTATTATAAGATTTAAGTGTTCATAAAATAAAGTAGACATTAAATTCTACATGCCCTTTTTAATCAAGTTTTAACATATTCCAGAGTTGGGCAAGACATTTATAGTTTATTAACTTGCTTGGATAGAAGGATTTGTCATCACCCTATCCCATAATTAAGTGGTTCATATCATATAGATATTGAATTAAAATAATTATATTTAGAGGTCTATTTTATAAAATTTTAGTAACATTTATATGTTCTAAAGTGAATTGAAATGCAATTTCAAATAAAATGTTAAATTTATTCAAATGCATGTTGGTTTGAGATCTAATATGATCAGGGTGAAATAAATCTTATATATTCAATAATATCCTAAAATTTATTTCACTTCATTAATGAAATAGATTGATAAAATATGATATACATGATACCTGTGAGATCATTTATCTAATTTCCCAGGCCCCTTGTTAACAACACTTGCAAACCACACAGAGTTTTAAGGCACTTATACATACATACATGCTTAACATTTGAAACATTTAAGTGGAGACCTTGAAGAAACATCTATTTCTTTGCAAGGAAGGATATTCAAATCCTAGTTGTCAAGTAATTTTGTGAATGGAAAAAATTACACCTCAACATGTGGGACTTATGCAAGTAGGAGCCAAAATAAGTTCTTGACTTAATGGCTTACAAAATGACCTACAACTTAGCATCAAATTCGATGTGGGTGTAGTACTTTGTATCAAGTATGTGTTATCATGTAAATCCAAGGTGCATGTGTTCTTTTTAACATGATACACTATATTCCTATTATATTTATAGGGTTTATCTAGCAATATTCCACAAAAATCCATCTCTGTGATATCACATCTTACTTTGTCCAAAAAATTATCACCAAAAAAAAAATGCAAGGTGCAAGTGTGTGTGATGTTAGATGTGGAGTTTACGTCCTTTCAACCAAGTGCATAGGATTGGTGATGTGGCTTTATGGGAAGCTTCAAATTCTCTACAACGAACTTCACAATGAGGTTCTTTTATGATCTGTTATCTATGATACAATCTACATAAAAATCATGTGTAAGATGGGCTTTAGTGACAAACAAGTGGTCATGGCCCCCTTGAGAAAACACATTCAACATGAGGGTAAATTTGTTTAGTTTACCCCTTAAATCTGGATATTCTTCTTTTGTCCCTATAGTCACAATGGGACCATCATGTGGTTCCTCATTTGTAGGTTGTACAATTAGGGACTTCTTCATTCTTTCAAGAATAAAATATTTAGCTTTTGTATGACCTTGCTTTTTACAATAATCACAATACATTGTTGAAGAAGAAGGGTCTTTAGAGTGAGAAGAAGAAGAATATACTTTAGGAGAAGTGGGAGGAGAAGAATAATTAGGGGAATAATGAGAAGTGTTCTTCACTTTTTGTTGATGTTGATCCACACTTCTGGAACTACTTTCCTATCTATATATTTGCAAGGCACCAAATTTCTCCTCTACGAGAGTGGCATGATTGAATGCCACATCCAAAGTGAGGAAATCAATGAACTTGATTTCCCTAAAAATGTTATATTGCAATACATGAGTGAACTTATTAATCAAATCCTCTTTTGAATCTTTCACACCAAGAAGCACCCTTAGCCTAGTGAAATTTAAAATGTAGTCAACAACATATATACTATAGGCTTGCATTAATCTATACCATTTTGTTGTGAGGTCACTTTGGTAATTTGGTGGAAAAAATGTATTTTTAAGAATTTGGATCAATTCTTTCCAAGTCGTGGCAGCATTATGGCTTTGTCTTTCTACAATTAATTTTTTTTCTAAGCCTATGATTTTTACTGTAGTAAAGGCAACTTATTCATCTTTAGGAATTTCAGCATAAGTGAACCAAGTTTGTATATTTATAATCCATGTAGACAAGACATTAGAATCCCTTGACTCGTCATACAATTTGACCTTACATTTAGCTTTGTTGGCATGATTGTGATGAATTTTTCTATAACTAGGATTCAATTGCACAACAATATCTTTTACCTTATCTACCAAAATGTCTACTGCAACAATAAGGTTTTCCATGTTTGATTTGATGTCATTAGCCATGTTTTTTCATGTATATGCCAGACTAGGAGGATTACAAAATGTTTTGCAAGAACTATCTAGGTAATTGCTTAGGACAATTTGTGACACTCCTAAAGCAAAAATGGACCTAGATTACAAAATTTTACCTTTTGAAGTTTGCAAAAATAGGGTGAGTTTAGTGCTTACAAAATCAATTTTTATTTCCCATTTCACAAGAAAATTTTGCACTTAAACTCTAAAAAATTTACCCTTAATGCAAAATTTTGACTTTATGGAATGAGAAAATGATAAGTTTTGCCGAAAAAAAATGAGTGTAAAAATGCAAAAATTGGTAAAATATTTTCACCTCCTAAGTCAAAAAAATATCCTTGACAACAAAATTTGGTGGGTCAAACAGGGTGGTCAACTACCCATTATGAAGGTCAACTACAAAGTCAACATTGTCTAGTAGGTCAATTGTAGCTTGGCAGGTCAAATCAGGTTAGTGGTCTCTGTAGGAATGCCAAGTGTCCAAAAATCAGTGATGCTACAATAGTCACTTGGTCGAATGTGCGAGTGCCCGTATTATTATCACAAGGTAATCAAAACTTAAGTTGTGCATCACACCTTTTAAGTTAGACCACCTCCTCCACTTAATAAGTATGGTACTATTGCATAATATTATATCTATGCTTCCCTCCTAATCACCAATGACAATGGAAAGTTTTCACGAATATCAAGGATAATTGATGTTGGGGTCTTGGGATTTGTCATCACTCGAACATCACCTATGAAGATACAATGGGATTGTATGTGAGAAAAATTAGAACTCCACATTTAAAAAACATGCAATGCTAGAGGAGATTCATGAACATTGAGGGGTGATTTGACATTGGAGGAAAAGGACAATGAAGAAAAATTTAACTTCAACCTTCGAAAATTGATTTTATTTCTCATCGGGGAAACTCATGACATTGCTAGGAACTTTTGTGATGTAGCTGAGAGCCAAAAAAGGTAAATGTATTCATTAATTAAACTTGAAATTTATATTTTTCCCCAATAATATTCATCAAGAAATGTTTTTAGTGCATCGGATAGTGACTAAAAAATCTAGAAGGATGCCCAAAAAGTGGATATCGCTATAACCTTTGCAAAGCTTTTATTTTTCTCATCAGGGTTTAGACTCCACATTTTTTGAGGAGGAATAGGCTATCGACATGCCAAAAATTGACATGATCATGCACATTCATATTGACCATGCAAGTGGATCAAAACATGCAATTCACCATGAAGGTTTGTCATTTTTAGCCATTTCTTCTGCCAAAAAGGTCACCTCATCAGAAGAACAAGTCAGAAGTAAAAATCAAATCAAACCCTTTGTGTAACTTAAATTTTTGTCACAACACAAAAATATTTCATGCTGAAAACTCTCAGGTTCATTGCTGCAATTGCTTTGAGCCCATATATGATCTCCAAAAATAAAAAATCTACCTACAAGTAAGGAAAAGGATATTACCCATCTGGGTTAACCCTCTGATGACTCTTTCAGGAAATTGGTGTCAAGAAAAAGTCTACCCGCTATCACCTCGAGCTTCACCAAAATGATGTGACTGGAAATGAAGCCAAATTTCACACAATCGCCAACATGATATATTTTATTTTCTTTGAATACCAATGATATAAAACCCGATAATAAAGTTGGATTTTTAGTCAATATCATGCAATATATAGTGATAACAAAGGAAATAAGTTGGTAGAGGGTTGTAATAACCTGTAACAAAATGCTAAATAGAGACAACCGCTCAACCATAAATAGAATGCACACAACTCAGATCTTCTAGAAGACAAAAGCAATCTAATAGTCTAACAACAACAACATCCTAAAAATAGCTTTGCAATCCTCACATGGGTATACTATATTTTACGTATTACATAATATGCATGAAAATAAAATATGCAATAATAATCATAACTTAGGCTTAATGAATAAGCCTAAGTATCCTCATCATGTTCCATTCGTTTTCTCTTTACTCAACATTGATAGCTAGGAAGTATAGCTTCTCGCATGCTTTCAGCCTTTGCTTGTTTAGTAGTAGGATTCGTGAAGGCACATAACTTCTTTCTCTAATGCTCTATTATGGTGAGGGTAAGATACTATCCTCTGCATGTCATCTAGAATGAGAGGTCACCAGGTTTGTACCTTCATAATATTCATACCTCTACATTGTACTAAAGGCAATCATGTTGTTCATTATGGAAAATCTTACTTCTCTCTTGATGCCTATCCTTCTCTTGAAGTGGGAGATTACTACGGAATAGAGGTACATCTAATTTTTATCTTTGCTCATCATCATATAACTTAGTGTCATCCTATTATATTTTTGCTACTATATGTGGTGATTGGATGTGGATGGGAGGTTGGGAAATCCATGTAGCTATAAAATTGTTGTCTAGATATTGCTCTTTCTCTTTTATGAGTTCTTGTTCCATAATGGTAACCTCCTCAACCAACCATGGGATCTTGAATCCTAGTGCTTTTTTGTTTCATGCCTCCCTTCATGAGAATTGGTGGGGAGACTATTATTTATCATTTTATACAAGCAGGTATTGATCTCTTTGGGGGATGAAGCTATGAAAGGAGAAGAGGAGATACAAATTCTTGATATGAAATTTTTCCTTCTTGGATCAACATATTTTTAGCATGAATGCCCCCCCTAAAAATATATGAGAATTTCTTTTCCTTATATTACTGGATAAGAATGCTTATATCAAGGTGGAAATATTAGATATAATATAGATACGCTTAAGCAGGTGATGGTCAAAACTCATGGGGTATCCTTATCCACATTCTTATGAAACAAAAATTGAAGTCAATAAAGTTTTCATAATGAGCCCCCTTGATGAATGAGAGTTGGGTAAGTAATAATAAGGGGTCTATAAATTTATCAAATGTATTAATGAGTGGTTTCTACAGCTCAGCCCATGTGCTGATGCTTCCATTTTATAGATATCTATACCACAACAATACCTTCCCTTTGAAAGAGAGAGCAAGTAATCTAAGCATCACATATTTAGATGTAATATTATACATGGTGGCCAGAGAAGCCACATCTTGATAGTGCTCAAATGTAGCTTATTCTATACCATAAAATCCTGGTAAGGCCTTTAGGACTACCTTGGGCATGTCATTTCAGTCCATGATATTAATAGGGCTTGCATATTCCCAACAAGGATAGCATTTTTGAGTCATGAGTTTCTGCAAGAACGCTAAATTTTCAAGAGTTTTGAGCTCTTTAAGTTGGATTCATGATATGAGCATAGTTTCTCCATCAATGAGGTCAAGACTACTTATCAAACCTTGAGTCCTCCAAGAAAATGATATTTATTATGATATCACAGGAAATAAGTCATTGATAAGGATTAACAATAGAGTCACCAGGTGATTTTAGAAAAATGATCTAGGTAAACTAGGGCATCACCAATAGTTTAACCAAATAGTAGGATTGGGATGATTCTTCTTAGCAAAAAATTTCTAGAATTGATCTAGATTATTATCCCTAGCAGTGTCACCAAGTGAATAGAGTATATACATTACCAAAAATAGTATCACTAGGGCCTATTTTAACCAATATGATAGGACCTTCATGTCCCACTGAGCATGCTAAAAATTGTTGATCTCGAAATATACCTAATGAAAAGGATTGTGCACCCATAGATCCCAATAAAATTTGAATGGCCTAATCATTTGAGGTTTTCATGTAAATATTTGAAGAATTTTGGTTCCATAGGAAGCCCTAGCTAACTACTCTCTAAATGTGTAGGAAAAGAGTTTTGAAAAGAATTAAATATAGTCAAAGCTAGAACTTATAGCAATGCACATTAGACCGCATCAAAACACACACAAGAGACCATGCCATAATATAAAGCAAAGTACCTAATAGACCAAATTGTTTCTCATCAACATTAGAATTCTTCACTCATATTTAGATGTATCTTGTCAGACTATGAATTCCATAATGAGTGAATGCATCATGAGTAAGAATCCAAAACAAAATTAGCATCATTAACATTCAGAAAGCTAAAATTAAAAATAAGCAGCCATGCATACATTGACATTCCACAACTAAATTGAACTAGAGGTTAAACAACAACTTCCTTTGCATTAATATACAAAACCCTAGCTTACATGTAAATTATAAAAGCCTAATATGAAGCATTATATTTCTATAATTGATTTGCAATAGATAACGAAGATGAATAATGAGACAAGAACAATGATATACGAATGGAGTGAAATGATTATTACCGCTTAAGGAGGGCTAAGTCCTTTGCCACCGAGGAGGGCTTAGTCCTTACAATAATTGCAAATGATTAAAAATGATGAATTATAATCAAATATAAATCAACCTATGCTATTAATAATAAATCAATAACAAATATTGGTGGACCATAATATAGCCGATGAGCTATTTTAAGGTTGTAACATGGCTCCCCTCCTTGAAAAGCTTTGTCCTCAAAGATAGAAATGACTGGAAAATACTTTCTAGTTCCCATGTAGAATCTTATTTAGGTAGGTCCTGACATTTAATGAGGAATTCTTTGATGTGATGGGATCTCAGCATACGTGTTCTGCTTTGTAAAATTGTTTTAGGCTAGAGGTATATATGTCCTTCTTCATAAAGTACTGGTAATTCTGATTGAGAATGTACTTTTTGTTTGATTACCTTTTTGAGATAGGAAACATGAAATACTATATGTATGTAGGATGAGGGAGGAAGCTCAAGTTGATATGCTACTTCTCCAATGCGACACACTATTTTGTAAGGACCATAAAATCGTGGAGCCAAATTTTGATTGGTCTTGATATTCAATGACAATTGTTTGTAGGATTGAAAATTTAAGAAGACCATATCCCTTGTACTAAATTATATTTTAGAACGGTGTGTGTCTTGTTGCTATTTCATGCAATTTTGTGCTTGGACCAAATTTTCTTTGAGAATGTTGAGCATTGACTGTCTATGCTAGAACCAATCATCTACTTGGACCACTTTGGAAGAACCTGGAATGTAATCTACTATTGTTGGTGGTTTGATGCCATACAATGCTTCAAATGGAGACATATTCATGGAATAATGGCATGAAGTGTTGTACCACCATTCTATCAAGGAGAGCCAATGACTCCATTGATATTTTTTATCTTGAGCAAAACATCTTATATAAGTACCCAAACATTTGTTAACTATCTCAGTTTGGCCATTTGTTTGAGGATGGTATGCAAAAGACATATTCAGCTTGGTACCACTAAGGTGAAATAATTCCTTCCAAAAATTGCTAGTAAATATAGGGTCACGATCACTTACAATATTTTTTGGCATTCCATGCAATTTGAAAATTGAATCCATAAATACCTTAGCCACTTTACTTGCTGAAAATGGATGTTGTAGAGCATTGAAGTGAGCATATTTGGAAAGGTGATCCACTACCACAAAAATTATTTTTTTGCCTTCCGATTTAGGAATACCTTCAATAAAATCCATTAAAATATCTTCCCATTGGCGATCTGGAATAGGTAGTGGTTGAAGCAATCTTGGATATTTGACAAATTCACCCTTATTGCGCTATCATAATTCACATTCGACCACCCATGTTTTAAGTTTAGATTTTAATCCTTTCCAATAAAAGTATTTTTTAATCTACAAATATATCTTCAGAAAACATGAATGTCCTACATATGGAGAAGTGTGTGATTCTTCCAAAATCCTAGATCTTACTATAGAATTATGTGGAATGTAAATGTGATTCTTCCTTCTCAATATCTTGTCTTCATAGGAGAAAAGAGGATGCTTGGATGATCCTAACCTCAATTCTTGAATTATTTGAGTAGTTTTAGTATTTGATAACCATTCTTCTTGAATCTAAGATAACCATGTGGAACATGGACCTGAAATAACATTGATAACCACTTCATCTTCATATTTATGTGACAATGCATCTACTACCACATTTTCTTTCTCTTTCTTATATTCAATAGCAAAATCATATCCTAATAGTTTTGTTAACCATTTGTTTTACTCGGGATAAGAAAATAATTGTTCTAAGAAATTCTTGAGACTACTATGATATGTTTTAATAACAAAATTACTACTGAGCAAGTAGTGTCTCCATTTCTCCACTGCATGTAGGATAGCCAATATTTCTTTCTCATATGTGGACCTTCCCAAGTTTTTTGCCAAACTTTTCTTACTTTCGAATGCCAAGGGATTCCATTAATGCATTAATATTTCCCCAATACCAGTTCCTAAAGCGTCACATTCAATTACAAATGGTTTGTGAAAATCTAGGGTTGCTAAAACTAGAGTAGTACGCATTGCTTCTTTGAGGGTTGTGAATGCTTGAGTGGCTGCTTTAGACCAATGAAAAGCATATTTTTTTTTGTGAGAGCAGTAATAGAAGATGTAATTTTACCATAGTTGCACATAAATTTGTGATAGTAGCCGATAAGACCCAAAAAACCATGAATTTTCTTGATGGTTTTAGGTAAAGGTCAATCCTAAATTACCTTAATCTTGTTAGGATCCACTTTAACACCTTCATGAGAAATGATATGACCTAAGTAATCAACTTATTGAAAACCAAAAAAGCATTTAGAGCGTTTGACAAAAAAAAATTCCCTATGTAATATTGTTGGCATTTAACCTTAGTGAAAACTCACCTTTTACCTTTGGCTTGATGGCAGACAAGGTGGATGATAGGTTACAAAGTGGACGACACTAACATTGGAATAATAGAGTTTTATTTTAATTTTTCTATTCCTCCCTATTTTTGTTCTTCCTAATATCTCTCCCTAAATTCTCGGAGCAACTATTATTAGATGTTTTTTCTAATGTTATAAAGCATTGTATTTTTCAAGGCATTTTTTGAAATATCGAATATATTATTTTTGTAGAGTATTTGAGAATCGCTTGATTCCTATATTTGGTATCAGATCCAAGCGGATAGGGAGTCGATCAAACAAGGTCCAAAGTAGGCATGGTTTCTAAGGAGATAGATCTGATAGATCTGGCTTGATTTTTGAGGTGGTCTAGAACCTACGATGGATTAGGCATGGGCTTAGGCATAATCGAGAATAGATCCCAAGGCTAGAACTGACCCTGAGACAGGATGATGTTGATAGATGAGGTTGACATGGCAGTATAGGACACGTAGACCTTGGTAGCTGGATAGGACAAGCATACATGGTGGGTGACTAGGCTCAGACATGTGGTAGAGTGACTAGATCGGGATACATAGACCTAGAGCAAATGGGATGCTGATCTGGCAAGGTTTGGTTGGGCAAAGGATGAAAAAATAAGGATTATGATTACCTAAAGGTAATCAAAAGGTATAGTGTGAGTTGTTTCTTTTATATCGCTTATCTTAACACCCTCTCATGCATGTGGGATATTATCCCAAACTGGATGTAGAACAGCAAAGCGCAGGATCGTGAGAAGGCTTTAGATTTAGCATCAAAGAATTGCCTGAGGTGAAATTTCAATGCCCTATTCGCACTCGATGCTACAGTGATGGCTTATGCAAGGGTAGATCTATGAAATAGTGGAAGTGATTATGATCACTAAAGAAGGAACCGGTTGCAGGGAAGTTTTGTATTCGCACTTGGTGCTGCAGTGGTGGCTCATGTAGGATCAGTTCGGGATGACCTACCTATGCAAGGAGATTTGGATCGACTAGAAATCAAATATGGGTATGATCTTCTCAGAAGACTAAGATTCAAACATGAAGGGCCCTGGCAGAAAGAAATCATCATTTTTTTTCTGTGTTACAAGAAACCCTAGTAGAAAGAAATCATTTTTTTGTGTAACCCTAATGCCCTGTGAAGCCCCGAGAGTCATAGCAGAAGGAGAAATATTGTCGAGCAGAGATCTGTGAAGGCGACAAATGCAATATTGTCGAGCAGTGAAAGGATAAAATTGGCATCGAGCGAAGGAAAATTTTAAGTTTTTTTTAAAGGTTGTTTCATATCTTTAACTTCACCAAGCCTTGTAGCTTGGTTGGTCATGGGCCAAGTTCTAAAAGCTATCGAATCAAGGGATCGAGGGTTCGAATCCCTTCAGGTCATTTTTTTAGTAATTTTTTTTTTATATTTTTCTTTAATAGTTTAATATTATTTTTAATTAAAAAATCATTATTTTAATGTTATTTTTTAATTAAATCTAAATTTTACTATTAAAAACTTGATAAAATTTTATTTTACATCAAAATTGCCTAAGAGGCAACTTATGTAAAAGTCCAAGAGGCTTAAAAATATATTTTTTTTGCAATTTTTTTATGGGAAGGCATATAGAAATTTCCTAAGAGGAAATATTATGTAAAAGGCCTAAAGGGCTTTAAGAATTTCTTTGTAAAAGTCTAAGAGATGCAAAGCATTGAAGACTAAGAATTTTGTAAAAAAAAAATACATTGAAGGGCAAAATTCATGATTTGCTCCACAGGATTTTATCATGCACTTTGTGCACTTTTGGAAAGAGAGAATGCCAAAATCTTTGATGAAAAAGTATGAGCTTATGGGCTTCATAATATGTTTAGTCAATTATAGAATGCAGTAATATCACATCAAAGACATCCGAACTCAGGGTACGAGGCAAAATCTAAAGACAACTCTTTTGGGAATAGATTTGAGCAATCTGAATCTATACAAGTTGCACCACAAGAATCTGAATATACTCATTACAGTAATTTAGTGGAAATTCTAGAACCAGAGTCACCTGAGATAATATTGATTAGTGACGACAAAGAACAAGTAGCAAACAATTTTGTGAATCAAGGAATAGTAGCGCCACAGTAAGAGGAACAAGCAATCAATGAAAGAGTGAATCAAGTTAGATTTGAATTAAATTTGTAATCTCTTCTTTCTTCTTATTTCTTCTTTCTTCCTTCTAAAATCAGAGTGCTTTATTGTAACCAAGAAATAAAGAGAGTGTTTTAGTTTATAGCAACTATGGCCTCACATAACAATCTACCAATTCCAAAATTCAACGAATATGACTACAAGTATTGGTCTATCAAAATGAAGACCTTACTCATAGGGAAAGGTTTGTGGGACATAGTGGAAGAGGGTTGCACCAAACCCATAGAATGGACAAAATTAAGTGCCACAGATAAGAAAACAAATAAATAAGCACAAAATATCAACTCCTTTGCTCTTTATCATCTCTAAGCAGCATTGGAAAAGAGTATATTCCCTAGAATGGCCTCTTGTATAACTACACAAGATGCATGGAAACTTTTGCAAGACAAATTCTAGGGAAGTGATCAAGTGAAGCAAGTGAGGCTTCAAACACTAAAATGAGATTTTGAAAATCTCAAAATTAAAGAAGATGAAAAAGTAGGTGATTATTGTGTCAGAGTGAAATCAGTTGTTGATAAAATGGTTACACTTGGCGAGGAAATCAAGCCTAAGACAATTGTAATAAAAGTTTTGCAAACACTTCCAAAAAAATGGAATCACATTGTCATAATCATAGAAGAATCAAAAAATATTTCCATTTTAACATTCGATGCATTAATCGGATCATTAATGTCTCATGAAGAGAGATTACAGGAATATCCTTCAACTAGCTATGAAGGCAATGATAAAGACTTCACATCCAATGAAAATACTAGAAGAGGTCATGGAAGAGGTCAATGCAGAGGCCAACGAAGAGGTAGAGGCATAGGAAACTATAGAGGAGGTAATCAAAACAGAGGAGGCAACTCCAATAGAGGAGGCAATCAGAACAAAGGTGGAAACCAAAATCGAGGATGAAATCCAGGATGAAGTGGAAATCAAGGACAAAGAAGTGACAAGTCCAAAATAGCTTGTTTTAACTGTGGCAAGCCAAGTCACTTTGATCGTGACTGCTGGTCAAAATATTCTCAAGGTAGCAACAGTAAATATGGAAATTATGGAGAAGAAGATGATACCTCTAATATTTTTCTATCATATGGACAATCAGAACATAATCTAAATGACACATGGATTGTGGATACTGGTTGTTCCAACCATATGAGTGGCAAAGAAAATCTATTTGCTACTCTATATTTCACTTATAAATCCCACATCAAGTTAGGGGATGATAAAGCTTTACAATTCAAAGGCATTGGAGCCATGGAAGTTCCAACAAAATAAGGACTAAAGAAAGTGAATGACATATACTACACTCCAAAGCTCCAACACAATCTACTAAGTGTTGGATAAATGATCGAGAATAATTACAAACTTGTTTTTGATGAAGGAAAATGTATCATTCTTGATAAAAATAATTGTAATCGTGTCATCACATAGGTCCCAATGACCAAGAATCGATTATTCCCTCTCAAATTTGGCAAGCCAGAGGGAGCTCAACTTGCAAATGTAGCTATAGCAAATCCAAGTGTGCTTTGGCACTTGCGATATGGTCACCTTAATTCTGCTAGCTTGAAACTGCTAACTTCTCAAGCTATGGTGACAAGACTTCCCAAAATCAATGAATAGAAGGAGGTCTATGAAGGATGTGCTTTGGGAAAGCACTCAAGGTCAAATTTTCCTAAGGGACAAGCATGGAGAGCCAACTATCCACTTAAATTAGTGCATTTGGACATCTGTGGTCTAATGCAGACAAAGAGTATAGGAAACAATTACTATTTTATCACTTTCATAGATTATTTCTCTAGAATGTGCTAGATTTATTTCTTGAAACATAAATATGAAGCTTTTGATTTCTCCAAAGATTTTAGAAACAATGTAGAGAAGCAAAATGAGTATTTTGTAAAATTTCTTAGGATAGATCGAGGAGGTGAGTACTCCTTAAAATAATTCTTAAAATATTGTAAATTAAGTGGGATTAAAAGGCAATTCACCACTTCCTATACCCCATAATAAAATGGTGTGGCAGAAAGAAAGAGCCAACCATAGTTGATATGACAATAATGATGCTTCAGACTAAGCATCTAACTAATATGTATTGGGATGATGCTATAAGAACCAGTGTATACATTCTAAATAGAAGTCCAAATTCTAGTTTAGATGGCATCACTCCTTATGAGGGGTGGTATGGAAAGAAACCAAATGTAAAGCATTTCAAATTTTTTGGTTCTTTAGCATATGTGCACATTCCTGATGAGAAAAGGAAGAATCTTGATCCCAAAAGTAAAGCTTGTATATTTATAGGGTATTGTGAGTCTACCAAAGCATATAAACTCTACAATCCCAAGACTCATAAAATTATACTTTCCAGGAATGTAATTTTTGATGAAGGGGGAGAATGGGGTCATCAAAGAATTTTTGTTGATAATGAGTCTAAAGATGAAAATTCTTCACATGTACAAAAGGTACAGCAGGTGTCTCCCAAGAAAAGCAAAGGCACACCACCCCCTCCAAGCCCAAGCAGGAGTACTACATCAAGTACTTCAACAACTACTCCAAGTCCTTCTCCATAGAGATTAGTAAGTTATTCACAAATGGACATTGACATTGAATCTCCATCAAGAGGTAAAAGAATTTTACAACATCATCCATCCTTTCAAATGCTGGATCAAAATTTCAAGAAAATATTCAATAGAAGCCAAGCTAGTGAAATGAATACAGTTTTGCAACAACTTGAAAATTTGAAATTGTATGAGGGATGATGACTCCCAAGATCCTAAGGGAGATGTAGTCAATTATGCTTTATTGGCTAGTGCATAGCTAGAACCATATAACTATGATAAGTCTTGTACTCAAAATGTATGGAAAGAAGCCATGAAATAGGAAATAACCTCTATAAAAAATAATGATACTTGGGAGCTTGTAAAGCTTCCAAAAGGGAAAAAATGTGTTGGATGTAAATGGGTCTACAAGACCAAATACAATGTTGATGGAAGAATTGAGAGGCACAAGGTGAGATTAGTAGTAAAAGGTTTTACTCAAAAATTTGGTATTGACTATGAGGAAACCTTTGCTCCTATTGCACGACAAGAGACAATCAGATCAGTTTAGCCGCCCATAAAGGATGGAACATTCAACACATGGATGTGAAAAGTGCATTTCTGAATGGATACTTTATTGAGGAGGTTTATGTTCAACAACCTGAAGGCTTTCAAGAAAAAATAAAAGATAACCTTATTTATAAATTGAAAAAGACACTTTATGGCCTCAAGCAAGCACCAAGAGCTTGGTAGTCATGCATTGATGGCTATTTTAGTGAGTATGGATTCACTAGAAGAAAAAGTGAACCAAATCTATACTACCTAAAGCATGGTGTAGACATTTTCATAGTTTGTTTGTATGTGGATGATCTAATATTTATGGGTAGTAACACTAAAATGAATATGGAGTTCAAAAACTCCATGATGAAGCAATTTGAGATGAAATATCTTGGTTTAATGTGATACTTCCTAGGAATGGAAGTGCATCAATCAAATAGGGGGATCTTCATATGTCAACACAAGTATGCTCGATACATGATTAAGAAATTTGCCATGGAGCAGTGCAAATCAGTTGCAACTCTAACTGGACATGGAATCCAATTGAGCAAGGATGACGGAGCACCAAAGGTTGACATGACCACTTACAGGAGCATGGTTGGGAGTTTGATGTTTCTAACTAACACAAGGCCCGATAGTCAATATGTTGTTTCTCTAGTTTCAAGGTATATGGCAAGTCCATCTAAGCTACATCTACAAGCAACTAAAAGAATTTTAAGATATGTAAAAGGTACATTAGATTTTGGAATCCATTACCACAAATGTAATTCTATGAAATTAGTTGGCTTTAGTGAAAATGATTGGGGAATTAATATAGATGATAGGAAATCTACATCAGAGAACTATTTTAGCCTAGGATTAGGACTAATCACTTGAAGTTCTAAGAAGTAAACTATTGTAACATTGTCATCTATTGAGGCTGAGTATATAGCTATCACACATGCTAGTACTCAAGCTCTATGGCTGAGAAAAGTCCTTGAAGAGATTCAAGAAATTCAAAGTGTTCCAAATTGATTGTATTGTGATAACATAAGTGCCATTTAGTTGGCATACAATCCAATCCACCATAGCAGATCAAAACATTTCTATATGAAGTATCACTTCATTCGATACATGGTGGAGCAGCAGATCATTGATCTTGAATATTGTAGCACTTTGGACAACATTACAGACATCTTCACCAAAGGCATGGCTAAAGCTCAATATATAAAGCTGAGATACTGTATAGTCCATCCTCTCAACTTTAAGGGGGAGAATGTTGGCATTTAACCTTAGTGAAATCTCACCTTTTACCTTTGGCTTGACGACAGACAAGGTGGACGTTAGGTTACAAGGTGGACGACGCCGACATTGGAATAGTAGAGTTTTTTTTTTATTTTTCTATTCCTACCTATTTTTGTTCTTCCTAATATCTCTCCCTAAATTCTCGGAGCAACTATTATTAGATGTTTTTATAATTTTATAAAGCATTGTATTTTTCAAGGCATTTTTTGAAATATCAAATATATTATTTTTGCAGAGTATTTGAGAATCACCTGATTGCTATAAATATATGAAGAACATTTTCAAAATTCATCAGATGATCCTTACATGTTTAACTATATATGAGTATGTCATCAAAAAAGACTAGGATAAATTTGTGAAGGAATGGATGAAACACATGGTTCATGAGACTTTGGAATGTGGATGGGATATTAGTGAGACCAAAAGGTATGACTAGGAATTCATAGTGACGTTCATGAGTATGAAAAGTTGTTTTGGGAATGTCTTCGTCCTTAACTCTAATTTTGTGAAAGCCTGAACGTAAATCTAGTTTTTTTTTTTAAATGCACCATGTAATTCATCTAATAAATCATCAATGTCAGGAATAGGGAATTTATCCTTGATGGTGATTTTTTTGAGAGGATGAAAATGAGGACACATACACCAAGAATTTTCTTTATGACGAGCCAAAATTACTGGTGAAGAACAAGGACTAGTGTTGTGATGGATGACTCCATGTTCTAAAAGTTCTTAGACAATGTTCTCAATTTCTATTTTTTGAGGTTGGAGGTAATGATAAGGATGAACATTAGGAGGAAGACTTCCTGGAACAAGGTGTATGGTATGGTCATGAGATATTTTTAGAGGTAGTCCTTTTGGTTCTTGGAAAACATCATCATAGTTAGCCACAATATTTTGAAGATCTTCTAAGTGAATTTTTGGGGTATCATGTGCTTGCTTCTCCATACAATTGATTTGAGCTATGAATCCATAACTACCTTTCCTTAATATTTTCTCCATGTTGTGAGAACTTACTACCCTTTATGGAGGAGTTGGAATTCCTTGGAGGCGAATGGTCTTTCCATTTTATTTCCATTCCACAAAGCACTACCTGAAATTAAAATTGATTGTGTCCAATTGTTCTAACCATTCAACTCCCAAAATAACCTCTAAATTCCCTAAATTCATAACAAAGAGAGTGTCATGCCAAGTGTAAATTCCCATTTGTAAAGAAACTAGAGATGTTCTAACAATGCATTGAGAATTTCCTTCATTTATAATTATAACATAAAACTTATCTTGATTGGAGGAGTTAATGTGTAAGTTTAATGCCCTAGCAATTTTAATGTTGATAAAATTATGAGTACTCCCTGAATCAATCAACACATTTACCTTCTTCTATAAAATGAATCCTAATATCTTGATTATATGGTGAGCTGATATTCCCATAAGAGCATGTACTAAAATTGCCATAGTGTCTTCTTCACCTACTGCTTCCCTATGTTCAACCTGTTCTTCGGTCATGGGAGAGTCATGTGAATTGATATCCTCTACTTCTTCTTCGCCCTCCTTGTCATCATATTCTATTTGAAAATTTTATCTTGGTACACATGCTTGATATTTTGTATGGTGAATGCAACATTTATAGCAATAATATCTTGATGGTTGATCATTTTTATGGAAGGAGTTGTTATGATATTGAGTACAATTATAGGAATCTTGTCTGGAGGATGTCCCATATTGTACCTTTTTCTCAACCAACTTGGCAATATTTATACAGTCATATAAATATTAGGGATCATGTAAGTCAACTTCAATTTGAATATTCTCTTTCAAATCATGTCTAAAATCCAATACCACCATATCATATGGTAATTTTTCTATATAATAGATAAGACTAGTGAATTCTGAAATATACTCCCTAACTGATCTTGTTTTTTTAAGTGCAAAAAAAAAACATGTATGAAGATGAAGACACTTAATCAAATATCTTGATAAAAAGTGTATTGAATTCATACCATATGATGGGTCAACTATGCTCACATTTTTTCCAAGCAAACCATTGGTAAGATTCAGTACCCTATTTAGAGGAAGCATAAGAAACTTTTTCAGATTCGGGAACCCGATATAATTCTAAAATACCTTCCATTTTAGCTATTCAACCACGTGGATCATTACCCTCAAAGGCAGGCATATCTGTACATGGGATATTAACACTTTTAGGCCATATTTCTTGGTAATAATAGTCCTCTGTATCCCTATCCTCACTAGCATACCTTCTATGGTAGTTATGTAAGGAATGAGGGGCTTCTTGGTTCTGCCTCCCTAAAACTTATCGTAACGTTATATTCATGTTTTTCATACTATTCACTAGTTGAGCTATACTGGATTGGATATATTGGTTATTAGCATTGGTGTTTTCCACTTCCTCATTTGTGACATTTTCATGGGATGAGTTGGAAGGAGCCAAAAGGTTAATAGTAGGATGGTTGGGATCAAAACTATTAATGCATAAAGGAGAGTTGTATTGTGTACCTTTATTTTGTGGAGGTCTTCTTGGTGACTTTAATGATCCTTCGAGTGTATTATCTATGCTAGAAAATCGCCTGTTTGGTCCTTTAGACCACCTTCCACTCATGTACTTACTTTATCTAGTTTGAATTATTTGCTACCAATCCACAAATTTTGCTACTAGCTTGACTTTTATGATTAATATATTCAAAATGTTGACTTGATTCTACAAAATAATTGTTAATTTGGAAAAAAATTGATGTTTTTTTGCTCAATTATCGCTCCAACTATGATGCAAATTTTTTATTTTGAAATTTCCAATGGCTAATTCCTTTTTTTAATTTCAATGGCTAATTCATCAATGGATGGATTCAATGGCTAGGCTCTTTTATTCTAATGATACTTTAGATACAACAAGGATGCTAGGGTAATTTATTGGATGACTAACAGTTATGACGAATGACTTAAGATGATGACAAGGGATGAAATTGACTACCAAAGTAATCTTTGAATGATTCTAGACAACATGAGTGGGGCCAAACAAGATGATTCTAGAAGATACATGGTCAAGGAGAACACAACACCTTGTGACATGAAATACAATACGTAGATGAAGGGGATGACATGGATAAGCCAAGAAATAGAAATAACACACATGATACATGATGAAGACACAACCCCTTAATAACCTGGGACATGGAACCACAAGTATGGAGAGAATGGATTACGTGCGTGAGATTAGGATATAAGTGATCGAAGTCATATTATAATAGTAGTGCCTAAGTGTATATAAAGTGCTCAATGACTACCACATCCACGATGTGGGATAATAGTTTTACAACATAAAAAAAACTATAACCCGACCTTAGGTTAAGTGCAAATTATAAAATATATTGACTTTATTATTGGTCGATGACTCAAAATATTTACAGTGGATAAATAATGTGCAAGGAACTCATAGGAGGAACTCGAAATAGTGAAGGGAATACAATCAATCCAAAATATGAACTAATTTGGAGTAAGGTGATTTCAGGCAGATTTAATTTTTTTGAACTAACAAAAAGGTCTTGGTTGATCCCGAGAACATGCAGGTGATGTGCACCGAATTGTTAATTATATGGAAAGAGAGGGAGATAGTGCTTTAATAGTTACATACCCGAATAATGTAGATTACTTGCTTGGAGATTTACTACGTGTGAGATTGTTTCATCGATATTTTGACATGGTGCCAACTGAGTATTAAAACTTTAGGGTTTCCTCCAAAGTGTTATCATTTCCTACGCAATAATTAGGTGAACAAAAAATATTTTCATAGAAAATTTCAAATAATTTTAAACTTTTAAATTTTTTGTAGTGCTCCCTAGAAAGGACGTTGCACTCACACTGTTTGAAGGCCACTGGAATCCTATGTACTCCTGGAATTAGAAAATGAAGGAGAGAGTGCACTTCATATTTTAATAATTATGGATTCACTACTTATGTTTATGTTTTTACTGCACGTTCATTTTGATTTCTATTACGCTTATTGGTGTGAACCTCTTAGTTTTCCCAAATCAGAGCCTTCGTAATGTTGAGACATTAACACTAGAGATAAACTATACCATCCACACTTCTACAAGATCATCAAATCTGATACCACATGAAGCATTATATTTCTATAATTGATTTGCAAGAGATAATGAATATGAATAATGAGACAAGAACAATGATATACGAATGAAGTGAAATAATTATTACCACTTAAGGAGGGCTAAGTCCTTCGCCACTAAGGAGGGCTTAGTCCTTGAAATAATTACAAATTATTAAAAATTATGAATGATAATCAAATATAAATCAACCTATGCTATTAATAATAAATCAATGACAAATATTGGTGAAGACCATAATATAGCCGACTAGCTATATTAGGGTTGTAAATAAGAGTTGATCATTTGAATGCCTTGCATTCTAATATTTCTAGATTTTACAATAAAATTGGTTGTAAATAGTCATGATGCCAAGCCAAGGAATTCATTTTGTCTGAGGAGTTACTAGGATGTATATCCCTTATGTCACCTTACATGTTGAAGTTAGAGGCTATTGTTAGGTAGCTGTAGTCTTAGCTAAATGTATCTAAGACCTTGATTCATCTGCCTTATCTGACAATGTTGTTGGTTCACGATCTCCACTTGCATGCACCTACAAGTAGAGGTTCGTTAATGTGTGTAAGCCAACCTTTTATGTTGAACACTCCCATGGGATTTCATTCTCATCTATTACCAATCGAAAAAGTGTCAGACTTCTCATCAGCCAATTGCTGCACATTTTCTTAGTTGAATTGGTAGCTAATTTTTTCTTGGTGATGGGTAGAGATTCTAGTATCAATAGATTTTTGGGATTAGTTTAGCAACAAAAAATATCCTAAAATTCTACCAATGATCCAAAGTTTCATCAGTGACCCAAATATTTGCTAGTGATCCAAATTTCTACTAGTGACCCAAAGTTTTTCCAGTGGCTTAAAATACTTCTAAGTGGGTTTTTGGGATTCACGATGAGACTTTTATGTGGGTGGACCTTTGGGACTCTTCCAAGGTCTGAAGGGTGCCCATTTTTTTACCCAATACAACACTTAGTCGATTTCCTACCTGCTTGAGTGCTGGATTTTTGGAATCCTCTAGGATCCATCAATGACCCATTTCTCTACCAAATATTTCTATGGTGGACTTTTGGGATTCATCCAACATCTTATGATGGCCCAAAAATCCACTAGGTTTCCAACACTCTACCAGCGATCCAAAACTTCGTCAGGTCCTTCTAGGAGCTGTGATCACCAATTTTTATGCTAGCTATATGTAACACCTTAAAATTGACTCATCTTAATTCACCCATTTGACACATTTGCATGAAAAACACAAAAAATTGTAAAAATTATATTTTGCATTTATTACCTTAAAATTTGTACCTTTTTGATGAGATCGTACTACGATCAGCAAGATCGTAGTATGACCTCTGAAATCGTAGCATGATTTTAGACAATACGATCTCTACGATCAGTGTACGATATCACCGATCGTAATATGATCTTGCTCTGAAATAGAAAATTTAAAAATAAGAAAATGATAAAGTTAGTTGAACGATTTTTTGCCTCCACCTGTGTAACTATACGGGAAGTACATGATCATATCCGTTTGGCCTCACCCATATTAGAAGTAAATTTTAACAAATTTGCTCTCCTCCCTATTCTAGACTCTCCTCCTGCCTATTTAATTAGACCCTTCCCTCTATAATACTCCTGGCTCTCTACATTTAGGAAAACATAGTTTAATTTCACATACTGTCACCTATTATTTCATTATTTGTTTGCAGGATCAAAGAATTTTAGCAAGATCGGAAGGATTTTGGCAAGATCGAAGGTTATGATACTGCGATCATAGTATGAACTTGCGAGTTCGGGATACGATCTCACCAGAGCTATACGATATCACCTGCAACTGATCTAGGGGCAACACCGAATTCCAGTTTGCATATTCTGATCTTTCCTTGCTTGATTTACATTTGATTTAGCATTTTATCATAAGAAAACTTAGATTAAATCATATGCATTCTTGGAGTTCACCTAAAATATCATGTAGTTGCATATTCTAGGTAATTAGGTGCATTTGTTAATCATTTCTTGTTAGTGTTATTACTCAGTAGTATTCAATAGGTCAAATTTATAGTTGCAAAGGTAAATAGAATCACAAATTCCTATTCTTTATCCTCTATCCATGCATCTACTGTCTTCTATCAAAATCGTATATTTTCTATCTATGATCGGAGTACGATATCGCTGATCATCATACGATCTTGTGAGATCGTAATACGATATTGCCCTACACTATACGAAACTGGACTGCTTACAAATTTTAGAATCTACATCAGACATCCGGATTCAGGTAAGGTTGGAAATCTCTTCCATAGGCATTGCGTTAACTTAAACATTCTATTCTCTGTATTCTTTGTCTAAATTTGAAATTAAAATGCATATAGCTTAGTTTAGTTTGCATATTGGCCAAACTTAGGTGCATGTGATTTGATTAAAAAGAACCCATCAAAACAAATCCCGAAACCTAGGCTCAGAAATAGCCATAAATGTTTCCTGGTGAACCCAAAACCCATTCATCAAAAAATCACCATATATAGAAGGTATGATTAAGTACCTCTCTTTCGAGGTGTAGACCATCCATTCTCCCATTCCCCTCTAAGGCACGGATCCATCTACCTTGAGGAAAGGAGTGCGAGAATTTTTGGCCTACATTCTTTGGTGAACCCGACGTGAATACATAAGCATTTCTTCTGATTGCAAAAATAAAAAATAAAACAAAAACATTAGTTAAAACACATAACTTTGCATCCCATAGATGGTAGATTATAACATAAGGAGAGTCGTTCGCATAAATGTTAGGACAGTACTAGCAAACCAAGAATTTTCTTCATTAGGTAGTGTACCATACCCTGAGATTTGGAGAAGGTTAGAAATTATAAGAGCTAAAGAACTTGAACTTAAGGAAATCATAAGGTTTGACCTATCCAGAATCCTGGATCCCTATAGCGCACCCTTCTATTTTGACCTTCAGAGAGCATGCGATAGGTGGTTAGCCGACAAAAGAGCTATAATTTCTCCAAATATTTACCCTTTTGAAGATTACCTTGAGGATGCAATAGTAGTACATAAGTTCTTATCACTAGTGGAAAATCAAGAGATTGTTTTAGATGATAGAAGAAGGTTTAATAGTGTTCCTAGAGCTGTACTTTATAGGGAATATTGTCATGAGTTGTATTTTTACACGTCAAACTTAGAAGTCGATTGTATTACATTAGCACATTTCATAAGGTTCTTAAGAGACAATTTCCACTTCGAAGAAGAACATTACATGACACCAGATCAACTCGAACCTATTAATGATATATATAAACTTTTTCAATAAAATTAAGGCATAATATTATATAGGTGTGTTTTCTTTGTTGTTGCAACTTAAAAACCAAGAAAATCACAAAAAAATAAAAAACTCAAAAAATAAAAAATCAATCATAGTATTTTATTTATTTAGTTAGGTATATATATAACATATATACCCAAAACTTTAGCACATATATATGAGATATATATCTACAAAAACAATTATTCTAAGACAACATGCCCATATTAAGAAGTGGTAAACAAGTAGTCAACGATAATATGGGAGAACAAGAACAAGAAGATGTTGAGGATAGAGCACTTATTGAAGAAGATGTACCTTCATAATATGAAGGTGATAATGAGGAAGATGAAATAAAAGATCCTAATGAACCTACTTTAGATGAAAAGGGAAATGTAAAATTTGAATCTCTTTCAAATTTTACTCAATTCATAAAAGATCACATAGGGGAATTTAGTCAAGCGGTACAAATGGATAATTCAGGAGAAGGTGATATGGAAGTAGCTTTAGCAAAATATTTTCGAATACATACAAACCCATTATCTTATATGCCTTCAACAGACCAAGATGATAATCAAGCAGGACCATCTACTCAAAACATGGTACCTTTGAATCAGAATGTTTCAAAACCAAAAACACAATCATCTAATATGGTTGTTAGCAACACTAAAGTAAACTCTAAACAACAAAAGCAACCATTTGCTTCTATCTTCTCTCAAGATCTTAATCAAAAAATGTCAAATCAGCAACAAAAGGCTAAACAGGTACAAAATACCAACTATCAACAAAAAACTCAACAAAACATAGTTCCCACAAAAACTTTACACAATAGTGTTTCAGTTGGAAATATTCACACAACAACACCCACTTATTATCAAAGACATAATAGTATGGTACAACCAAATCAATTTGGTGGACAACAACAACAAGGGCTTGAAGCTATGGTCAAACAATTAGCTTCTCACCTAGACCAAATGGATCCCTACCGTCCCTCATACAGTTATCGAGATATGTGTAGTCAACCTTTGGATCCTGTAGTTGTAGCGCAACCTTATCCTAAGCATTTCCCCATGCCTGTTCTCCCGATATATAAAGGAACTGAAGATCCTATAGAGCATCTTCGTATGTTTAGAACGACATGTCATGATGTTTCTCATGATGATTTGTTGTTGCTAAAGATGTTCCCTAAAATTCTGGGAGGTATGGCCCTAGAGTGGTATTATCAATTACCCAACAACTCTTTAAGGAATTTTGAGGAAACAACAGAGATGTTTGTTCATCAGTTTAGTGCCTATATAGAAAGGCATGTGACCATTAAATATTTATACAACTTAAAACAAGGAAAAGATGAAAACTTTGCTGAATTCTTGACAAAATGGAGACAACTTCTAGGCAAACTACACTTTGCATTACCTCATCGAGAGATGCTAGACATATTCATAGGCAATTTGCAAGAACAATTGTCTTATGAACTTTCTACTACAATAGTAACATCCTTTGACCAAGCCATTGATTTAGCAAGAAGGGTAGAATATGCCCTCATTAGAAGAGGTCAATTTAAGAAGAAATATGAAGATAAAACTTCTAATAATCAATACAAAAACAAACAAGTAGTAGGTGATGGAGTTACTAACAGTAGAAACAATTCAAATGTTAATCTTACAGAAGCCATAAAGAAGTTTGTATTGAAAGTTACTGATAAACCACCAAGGGAATTTACAAGATTAAACCAACCTTTACATATGGTTTTACCTCAACTATTAGAACAAGGTTTGATACGGTTGCCCAAAATAAGACAACCTGATACAACCGTAGATGGATTTAGGGTCGATTTACATTGTAACTTTCATAGGACTGATGGTCATTCAACCAACTCATGTAAACGGTTAAAACATTTGATACAAGATCTAATTGATAAAGGTGAAATGGAAGTAGAAAGTTTTCCTCCAAGAAATGCTCAAAATAATACACAGAAACCTCAAAATCAAAATGCAAATCAAAATTTGGATATTTTTCAACATCCTTTACCGAAACATGGTAAAGAAGTCATAAATCAAGTGGAACACCATAATGTTCCTCATCCAACTTGATATGTGGGAACTATTAGTGGTTTTTTACCCCATCAAGATTTGCAAAAATCATGTGTAAATACTGAATCTCAAGTTACTATTAGACCCTTAAGAAGTTGTCAAATTACACCTTTGGAAAGTGATGAAGAAAGTGAAACAGGAAGTGAAGCAGAGATTGATTCAAATAGTTTTGAATATGAATCAGATCAAGTCATACCTATTACAGATTTATTGGTCCCAGAAGAACCATTTCCAAGAAGGATGACTACTAGACCATCATCTCAACAATGGCTTTCAAATGAGCAAGCAGAAAATGCTAGACCCCATTTTGGTAATCCACGACATAGTAATATTGTAGGTACCATCGGAGTGGTTACAAGGCAACAAGCACAAAATCAAAATTCTCAGGATCAAAGTGAGAAAATAACCCCATTTGTATTAAAAAATCCTACTAAGGGAAATAATGTAGCAAATCCACAACAAAGATATCCATATGATATAAATGAGCAATTAGCTACTATCACAACAAGAATATCTCTTTTGGATCTCTTAAGAACTCCTTCTATGCATAGAGAAGAATTAATGAAAACTCTAAGTAAGATGATGGTACCTCGAAGATATTGAACCTAATGTTGTAGTAAATGTTGTAACTTTGGATGAAACAAACTTCATAGATTTATGTGATAAAGATATCCCTCCTCAAAGTATGTATGGGGATAATCCTCTATACATCACAACATTGATTGGAGACGTAGGAGTTAAGAGAGTCTTAATTGACAATGGATCATCACTAAACATATGCACATATGATTTCTTTCAAAGGTTTGGATTTAAGAAAGAAGATATGAAAAAAACTGAAATGATTATTAAAGCATTTAATGATGAAACTCAAGAAACATGTGGAGTTATGAAGATCCCATTGCAAGTTGGTCCAAGGATTTTAGATATGACTGTGTTTGTTGTACCTTGTTTTGCATCATACAACATTCTTCTAGGTCGACCTTGGATCAATGCGATGAGAGCAGTGCCTTCCACGTTACATCAATGTGTTAAATTTGAATTTAAAAATCAATTAGTCACTATTCATGGAGATCCTAGACCATTTGATATGTGTGTTGTGGCAGAACCTGTAGGGTTCTATTTTGTCCTACTATGTCTGTTGTCCATCCTAGTCCATCTTCATCACCAAAACCTTCTAAAGCTAAATCACCTTCTAAATCAACATCATTAAAAACATATTCTAAATCATCGACATCAACATATTCTACATCATTATCATCATCACCTTCTGAACCTATATCTAATCCATTTCCTAAACCTATAATAGCATATCCACCTCTTGAATCTACAACATTTAAATTTACAGCATCTAAAGAGCCAACCAAGGAAGATAATCCATCTACTTCATATGCCATTTTGGATGAAGTATTACCAGATTTATCTTCAGTATTGGCAACAATAGAAGAAGTTAATTTTGCTACCCAATATTCCTTGGTACTATCTAAATTACCACCATCTCCCCGAAAATTAGGCTTACCAAAGAAGGGAAGCATCTATCATATTGGGAGTTGTGCCTTTGTATATGCAGGATATGATTGGGGTAAATTTTCAACTATAAAAATTACAATTGATCAAGATGGATTTGCTAAATGTTATTTTTCTGATGGATATATAAAATCAAAACCGATGATGTGTGGTATGGGTTATAGAGGTAAAGGTTTAGGACCTCATGAAAATGGTATAAAAGAACCTTTGGAGGTCGAAGAGTGGCCAACCCGATGTGGTCTTGGTTATATACCTACAAAAATAGAATCATTCCCATATGAATATGATGACCACCTGGTAACATATCAAGAATATATGGAACAAAAAGAACCTTTTAAAATGATACATAATTGTAATATGTTAACTATGGTCTATCCAAAAATGATTGCTTCTTTGGATGAATGTTTAGAGGGGGATATTTGCCATGATATATCTCTTGATGAAATTCTAAGAAATAATTTTTTCTTTGATGGATCAATGTCGTGTGTAGCTCACATAGAAGCTACTAATCCACAAGAAGAATTAGCAAAATATACACTAGAAGAACTACAAGAAATGGGGGTGTCACCCGCACCTCCTAACTTTGAAAGAGAGTTGAATATTATTGTAGAAAATTTCATAAAAATTAACATTGGAACAGAAGAGAATCATCGCATGGTCAAAATTGGATCTGAGTTAAGTGAAGAAAAACAAAAGCTATATATTGAATTTCTTACCGAATATCCTGATGTCTTCACTTGGACATACGTAGATATGCCAGGCCTAGATCCTTCTGTAGTTGTGCACCATCTAGTAGTGCACCTTGATGCTAAACCTGTAAAACAAAAACTTAGAAAAATGCATCCTAAAGTAGCACTACTAGTTAAAAGTGAATTAGAGAAGCTTTTGAATGTAAATTTTATACAAGCTATTGACTATGCTGAGTGGATATCAAATGTCATTCCAGTAACTAAGAAAGAAGCTACTAAAATTAGGGTTTGCATAGATTTTAGAGATATTAATGTTGCATGCCCTAAAGATGACTTTCCTCTCCCTAATATGGATCAAATCATAGATTTTACAGCTGGGAGTGGGATGTTGTCCCTTATGGATGGTTTTTCAAGATACAACCAAATTAGAATAGCTCCTGAAGACCAAGCTAAGATAGCTTTCATTACACCTTGGGGGACTTTTTGTTGGAAAGTCATGCCCTTCGGTTTAAATAATGCTGGTGCAACATATCAAAGAGCTATGACATATATTTTTCATGATATGATGTATAACATTTTGCATGATTATGTGGATGACATTATAGCTCGCTCAACTAAAGAAGATGATCACATTAATGATTTAAGAAAAGTGTTTGATAGATTAAGAGAATATCATATACGTTTAAACCCAGAAAAATGTGTATTTGGAGTAAAATCTGGAAAATTATTAGGAGTTATTGTTTCTATGTGAGGCATAGAAATATATCCTTTAAATATTAAGGCTATCCGTGATATGCCACCTCCTAAAAACATATCAGAATTAAGAAGCTTGCAAGGAAAGTTACAAGCTATTCGTCGCTTCATTGACAAATTGGCAGACAGAACAAAACCTTTTCTTAAATTACTTAAGAAAAACATTTCTTTCCAATGGGATAAGGAATGTCAAGAAGCTTTTTATAGCATTAAGTAATACCTTCTTAATCCTCTAGTGCTTGTTCCACCTAGACTAGATTGTCCTTTCATTTTATATATTTCTGCCTCAGAACTGGCACTTGGAGCTATGTTGGCTCAAATTGATGATGAAAAGAAGGAACGAGCCACATATTATATAAGTAGAACTTTAATAAGTTATGAAACAAGATATACTCCATTAGAAAAACTTTGTTTAGCAGTTGTGTTTTCTATGCAAAAATTGCGTCATTATATGCTTAGTCAGAAAACATATGTCATTGCTAAATATGACCCATTAAGGTACTTGATGAGTAGACCATACTTATCAGGATGCACAGCTAAGTGGGTTCTTGCTCTTAGTGAGTTTGAACTTGCATTTATCAACCAAAAATCCATAAAATGCCAAGTTATAGCTGATCAGTTAGTTTCTTCTCCTATAGAGTCTACTCATCCCATGAATATTGAATTTCCGGATGAGTGCCTTAATTTAGAAGAAGATCATTTTGAAACTTGGACATTGTTTTTTGATGGAGCTAGATGTATGAGTGGTGCAGGTGCAGGTATTATATTAATATCTCCTCAAAAGCACCTAATACCTTTATATTTTAAATTACAGTTTGCTTGTACTAATAACACTGTAGAATATGAGGCTCTAATCCTTGGATTACAAGCCATTTTAACTTTAAAGATTAAAATTTTACTAGTTTTTGGAGATTCCCAACTCGTGATAAATCAAATCAATGAATTTTATCAAACACGAGATGAGAAACTTCATCCTTATAAATAATATGTGCTTAAGCTTATTTCATTGTTTGAAAAGGTAACTTTAGAAGCTATTCCTAGAACTAGCAACCGTGTTGCCGATGCTATGGTTATGGTTGCCTCTTTGTTGCCTTTGGAGTTGGATGATGAATATGCTACTATCATTATTTACAAACTCCAAGAACCCGCTTCTTCTAAATCTTATTTGGAGCCATTAGATGTATTTTTTATTAATGAAATTACCCCAGAACCTTGGTACACATATATTTTTAACTTTTTGTAGAATGGGACTTTCCCTGAAGGATTAGATAGAAACCAACATAGGTTACTACGTAAGTGAGTTGTTCACTTTGTAATTGTTGGTAATACTTTATATAGAATATCTTTTGAGGGTATCCTATTAAGATGTCTAAACCTAGAAGAATCTAAGAAAGCCTTAAGTGAAGCCCATGATGGATCCTGTGGAGGACACTTTAGTGGAAGTGCCATTTGCTAAAAACTCCTTAGAATGGGCTATTTTTGGCCTTCTATGGAAAAGGATGCTAATGATTATGTGCGTCATTGCGACAAATGTCAAAGACATGCTGACCTTGTCCATGCTCCTGCTCAAGAACTTCAAACCATAGCTTCTCCTTGGCCCTTCTCTAAATGGGGTTTAGATATTATTGGTAAAGTCAACCCTATCTCATCTGATGGTCATAAATTTATAATAACAACAATAAAATATTTTACAAAGTGGGTTGAAGCTATACCTTTAGCTTCTTGCATAGGAGTTCAAGTATCCAAATTTATCTTTAATCAAATCATTTGTAGATTTGGAATTCCATCTAATCTCATTTTTGACAATGGTACATGCTTTAAAAACAAATATGTTAAAAAATTATGTCAAAAATATAAAATTCAACATAGATGGTCTACTCCTTACTATCCACAAGGAAACGACCAAGCTGAAGCATCTAATAAAACACTAATCAAAATCCTAAAAATATTGGTTAACAAAACAGGCCATGACTGGCACATACAATTATATCCCGCCTTGTGGGCTTATCGAACTAGTGTTCATACTCCTACTAGTGCTTCACCTTTTGTCTTGGTCTATGGTGCTGAAGCGGTTTTTCCATTT
The DNA here is from genome assembly GCA_028583015.1 of Wollemia nobilis. Taxonomy (NCBI): domain Eukaryota; kingdom Viridiplantae; phylum Streptophyta; class Pinopsida; order Araucariales; family Araucariaceae; genus Wollemia; species Wollemia nobilis. Next base: position 17,178,076 of record JAQPPZ010001493.1, read on the forward strand.
GAGTTAGAAGTTCCTTCTTTAGCTCTTTTACTTCAAGATGCTGAAGTAGGAGATGAATATCGTGCTGGCAGATTAAGTCAGTTGGAACTTCTAGACAAAAAGTACATCCATGCTTTAGAGCATCTCCATGCCTACCAAGACAAACTTAAAATATCATATGCAAAGAAATTCCATAATAGATCATTTGAAGTTGGAGATTTAGTCTTAAAAGAAAATTAAAAAAATACTAATGCAAGAAAAGACCTTAAAGGAAAATTCCAACCAAATTGGCTTGGACCATTTATCATCACTGCTAAATTTGGATCAGGTGCATATAGATTGGCTACCTTGGATGGAAAATATCTCAAGGAACCCATGAATATTATGCATCTAAAAAGATATTATGCATAAATCCAAAAGCCTCATCATTGTACATAGTTGTAAATATTTTTTTCATACATTTCAATATATCATCAAAAATAACCAAAAAAATTACAAAATCCAAAAATTTCCAAAAATATTTCAAAGCATTATTAGATAATTATCTCTGCATCTATTATCTACTAAGATTGCAAGTTATATTTTAATTTACTTCAGATAAATTCAAAAGTTATCTTGAACCATGCACTAAAATTCATATTTAATAAATTTTGATTTCGTTATTTTGATTATAAATCTCTCTTGTACCAAAGAACACTATTACTTCATTAAATAATTTTGAGTATTGAGAATGATCTTGCTACTCTCTTGAACCAAGAACATGCTTTTACATATTAAAATTATTTGTTGCAAATTTGATAAAAGTGATATTGCTTAGTAAATCCTAATACCTTAAGTGAAAGTTTTTTCTTGCTATCCTATCATGTGCATGGTCTAGAATACTGAGAAATTGGAAAAAGGACAAGCTCCTCCCTACCCGAATAAAATCCCTTGCCCCACGTCTAATCTGGGCAAGTATCCCAAAAAAGAGAAAGAAAAAGAAAAAAAAAAGAAAAAGAAAAGAAAAAGAGAAAAGAGAAAAGAAAAAAAGAAAAGAAAAAAAAAAAAATCAAAGAAAAATGTTCCAAAGCAATAAAATCCCCTTGTTCAGAAATGGACAAGAAATCCCTATCCTATAAATGTGAAGAAAAGAAGGGAGTATTGAACTTGAATCCCTGGAATTTCTCAGTTATTCGAAAACCATGAGGTAAACCCCATAACAGGTGATTTGTGCCCAACTTGCTTGACATTGGGTAATTCCTTTCACATGGCGATATGTCTATCACATTAGTAATTTCTCTTTTGTACAGACCAATGTCCACATTTGGATTAGCTAGCTTTTGGTAATTTGATTTACATAGTAGTTTGGTACCATTGCATGCACAAAATCATGGTCAAATGAACATTTCACTCGCACACACATTGGTTCATTTAAGTTTACCTTATCATTACCTTACTCAAAATCGGTAAATTAAACTTACAAAGCACACACATTTGTTACTTGAGATATTTTGTATCATCATGACAATCAAAATAGATAATGAATTCACTTTTCACACACTGGTTCTAGATAAATTTGAATTTGTCTTGGAAATAAGTTAAAATATTTCTTTGGAATTTTGTTAGATAATTAATTTCAATCCTTTGCATTAGTTCTTACAAATTATTTTATCATCATAGCACAATAATTTATCTCAAATAATATTGCAAAATCAAACATAATCATCATGCATTTCATTTTGATTTTCGTGATGATGGTATAGTTCCTAAGTAACTATTTCTCTTCAAATTTCACACTTAGGAATTTTATGCCTAGCGCAAGTCATCCTTCTAATTTTTCATACCCAAAAATAATTCCATATATTTCTTTACAAAAATTATAAAATATTTTGCACATGTGACATAATGATCTATCCAACGTTAATTTTGCATTTTAAAGAATAGACAAAATTATATATCATCCTGCATTTTCATTTTGATTTTCGCGATGATGGTATTATTCTTAAGGAATTAGGAATTCTTTGCCTAGCGCAAATCATCTTTCAAATTTTTCATGCCCAATCAAAAAATTTTCACAAACACTTATTAAACACATTGTTCCAAAACAACATCAAACACATTCTTTTTACCACAAAAGCCTTAAGATTATTCTTAAGAAAATGACCATTTTAGCAATATCAAAACATTCCTCACAAACAGGATTAGCTTCATGACTTAGCGAGCTTTGAACTCCACCAATAGTCACATAACAACATAACATCCTTCGAGGTATATTGCTAAAATCCATCAAAATTTATCATCAATCCAACAAACACATTTTCAAAAATCAAATCATTTTACTTATTTCATTTACTCAAAGCATGATTAATGACATCTTATCATTCAAAAATTAAAATGCAAAATTAAAACAAAACACATGAAGTCATATAAGAGACAAAAGATATATATATATATATATATATATATATATATATATATATATGTGTGTCTCAAAAATCCATATACAAAAATAAAGTTAGATTGATATGCCACAATCCTCAAAAATCGGCATACTCAGTCAAATATATCATACAAATATCCAGGCTCACCCCCTATAATCCCTAGAACTTTGTGCCTCATCATCTCCACCAGCAGGTGGAGGCGGTGGTAGCATATCCTATGTCACCGTAGTGATCCTAGAAGAAGTCACCCTGGATGAAGAATGGGATGACCCAACCCAAATAGGCTCCGCAATATCAATAGGGAGAGGCTCTCTCTGATCTATAGGTACTAACACAAAGTATAGGGTCCGATAGAAGTTCATTTGTGCTACCGACCACAGTAGCTCATCCCCTACCCAACTCTGCTCAGATCGACCTGTATAAGCCGATGTCACAGCCCCAGCTCCCTATCTCGCCTGAGCTCGAGCCTCTGAAAACTCTCTCTCTAGAGTCTAAATCTTGTTGTGTAGCTCTGCATCCTCAGCTCTAGTCTGTACTAGATCTCCCTCTAGAGGCTCTATAGTAGTCTTTTGGGTTGTGGTCTCCCCCTAGAGCCTAGTCACCTCTACCCATAGAGTAGCCATCTCATTGCTCTCGCCCTCCTCCAATACCCTCTTGCCCTTCCTAGGTGAGTGCGGTCTCTCCTCATGGTGAGTAGATGCTCCTCCCTCCTCCTGGGGTGAAGCCCTCCTCTCCTATCTACCCTGGAGAATCGGTCACCTCTGAGATATGTGACCACCTCGAGTACGAAGACCTGGTCTCCTCGAAGATGCATGAGTGACTGACTTTTCCTACTAGCTTGCTAATTGATACTGTCTAATAACTTGATCGACTGCCTGTAATACTGCCCTCCTCCATGGAGTAAACCGAGTAGGACGGATATAAGTATACCAATACCAATATCTATCTGTAACTCCAACATCATCCTCTATCACTATCTCAACTGGAGCATCATCAGGCTTCGTATCCAAAAACTCTGCCAAGTTGGGAGCCCCAATGAGAGTGGTAGGATCCCATGTAGACCTAGCAAAAGTGATATTCCTATACTGAGGAATGTTCTATTGGAGCCCAAAATATCATCACACTCGATCAAAATGGTGCAACTCTACCTCCCCATCATGCATCCATAACCAAATGGTCCGCATGATGTGAGCTAGCTCAAAGGCATCCTCCTACCATCCTGGAAGCCCTCTCCATGGCCTCCATGTAATGTCCTTAGCCAATAAGTTATCTATGAGCCACTGCATACCAACGAGGCCAGCTCGTCTCCCATGTTCTCCCTAGAGAGGCCAATAAAATACCCGATGTCTATCATCAGCCACCCTAGGCTCGTCATATATCGACATAGCCAAAGTAATCCATGTAGGCCGCTAGATAGCTATGTGCTCCCAGCACCACACCTGTAGAAAGGATGTCAAAATGAGGCCCTTGCCCTCCTTGTAGACTACTCTATGCAGAAATCTATACAATCTACATAGGAGGAAGGAACCCCAAGAAAAGAGGACCCTCTGGTCTCTCATATCACAGACAACCTCTGCTAAGGTCCAGGGAAGCTGCATCCCACTGGGATGGCACAAAATCAACCCGCTCACAACCCCACTCAGTAGTACTATCAATCGAGAAACTCCTACTATCCTGCCAAGTCTCTCCAATGGAACTCCTCCCTTCCTCAAAAGGAAGCTTGGATCTCCAGTCAGTCGGTGCATAGCCTAACCTTGGTTGCTAGATGCAACAACCCGAATACCCCATAGTGGTAACCTCATAATCCACTAGACATCCTCTAAAGTAGGAGCCATCTCCCCTATAGGTAGCCAAAAGCAAGAAGACTATGGATACCACCTCTCTACCAACACTGTTAGTAGTCGCATTTCCAAGCAAATATGTGGCATCTCTACCACATGTAAGGGCATCTAAATCTTCCTACAAGGTGGCATGTCTCCACTCCCGGTTCTTCAATTCAGCCAACTGTCAACATAAAACACAAAACAATAAAATATTAGTAATCAGACATAAAAATATTTTATCAAATCAGAAAATAACAAAATCGTATCAAAGAGTAGATGAAATCGTATTGATTTCATCAAAATCGTATCAATTTTATGATATCGTACCATACGATATCACTCATATTACTACGATATTGATAGAATCATACAAATTTATTTAATATCGTATCATATAATATTACAAAATCGTTACGATTTTGCAATTAGGGCTACGCAACGGTAGCCGTGCCCTAAAAATCCAAATTTAATTAAAAATTTAACAAAAAAATATGAAAAATTTATCCTAAACAAGCAAGAAATCCTTACCCAGAATGCTCTATCTCCCACCTGGACCAAATCTACGTGATGCAAAGCTCCTACCATATTTTTTCTCCAGAGCTCTAAAAGTGAACAAGGTAAAAAGAAAATGAGTTACTTTTTCATGTTATTTTTCTTATTTACTCATTTTACTCTAAACGTCAAGTTGGATATAAAAAATCAAAGGGGGTACCTTAAATATTGTATTTCAAAACAACTTACATTAAAACTTAAAATCATCAATGAAAATTGCTCATATTAATTCATACTTTTACCTTCTTGTACAACGTGCCATACTTTTTCTTTAACATAATTTCTTTCGAAACTGCGCTAAAGAGGGGGGAAAATGTAACACCTTAAAATTGACTCATCTTAATTCACCCATTTGACACATTTGCATGAAAACACAAAAAAATGTATTTTGCATTTATTACCTTAAAATGTATGCCTTTTTAGATCAACACACAACCCCCCAAAAAAAAAACAATTAAAAAAAAATCTCTACGATCAACGTATGATATCACCGATCGTAATATGATCTTGCTCTTAAACCAAAAAAATTTAAAAATAAGAAAATGAAAAAGTTAGTTAAACAGTTTTTTGCCTCCGCTTGTGTAACTGTGAGGGATTTGCAAGATCGGATCCGTTCGGTTTCGCCTAGCTTAGAAGAAAATTTTAAAAATTTTGCTCTCCTACCTATTCTAGACTCTCCTCCCTTCCCTATTTAATTAGACCCTTCCCCCTATAATACTCCTGGATCTCTGCATTTAGGAAAACATAGTTTAATTTCGCATACTGTCACCTGTTATTTCATTATTTGTTTGTAGGATCGGAGAATTTCAGCAAGATCAAAAGGATTTCAGCAAGATCGGAGGTTATGATACTGTGATCATAGTATGAACTTGCAATTTTGGGATACGATCTTTCTAGAGCTATACGATATCACCTACAACTGATCTAGGGGTAACACCAAATTCCAGTTTGCATATTCTAATATTTCCTTGCTTGATTTACATTTGATTTAGCATTTTATCATAAGAAAACTTAGATTAAATCATATGCATTCTTGGAGTTCACCTAAAATCTCATGTAGTTGCATATTCTAGGTAATTAGGTGCATTTGTTAATCATTTCCTATTAGTGTTATTACTCAGTAGTATTCAATAGGTTAAATTTATAGTTGCAAAGGTAAATAGAATCACAAATTCTTGTTCTTTATCCTCTATCCATGCATCTTCTGTCTTCTATCAAAATTGTATATTTTTTGTCTGTGATCGACGTACGATATCGCTGATCATCGTACGATATTGCAAGATCATAATACGATATTTCCCTGCACTATACAAAACTAGACTGCTTACAAATTTTAGAATCTACATCAGACATCTAGATTCAGGTAAGGTTGGAAATCTCTTCCATAGGCATTGCATTGACTTAAACATTCTATTTTCTATATTCTTTGTCTACATTTGAAATTAAAATGCATATAGCTTAGTTTAGTTTGCATATTGGCCAAACTTAGGTGCATGTGATTTGATTAAAAAGAACCCATCAAAACAAATCCCAAAACCTAGGCTCAAAAATAGCCATAAATGTTTCCTGGTGAACCCAAAACCCATTCATCAAAAAATCACCATATATAGAAGGTATGATTAAGTACCTCTCTTTCAAGGTGTAGACCATCCATTCTCCCATTTCCCTCTAAGGCACGGATCCATTTACCTTGAGGAAAGGAGTGCGAGAATTTTTGGCCTACACTATAATACTTAGCCAAATTTTTAGTATCCTTGGTCTTCATTTGGCTAGTCCTATCATTATTCCATTGTGGAGGGATTTTAGGACACGTCCTGAGTCTGGCAGCAACCTATTTTTTTTGCTTGAGTATTTGGCACTCAATGATCTTCATGAAATATTTAGCACTTCTTCCTCGCTTGGATGCTAGAATAGACAAGGGTGAAGCATGCTACTCATATGTCCAAGTATTGGTATACCATATTCTAGCCATCATAGCCTCCAATAAAATTTTCAAATGGTTATGCTGAGTATCAACACACCCTTTTCATAAACCTACATCCGTTTCTTACCGAAATTGGCTCCAAAATTTTGTTTCTCTATTATTTATCATCTTGCTTGTCAAAAATGGTGAGTGGATGAATGCATGTAAAATTTTACCCACATTAGGGATCCACATATTTCTACCTTACATAAATCATTCTATGAAGGTGTCTATTGATGTAATATCTTAATATTAAGTTGTCTATCTCATCTTCATGATGAGCTAACTTATCCCTTTAGATCTATTAAAAGGATACACACATCCCTACACCATACATAAGTATATCTATATAGGTGCACTAAGCATTATGCAAATAAGCTATTTATCTCATCTTCACAATGAGCTAGCTTATCCCTTTTAGTTTGTCAAAATGGTATGCCCATCCCTACACCATACATAAGTCCTTCTATGTAGGTGTACTAAGTGCAATGCAAATAGCTATCTATCTCATATCCATGATGAGATAACTTATCCATAACTCATTCTTGGTGATTTAAAATTCATTGAATATAAATATAGTTGTTGCCTTCTTGCACCTTCTTAAGTTTAGGTCTTACTTGATACAAGGTTACACAAAATTTCCTCCAAAAGGGATCCCATAATTCCTTAGATTACTCTCTCTCTATCTCGCTCTATTATTCTAATCCATAAAATATAAACATTAATATATGTCAGAATTTATATGGTTGTCGAATAATTGTAAAGCTCCAAAAAGTTCATTAATAAATAAAGCCTAGATTACAACCTTAAATAACTTAGGAATAAGCTAGAAATATCTTAGGAGAAAATTGGGGAGAGAAAATAGGATAGAAAATAAATAGGGAGGAAAGAAGAATTTAGGAGTGAATTCTATTGTCTATCGTCCTTTTGTTAGCGTACTATTGTCTTTATTTCATATTTAGCGTACACTGTTACAACTGCGTAACAGTTCTGGTTATTCCAGTACGTCGGTGTTCTATTCCCGGCCCTTTGTAACCTTATTTAAATGCCTACAATACAATAAACAGATGTTCGCATTTTCTACATGGCATCAGAGCCAGGTACAAGAATTTTCCACAGGGAGGCGTGAGCAGGAAGTCCGAAGGTGGAAGCGAATTTAAAAAAAAATATAAAAATTATTGGTGAATCGACTTGGTAAACTGCTGCCCCAGGACCCAGCCTGCGGCGTCCCTGCTTTGGACGCAGACGCAGACGAAGCTGCATCCAGCCACGCGGGATCGTCTGTGCAGGCCATCCCAGTCCTAGCGCGATGCGCGAACGTTGAAGCCCCACCGCGGGAAATGTGCGCAGGCTACGAGGGCCGAGCACGCGCATCCCGACGCGCACCACGTCCCTGTCACGCGCGGCCCCGCACGCAGGCAGGGCCACTGTGCGACGCGCGGAAGTCTTCCGCGCGTGCAAGGGACCCCCCCCTCCTCCCCTCCCCCCGCGCGACGCAAATTACGCGTCGCGCTCCCCGAGGGCCCCCTCCCCCCCACCCCCGGTGGGAATTCACAGTTTGAAATTCCCGCTCGCTCCCCCGGGTATAAACCCCCCCCCTGCGGAAGGAAATTTTTTTGAAAAAAAAATCGGAAACCTGCGGAGGGAAAGAAAAAAAAACCGGAAACCTGCGGAAGGAAATTTTTTCGGAAAAAAAAAAAATCCGGAGACCTGCGGAGTGAAATTTTTCGAGAAAAAAAAAATCGGAATCCTGCGGAGGACGAAGCAAAAACTGCGACGGAGATCCGACGCGAACGGGGACTGCGTTTTTTTAAAAAACGCGACAGTAGCCGCGAGTTGCAGAGGAGGCTGGGGAAGTTGGAGGACGGGCAGGCCGAGTTGAAAAGGGAGGAGGTTGACTGATCCCTTCGGATCAGCCCGCTGGCTCACGTGGTCGTGAGCCGTGCGGTAAGGCTCAGGGAGCCTACAGGTTGGGGGTTCGAATCCCGCCGACGCCCCCCAAGGTATAATTTTTTTTGCAATGTCATTTTTTAATTATTATTATTTTTTAATTAAAATTTTTAATTTTAATTTTTTTTAATATAGTTTTTGAAACTTTATAAATTAAAATTTTAATTTTAATTTATTTTTTCTAAAGTTTTAAAACTATATAAATTAAAATTATTTATTTTAATTTTAAATTTATAATAATTATTAAAAATGCTTTGTTAAAGAAAGCCTTTTAAGGGGGGATATTTTTTCAAAAAATCAAAGGGGGATAGTGAGTAATTTTTCAAAAAATAGCAATTTGGCAAATTGTAAAAGGTGCATTTTCGGCTGTGACCGACACCTTTTGGGTTATTCTTGTGGGCAGTTTTTTTTTATGTTGTATGTTGCATATTTCATTTTTGCACTATAACATTAAAAACTTAAAATCAAACACTCCCTAAGTCCCTAGAATAATTAAAACTCATCCGTGCAATTTATTGCACTGCAGCGTTCGGTATTTGCGATACCTCTGGCCAGCACTTACAGGTAAAGCTGTCGTGATTTGGCTACTGTATCCGCCGCCTAATATAGCTGCTACAACGACGTCTGAGCTTGTTCTCTATAAATCGTCGAGGAGGAATAAGTACGCCATTTTTGCATTTTTTACTCCATCCACTACCCTTTATCGCACTTGTGTTTAGGCGTAAATCTTGACGAAGTATTCTTCATAGTGTTTAGGGGAAGTTACGCCCCACGCATGAGAAGAATCTTCTATGGTAGGTGCCATCAACAAGGCGATTCCCTTTCAGTACCGCTTATGTTCCACGTATCGTATGATCTCTAAAACTCACCTATAGTCTCCCTCACGTAAGGGCGGGTGATTTTTGTTGATCTTTCTAAATACCTATAGTTTCCCTCATGTAAGGGCGGGTATTTTGTACGGTATATTGGCCTAGCAAAAGGTATATCGAAAGGGGGACCAATTGGTGATATAAGGAACCTTCACTATGGCCGTTGTTGCAAAGTTGATGACTGATCCGCATCAGTTATTGAAAGGTCCAAATTATACACCATGGAAACATAAGATGAAGGCTATTCTCCAAATGGAATATTTTTGGGATATTGTTACTGGAGTAGCAACAAGGCCTTCACCAACAGCAGGATCCATAGGTCCTTTAGCAGATCAGATAGCTTTTGACAAGAAAGATAGTAGAGCAAAGGTGCTCATTTTGTTTGCTGTTTTAGATGAAGTGCAACCTCATATAGCTGACAAAGCAAGTGGTAAAGAGGCATGGGATGCCCTTCAAACCATCTATGAGGGAAAGAATTATTCCACCATTCTTCATCTTCAACAACAACTTCATAACCTGAGTTTGAGGCAGGGTGAAACAGTTGAACTCTTTCTGTGCAGAGTGTCTGAGTTGAAAGAGAAATTGAGTTCTCTCGGGAGATACAGTGGACGAAAATCTTCTCATTTCACTTGTGATGAGAGCTTTACCTTCTTCATTTGATATGTTGATAACCTCCATCCAGGTGTCTCAACGACAAATTACCTACATCGAGTTGGTCAATCTGCTTCAACAATAGGAGGCACGCCAACTTCACAAGGATGATTCTTCCAATACAACCCTATACACCAACAGGCAAGGTTCTAGGAAGAAAGGTAATGGGCAAAAAGGAGGCAACTTTTAGAAAGGAGGAAATTCTCAACAAGATACGAAAGGAAAAGGCAAACAACCTCAATAGAAGAAGAGGTGGTGCAAGATCTATGAGAAAGACAACCATGACACCAACAGGTGTTGGCATAAGAACAAGCAGAAAGGCCAAAACAAACCACAAAATAAGAATAAGCAACCCTAGGTGAATGTTGCTGTTGAAGAATCTGACTCAAATTTTGAATGGGTACACAAGGTGCTCATGACTACCACAGATTCCACACAGATAGATCCTATTTGGTATGTCGATTTTGGAGCTAGAAAACATATGACTGGCGATAGATCATGGTTTGAATCATTTGTGGCCAAAGAGGGCAAACCTGTCACCATTGCTGATGATAAAACCTACAGGGTTTAGGGAGAGGGTACAGTTTCAGTCACTCTTCCTGATGGCAAGTGTCAGATTAACAAAGTCCTCTATGTTTCGAGATTGGCTAACAATTTTTTGTCAGTGACACAAATCCTGGACAGAAATATGGTTGTCAACTTTCATGTTGAGAATGGAAAGAAGTGTTGTACCATTACCAGGAAGGGTAAGAAGATTGCAACAACTTCATATAAGCACGGCTTATTTGCACTAGATGCTATCTCTACTCCACATGTTGCCATGACTGTCTCTACCAAGGAGGCAACTTCCCTATGGCACAAGAGATATGGGCATCTTAGTTCTGGCTACTTACTTGAGCTCAACAAGTATGAGATGGTAAAGGGTCTTCCTTCCCTTTCTGCCACATTGCCAGTGTGCTCTGACTGCTTGGCAGGAAAGCAGCATAGAGTACCATTTGAGAAGAGCTCTACAAGAGCACGAAAATTTCTGGAGTTAATTCATACCGATCTGTGCGGTCTTTTCACACCTCACAGTTGTGGAGGGAAGAGGTATTTTCAGTTATCTCACGAAAGATGTGGGTTTTCTTTCTCCAACTGAAATCTAAAGCTTTCGCATTCTTCCAGCAGTTCAAGAAATCCATTGAGAAGGAGTCAGGAGCTTCTATTAAAACCCTCCGCTCAGATCGAGGGGGAGAGTTTACCTCTAATGAATTTTTTGCATTCCTAGATAAGCATGGGATCAAGAGACGGTTAACAACTGCCTATACTCCTCAGAAAAATGGAGTTGCTGAGAGAAGGAACCGTTCTATCATGGAAATGGTTCGTTGTATGCTCATAGGAGCTACTCTTGGGCAACAATATTGGGCAGAAGCTGTCACCACTGTAGTGTATCTATTGAATAGGGCACCCACAAAGGCCCTAAAAGGAATGACTCCACAGGAAGCATGGAGTGGTCGAAAACCCTCCATATATCATCTACGTATTTTCGGATGTCAAGCTTTCATGCACATACCGAAAGAGAAAAGGAAGAAGCTAGATGAGAAAACACTGAGATGTATTTTTCTTGGTTATTCTGAGCACTCTAAAGGATATCGGTTGATAGATCCTTTGACCAAGAAAATTCATATCAGCAGAGATGTCTTTGATGAAGCTTTCACATCATAGAGCACATCTAAAGTACACCAAGATATTGTGGAAACTAAGGAAGAGAAGATTCCTTCATCAACACAGACAGGAGGTCCTTCTACATCTTCTTCAACTCCACCGAAGAAGAATCCTAAATGGTGTACAAATACAATCAGAGATGCAAATTTATCCACTCCTCCCAATTTGAATTTGGATAGACCTCATACACGCAGTGTGGCTCAAAAGGAAAGAGAAGCCAGAGAAACTGGTGAGGTTGATGATCTTTGTCAATCTTTTGAGGAAATTTATGTGACTCCAAGTACAGAAGTTGAGGATATGGATATTGATGATGACAGGGCATTCATGTCTACCATAGATAGTCTTGCACCTGCATCAGTGCAAGATGCTCTCAGTGAGCCTTAGTGGAAGGCCACTATGGATACAGAGTATGAGTCTCTGATGAAAAATAAAACTTTGAAGCTTGTTGATCTGTCGCATGGAAATAAGCCCATTGGCTGAAAATGGGTATATAAAGTCAAGTACAAGGCATATGGAACAATTGATAAGCATAAGGCCCATCTTGTTGCAAAGGGCTATGCTCAAAAAGAAGGCATCGACTATGAGGAAACTTTTGCACCTACTGCTCGGATGACCACAATTCGGGTTATGTTTGTTATGGCAGCACAATATGGGTGGAAAGTTCACCAGATGGATGTCAAGAGTGCCTTTCTAAATGGTGATATCCAAGAAGAAGTCTATATGACTCAGCCTGAAGGATTTGAAGTGGAAGGCCAACAGCAGAAAGTTTGCAAATTGGTCAAATCCTTGTATGGTCTGAAACAAGCTCCTCGAGCTTGGTATATAAAAATGGACAATCACCTTATGCAGCATGGATTTAAGAGATGTCCGTCAGATGCAAACCTCTATTTCAAGAAACAGGGTTCTGAGATAGTGTTGCTTGTACTCTATGTGGATGATCTGCTCATAACAGGGAGTTCAAAAAATATGATCTCTACTGTCAAAAGAAACTTATGCAAATCTTTTGAGATGACAGATCTCGGACTTCTCCATTACTGTCTTGGTCTGGAATTTAGCCAGAAGGAGCACTCCATCAAAGTGTCTCAGAAAAAGTATGCCAAGACATTGCTAGATAAATATCGCATGACTGACTGCAAGCCAATGGCAACTCCAATGGAGAATGGACTTCAGTTATCGTGATATGATGACTCACCTCAGGTAGATGGTACTCTCTATCGACAGTTGATTGGGAGTCTCATATATCTGACCAATACTAGGCCATATCTCGTATTTACTGTCAACTATATTTCGAGGTTCATGCAGGAGCCTAAGACCACTCATTGGAAAGCAACAAAATGTGTTCTTCACTATGTCCGTGGTACTATGGAATATGGCCTAGAATACAAGAGGAACAACAAATTCTTCTTGCAAGGATACACGGACTCCGACTATGCCGGATCATTTGATGATCGCAAGTCAACTTCTGGATACATTTTTCATCTGGGATCTAGTCCTGTCTCTTGGCACAGCAAGAAGCAACAGGTGGTTGCTATCTCATCTACAGAGGCAGAATATCGCACCGCACGTGAAGCTGTGTGCGAAGTGATATGGTTACGTCGCATTTTGACAAGTATGGGCCATCCATCAAAATCTCCAATACGCTTGTTTTGCGACAATCAGGGTGTTCTGAACCTCGTCAAGAATCCTGTCCATCATGAAAGAACAAAGCACATTGACACACAATGTCATTTCATTCGAGATGAAGTTCCAAAGCACCGAATTTAGCTTCAACACATTCCCATCGATGCTCAAGTTGCAGACATTTTCACTAAGGCACTTGGACGTGTCAAATTTGAGTTGTTCCGCAGCTCACTTTGTATTGCAAAATGATGTAAGGGGATGTTAGTAGTCTAGTATAGCTATTAGTTATTACATTACCCAAATAATGTAATAAAGGGGGATGTTAGCGTACTATTGTCTTTATTTCATATTTAGCGTACACTGTTACAACTGCGTAACAGTTCTGGTTATTCCAGTACGCCGGTGTTCTATTCCCGGCCCTTTGTAACCTTATTTAAATGCCTGCAATACAATAAACAGATGTTCGCATTTTCTACACCTTCCTCTTGCCGTCCACATTGGAGTCTGGCGACCACCTCATCTGCCGTCTAGGTAAAGGTAAATAAAGTTAAAGTAAAAAATAAATTTTTACTTTAACTTCCAACATTCTCCCTCTTAAAGTTGAGAGGTCTGACTATACAGTCTCTCAGCTTTATATATTGAGCTTTATCTATACCTTTGGTGAATATATCTGCAATATTATCCAAAGTGTTACAATATTGAAGCTTAACTATTTGTTGTTCCACCATATCTCGAATGAAATGATAATTCATATAGAAATGCTTTAATCTGCTATGATGGACTGGATTGTATGCCAACTGAATGGCACTTATGTTATCACAATACAGTCGAGTTGGACCACTTTGACTTTCTCCAATCTCTTCAAGAAATTTTATCAACCATAGGGCTTGAGTACTAGCATGTGTGATGGCTATATACTCAACCTCAGTCGATGACAATGCTACAACAGTTTGTTTCTTGGAACTCCATGTAATTAGTCTTGATCCTAGACTAAAACAATTTCTTGATGTAGATTTCATGTCATCTATATTGCTGCCCCAATCACTGTCACTGAAGCCAACTAATTTCATAGACTTACATTATTGGTAATGGATTCCAAAATCCAATGTACCTTTTACATATCTCAATATTATTTTAGTTGCTTGTAGATGCAGCTCATAAGGACTAGCCATAAACCTTGAAACTAGATAAATAGCATATTTAATATCGGGCATTGTATTTGTGAGAAACATCAGACTCCCAACCATGCTTCTGTAAGTGGTCATGTCAACCTTTGACGCTCCATCATCCTTGCTCAATTGGATCCCATGTCCAGTTGGAGTTGCAACTGATTTGCACTGCTCCATGGAAAATTTCTTAATCATATCTCGAGCATACTTGTGTTGACATATGAAGATCCCTTTATTTGATTGATGCACTTCCATGCCTAGAAATTATCACATTAAACCAATATATTTCATCTTGAACTACTTTATCATGGATTTTTTGAACTCCATATTCATTTTATTGTTACCACCCATAAATATTAGATCATCCACATATAAAAAAACTATGAGAATGTCTACTCCATGCTTTAGGTAGTATAGATTTGGTTAAATTTTGGTTCTTGTGAATCCATACTTGCTGAAATAGCCATTAATGCGTGAGTACCAAGCTCTCCGTTCTTGCTTGAGGCCATAAAGTGCTTTCTCCAATTTGTAAACAAGGTTTTGTTTTCCCTACTCTTGGAAACCTTGAGGTTGTTGAACATAAACCTCTTCTATCAAGTATCTATTTATAAAAGAACTCTTTACATCCATGTGTTGAACATTCCATCCTTTATGGGCTGCTAAGGCAAGAACTCGTCTAATTGTCTCTTGTATTGCAATAGGAGAAAAAGTTTCCTCATAGTCAATGCCATATTTTTGAGTAGAAACTTTTGCTACTAGTCTCACCTTATGCCTCTCAATGCTTCCATAAGCATTGTACTTGGTCTTGTAGACCCATTTACATCCAACACATTTTTTACCTTTGGGTAACTTTACTAGCTCCCATGTATCATTATTTTTTATAGAGGTTATTTCCTCTTTCATGGCTTCTTGCCATACATTTTGAGTACATGCCTTCTCATAGCTAGCTAGTTCTAGTTGTGTACTATTCAATAAAGCATAATTGAATTCATCTCCTCTAGGTTCTTGGGAGTTATCATCCCCATACAATTGCAAATTCTCAAGTTGCTACAGAAATGAATTCATTTCACTAGCTTGGATTTTAGTGAATATTCTTTGAAATTTTTGATCCAGCATCTAAAAGGAAGGATGATGTTGTAAATTTCTTTTGCCTCTTGATGAAGATTCAATTTCCATTAGTGAAGAACTTACTGATATCTATGGAGGACTTGGACTGACGATTGATGTACTTGAAATTCTTAGTCTTGGAGGGGGTGGTGTGCCTTTTCTTTTCTTTGGAGACACCTGTTGTATCTGTTGTACCTATGAATAATTTACATCTTGGAACTCATCAAATTTCTTTTATGACCCCATTCTCCCCGTTCATCAAAAATTGCATCCTTGGAGAGTACAATTTTATGAGTCTTGGGATTGTAGAGTCTATATGCTTTTGTAGACTCACAATACCCTAGAAATATAAAATCTTAACTTTTGGGATCAAGCTTCTTCCTTTTCTCATCAAGAATGTGGGCATATGCTAAAGAACCAAAAAATTTTAAGTGCTTTACATTTGGTTTCTTTTCGTACCACCCCTCATAAGGAGTGATGCCATCTAAACTAGAAGTTGGACTTCTATTTAGAATATATACACTTGTTTTTACAGCATCAGCCTAGTACATATTAGTTAGATGCTTTATCTGAAGCATCTATATCACCATATCAACTATGGTGTGGTTCTTTATTTCGGAAACACCATTTTGTTGTGGGGTATAGGCAGTGGTTAATTGCCTTTTGATCCCACTTGCTTTACAATAGTTCAAGAATTATTTTGAGGAGTATTCACCTCCTCGATCTATCCGAAGACATTTTACATAATTCCCACTTTAATTCTCTACATTGTTTCTAAAATATATGAAGCAATCAAATACTTCATATTTGTGCTTTAAGAAATAAATCCAACACATCCTAGACAAGGTATCTATGAAAGTGAGAAAATAAGAATTGTTTTCGAGACTCTGTGTTTGAATCAGACCACAAATGTTTGAATGTACTAACTAAAGTGGATAACTAGCTCTCCATGCTTGTCCTTTAGGAAACTTTGACCTAGAGTGCTTTCCCAAATTTCATCCTTCATAGACTTTATTTTATTCGTTGATTTTGGGAAGTCCTGTCACCATAGCTTGAGAAGTTAGCAATTTCAAGCTAGTAGAATTAAGGTGACCATATCGCAAGTGCCATAGCACACTTGGATTTTTTATGGCTACATTTGCAAGTTGAGCTCCCCCTGGATCACCAAATTTGAGAGGGAATAACATGTTCTTGGTCATGGGAACTTGTGTGATGACATGATTACAATTATTTTTTATCAAAAATAATACATTGTCCCTTATCAAATACAAGCTTTTAATTGTTCTCCATCATTTTTCCAACGTTGAGCAGATTGTATTGGAGCTTTGGAGTGTAATAGATGTCACTCACTTTATTTAGTCCGTTGGTTGGAACTGCCATGTCTCCAATTCCCTCTACTTGCAATGCTTTATCATCCCCTAATTTTATTTGTGATTTATAAGTTAAATCTAGAGTATCAAATAGATTTTATTTGCCACTCATATGGTTTGAGAAACTAGTATCTAGAATCCATGTGTCATTTAGATTCTGATATGATTGTTCATATGATAGAAAAATATTAGAAGCATCATCTTATTCTCCATAATTTCTATATTAACTGTTGTTGGCTTGTGAATATTTTGACCAGTAGTCACAAGCGAAGTGACCTGGCTTGCCACAGTTGAAACAGACTAATTTGGACTTATCACTTCCTCACCCTTGATTTCCACTGTGTCCTTTATTTCCACCTTGATTCTAATTTCCACCTCTTTGTTGGTTGCCTCCTCTGTATGAGTTGCCTCCTCTATTGGAATTGCCTCCTCTGTTCTGGTTGCCTCCTCTGTTGAAATTGTCTCCTCTGTATTTGCCTTTGCCTCTACCTCTGCTTACCTCTACCTTGACCTCTTCCCTGTCCTCTTCCATTATTTTCATTTGAAGTGAAGGCCTTATCATCACCTCCATAGCTGGTTGAAGGAGTTTCAGGAAACCTCTCTTCATGTGACATTAATGATCCGATCAATGCATCAAATGTTAAAATAGAAAGATCTTTGGATTCTTCTATTATTATGGCAATATGGTTCCATTTCTATGTAAGTGTTCTCAACACTTTTGTTACAATTGTCTCAGGATTGATTTCTTCGCCTAGTGTAACCATTTTATCTACAATTGCTTTTAATCTAAAATAATAATGATCAACTTTTTCATCATATTTCATTCGAAGATTTTTAAAATCTCACTTCAATGTTTGAAGCCTTACCTGCTTCACTTTATTACTACCCTAGAATCCATCACTCAATGCTTTCCATGTAGCTTGTGCAGTCATACAAGCAACAATTATGGAAAATATGCTTTTCTCCAATGCAACTTGGAGATGAGAAAGAGCAGATGAGTTGCTTTTTTTCTCTTATTTTCATGTTTTCTTGTCTGTGGCACTAAGTGTTGTCCAGTATCAGGGTTCTGTGTAGTCCTCTTCTATGATGTCCCACAAACCTCTACCTATGAGAAAGGTTTTCATATTTATAGATCAATACTCATAGTAATAACCATTAAATTTTGGTATAGGTAAGCTATTGTGTGAGGCCATAGTTACCAAAAAACTCTTTTTATTTCACGATTACAATAAAGTACTTTTGCCAAAATAATGAAATAAGAAGAAGGAAGAAGGAAGAGATTACAAATTTAAGTCAAATCTGACTTATTCTACTCTATCATTTATTGCTTGTTCCTCTTGATGTGGGGGTGCTATCTCTTGATTTACAAATTTATTGGCCACTTCTTTTTTGTCACTTATCTATATTATTTATGGTGATTCTAGTTCTAGGATTTCTACTGAATCACTGTAGTGTGTATACTTTGATTCTTGTGGTGCAACTTGTACTGATTTCGATTATTCAAATTGACTCATGAATGAGTTGTCTTCAAAATCTGCCTTGTACCCTGAGTCAGGATGCCTTTGATGTGCGATCACTACATTTTGAAGTTGACTAAACACAATGTTGAGTCCATAACCTCTAAATTTGTTATCAAATCTCTCTGCATCTTCTCATGCTAAAATTGCACCTAAGGCATGATAACTACCATTTGGTCTTATCATCAATGCCTTGTTACAATTTTACAATTTGACTTCTTGTGTCCTTTACAAAACTAAGCCTCTTAAGCTTATTTACACCAAATTTATGATTCCCTGAATCAAAAACTTTTCTTTAACAATGAATTGCCTCCTAGGCAATGTCCTCTTTTTATAATAGAAAAAAATTATATTTCTATTTAATAAAAAAAAAAGCTTTATTTTTTTTTTAAAAACAATTAAGTTTTAATTTATTAAATATGATATAAATAGTTTTTTTAAATAATAATTTAAAAAAAAATCAACATTATAAGTGAGGTCAGAGGGTTTCGAACCCTTGACCTATGATGGCCCTAGGCCTTATCGTGTGCTCTCTTGCCACGACAATAGCTCACCTGTCGTGAGCTAAGGAAGTCACACTTACTTATAAAGCTACTCCCTTTGTAGGTTTAAAAAAACTTTTGAAACAAAAAATTACATCCATAGGAGTCAAACCCTTGAATCCTTCCTTACAAGCTAGCCCTCTTTCCAAGTCAGCTAGCACCTTAGATGAGATCCCTTAAGCACCTGATGTGCTTAATTCTTCAGCCATTGTGGATAAGATTTTAAAACCCTATCTTCTATGTCGTACCCTCCAAAACCTTTTCTAAGAAATAATTTATTTCTGCCATTTATAGATCTATGGCGTATTAGGAGGATAATATAAATTTTTTTTTTTGGGGTTTCTTTCAATACAAAAATAATTTTGTGGGTTTCTTTTACCAATTCTATCAGATGTCTTCAATAACAGAACCATGAACTCTTTCTAAGAGATTCAATACAAAGAAGAAAGGAAAAAAATTTAAACACAGTCTTCCATTGCACAAATCTGATTCATTGCATGATCCAATCAAACCAGAGATCCATTGCACGTTCTCTGCTATAGCGATGAGTGGGGCTATGAATGCACATGATTCGTTGGTTGAACTCTATCAGAATTGCATTGATTTCTCTTGCAACAATGCTAGGTGAGGATTATTTACTATGAAATCCACATCTGGTTCATTCCTTTGCTGGCTACGATTCACTTTGCTTTGACAAATTCGTTCTTCGACTGCTGCAATTTCTTAGACAAAAAAAATATTTTGGGATAATATCCCATATGCATAAGAGTAGGGTTTTTTTAGTGGTTTAAAAGAACTAACAAGCAAAAGTTCTTTCGATTGCCTATGGGCAATCGAAAGCCTCCCTTTTGAAGCCTCCACCCACTCATGCTCCACCACGTAAGCGCATTTGTTGCCACTCACCCTTGCCACTTGTGTTTGATCGATCCTCGCCACATTTCTCACATCCTCTGAGTCTACATTCAAGTTCCACGTCAGCCTCCTATCCACTCTTTGCCATGTATCTTGTGTCTGTCGATTGCCACATGTCCACCTGGTTCTGTTTGCTCCTTGGGTCTCATGCCTGGTGCGAGTTCCATTGTCTACCTCAGGTCTCGTTCCTATTGTAGGCTCCCACCTCGAACCTTGTTTGGCTCTGATACCAAATATGGTTCTCAAATAATAGTAAAACTCCAAAAATTTTATTAATCAATAAAGCCTAGATTACAACCTTAAATAACTTAGGAATAAGCCAGAAATAGCTTAGGAGAAAATTAGGGAGAGAAAATAGGATAGAAAATAAATAGGGAGGAAAGAAGAATTTAGGAGTGAATTCTCTTGTTTGTCATCCTTCCTCTTGTCGTCCACATTGGAGTTTGCCGACCACCTCATCTGTCGTCCAAGTAAAGGTAAATAAAGGTAAGTAAAAAATAAAATTTTACTTTAACTTCCAACATTTTATCTTTTAAGATTCATAAAATCCAAGATCAAAATATAAAGATAATTGGTACATGCATAACACATCATATATCCTAGGAAACCCTTACAAGAAAACCCAGCCTTAAAATGTCCCTTTTCCATTGATTATTGATGAGTCCAATACAATCATTCTAGGAATATCTTGATCCTATTTTTCCAACTCATTATTATAATTATGAGCACATAAGGACCCCATAATCCTTATGCCCCATACCATGAATTGATCCATTAATTCACATTTCTCAATACATGAGGGAACCCCATAATTCCCTCGAATGAACTCCATGTTCATCCTCCTAAAGATAACTTCTTCCTTTTTATCCAAACTCAAGGAAACATCTTCATTCTAAGTATTTGATGTATCCGTACATAAAATATATCATTGCACACATCAAATCAATAGAGAGGACCCCATAATCCTCTCAAATGAATTCCTATGCAAGCTTATCAAGAAGCCAAGTAGTCTTCTTCTATTTACTCAAAGTACCTTTCAATTACTAATACAATTAGGGGCACATAAGAACCCCATAATTCTTACATCCCCATAACATGAGTAGCTCCTTTAATTCATTTTACAAAACCATTGAGGGAACCCCATAATTCCCTTGAATGAATTCCACATTCATTCCTCCAAATTATCCAAAATAAAACATACTATCTATCATATATTTCAAGTCCAATCCATCTGAAATTAAATATATTGTCTATAATATATTTCTCATTCAAAATAATCAAATGAAATATACTATCCACTAATATATTTCATGACTAAATCATTCCATTGAAATATATTATCCACTGATATATTTCTAGACCATTCTATCTATAGTGAAATACAATGTCTGCTATTATATTTCAAGTCCATTCTAGCTAAAATGAAATACAACATCCACCATTATATTCCAAGTCCACTCTAACTAAAATGAAATACAATATCCACTATTATATTTCAAGTCAACTCTAATCAAAATGAAATACAATATCCACTATTATATTTCAACTTCATTCTAATTAAAATGAAATACAATATCCACTATTATATTTCAAGTCTATTCCATTAAAATGAAACATAATATCCATTACTATATTTCAATTCCATTCCATTAAAATGAAACATAATATCCACTACTATATTTCAAGTTCATTCCATTAAAATAAAACATAATATCCACTACTATATTTCAAGTCCATTCCATTAAAATGAAACACAATATCTGCTGCTATATTTCAAGTCCATTCCATTAAAATGAAATATAATATCTGCTACTATATTTCAAGTTCAATCCATTAAAATGAAACATAATATCTCGCTACTATATTTCAAGTCCATTCCATTAAAATGAAACATAATATCCACTATTATATTTAAATTCAATTCCATGAAAATGAAATATAATATCTGCTACTATATTTCAAGTCCATTCCATTAAAATGAAACATAATATTCACTACTATATTTCAAGTCCATTCCATTAAAATGAAATATAATATCCACTATTATATTTCAAGTCCATTCCATTAAAACGAAATATAATATCCACTATTACATTTTTCAAGTCCCATATCACTAAAATGAAGCATATTTTCTATCATATATTCCAAGTTCATTTAATCCACATGAAATACATTATCCACTAATATATTTCTATCCAATCCATTCCATATGAAATACATTATCCACTAATGTATAAATAACTCATTTTATCCAAATGAAGTATTTATCCGTTAATATATTTCAACCCATCTAATCAAATGAAATACATTATACACCAACATATATATAACTCATTTTCTCCAAATAGAATATATTATCTGCTAATATATTTTACATCCAAATTATCCAAATAAAATATATTATCCACTAATATATTTCTCATTCAAATTATCCAAATGAAATATACTATCCACTAATATATTTCTATCTCAAAAGCCTCCTTAAATAATCCTATTATCCAACTTCAATCCTAAAAGGTTAATTTGATCGAGGAAGACATATAAATAATTTAGCAAAAAGATCAATTGTTTAGCATAAACTTTCAAAAGGAATATTTTGACCAATCAAAATTTATTCAAGGGTCAAACACAAATAGCCAAAATAACCACATCCTTGGGAGCCCATTGATTGGCAATCTCCACCAACACCACTTGGTGGCCCCACTAATTGGTGGCTCCACTAGCCATAGGTGGCCCCATGCGGGAGCCACTAGCACTACCAACTGTCACTATCGAGGTGGTCCCATGTGGAGCTAACTTGGATAGCCAAGTGCCTAGTGCATTTGTCTATTAATCCACATGGGAACTGGAGTATTTAAAAAATACTCCGCCCACCCCACATCCCATGTGAGACTAAATTTCCACATAATATTAAATTTACCACTCGTAAAGACCCTCGAGTGGCTTCTAAAATATTGGAATTGATGTCATGCATTTTTGACCAACCAAAAGGGCACATGTAAATGTAAGGTGAATTATAAATTATCCATGGTTTGACACTTTAATATTTTCTGAAGCTTGGTGGGGTTCTCTTAAAAAATAAAAATGCAAACAATAATTGCTTAGCTCTTTCCTTGATATTAATCAAACCAAAGTGAGACAATCCAAGGTGACTATAAAAAGGACAAGGGCAAAATGATTAGCCCAATTGCAGACTTATGGGCCCCTCCTTCGGCCACAAGCATAGTTTGGGTCAAAATTGGCCTATGTAACTATAAAAAATAAGAAGGGAGTTGTTGCCATAAAGAAACATAAATCAAAATATAATTAATATAATTCACCCACATTAGGGTGAAAAATAAGCTAGAAGTCTAAAGTTTTTTCCATAAAATTACCTTGTCAAACCACAACGAAGGTTTCTATGCAATGCCTAAACATAAACGTACAAATCACTCTCACAAGCAATAACACACGAAAAAAATTAAGGTCAAAGTTTAATTTATCCTTTCCTTCCATAAAATAAAACTAGAAAAAGTGAATGCGTAGAGAGACACCACACTCAAGGTCTATAGTAGACACAAAAGCATATATTTGATCCCCCAAACATAGAGATTTTGTTGGAAGAAACCATAGGCACATCCTAAAATAAATTTAGCAAGGTCATACCCAAGAGCTAGAAGGTGCTTGAACCCCTCATAGGATTTCGAGTCCATACATATGACATCAAATCTCACAAGGTTTGAAACCACATATAGGGCATCGACAACAAAAATACAGGGTTGATAGCTTGAAATCCTTACCCAAAAACAATGAGGAGATTAATATTAAAATGAGGACAATCAAAAACAAGTTTGTTAAAACTAAACCTCCATAAATCCATATTTAAAAGAATTAAAGGATGATTCACAGGCCAAAGGAAGAAACTAGAATGAGGTAAAAGAAAATTAAAAGCAACTAAGTCTAAATTAAATACAGTAAGTCACTCTTTCAATCTAAGCAGCAAGAAGGGATTACCAATAGTTTTGAAAACAAAATACATTTCAAAGGATCCAACCTAGTTATAATTATCCATAGGTGGAAAATGTTTTTTTCCTCTACAAGCCCCTTCTAGACCTCGTAGTCTTATTCCTTCCCCTCTCGAATGTGACTCAAAAAGCATGATAACTTCCCAAAGCAATCCCCACTCCCCAAGAACACATGCACTTTTTCCAAAAACCTAATGCTCACCTATCTCCTTATTTCAAGTTGGAAAGGGTAGTATTTTCATTAAGAAAATCCTCCATAGTCAGACCTCACTAACATGGGGATATTAAATCTTCTTTCTAAAATAGCCATATTTTAATGTATTAAAAAATACTTGCTTCTTTGGGAAATTCAAAAGAGACTCATGCCTATTTAAAAGTATTAAACAATTCAAGACCTTGGTCACATTAATTAAAGCCATCATGAGCATAAAAAAATATTAACCAATTGCTTAGCTAAACAATTTAAAGGCATTATCAAAGAAAATATTAAATTGTTAGCTTAACATTGCAATGGTTAATCATTTTAATTAAAAACCATTATATGCATAAAATAATATTGATCAATTCCTTTGCTTAACAATTTTAAAAGCAATATCAAAGCTAATATCAAATTGTTAGCTTGTTATTCTCCATCTGCAAGTATGGTATAATAACCCAACTCTGCTCACTTGGTTGTACAACCTGATCAAGCTCACTATTTCCATAAGAGAAAATTTTTGGTCTAGTTTTATTATCAACACTCAGCCTAAAGAAAATATTTTTGAGTTAATTATTTTGACAATCACCTAATATTTTATTAGTATGAGGTGTAGTATGCCACTTTTGGGAATTAAAATTGCTATAAATGGTCTCCCAAGTGGACTGGCCAAATTCCATAGGAGGTATCTTTCTGTGGAACTATCTTCTCATCCTCTTGTTTTGGTATGAGAACATAGATCCATGGTTGGGGTTATACTCTAGGGCCCATACACCTATAGTATGGATGCATACTCTCCCCATCCCTTAACATGAGGAACCTAGAATTATCTTAGCCTTTTTGTTTCATATTTTATCATGTAATGGGATTAGCATATATGCATTTTTCCTAGTTAATTGACCACTGCACTAGTATTAACTAGGGCCATACCATTTCCCTAGCTCTGGACCTAGAATCACTTGTCAAGTTATGATTAATGATGAGTTGTCCCATTCCAACTATCGTAAGTTAGTCTAGATTTTTAGTCATGCTAGATTTTTCCTAATCATAAGATGTACAAGGTCCCATCACCATACTACTCGTACAATGAACTAGAGAAGGCATCCTATACCACCCCTCATTACCTTCATGTCCTGCCCTATATCGTCAAAATTGTAATCATTCTCGATTCATAAGGGTTATAGGTTGTAACCATCGGTATTGGATGTTTATGGTCAATTATCCTTCAAGATGAATTTATTGAGGGCTTAAGACTTCCTAAGAATGTTTAAAGCTTATCTAATTTTTGCTTTATACATTTACACTTTATTCTAATTCAAAACATAAAAATCATATTTTTTTTATAATATAAAGTATAAGATAATAAAAGCTTATAAAATTAACTATATTCGGCTTATCTAACAAAATGAAGAAGTGTTTTCTTTAATTTAATGTAATGGCATATAATAAACATTGTTCTAACTTATTCCATGACATATAATCAACTTAAATCAATGCTAAATAATAAGATAACTTTCAATTTTTCAATTAAAACAAAAGGGAACTAAAAGGGATTCTAGCAACTTCATGAAGCCTCATGCCAAAAAGTCAACTTAGAAAGAGTATAATATAAGATTTCCATGTGCATGATCTATACATGAATGTGTAGATCATGAACTTTAGTTTAATATTATATTTGAAATGCCCTTATTTTAAATGATTCCATGAATTTTAATAATAGAACAAATAGATAATTACTACATTTGACATATGATAAAAAATAATGAAATACCTTTACTTAAGCGATCACCCCATTAATGCATATATTTCATGGTTATTCACTTTTGTTTTTGATTTGGTTAGTGTGAGAGATCCCTATGACCAAAGCACGGGGCTGAGTAGTCTTCTCCCAACCATGACCCCTCATAAAAATGAGAGCTATGCTTATCAATAGGGAATTTAAAACACAACCACCACACACCCACCCCCTCACACACTCACCCACACCAAGGTTTTAACATAAAAATTTAAGCTTAAACAAGTTTTTATGAGGGGTTCTAGTCCCTTTTTATTGGGGTTTGAACTTGGGTCTCCTCAGTATAAACCCAAGGACTTACCACTACGGTATCCCTCACATGTTGTGGTTGCTCATTTTAGGTCTAGTGATAATATCTATCAACTAAATAAACTGTAATATTCCAATAGTATGTTGGAAGCTTAATAATTTCATTAATAATTGTATGATTAAAATACATAAGGATTGGCTAAGTTTAGCCAGTAACTAAATAACTTAACTTAGACATAATATGATCTTAGGCCTAATTTAAACTATCCTACTAAAATAATATTGTCCATGTTTATTTCTAGATTCCCAACTCATAATGCACTTTATTTTATAGAATATAACAAACCTAAATAATGTAATAATATTTCCTAACATCCCCCCTTATTACATTATTTGGTATAATGTCTAGGCTCTTGTTCTTTGCTCTTTGTCTCTTGGTTCTTCATTCTTGATTTCAGTTGCTTTGGCTTATGGCTCTTGCTACTCTTGCTTAGGTAGGTACCTTTAGGTAGACCTCTGGATCTTATGCCTCTAGATCATTTTGCCTCTAGGTCTACCTTAGATTCTGTTACCCCTAGGTCATCCTTTAAGTCTAAGCAAAATAAGTACTTCATAAATATGAGTGTCCTTATGGTAATATACTCATCCTACCAGAGTGCATGGATAACCAGTCACTAAAATCACTAGGTGTATTAGAGTAGAGCATTGCATGTGAGGTTCACTCTAGTGTTAAGTATATTCCCCCATTAGGGTGAAACTCGTCTCAATGACGATTGGTGTCAAACTATGATGAAATTACACCTTACAAGAATGTTTGAGTCATTACAAGTGTGTTTAACTTCCAAAAAGAAAATAACCCCTTGTAGAGTTAAAAAAATGGTATCCCCTTTAGAAGTAATGCACCTGCCTTTGCTAAAAAGTGATATATTTACCCAAAGATATTCAAACCTGAGTCACACAATGGTCTGAGAGCTTTAACCACCTTAAGCTAACCACCAAGGAATCCCACCTAAATGGGTCTTACCCAGAATATAAATTAAATGTAAATATGTCTAATTACTCTAACCCGTGTCAAGTGGTCTTCTCCTTCACCTCAGCATAGAATCTCTTGTACGAGTCTCTTCAGCAATTAGTAGGCATCCCCTGGTCTCATATAGATAAAATGTGTGGTTTATCCTTCGAGGTTATATATATATATATATATATATATATATATATATATATATATATATATATATATATATATATATATATATATATATATATAAAAAAAAAAGTATGTATTGGAGCGATCAACATTTCAAATTGGATAACTAATTGGATACTTCAACAATAGATCACCACTTGTCACAAATTGACTAGATGTTGGAATCATGTGTTATGATTGGTGGATATGGTTGAATTAATCCTTAGGGAATGAAAATATTTTTTCTATTTCTCACTCCTACATGGCTCTAAACCTGCCTGATCTTCTCTACAACCTTCTGCAGTTTAATTAGCATAGAGTCATCTTGGGTCTTTTATGCAATTGTACCTTACTCAGGTCTCTTCTGCACAACGACGTCTAGATCTCTTCTTGGAGCAAAGGTAAATCAACTATTGTCACACCTAATTTGGGGTTGTTCACAAGGGCTTAGAAATTCCTTTACGGTATCCTATTCTAATATTATAGCCCAAGGATGTTGTCACACTTTATTGCCTCTTCAGTAAGTTCTGTCATAACAAATTCCTCCAAGATTATGTTATAATGTGTACCCTATTATGGAGGATTCCTTTGGGAGTCTTGATTCCAAGAAATTGCACACAAAGGCTTATCTTGGATGGAGAACAAGACCTTTTTTAAAATAAATTCTCTATCACAGAGAATGATTGCTTTAAGGAAAACAACTAAGAAATACCTTAGAAAACACATTAATTTTTTTCCACATCATTGGAAATATTTTGAAAATGTTTTGTTCAAAATAATACAATGTATATATATATATATATATATATATATTAATTTTGTTCCACTGAGTATATTAGGCTCATATTTTCTCAACACTCAATCAAGTAGATTCTAGTGAGGTCGGCTTCCTCATTTTCAATTAAAATTGTTTCTCACTTGTCTTGGCCTATAACTATGATTCAATAGCCATAAAAAATTTATGGTAGCTTTCCTCCATGGATCTGGTACTGAGTTTAGATTTGATGTCCATACAAAAAAATTTGAGTTCAGATTTTGTGAGCCATCATGGGATAATAGTGAGATCCAATGGAATCAACCCCAAATCTTGATAAGCTAGACCTGATCATTGGAAAATTACAAGGGTACAAGCCCAATACTATGAGCTTGGTATCATATTTATTTGTAGGGTACGACCTTGGTCTGTCGACTTGCTGAAGTAGTGCAAGCATCAAGCAACAAAGATGGAGGCTCATGCTGACATGATGCGAGTGGTCTACCGTGTTGAGACTATTGAGGTATAGTTGTATGTTTTGGTATATCCTTTTTAGAGTAGATGTGTTCTCATCATCGTGACTGTAAGGAGAACCCATGTGGAGAAAGGCTTACAAAAATTAAGCCTTTATAAATAATAATAATAATAAAATAAAATAAAATAAAAAATTAAGCCTTTATAGTCGATCAAGGTCGCATCCACTTTATTCATAGTGCTTGACAAAATGGCCCAAATGCATTTTTAAAGTCCTCCAATCATGCATTTTATAATGCATTTATTCCACATGCATAGTGGAATTAGATTTATTTAAAAAAAAAAACATTTTATGATTTTTTAAAAATCATTGTATTATTTTGAACAAAATATTTTTAGAATATTTCTTTGTGAGGGAAAATTGTAATGATGTGAAAAATACCAAATTAATTTCTCTTGGAGGTATAAAATTATCCTCTTATTTTATTTTACCCGATGAGACATTGTTTCTTGTAAATCGATATAAATTTTCATGCTTCTTGAGTATAGTAGTGTTTATACTCGTTAGAAAGCATTTTTTGAGCATATTTCACTAGAAATAAAAATTTCTAGTTTTGTCAAATTCTATTATGCTTAGTGCTTGTTGTGGCTATTCCACAACGTACCCCAAAATTGGGGACCCACCCTTCTTGTTTTTAATATTTTGTTGTGTTCGTCTTATTGGCATTCTAACACATCATTTTTAATGTTGCTGCTCACGCAAAATTTTGCATAAAGGCTTGAAATACTTACTCCTCTATGTTTCCCTACGATTTTATGTGCCAGAATGAGTAAGTTCAAGGGTGTCATGAAATCGCGACATGTCACGAAATCGTGACCCAAATTGCGATAGAAGGTACGGAGGCCAAACAGGTCACGAAATCGTGACATGTCGCGAAATCGCGACACATCGCGAAATCGTGACCCAAAACGCAGCAGAAGGCCCAAAGGTAAAATCATCACGAAATCGCGACCCAAATTGCGATAGAAGGTACGGAGGCCAAGCAGGTCGCGAAATTGTGACATGTCGCGAAAGCATGACACATCGTGAAATTGCGACCCAAAACGCAGCAGAAGGCCCGAAGGTAGAATCGTCATGAAATCGTGACCCAAATTGCGATAGAAGGTACGGAGGCCAAGCAGGTCACGAAATCGCGACATGTCACGAAATCGTGACACGTCGCAAAATCGCGACCCAAAACGCAGCGGAAGGCCCGAAGGTAAAATCGTCGCGAAATCGTGACCCAAATTGCGATAGAGGGTACGGAGGCCAAGCAGGTCGTGAAATCATGACATGTCGTGAAATCGTGACCCAAAATGCAGCGGAAGGCCTAAAGATAAAATCATCGCAAAATCGTGACCCAAAATGCGATAGAGGGCACGAAGGTAAAACCATCACGAAATCGCGACTCGAAATGCCACGGAGGGCACGAAGGTAAAACCGTCGCGAAATCATGACAGGTTTCAAAAGAGCAAGAGCCGGGAAGAAGAAAATCAAGCTAACATGTAATGAACATTAAGATTTGAAGTGATAATAGGAAAATTCTAACTTTTGCCTTCATCTTTTGTAGGAAGACAGAAGAACGGAGCAAGGGGAAAGTGTCACGATTTCGCGGCACGTCGCATTTTCGCGACCAAGTGCAGCCAAAGAAGACGAAGGGGCCAACATGTCGCGATATCGTGACATGTTGTATTTTCATGGTTGCCAGCAAGAGGAAAGACAAGAGGAGGAATGTTGTAGCGATATTGCGACTTGTCACAAAATCGCGGTCAAAGCAATGAAAGGAACAGTCAGCGCAAGGTTGTAGCGATATCGCGACACTTTCCAGCGCTTATGCTGTGGGTCCCAGGAAAGTCCGTTTTATGTTTTTTAATACTACAGGAAGGCAGATTTCGGTGGATTGTCCCTTTTCTTCATGGGCTTTATATTTTAATAATACAGAGAGTCAGATTTCGATGGATGGTCCCTCTTATCCGATACCTATTTTATGGACATTACATTTTAAATATTACAGAGAGACAGAAAGTGGATTTATATTTTAAAAAACATTGTAGAGAGGCAGCCTCTATAAATATCAAGAGAGATCTCAAACAAGAGAGAGGGGGAAACTGCTGGAACAGAGTTGCAGTGTCGAAGGCGGAAAGCCATTCTGGACCTGATTTTTGGGGTTTTTCTCCCACTTGTTTTGTTTTTTGGGAAAGATCAGAAATCTCTGTTAGAGTAAATGATAAATCTTTAATACAGAGTTGTTTTTTTCAAAAATTTGCATCTTGTGGACAAGAAAGAAGGAGATTCATCTTTGCATGCTACGGATTTAATGTCTATTTCTTTTCTTTTTCAGATTTCGAGTTTGTAGATGAAGTTAAATGCAAGTGTGCTTGGTTGCTTCATATGAATGCCCGAATCTGAAATTCATTTTAAAAACCCTAGGAGTTAGCACTTAGTCTATGGGGATTGTGCTGGTTTTGGCAGGTCCAGTAGGCTAGGTTGCATGCATGGAAACCTCGCATCTTCGGTTTTGTCGAAACTAGATAGCATCATACTGAACGCACTTCATTTTCAATTTCCTGCATTTGTTTTAGATTACTTTCTGCATTTTATTGATTCCATAAATTCTGCATTTTTATTTTTACAGACATTAAAATAAAAAATAAATAAAAACTTCAAAGTCAAAAACAATTTCATCATTGCAGGCTGAAATTTCATTTCCTTTGTTTCATGTTTCATTCACAAGCCTATGATGACATTCCCTTCATGAAAATCCCGATTTCATCGAAGGTGTTCTGTTTTACGGCCTTTTTACAGAATTCCATTTAAAGCTACATCATGGTCATATGAGGGCCAACTCTCATTTGCTTTATTTTGGTTCAATGAACAATCACTAAAGCTTCACGGTAAAATAAACCAACATTGCCCCTTGTTTACAGTTACTTGCAATCACTAAGGTATTCCAAGCATTTACATTGAGTATATTTATTCAAGATTATTAATACATATATGCAAAAATGCTAATATAGCGGAGACCTTGGAGAAGTTGTGTGTTTAACTTCTTTGCAAGAGGGGATTTGAGAACTCAAATCCTAACGGAGAGTGTATTTTCACAACTGGGTGAAAATACCACTCAACAGATTGGCGCTAGAAGGAGGGCCTGAACTGGTTTATTACAGTAGGATTTAAATATTATAGGGATTTAAATCTAGAATATTTCATGCCCTATTAATTAGCTCTCTTTTAACAATACAGCCCTGTAAGTGTTAAAAGGAGGACATAAAATGCAATGCATTGTTCTAGTTCTTTTTCGATTATCCATGCAGGAATAATGTGTTTCAAATTTATTTAAAAATATATATATATATACTTTTGGTCTGGACTAACGAGGTTGTCTCCATGCAATTACATTCCTTTGATTTTATTGGATACAACTCTCGATTGATGTTACAAGAATTATTCTCTTTGAAATAATTGGTTGTCGGTATTATGCTCTTCACTTGCGCGTAATGCGATCTTGTGAATCAGAAAGCCTATAACCTTAGGAGTATGCTCTTCACTCGCGCATATGCGATCTTGTGAATCAGAAACTAATTAGCTTTTCTTCTTTGATTGTTTCCTTCGTCCAGACGTGACTAACAAATGGTTTTTGAAGTTGTTTTTTTTTAATCTCATTAATGGCTATGACTGCAGGATTTTCATGGTGTTGCAGGTTTTATTGGAGATATTGAGAATTTTTGTCAGATTTGGTGGGGTGTTTCATTTGCAAACTGGATCCACCACATCATATCACAACTAGGTCCAAAACAACTGAGGAAACCGTATTCCAAAGCCTCCCACTCCCTCACAAGAATCTGAGGAATAAAGCCAAGCAAACAGTAATCCCACCAGATATCCTTGTTATAGAAGATCCTTCTGTTGCAAGTGTATCTAGCAGGCTTGCACCAGTGGTATCAACTACCATTAGTGCACCAATTACAAGTACCATTTCCACGGTTCTTGTAGGGTTATCCTCATCAAATTCGAATCAAATGGCCCAACAACAACCAGTTCCATGGTATGGAGCCCATAACATTCCTCTGAATATTGCAGGGGATATTCACGAGATCCCTAAGAATATAGAGATATTTTTACCCAAATACAAACCGGATGGCCTAAGGACCGTCGAAGAACATATTCAGGCCTATAGGGATGTTTTAATAAGATTGCAAGTTGAACATGAGGATGTGGCTTGTAGACTCTTCCCCATGAGCCTAGACCCAGTGGCCTACGAATGGTATATCTGCTTGCCTACTGGTTCCATTACATCATGGACACAAATGGAGAATGCTTTTGTCAACCAATTTAGGTCCCCATTAGATCCCACAATCATATACAATCAATTCATTACATGCAAACATGTTCAAGGTGAGCCAATTCGAACGTTCAATCAGAGATTTCAGAAGTGCTATAATAGAGCAATTCGGCATTTCGCCATCGATCCCGCAGTAGCTTTGCAAATATATTTCGGGGCATTGGAGCCTATGATGGCAATGTTCGCAAGGCAAAATCCTCAAGTCAATACACTAGCTCTAGCCTATAACGAAGCCATGACCATTGAACAACAGCTGACACCACAAGGCTATGGATTGCCCTAGATACCTATGGCAGGACAATATGGTCCATATGGTCAGGCTCCCTTGATGAATCAAATCATGGCACCTCAAATGCCAGGCATGAATGCCTTAATTTATCAGCAACCATGTTCATCAACACCCGCTTACGCACCCAGTCCAATTCAACCAATCGCACCCATTCTCCCCATTCCTTCATTCTTGCAAAATGGTCAGCAGACTATGCAAGGAGTTAATCCAGTGAATCCTCAAGTTACATTTCCTTTCTCGAATCTAGTTTTGATTCAAAGTATCAATCCATACGCAAATCAAATCGCTCAAAATCCAGCTCAAATGGTAAGTCAAGTGAACCCTGCTGGAGATGGCAATAACACATCGAGTCCAAAAGAGATTTATTCAGAGGTGGAAGAACTCAAAAACATGGTTCGCAAATTGAGTAATGAGTCGGTTCAAAAACAGAAGTATGAATCCCATGCCCCTCACCCAAATCAAAATTTCAACAATAGAGGGCGACATTGGAATACTAAACCAAACAATGGGAGCGTGCCTTCTCCTATTGCTAATCAGGTGGATACCCCTGTCGGACCAAGTCATTCTAATTCCATTCTTAATATTTCTGATTTTGCATGGGAAAAGGGATGTAGACTGCATAACACAAAGGAGCACAACGAAAGAGGTTGCCCTGAAATTGCCAGGTATACCCATTGTCTCCAAGCTCAAGTCGATGATCTGGAACTTGTGCCAAATGAGGGTCCACCCCAACATCAACAAGGAGGTGATGACATTCTGGTGGTGGAAACTCTATACCGTCAAGAAAGTGAGGATGAAGGAGAAGAAGATGAAGTCTTGGAACAAGAAGTACAAGCTTTTAGAGAATTTAGAAAGGGGAACCATGGATATCATTTGAGGAGTAAGTTTAAAACCCCTAATACATCCTCAACTCCACCGAGCAACTCTATCATTCCTCCTGATACTAAGGCGGATAATAATCCTCCTCCTCCACCTGGAATAGAAACGTCTAAGGACGTGCAAAAAATACTGAAACCGGAGAAGTCAACTTATGACATAGTGGAAGATTTGAGGAAGTCCAAATCTAGCCTGTCACTTTTAGAGGCGGCTAGGTTGCCTGGCCAAAAGGAAGCGTTGATAAAGGCTTTGGACTCACCTGGTCAAATGCGAGAAGGAAAGGAAGTTGAAACCCACATGGTCTTACGAAAAGAAAGACGGGATGTCCCTCCTTTTTTATTAACTCTGAGAATTGCTGGCAAAAATTTGCACAATTGTTTGGTGGATACCGGGGCCACAAGTAACCTCATGCCTTCAAAAATTTGCCAAATGCTAGGCCTAAAGCCTGTTGCCGCTAAATGCAAGGTTTTGCAGTTGGATCGATCCGAGGTAAACGTGGTAGGGACCCTTTACGATGTTAAAATCCAACTCAATTCTGAACCTAGGGTCCAGCAAGTGATTGACATTTTGGTGGTCAATATCCCAAGTCGATATGGAATGCTCCTTGCGAGGGATTGGATGAAGAGTCTGAATGGTTATTTCTCCATGGATTGCTCACACATATGGCTACCCTGGAGAGGGATTGCTAATCAAATTAGAGTGGAAAATGAGCCAAGGCTTAAGGAAATAATCACAGAATACAACAAACCCAATGAGGTTCAATTTTTTGAACCCGAGTTAGGAACCTATGCTTTCGAAGTTGAAAGGGTTATCGAAGAACCTCAAAAGGAGACATTTTCTTGTAGCTCTTCTGAAGAGGATAATCTCGTGTGGTTACTTAAGTTTGATGGGTCTAAGTCAAGACAAGGGGCAGGAGCTGGAGTTGAACTCATGTGTCCAGGAAGTAAACCATCGTTGGCTGCCTATAGATTGCAATTCCCTTGCACTAACAACGTGGCAGAATATGAAGCTCTTATCTTTGGATTACAACTGGCTTTGAGCAGGAAGGTTAAGTGCTTGAAAGTATTGGGAGATTCGGAGTTGGTGGTTAAACAAGTCAAAGGACAATACACTTGCCGCGATAAGAGATTGAGCCTTTATAGAACTAGGGTGAGGGATCTCATTGAAGAGTTCGAGGCCTTTAACATATCCCTCATTTCTAGGAAAGGAAACCGCACAGCTGATTCTCTTGCAGTTGCTACGGGCATGCTAAACCCTGTTGACATAAAAAAATGCAAGAAGTTTTCCATTGAGTTGGTCCCTTGCCCATCGATACCTGATAACGTCAAAAACTTTCAAGTTTTCGAGAATGATAGAGACGTATTTAAATTTGTCACCAATTCAGGTGTTTTTGAGGACCAAGTAATTGACGAAGATCAAAGACGACAAGAAGAAATAGAAGGAGAAAGGGAAGCTGCATTCCAATCCAACAGAATACCCAAGAACACTGTTTCATTTGAAAAAATGTTTGATGTAGGATATAAACCTAGAAAAGGAGAAAAGGTTCCACCTCCTAAGGATGCTTGTGACCTAATCAACATAGGAAGTGCAGACTATCCACGTCAAGTATACATTGCAAAGGCATGTACAGCCGATGAGAGGGAAAATATAACACGTACATTAAAACACTACGTGGATTGCATCGCTTGGAGTTACAATGAGTTGAAGACATATGATCAAGACATCATTATGCACACCATTCCTCTGAAACCAGATTCTAAACCTTTCAGATAGAAACAACGACCTGTCAACCCGTTACTTGAGCCCTTGATAGAGAAAGAGGTTAAATGATTGTTGGACGCAAAGATAATCTTTCCCGTTAGGCACTCAACGTGGGTCGCTAATCTTGTTCCGGTAAGAAAGAAGAATGGAGAAATAAGGTTGTGCATAGATTTTAGAAATCTCAACAAAGCCTCACAAAAGGATAATTACCCCCTGCCGTCAATTGATGAAATCCTGCAAATGGTCAACGGGTCAGAAATGATGTCTTTTCTCGACGGGTATTCGGGATACAATCAGATCCTTATTCATCCTCAAGATAGAATGAAGACGGCCTTCACAACCAAGTGGGGGACATTTGCCTATAGAAGAATGCCTTTCGGACTATTAAACGCAGGCGCAACATTTCAACGTGCCATGGATTATGCCTTTAAAGGACTCATAGGTAAGTGCATCATCGTGTATGTGGATGACATTCCTGTGTTTTCAAAGAAAAGAGAAGATCACGTGAAAGATCTGAGGAAGGTGCTCCAAAGATGTAGAGAGCATGGAATTTCTTTAAATCCAAAAAAATGCATCTTTGGAGTGACAGAAGGAAGATTGTTGGGCCATATCATTTCAAAGGAAGGTATATCTATCGATCCCGAAAGAATAAAAGCAATCCAAAGCTTGCCCCTCCCAGGTAGCAAAAAGGAATTGAGATCCTTCTTCGGGCAAGTCAATTTTGTGAGGAAATTCATTTCTAGCTTTGCTGAGATGGCTAAACCACTGAATGAGATGCTCAAAAAGGATGTGGAGGTCAGATGGAATGAGGAAAGTAGGGTTGCCTTTCAGAGCATCAAAGATGCTATTTCTAGAGCCCCTGTCCTTATAAGCCCAGATTATTCAAAGCCTTTCTTCATTTATGCTTTCGCATCTGAGCACTCTTTGGCGAGTGTCTTGACCCAGAAAGGTGAAGATAACACCAAAAATCCCATAGCTTTTCTAAGTGCTCCTTTGAAGGATGCTCAGTTGAGGTATTCCATCCTCGATAAGCAAATGTATGCGCTGTTCAAAACAGTAAAAAAATTCAGACACTACATTGTGCGCAGTAGGGTCTTTGCCATTTTGCCTGACCCTGCTGTCAAAGCCATGTTTGTGCAGAACGAGCTAGGGGAAAGAAGAGGTAAATGGATTGCTACCATCCAAGAATTTGATCTAGAAATTCAATCCATGAAGCTAGTCCATGGACAAGGACTGGTGAAAACAATTGCTGAGAATAATCCCCAAGTCACATGCCAGTATTCAAACGCAGAACACATCTCCAAAGACGACTGGTATGTTGATATCGTGTATTTCATGCTAAACGGTAAGTGTCCATCATATCTTAATCCTACTCAGAGAAGAGCCCTGAGACTTAAATCTGCCAATTACCTCATTAGGTCTGGTGTTCTTTACAAGAAAAATCATGAGGGAATCTACCTACGATGCTTAAGTCAAGAAGAAGCTCCCAAGATTTTGCAAGAATTTCATGGTAAATACGGGACTGGCCATGGTTCGGCAAACGCAACAGCACATCAAATCTTAAGAGCAGGATATTATTGGCCTCGCATTTTTAAAGATACCCATGCACACGTGCGATCTTGCCATATTTGTCAAGTGGCTGCAAATAGAGAAAGGAATGCCGCTATGCCTTTACAACCTGTAGTAGAGATGAGACCATTCGCACAATGGGGATTAGACTTCATTGGGGTTATTAACCCAAATTCTTCAGGGTCTCATAAATTCATACTCACAGCTACAGATTACTGCACTAAGTGGACAGAAGCAATACCTACAAAATATTCCACCACGGATGTGGTAATAAAATTCCTCGAAGATCACATCGTGACAAGATTTGGAATGCCCGATTCTATTGTAAGCGACAATGGTAAGGCTTTTGTTTCCACTCAATTTGCAAATTGGGCTTATGATAAAGAGGTAAATTTAAAATTTTCATCTAATTATTACCCCCAAGGCAATGGTCTGGCAGAATCTTCAAATAAAAATTTGTTAACCATCATTAAGAAGCTGTTGGAAAAGAATCCTCGGGATTGGCACAACCAATTAAAATTTGCCCTCTGGGCAGATAGGACTAGAGAGAAAGAATCAATAGGGAATACACCTTATCATCTAGTTTACGGGCAAGATCCAATTTTTCCCGCTAATTTGAAGCTTCAAACCCTTCGTTTCACACAAGAATACCTTGGGACTGATAATCATATAGAGGCTAGATTGAGTCATCTAATGCATCTCGATGAAAAAAGAGATGAGGCCATGCTCCACATGAGCAAACATCAAGATGTGGTCAAAATATGGTTTGATAGAAGAGCCAAAATTAAATCCTTTAGGATCTCTGACTTGGTTTTATTATGGGATAAAAAACATGAGGATAAAGGGGAACACAAAAAGTTCGATTGTCTGTGGTTGGGCCCTTATCAAATTTCTGAAATCCTAGGAGAAAATACTTTCAGACTCAAAACCTTGGATGGGAAAGATTTGATGTTACCGGTTAATGGGCAGGTTCTAAAGCATTATTTTAGCCCTTAAGCCATATGAGATTTGTATCATATTGTACATTAGTTTATAATTCCTGGTTTTTTGTGTGTGTTCAAGTTTTGTTTTCGGGATTGTTTTTAGGTTTGGTTTTAAGTTTTGTGTGTTGGTCCTTTGGACACTTTTGGTTTTTCTTTATAAAAAATAAATAATAATAATAATAAAATAATAATAAAGCAAGTCGTCAGCTTATGTCCTTATGAATGTTGATTGAGCCTAGGAGAATATGAAGTATTGGAATTATATTGCAGAGAGCTCCACAGATTTCACAAACTCATTAAAATAACATCGTTTGAAATTTATGATGCATGAAGTTGTTAGTTTGTCTTGACAAAATATGACAAAATAGGTGGTAGGCTCCATCCACATTTCAAGAAAGCAATGCATCCATCCATATCGTGCATTACATTCCACATTGCATATGCATTTCCATTATCTCAGTTACATTTCGAGCACATTCATTGAAAAGGTGTCAAATCCTCTTAGGGTCATTATATAACAAATACTAAAAGGACCCTAAGGCTGGGAACTGGTGGCCCGAACTATCTTGAACCGAGCACGATCTACACATATTAAAGAAGATCTTGAACAAAATGGTCAGAACCTCACTTGGAAGAATAGGTAAGGTGAAAAGAATACTTCATGTCTATCCCATCATGCAACATAATTTTTTTTAACAGTGGTTTTTACCACTCCCCTAAAGTTTAAAGCCCAAAATCGAAGTAGTAAGGATAGGGTTTAATTCTCATCTCGCTTAGGTTGAGAATCCGACTCCCCAAAGCTTTTGTTTTTCTTTCATCATCAATATTGGATTGGAAGGATCGTACTACGTGTCCCTGGCAAGGATGGGTAGTCATCCCCAAGATCCAAGAAAATCAAAAGTAAAGCCCAATCATGAATTATGGGGTTAATCTCCACCGGGGCTATAGACGCCTGTCTGGCAGTGGAGTATGCTCAAGCATGGCAACATGTCTTGCCTAAAAGCAAGACCACTGACTGCTCAAAAGGATAGACTAGCCTAACTGTTTCGTCCATAGCAGGTTAAATCATTTTGTTCAAGATAAGGTAATAAACTCCAGATCAGAGTAGTAAGGGTAGGATTAAATTCCCATCTCCTTAAGGGTGGGAATCCTTTTCCCCCAAAGCTCTGATTTCACTTACACTTGCACATGGGTTCAAGATGGTAGTGGCACATGACCAGCTTTGGGATCTGATAAATTAATTCAGTGTCTATAGTTTTGATCCTGGGAGGGTTTGACAGTTTTTTATATGTTTGTTCATGGTACTAGACAGTTGTCATATTTGTCATGCATTAAAATCTGAACAAATCATTCATAGCCCCGCATATGCATTCAGGTAAAACTGACAGTGGAAAGCTAAATGAGTTTCAAACGATAAGGAATGAATCACTACACACACACATTGAGCTGATGCTGAGTAATTCTAATTCTTCATGTTTTTCTCGTCTAGTTTCATTCTTTGGATATGGGCTGACGCTAGTATTAAAATTTTGAAGGTTTTCAGGTTTGGGTTCTTACCGAAATGCTCAGGAGCATTTCCCAGCAGAGTCGCCATTTGTTGTGGCTGTTCCACAACGTACCCCAAAATTGGGGACCCACCCTTCTTGTTTTTGATATTTAGTTGTGTTTGTCTTATTGGCATTCTACCACATCATTTTTACTGTTGCTACTCACGCAAAATCTTGCATTTTGGGTTGAAATACTTACTCCTCTATGTTTCCCTACGAGTTTCTGTGCCAGAATGAGTAAGTTCAAGGGTGTCGCGAAATCGCGACATGTCGCAAAATCGTGACATGTCGCGAAATCATGACATGTCATGAAATTGTGACCCAAATTGCGATAGAAGGTATGGAGGCCAAGCAGGTCATGAAATCATGACATGTCACAAAATCATGACACGTTGCGAAATCATGACCCAAAATGCAGCGGAGGCCCGAAGGTAAAATCGTCACGAAATCGTGACCCAAATTACGATAGAAGGTACGGAGGCCAAGCAGGTCGCAGCGAAAGGCCCGAAGATAAAATCGTTGCAAAATCATGACCCAAAATGCGATAGAGAGCATGAAGGTAAAACCGTCATGAAATCGCGACTCGAACTGCCATGGAGAGCACGAAGGTAAAACCGTCGTGAAATAGCGACATGTCGCGAAATCGTGACATCTTGCGAAATCGTGACAGGTTTCAAAAGAGCAAGAGCCGGGAAGAAGAAAATCAAGCTAACATATAACGAACATTAAGATTTGAAGTGATAATAGGAAAATTCTAACTATTGCCTTTATCTTTTGCAAGAAGACAGAAGAACGGAGCAAGGGGAAAGTGTCGCGATTTCGTGGCACGTCGCGTTTTCGCGACCAAGTGCAGCCAAAGAAGACGAAGGGGCCAACATGTCGCGATATCGTGACATGTTGTATTTTTGCGGCTGCCAGCAAGAGGAAAGACAAGAAGAGGAATGTTGTAGCGATATCGCGACTTGTCACGAAATCGCGGTCAAAGCAACGAAAGGAACAGTCAGCGCAAGGTTGTAGCGATATCGCGACACTTTCCAGCGCTTATGCTGTGGGTCCCAGGAAAGTCCATTTTATGTTTTTTAATACTGCAAGAAGGCAGATTTCGATGGATTGTCCCTTTTCTTCATGGGTTTTATATTTTAATAATACAAGAGGTCAGATTTTGGTGGATTGTCCCTCTTATCCGATACCTGTTTCATGGACATTGCATTTTAATATTACAGGGACAGAAAATGGATCTATATTTAAAAAAAACACTGCAGAGAGCCAACAACCTATAAATATCAAGATACATCTCAAACAAGAGGGGGGGGAAACTGCTAGAACAGAGTTGCAGTGTCAAAGGCGGAAAGCCATTCTGGACCTAATTTTTTGGGGTTTTTCTCCCACTTGTTCTATTTTTTGAGAGAAATTAGAAATCTCTGTTAGAGTAAATGATAAATCTTTAATACAGAGACTGTTTTCAGAAATTTGCATCTTGTGGACAAGAAAGAAGGAGATTCATCTTTGCATGCTACGGATTTAATGTCTATTTCTTTTCTATTTCAGATTTCGAGTTTGTAGATGAAGTTAAATGCAAGCATGCTTGGTTGCTTCATATGAATGCCCAAATCTGAAATTCATTTTAAAAACCCTAGGAGTTAGCACTTAGTCTATGGGGATTGTGCTGGTTTTGGCAGGTCCAGTAGGCTAGGTTGCATGCATGGAAACCTCGCATCTTTGGTTTTGTCGAAACTAGATAGCATCATATTGAACGCACTATATATTTTTTTAATTTCTTGCATCTGTCTTAGATTACTTTCTGCATTTTATTGATTCCATAAATTCTGCATTTTTATTTTTACAGACATTAAAATAAAAAATATAAAAACTTCAAAGTCAAAAACAATTTCATCATTGCAGGCTGAGATTTCATTTCCCTTGTTTCATGTTTCATTCACAAGCCTATGATGACATTCCCTTCATGAAAATCCTGATTTCATCGAAGGAGTTTTGTTTTACGGCCATTTTACAAAATTCCATTTAAAGCTTCATCATGGTCATATGAGGGCCAATTCTCATTCGTTTTATTTTGGTTCAATTAACAATCACTAAAGCTTCAAGGTAAAATAAACCAACATTGCCCCTTGTTTACAAGTTACTTGCAATCACTAAGGTGTTCCAAGCATTTACATCGAGTATCTTTATTCAAGATTATTAATACATATATGCAAAAATGCTAATATAGCGGAGACCTTGGAGAAGTTGTGTGTTTAACTTCTTTGCAAGAGGGGATTTGAGAACTCAAATCCTAATGGAGAGTGTAATTTCACAACTGGGTGAAAATACCACTCAACAGTGCTCCAACACAAAAAAATTGAATTCTAAATATTATAGATATAAACACTTCAAAAGCTTCTTACTCCTTTTTCCCATCCTCCACTTTGGGATTGTAATGGCTCAATTTTCTCAATCTTGTTGTATAAAGTGCATTTTTTTTAGAGACCAACACTATTAAACACTATAATTATACCTCATAAACACACCTGTAATGGTTCAAACAAGTGCAATTTCAATGTACACTGATATCAATCATCAAATGGGATGACTTTCACCTTGAGGGGGAACATACTTAACAATAGAGTGAATCTTGTATGTAGTGATCTACTCTAATACACTTGGTGATTGTAGTGACTAGTTATCCATGCAATCCGA
This sequence comes from Wollemia nobilis, assembly GCA_028583015.1. Taxonomy (NCBI): domain Eukaryota; kingdom Viridiplantae; phylum Streptophyta; class Pinopsida; order Araucariales; family Araucariaceae; genus Wollemia; species Wollemia nobilis. The sequence goes on from JAQPPZ010001493.1 coordinate 17,220,983, forward strand.
TAGGATGAGAAGATTACAATAAGGTCAATCATATTTGTTACAACAAACTTACAAAGTGAGGCATGACCCACTTTTGTTTAAGTACTCAAGAAGTACTTATTTTTCTTAGACCTATAGGACGACCCAAAGGCAAAATACCTAGAGGCAGATCCAGAGGCAAAATTATTTTGAGGCAGACCTAAAGGTAGACCCAAAGGAAAAATTATCCTGAGAGAGACCTAGATGTGACATGCCCAGAGGTGGACCTAGAAGTATTTCCCTAAGCAAGAGCAGCTAGAGCCAAAATCCAAAGCAGTTCAACCAAGAACCAAGAGTCAAGAACCATAAACAAAAGAGAAAGAGTGTAGATATTATTCCAAATAATGTAATAAGGGGAGATGTTAAAAACTACTAAATAATGTAATAATCTATTCTAACATACTAAGCATGAAATATCAAATAATTAAATAAGATAAAGATTAATTATTTTTGTGTATCCTTAGAACTCTTCACATGCAAGCCAACATATGCACCCTGGTTTCCTGCTACCTTTGAATTAAGAATTTCCACTATTTCCTATCTAAAAAGGTATACCTTTCAAAGAGAAAAGAGTAGAAAGCTAACTTGGTTTTTTCTAGGTTTACTATTGACACTGCTGGTGATAATACTTAGATGGAAGAAGCTCTATTTATTAATAATTATAAGAAATTGACTCAATAAATGGGTTTTAAATTGCATAGAATGTGATACTGGAAAGAATTATATAACAACACAAAAATAAATATTAAGTAAAGCCTTATGGTTTAGGAGATATTATCAAGTACTCCCTTCTAAGTGAAGGTTGATTACTAATGAACTACTCAAATAGAAGGCTAGCATTCCACAACAAGCCCAACAAGAGTTAAATAATAAAATCGATAGAAAAAAAGGAAATTATGGATTCCATCAATTCTTAAGTTTGATAGACATATACTCAACATTAATCAAAAAATATTTTTTCTTTATTTAATAGATAACACAATAAGCTCGGAGAGCAGGTAGCTATGTTAATCAGTCAATTCAATCCATAAATAACAAGACACTTATACTTGTTGATGTTGTGGTAAGATGTCAACCTTTTACGTACAGATATAGGAAGTGATTATTTGTATTCAAACCTTCAATATCTAATGCAGTGTATATATATGTTGTTACAACAAAACTATAGTGTGCGGCTACTACACATCTAGGAAAGATTGCCATAGCCAGATAGTTTCACATTTACCAATATTCTACTATGATAATTAATATATGTCATTGATGTTCAATTATAAGGTTGATTCACTTGGTAAATCTAGTTATTTTATAGATAAAATTTAAAATTTATTTTCATAAAATAAACCTTTTTTGCATTTACGAAACCAATTGAAAAAACATGAAATAATTATATTTTCTAACATAAAGAATTCCAAAGATTTAATTTACAAGAAAGCAACATAAGTATTTCATCCACCTCAGAGTCTTCCCTACCAATGCCACTTAAAAATATTTTTAGATCTATTTTAAAACTAATGAGGGCGTCTAAATGAAGCCCAATATCAAAGGTTTTTTATCCTTGAGGATAATGGTTAAATACATTAGATGTAGTATCCATAGCATGGCTTGTTCATAATATGCTTCCAAAGAGGATTTTAAATGGGACTTCACCAAATTTGTTTGAAAAAGGTGATATGGTTATTTCACCCGAAAGGATTCCTCTCCAACACTGTGATCGACGATGAGAGACTCAGATATTGCTGTGTAGGATCAAAACGGCTTTGGTATGTGCAAGTGCATGAATGTAGCCAGTGCCTAGTTTTTTAAAATGCATTTCTATTATATCTCACTTTAACTAAAAGTATGCAAAGAGAAAGGGAACAACTTATTATAATTAACACCACTAAAGCCATATTTTATACAGTCCAATGCTTCTAGTTGCATAGTAACATGACGATTGATAGATTTAATGTACTAATAACAATACTTAGTCAGTTTAAAAGAAAACAAGTCTCATTAGTGCAGACTCGGTACCAACACCATAAAACAACTATAATAGTGTATTCAAAAGCAATATAAATAGTTCATTAAATAATAATTTATGTACAACTAGAAGATCTCACCTTGTAACTTCTCTAAATAATATAAATTAATTATATACTCAAGCCCAAGAATTTGTTCAGAAAATAAAATCAGCACTCTTGCATAATATCATCAATTAGAAGGAAATAATTTAGAGCCAATTTTAGAATTAAAAATCCAACAAAAAGTAATCCACGGATTCTATCTAGTAGCATAGGTCATCTATCTTATAAAAAATAAAGGCTTCATACAAATTAATTTTACTTAAACTCCAACCTGTATTATTTTAATAAAGTGAAGTTACAACAACTTCCTATGTCCTTCTCAAGTTATTCTTCTTAGACTGAGCATAGTAAATCCACTTAGCATAACATTCCATAGCATGACCAGAAAAAATAAAATATATCCCCCTTTTTTGTTTTTTTCCATTTCAAAACTTATCAGTAAATTTCTACGAAACAAATTCACACCTATTATACATGCATATTGCCAAGTGGTAGGTGAAGTTATAACGGACCATATCATACACATCTTTAACCAGTATGATAAATGCATAAAATATTTTTATTTTATTTTATCTTAATTTCTAGATAATAAACTGCAAGAATACATTTGAAATTATTAAAGCAATATGCCTATTTTATTATTTTTAATTACTTTTATTTATATTTAATTTTATTTTTATTTATTTATATATTTTTAATTCTATTTATTAATAATTATAAAATTCAAAATCAATCACAAAAATGATTTGTGCCTCCATATTTTCTTCCCTACTGGTATGTTTCCATCTTCTAGAAGAGAATGGCTCCCATGCCTTGGCACTTTCCTTGCCATCGAAGGTTTAGATATTCATCTATTTAGAGGCATAGAATATATAACACACAATCCAATAAACAAGACATTCACACAATATCAGTAAAACATTCTAAATTATCCTATATGAATGCAATTGTGTGAGCATCATGTACTCATGAGCCACGGTGATATTTCGCATCACCATCATTTTCCATCTAATATTCAAGAAATTGTACCTACAAAACATTAGACATTAATAATATCTCATATAGGAAGCATATAACATCATTTAAATAACAATTATATTCACAACTAAAGATGCACCCTAGGATGGTTATTACATTATCTCCCACTAGAAATTAACATAGTCCTTGTGTTTTAATTTATCTCCACAAAATATTTCACATCTATATCCATTCATAGATCCATACAACAATAAAATATGTTCATGTAAGCAAATCCACGTAGTGTTTCATATATACATTAATATACATTTACATTCATAAATCCATACAACAATTAAAATAATTTATGTTCACTCAAAAAGAAAAGGAAATTGTTTCTTCATGTCTTCCACATTCTCCCATGTGGTATTTATGTTTGAGTACTAGTCTCATTGCACCTTATATTGATCAATATTTATCTTCCTTAAGCTCTTGTTTCTGAAACAAAGTATCCCAACTGGATAGACTTCAATGCACAAGGGATATGACATTTGCAAGTTAAAAATATTCCAAATGTGAGTGGAGTTAGCAACACATTTCCTAAGGAGGGACACATGGAAATTATCATGGATTTTTGATAAACTAGGTGGTAGATCAAGCCTATAGGCAACATAACTAATTTTACCTATAATCTCAAACGGTCCCATAAATCTAGGGTCAATTTTGGAATATTTAATGGAACTTTTGGAAAGTTTCACCCTTAACAAAGAATTCCCTCAATGTCCTCTTAAGGTCTGCATAGCTCTTTTGGTGGTTTGAGGTCTCCTTGAGCCTTTGGTAAATTCCTTTTAGTTGTTCCTCCATATCCTTTACAGTATACAACCTGATCACTACTTGATCCTCTAGATTATCCCAAGATAGAGGAGTCCTACACCTTCTCCCATATAGGGCTTCAAATGGGGCCATACCTAATGAAGCATGATAGCTATTATTGTAAGTAAATTCAACTAGGTATAGGTAGTCCTCCCATTTGGTTTGTTGGTCCATACAGTAATACACAACATATATTCAAGGACCTGATTCACACTTTTAGTTTGTCCATCTATTTCAAGGTGATAAGAAAAACTGATATTGGGCTTAGTACACAAATCTTGATGTAATGCTTGCAAAAATTATGATGTAAAGTAGGAATTCCTATATGAGATAATAGCCTATAGAAATCCATGAAATCGAAGTATCTCTCTAGAAAATTTATTTGCAATGGTAGGTGCATCATCTTGTACATTTCCAAGTATGAAATGTGCAACTTTGGTTATTTTATCCACTACTACAAGTATTGCATCATGTCAAAATTTGGTCTTGGGTAAACCAACCACAAAGTCCATGGAGACAACCTACCATTTTTGTGTGGGAATATCATGTGGGTACAATCGATCGACTAGATGTAAATGTTCTGCTTTGATCTTTTGGCATTCTAGACACATGGTCACAAAGTTGTTAATATCATTCTTCATCCTTTGCTAATAAAATGTCTTCCTTAGACTCTCTGATAGGGAATTAGGTGTGTGAATTAATAAATATTAAGGATTAAGGTGTCGTTATCATTAAATGCACCCTTATCCAAAATATGTCATGTAATACCTATTTATAGGCGTATGTTATCAATGGAATACAACTAAGTTTAACTTGAAATTCTTTAACTTGATCAACTAAATCATAGTGACATTGTGACATAGAGGCTATGTGTCCTCTTCTACTCAAGGTATCTACTATTTTATTTTCTTTAACCTTGATATATTCGATGTAAAAATCATATTTTTCCAAAAAATCATCTACCGATGTTTTCTAGCATTCAACAAGGGTTGTGTAAAGATATACTTTAAACTTTGGTGATCCATTTTAAACTCAAAGTTTTTCCTAAGTAAATAATGCCTCAAAATATTGAGAGCATGTACTAATACTACCAATTCTAGGTCATGAGTAGCATAATTTACCTCATGCCTCTTAATTTTTCATGACTCATAAGCAATAACCACTTCATCCTAAGTAAGGACTCCTCCTAATCCTTCAATAGAAGCATCGATGCAAACTATGAATTTTATAGACAGATCGGGTATTTTGAGAATTGGAGCAGTTGTTAACCTCTCCTTTAGAATTTTGAAAGCTTCCTCACACTAATTCACCCACTTGAAAGCCTTCCATTTTCTTTGGAGATTTGTTATGGGTTGACCAATTTTGTAAAAACATTTTATAAAATACCTATAATAACTTGCCATTCCCATGAAACTATACACTTTAGTTACGTTGATGGGTGTAGGCCAATTAATAATGGCTTCAATTTTCTTTGTATCAATAGCAACTCCATCAACAGATTATATGCCCCAAATATTGTACCTAAGGGGTGTAGAACTCACATTTTGATAACTTTCCATATAACTAATTTTTCTTGAGGGTCTCAAGTACAATTCTCATATGTTGGTCATGTTCTTCCTTGGTCTAGGAGTAAATTAGTATATCATCAAGAAATATAAACATAAAATAATATAGTTGCTCCCAATAGACACCATTAATGGGATTCATAAAAGCAACTAGGGCATTCATTAAATCAAAAGGTAGGACCTTGAATTCATAATGGTCATACCTTGTTATAAAGGCAATATTGTGAGTGTCTTACTCATAAATTCTTAGCTAATGATATCCTGATTTGAGGTTGATTTTAGAAAAGATAGTGGGTCCTTTTCAATTGATCAAAAAGATCATAAATTCTAGATAAAGAATACATATTTTTGATAGTAACCTTGTTAAGCATTTAGTAATCTATACACAACCTTAAAGAACCATTCTTTTTCTTGACAAAAATAACTAGAGCACCCCATGGAGATACACTAGGCTTGATGAGTCCTTTTTCTAGAAAGTCTTGAAGTTGTGTCTTAAGCTCTTGTAACTCAATAGGGGTCATCCTATAAGGTGACCTAGAAATTGGTGCAACTCCAAGAAATAGTTCTATAGAAAAATAAAATTCTCATTGTGAAGGTCCTGGAAGGTCTTTAGGGAATACATCCTTAAACTCACTTAGTATGGGGTACTTTTGGAAGAGGTCTGAGTTAGCTTTGATTTCTTCCTTTTATTCAAATTTACCACATAAATCATTCCTCCTCTTTTTATTGCCTTCCTAACTTGCATGGCTGATAACAAATATGGTCTAAAGGAACCACGATCACAATGAATTCTAATTTATTGATTAGATTCATTTGTGAATTCTATCCACCTATATTCAAAATTAATAAGGGCTTTGTGGACTATAAGCTAATATAAACCAAGATTGATATTGAAGAAATGCAAGGGAACTACATATAAGTACCATCTGCTTTTACCTTGAGGTAGGATAATATGAGGGTTGAAAAGACATTGATTAACTAAATAGGTTTGTCCTAGTCCATATTCTACCTTCCATATATTTTCCAAATATCCAAGTTTTTTTGATATGTCCCTCACTATGCTAGTATAAATAAAACTATCTGTAGCTCCAATATCAATTAAAATATGCATATTCCTATCATAGATTTTACCATTCAAAATAAAAGGTGTAGCTTACCCATCGAGTGTAGAATTACCTGTTGCTACAAATATGCAATGAGTTGATTCCTTAGGTGCCTTCTTTCAATATGCCCTCTAAGGGCATTTGTTTGCAAAGTGGGGACCACCACAAACATAACAATTGGGGGAGCCCTATTGTCCTTTCCACTATCCTCCTTCTTGTTTTGTGGCATTGATTCCTTTCCCTTTTCCTATAATTATTGTCTCTATTTATTTCTCCTTGGGTAACCCTTTCTATCCCTTCTATATTTTTTGTTTTAGAACCTATTTCTATTTATGTTCACATACTTGGATCTATCCCTTTACTTAATCCTTTTGTTTTGTTCTTTTCCCATCTTAAAAATCATGCACTCTTTATTTTTCTAAGTTCATCCTTTTCTTTCTCAGATAGTTTCTGATAGTTAAAGTATTCTTTCTTGGCTTACTTATTAGCCTCTTCCTAAAAAGCGAATTCATAATCTTGGGATATCTTCAAGGTTGAGTAAGTTAATTATAGTTCTAATATTTGGGTGAAGTACCAAAATAAACTTGTGTACCTTTATTTCTGGTATGTACTTTAGTAGATGTATTAATTTTTGGTGATATTATCGAATAGATAATGTTTCTTGTTGTAGGATGGTGAACTCAGTAAATTTTTCTATGTAGAACTAATTAGTCAAAGATCTCTATATAAACTCTTCTACAAATTCCTACCACTTGATATCCACAACTTCGATGTTCTTTCATTTCTTATAAGTCTTCCACCAATCTAAATTTATTCCTACTAGATGAAATACAGCCCACACAGCTCTAGATTCATATGATAATATTTTCATGGAGAAGTATGTTTCAACTTCATTTAACCAATTCTTTGCAGCATCACCATCCTCTCTACCATCAAATTTTGTGATCTTAACATTTTCCATGTCCTTTTCTAATTCAACACCTACTCGGGCTCTACTAGTCCCTTTAGACCCGATAGGTGCTTCCTCCTATCTACCCTCAGGTTCTTTACCCTTGTTCAAGTTTTCTATCAACTTTTGTTGTTGGACAATTAGTTCATGTTGTTGATCAATTTGTGCATTTTAGTGTCTCATTTTTTCTTTTTGTTCCATTTTTACTTGAAGCAATTAGACTACCTTAGCCAAGTTCCCATCCTCTCCAGTAGGTTCATTAGTTTGAGGCTCATTAATTTATTTCAACTATCTCTATATTTGGATACCTTTTCTAACTTCCTTGTGTGGTCCTCTTTGTGGTCTAACAGTGGAATTTTCCTAATCATATATTGTAGGATTCCTAGAATATCCATCCCATAATATTTATGTCATTTTACTTATGCAAAAGAGCTATGTTAATTGTTTGGTTTGAGTTTATCAAGCTTACAAAGGATAAAATTTAGAATCTTAAAACTTAAGGATATTATAACCTAGCACTTTGATACCACGTGTAACAACAAAAGTTTGCTCACCTAGTTGTACAACCCAATCAAGCTCACTATTTTCACATGGGAATTTTTTTGTCTAGTTTTGAGTTAATTATTTTTATTATCACCCAATATTTTATTAGTATGAGCCACTTTTGGAATTAGAACCATTGCAGATGGTCTCCCAAGTGGACAATATTGGTCAAATCCTATAGGAGGTGCCTTTTTGTGGAACCATCTTCTCATCCTCTTGTTTTGGTATGAGAACGTAGATTCATGGTTGGGGTTATACTCTAGGGCCCATACACCTAGAGGGTGGATGCATACTATCTCTATCCCTTAACATGAGGAACCTAGACTTATCTTAGCCTTTCTATTTCATATTCTATCTTGTAAGGGGGGTTAGATATATGCCTTGTGCCTAGTTAATTGAACATTGCACTAGGGTTAACTAGGACCATGTCATTTCCCTGGCTTTAGACCTATAATCACTTTTCAAGTTATGATTAATGACTAGTTGTCCCATTCCAACCGTCTTGAATTATTCTAGCTTCTTAGTCACGCTATATTTTTACTAATCATAATGTGTACAATGTCCCATCACTATACTACTCATACAATGACCTACAAGAGGTATCCCATACCACCACTCGTTAGCTTCACGTCCTGGTCTATCTCGTTAGAAATGCGATCGTTCTTGAGTCATAGGGGTTACAAATTGTAACCACTGGTATTTGGTGTTTATGGCCAATCGTCCTTCAAGCTGAATTTATTGAGATCTTAAGATTTCCTAAGAAGGTTTAAAGCTTATCTAATTTTTCCTTCATACATTTACACTTTATTATAATTAAAAACATAAAAATCATATTTTTTTATAATAGAAAGTATAAGATAACAAAATATTATAAAATTTACTATATTTGGCTTATCTATTAAAATGAAGAAGCATTTTTTTTAAATTTATGCAATGACATATAATAAATATTAGCCTAACTTATTCCATAATTGTAGCACCCTAAAATTGGCGCAGTCAAATTGGAATAATTACATTCACCTTAGTAAATAAATTTAAATTCAAATTTAACCTCCCAAACCGCCCGTTAACCATCGAGAAACCCGTTTCCCCTTTTTCCGTGCCATTTTTAGAGGTTGTTTTGACCGTTGGACGATATCGTCGCCGATCAGACGATATCGCCCCAGATTTGACGATTTCGTCTGGACTAGAACGTCCAGACGATTTTGTCGCAAAACTGAATTTGCATAGTTGGAATCCATTCCAACGGGTCTCCAATCCGGGCAGAAGCGTGTCTGCGCCATTGGGACCCTCCCCCGTTGGAGATCTCCCAAATTGGGAAGATCTCCAACCTCCCAACAACTCTCCCTAAGCCTATTTAAACTCTAGGACATTCCCTCCCCAACCCCTGGCTGAATTTTATCTGCAAGTTGAATCCCTCTGCACTAAAACACCTTAATCTTATTTTTGCACTAGTCCTATAGCAGTTTTTATGCAGGTACACCATTGATTTTCAACCGGAGCCAGCACCCATCACCGCCGACGAACCTGTCAAGATCGGAGGTGATCCTGTCAAATTCGAGACGATTTCGTACTGATGCGAGACGATCTCGACTGCAGTCCACATCGAGGCAATCAGTGCCTGGAGTTTGCTTTTCTTAACTTTGCCTCAGTTATTTTGTTTTACAAATTAGATAATCTATTTAGTTTTTATCCTATTTTGCATCTGGAGTTCACCCATCTAGTCTAGATTGCATGTTAAGCTCACAATCTGCCATTAAAGTACAGACAATTTACTTTTATTTCTGTTTTTAAACTTTGTTCAGTATTCAGTTTATTATTTGGCATATTTTGCCTCTGTTTGCATAGTAGGAGTTCTTGCATTTTGCATCTATTCTCTGTTTTGTAGGTTTCTGACGAATTCGTCAGATCTCAGACGATCTCGTCTGATTGCAGGCGATTCTGTAGAATTCCAGATGATCCAGACTGCATCAACCGCCAGAATATTCTTCGGACATCTGGATCAGGTATTCCCCATTTTCCTCCTGTAAATTCTCTGTTTTTTGCTTTCAAAATTTGTTTTCTGTATTCATTGAAAGTTGCATTTTCATATAGATTAAGTTAGATTCATTCGGCCAAACCTAGGATGAATGCTTAAAGGATAAAACGAACTCATCTAAACACATTCCAAAACCTAGGCGTGGAAACTGCCATCAAATGTTTCCTGGTGAACCCACCATCCGTCGAAAAATCACCAAAACACACCTCCCTTGAGAGGCGGGACCTTCGTAAAGTCCTCTCGTCCGAGGTACCGCACCATCCTTTTCCCATCCTCCTTTCGGGCGCGGATCCAATAGCCTGAAGGTAGGGATGCGAAAAATTTGGAGCGATACATTTTGGTGAACCCGACGTGAATGCATCATAACCTTTTGAAAACAAAAACAAAAAAATATATATGTATACAAGAAAAACAAAAACAAAATCATCATTTCAAGTTTGTATGTTTTATATTCAATCCTAAATAGTAGATGCTAAATATTACTTTTAGAAGTACTAAAGAAACCATGAGTTTTTACTCAAATCAATATGAGTCCATCGAGTAATGTTGAAAGAATTCAGCCAAATACATTTGTTGATTATGACCAACCTTATCCCTATTCAACATCACCTCCATCACATTCTTCTTATTTTTCATCCATAACCCAACAAAACAATCCCTTTGCCAATCCTCTTCATAACGATATTATCTATTCTCCCATATATCCATATTATGTCTATCAATCCACATATAATCCTCCACCACCTTTTCAATACTCTTCTTTCAATACAACACATCCATTTCAACAAGAAAATACTTATTCTTCCAATTCTACCATGCACTCACCTCCTACATCGCAATCTTCCTGTCATCATTCTACCCATAATAAAGAAAGTAGAGGTGAGAAACCATTAGGTCCTTTTATGACGAAATTCCTAAGGCATTTATCAAAAACCTCTCAAAAACCTTCATCACGTAAATTTACTAAGCTCAATCAACCAATGGATATAATTCTCAAGTATTTACTTGACACAAATAAGATTGAACTCCCTTCCATAAGACAACCTAATACCACATCAGATTGGTTTAAACCTGAGCTACATTGTGAATATCATAGAGTAGATGGACATATGACACAAAATTGTAAAGATTTAAGATGTGCAATTCAAGATTTGATTGATGAGGGTCTTTTTAATATAAAGGAATTACAATCTACAACTGATTATAAATCTCCAGTAAACAATCAAACTCCTACACAACAAATACCAATAATCAATCAAGACATGGGGATCTCCCAAGAACCCCTATTCAATTATCAACAACAAGAAACCAATCAAATATTGCATGTTAATGTGTCCCATCATGATGATATTATTAATATTGTAACAAAAACTACAAATGAGCAACCTCAAGTTCAATCAACTCAATCCGATATTCAAGATATGGATTCCTCATTTGACCAACCTTCAAAACTATCTTTGGCTCTAGAGAATGATCCAAAATGGAATGTAAGCATAGAAAGCTCATCTTTAGAATCAAAATCTCAATCTGAAATCCACTTTGATAACCAACAACAAGTGATTAATCCTCAAGCAAAGATATCCCTTTTAGAAGTATTACAAATTTATCACAAGGAAATTTTGTTCAAAATACCTAGCCAACAATTTGTTCCTCATCATATTTTCTCTAAGAACATAATTAATGGTGTAAACCCTCTTGAGGTTAACCATATTTCATTCTATGATGAGGATATTCCTTCCTCTACTCCACAAGAAGACTCCTATCTTTACATTATCGGATCTAGTAAAGAAACACCTGTTAAAACTATCATGGTAGATAATGACTCTTCTCTTAATTTATGCACTTATCAATTATTTCAAAAACACAAATTAAAGGAAGAAGATAGTAATGAATCAAATGTTATTATAAAATCTTTTAACAATGAAATTCAAGAACCTCAAGGTACTATAATTATTCCCCTTAATATTGGATCCAAGATCCTGGATACTTTATTCTATGTAGGATATTGTCCTTCACCTTACAACCTACTTCTCCAGAGTCCTTGGATTCATACGATGAGGGTTGTCCCTTCCACTCTTCACCAATGTTTGAAGTTTGAACTTACAAATAAAATTGTTACCATACATGGTGACCCAAAACCATTTGAAGAATATTTAACGATTGAAACATCAAGTTCTATACATTCTCTATTGTCACAATTATCTTCTATCCATCACTTTTCTTCATCCATATATGATCATCCTTGTTTACCAAATAACACTCATGCATATCTTTCACATATACTTTCTCCATCTTATCAAGACTTGGAATATAGTAATAAGAATGAAGAACTTTCTTATCCTTCTTACATTTTATTTTGTAACATGATCAATTTTCCACATATAAAAGTCAAATCTTTTTCTACATTATTCTACATTATAACAAAGCTTTTGTTATCACTACCTTTTATTCATCACCTTCTATTCTTACCTTCACCTCAACCAGATTATCCTTCAAAACCTCCTTTGATTTTGAAGCAACCTTAGACATGCTATACTCAAATAACCTTGTATAGTGTATATAGATCATCTTGTATATACCACCAATTTCAATTCATAAATTAAAATCAAAATACAAAAAAAAAAAAATCAAAATCCTCAAAATCTTCAAAAAAAATACAAATGCAACTAAGGAACTTAAAGGTAAATTTGAGCCCAACTGGCTCGGACCATACATCATTATTGCAAAATTTGAATCAGGAGCATATAAATTATCTACCTTAGATGGTAAAGAACTTAAAGAACCCATGAATATTTTACATCTCAAACGTTACTATGCATAAATTTGGTCATTTCATCCATGTATATATTTGTTCAAAGTTACTCTCTTATATTTCTTTCAATTTATAAAAAAAATCAAAAACACCAAAAACATTCATAATCATCCAAAAATCTTCAAAAAACTATCTATTGCATTTATTTAAAGCACTTATTAAGTTCCTTTTGCTCAAAAACAAAAATCTAAATAAAAATCTAAAAACAACTATATGCTTGACTCTTTCGAAACCAAAACAATATACGGAAGAAAGAGAGAGTCAACATTCTCCAACTTCTCAAAAAATCATTTATATATATTTTCTTACAATTATTGCGGTTATATGTTTCAACTTATTTTGGATACAATTAGCATTTATTTGGCATCCCTCACTTGCACACTCACAAAAAAATAAATATCTTGCTTTTATCTGGCATGATTACTAATCTCTCTTATATCAAAGTTCACAAAATTCAAATTAAATAAAGTTTGAGCATAGAGAATTGATCTTGTTATTTACTTAAACCAAGCACATCTTTTCACAATAAAATGATTATATTTGTAATTTCCATGTTTTGCTACATAGTAGAACTGATTTCTTGGGTGAAAAGTTTCCCCTGCTATCCTATCATGCACATGGTCTAGAATCTTTGAGAATTGGCAAAAGGACAAGCTCACCCCTACCCAGAATAAAAATCCCTTGCTCTACAGCTAATCCGAGCAAGTATCCCTAGCACAAAAAAAAAAAAAAAAAAAAAGTTCAAGAAAGAAAAAAGAGAAAAGAAAAATGTTATTTCAGCAATATTCCAAGCATTATCAAGCAAAAGAAATACAAAAGAAAAAGAAACAAAGTTCAAAAGAAAGCAAGAAAGCAATAAAATCCCTTTCCCTACCCTTTGAAAAGAAAAGAAGGGTTGATGAGCTTGAATCCCTGGAATTCTCAATTATTCGAAAACTGTGAGGTAAGCCCCATAACAAGTGGTTTGTGCCCAACCTGCTTGGCCTTGGGTAACTCCTAGCGTGGCGATATGTCTGTCACATTAGCGACCTTCTTTTGTATAGACCTATGTCTGCTTATGGATTAGCTAGCTCTTGATAATCCAACCTACATAGTAGTCTAATATGGTTATATGCATCTACATCATGGTTAATGAACACTTATTTGGTTTCTTCAAATCACTTGTATCATAGTATCTTGCTCAAACCTGGTAAATGAACAATACAATTGCACACACATTTGTATTTGAGAGATTTTGTCTATCATTATGATAAATCAAGATTGGAAATGAATTCACATATGCACATGGGATTCCCTATAAATCTAATTTTTGTCTTCAAAATACTTTGAAATATTATTTTTGCAACTTGTTTGGAATAATCAAGTACAATTATTTTTTAAAAGACAACTATATAATAGAAAAATCACAAATTTCTTTCAAAACATATCATATATATCATATCGACTTTCGCGACGATGGTATAGTTTCAAAACCAAAATTGGAATTTTATGCCTAGCGCAAGTCCTCATTTTCATATTTTATGTTCATCAAAAATCAATCATGCAATAAAACTATCTATTTTCTTTGATTTTCGCGATGATGGTATAAGTCTATACCTACATATTCTATGCCTAGCGCAAACCATTGTAACAATTTTTATTCCCCCATTTATCAAAACTCATAAAAACCATATGACTTCATTTTCTTACAACAAATTTTACTTTTCAAAAGAATGCACATTTTCATTATTTCATGTCCTTATGTCAACCTTTTGCAATGACGGTATAATTCCTAAGGAATTATTCAACAATTTTATCACACTTAGGAATTTATGCCTAGCAAAAATCATTTTTTACAAATATTTCATGCATAATATTTTTATGGAAATCTGAAAACAAACCATCATCATCATCATCATTTGCATCATCACAACAAAGTCTTAAGACAGTCTCTTAAGCACTCTTTCACTTTTCACAATATTTCTATAAATGGGATTAGCTTGACGACCGAGTGAGCAGCGACTCCATGAAATGGTCTATAATAGCGACAATGTCCTTTGAAATTATTGTTAAAAGTCCCCTTTTGTTTTATCAAATCATTGCATCACAAACAAACAATTTGTTACATCAGATTATTTCATCAATATTACAGCATGACATCAAAAGGTATAAATTCTTTTCCAACGACATAATTACAAGCATTATCAAAATCAATTAATCAAAGCATCATCAATATACTACATAACATAAGTCATATGATCAAAAATATCTCATCTATATATATATCTCAAAAAATTATGTACATCATATCGATAGATTGGTATGCCACACGGGCGGCGGGGGGGCTCAACCATTTTTTTCTCCAGAGCTCTAAAAACAGTAAAATGAACAATAACAATGAATTAGGGTTTTACCCTATTTTTCTTAATTTTATTCAACAATAATTTTTTTGCTTTTTCGCGTTTTTACCTCAAACGTTCGATTTGGGTAAAAACACGGAGGGGGCACCATAGTAAGTTGTCGTACGATTCGACCAAGAATCGTCGCCTAAAAATGGGAATAATTTTTGCTTTCTCGTAGATCGAGAAGAACTCTTCTTTAACGCATTTTCTTTGGAAAATTCGCTAAAGAGGGGGCAAAATGTAGCACCCTAAAATTGGCGCAGTCAAATTGGAATAATTACATTCACCTTAGTAAATAAATTTAAATTCAAATTTAACCTCCCAAACCGCCCGTTAACCGTCGAGAAACCCGTTTCCCCTTTTTCCGTGCCATTTTTAGAGGTTGTTTTGACCGTTGGACGATATCGTCGCCGATCAGACGATATCGCCCAGATTTGACGATTTCGTCTGGACTAGAACGTCCAGACGATTTTGTCACAAAACTGAATTTGCATAGTTGGAATCCGTTCCAACGGGTCTCCAATCCGGGCAGAAGCGTGTCTGCGCCGTTGGGACCCTCCCCCGTTGGAGATCTCCCAAATTGGGAAGATCTCCAACCTCCCAACAACTCTCCCTAAGCCTATTTAAACTCTAGGACATTCCCTCCCCAACCCCTGGCTGAATTTTATCTGCAAGTTGAATCCCTCTGCACTAAAACACCTTAATCTTATTTTTGCACTAGTCCTATAGCAGTTTTTATGCAGGTACACCACTGATTTTCAATCGGAGCCAGCACCCATCGCCGTCGACGAACCTGTCAAGATCGGAGGCGATCCTGTCAAATTCGAGACGATTTCGTACTGATGCGAGATGATCTCGACTGCAGTCCACATCGAGGCAATCAATGCCTGGAGTTTGCTTTTCTTAACTTTGCCTCAGTTATTTTGTTTTACAAATTAGATAATCTATTTAGTTTTTATCCTATTTTGCATCTGGAGTTCACCCATCTAGTCTAGATTGCATGTTAAGCTCACAATCTGCCATTAAAGTACAACAATTTACTTTTATTTCTGTTTTTAAACTTTGTTCAATATTCAGTTTATTATTTGGCATATTTTGCCTCTGTTTGCATAGTAGGAGTTCTTGCATTTTGCATATATTCTTTGTTTTGCAGGTTTCGATGAATTCGTCCGACAATTTGTCGATCTCGACAATCCGTCTCATCGACGAATTCGTCAGATCTCAGACGATCTCGTCTGATTACAAGCGATTCTGTAGAATTCCAGACGATCCAGACTGCATCAACCGCCATAATCTTCTTCAGACATCCGGATCAGGTATTCCCCATTTTCCTCCTGTAAATTCTCTATTTTTTGCTTTCAAAATCTGTTTTCGTATTCATTGAAAGTTGCATTTTCATATAGATTAAGTTAGATTCATTCGGCCAAACCTAGGATGAATGCTTAAAGGATAAAACGAACTCATCTAAACACATTCCAAAACCTAGGCGTGGAAACTGCCATCAAATGTTTCCTGGTGAACCCACCATCCATCGAAAAATCACCAAAACACACCTCCCTTGAGAGGCGGGACCTTCGTAAAGTCCTCTCGTCCGAGGTACCGCACCATCCTTTTCCCATCCTCCTTCCGGGCGCGGATCCAATAGCCTGAAGGTAGGGATGCGAAAAATTTGGAGCGATACAATAATATATAATCAACTTAACTCAATGGTAAATATTAAGATAACTTTCAATTCTTTGATTAAAAACAAAAGGGAACTAAAAGGGATTCTAGCAACTTCATGAAACCTCATGCCAAAAATTCAACTTAGAAAGAGTATAATATAAGATTTCCATGTGCATGATCTATACGTGCATGTATAGATCATGAACTTTAGTTTAATATCATCTTTGAAATACCCTTATTTTAAATGATTCCATGAATTTTAATAATAGAACAAATAGATAATTATTATGTTTGACATATGATAAAAAATGATGAAACACATTTACTTAAGTGATCACCCCATTAGTGCATATATTTTGTGGTTGCTCATTTTAGGTCAGGTAATAATATCTATCAACTAAATAAAATTTAATATTCCAATAGTAAGCATGAAACATCAAATAATTAATAAGATAAAGATTAATTATTTTCGTGTATCCTTAGAAATATTCACATGTAATCCAATGTATACACCGTGGTTGCCTAAGCTAAATCAACATTGGGACTTATTTTCTACAAGGACTAGATGGAATTCTAGATTTCAGAATGTTTGGGCTACTTATGTTGAGCCCAAGTAATATTTTTTTGCATAGAGCTTGTTGTGTCAAGGTCTTCCCTTGGGAAACATTTGAAGCACCTTGGAATTCCTAATTGTAAATATCCTTTTGTGGTGTACCCAAGCCTTGTACTCACCTATTTTGAAATTGCAAAAGATCTAGGTAAGCTTAGGAATGGGTTCTTTCCTTTTTTTTCCATTTATAGCTACAAGATTTTATTTGCCCCAAGCTCTTCTTGGGGACTCTTTTCCTTTGTCCCTCCCACTTTTTGAAGTGTGGAACGTATTTAGGATTATCCTACTCTTTCATATTTGAAAGTCTCATAATAAATTGTTTTTAAAAAATATACACCTTTTGTCATATTTAATCATTCTTACAAAGTAGAAGTTTTTAATGACAAAGTTGCTATGGATTTGGATCACTTGCAAGTTCTTCTGGTGCACTAGGCCAATGCTTCATGTATAATCAGTCGAATCCCCCTAGAGCACTATTCTAAAGATCATTTTTTATCTCGCTCTCACTGTCAACCTCCATCATATGCAAGAAGTGCTCCTATAGACAGGCATTGGTCCTTGCCCTCACTAGTTAGGAAGAGGTCTAATGTTGATATTGTTTTTTTGTCCTGCCAAGTTGAGGGGTGGGATTATGTTCAACCAGTTTCACTTGGGCTAGTTGTTGGTTAGAGTGATGTGAGTACTGAAGGCCTTAATCATGATTTAGAGGGGTGGATTCACATTCCATAATCACTAGCAATTTATGTAGGACAACACACCAGGGCACATTACTCCATATGATATGCTTTCTTTGATGTAATGATCATCAATGATCATGATTGGTAAACTTGTATTTTTTTAGCGACTTTGTTTCCTAAACCTTGTCATTGAGGGTTAGTTTGATTCCCCATGGGGTGTGTTAGCCCACCCACTTTTTTTATTGTAAAGGATTTTATTTTAATTTAATATAGATTTTATTTTTCATCAAAAAAAATATTTTCATAAAATAAATTGTAGTAAACCACCCCTGTTCTACAATAGTTTTTGTTTTTTGATTTCTGCTTTTTTTATTTTTTTGTGTTTTTTTACTGAAGTAACAACGTATAAGATAATACAACAAAACAGAGTTGCATGCAACAATACCCGGATGCATAAAACTCTTCTAAATCAATATTCAAGAGAACCCACAAACATGCAACTAAAATCTCTAAATAAATGAATGACATGTAACTATTTCTGTAGATTATTACAAAATAATGCACAAATAACAATACCCAGATACATGAAACACTTTAAAATCAATTCTCACGAATACCTAGTAACATGCAACTAAAAATCTGAAGGATAGGGTAACATGCAACTAATTCTGACGAATTTAATTATCTGGCATACAAAGTAACAATACCCAGGTGATCAAATCAACTCAAAAAATGATACAAACATACCCTTTTGCTGCTATAGATTTTGAACAACAATATATCATCACATGCAATGATACCCAGATGGCCAAATAGTTTCAAAATAATAATACAAGCATAGCCTTTTCTGCTATCAATTTTGAATAGCAATATATCATCACATGCAATGATACCCATAATGGTGCACTCAGTATAAGAGAGTCTCTGACTAAAGATGCCATAATTTTCTCTGAAACTTTGTCAATCTCCAGTAAATCCCCTATGAAATATCTTTGTGAAATACAATCTCGATCTCTGATTGAAATCAACAGATAAATACCCATAGGTGATCTTTCACACCCTTAGATATTGTTATTGAAGGAGGTTTTCGTTCCCAACAACCTTTTGAAGTTCTGCAACCAGAGCTCCAAATTATCCTAAGAGAAAACCAAATTATGAAATGTCTAGAATGTCTATAATGAGAGCAAGCAATTGAATATCTAGACCTTTTGTTGAGACAACTCCATTTGCACACTCAATGTGGGATAAAACTTAAAATATATTTTCTTTTTAAGTCCCATGTCCCCTTTTTTACCTAGGCACTCAACAAGGGGTCAACAAATTTATTTTATAACTTAAGTTGTTGCCTTTTAAAACATAAAGTCACTTTACGAAATAAAGTAACTTTATAAATAACATAACTCCCAAGTCACTTTATAAAATATTATTTATCACTTAAGTGACTTATGTCCCCTCATATCTCCACTTTATAAAATAAAGTTATAACTATATTAAATTAAATATTTAATTTAATTTAATATAATCAAACCTTTGTTCATTAAAATATCTAACCTCTGGTTAATCAATCTACCAACTGAAGATAAATTTGGATACCCTTTTCGATGAAGAACAACACTACGCTACCCTCCGACTAGAAACCCTAAAATTTTACTTACTAAAAATAGTAAGTCCATGCTTCCATGGTCATAATGGCTCTGAAAAAAGGCAATAGAAAGCACTCGGCATCCAGATGATGACTAAACAACCTCTATTAGGCTCCCACACACTTGTCATAGCCTATGGGAGCCCATAAGTAGGGTATAACACCATAACAAGTTGACTGCTCCTCCCCAAAGATTGCTTGTCCCCAAGAAATATTCAATTATATTCCATTCAACTGTTTGCTCTTTGTCACCATCACATAAAATACCAGGATCCCAAACCATTTTCAGGAGAATACCACTCTATTGATGCCGCACCACTCTGATCACCATAGGAAATCCTTTGCATCTAAACTACCCATGTCTCTCTTGAATCCCAATAAGGTAATCATCCACAAAAACAAGACTGAGATTACTATAAGGTCTGAACTTTGTGTTGTGAGTCAACTCATGCATACCCAATTCAACACGAACTAAATCTACATTCACACTATCCAACTAGAATTGGTGCCCTCGCAAAAACACTTTGTTCATCATGATAGCATATTGCTCATAAAATATTTGCATAATAATCCAATTAAAGTGCTGATATATATTCAAAAAATACAAGAAGTAGAGGAGGACAAAAATAACAACTTCAAAAACAATAGTCCTAGGAATGCATCTACCATCAGAATCAACAAACACTATGCTAACACTCAATCTCTGAGTGTCAAATAAGCTGACCCATTCATCCCAACTACCCCAAACTACTATGCATCTTGAAGAAAAAATCAGAGGATGGGTATTCTATCAACATGAATTATTTGTCATGATCCTTTTTAGGAGGCTGAATGGTCCACTGGTGAACAACTCTATAGTTTTCCAAATATGAATTTTGCAAAATCAACATCCTCCAAGTTCCATAACTACAGTAAAAATGTAACATAATAGTAGAAAACAAAATCCAGACATAATCCAAATTGAATTTACCTCCCATCGAATCTCCAACTCTGAATACACCTAGTATTTTCTCATAATATCCCTCCAATCCACCTATGTGAACGTAAATGGATTGATAATGTGGCTGCCTAAAGATTGAACAACACCATTCCTTCTCTTTTGTTGATCATAAATCCTCCAAGGTATGCCTCTTATGTCATCCTTGATGTCTAGCATCACACACATGAAGTCTTGAGTTAAATAAATTTCCCTCAAAGTGACTTCACCGCACTAAGGTTACACAATAAACCTGAAGGTGAAAAATTTATCAAAAATAAGTCTACCATCATCTGAAGTCTCCCCTGCTTGGCTTGCTACTCCATCAACCACTGATTCAATGTGACTCCCTTCTTCTGGGTGTGAATCCACAAGATCCATATGTAGGTGATAATGACCTGTACTATCCCAATATGTCATAGGAAGCAAGTCAACATCATGCACCTCAAAGAGTGGGTTGTCAAAGGATGTCTTGTCCATATCAAACAGTGGATTATCAACCCACTGGAATCCCACACTGTCCTCATGCTCGATCCAATTAACCTGGTGATCCAAAATTGTACTCTCTAATTTCATAGGACAATGGACTAAATCAAAGTCCTCTTGGATGCTATCCAACTCTTTAATCAACTACCCAATATCCTTGGTTCTATCCTCATTCTCATGCTTTCTGAATTCTATAACAGCAACAAGTTTCATCTCTATTTCTTGCAATGTAATATGAGCATCTGTTAAAGAGCCTTTAGTAGACTCAAGATCAGTAGTGAGCTCATCAACCTCTTCCTATTTACCCTTTAATGCATCAAGGGTATCTTAATCAAGCCTGATAGAATGATCTCTATCTACAAGTATGTTCAAGAAGTTTGATTTCATAGTTCCTAAGGTTGCTTTTAATGTCTTCAAATCAGCAATAGTGATTATCCCTTCAACACCCTTCTTCCTCTTCTCAATTTGGACCTTCAAATATAGATCTTCAATGAATTTATAGGTGTCATAAATTCGGGTTAAGGCTGCAAAAACTGTATCTTCACTAGTCCTAGAATCAAAATCAAACTTATGCATTAAAATTTTAGAAATATTTACCTGATGATGCTCTACAAAATCATCATATGTTTGGGATTCTACTTCGCATATTATTTTTTCTACTATTTGTTCTTTACTTGGGGTAAGAGGATTTTCACTCCCAAGTGTTTCTTCATTAGTTTTAGGTGCCATCACACCCATATCCCAAGGTACTGTGAGCTTATCACTTAGTTATGCTTTCCCATGAGCATTATGTTCTTCATGCATAATCGATTCCATTGGCAACTTACTCTATAATTCTTTAAAGAAGATGTAACTATCTAGTACATGCATCAACATAGGTTCCGTTTGGATACCAAACCCACAATCACATATACGGTTATCACTTAAATGTGATAGGGAAAGGTTATCATGTGTTGATTGAAAACTTGTATCACTATCAACATGTTTATCATCTGATAATGCATTAGTGAACACCTCATAGTAATCTTATGCATCAAATTCATCAGTCTTCGTTCTTGCAATGGTGTTAGTGAGCTCAACTGTACTATTTACATATGTGTCAATCTCATTAGTGTCATTGAAGCATGGGGTATTCATAGGATTTTTAGCATTAAACTCAACTTTCATGATGTCTTGTTCAAATTTATCAACAGTTGCATGCATGTCATTAGAATGGATCTGAGTTTCAATTATACATACCTCATGTGGAGTGTCATTGTCTTCACACAATATTTTTGTTTTGAACTCCTCTTCTTTCCCAACCTCTTCGCTATCCAAGAAAGGTCTCAACTTCTTCTCACACCCTTTCACAACACTGTCAACCAAACCATGAGCAGTAGGAGAAGCAACCAAATATTACCTCCAAACAACCACTAACATAGTCCAAAGTGGTTGAGGAATTTCGTCACTTTAATTGATGATCAAAACCATAATATCTCTCATGGTTGTAATAACATTATCAACATGTTATGATCTATTTGTAGTAATGAAATGATGAAACATTTGGTAAATCAAATCATTCATGTTCAAATCTAACATGATGTTACCAAATCTAATGTTGGCAAAGGTAAATCTCCTATAAAATAAGAACTTGTGACATTTCCCAAATTTTTGAAACTATCAACTAATCACTGCATTATCTTCCTCAAAGTGTTATCATCATAAGGAGCTTTAGGAGATGAAATTCTCAAAATTTCACTTAAGAAATAAGTGACCATGAGTCTTACCTCCTTTTTTGTATGTCTCAACCATTCATGTTATTTTAAGGAAGTCACTGTAGGAGCTATAGATTTTTGTATCACCTTAGAAGGTGACCGATTTACCATGTGTATAAAATCCCCCACTTATCTCAAAGTGTTGAGAAGAACATCCTTGGTCTGAGATAGGTTCCAAGCTTAACCCCTGCATTAAAAAATCTATTGACCAACTCTTCCTCACTATTTGATTCCATGCTACATAACTGAAATTTCAAGTCTCTGAGTTACTCAATAGGATGGGCAGAATACGCTAAGCTCTGATACCACTATAGTAAACCACCCCTATTCTACAATATTTTTTGTTTTTTGTTTTTTTGATTTTTTTTGTGTTTTTTGAATGAAATAACAACGTATAAGATAATACAACACAACAGAGTTGCATGCAATAATACCCAATGCTTAAAAATCTTCTAAATCAATATTCAAGAGAACCCACAAACATGCAACTTAAATCTCTAAATAAAGGAATGGCATGCAACTATTTCTAGATATTATTACAAAATAATGCACAAATAACAATACCCAGATACATGAAACACTTTAAAATTAATTCTCACGAATATCCAGTAACATGCAACTAAAAATCTAAAGGATAGGGTAACATGCAATTGATTTTGATGAATTTAATAATCTGGCATATAAAGTAACAATACCCATGTGACCAAATCATCTCAAACAACGATACAAGCATACCCTTTTGCTGCTATAGAGTTTGAACAATAATATATCATCACATGCAACGATACCAAGATGGTCAAATAGCTTCGAAATAACAATAAAAGCATACCCTTTGCTGCTATCAATTTTGAACAATAATATATCATCACATGTAGTGATACACAGAATGGTGCACTCAGTATAAGAGATTATCTGACTGAAGATGCCACGATTTGCTTTAAAACTCTGTCAATCTCTAGTAAATCCCCTGTGAAATATCTTTGTGAAATGTAGTCCCGATCTCTGAATGAAATTGACAGATAAATATCCATAGGTGATCTTTCACACCCGTAGATATTGTTATCGAAGGAGGTTTTTGTCCCCAACAACCTTTGAAGTTATACAACTAGAGCTCCAAATTATCCTCAGAGAAAACCATATTATCAAATGTCTAGAATGTCTATAATGAGAGCAAGCAATTGAATATCTAGACCTTTTGTTGAGACAAATCCATTTGCACACTCAATGTGGGATAAAACTTAAAATATATTTTCTTTTTAAGTCCCACAACCCCCTTTTTACCTAGGCACTCAACAAGGGACCAACAACTTTATTTTATAACTTAAGTTATTGCCTTTTAAAACATAAAGTCACTTTATGGAATAAAGTAACTTTATAAATAACATAACTCCCAAGTCACTTTATAAAATATTATTTATCACTTAAGTGACTTATGTTCCCTCATATCTCCACTTTGTAATAAATTTATAGCTATATTAAATTAAATATTTAATTTAATTTAATATAATCAAACCTTTGTTCATTAAAATATTTGACCTCTGGTTAATCAATCTGCCAAATGAATATAAATCTGGATACCCTTTTCTATGAATAACAACACTACACTGCTCTTTGACCAAAAACCCTAAAATTTGACTTACTAAAAATAGTAAGTCCATGCTTTCATGCTCATAATGTCTTCGAAAGAAAGGTAATAGAAAGCACTCGAATTTCGGATGATGACTAAACGACCTCCATTAGGCTCCCATGCACCTGTCATAGCCTACAAGAGCTCAGAAGTAGGCTATAACACCATAACAAGTTGACTTCTCAGAAAGGGGATATTACATAAACCATATTTTACATTTACAAAACCAACTGAAATAACATGAAATAATTGTATTCGCTAACATAAATAATTCCAAAGGTTTATTTTACAATAAAATGATATAAGTATTTCATCCACCTCGAAGTCTTACATACCAATGCCACTTAAAATATTATTAAATCTATTTTAAAACTAATAAGAGCATCTAAATGGAGCCCAATATCAAATGTTGTTTAGCCTCGATGAGAATGGTTAAATACATTAGATGTAGTCGCCATAGCCTGTCTCAACCATAATATACTTCTAAAGGGTATTTTAAAAGGGACTCAACCCAATTTGCTTGAACAAGGTGATATGGTTATTTCACCCAAAAGGATTCCTCTCCAATGCTACTATCGATGGCCAAAGGCTTATATATCATAGTGCAGGATCAAAATAACTCTGGTGTGTTCAAGTGCATGAATGCAACTAATGCCTAGTTGCTTAAAATACATTTCTATTATATATCACTTTAACTGAAAGCATGTAGAGAGAAGGGAACAACTTATTATAATTAACACCACTGAAAGCATATTTTATACAGACTGGTGCTTTTAGCTACACAGTAACATGGTGGTTGATATATTTAACACACTAAAAATAATACACATAGTCAATTTAAAAGAAACCAAATATCATTAGCACAGACTCGACACCTACACCATAAAACATCTATAGTAGTGCATCCAAAAGCAATATAAATAGGTCTTTAAATAATAATTCATGGACAACTAGAAGTTCTCAGTTGGTAACTTCTATAAACAATATAAATTAATTATATACTTAGGCCAAAAATTTGTTCAAAAAATAAAATCAACACACTCTTGCATAATATTATCAATGAGAAGGAAATGATTTAGAGCCAATTTTAGAATTAAAAAGCTAACAAAAAGCAATCCACAAATTCTATATAAGATCACAGGTCATCTATCTTATCAAAAATAAAGAAGGCTTCATAAAAAATAATTCTACTAAAACTTTGACCTTTATTATTTTAATAAAATAGAGTTACAACAACTTCGTATCTCCTTCTCAATCTATTCTTATTATATCGAGTGTAGTAAATCCACTTAGCATAACATTCCATAGCATGACCAAAAAAATAAAATATATCCCCACTTTTTATATTTTTTTCATTCCAAAACTTATCAGTAAATTTCTACGAAAACAACTTCACAAATGTACTACATGCACATTACCAAGTTATAGGTGAAGTTATAATAGACCATATCATGCATGTTTTTAACCAGTATGATGAATGCATGAAAGATTTTTATTTTTATTTTATTTTATTTTCTAAATAATAAATTGCAAGCACACATTCAAAATTATTAAAGCAATATGCCTCTTGTTATTTTTAATTACTTTTATTTATCTTTAATTATTTATATATATATATATATATATATATATATATATATATATATTAATTCTATTTATTAGTAATTATTAAAATCAAAATCAATCACAAAAATGAGTTGTGCCTCCAAATTTGCTTTTGTACTGGCAATCCAATGTTTCCATCTACCAAAATAGAATGGATCCCATGCCTTGGAACTTGCCTTACCATACAAGATTTAGATATTTATTTATTCAGGGGTATAGAATATATAACACACAATCCAATAAATAAGATATTCACACAATGCAAGTCAAACATTCTAAATGCTCCTATATGAATGCAATTGTGTGAGCTTCCATGTACTCATGAGCCATGGTGATATTTCACACCACCATAATTTTCCATCTAATATTCAAGAACCTGTACTTGAAAATCATTAGCCATCAACAATATCTCATCAAGGAAGTATATAATATCACTTAAATAACAATTATATTCACAACTAAAGATGCACTTTGGGGTGGTCATTACAAATGGTTAGCCCTACAAAACCATAAAATCTTAGTAGCATCATAATCATAAAATATAACCAATGTTACATCATATCCTTGCATATTCATAGCACCCAACAATGTTAGGCATTAAAACAATAAGTCCAATTATATTATCTTCTCAACAAGGGCCTTACCAGGGCAAGTCATGACAATTGAAGTCTTTCAAAGAGAATTGATATTTTATTTGCAACTCCTCCAGTATTTCTTCTATCAGGTCAACTTCCTTTGTCATCATATTTACTATGTTGGCCTGCTGATTCTCTTCCTCAATCTTCTCTATATGAAAGGAGGATTGTTTTTTAGAGAATATTTTAACTCTCCTACCTTTATATGGAATTTCCATATGTGAGTAGTCAAGAGATAGGTAACCTCCTAATTTAGCTATAAATTCCCTTGAGAGACACATACAAAAATATGACTCTAGATCTACCACCACCACTTCTTGAATGACCATAATTTGGGGTATTCTATGCAGCACCATGGGTACATATTTAATTACCCCCACTATTTTAATGGATGTACCATCTAGTTGTAGTACACCTGGGTTGCTTCTTGTATATTCCATACCCATTATGTCATATACTTCCTTAGGCATTACTATGGTAGCAGCTCCAGAATCAATCATACAATTGTGTACGACCCATCCTTCCATATGTAATGATAAGTAAAATGGTGATGGCCTATTTTTTTCCTATTATGGAGGTAGGGTTACCCTGAGACAAATTGAGCTTTGGTTAATGTTTTCCCTAATTCTTTATAGACTTCAACAAATCCCGTAGTAGATAAATCTACCTAGGGATAAGGATAGCATCATACATAATAGCATTTGATGGTATCTTCATTTCCTCAACAATATTGAATTCAGGCATGCTAGACTATTTTCTCTACTCCTTTACAAGCTCATAAAACTTATTCTGGTACTCTTGGGTTACCTCAAATATTTGATGCTTGGTAAGAGATGGATATCTCAACTTATCTCTAGCCTGCTTTTGATTTTCACCCTCTTTTGTTATTTTTTATTGTTGTTGGGTTGGATTCTAAATTGTGGGTGAGCTTTATTTATGAGTATCTTGAGGGGCTTCACATTTTTTTGGCTTGTCCTTATACTGGTTTTGTTGCTTAGAAGGCACCATGAAGGGGTCCATAACTTTAGAGTCCAATTACAAAGGTTTCTTTTTTATCTTGTCAAGATAGACACTTGCTCAATAGATGGAAACATGAAGTTGTGGTCCATTTCTCTTAATATATTTACCTACCCCTTTTGAGTTCTTTTAGACTTCTATATTGCAGCATTCTATATATAGTGTTGATGCATCATGCATGAAATTTCATCGTGAGGATCATTACATGTTGAACACTAGAAATATAATTTAGAGGTTGAAGTGGATGATTCAACCTCTTGATTGATATACACAATATTAGGTTTTTTAGTAGCCTTTCTAGTAGAAGTTGCTTGATCCTTCGCTACTTGAGGGAAAATTTTGGGCTGAAAATTACTTTTGGCTTCTCTTCCTTTCATAGAATTTATCTCATTTGCCAAGATTTTTACAATTGTGATCATTTATTACATAATAATAGTTTGATAATTTAAGGTCAGTAATGTAGGTATATCAGGAGGTGTTGGCAACATTGGTATTATAGGAGGTGTCAACAATGCTTGTGTTGCTAGTAGAGTAGGTCATGTCAAGAAATTGATGATAGGGGTAGTACTTAGGATGGATGCATTTACAATAGAGGCTTGTGGATAATGTTGTGGTAAGTTTGATAATATTGACATTACTGTCTTGGGAGGTAATCTATCTATAACAATTAGATCCATTTTTGTGCTCAATGCTTCTTAAAAGATGGTAAAGAATACAAAAACTTGAGATTACCTTATGGTAATACCTATATCTAAACTAAAATATCTTAGATAATACTACATTGCTTATTCATGAGTAGGCCTAAGACCTTGAGGTACTCTTTGCCATGTCTAGCTAAATCTAATGTTGAAATATACTATCTCCTCCTTTGGATGCCTTTGTATCACGATGAATTTTGTTAGCAGAGAGAATGGATTTGGTTGTTCATTAAATTCCTCCACTTATTTTCCAATCAGTTACATCCATGAGGTTATCCTAAGATCTGGTAGGGTTTTGTACTAGTGTAACATTTTCTCTTTTAAATATATAACCAATAGTATTATAATGATATCTTCATCTTGAATGCCATGCACAACAACCAATAATGCAACATCTTGATAATGTTCATAAGTAGTCTTTCCAATACTGTCATATGTTGAAAAGGCTTTTAATGCTACCTAAGGAACTAGGTTCTAAATGGGTAAATTTAGAGGTCTTGTATGGTTCCAATTGGGATAGCTCTAATTATTTTGATTTTGATTCAAATTTTAAGCCATTGATGCTTGTATATTCAGAGGTACTACAAGGGTAGGGTTTTTTATATTGGTTTGAAATTCAATGAGGATTGAAGATGACGATTCAGTAAATATGACATAATGCTTTACTTTGGTTCCACGAAAAGATAATTCTAGAAATTCTACTAGCTCTTATAATCATTTAGCTGAGGGTTATGCATAGTGGTGAATCATCATTAATTCACGAATATTAGGAATTTCAAAATTAAAAATTGACAAATATAGGAACCCTAAACATCGATTTATTCGCTTGAAATTTTTGAAAGCAAAATATTTTTAGGGTTGGTTCACCTCCATTTGATAATAATTTTATTAATTTTATTTAAAATAGCTAACCACTTCCACCTAAATCATAGACCTTTTCACCTTCAAATTATAAATAATTTTATTTATCCCACCAAATTTACCTCTTATACCATCATTATATATACCTAACGCGACAACAATACTTATAAATTCATCACATTTTTATAGGAAACAAGCTTTGCAATTGGATTCTAGGGAGTATTTGCAATCCTTATTATTAAAAAGAGATGAAGGAGAAAATATTTTTAGTTTTTATATGATTGTCGATCAAATATCTACCTAAAATACAAAACGTGTGTTTGTGCACCCTAGACATGGCCAACATTGAAAGGTAGAAGGAAATAAATGTCCTTCGGGTCAATATCTAGAGAGGGTTGACTCCCTTACTAATACTACACTAGTTTTAAGCGTGGAGTTGTGAGAAAGAAATGAAAATAATGGAAAGAAATGGGAAATATAGCCATATTCCAAAAAATGTAGGATTGGAGATAGACTAGCAATAGGAATTCAAATCAAGCATTTATTGCATCATAGAACATAAATAAGGTAAATAATCCACTTACAATTTTGTAAGACAACTTCCAGAATTGCATTCCAATACGCACTCCCTCACCAACAGTTTTCGAATCCAGATGCAAAATTTGAACTTAGAAGATAACAAACATGAATATAAAATAGAAATGATTAAAGTAGAAAGAAATCAGACACATAAGTCATTTGTAAAACCATAATTCAAGTTCTTTCTATTTACATAGAAAACTCAAAGTATTTTTCTACAGAGTGTCTATCCTTTTATTACATCAAAATATTTAGTATTTATAGAGGATTTCATCTCTGTCATTTAATACACTTGAGAACAAAATGTTCGTAGATCAGGAACCTACGAGAGGAATCTCCTCCTTGAAAACTTTCATTTGATGATAGTGATCCAGCTTTTATGGGAACAACTTTGAATGGCTTCATAGCTTGAGCACAAGTGCATCAAAAATACACAAAAATAGAGAAAATTTGAGAAAGTAATATTTGAATCTTGGCCACCTTAGTGCTTTGGAAAATTGCATTGCCTAGGAAGTCAACTATATATTAAAACTATTTTGAAAATAGGTGAAACTGGTAGGTGGTGCCTTTGGAAATTATGAAAATCATCCTTTGCATCTAATCCTACACCCTTCAAGCATAAAATCAGGGAACATAACTCCTTCATAATCATTAAATTCTCACCAGTCTCAAGATCGGGTACCTTTGAAAATCCTATGTGGGTGTTGGAAAATAGCTTCACTTGAGAACACAATAATACTTCCTCATAGAAAAAATTTGAGTGAAACATCCTATACCTATAGTTGAAATTTTGTCTTGCACTTTCAAAGCAACGATCATGAATTTCACTTTGTCCTAGAGGTGAGCCCACTTCCATTCTTACAATATTTTAAAACATTATTCGGCCTTGAAATTCTATCTTTGCTCGCTTGATGTTCCCCTCATTTGCTTTGGAATTTATTTGTTTTCACCCCAAGGAGGGGTGATTAGGAGTTTCACCCCTCACTTGGGGCGAAAGTATTGTTGCCCACATACTTTTTATTATCCCTTGCTTATGGTGCGTATATTTCATTTGAAACAACATTCACTCCAAAGAGAGGCACGTGAAGCTTTTGCCCCACCTTTGGTATGAAACTTCTCTAAAACATATTTTAAACTTTTATCTATGAGTAGGGCCCACGACTTGCTTTCGGATGTCTCTACAGTGTGTTGTCACCCCAAGGAGGGGTGAAAGGGAGTTTTACCCCTCCCTTGGGATGAAATCCCTTTTGAATTTTTAACACTATGATTTCGTGCTCCTTTTGAAATACATTTACCCCCAAAGAGGGGCACCCAAATCTTTCACCCGTCCTCAGAGGTGAAATTATGTTTGATTTTTCCACTAGTGCCTTCACTTGTGTTTCCTCCTTTTCTCCAACATACATTCACCCACAAAGGAGGTGACTAAATATTTCACCCCTCCTTTGGGGTGAAAGAGATTTGGACTTTTCAATGCATGCATTTCAAGAACTTGCATATGCTTTTGGTGTGAATTCATTTTATTTTCTGCCTTAGAGATTTAAGAAGGGCCCACCAATTTTTTATCAATGTAGTTTTTCCCCAACAAGAGGTGACGAGGCCTTTCACCCCATCCTTGAGGCGAAAGTGTCTGGTCAAAACATCTAAGCACCAACGCCTTTGACCATTCAAATTAAACACTTTAACCTTCTTTTGCACTCTTATTTTTAAATTATGTTCGCCTCAAATTGATGCGAACAGGGCTTTTGTCCTTCCTCTGGGGGGAATGCACCCTTGACTGCTTCTTTGTCCTGCTAGGTCATATTTTGCAACTTTTTACAAAAATAAAGATGTTTCACCCCACATAAGGGTGACAGAGATCTCGCCTCTCTCTTGGGGCAAAAATACTCAACCTGTCTAAAATTTGTATGCATCACATCTCTAGGTCTTCAAAATATTTTTGGGCGCATTAATTAAACTTGATTACTACATCTTTTCTAAAATCATGGAAAAATTATTTTAACTTCTTTTAATTACAGGTGCTCCCATCCGCACTAATTTTGCCATTACTAGAAACTTTTAACTTCACCATTTCCCAACAACCAGTCCATGAAAATCAAAAGAAGAAGATTAAAATAGAAATTAATTACAACAAAATATATTGACAAAAATTATTGCATTCTTCATTAATTATATTTTGCTTCTTTTACAATAAAAACTATCAATAAAATTTCAACAAAATTTTAATATGGAAAAGTGTCAAAACTACCAACTTTTATGGCGGATCTTGGGGTATCCAACTCGCGTGGATGCAAGTGATCCTAGGCCTTT
This sequence comes from Wollemia nobilis, assembly GCA_028583015.1. NCBI lineage: Eukaryota > Viridiplantae > Streptophyta > Pinopsida > Araucariales > Araucariaceae > Wollemia > Wollemia nobilis. The sequence goes on from JAQPPZ010001493.1 coordinate 17,253,424, forward strand.
ATCAAATGGGCTCTTAGTGGTTTGCCTTACAAGATACATTGGTCTATGCTTTTAGCTCAAACATCTTCCCATGCCCCTGGTCAGCTACTACCTACTCGGATGCTTCTTGCTCTTATTGTTCCTTCAAAATTTTACAAGTGACTTCATAAACCATAACTACTTCAGCCGAAGCATCTGTGGTAAATAGGGAAAGAATGTTAAGTGATTCATAAATATACCACATGTTCTAAATGTCTTCCAATATAATGCACTTATATCTTTGAGCTAATTCAAACAAGGATGACTCCATGCGAGTGAACCTTTTAATTAGAAGCAACACTTGTTCTTTTGTAATTGGCTCTTCCTAATTATCAATTTCTGATGTGTCCTGCACAAAAAGTTTCTAGGTTTCTTCTAGTTGTTCCTTCAATAGTAGCCCACCACATTCATCTATAAAACCTAGGTCAATGATATCATCAAAATGAACCATTAAAATAGAAAGCTCCCCTTCAATTATGTTAAGGAATTTCTTGCCCTCTCTCACCAGGTCCAAATTTTGAAAATAACTATGCAGCATAACCTTGGCGGTAGACCAAGATTGGTCCATGTCACTCATGGGATGAACATGCATATTATATTGAGCCAGGGCTTGGATATTTACTACCAACTCCAAATGTGGCTCTAGCATCTCCTCAATAGTCTCTACTAACTACTAGCCCAATTGAATCTATATCCGGGCCTCATAGAGATACTGCAGACCCATGATTGCTTTCACTGTTATATTCTCACAATGTTTAGCCAACCAAAGGTAGGCCTCTTTAATTGTCTTCTAAGAGATGCCTACAGCTTGTGTAGCCTTCTCTACCATCTAGTTCTATATGGAATCCAAATATATCTTCATTTCCTGCACCTACTGCTCCACCACTTCCTTTGTTTTGTGGTGAGCCACTGCTTGCTGTCACCACTGCTCTACCTCCTTTGTCATATTCTCCTACTATGCTCTAATTTCTACCAAATATTCTTCAAGCTCAGTGATCTTTACTTTGGCATCATAGAATCTCTACTTTTAGTGCTCGTCATGCAAGTAAACTAAGCTCATATCAACTTGTATGTTCCCCATCTTCTTAGTAGGATCAATTTTTTTCAGGTCCTCTATCACAATTTTTGTAAGTGTAATCACTTGTCATCATTTATCCTTGTGGTTTCTAGACTAGGGGAATCATATTGGTAGTGTGAACCTCCATAGCAATTGAATTGAAGGTAACTTTCTTGAGTGGCTTAGTTGGAGCGAGTACCTCCTTTCTCCTGTGACTCTTCAACCACTACGACGAACTGAGATGAGATCGACTAATATTATTTGCAGCTACTTGTTTGGGCATCACATAAATCTTAGGAAATGCTTGCATCTCCAAAAATAGGGTGAAAAGGAATAGATCCTATGAATTATCTGGCTCAAAGGAAGAAGAGGAAACACAAATCAGAGGGGGAACTAAAATAGTAGAATGGATGGAAGTGTTGGGGGTAGCTACAGTTACACTCACTCATGGGGGAGCTTGCATACTTACAACTATAGTGGAATTAGTGATAGAAATGGAAGGTGAGGGATGCAAAAATGGATTCAAGCCTAATGCAAATAAACTAAAAGAAATGGAGGCTAAAGAGAAGGGAAGAGAAGGAGTAGTAGTGAATTGCGGGTGAGATATAGGGGGTGAAATAGAAACAAAAGGTATGCCAAATGAAGGGGAAATAGATGTAGGAACTAGAGGTAAATGAAGTGAAAACCACTACTTTATCCCAAGTGGAAGAAGAGGGCAAAGGATATGTACCTTCAGATGAGGGAATCATGAGAGCTGGTGATGGAGGTGGCTACAAAATAAGTTTCTCTTGCACTTGTTGCTTCTTCACTTCTACCACAAGATCTATGATCTCCATTTACTGGTCCAACTGCTGCTCTTGATAAATTAATAGTTCCTAGGAAATGCTAACCTGAGTAGCTAAAACTAGTGGAGGAGGATTTACTACAGATGTAGCAAGTACAATCATGGAAACTACAATAGTGAAGGAATAAATAGCATCAGTACTTGGCTTCTTTGTAGCCTTAGGGAAATGAAATGCCTCGTATATACTTTGCTTTAACCACTGAGATCTTAGTTTAAACATAAACTATTGTTCCTCTTCCCCATGTGTTGCTTCTTCTACTATTGGCCTCTTCTTCAGCCATGCTTTCTTATATTTTAGATTTTTGAAAAATTTGAGGTACAACCTTGGAGAAAGCAACAGGTTGATAGATGTCAAAAAATTCATCATATGCATCGAAAAATGCTTAGTCTATCTTCAACCCATAAGACAATATAATTTTTTCTCGGTGGACCCTCTGATATTTTCCTCAGACTACATAGGTAGCTGATCTTTTATCTAGCTAAACAATCTTGGAGGAGAAATGTGCTTTATGTGCACTACGAGATTATAATCAGCCTCTTTCTCATAGAAATCATACCACGAGGGAAGTTACAACATGGCTTCAACATGCCACTCCAAATCATGCCCCTCAATATTGTTGTGATTTTGCTGAATATCATACCGTGAGCAACAATGAAACTTCTTGGCCTTAATTAATTCTAGAAAATTATCCAATGGGTCATACATCCATCTTTGAGATAGTTCCACCAGACCTAGATCTTGGATAGCCTCCATGAGAAATTTATTCTGACCAACCTAGATCACATCTATATTGCCAAATCAAAAAGGCATTCTGCATGTTGTTCTTTTATCGTGCCCTAATCCATAAACATAATTAACATAGTCATTCTGGTGCACCACCTCCATTGAAAAAATATGCTCTATAGCAAAATATGAGAGTAGGAACGACTTGCCCATGAAGCCAAAAAACCGCACAACTATACCCTGAGTCAACAAGAATATATCATCATTTTCTACCATAACAACTGCTTCTCTCATTGCCTGTGACACCCTTTCACTTTTTTCACAAATCAGATCAATGGTGGGGCCCAAAATTAAGCAGTTAAAATTATAAAACAACTCTCTTCTTAATAGAGTGGGATTCCATATATAAACTAAAAAAACATTATTCGCCTCATTAACTTGTTTAATAGCTATACATGAAAAATGCTAATGCAAATGGAAAAATAAATACCAAACAAGGAATGAGGTGTGCTTAAATGAATTCGCCTCTCTCATATTCATTTTTTCTAATTGTATCTGCATTTTTCAAGATATAAAATTCACCCAATCAAAATAAATTAGATTTATACCTACCCTCATCATTGTCAGGGCATAGAACTCCACCTGTGATATACACTACGCAAGCACCGCCTGCCACTTATAAATTGTATAATATGCAGAGAGACCAATAATCCATGCCAACAAAAAGAATATATATGGGCTCTTAAAATATGAAAGTGGCTTTGGTAAATTCAACAACTATCCTAGATGTGGCTCTGTAATCAACTACATCTCCATAAATTGGTGCATTGATACAATTGACATGTACTTCTCATGTTTGTTGAGGTGTAATGTTTTGGAGATCATGTTGGAGGGAGGCTTCAACCCACAAGAAAATGCTTCCCTTAATACATTGGAAGATATGGTGAAAAGCACTTCTCCATTCACCTTTTGAACAACCCTAGTAGCTGGGTTATAAAATCTAGCAATTATCTTCACCAGCTTCGGGTAAGCATGTATGGGCATACACAGGTACTAAAATAACTATGCATAATATGACATAGTTAAAGGGCTCTCCAGTGTCAAACCCTACCTGATGGCAAATTCCACATCTTGGTGCAGCTTAACCATGTCCTTGTTGGTGATGATGCAGTCTCCAAATTCTACCATTGTGTTAGAGTATGGGTCCAAGTCCACATTCTCATTTCTTCGAGATTTCTTAGATGTTTTACTACCTTATGTTTTCTTTTTTGACTGCTTAGGTTCTACGACATCTTTTACTTCTGCACTTTTCTTGCCCATTGTGTAAATTCTAGAAACCTTGAGAGCACTCTGCAACTTCTACAAAAAAAACTCGAAAATATACCGATAAATTTAAAATTTAATCTTTGGACGATTTTACCTATTCTATTTATAGAGCACACCTCCAACTACCACAATAAACATGGTAAATCTCTTCGATGGATTCATAAGGATGTGTGCCTTGGTCCAATCATTTGACACTTTTCTCCATGATTTAACAGTTATTAACCTTTGTTCGTTGCAATATCTTTTTCGAAAAGTGTGCTTTCACCATGTTATACCCTCGAACAATGTGCCCTAGCCCCCTAACGACTACTTTGAAAATATCACTCTACCACAAACAAGTCAATCAATGCCTTTTCAAGAAGACCAAGAGATTTTATCCCTTGAAAATGCCAAAACATTGCTTTCAAAAAATCTAGGCAAAAGTGTTCTGCTTGGGGCGCTTTGAAACCATGAGAAAAATTTACTTGCGCTAAAAAACACATCACATGCCTAAAAAACCATCTAGAAAGAAAAATTGCTTCGACGGTGCACTTTATTTCTTCTCCTCTTGCTCTCGAAAGCACCTTCAACCTATTTTTTTTGTATTTCATACAAAACCCTCCTTTTAAAAAAAATCAATGCTTTTCAATTTCGCCCCAATTTTAGAAAAAACATTTTTATTTTTTTTTTTAATTTAATTAATCTTATTTTCTTAGAAAAGATTTTTAAATTGAAGTTTTAAACTTTGCTTTTCTTTTTTTGTTTTAATTTCACCCTCATCCTCTTTTGATAAAAATAAAGCTCATGCAAAATTAAAAACTTATTTTCTCTTTTTTTTATATTTTAAATTATTTTATTTCTAGCACTTTAATTGGAGTAAAATAATAATAATTATATAACCTTTTCTTCATTCTCCTTTTCTCTTTTTTATTTTCTCTAATCGATGCACATAAAGCAATTTAACCTTTGCTGAAAACTAAAAATAATTTAAATTGATTTTGCCAAAATCACTTAATATCACTTTTAGAATAATTTTCCAGGGTGAATCCGAATTTTGGAGGGAGAAAGGGCGAAAATGATTTTCCTCTTTTTTTTTTCTTTTCTTTTTGAAGGAGACATAGTGTTTCCTCAGTAGACTCTTCATCATATATATATAAAAAATATATATATATATATATAATATAAAGCAATAAAAATACTTGCAGAAAATGAAATTTGTACATATTTACATACTTGTTGATTTTGGTCTGTTCACTAAAAATAGGCCTTCATATGAAGGCCATTTACTAGAATCGGTAGGTCCCAACCATCCATATCTTGGATATGATATGCATTCATTGAATTTACCCCTAAGACTTGAAATGGACCTTCCCAAATTGTGTCAAACTTGTGGTGCTTTCCGGGCTTAGCTTTGTTCTCATTCCATTTGAGGACTAGATCTCCAACCTAAAACTTACATTCTATCATCTTCTTTTTGAACCACTTCTACATCATTTTAGCATGTTCAGTTAAAGCCACATATACATTTTCTCTCTCCTATTCTACCTGTAGAAGTTGAGCTAACCTTGCACTCATGGGATCAAATTCATCATCTTCATTTTTAAACATTTGTAAAGTCTAGAGAACTAGGAGCTCAATGTGGGTAGGTAAAACTACCTCCTTTCCATACATGAGGGAGTAAGGAGATATTTTAATAGACTTCTTAACTGATATATGGTCTACCCATAGAGTTTTATTTAACAATAGATGCTAGATCCTTTTGTTGTTGCCAAGTGTTCTCTTCAAGATCCAAAGCAAAATCTTGTTTGTGGACTCAACTAGACCATTTCCCTATGGACAATAATTGGAGGAGGTTTTCATATAAATCCCATACCTACTTGAAAAGTCAATAATTATTGCCCCAATAAATGGAGTCTTGTTATCTGTCACAATAGCATCTGGTACACCAAAACGGGTAATCAGTCCTTCTAGGAAGGAAATGATTGTAGTCTGGTCTACTTTCTTGGTTGGAATTGCCTTTGCCCACCAAGTAAAGTAATCGATCACTATTAGAATATATTTATGCTTAGCATAGGAATGAGGATCAATCACTCCAATGAAGTCTAAGCCCCACTATTGAAAGTGAGCTTCTACCTAGATCGTATTCATGGGTAGTGATACCTTCATACACCTACCCATGTATCGTTGATAGTTATCACAAATTTGGCTCACCTTGTGTGCATTAGAGAAAATATTAGGCCATAAATATCCAACCCAAATGATCTTTAAGGCCATAGGCCTTCCTGAATAATATCCATCAGACAAGATAGAGTGGAACTCCCCAAAGATTTTATATTTCTCAAATTCTCTAACGCACCTGAGGAGTACACCATCTATATTCTTGTGAAATAATCTACTTGGCAACAAAACATACTTAAGGACCTATAGCCTAAACCTTCACCATTGTGAGGCATCAATATATGATGGATATTTTCCATATGTGAATAATTCGACAAGGTCCTTCGTCTAGTTAGGATTTCTTGTAACTTGAATGATAAGATTACTCTCGTTGATAACCTCATCATCTAATGGATCTAGTGATCCAGAAGCTATGCTTTTAGCCAAATCTTGATAAAGTTCCCGACTGTGAACTAATTTAGTTAGTCAAATTTTCCCATCATATTCCTAAATCTTAGAGACTCAGATTGCTCTTTTGTTGCCCATATCTCCTTGAATGATGAAATTCCTGACATCTGGATGAATAACATAGATGATTGTCTTACTTTGTGAGATAAATTGCTAAAATTTCTTGAAGTATTTCATTATTGCATACACTTGCTTCTCAATAAATTTATACTTTTCCTGGTGTGGCAAAATGACTTGACTCAAAAAATCAATTGGTTTTTCATCCCCATCATATTGCTTCTACGTGAGGACAATGGCATAACTTTCCTGCTCGCCCACTATGTAAAAAATAAAATCCTTTAAATAATCTAGATTAATCAACACTAGTGCTTGGGTAATTCTCTCCTTGATCTCTTGTAATGCCTATATTATTATTTCTATCCACTTGAAGTTTGCATTCTTCCTCAGGAGTTCAATCATTGGCTTTACTACCTAAGCAAAATCAACAATGAATTTTTGAATGAAGTTAATTTGTCCAAATAATGATTGCAGGTCCTTTTTATTAACTAGAAATGATAATTTTAAGAGAATTTCAGTTCTCATAGGATCAATCACTAGCCCTTCCTATTAAATCACATGTCCCTCTTTGATAGTGAAAAGGAATTTTTTTGGGTTGATGGAAATTCCAAACTTTTGACACTTTTTGAACACTTGTCTAAGATGAGAGACATGCTCCTCCCTGTGATGTGATAAAATAGTCATGTTGTCAAGGTAAATTACAATAACTCAATTCAAAAACTCACCGAAAGCAACATCCATAGCTTTTTGAAAGGTGGCACCGACATTTGAAAGACCAAAAGGCATTCTTTGATAGGAAAAGGTGCCCCACTTTGTAGTAAATGTCATTTTGTTCTGGTCTTCATCCTTCACATAGATTTGGTTATAGCCAAAGAAACCATTTAGCAACAAAAAAATTTGGGCCCCAACAAAAACATGGAGGATTTTGTCAATCTATGGAAGGGGATAATGATCTTTTAAATATGCTTGGTTCAGATTGCGAAAGTCCATGCACATGCGAATATCTCCATTCTTCTTCTAAACTAGAACCAAATTCACCACCCATGTTGAGTGCTTGATAGGATAAATTATTTTTGCCTTTAGAATTTTTAGTAGTTCGGCTTTCACAAGCACTTCAATTTTAGGATTGATAGGCCGATGTTTCTACCAAAAAGGTTTCACCTCTTATTCCAATTCAATGGTGTGTTAGATCACATTCTTGTCATACCATTTCAAGTCATGATAGCTCCATGAAACGATGTCAAAAAATTCATAACACAAACTCTTAATGTCCTTGAGCTCTTTTGGAGTACAGTCTATTCCTATTTTATGACTTTATCAGCTTCCAGTTGTAACTCCTTATACTCCTTTATGTCGACCTTGATCTTGTATTTCTCTACTCTATCATTTTGATCAAACAAGATCTCAAGAAAAATTAGTCCCCTATAAATGTGGTTATTCTTCAACTAAATTATCCCTTCTATTTTCTCCTCTTCCAGTATTCTTTCTTCTACACTAGCAGCTTTGTTAATTTAAAAATTAACTATCTATTCATCACTATCAAACACCTACTAATAGATGTTTTTATCAGGTACTGAAGGTCTATAAATTACTCTCATGGTCTTTGATCTCCTGACCATTTTCTATGCGGGAGATAAATTAGAACCAATAGAAGCCAAGATGTTTGCATGCTTGTTCTATTTTCGTAAAATCGCTTGAATATTTAGTACTATAAAAGACTCAAAAAAATCCCATACCTAGTTATGGTAGGTCTTCAAATAATGTTGCTTTGACACATTTGTTTTAGTCTAATTGATGATGAGCTTATAATCTCCAAAGATCTTCAATTGTTTGATTCCCAACTTCTCCACTTTCTTTAGACCAAGGCACAATGCTTCATATTCGATGATATTATTTGTACAACTCCAAGTTAACCAATATGAGTAGGTTTTTGTAACCCTATAAGAGAAACAAGAATAATTCTAGCTCCTATGTGAGAAACAATGGTGAAATTGTTCTATTGATCAACAATGCATTACATAGTTTTATAGTTCTTGAAAGAACTAAAAATAGACATGGTGGTTGAGAGAAATCCTCTTAAAATTATTACAACAAACTAACTTAAAGATAGCTCTTATCCTAACAACATGCTAATCTTGGACTATGGTCAAACATTGACCAACCAAGCCAAAACCTCAACGTATGCTAATCAAATTAACTAGAAATATGTAAATCAAAACATTAAACTAAAACTAAATACTAGGAATTAATACTTAGGACTAAGGAGGCAATGTTGAAAATATTCCAACATTCTCCCCCTTGATGCTAAAGACACTCATGCAAGAGTTCTTTAAGCATCACAAAGTTGGAAGAAAATATTTCTCTTACGTTTCCTCCAATATTGAATCAAGAAATCAGAATTTACAAAATACTTATGGTGGCACTCCTTCCACTCTTCATGTGGAATTTCCTGCAAATGCTTGAGTGCCTTCTTTTGTTGATTATCTACCCCTTCAACAAAAGTATCTCCTCTTGTTTTTTTCAGCAACCACTCTCTTACATATTTACCATTATGGTCTTTAAACCATGCTCTCACATTTTGATCTTCTTTTACATATTCAACACTAAACAATACTCCACATGAGTATTTACAATTAATCATCTCACATAGATGATGATACCATACAACTCTTTCATATTTTAACACAAAATATCACAACAATTATGGCCATATAATGACCAACTACATATGCAACATAAAGTTGCTCCTCACACAAATATTCTCTCAAAACAATGACTTTACAATAATCCTTCTTCCAAGGAATTTTGAACACATCATTTTGATCCATGTGACCCAAGTTCTCCATCACTGTCTTCTCTCCAAGAAGACTCTTCATCAAAGTTGTCTCAATGAGACAATCGCCTTTATTTTCATTCCTGCTCACAAAAAACAAATCATTAATCATAAAAATATTACCTTTAGTATGAGTAGATTTGGTGCTTCCCATAAAGCTATTTTGTAGCAGTTCTCCTTCAGGGTATGTTGCTTCAATATCAACCATCAACTCTTCACTAAGAGTTCTCCTCATTTTTTCAATCCATGTTGGTGTGTTGAAACACCATTCATTCAAGCAAACATACATTTTTGCCTTTTTATTCAAGCAATCATACATTGTTGCCTTTTCAATACAACTCTCTTTCTACAATGTAGTCACTCCAAGTGAGTGATATTCATCCATGAGTGATGTTTCCTTTGCCAATACAATAATAAAATCAGCAATCTCATTTCCATTTTCTATTTCTATCTGACATTCCATATACCAAATGAGAGATTCTTGTGTGTTCTTTTCTTCACACAACACATCCTTCACCCTTGATGAGTGATCTTCAAACAAGAAGCCTATCACTTCCATCTCCTCTTCATAAAACTTTTCTTGTGGATCATCATCCCACATTACTTTATTTGTTTTTTCAATAGAGCACACATCCATTCCAATTGAATGGTCTTCAAGCCAATGATCATCCATGAAAATTGCTTCTCCATCATCATCTTCTTTATTCTCCTTCATGAGAATTGTAGATGCATTCTCCATAATAAACTCTTAATTTATCTCCTCCATGAGACATTGTTCATCATACATTTCACTTTGATGGTCTTCAAGCAAGGAACACTCCAATGTGAGTGTTTCTCTTCCTTTATCTTCAAATTCTTCTTCCACTTTTGAGTGGTCTTCACTGCAAGGTCCTTGAGCAATTGTATCTCCATTGAGACATCCATCCTCTTTGCTATCAATGTGAATGCTTTCTAAGCATGCCATTCCTACAAAAAAATCATTAGTACAATTTTTCTTTTCATATTTTTCTCCTCCTAAAAGAAATAATTGACTATTACAATTTTCCATGCCTTGACAAGACATATCTTCAACTATGTGTGTCTCACAATGACTCTCTCCAATGAGAGTTGTACAAGGCTCTTCCTCTTTCTTATCCTCTTCTCCATTAAGGGATTATTTTCTCTCTTTCACACAAGGCTCTTCTTCAAGTATGTCTTGCTCTTCAAGAAATAATTCTCCATTATAATAATGTATGTATTCTGCAAAAGACATACCTTCATATGAGTCTTCACAAGACTCTTCAAAAGCTCCTTCAAAAAGATCTAATTCAGAAACTTCTTCAAGGAAGTAAGGCTCCTCCTTGCTTAAAAAATCTTCATGATTGTCACACATGGATTTATGGGTATCCTTATCAAATCCATAATCATCCTTCAATACTTGCCATGCCATTGTAGCTGATCTACAATTGGCTATGAGAGGAAAAACATTCTTTTCCATTCCTCTCCTCAAATCCATAAGAGCTAAGCAATTTGCATATTGATGCGCCTTCTTCTCTTTTATCTCCTTGCATTGTAGCTTTCTCCAAGTGGGTTCCTCATAGCCTTATTTAACTAGATCCCATAAGTCTTGAGCCTTCAAGAAGGTCTTCATCATTATGCTCCAAATAGCATAATTATCTCCATTGAATTTGGGCACTTCCAATTCTTTATACATGGTGGCCATTTTGCAATCCACCACTCATCAATATTCCACCTAGCTCTCAGTAACTCCTTTCCTGTAGACTTATGATATACTTAATAATAAAATCCCCTAAATTTCAGAACCAAATTCACACAAATGAGAAATATGTGACCAATTTACTTTTGCCCTTTCTAGATCTTAGAGTGTTTTTGAGACAACTTCAATTTTTTCACATAAATCAATCCATACAACTCCAAAATTTTTGAAAATCAAACTCTGTATTCCTGAGACAATAATCTGAAAACCCTCTAAATTTTGGAAGAAAATTCACAAATGTGAAAAATATGTGATCATTTACTTTTTCCCTTTTTTATCACAATTTCGGATCTAGGATTTTTGAAGAAAAAATCAATATTCACACAAATCAATCAATACAGATCCAAATGATTTGAAAATTGTTTTGAATTATTATTTTATCTAAATAATATTTCTCCCAAAATTTGAGAAGCAAATACCCTGTATTCCACCTTATAAAAACATTTTATTTAAAAACTCAAAATACTAATAAAATCCACAAATTAGCTCCAAATCACCTAAAATTTTGATAAAATCCTCTTGATACAATTATCTAGAAACCCTAAAAATTTCATAATAAAATATCTCAAGATGCATGAGATATTAATTATTTACTCGAGATCTTCCTTGCAACTCTGTTGAGTGCTGGCCACTTGAGTTTCTCTAACAAAGTGCGTGATTAATATCTCTTCACGCCACTCTCCACAGGTTTTGATCCATATGAGCAAACCTGATCTGATACCAAATGAGAAACAATGGTGAAATTGTTCTATTGATCAACAATTCATTACATAGTTTTATAGTTCTTGAAAGAACTAAAAATAGACACGGTGGTTGAGAGAAATCCTCTTAAACTTATTACAAAAAACTAACTTAAAGATAGCTCTTATCCTAAAAACATGTTAATCTTGGACTATGGTCAAACATTGACCAACCAAGCTAAAACCTCAACGTATGCTAATCAAATTAACTAGAAATATGTAAATCAAAACATTAAACTAAAACTAAATACTAGGAATTAATACTTAGGACTAAGGAGGTAATGTTGAAAATATTCCAACACTATGTCATTCTTTCATCTTGCACCATCAAAATACAACTTCCATAATTGATCAAAAATAGGGTCTGGGGAGTCAAAAACTTTTGCTTCAATATGTTCAAGTTTGGTAATGGGTAACAACTGATATCAATTTCCACCATTGCATTGAAATCCATCAATGAGAACTCATGTTCTAAGTGGAGCTCACCAAGATATTCCTCCATAAAGTCCACTTATTACACCCCTTCTGTAATCATATTGACTACATCTGTGGGCTTCTCTTCTTCAAGTTTTTTTATGTGAAAAGTAGAGGGCCTTTCGTTATAGATCTAGATTCTTCTACCATTAAAAGGAATATCCAAATGTGAATAATCTAGATAAAGGTATCCTCCTATATTTGCTATAAATTCCACCAAAAGGCACATGCTAAAATAGGGCTTCAAATAGACTACCACTACTTCTTGAATGACAGTAATCTGTGGCATATTGTGCAGAACAATAGGAATATCTTTAATTACACCCATCATTTTGACTAGGATCCCATCCAATTGTAATATGCCTAGACTACTCCTTGTGTACTCCATTCCCATGACCTCACATACTACCTTTGGCATGATAGTGGTAGTGGTCCTAGAGTCGATCATACAATTATGCATGATCTATCCTTCCATTTGGAGAGAAAAATAGAATGAAGGTGGTCTATTCTTACTAGTGGCAAAAGTCATCAATGTTTGTGCTAACACCATCTAGGTGGAGCTTTTATTTTTATCCTTCATAGACTTGAGAGACTCCTGCAATAGGTCAACTTGTCTAGGTAGTTGTAACACATCATACAAACTCACCTTTGTAGGGATTTTCTTCATATATTAAACAATGTTATAATTAGAAGTACTAGAGCCATTTTCTTCACTAGCTAGCTCATATTTGTTTCAGTACTATTGAGTAGCTTCTACTCTTTGTTGCTTAGTTAATTATGGGTATTTTAGGTACTCTTTATCTTGTTATTTTACATCAGTTTGTACTTAAGTGGTTGTAGGTTGTGGAGTTTATGCCTTTACCTACAACTTTTCTTGAGCTCACGTGGGCAATAGGTCTTTCAACAAAATAAAATCTTGTTGTTTAGATGTTATTCTAGGTGCTTTTATTTGTGGCTATGTCTTTTTACCTTGTATCTTTTGTTCAACGAGAATTTTCAACAGCTCCATTTCTACTGGATCAATAATCACCAGCTTCTTTCCAGCCCTCGTAAGGACCAAAACTTGTTCTAAGGAAGGGACCACAAAATTATGATCAACTTCTATTATAATATCAATTTTTCCATAGATAATTTTTTTTGCTAATGTCTATACATAGTTCATATGAACCATGCATGTATATTCACCATGAGGATCATTACAGGTAGAACACCAATATGTCTGCTCTAATGTACTATATTCTACATGTGCCAACACAAGTGTATTTCTTTAAGGATATTTTATAGTAGTTGGTTTCTCTCTAGTAATCGATGGTGTTTAAAATATTCTTGATCAAAATTTAGCTTTAGATTGTTTCTTCTTAATGGATGTAATTTCATTTGATATTCTCCTTACTATTGAATTGAGTGATTGCATCTCTTGTAATAATTTTACATGAGGATCAGGATTTGAGGGCATAGGGGATGCTGGCAAAGGTAGAGGTACTGGTGGATTAGGAAATGCTAAGAATGGAACTGGAGCTAGCAACTGTGGAACAACTGGTGTGGGTAATTGTGGAATATTTGCGGCAGGGAGTTGCAAAACCAAAACTAGAACAATTTGAGGTGGACTCAAGCTCCATGAAGGAATGAGATACATAGAAGACATAGGCTATGAAAATGCACTAGAGTACAGATGTTGTAGAATATCAAGATGAATGTACATTATTATATTTGGAGGTAGCTTACCTATGGAAATCAGATCTTCCTCAGCATTTGTGCCTTCGTGTACAAATCTAGAAATGTATTGACATTGGCTTGTTGGATGACCATACAAATGTCAGAGTTGAAGGCTCAAAGATAGTAAAATATGGTATGTTTATGAGTGGGCCGAAGGCCATCAGGAACTCTTTGCCAAATTTGAGCGAACCTAAAATTAAAATCCACTCTTCCCTCCTACAGATGTCTTTGAATTTTTGTAAATTGATGCGATAAGTAAAATGGATCAGCTTTCTCATGAAATTTCTTAATCAACAATTCTGCCAACAGGTCCCATGTATTAATAGTAGTAGGTGGCAAGGATCGATACAAATACAACAACTTTTCTTTGAGTGACAACACAAGTAATCTTACCATAATATCTTTGTCTGTGATATTGTGGATCATAGCCAAAGAAGCCACATCTTGAATATGATCATAAGTAGTCTTATCTATACCATCATAGGTAGGCAAAGCCTTCAATGATGCTTGGGAGACTAAATTTTGTGTTTATAGATTTAAAGGTCCTGAGCTATTCCATGCTAGAAACTACCTTGGTGGTTGTGGTTGCTATGGTGGTGGATTTTGAGCCATGTGAATTGGTGTGTGACGTTGAGGAGGTGGGATGCTAGTAGTAGTACTAGATGGACACGAAGGAGCAAAAAACACACTAGCTAACTGTGAAGATGTTGCAGATGATGTAGAAGTTAGAGTAACCAGCCTAGGGTGCTCTCCTAATTTTTGGGTTCAAGTTCAAAGAACTCAATGAGTTTTTTTGTATTTGTGTCCTTTGATCTTGTGATCATGAAGTAAAAATTTTGACTTTAAGTTTGAAGTCTTCTAGGTATAGCTAAGTTGCTAGATGTTCTAATAATACAATATGAAGGTGAACATAAAACCTTAATACTATTGAAAGTGGAACTTTTGAAAGTCCCATCTGACATGCCAAAAAATACTAGTCAAATATATGCTTAAAATATAAAACATGCATTTGTGTACCCTAGAAACATCCAACATTGAAAGGTTGAAGGAAATAAATTTCCTTCAGGCCAATATCTAGAGAGGGTCGGATCCCTTACTAATCCTACATTGGTTTTAAGATTATAGTTGCAGGAAATAAATAAAAATAAAAAAAATAAATGGGAAATATAGCCACAGGATAGAAAATGTAGGATTGGAGATAGACTAGTAGCAGTAATTGAAATCAAGCATTTCTTGCAGTATAGAAAAAAAAGAAGATAAATAATCCACTTACGATTTCATGAGATAACTTTAGAAAAGCATTCCAATACTCACTCCCTCACCAATAATGTTCAAATACAGATGCATAATTTGAACTTAGTAGATAACAAAAATGAATATAAAATAGAAATGATTAAAGTATAAAGAAATCACATATAGAAATCATTTATAGAATCAAAAGCCAGGTTCTTTCCATTTACATAGAAAACTTGAACCATTTTTCTATAGAGTGTCTATTCTTTTGTTACATCAAAATGTTTAGTATTTATAGAGGTTTTCACCTCTATCATTTAATACACTTGAGGACAAAATATTTGTAGATTAGGAACCTGTGAGAGGAATCTCCTCCTTGAAAAATCCCTTTTGATGATAGTGATCCAGCTTTGATGGGAATGACTTTGAATGGTTTCTTAGCTTGGGCACAAGTGCATCGAAGATACGTCAAAATAGATAAAAATCAAGAAATTAATCTTTGAATCTTGACCACCTTAGTGCTTTGGAAATATGCATTACCCAAGAAGTCAACCAAATATTAAAATTGTTTTGAAAAGAGGTGAAACTAGTAGGTGGCACCTTTGGAAATTATGAAAATCATCCTTTGGAATCTAATCCTACACCCTTCCAGCATAAAATATGGGAACATAACTCCTTTCACCACAATCATTAAATTCTCACCATTCTCAAGATCGGGCGCCTTCGAAAAGCCTGCATGGATGCTGGAAAACAACTTCGCCTGAGAACACAGTAATACTTCGTCATAGAACAAATTTAGGAAAAGCATCCTATACCTGCAGTTGAAATTTTATCTTATGCTTCCAAATTAATGATCACAAATTTCACTTCGTCCTAGAGGTGAGTCCACTTCCATTATTATAATATTTTAAAACATTTTTTAGCCTTGAAATTCTATCTTCGACCACTTGACATTCCCCCCTTTGCTTTGGAATTTTATTTGTTTTTTCCCCAAGGAGGGGTGACTGGGAGTTTCACCCCTCGCTTGGGATGAAAGTAGTTTTTCCCACATACTTTTGATTATCCCTTACTTATGGCATGTGTCTTTCATTTGAAATGACATTCACCCCAAAGAGAGGCACATGAAGCTTTTGCCCCACCTTTGGGTGAAACTTCTCTAAAACACCTTTTAAACAAATAGGGCCCACAACTTACTTTCGAACGCCTCTACAATGTGTTGTCACCCCAAGGAAGGGCAAAAGGAAGTTTCAAACCTCCCTTGGCTATGTTTTCATGCTCCTTCTGAAATACATTTTCCCCAAAAGAGGGGTACCCAAAGCTTTTGCTTGTCCTCTAAGGTGAAACTACGTTTGAATTTTCCACTAGTGACTTCACTTGCATTTCCCTCCTTTTCTCCAACATACATTCACCCACAAATGAGGTGACTGGAGATTTCGCCCCTCCTTTGGGTTGAAAGCTCCTTGGAATTTTCAATGCGCACCTTTCGAGAACTTGCATATGCTTTTGGGGTGAATTCATTTTGTTTTTTGCCTTGGTGGTTTAATAAGGGCCCACCAATTTTTTATCAATGTAGTTTTGCCCCAACGAGAGGTGATGGGGAAAAAATAATGTCTAAGCGCTAATTCATTTTACCATTCAACTTAAACACTTTAACCTTATTTTGTGCTCTTATTTTTAAAATGGCATTCACCTCAAATTGAGGTGAACGAAGCTTTCGCCCTTCCTCCAGGGTGAACGCGCCCTTGATTTCTTCTTTGTCCTACCATGTCGTATTTTGCAAATTTTTACAAAAATAAAGATGTTTCGGCCCAAAGAGGGATGACCAAGATCCTCACCTCTCTCTTGGGGAAAAAATACTCAACTTGTCTAAAACTTTATATGCATCACGTCTCCAGGTATTCAAACTCTTTTTCGAGTGCGTCCATTAAAATTGATTACTACATCTTGCCCGAAATCATGGAAAAATTATTTTAACTTCTTTTAATTACAAGTGCTCCCATCTACACTAATTTTACCATTACTAGAAACTTTTAACTTCACCATTTCCTAAAAACCAATCCATAAAAATCAAAAGAAGGAGATTAAAATAGAAATTAATTACAACAAAATGTACTCATAGAAATTACTGCATTCTTTATTAATTATATTTCGCTTCTCTTACAATAAAATTATCGATAAAATTTTGACAAAATTATAATGTGGTAAAGTGTCAAAATTACCAACAATGACATTGTTCTGTATCTGGCTAAGTTCTTCAGTTGTACAAGACAACGTCATTAGCTATTGAAAATATTTGATATTTTTAAGAGTCTATATACATAGTTGTTGAAAATATTAGTTTGTTATTAATATTTATTATATAAAAAAAAATATATATATATATATATATATATATATATATTCTCATCGTTAAAAATATTTGGTATTTTTAAGAATATATGTGAATATTTATTTATTATTAATCTAAACTAACCCATTTGCAAGAGAAGTGGAAAATAGTATCTCCCCCTTGCAATGGTCACGTCATTACTTTTTTTTATTGATATTAGAAGGGGTTTTAAAAGGGTCCCCAAACCTATTATAAATAGGATTTTTAAATGCACCCCCAAACCTTAGATCTAGAAATAAGACATTAAGAAATATTGAGTTAGATTCCACAAATCAAACCTAAAAATCCAATGAAATAACCTCATAGAAAATAAGCCACATATTTTTATCAAGCAAATACAAGAGATTGTCCCATGGTCAAACCATCGTGTGCTTTGAATCTAAAGCAACGGAGAAAAAAATAGAATAATGAAAATACTACCGATTAAAAATAAATTTACAAATAAAAACTACCCAAACCAAAGCATTTGGCATCTAACATGAAAGGAGAGCAGAGGAATCCTATCATCACAATCAACAAATCTATCCAACAAAGCACATAATAGGAAAACCCCTCATGAGAATAGTTGGTTTAAGAAAACAATACTAGAAATACCGACCAACAAAATCCATAACATAAAAACCATCCAAGAGATCTGCACAAAAAATTCCATGAAACTCGCAAATCTTGTTGGATCCAACCAAAAACGTTTCAAGAACAACTACTCTCAGGTACAAGAAAAAGGAGATAGCAACATTTTGCATCGCACCTAAGAGGGAGAAGGGTAAGATCCCAAAAAAATAAGCCTTAGAACCCTGGGATCAAACACACCACCATTGTTGGAACTAGAGAAAGAGATCTTTGTAGCATGTAGAAGCTAGGAAATGCACCAGCAACATGGGGTCAAAATTTGAAAACCACCACAACATAACAACCCACTTTCACCCCAACTGGTTTGGATCGATATTTGGCCTTATCTCTTTGAAATATCTAGATACAACAAGAAATTATCGAACCTATAAGAAAGTGGTACAAACCACCCATTAATCCACTATTGGTAGAGAACCCTAGCAATAGAGCCATCCAAGAACCATCCAACCAGAGTAGCCAAGCCATCAAATCCAAAGTCAACCAAGGGAACACCATTATATTTCTATAGCCAAACACCATACCAAGCTCACCCCAATAGGTTTGGGTTGGTATATGGTCCTTTCCTCTCCTTGGAAAGCTAGAAAAAATATGAAACTACCAAACCCAGAAGAAATATTGCAGAATCCAACCAAGTCCTCGAAACTAGCAAACAACCCAAGAAATGTAACTTTCCAACACATCTATCAACCAGAGCGAGAGATAGAAAAGGGGTCAGCAACCATAATTTTCCACTGTATTTTTATCAGCATTTGATCCTCTATCCCAGATAAGAGTGATAACACCAAACCCATAAGAGAGCAGAACATACCAATAATACCCGCGACAAGAAAAACACCCTGGTCACAAACCATAGCAGAGAAACTAAGCATGCCTAGTAGCCAGATCTAAAATAGGAGAAAGGAGGCCTCTCACTCAAAAGGTTTTAGAGCATCGAAGTTAGAGTTGAAGTGAAACCCTCATGGAGGAAGCCCTCATGGAGGAAACCCTCATCACCTCATTACTTTTGTCTTCTCTACTCCTTTTTTATTCTCTATAGTCGATTTTAGTCTTCAATCTTACTTGGACAGCTTCGGCTTCAGTATTCAGTTTTGTTGGTGAGGCTTCAAAATTGTAAAAATAATTTAGTGAAGTGCAGCCAATGATTCAAAAATAATATGAAATAGAAACACTTACGTGTAGTGTAGATGGCCAATATCTAAGATTAGTCTATTAATCTATATTTTGAATGTATTATTCATTCTTATATTAAATATTATTTAAATTGATCCATTAGTATTTTTATAATCTAAATTTTGAAATAATAGCTTTTATAAGTTTATATTAACCATAATGGATGGCAAGCTTTGCAATTAGATTTTGGGAGTATTTACATTCTGAAAATATATGGAGGAGAAAATATTTTCAGTTTTTAGATGACATGGTTTTGTATCTGGGTGTGTCTTTGGTTGTACAAAATAATCCCATCAAATCTTGAAATTATTTGGTATTTTTAAGAATATATGTAAGTATTTGTTTATTATTAATCTAAATTGAACTCTTTTTTTAATAATCCCCCAAGTTAATTGCGGCTAAACCTTCCTAGCTGCTTATGTTTGTTGAAAATATTTGGTATTTTTAAAAGTACATGTGAATAGTTTTTTATTATTAATATTTATTTTGAATGGATTATTCATTCTTAAAACATTATATATTTAGGGTTAAATATTATTTAAATTGATCCATTAATCTTTCTATAGTTTAAATTTTGAAATAATAGATTTTATAAGTTTATACTAACAATAGTGGATGACAAGCTTTGCAATTGGATTTG
Organism: Wollemia nobilis; assembly: GCA_028583015.1. Classification (NCBI taxonomy): domain Eukaryota; kingdom Viridiplantae; phylum Streptophyta; class Pinopsida; order Araucariales; family Araucariaceae; genus Wollemia; species Wollemia nobilis. Next base: position 17,273,635 of record JAQPPZ010001493.1, read on the forward strand.
GGGAGTATTTGCACTCCTTATTTCTAAAAAGAGACGAAGTAGAAAATATTTTTAATTTTTAGATGACATTATTTTGTATGTGGGTGAGTTCTTCGATTTTACAAGATAATCCAAACTGTTAAAAATATTTGGTATTTTTAAGAGTCTATGTGAGTAGCTATTGAAAATATTTGTTTGTTATTAATATTTATTTTGAATGCATTATTAATTCTTAAAACATTATATATTTAAGGTTAAATATTATTTAAATTTATTCATTAGTCTTTCTACATTTTAGAGTTTGAAATAATAGCTTTTATAAGTTTATATTAACAATAGTGCAAATCATTCTTTCTATCTTTCTATATATATATATATATATATTATAATTTTAAAAACTAAGAAAATATTTTTAGTTTTTAGATGACATTGTTTTGTATTTGATTGAGTTCTTCAGTTGTATAAGATAATCCCATCAACCATTGAAAATATTTGGTATTTTTAAGAGTTTATGTGAGTAGCATGTGATATGGGTTAAATTCTCAATTATTATAACAAATATTGTTGAACTTAGATGAAATTTTTATTTTTAGAATATATTTTTGTGAATTTTATTGATTGTCTTATTTATGCATTTGAATTTCATCAAATATTGCTAAAAATATTTGTTTGTTATTAATATTTTGTTAGAAATAGATTATATTACATCATTTGGGTCATGTAAATGTACCTACCAAGGTACATACTTAGGACATTAGATTACTTTAGGGGGAAGTTACCTAGTTTCTTCATGCAATGTAATAAATGCACAAGTGTCAATGTGCAAGTTGTATATGTGCAAGTTGTCCCTTGCACAGCTAGATAGAGTGTTGGCCAAGGAACTTATCTTCCTATATAATGGCCTCATTGTAATAGCATAGTATAGCAGAGCATAGGAAAGCATAGCAGAGCATAGCATAGATATAGTCACCCATATTGGAGATGGGTGCAATGTAGTCCGGTAGCATTATTCATGGAGTGTCCATTTCCTCCATAGCTACATTGTATTCATTTTCATCATTTCTATTTATAGCATATTTTAGTCATCTCACAGATTTACTTTCTTTCATATTATTTTTGCATCTTGTGATTGCTATCTCCCATTGCATACTGCATCAAAAGCTAACAGTGGTATCAGAGCTACGGTAGATCTAGCCACAGGAAAACCACCATCATCATTGAGTCTGAGTTTTTTGTCAAATTGATGCTTGTTGGACCAATCACTGACAAAACTCTTAGAAGAATCTAGGTGGTAGAATTAGGGAGAGCCACAAGTGAGGACTGAAAGAAATCTCAGTTCCAAAAATACTGAGATTGCATTTGGCTAGAGTCTTTCCACAAAGTTGTAGAAAAAAACTCGTGAAGACTAGGACTCAACATTCAATCCACTAGATTGACAAATCAACTAGTGAAGATAATTTAGGATATCTGGAATTTCTTAACTATTGCCCAAAGTTTCTTTTGTTGTAGAAAACTAATTCTTAGAATATTGGGACTCCTCCTACAATAGAAATCTAGGAGACTTCAACTTCATTGCCCGAAGGTCGACGTGCCTTCATAGTGCAGAGATTAGTTCCTTGCCCAAGAAAAGAATACTATGGAAGAAGACTTTTGGAGAAGAGTTGTGGTGAAGTTAGGAGACTAGGAGATCTCCATTACTAAATTGAGAACTTCACACAAGAAGAAAAGGCCATAGTAGCCTTGATCAAGAAGAAAAGGCCATAGTAGCCTTGATCCAGAAGAAAAGGCCATAGTAGCCTTGATCTAGAAGAAAAGGCCATAGTAGCCTTGATCCTGAAAAAGGCCATAGAAGCCTTGATATTGAAGAAAAGGCCATAGAAGCCTTGATATTGAAAAGGCCATAGAAGCCTTGATATTGAAAAAATGCCACAGAAGCCTTGATATTGAAAAAATGCCATAAAAGCCTTGATCCTAAAGAAGACTCCAGAAGTGAGTATCTAATTCAGAAGGAGATTAAGATTTTAGTACTAATACTTTGTTGTAGGGAAAGGAAATTCAATGAGTCAAGAAACTTCCTACAAGAAATTTAGGAAGAGTATCTTCTTCAGAATCAATCCAACACCTAAAGCAAAATTGAAGGCAAAGATATCAGGAGGAGATCTCATTGAAGAACTTCTAGTATTGGAAGAAGGACTAGGAGAGTCCTACTCAAATCCAAAAGTAGTAGAATCGAAGATCCAGAGGAAGATCTCACCACCAACACTTCCAGGAGTAGAAGGTTGAAGAAAAGGTCTCAAGGAAGACCAGAAGAAGCTGCAAGATCAAAGACCTTAGGGAGGTCTCAACGAGCATCCAGTAAAAGGCTTGGAGAGCCTTACTAAAGAAATCATCAAAGAAGAACTCATTGGAGAAATCCACTACCAAGGAGAAGCCCCTGATAGTGAAGGACTTGGGACAATTGTCACCATCCAAAAACAAGCCCAAGAGAAGAAGAATTTGGCAAGGAGTGCCAAATCCTAGAAGAAGAATCCAATGAAGACCTCAAGACATTCAGAATCTTGAGAAGAAGATCCTGCTTGAAGTCAAAATTTGACAAGAAGACTTGAAGATAGGAGAAGCCCACAAGATCCAAGAGATTTGAATATTACCTCTCACAACAAGAAGGCACCATTTTAGAGACAAAGACTTCTTCAAATCTACAACAAAAGGAGGAGACTACAAAAGGAGAACAAGCCACCAAATCCTAGGCTCATGAAGGAAAGTTTGAGACCATATTTTGGTGAAGAAGGAGTTATTTAGGATAGTCTACAGAAAGCAGCAAGATCTACATCCTCCATAGAAGTGGTAGAAGAGCTACAAAATCTTTCAAAAAGGTATGCAACTATTGGTGCAAGTAGATTCATTAATTGGATTACTTATCAGATTTATTAAAGCACCTTAATTTGGATCAAAGTTGCAATAAGAAACATTGGATTATAGTCTTCAAAAGTGCAAAAAGAGAACAATTCCTTTTAAGGTTCATTTGCACATTAGGATTTGATTAGATTTATGCATTACAACTATCTATCAACTACCTATCATCTACTTTGGAAAGCAAAAGAAGACTAGTCCCTACAACTTTATTTGTAAGGAAATTGTAGAATAATTTCTGAAGATTCATTTCAGATTATTCTTGATTAGTTGTAGTAAATTGATTAAGTGCATTAATTTTTGAGAGTTAATTGGAGTGATAAGGTGAAATTTTTAGTGCATTAAAAGTGAAATATTATTAGATTCATTTGCACTATTCTATTGCTCTCAAAAGATTATTGTTTGTGTTCTTGAGAAAGGCACAAAATCAGAATTTGTCAAAGTGTCTAAAGACACTATTAGTGCACATAAATCTGCAACATTGAGTGGCCTGGGGAAGCCACAAAATCAGCTCAATCCTCCAAGCATTGGAGAAGAAAGTAGCCACCAAATATCAACAAAGGAAGCCTCGAATCGAGACTTGGTGAGTCTCAAATTCAAAGCACAATAAGGTTTTTACAAAGAAATAGTGCAGAAAAATACAGCAAAAAGAGAGCTTCTATCAAGTGGTTACAAGCTTGGGTTCATTTGTAAAATATCCAAGCAAAAAGGGGAAGGTGTCTAATCAAAGAGACAACCTCAAAACCCCTATATTGCATTCAAAATTCTACCACAAAACCAGAAATTCAGACCTGAAAAAGGGGTGCAAAAGAAGGTGCAATAAAGGCTATTTTATACATAAATATATTACATTGCATTGCACTATCCTAATATGGTTTATACAAGAAAAGAAGGCAGATTTGAAGGTGTCTCAAAGGCACAACATCCACTAGAAAAACTAGTCGAAGGTGGTTGAACACTAGCATCTTTCCAAGCACAACAAAAGGAGCCACTCTAAGGGCTCATACTCCCCTCATCTTGGATGACCGAACCTACAAGAGACAAGATAAAAAATCAAAGGGAGAAACAACGTTATAATCAAGAGCAATGTTATCTACAAGGAGGATGTATAACAGGTGAGAAAAGAGGAAGATTAAAGCACCATTGGAGTGTTTCAAACTCCACATCTTCAAAGCTCAAAATCGGTGCTCAAGCCTCCAAATCATCACTCCTCAACTCAGCTAGAAACAATCTACAAGCAAGAGCTATTGATCAAAAAAGGAGTTGGGAATGTTACAGGGTTTAAAGAACCTCCAAAGGATACATTGAAGAAGTGTTATAGAAGACGTCCATGCACAAGGAGGAAGTGACATTTATCACTTGAGGCAATACCCTAACACTCCTCATGCGAGCACTCATCTTCATCATCAAAGGAGTTACAAGCTATAGGTTGGTGCAATGAGTATATGAGGAACACTTGTCCGAAGAGAAGCCAAGTGCTCCATTGAAGAACGTAACATCCATACATTACTCAAAGGGAGAAATAAGTGTTTTCTAGCACCTTCTACTCCTCAAGCGCTCAAGAAGAAAATGGACGTGCCACTTGGCACTCAACACAAGATTCTCCTCCATTTTAAGAGCATCAATGACCAAGGCATTCAGCAAGCATTTACATCTAGGGTCTACATGCATAGGACCAAGCGACAACGTGGAAGCAAGGTGAAAGAGCCTTCAATGCTCTGGTCAAGGAAGGTCAAAGGTAGATATTAAAGGTACCACATTTGGAACATCAAATCCCATGAAGGTTCCAAGCAATACTATTGGAGGGAACAACCAAAGCAACGACATCAATATTGCAGCCCTTGCACAATGAAAATCAATGCCAACTATTGAATGATATAAGGTAAGGTTTATTCCCACTATAATATGCTTTCATTTCTTGGGAGTTATAAGGTTAAACTTAGAGGAATTTAACCATATTGAAAGCCATATCTTAAAGGGGAATAATTTATCAAATCAATATAATATTTGCAATATTAAACATAGGAGCAATAAGGATTTCTACTAGAAATTATTTCTAAAATATTTGCAAATATTATTGTGGTCTAATTTTTCCAAAATTTGGGAGTTATAAGGGTTACTACATCAAATTAATTTATTGGAAATTAGATACACTACAATTAAATCCTAAAGGGATATTAAAAGAGGTTATTAAGGCTTTTTGCTAAGGTTGGAAATTTATAATATTCTTGTCTCAAAAACTTCAAAAAAAGGACAAAAGAAATCCAACATTAAAACCTCTTCAAAATTGAAAAGTGCTTAGTTCAATAGGAGCAATAAGGGATAATAAAAGTTGATTTTTGATATTTACAAAACTTTACAAAATCAACCAAAAATTGAACTACTTTTTTCAAGAGCACTATATTATATCCCTAGGGAGTCATAAGGGATTCTACAAAACTTGGTAATATCAGCATTTATCATAGATTATCAAGTTGCAAATCCATTGGGAAAATATAAGATTTTTACAAAACCTAAAATTCCATTAGGTGTATATACTCTCATTACTAGGGAGACATAAGGAAGCCTACAAACCTAAGGATTAATAAAGGTTTCATCAAAATCAAGCTTATATACTTCAAATTTCAAATTTGACTACAAAGAAAGTCCTATCTCATTTCTTCAATTCTACTTCTTCAAATGGGAAAAGGAATGTCATACAATGAATGTGAAATTTGCTCCAACAGGAACCAGTCTACAAAACATGAAAACATGTGGTACATTGACTCAAGAGCCAGTCATCATATGACAGGAAATATACAATGGTTTGACTGTCTTGAAGGTGCTAAAGGCTACAGACTAAGAATTGTAGATAGCCAAACTTATCCCATACATGGATATGGATGTGTAACACCCAACAAATCATTTCCAAATCTTCTACTACAAAAAGTATTGTATGTTCCTGGATTAACATTCAATCTCATTTTTGTAAGCAAATTAGTAGAAGACAACTATATGATCAACTTTGGATATATGGATGGAGTCAATACATGTCTCATCATGAATCAAGGTGAAATAAAAGCAACAGGATCAATCCATGGAAATACATATATCCTAGATTCAATGGAAATTTCACAAGATATTGTGGTGTTTCAAAATGATGCTAACATTTTTTCAAAGGAATAGGTTGAAGAAAATGAAGGACCAATACACCACAAAGGCAAGCATAGAAGAATCAAGAAGATGAGAGGACAATTACACCATGCTCTACTCAGTCATCAACAATCATAACATTTTCTCTTTGGCCGCGATGATGCAACTTGTTGCGATATCATGACACTTTTTCCTCCTTTGGCCGCGGTAATGCAACATATCATGATATTGTGACACTTTTTTCTCATTTGGCCATGACGTTGTAACTTGTCATGATATCGCGACACCTTTTCTCTTTGGTCGCGATGATGCAACATGTCGCGATCTCACGACACTTTTTCTCTTTGGCCGCGATGATGCAACTTGTCATGATATCACGACACCTTTTCTCTTTGGCCGTGATGATGCAACATGTTGTGATATCACGACACTTTTTCTCTGTGGCCGCAATGATGAAACATGTCATGATATCGCGACACTTTTTCTCTTTGGCTGCGATGATGCAACTTGTCACGATATCATGACACTTTTTCTCTGTGACCACGATGTTGCAACATGTCACAATTTTGTGACACTTTTTCCTCCTTTGGCCACGACAATGCAACATATCGCGATTTGGTGACACCTTTTTGCCTTTGGCCACAACGTTGCAATATGTCGTGATATTGCAACACTTTTTCTCTTTGGCTGCGATGATGCAACATGTAGCGATATCGTGACACTTTTAATCTTTGGCCGCGATGATGCAACATGTTGTGATATCACAACACCTTTTCCTTCCTTGGCCGCGGTAATGCAACATGTCACGATTTTGTGACATTTTTATCTTTTTACCGAGACGATGCAACTTGTCATGATTTTGTGACATTTTTTCTCTCTTGGCCACAATGCTGCAACATGTCGTGATATCGCAACACTTTTTTTCCTCTGGACGTGATGATGCAACATGTTGCGACATCATGAAATTTTTCTCCTTAGGTCGCGATGATACTACATGTCATTATATCGCGACACTTTTTCTCTTCTGGTCGTGATGTTGCAACATGTGATATCATGACACTTTTCCTCCTTTGGCCGTAACAATGCAACATGTCATGATATCGTGACACTTTTTCTCTTGTGGCCGCGACGGTGCAACATGTCGCGATATCCCGACACTTTTTCTCCTTTGGCCATGACAATGCAACATGTCGTGATATCGCGACATCTTTTCTTCTTTGGCCTCAACGATGCAACATGTCACGATATCGCGACACCTTTCCTCTTCTGGCCGCGATGATGCTACTTGTCGTGATATCGTGACACTTCTTCTCTTCTGGCAGCGATGTTGTAACATGTCACGATATTGCGACACTTTTTCTCCTTCGACCGTGATGTTGCATCTTGTCGCGATATCGTGACACCTTTTCCTCCTTTGGCCGTGACGGTGCAACATGTCACGATATCGTGACACCTTTTCCTCCTTGCTTTTTCCCTATGCTTTGGACCGTGAAAATGCAACATGTCGTGATATTGTGACACCTTTCTTCTTGTGGTGTTTTGCTTTTTCTTTGATCTTTAGCTCATGGGCCTCTTCGATCGGTTTGGAAAACATGTAAAAAATTCTTGTACAAGGTTCAGGGACCTTTCAACACCCTTTCAACCAATAAAAAAAATCAACAATCAAAACCAAATGAAGATACTCACAAAGAGAACAGTAAAGGTGGCTAGATAGAATACAAGAATGAAGAACCTGAACAAGCCAAAGATCATCCAATGGAAGAAGATCTACATTGAATACTAAACTCTTCAATACCCAAATAATGTAATATAGGGGGGTGTTAGAAATAGATTATACAATTAAATATAATTTAGAATTTTAGGATGGTCAAACATTAAATATATACAATTTTTAAAGATATAATGAAGTTATAAAAAGAAAAGTTAAAAAACTAACTACAAAGTAATATATTTTACTACTAAATATTTTTAATTAAACAACCAAGAACATCAAATTATGGTACATAAAAAATATCCTTTAAAGATGTTAAGCTTTTATTTTATATTTACACTCATAAAGACACTTGGAATAAGATATTGCCCTAAGTTGTAAATTTGCTAAATCACTTTCAAACCTCTTATGTAAATAGACAATACAAGCCTAATATTATAAAATATGTGTAAGGTTTAATTGAATATCTACATATAACATGAAGACCTAGGAAAATACTAAACAAAATCTAAGAGCATTGTGTTTTGAAGAGCAGGAGACTAGTGAGAGTTGGATTTATCATATTCTTCCTTTCTAATTTTTTTATTATTAGGTTGATAATAGTGGAGAGATTGTATTCATTGATTTCCTTGTAATGTTGTTCATTAGAAATAAATTCTTGATCTTAAACAAATATCTACAAATGAAGATGATTTGTAATAGAATTAGGAAAATTAGATATTTTACCATATTTAGTTTTTTGTATTGGAGAAAAAAGTGATCAATATCAATTTAAACTAGTCTAGTAGTCTGACTTGAGTCCACTGAGTGTGTGCCAGCTTGATGACGATGGTACCAAGCCTGAGCCACCAAGGGTCTCCCTCACTTCAGGTCATTTTTATCGAGGCAAGAGAGGGGTTATAGTGGTAGAACCATGATTTGAATATATGATCAAATGCAATGCGACTTGAACTTGTGACCAACTATTCAAAAAGGAAAGGTAGTTGTTGATTCCTCTATGTATATAAAAAAACATTGCCCTAAGTTGTAAATTTGCTAAAGCACTTTCAAACCTCTTATGTAAATAAAAAATACACTATACCTAATATTATAAAATATATGTAGGGTTTAATTGAATTTCTACATATAACATGAAGAATTAGAAAAATACTAAATAAAATCTAAGAGCATTGTGTTTTGAAGACCAGGAGACTAATGAGAGTTGGATTTGTCATATTATTGTTAGATTGATAATAGTGGAGAGATTGTATTCATTTATTTCCTTGTAATGTTGTTCATTAGAAATATTCTTGATCTTAAACAAATATCTACAAATGAAGATGATTTGTAATAAAATTAAGAAAATAAGATGTTTTACCATATTTAATTGTTTGTATTGGAGAAAAAAGTGATCCATATCAATTTAAACTAGTCCAATAGTCTGACTTGAGTCCATTGAGTGTGTGCCAGCTTGATGACAATGGTACCAACCCTAAGCCACTAAGGGTCTCCCTCACTCTGGGTCATGTTTACCGAGGTGATATAAGGGTTATAGTGGTAGCACCATGATTTGATGCTACGATCGAAGGCAATGTGACTTGACCCTATGACCAGTTATTCAAAAAGGAAAGTTAGTTGCCAATTCCTCTATTATAAAAAAAAAACTTTGCCCTAAGTTGTAAATTTGCTAAATCACTTTCAAACCTCTTATGTAAATAGACAATACACTAGGCCTAATATTATAAAATATGTGTAGGGTTTAATTGAATGTCTACATATAACATGAAGACCTAGGAAAATACTAAATAAAATCTAAGAAAATTGTGTTTTGAAGAGCAGGAGACTAGTGAGAATTGGATTTATCATATTCTTCCTTTATAATTTTTTTATTATTAGGTTGATAATTGTTGAGAGATTGTATTCATAGATTTCCTTGTAATGTTGTTCATTAAAAATAAATTCTTGATCTTAAAAAAATATCTATAAATGAATATGATTTATAATAGAATTAATAAAATTAGATATTTTACCATATTTAGTTGTTTGTATTAGAGAATGAAGTGATCAATATCAATTTAAACTAGTCCTTGGGGGACAATGCAACAATTTGAGCTTTGGCTTTTCTTCGGGAGGTCTAAGGTTCAAACAACGATGTGGACAAGGGTGTGAGGAGGTTAGTGTGTGTATAACTATGTGTTTTTCCATTGTTGATAATATTATCTCTTGGTATTACGAGGGGTCATGGTTGGGATGGGAATGCCCAAAGCCCTAAGCATCAATTTAAACTAAAACTAAAATAAAATAAACCTACAATGTACCAATTTTTTATTTGAGTTTTAGTTTAAATTGATTGAACAGTTAGCCTAAGCAAGGAGAAACTAATCTCCCAGTTTACTATTATGCTTTTAATATAAATCACATAGATGAATCTGAGAGTAAATCACTTCTGAAAGATTTTTATTATTAATTATTATAAAATTTTGCTATTGCTCCATAAGTTATATTGATGCATACTTTGGATGATTTATGATGATTTACCCAGAAAATGAATTTCTAAATCAATTCATGCAAGTAAATATATAAAATATTATTATTAAGCACTAGGCTATCTTTTCAAAATTATATTTAAAAAAATATTTTTGCTTTTATTTGTCTATCCTTAAATTTGTTGTTGGTGTAGTATGTCATTGTTTCATCTCCATGACCTCAATTCGAATCACAAAAAAGGAGGATTTTTATTGCTATGTCCTAGGAATGTGATCCCAATTATGCCACCCATTATACTATTTCAAATATTATTATAAATTCACCATATTTTTATATTTTTTGGTGGAAAAAGGACAATTCGCCATGTCTTCTACATGATTTTTGTTAGTCTCACAATGATACTAAGAGGGGGGGTGAATCAGTGTAGCTCTATAAAACTTAAATCTTAAACTCTTAAATCCGAAACAATGAGAACTTAAAATAAAATAAAGAAATTATAACAAGAGAGCATCACACAACACAAGATGTACCGAGGTTCACCGATTTGGCTACTCCTCAAAAATTGACTGTTTGGACTCCCATCCAAATCCAGCCTTTGCAAAGCAACAACTTTACAATCAATTTACCAGCACCAACTAGAAGGAGCACCAACCCTTGATTTACCAGCACCAACTGGAAGGAGCACCAACCCATGATTTACCAGCACCAACTGGAAGGAGCACCAACCCTTGATTTACCAACACCAACTGGAAGGAGCACCAAACCCTGATTTATCTGCACCAATAGAAAGGAGCACCAACCCCTGATTTATCTGCACCAATAGAAAGGAGCACCAACCCCTGATTTATTTGCACCAACAAAAAGGAGCACCAACTGGAAGGAGCACCAACCCCTGATGCCAAGCACCAACTTGGACTTATGTTCTGAAACTAGAAGATTGACATAAAGATGCCTTCACTTTTACAAGACCCTGACTGGTCTATTGCTTTCCCAACATCTACCACACTTCACAAAACACACACCCTTCTCTCTCGCCTCCCGTGCACTCTCCTCGTGCTTCACATATCACACACCTCTCTCGCTCGCCTCTTACGTGCCTCTCACTCTCCTCTCGATCTCTTTGCAAGATTAAATCCGCTACTCTTTAATCCCCGTGCTTCATAAATTCTCCAAGCAACACTCCTTTTATAACCATCCTTTCTCTTTGTAACTCCAGTTGTATCTCTAGTTGTAACTCCTTTTGTATATTTTGAGAAGGCATTTCGTCAAACACGTCACATGCAAATAATTGACACCATGTTCTCCTACCATGATTGTTCATTTTCTCGGTCATGATTGTTCGTTTTCTCTTTGCATGTCTGTTAATTTTCTCTTTGCATGTCTGACTGTTCATTTTCTTTTCCCTTGTGCATGCATTTGTTTTCTCCTTCGATGACTGTACGTTTTCTCCTTCATTACTGTTTGTTTCTATTTTGAGGCTTTTCTTGAGTCGCAAAAACGTGACATGTCACGATATCGTGACACTTTTGTTACTCTGCCTGCCTGCCCTTCTTGAGTCACAAAAATGCGACATGTCGAATATCGTGACACTTTTGTTACTCTACCTGCCTACCCTTTTCGAGTCACAAAAATGTGACATGTCGTGATATCGTGACACTTTTGCTTCTCTACCTTCCTACCCTTTTCGAGTCGCAAAAATGTGACATGTCACGATATCGTGACACTTTTACTTTCTCTGCCTTCCTGCCCTTTTTGAGTCATGAAAATGCGACATGTCATGATATCGTGACACTTTTCCTTTCTCTTCCTTCCTGCCCTTTTGAGTCATGAAAATGCGACATGTCGCGATATCGTGACACTTTTTCTTTCTCTTCCTTCTTGCCCTTTTCGAGTCACAAAAATGCGACATGTCACGATATCGTGACACTTTTTCTTTCTCTGTCTGCCTGACCTTTTCGAGTCATAAAAATGTGACATGTCGTGATATCGTGACACTTTTTATTTCTCTTCCTTCTTGCCCTTTTCGAGTCACAAAAATGCGACATGTCACGATATCGGGACACTTTTTCTTTCTCTTCCTTCCTTCCCTTTCCAAGTTGAAAAACTGTGACATGTCACGATATCGTGACACTTTTTCATTCTCTTCCTTCCTTCCCTTTTCGAGTCACGAAAATGCGACATGTCGTGATATCGCAACACTTTTTCCTTCTTGCTCTTTCTCTTCGCTTTGGTCCGTGAAAATGCTACATGTCGTGATATCATGACACTTTTTCATCCTTGCATTTTCTCTTTGCTTTGGTCCGTAAAAATGCTACATTTTGCGATATCATGACACTTTTTCCTCCTTGCATTTTTGGCCGTGAAAATGCAACATGTCGCAATATCGCGACACTTTTTCTTCCTTGATTTTCTCTTCCCTTTTGGCCGCGAAAATGCAACATGTCGCGATATCGCGACACTTTTTTCTCCTTGCATTTTCTCTTCTCTTTTGGCCGTGAAAATGCAACATGTCGCGATATCGCGACACTTTTTTTTTTCTTTTTGCATTTTTAGCATATGGGCCACTTCGGTCTTCTTGGAAAACCTGTAACAACTTCACCCAAACATCAAAAACATCCTTATAAGCATTTAACATCACTGTACATACTTTGAGTAACCTCTGAACTCCTGTCCACTGCATCAACTGATCTATCTGACTATGTTGACAACAATGACAATACTGTCACTGCACCTTGCTCAACAATCTCCCCCTTTGGAATTGTTGGCAACACACGTGCAATTTCCTGTAACTCTTCTCCCCCTTTGACAACAATACCAAAGGGCTACTATAAACTCCCCCTGAGTCCATGCACAACATTCTCAGGGCAAAAATTATTACACTTAGCAAAAATCACAAACATGAGCAAAAAGATAAACAAATACACAAATGCTCCCCCTGAGAATGTGATCCCGATAGCTAGTCAATTCTTGGGAAACGTGACCACTCCCAATTTATTGTGAAGGTACTCAAAGACTTTCTTGGGCAACTATTTTGTGAAGATATCCGCTACTTGCTCTGTTGTTGGAACAAAATCCAACTTAACCTCACCTTTCGCAACTTTCTCTTGCATACAGCACGTTGTCGTTGCAATATATTCTGCCTCTGCTGTGGATAAGGAGACTGACTCTGGTTTCTTACTGTGCCACGTGACCAACCTATCTCCAAGATAGAATGCACCTCCACTGGTACTCTTTCTATCATAAAGTCTTCTTGGATAAGCACTCTAATCTCTGCTCATCATATTATAATTCATGTTGTACCTTGCTTTTACTTATTTGGTATAGTTTGATCAACACGTAACTCTCAACTGCGCAAAAGTTACTCCCAAATAAAAAGTGATCGACTCTCCAAGAATCCTACACATAATTTCTTCAGCATTTTGACTGCCACCTCCTCCATGACTGACGACTTTGCCTTGCATCCATTGTGCAGCTCAATGTCTTTGGTTTCTAACGACTGCCATGAATGTTTTCATCGTCTGTGTAGGTATTGACAGTGGACCATTACATCTAGCGTTGGAACATTAATCTGTGCTTAGTCATCAACATTCGATATTCTGCTTCTTGCTAGGGCATATGTCAGGGCTACTCAATGTCTTAGGCAAACGTTCTTCACACGATTCCAGGGAGCATTTCTCCTCGCTGCGATCAAGGGATTCCTCAGGAAATATCTCGCATTTCTCAAATAATGCAAGACTTTCTTAGGTGCATGGGCATCTTGTCCTCCTTGGCGCTTCACCACCTGGGCGCTATTCTCTCAACGTCTCTACCTTGCATGTGCCACTTGGCACTCTTGACCAACTGGGTGCTAGTTCCACTTGTTTGCTTTGACTCTGGCATCTCTTTGATAACGGCTACTTCTTTAGAGAAAATTAAAGCTCTCTTATTACCTCCACAAATAACTACATGAACTGAAACACATTTTGACAACTATACGACAACTCCCCCTGACTACTTGCCTTTCATCCTCAGATAACCAAACAACATAGGAGCATTAAAATAAAACTTTAAGATTGCTCCCCCTGAGGATGTGCTACCTGGAGCTGCTTAGTGCAATAGAGGAGTAATCTCCTTCAGTCCAAGGAGACATGATTTCCTCTCTTCTTTCTTTCTCCAATATTTCTTGAACTTGGGCTTGAGTTTTTCAACTGCATCCCTATTTTGAACCTTTTCGTGAACTTGAACATTTCTCTTGGGTGGTTGTCTCTTGTGCATCCTTGATGGATGATTATTTTCCTTTCTTTGATGCACATGATTTCTTCCCTATCTGTGTTGCATTCTTTGCGTCTGATGAAATCTATTGTCTTGCCTTAGATTAGATACAAAAGTTCTTGGACAAAACCTTGCTATGTGCCCATGACCATTACATTTAAAACATTGCACATGGTGTTCAATCGGAGTAACAGATGTATTTCTACCAGCATAACTCTTTGATCTATTATTCAATCCATAATAAATTGCCTTGTGACCATAATGGTTGCATCTAAAACAATAGCCATTAAAAGCATTATTATGAATAGAGTGAGAGTGATAGAACCTCTTTTGTTGTGGTTGCTTTTTTGTAGATCTCCTTTGAGATTTTCTTCCTTTTGAAGATTCAGCTTCAAGCTTTTCTTGCTTTGATCCTTCAAAAGTGAACTTCTTCTTCTCTGCATATTTGGAAGATGAAGGTTGTTCAGCTTCATATCCAGGACCAAGCTTAACCATGGAGCTTCTTTGTTGCCTTATCATTTCATCTAGCAACTTTGTGCTCTTCACAAATTTGAGATTTGTATTGGCCTCTTCTAGTTGTTTCTTCAAAAAAACAATCTCTTCTTCATCAATTTCTTCTTCATCATATTCTTGTTCTTTTTCTATTTTTTCTTCTTTGAGTGCCATGAAAAGAGCTTCACCTGTTTCCTTTTCAGAATCCTCACCGTAGTTTTCTTCTGATGAACTGACATTCTTGGAGATGAAACTTTTCTTCTTGAAGTTGCCATTTCTGAAATTTGTTTTTTTCTTCCAGTCACTTCTTTCTTGGTGTGATCCTTCATCTCTTTCGTCCTTCTCATTAAGTGGACATTTAGTTGCAACATGCCCAATGCCTCCACAATTGAAACATTTAAACGATAACTTTCCTCTGTATTTTCCTTTTCCCCTTTTTAGTTTTCGAACAAAGTTTGCTTCCATTTCATCTGATGTCTCTTCTTCCTCGGATTCTTGTTTTGCTTTCATATTTTTATGGGATTTAAAAGTAGCTTCTCTATCTGTGGGTTTATATTTTCCTATTCTCATCTCATATGCAGTCAAAGAACCATGCATCTCATCCATACTAAAAGAATTTAGATTTTTAGCTTCTTCTATAGCTGAAACTTTAGAATCAAATCTTTGGGGAAGAGATCTTAATACCTTTTTCACGATGACAGAATCTTTGATTTCCTCATCGAGTCCTCTAATCGCATTAATGACTTGATTAACTCTCAGCATATATGCCTCTATGTTCTCATCGTCATTCATATTTAATACTTCAAACTGAGCTCGATGTGTTTGTAACTTGGCCTCCTTGATCTTATCATCTCCTTCATGAATGCTCCTCAATTTGTCCCATATTTCTTTTGTCGTTTTACAACTCATAATTTTTACTAGTTCACTGTCCACTAATCCGCACATGATAGCATTCTTTTCTTTTGAGTTATTCTCAAACAATTTCTTATCGGCAACATCGGTTGGAGAAGTGGTGGGTATTGTGTATCCACTATCTACTGAATCCCAAATGTCGTATCCCAAAGCACAAAGATATGTCTACATCCTGAGTCTCCAAAATGTGTAATTAGTTCTATCCAACAATGGTGCTTTGTTTGATGAGAAGCCTTCACCACCTGCCATTGTGTCACTTCCAAGATCACCCTAGCCGGTTAAGCTTGTTCAAGAAATTGGCTCTGATACCAATTGTTAGTCTCACAATGACACTGAGAGGGGGGGTGAATCAGTGTAGCTCTATAAAACTTAAATCTTAAACTCTTAAAGCCAAAAAAATGAGAACTTAAAATCAAATAAAGCAAATATAACAAGAGAGCATCACACAACACAAGATGTACCGAGGTTCACCGATTTGGCTACTCCTCAAAAATTGATTGTTTGGACTCCCATCCAAATCCAGCCTTTGCAAAGCAACAACTTTATAATCAATTTACCAGCACCAACTGGAAGGAGCACCAACCCCTAATTTACTAGCACCAACTGGAAGGAGCACCAACCCATGATTTACCAGCACCAATTGGAAGGAGCACCAACCCCTGATTTACTAGCACCAACTGGAAGGAGCACCAACCCTTGATTTACCAGCACCAACTGGAAGGAGCACCAACCCCTAATTTATCTGCACCAATAGAAAGGAGCACCAACCCCTGATTTATCTGCACCAATAGAAAGGAGCACCAACCCCTGATTTATCTGCACCAACAAAAAGGAGCACCAACCCTTGATTTACCAGCACCAACTAGAAGGAGCACCAACCCCTGATGCCAAGCACCAACTTGGACTTATGTTCTGAAACTAGAAGATTGACATAAATATGCCTTCACTTTTACAAGACCCTGACTGGTCTATTGCTTTCCCAACATCTACCACACTTCACAAAACACACACCCTTCTCGCTCGCCTCCTGTGCACTCTCCTCGTGCTTCACATATCGCACACCTCTCTCGCTCGCCTCTTGCGCACCTCTCACTCTCTTTGCAAGATTAAATCCACTACTCTTTAATCCCCCACGCTTCATAAATTCTCCAAGCAACACTCCTTTTATAACCATCCTTTCTCTTTGTAACTCTAGTTGTAACTCCAGTTGTATCTCCAGTTGTAACTCCTTTTGTATATTTTGAGAAGGCATTTCGTCAAACACGTCACATGCAAATAATTGACACCATGTTCTCCTACCATGATTGTTCATTTTCTCGGTCATGACTGTTCATTTTCTCTTTGCATGTCTGTTCATTTTCTCTTTGCATGTCTGACTGTTCGTTTTCTTTTCCCTTGTGCATGCATTTGTTTTCTCCTTCGATGACTGTACGTTTTCTCCTTCATTACTATTCGTTTCTATTTTGAGGTTTTTCTTGAGTCACAAAAATGTGACATGTCGCGATATCGTGACACTTTTGTTACTCTGCCTGCTTGCCCTTCTTGAGTCACAAAAATGCGACATGTCGCGATATCGTGACACTTTTGTTACTTTGCTTGCCTACCCTTTTCGAGTCATGAAAATGTGACATGTCACGATATCGTGACACTTTTGCTTCTCTGCCTTCCTACCCTTTTTGAGTCGCGAAAATGCGACATGTCACGATATCGTGACACTTTTCCTTTCTCTGCCTTCCTGCCCTTTTCGAGTCATGAAAATGCGACATGTCACGATATCGTGACACTTTTTCCTTCTCTGCCTTCCTGCCCTTTTCGAGTTGCAAAAATGCGACATGTCACGATATCGCGACACTTTTTTTTCTCTGCCTGCATGCCCTTTTTGAGTCACAAAAATGCGACATGTCGCGATATCGTGACACTTTTTCTTTCTCTTCCTTCCTGACCTTTCGAGTCATGAAAATGCGACATGTCGCGATATCGTGACACTTTTTCATTCTCTTCCTTCCTGCCCTTTGCGAGTCGCGAAAATGCGACATGTCGCGATATCGCGACACTTTTTCATTCTCTTCCTTCCTGCCCTTTTCGAGTCACGAAAATGCGACATGTCGCGATATCGCGACACTTTTTCCTTCTTGCTCTTTCTCTTCGCTTTGGTCCGTAAAAATGCTACATGTCATGATATCGTGACACTTTTTCCTCCTTGCATTTTCTCTTTGCTTTGGTCCGCAAAAATGCTACATGTCACGATATCACGACACTTTTTCCTCCTTGCATTTTTGGCCACGAAAATGCAACATGTCGCGATATCGCGACACTTTTTCTTCCTTGCTTTTTCGCTTCTCTTTTGGTCGTGAAAATGCAACATGTCACGATATCGTGACACTTTTTTCTTTTGCATTTTCTCTTCTCTTTTGGCCACGAAAATGCAACATGTCGCGATATCACGACACTTTTTTTCTTTGCATTTTTAGCATATGGGCCACTTCGGTCTTCTTGGACAACCTGTAACAACTTCACCCAAACATCAAAAACATCCTTATAAGCATTTAACATCACTGTGCATACTCTGAGTAACCTCTGAACTCCTGTCCACTGCATCAACCGATCTATCTGACTATGTTGACAACAATGACAATACTGTCACTGCACCTTGCTCAATAATTTTGGACACTATTCACCTAGATTTTGAAACTAATTCATATTATTTTTATAAATGTATTTTAAGGTCAACACCTTATGCATAATCCTTGTTTAGCTGCCTATTTTTTTATCATATAGCTTTGGACTCAACAAAGCAACTAGGATTTCAAATCATTTCTTTGAAAATAAATATATATATAATTGGGTCTCTTCTTGAATGAAGTCGCCAGGTAAAGAAGATCTATTAGAATAGAGTATTACCAAGTCTTTGCTCTATTAGAATAGTGGGATTTGGGTCCCATTAGGCATGCCAAAAATTATTGGTCTAAAAATTTTCCTAGGTATAAATTGTGCACCCTAAGACTTTGACCAACATTGAAAGACCTTGAAGATGTGAATATTTAGAGGTCAATATCTAGAGTAGATCAATTCCTATTGTATCCTAACTAACTAATCCTAAAATTTTTGGGGAAAGGGTGCTAAAAGAAATTAATAAAGCTAAAGCTAGAACTTATAATGGTGTCGGTTAAGCCATATCAAGATACAAAATATATGAAAACTTATACATATGAGATATTCCCTGAACTACGTAATAGACCAACCAATTGATTATTAATCACAGAATATTACATTCATCTAATTTACAAGATATTTGATTGTAAACTTTAGAACTAGATAACGAACATTTATAGAAATATAGAGAATAGAATTAATACTATGCTCATTCAATTATCTATAATAGAAATAGACAACCATTCATACATACACGTTCCACAAATATTTGAACTAGAGGTCAAACAACAATCCAAGTGTATTTATTTAGAGTATAATGTGCTTTCATACATGCAAATTGTAAAATCTTAAGAGTCGATCCCTTAAATTTATTACATTCAAGTCTATATAGCTTTCTACAATGAATTGTATTATTAGGGCATCATTACCTCATACATGGATTGCTATTATGTCAAATGATATTTCTAGTTTGTATACGTGCTCAATAGTATGTTTTTTGTAACCAACTAGTTATGGCCTAGTAATGTGGCTTGATCTTATTCATCTAAGGCAATAGTGGCCTTCTTGTCTACATCAGGTTTATTGATCTTTTTGACATTTCTATTAAGCCATCATTGACATCCACATGAGCGCACAAGTAGTGGGTAAGATCATATGTCAGATACTCTTAATGTTTAATCCACTACCTATATGCTCATACAGATGTTAGTGGTGGATTAACAAAAATATTACAAAGATCAATAAACCTAATGCATACAAGAATGTCATTATTGCCTCAAATGAAACAAGATCAATGTTGGACATTTTGAATCCCTAAGCTAAAAGTTTTCATTGATTTCAAAAGGACCTATATAAGTAAGCACTATGATTTTACTCCATAAAGAGCTTCATGAGAAGCAAAGGTTTTGATCAAAGGTTCTAGAAGGGATGCATGGCATTTGGTTCCAAAAGGACCTTCAAGGGAAGCTTAGCAAAAGGTTTTTTTATGAAAACCAAGGAAGGCAAGGAAAGATTTTATTTAAAACCAATGGATAGCAGATTTGAAATGGGTTTTTCTTAAAACCCAAGTTGGCTTTTTGTTTCATCGAAAAAGGTGCCCCGGTGATGGAGAAATTTAATTTTAAAGGTTTAGTTTAAATTTTAATTTATTTAAAATTTAAATTTAAATTTTAAAATTAAATAAAAGGTTTTTCCCTCCTTTCTTATTGGCATCGCCGACGTCATGAGGTCAATGTTAAAAGGGCTGATGTATTCGCATTGAAGGATGACTTATATAAATAATCCAAAGGTTTTCCATTTAAAAAACCTAAGTCGTGTCGCATGATTTTCGAAAACCAAAAGTATTTCTACATCCGAATATTGCACAACGAATTTCATGGAGTGTGACATGGGTAGTCAAGTCGTGGATGGTTAAATTTTTGGTGCCTTGTGAGGAAAGTGCATGTAGCTTAAGGAAGAGAGTGCCCACGGAACTCACATGGGCAGTGTTAGCTCACGCGCCTTAGTTTTTGCTTGGTAGCATGATGGGAAGAGGTTCAAAATTCCAAGGCCCTTCGAGGGCTCCTTTGAGGTATGCACTCTGAATCCGATATTTGCGAGGGTAAATATTTTAATTAAAATATTTTCTTGCTAAGGCTTGATTATGATTTTTGTGGGAGATATAAGGTTGAGCAAGCTTTAATATTTTAATAAGGTTTGATATTTGATTAATATGAGATATTGCCTAAGAAAGCTTTGTGATTATTTTTTAGTGCAAAAGTGTTGAAAGGAAGGATGTAAAATATTTGATTTATTTTATGGTATAAGTGGTTTGTGGAGTGACAAGGTTATGCAATGTTTTGATTTATTTTATTTTATGGTACAAGTGGTTTTAGGAGTGATAAGGAAGTTATGCATTAATTCTTAAGAAGGTTTTCTAATTAAAAGCCTTGGTGAATATAATTCTGAAGTGGAGTAATGTTGATTATTTTGTGATCTTCTAACCATTGTGAAGATTGGAAAAAGAATATTGTGATTGTGGCAGATTTCCAAAGAGGCTTATTCATCTTCATTAAAGTTATGGGCACATTCTCCTATTGATTGATTATGGTGGTTGATTTCTAAAAATATCTTTGAAGTGAAAACGATTGATTGTGGTTTCCTTTTCAAAAGTAATTGGTTTAATGCTTCAAGGTTTTCTGGATTGAGAGTTGTGATTAAACCTTGTTTTATAAGCATTGTTTTTGGAGCCTATTGGTTGTGCAAAGAACTTGAAATTGATATAGAAGAGAACATGAGTATCATTGTTATGTGAGATTTGTTGTTGAGCATTGTTGAAAATATTTTGAGTTGATTGATACATGCTTGGACTAGGGTTTGTGAGAAATGGTTGTTAATTGAGGTGATTGGTTGAGTTGAGTTGATTGAACCTAGTCAAGTGTATGCATGTGGTTGTTCAAGTTCCATAAAACAAACTATTATATATTCTTGATTTGAGTTGAGATTGAGATTTGAGAATAGAACATATAGAGTCTCTAACAATTCTCTTTATGCTTCTATGAAATTGATTTGAGTTGAGATTGGGATTTGAGTATAGAACATATTGAGTCTCTAAAAATTATATTTATGCTTCTATAATATTGATTTGATTTGAGATTGATATTTTAGAATACAACATATAGAGTCTCTAGAAATTCTCTTTATGCTTCTATGAGATTGATTTGAGTTGAGATTGGGATTTGAGTATAGAATATATAGTCTCTAATAATTCTCTTTATGCTTCTATGAGATTGAGTTGAGATATTGATTGAGCATTAAGTATAGAACATATTGAGTCTCTAACAATTCTCTTTATGATTCTATGATATTGGATAAGTTCTATGTGAGCTTGTTAAGCATATTTGAGATAAGTCTTTGAGAAGGCTTGTGGACTAATTTTGAGTAAGCTTTTGTGAAAGCTTGCTCTACAAATTTGACCAAGTCCTAGAGAGGACTTTTTGAGAAGATTTGGACAGGTTCTGTGTAGACTTGTTGAGCATATTTGGATAGGTTCTGTGTGGACCTGTTGAGAAAATTTGAGCAAGTTTTGAGTGAGCATGTTGAGAAAATTTGGACAAGTTTTGAATGAGCTTGTTGAGCAAATTTGAGAAGGTTCTGAGTGAACCTATTGAGACAGAGCTTTGGATGTGACAGAGTATAGAGGATAGAGTCTTAGTGGATAGAGATCCAGTAGCTAGGACAATTGAAGATAAATCTGAGTGAGGAGTCTTCAAGTGGAGAGAGATCCACTAGTCAGTGCAATAGAGAGACAGAGTCTTCTAGAAGATCACTGGCTAGAGCAAAAGAGAAAATAGTTCTCTTGTGTAAGAGATCCACAAACTTGATATTAGGGTATCAACATCTCATTTGGATAAAGGTCCATAAAAATTTTAATTGGGAAGGATTCCCAAAGATATTGATTGAGAAAAATTTAGTAAAATATTTTCTCCATGGAGTAGCCCACATTGGGTGAACCACATAAATTGTGGTGTCTCTATTGTGTATGGTGTTTTGTGCATTGTTTTTATTACTACTATTGATACTGCTATCTATACACTGCATAATATTGAATTTAAAGAAAAGGTAAAAAGGGGTCTTATACTATTTTCCCCCCCTCTTAGTATAAGCTTTTGTTCTTCAATTGGTATCAGAGCGGGTTCCTTCAGAAGAGTTTGACAGCTTGAATAAAAATTGGTCTAAGAACACAATGGATCAAAATGATCAAAGAGATGTACCCTTCAATAATGTAGTACCAGTATTTTATGGAAGTCACTTCTTATATTGGTGTATGCTGATGAGATTTTACTTGATGGCACTTTGCAATGAAGTTTGGGATGCAGTGGAACTTGGATATGATTCAACAACCAATCCTCCTATAGATAAGAAAGGTAAGCTTCTAATGCATGCAAATTCAAGATCTATAAATAAAATTATAAAAGGGTTGCATAGATCAAAATATATGAAGGTTATGGAATGTAAAACAACAAAAGAAATATGGGAAATTTTGCATGAAATATATGAAGGAGATAAAGGACTCAGAATGGCTAAGATCAGAAATCTCAAAGGAGAATTTGAGAACCTAAGAATGAGAGATGATGAAAATATTCATGACTATCTCAACAAGGTTGATGAACTTGTACATGAGATGAAAGGTCTTGGAATGAAGTTTGATGAATCTAATGCTTGTGATAATATCTTGAGAACTCTTCCAAAAATGTATAGTGAAAATATTTTTGCTATAAAAACATCAATTGATAGTGATTCTCTTACAAGGATTTATTTTCTTAGCATGCTTACTAATTTTGAGATAAGAAAAAAATATACTATTCCTTCGAATGAAGATGCTTTCAAAGTAGACAAAAATAAAAATGGAAAGAAGATAGAATCGAGCAGTGAATCATCCAATGATGAAGAATCAAATTATGGCAGAAGATATAGAGGTTCCACAAGACCCATAGATCTAAGATCTATTAAATTTTTCAATTGTGGGTGGTATGGACACTATGCAATAGAATGCAAAGAGCCAAAAGGTAAGAATGATGAAGAAAAATAGGATCACAGATACAGGGAATCAGAAAGACATAGGTACCAGAAGAAAAGCAAGGATGGACAAAGTAGACAAGGAAAGAAGTTCTTCCAGAGACAAAAGAGAAGCTACTATGCAAAAAATACAAGTAAGTACTCAATTGATAGTGATGCTAGTATTTCATACAATTATAGAGATGAAGTCCTATTTATGGAAGAGAAAGATCCAGTTAAGAAAAGGACTCTAGTTATTCTCAAGTGTTTTAGATGTGGTAAATTTGGACATCTTGAAGATGATTGCACTAGGGATGGTTATATTTTCAGTGATGATGATTTTGAATATGCACTTGAAAGACCATATGAGAATCTTCTAATGGCTTTGGAAGATAAATAAAGTGATCCTATAGAAGACAAGTCAAAATTAAGTAATGATAAGGACAAAGGCAAATAAATAGATTATCATTAAGTATAGAATGGTTATGATCTCAAGGGAGAACTTATCTATGCCCTTGACACAGTAAATAAGTTTAGAAAGCAACACTCCAAGCTTGAAAGTCATTTTCAAGAATGTGATGAAGAAAGGTTATTGCTCATAGAGGAATTAGAGAGGTCAAAGCCTAAGGCAAGCAAGTTCAAGGGTAAGTTAGAAGCAAATATTTTGGAATGTGAGAAGTTAGCACAAGAAGTGGCTACTCTAAACTAAGACTTAAAGGACTCCAAGATCAAGATGAAGAGTTTCACAAATAGATCTAAGAAATTGGATAAGTTCATCTATGGACAATAGCGAACATCATGTTCAACAGGTCTTGGATTTGGAAAGGTTCAAAAGAAATAGGAAAAAATCTACTTCGAGTCTTTATGAAGAAGAAACTTCATAAGAAGATACATTAGAAGAAGATATTTTAAGTGAAAGTGAGACATAAGAGGATGAGTTGGACAACAAAGAGTTCAACAAAGAGAAGAACAATGCACAAAGAAGATACACATGGAACAAAAATCAGAACAAGAGAGCAATGAGGTCAAGACAATGAGGTTTCAATAGAATATGCTTTTCATGTCACAGGTTTGGACACATGGCTTCACAGTGAAGGAATCATGAAAGATAGGTATATGGAAAAGAATAGCTTTTTCAAGGTTATTGCTACTCATGCAATGGTTCATGACAGAAGAAGATATGGCTTCATTAGGAGAAATCCTAAGACAATTTCACATCCAAGGAATAATAACATTAAGTGTTATAAGTGCAATAATGATGGTCACATAGCAAGATGGTGTAGAGCAAATATTCTAGAAACAGACATGAAGAGGAATATGAACATAAATAGGAATATGGACAGAAATAAGAATATGAACAAGAATAGAGACTCAGAAAATAAAAAGAATAGGAACAAGGATGAGAACCAAAATAGGAACATGGATGAGAACAAGAATAGGAACAAGAACAGAAGTGACAACAAGAATAGGGATGACTTGAAAAGAAATAGTGAGTGGATTCAGAAGAGTCATAGAAGAAGAGAGAAAGATAAAGGTACAAATCTATATTTTTGGGGAGTAGAAATACTCTCACCCTAAAATTAACCACCTCATGTGGAGGTGGGGAGGTGCTAAGCTAAGAGGCTCATTCTTAGCCCCGAGCCCCAAAGGTGACCCTTTGCCATTGATGTCAAAGGGGGAGAGATTTGTGTATTGGGGAGAGATTTGATATGAGGAGATATTTGAGAGAGCATTGAGCCAGGGAGAGCAAAGTCCCAGGGGGAGCATAAAATAAGGTCGGGTTTTAGTAAAATGAATATGGGTTGCCATCAATGACAAAGGGGGAGATTGTTGGACATTTTGAGTCCCTAAGCTAAAAGTTGTCATTGATTTCAAAAGGATCTATGTAAGTAAGCACTATGATTTTTCTCCACAAAGAGCTTCATGAGAAGCAAAGGTTTTGATCAAATGTTCTAGAAGGGATGCATGGCATTTGGTTCCAAAAGGATATTCAAGGGAAGCTTAGCAAAAGGTTTTTTATGAAAACCAAGGAAGGCAAGGAAAGATTTTATTTAAAACCAATGGATGGCAGATTTGAAATGGGTTTTTCTTAAAACCCAAGTTGGCTTTTCGTTTCATTGAAAAAGGTGCCCCATTGATGGAGAAATTTAATTTTAAAGGTTTAGTTTAAATTTTAAAATTAAATAAAAGGTTTTTTCCTCCTTTCTTATTGGTGCCACCAACGTCATGAGGGCAATGATAAAAGGGACGACGTATTCGCATTGAAGGATGGCATATATAAATAAGCCAAAAGTTTTCCATTTAATAAACCTAAGTCATGTCGCATGATTTTCAAAAACCAAAAGTATTTTTGCATCTGAATATTGGGCAGCAAATTTCATGGAGTGTGACGTGGGAATCAGGTCATGGACGGTCAAAGTTTTGGCTCCTTGTGAGGAAAGCACACACAGCTTAAGGAAGAGAGTGCCCAAGAAACTCACATGGGTAGTGTTAGCTCATGCGGCTTAGCTGCCACTTGGCAGCATGGTGGGTAGAGGTTTGAAATGCCAAGGCCCTTTGAGGGCTCCTTTGAGGTATGCGCTTTGACTCTGATATTTGTGGGGGTAAATATTTTAATTAAAATATTTTCTTGCTAAGGTTTGATTATGATTTTTGTGGGAGATATAAGATTGAGCAAGATTTAATATTTTAATAAGGTTTGATATTTGATTAATGTGATATATTGCCTAAGAAATCTTTGTAATTATTTTTTAGTGCAAAAGTGTTGAAGGGAAGGATGTAAAATATTTGATTTATTTTATGGTATAAGTGGTTTGTGGAGTAACAAGCTTATGTAATGTTTTGATTTATTTTATTTTATGGTACAAGTGGTTTTAGGAGTGATAATGAAGTTGTGCATTAATTCTTAAGAAGGCTTTCTAATTAAAAGCCTTGGTGAATATAATTGTGAAGTGGAGTAATGTTGATTATTTTGTGATCTTCTAATCCTTGTGAATATTGGCAAAACAATATTGTGATTATGGCATATTTCCAAAGAGGCTTCTTCATCTTCATTAAAGGTATGGGCACATTCTCCTATTGATTGATTATGGTGGTTGATTTTTGAAAATATCTTTGGAGTGAAAAGGATTGATTGTGGTTTCCTTTTCGAAAGTGATTGGTTTAATGCTTCAAGGTTTTTTGGATTGAGAGTTATGACTAAACCTTGTTTTATAAGCATTGTTGTTGGATCCCATTGGTTATGCAAAGAACTTGAACTTGAATTAGAAGAGAACATGAGTGTCATTGTTATGTGAGATTTTTTGTTGAGCATTGTTGGAAACATTTTGAGTTGATTGATATATGCTTGGACTAGGGTTTGTGAGAAAGGGTTGTTCATTGAGGTGATTGGTTGAGTTGAGTTGATTGAGCCTAGTCAAGTGGATGCATGTGGTTGTTCAAGTTCCATAAAATAAACTATTCTATATTCTTGATTTGAGTTGAGATTGAGATTTGAGAATAGAACATATAGAGTCTCTAACAATTCTCTTTATGCTTCTATGAAATTGATTTGATTTGACATTGGGATTTGAGTATAGAACATATTGAGTCTCTAACAATTATCTTTATGCTTCTATAAGATTGACTTGAGTTGAGATTGAGATTTGAGAATAGAACATATAGAGTCTCTAACAATTCTATTTATGTTTCTATGAGATTGATTTGGGTTGATATTGGGATTTGAGTATAGAACATATAGAGTCTCTAACAATTCTCTTTATGCTTCTATGATATTGAGTTGAGATATTGATTGAGAATTAAGTATAGAACATATTGAGTCTCTAACAATTATCTTTATGATTCTATGAGATTGGACAAGTTATGTGTGAGCTTGTTAAGAATATTTGAGACAAGTCTTTGAGAAGGCTTGTGGACTAATTTTGAGTAAGATTTTGTGGAATATTGCTATGCAAATTTGAGAAAGTCCTAGAGAGGACTTGTTGAGAAAATTTGGACAGGTTCTATGTGGACCTGTTGAGCAGATTTGGATAGGTTATGTGTGAACCTGTTGAGAAAATTTGAGCAAGTTTTGAGTGAGCTTGTTGAGCAGATTTGAGAAGGTTTTGAGTGAACCTATTGAGATAGAGCTTTGGATGTGACAGAGTATAGAGGATAGAGTCTCAATGGATAGATATCTAGTAGCTAGGATAATTGAAGACAGATCTAAGTGAGGAGTCTTCAAGTGGAGAGAGATCCACTAGTTAGTGCAATAGAGAGACAAAGTCTTCTAGAAGATCACTAGCCAGAGTAGAAGGGGAAAGAGTTCTCCTATGGAAGAGATCCATGAACTTGAGATTAGGGGATCAACATATCCTTTGGACAAAGGTCCATAAATATTATAATTGGGAAGGATTTCCAAAGATATTGATTGAGAAAATTTTAATAAAACATTTTCTCCATGGAGTAGCCCACATTGGGTGAACCACGTAAATTGTGGTGTCTCTATTGTGTATGGTTTTTTGTGCAATGCTTTAATTACTGCTATTGATACTGATATATATACACTACATAATATTGAATTTAAAGAAAAAGTAAAATGGGATCTTATATTGTTCACCCCCCTCTCAGTATAAGCTTGTGTTCTTCAATCAAGCCACATCAGCAGGTCATAACCATTTGGTTATAAAATATATGCTATTGAGCATGTATACAAAATAGAAAAATCATCTAACATAAAAACAATCCATGTACGAGGGAATGGTGCCTTAATAATAGAATTCATTGCAAAAAGCTATATAGACTTGAATGTAATAAATTCAAGGGGTTGGATCTTAAGATTTTACAATTTGCATGTATGAAAGCACATTATACTTTGAAGAAATACAGTTGGATTATTGTTTGGCCTTTGGTTCAAATATTTGTAGAATATATATGTATAATGGTTGTCTATTTCTATTATTAAGTAATTGAATGAGCATAGTATTAATTCTATTATTTGGATTTCTGCATATGTTCATTCTCTAGTTCTAGAGTTTACAATAAAATAGCTCATAAATTCGATGAATGTAATGTTCTATGATTGATTATAAACTGGTTGGTTTATTAGGTAGTTCTAGAAATATCTCATATATATAAGTTTTTATATAGTTTGTATCTTGATGTGGCTTAACCTACACCATTATATGTTCTAGATTCAACTTGCTTTAATTATTTCAACACTTTTTTCCCCCAAAAAATTTAGGATTAGATAGTTAGGATAAAATAAGAATTAGCCTACTGTGAAGATTGAAATTTTAAGCTTCACATAATTAATGTCTTTCAACATTGGTCAAAGTCTTAGGGTGCACAATTTACACCTAGGAAAAATTTTAGACCAATACATTGTAGCAAAATAATGTTATGAAAAAATGTTAATCTCTTTTCTTTTCTCAACCCTAAATTCTCTATCATATTTAGACATCAATGACACAATACCTCATATATAATGGAAATTATGATTTACCTAGCAATTCTAATAAAATAACATTATACATTTTAGACATTATCAATATCTTTCTTTTTCTTAACCCTAAGTTCACCATGATCTTCAAATACCATAATTGTAAAGGCATCCTTCACATATGTGTTATGCTTATATGAGATTTACTTTATTGGATAATCTTATATATTATATTTATTTCTATTTTTGTTGCGAATAATAATATGGTATTGTAGAGGCGTAATATATGTTATCTGATCCCAATTCTAGTTTGCAATCTTCAATGATGAGTCTAAGAGTAGAAAAATGTAGAAGCAATTATGGAAAATATTGTGATCAATGCTTTTTTAAGATTTTTTCAAACAACCATTAGTTAGATCTTGGGTCATGGTGATCTTGTTGTGTTTCATCTTTATAATAGCTCATAGAAAAATTTATCAACAGGCTCATCATATCTCTCTCTTTTGACATTTATTCCATTTCATGATTTTATAATAGATCATTCTAATAAAGCCTTGATTGGTAAAGAAGTTTTTATATTTGGATATGATAGATTAGGATTTTAAGGTTTTAAAAAAATCTTATTTATCTTTACAAAAATTATTTTCCTTCCTTATTTTGATTATCTTTTGCACCAATATCCTATAGATGAGAGGGCAATTTACATGGGTTCCAAAGTAAAGAATAAACTAAACATATCTCAATAACCAACCTAAGTGGGCCTAATGGTGAAGACTTTGAAACTCTAAATAAGATGTTGAAGGTTAAAATATTGTAGGGGTTAGGGTTTTACACCATATTTCAATAACCAAAGTATGGTTAGATAACCATATATAATGTAAAAATATCTTCCATGAGAATCATCCAATATGACCTATGACTTCGTGAATATTAAAAACTACTTTATTTTACCTTTATCTAGTTTTTTGGGTAAAAAAAAAATTATATTAAGGTATTCAAATAGAAGAGGTACATCATTTGTATTTCCACGTAAACAAGCTTTTGATCTAGAATTTAACCATTGATATAGTGCTACATTATTTATCAATTGATCTACTATCACAACTCATGTGTAATAGAAACAACCTAATGCAATGGATTATAGAACTAAATACATCTAACACTACTACCTTAAAGAGATAGGATAGAAATAAGATCTTCCTTGATCCATGTTACCCACCATCTAAGGGATTTTACCTTATCAGTTATCAATCAATTCTTAGAAAAAATTTAATGCATGTAAAAGACCTACAAGTTCCTAGATTATGAAAAAATTGGCATATGAGTCTAGTAGCTTTCATGGTGTTTTGACAAAGGAGAATTACTTGATGCATATTTTTAAAAAAATACTATACAAGATAAATCATGATAGTTATGAAAAAATTATCAATATTTTTAGATTCTTTATAAAATTTCAAGAAGTATTAATTTAACACTTTGACAAATTGTACGATCTAAATACCTATTATTATCATACAAATGGTTTATCTTGCTCATTTAAAAAAATCAATATTAAAAATATTTTAGGAATTAGAGGTAACAATATATGTTTGGTCATGTATTTGAGTGAGTATATGGTGCTACAAGTTAAAAGTAGAAGAAATACCTTGTTATCTATCTAGTTTTCATATTGCTAAAATATCTTTGATTATATTGGATAAGGCATGTAAAGTAGTAACAATGATAAATTACAACTTCCCTTCCTCTCCTCAATAATGAACAATGCTTTGATGAAGAAATGGTAATATTCCCTATGACTATTGCTTCCAAAGCTTTCATATAGTATTTTTTTAGACATATATTCTTTATATAGTTAAGGTTTCTTATTTAACCTAATCAATGTTCTTTAAACACTTCCTCATATTTTTTTTTTTGTTTCTTTTGAATTTATTTTATAATTTTTCTTATTTATTTTTTTAATGTAAAGGCCTTAATTTTAATTAATTTAAAAATACAAGTCTTTACAAAAAAAAAATGTGTATAAGCACACCCCAATAGGTAGTCATACTAACTCAGTTTAAGTTAGGAAGTAGTTATTTAAAACAACAAAAATAGGGTTAAACCCATCACCAACCACATCACCAAAAAGCATGCATTAAATCATGTCAATCATGGGGGTATGCTCATGAGGTGAATGTCCCTCACCCTCCATATGCTGCCAACTATTATTATAAGTAATGGAAATGATCTACCTATCCTCCCTAGGAGTGCAAACATTATCACCTGTATCAGATCCAAAAATACCATCAAATACACCCCAACCCACCCATAGGGGCGGGCATGTGGAAAGGGATACCCCAACCAACAATGGTTGGCTCCACATGACAAACCTCTCATCCATTGCCATGATGAGATGTATTATTGCTAATGTTACCTTGGGGTTGGCAAACAAGATACGATTGAGATAAATGTCTTTCTACATGTTGAGAGGGAAGTCATCAATGAGAGCGTGATCGAGAAACTTTAAGATATCTATAAGGCTCTATAAAAAGCATTTGGTTGATCTTACATGGGACATTACCCCAGTGTTGCATAAGATCCCGAAGATTCTCCACCTCCATATGAACTTTCTCAACTTAAACTAAAATTTGGAGCCAAAAATTAGAATAAATTGTGCACTTATCAATAATTGAAAATTCATCTGAACTATGCTATTGAGAAAACATAACTCTGTTACGAGTTTTCCAAATATGAAATAGTACATTGATACAAAGAATTTTCTACACTTCCAACAAGGAAAAGAAAAAATCCGGTGAGTCTCCAAGCAAAGCATGATGCCAAGTGAATGAACTGGCCATATGAGGCTGAAAGAAGAACTCAAGCCAATCCCAGGATATTCAAGCTTTCTTGAACTACTAAAAAATATGACAGGGACCCTTTGGAGCATCACAAAAATAGTAGGAAGTATTCTTTATTCCAATATATTTTAATCTTTGTCCAAGAGGAAGACCATAGGATAATAAGCTCCATGCAAAGAAAGCTTGTTTGGGTTCAATATATCCCGCCCAAGCCATTTTAAATCTTAGACTCCAATGAGTC
Source organism: Wollemia nobilis (assembly GCA_028583015.1). Taxonomy (NCBI): domain Eukaryota; kingdom Viridiplantae; phylum Streptophyta; class Pinopsida; order Araucariales; family Araucariaceae; genus Wollemia; species Wollemia nobilis. Next base: position 17,305,674 of record JAQPPZ010001493.1, read on the forward strand.
TTAGTGGAAAGAAGATCACATCGCTTATTAAGTCTTTGAACTATAGGAACATTAGAAGTAAGCCAAAGATACCCTAACTTATTTTTGTAAGTAAGAAGCGGGGTTTTATTAAACCATCCCCAGTTAGACCACTAAGGCTTTTGAGAATGTCTACAAATTATGGGCCAAAGAGAAAAAGGGATACAATCCAAAATGGTGTCATAAGTATTCTTATCATATAGTCGTAGGCCAAACAATCTCTTGAAATCATCCCATGGGATCCAATCCCTGGAATATCTTGAAAAAAAATTGCTACTATTGAAATCCCTTTCTTCAATAACCGTTGAGCATGAATCCATTGCACGAAAGCAAGAGGGGAACCTTGAAAAATAATAAAAGGTGACCACCAAAAATTATAAGTGGAAATAGAAGTACTTGTCTGATGCCCATCCCCTTGCCAACACAACCAAGACTTAATTTTCTCCCAAGCCCTCCATATACTCTGAATGACAAAAGAGCCTTGATTTTTAACTGGGATAGGAGAAACCAAGAGGGACTGAAAATTCATGCCTTTACAAGCCTTCCTGCCAAGAGGTAAACCAATGGAAATGCAGTACCGAATTAAAAATTTCCAAGCTTCAAAACCACTTAAGGCTCAAAGAATCCATTTAGAAAATAAAGAAAAACCTTGTCTTTGACAATCATGTAGTCCCATACCTCCTAATTTTTGGGAAGACAAAAAATCTCCTAGGAAACTCAATGAAACCTTTTTTTATGTGATGAGTTAGCCTAAAGAAAGTCCCTTAAAAGCTTTTCCAATTTTTTATAGCAGTCTTGAGAAGGGACCCAACATGATGAATAATACACATGAGCAGTAGCAATGATTTTGGAACACACCTAAAACTTACCAACTAGAGTAAGTTTTTTAGTGATCCAAAAGGAATTTTTTTCTCTACTTTTTATAAAACATAATTCCACAAGACAACAAGGGAACTCTAGAATGCAAATGGGATGCCAAGGAATTTAAACATATCCCCTAGTTGGATCCAATGTTAGTGGAAGCTTTCAAGCCAACTTGGAAGGTCCAAAGAGGATTGCCTATAGCGTGACATCTTTCTACATTGAATTCTATTTCCTGATGCTTTACAAAAAATATCTAGGCAGTCTAGTACTTGTTTGACAGAGCATTCATCCTCATGAAGTGTCAAAAAAGAATCATCTATAAAATGTCCATTTATGAGTTGAGAATATTCTTCTGGTAAAGAAAAACCTTTAATATTACCTTGACTCACTTTGTTAGCTAAAAGGTATCCAAAAGCTTCAGCTGCCAATATGAAAAGAGAAGGATCCAAAGGACAACACTGTCTGATAGATCTAAACAATCCAATTGATTCAGACTGACAATTGTTCAAAGTAAGCACAGTTGAAGCATTTGCAAAAAGCATACTAACCAAGCTCAAAAAATGTGACCCAAAACCAAGAGCTCGAAGCATGGTAAGGATGAAATTCCATTCAATCCTATCATAGGCTTTCTCAAAACCAATATTTATTAAAATAATATTTTTTTGAGTGGCTCTAGCCCATTCCATGCCCTCCCAAATAGCAATTACATTATCCATAATGTATCTACTCTACACAAACCGAGTCTGCTCAGGGAAGATAATAAGTGGTAACAAAGGTCTAAGGCATAAGGCCAAAGCCTTAGCAATAATTTTGTAACTCACATTGACTAAATTAATAGGCCTCCAATTGATGAGCACTTTTGGATCCCTATACTTAGGAATGAATTTAATATTTCCCTTGTTAATTATAGAATATAAATATCTAGAAGCCATTGCTTCCTGATATATATACAATAAATCTGGACCAACCATATCCCACTACTCCTTATAAAATTCACAAGGAAATCCATCTAATATTAGAGCTTTATCATTAGCCATCCTGGATAGGGATTCAACAAGATCATCCAATGACAAAGGGTGTTCACAAGATTCCTTTTGAAGAGTTGAAAGCTTCTCAGGAACAACTGCATAGTAAGCTTGAATTGTAGTCTGGTATTCAAAATTTAACTCAAAAAAATTATGATAATGCTTAAAAAAAACTTTTATAATATCAAGAAGTGATGTCCAACGAACCCTTGCACCCTAAATAGCATTGAACTAAACGACTTGTCTCAAGGGCTTAATTTTTTGAAAAATATATATTTTGAAACCCTATCACCAATTTTTAGCCAGTGAAGTCGAGCATGAAGCTGAGCTCCCCTTGCTTCATAAAGCTCAATTTTTTTAAGCTCATGCCTAAGAATTACAACTTGGGCTTGAAGAATAGATCTTAGAGGGCTTGCTTCTAGTCTAAAAAAAGCTCAAGCCAGTTCATATTTAAGGGTTGCATTAGAGATTCATCTCCACTTGGCAACTTCAAATCCTAAATTCTTGAGAGGAACAATTGTTCTGGAGATAGATGCATTCCAAAAATAAATTCTACCATGAATTCCATATGGTCTGGTAACTATATTCCAAATCTTGTGAATATGAGCAGACATAGTTTGGTGTTTCAAAAAAGAAACATTTAGATAGAACCGAGACTTGAATTGATGAGGTAGAGGTAGAGAACAAGAAATGAAAAATACAATGGGATCATGATCAAATAGGGTGGTATTATGAACAATTGAAACAAAGGGTGGAGAAGCTGACAAGTGATGGAAATAAAAATAAAAATGTTCAGATAACATAGCTCTATCAAGTCACTTCAAAATACAGGTATTGCCATATTGAAAGTTGGACCAGGTATACCACATTGACTCAAGAAAATCGAAGGGTATAAAGCAGGAATTAGGGTCACTCAGTCCAAGCTTATTCTTGAAAAAAACCATGCTTCCTGCTCTCTAATATTCCAATGCATAGGTAGAAAATCAAGTTTTTCAACCGATTTATCCATCATATTGAAGTCATCACACACCACCCAAACTGCTTCAGGTGAGAAAAGAGCAAGCCATCGCCATAAAGCATATTTTTCTAGCACATTATTAGAAGCATACACATTAATCAAACCAAAAGGGATACCACCAAATTTAAAAAGAATCCAAACTGCTTGATTTGAAGGATCCACCCCCCATGTGACAATATGATAATGCCACTTAGGAGAAATGAAAGTGATAGCTCCTCCTCAGCTAGGAGTATGATGGGAACAAAAAAACTTGTTGGTCATAAAAAGGTATAGGTACTATCCAAAATGAAGTCAACAAATTTAACTTCTTGTAAACACAGAAAATCCAAACTACAATGCAACCGAGAGACATTTTGAATCTCTCTACGGACTTGATATTTTTGAACTAGGTATGTCAGTCCTCTTACATTCCAGGATAAAAAATCATTAAGGACGATCGAGGTTCATTCCCTCGAGAACATCTTCAGTATCTCCCAACTCTCCTAGGAAAGTGAATGAATTGATGAGAAATCATTCATGATTTTCCCTAAGAAGGTTAGTTTGGTCTCTTTTCTTGATTTAACCCATCACAAGCTGGACTACATGAACGACGAGACCTGGAGAATGACACATCCTCAGGTAACGGTTGCTTAATAATGGAAGTAGCAAAATCATCATCAGAAGAAAATTTATGATAAATAACTAATGTAAAATTATTAAATGATATTAATTCAACTAATTAATATCTTTTTAAATTTTTCAAGATTATGATTTAAATCTTGCTAAACAATAAATGCATAATTTCTAAGTTATAATACCATTATATAATTATAATATAGATTAAATCATGAAATACAACCCAATAAAAAAATATATTAAGACAAAATTTAATATTAATTTTTTTTTGTTTTGGAAAACATTCCAAAAGGAATGCCACTTTTGGGTAAGACCTAAGGATACTGGGGTATCTCTTCCACAAAAAACACCCAAGGATCGCACCTGGCCTACCACCTTTGACACATGCAAGGAGCATTGAAACAACACAAAACAAGAACACACAAACACAAACACAAACACATAAAAAGCTAAAAAAAATAAAGCATACTCCTTGAGTGTGTCGACAAGAAAAAACACAACCAAACACACACACAAAAATATTACAAAAAAACACTAACCACACAGAACATAACAAAACACAATCAAATAAAACACACACAAAAAAATAAAAATAAATAAATAAAAAATAAATAAAATAATAAAAATGACAAAAATAAACATGAAATATACATAAAAAACACAAACATGACATAAAAAACACTACCATAATAAATAAATAAAAACAAAAATAAACAAATACACCACAAACAAAAAACCACATAACACGAAACACACAGAAAAACCACAAAAACAACATAACAAAACAGATCCAAAACATAAACAACAAAATGATTCAAATACACCACAAACAAAAACATGATAAATTAATACAAATAAACTAAGTCAAAGGAGCTCTTGATATTTCAAACAAAATACGATAATACTAAAAATAAACCAAAGCTTAACAAATTACCAAAAATATCAAAAATTGCTTAGCAAAATAGCCAAAGCTTCCAACATTGCCATAAAGAAACTGACTATAAACCTTAGGATTATGGCATCCTTATACTTTTGTTCTTATCTTGCTTCATTCTAGTTGGGACTAAAGGCTGGTTACTTAGAACCACAACACTACTATTGGAATTTGTATGGTCTTTTTGAAAATCCATTTTGTTTTTAGTTTGAATTCACCTTTTTTTCTTGCACTTGGGTTGGTTTTCTACATTGCAATTTTTTCCTTTACTGTTATTTCTTAGCATCAAGGCAAGCTCTTTTAGTGATTTCTCATCATGTAATCCTTCCTATTCCCTATCTTAATCAAACTATATTTCCATAATAACTGTTTCCATTTGACCATCCTCATCATCTACTTGTTGATCCGTGGAGAGAATTTCAAAGGTATTAGGTGAAATTATTGTTTTCTCTTTTGTTGCTATTTTTTTCTTTGTGTTTTTTGTTTAGGTATTTGAAACCCTACCAAGTCCCCATCCTCTTTCTCTTTGTTAGGGACCTTATGTGGACAATCCTTGGCTAGATGACCATATTTATGACAGATTCTGCATCTAAATGACATATTTGTATAATCTACTACTCGCTCCCATGTTTCTTTTCCATATTGTAAAGTAATTTTCTCTAGAAGTGGTCTGTCAAAATCAATCAAAATACAAATCCTTACATAAATCATATGCTCTAAGTATTGGGTGCTATCAAAAATCATCATGAAAACTCCTAAAGAATTCCCAATATTTTTGGATGCCAATATTCTATTGGAAGACCAAATAAACGAACCCAAACAAGGGCAGTTGATGGTATTTCTTCCTCAAATTTGAACTTGGTATGCTAGGGCTTCATGAAGAGCCCTACCCTACCAAAAAACCATGGCCCCCTTGAAAAATGTTCTTATCTTCTTCATGAGCAAAAAATATAAGAAAGTAGCCATTAGGATAAGTAAAAATTTAGAACTCACCTTTAGAGCTCCAATTTTTGGCAACCCATTGCTTGAAGGTAGCAAGAGTCGATCGAAATCCCATGAATCAAGAAATTAGTCCTTTCCTCTCCATATTATCTATTCCTTCCTAGAGGTCTGTTATTTCCAACTTCACTAATGAAGATCCATTAGTTGCTTTCATGCAACCCATCTCTATTTTCCTTGAATCAACCTTTGGCATTCTTAGTGGTTTCCTTGGCAATTATTGATTGTGTTTCCCTCTTGTTTGAGGTGGTCCTCCATGGATTGCTTCTTTAAAATTCATTTTTGGCTCAATGCATGCATATTTTTTGAAACCCTCCATCTCAAAATTCAAAAAATGAAGTTGCAAGAAACCCTAAATTTCCACTATAAACCCTAATGGAACTTCAAATCTCTTTGACGTAGCTGCTTTCAACCTCAAAGGCCATTTTGCTAAACTCAATTTCCCTAATGTCGTTCACTCCTTCCCTTGTCCATTCACATTCTATAACACTCACATTCAAGCAATGGCCATTATTATTGCTACTGATTTTAGCTCCATATTCATTGCAAGAAACCGTAAATTTTTCAACATCTTCATTTCGCCATATCCGTGAACTAATTTAATATTAATTTTTATTTGTTTTATTTTAAAACTATATAAAAAATTATATTTATCATAAACAAAGTATACCAAATTTGAAAATATCTAGTTTCTTTAATGAAGCAAATGCTTTTTATATTCTAATCTATTTTCTTCAACAATTTATTTGTTAGAACGTATTGTTTTTATTTATAGTCTTATAACTATTAAGTTGTTATACCCCAAGGACTACGTGGATTGGTAAGTGCAGATGTGGTTGGGCATTTACCAAGAAGAGACCTAGGTTCAAAACTTGAGGGGAAGCCAACCCTTGCAAAGGTAGTAGTATGTTATGAATCCTTCAAGTGTGTGCTAGACTGATGATGACGGTACGAACCCCAAGCGACCATCGGTTCTATCCTCATCTCACACCGGGTTACCCAAAAATGAGATGGATAGGTTTTTTAGGAGCAGTCCATGTGGTTTGAACCCTACGTTGGTCAGTTACTAAAAATAGTTGTTGCTACCAACTCTCCTTAAAAAAGAAAATTATTAAGTTGTTATAATATCATTATATATATATTTTTAAACATAAAGAAACAATAGAAGTATACATCAGAGACCATATTCACTGTGAACCAAACTTGGGTCTATGCAAGAAGAACACAACATATAAATCAAACTTAAGCCTATGCAAGGAGAACACAACACATTTACCATTACGGTGTCCCAACAAAACCCCTATGTAATCTTGTTATAATAAGACCTCTATATAATCTTGATATAATAAAATGAATCTCATTGTAATACAATATAACCAATTAAAAACTTATTATGTCAACTTCAACCCACCATCCAACATGTGATATAACTAAAAGGTGCACCACCTAATATTAAAATATTTTAAAAAATGTTTTTAATATAAAATATATAAAATAAATATATATATAAACAATTTAAAAAAATGATGATAATAAAAATATTATAAATCATATATTTTTTAAATTAATATCATAAAAGTATCTTTAACTTTGCCATGCCCCATAGCACACCTTGAAGCCTAGGCCTCAGGTTCTCCTCACAAAACCTCTACCAGTCCCCACCATCCCCACCACTTTTAACCACCTCTACCATCCTCAAGCGTCATTTCAAATCTAAAATATTTTATTTTGATTTATTGGTGATAGAAATTTATTTTATAAAGTTGGAGTGATAAGGTATGCAAAGAAAATAATATTTTGCATCTTGAAATAAAAGCTACATTGTGATACTTACGTTTGTGAGTTTGGAGATTATAAGGTGTATAAAGGAAATTGTTGTGTATTTTGTTATAATGAAATTGTTGACTTATATTGTGTAAATTTGGAGATTATAAGGTGTACTAAGAGATTTGATATTTTTGTATGGTAAAATAATTATTGGGAAAATTATTTTGTGGAGATCTTGAGATAGGTTGTGGCTACCTAACCTTAGTATTGGCAAAGATAATTTGATTGTGGTTAATATAGGTTTTGAAGACATATCTCCATAAAAATAAAAGGTATGGGCACATCTTCTTATGAGTGAAATATTTTTGGATTGAATGTTGTGAAATACAAGGTTGGAGTGAAAATGATTGTTTGATAAGCATTGTTGGAAATATTTGAGTGAGTGTTCATATGCATGATTAGGGTTTGTGAATGATCATAAGTATCATTGTTATGTGAAGTTGAGTAAAATCTTGAACTAGGGTTTGTGAAAGAAATTGAGATTGTTATGTAAAAATTAGAATTATCTTGAGTCAAAGTTTTTAGTGTGAATTGTTGAAAGTATTGTGAAACACTTGATTAGGGTTTGGATGCAAGTTGTGTTTCATTAAGTGATTTGTTGAGTGAATTTGATTGAGCTTAGTTTATTGGAAGTGTTGAAGTGGTAGTTCAAGTTCTATGAAACAACTTGTTATTTATTCCTAATTAATTTGAAGGAGAGTTTGAGAGTGATTGAGTGTTGTATGAGTGTGAAACATATTGAGTCTCTAACCATTCTCTATATGTTTTTGTGGTTAAACAAGAGAGTTTGAAAGTGATTAAGTATTGTTGTGAGTGTGAAACATATTGAGTCTCTAACCATTCTCTATATGTTTCTATGAGATTAAAACAAGATTCTATGTGAAACTTGTTTATGTGATTGAAGAGGTTTTTTGTAGCAGATTGAGTTGAGTTGAATAAGCTTTTGTGAAATCTAGTGGATAGATTTGAATAAGTCCTAGAGTGGACTTTAGGACAGAGTTAAGCAAGCTTTTGTGAAATCTTGTGAGCAGATTTGAAGTAAGTCCTAGAGTGGACTTAAGGATTGAGTTGAGTAAGCTTTTGTGGAAGCTTACAATGTAGATTTGAGGTAAGTCTTAGTGAAGACTTATTGAGCATATTGAGCAAGTTCTAGTGAGAACTTGTTGAGTAGATTTTAGGCAAGTCTTTGAGAAGACTTGTGAGCAAAGTTGATTAATTGATTTGTTCAAACTTTGAGTTAAGTTTTGGGATAGATCTGGTAGAGTTGATTTGTGATTAGATCAAGCTTTGTGTTAGGCTTGAGAATAGATTTGAGGACAAAGTTTGGTGTAGATTTGAGGACAGGTTTGTACTAGACCAATGATAGAGATTGAGCAAATTTATGCTAGATCGAAGGACTGTGTTTAGTGCAGATCAAAGACAGATATTAAACAAATTTGTGCTAGATAAAAGTATTGTGTTTAGTGCATACCAGAGATAAATATTGAGAAAATTTATGCTAGACTAAAGGACTGTGTTTAGTGCAAATTTGAGACAGAGATTAAGCATATTTGTGCTAGATCGAAGGACTGTGTTTAGTGAAGATTTGAGATAGATATTGAGAAATTTATGCTATATTGAAGGACTATGTTTAGTGCAGACAAGAGATAGAGATTGAGAAGATTTGTGCTAGACCAAAGGACTGTGTTTGGTGCAAACCAAATACATAGATTGAGCAGATTTGTGCTAGATCAAAGGACTGTGTTTAGTGCAGAACCGAGATAGATATTGAGCATATTTTTGCTAGATTTAAGGACTGTGTTTAGTACATATTTGAGGTAGAGATTGAGCAGATTTGTGCTATATCGAAGGATTGTATTTAGTGTAAATTTTAGACAGAGTCGAGAGCAAGCTTTGGATGTGGCAGAATAGATGATAGTAGTATCTAGTGGATAGAGTTCCACTAGCCAAAGCAATGAGGACAGAGGTCTTCTAAGTGAGAACATGGGTCTTTAGTGAAGAGAGGTCCACAAGTCAATGTAGTGGAGGCAGTAGTCTTTTAGAGGATCACTAGCTAGAGAAAAGGAGTTCTCCTATGGATAGAGATCCAGAGATTTTATTAGGGGATTGGTGTCTCCTTTGGACATAGTTCCATAAACATTGTAATAGGGAAGGATTCTCAAGATATTTTTTGAAGAAATTTTAGTGAAATATTTTCTTTGTGGATGTATCCCACATTGGGTGAACCACGTTAAATTGGTGTCTCTATTGTGTGTGGTGATTTGTGCATTGCTTCGATTACTATTGTTGATATTGACATTGACATATCATATAATATTGTTTGAGTAAAGAAAAGTAAAAAGTCATCTCATATTGTTCACCCCCCTCTCAGTATAAGCTTGTATTCTTCAAAATTATTTTTACAAAGTTTCTCAGACTTTGATTGTGTTGGATTAGTAGATGACCGAAAGTCAACATCTGGATATTTTTTTTTTATATAGGATCCAAACCTATCTCATGGTACAATAAGAAGCAATAGGTGGTTGCTATATCTTCAATAGAGATATAATATCACGTAACACGAGATGTAGTGTGTGAAGAAATATGGTTGAATCATGTCATAGCAATTATGGGTTTACCCAAGAAACTTCTAATTCGCTTGTACTGTGATAACCAAGGTATTTTAAACTTAGTGAAGAGTCCAGTTCACTATGAGCACACCAAAAATATTGACACACAATGTTATTTCATTCGTAATGAAGTTCATAAACACAACATCAAGCTCCAATACATTCCCATTGACGAACAAGTTGTAGACATCTTGACAAAGGTACTTGGACTTATCAAAGTTGAGTTGTTTAGAAGTACACTATGTATTTCAAAATAATGTAATAAAGGGGGGATGTTAGGGTAAAAAGTAGTATTTAATTTTTACCATTAGGTTATTACATTAGTTGATTTGTTTTACTATTGTAAATGTCTTAACAATAATTTATTGTTATGACGTGATATATATTATTCACATTTTTAAGTGAATAATATATTGTTAGTAGTTAGCGTTATTTTCTAATGTTGTTAGCTACCTTAGGGGGAAGGCTACCTATTCACATTGTTTGCTACCTTTAGGGGGAAACAACTAATTAGGCTATTCATAGCCTAAATCAATTGTTATTTAAACTCATTTGCATATCAATATTTTACTAATGATTCAAGCCTAATTATCATTGCATATTGAATTTGCCAACACATTCTCTATCAATTGATCTACTATAGTAACTCATTTGTAATAGAAATAACCTAATACAATAAATTATAGAACTAAATACATCTAATGCTTCTACCTTCAAGAGATATGATAGAAATAAGATCTTCCTTGATCCATATTACCCACCATCTAGGGTATTTTACCTTTATCTAGTTATCAATCAATTCTTAGAATCATTTTAATGCATGGAAAAGACCTATAAGTTCCTAGATTAAAAGAAAGTTGTCATATAAGTCTATTAGCTTTCATGGTGTTTTGACAAAGAAGAATAACTTGATGCATGTTTTTCAAAAAAATACTATACAAGATACATCATGATAATTATGAACAAATTATCAATTTTTTTAGATTCTTATAAAATTTCAAGAAGTACTAATTTAACACTGATAAATTATACCATCTAAAGACCTATTATTATCATACAAATGGTTTATCTTGCTCATTTAAAAAAAAATCAATATTAAAAATATTTTGGGAATTAGAGGCACCAATATATGCTTGGTCATGTATTTGAGTGGGTAGATGGTGCTACAAGTTAAAAATAGAGAAATACCTTGTTATCTATCTAGTTTTCATATTGCTAAAATCTCTTTGATTATATTGGATAAGTCATGTTAAAAGTAGTGACAATGATAAATTACAACTTCCCTTCCTCTCCTTGATAATGAACAATGCTATGATGAAGAAGTCAGCAATAGTAAGATTCCCTATGGCTATTGGGTCCAAAGATTTCATATAATATATTTTTTTTAAACATAGATTCTTTATATAGCTAAGGTTTATTATTGAACCTAATCAATGTTCTTTAAACACTTCCTCATTTTTTTTTCTTTTGAATTTCTTTTATAATTTTTTTTATTTTTATGTTTCTTTTTTTTTTGTTACACAGGGGAGTTGGTTACAGTCATTATTTTTAGTAACTGATAAGTGCAGGGTTCAAACCATAGGGACTACTCCCAATAGTCTATTTGTCTCGTTGTTGTTGACTCGACATGATATGGAGACCATCAATCGCTAGGTGTTTATACCATCATCGTCGGTCTGACGTGCACTCAGAGGATTCAACACAAACTACTACCTTTGCTAAAGCTGACAATGTGCCCCGAGTTTTGAACCTAGGTCTCTTCTTGGCAAGTACTTGGTCACTCAAGCCTTTACCAATCCACCTAACCTTTGGGGGCAATTATTTGTATGTTTGTTACAATTTTAGTTTATAATTATTTAGAGTTTGATAAATAATTTACTAATGTAAAATTATTAAATGATATTAATTCAAATAATTAATATATTTTTTATTTTTTAAAAATATCATGATTTAAATCTTGCTAAACAATAAATGCATAATTGCTAAGTTATAATAACATTATATAATTATAATATAGATTAAACCTTACATACAACCCCATAAAAAAAACTTACTAATACAAAATTTAATATAAATTATTATTTGTTTTATTTGAAAATTATATAAAAAATCTTATTTTATCATAAACAAAGTATACCAAAGTTGAAAATGTCTAGTTTCTTAATAAAATTATTATTTTTAATGAAGCAAATGTTTTTATATTCCATTTTATTCAACCATTTATTTTTTTAGAAAGCATTGTTTTTATTTATAGTGTTAGAACTATCAACTTGTTATAATATCATTATATATATTTTAAAACATACAGAAACAATACAACTGAAACACATCCAAGGCCATCTTCACCTTGAATCAAACTTGGATCTATACAAAGAGAACCCAACTCATTTACCATTAAGGTGCCCCAACAAAACCCATGTATAATATTATTATAATAAGCCCGCCATATAAACGTGATGTAATAAAATGAATCCCTTTGTAATACTATATAATCAATTAAAAACTCATAATGTCAATACCACCAACCAACATGACCAACCAACATGATTGTAGGATGATTGTAGGATGTGATATTTTATTTTATTTTATTTGGTTAGTGTGAAAAACCCCTACGACCAATGCAAAGAGCTGAACATGCTCCTCCAACCATAACCCCTTCTAAATTTGAGAGCTATATTTATCAATAGGGAATTTAACACACAACCACCACACACCCACCCCCTCACATACTCACCCACACCACAGTTTGAACCTTGGACCTCACTAAGAAAAGCCAAAGCCTTGCGTTATCCCCTGAGATTGTAAACCCAACAAAACTGTAGGAAGGTGCACCATCTAATATTTTAATATATATAACATGCCCCTTGTAGGGAAGCGAAACCTTGGAATTAAATTATGTGTTTAGGGTTCTCTTTCGTCAAATTCACCCGAGAGTCGCACCTAGTCCCATCCACGCCAATTGGCCTAATGAACCATCCACTGGACTTTGCATATCCACAACATGTGAGAGGAAATATTTGAAATTGGGCCTCTCTTTTTCAACTGAAGAGTTTTTCCAACTTAAAAGTTTTAACTACCCACTTACTCTCCAACTCCCCCACATAAACAAATTTTTTATATTATTTTTATTTTTAAATGTAATAATTTTTTAAAATAAAACCATTTTATGAAATATTTTTAATATAAAAATATAAAACAAATTAAAAAAACGATAATAATAAAAAAATAAAAAAACATATATTCTTTTAATTAATATCATAAAAACAACTTCAACTTTACCACTCATACCACACCTTGAAGCCTCGGCCTCATGTCCTCCTCACAAAATATCTCAAACTCCCCACCATCCCCACCACTCATACCACACCTTGAAGCCTCGGCCTCATGTCCTCCTCACAAAATCTCTCAAACTCCCCACCATCCCCACCACTCCTAACAACCTCCACCATCCTCAAAAGAACGTTTCAACTCTACTACCTTCGCCACAATCCCAAGATATCCCTTCCCACCTCCTTCCGCTCTCCCCATCCTCACTACCAACCCATCCCTCACAACACAAAACCCACCCTCCCTACCAATCCCTTCCAACCAGGACATAATTGTCGGAGCTGACAAAGTTCTCGTGAACCGCAGCCCTCCCGCCGCCTCCTCTCCTCCTTCGGAATCTTCTAGAACCTTTGGACGCTTCAGCGCCATTTTCTACGAAGCTTCTCGAACCTTCGACCGCTTTATGGCCTCTGCCGCCGCCATTTTCTCTGGAGCAGTCTCCATCATTTCTTCAGCAGCTTCTAGAACCTTTTGTATCGCCCGCCGCCGTCACCGAAGCCGAGTCCCTCCTTTCTTCCGCATCTTCTTCTGAAGCCAAGTCCCTCATCTCTTCCGAAGTTTCTGGAACGTTCGTACCGTTTGCCGCCGCCATTCCATCAGAAGCTTCGAGATCTTCCCGGTGCTGTGCGGCCGCCGCCATTAGGTCCAGAGCTTCAAGACCCTTTCTAAACCACCTGACCTCCGTGATTTCCGGAATTGTGATTCGCCTCACGGGATTGGGCGCTAGGAGCCTCTTCAACAGGCCGTGGAGCTCGCCGGAAATCAACTTTGGACGCTGGAATTTCCACGTGGACGCCAGCCGAATGTACCGGGGCTCGTTCGAGGGATCATACGGAAATTCCCCTGTCAGTATGTTGTACAAAATGAAGCCGCTGGAGTACACGTCAGCGGCGGCACCGGCATACCCGCCTTTAGAACTCCACACTTCCGGGGCAGTATAGCCCTGGGTGCCACATCTCGTGTGGAGCAGGCCGTAGCGGCCGCGGTGCGCTGCCGTGGCGCACAGCCCGAAGTCGGACACCATGAGCTTCCCGTCGGCGCCCACCAGCAGGTTTCCCGGTTTGAGGTCCCGGTGGATGATCCCTCTGAGATGGCAGTACTGGACTGCCGAGATGAGCTGCTGGAAGTACTTGCGCGCCACGTCATGCGGCAGCGGGGCCTCCCACTGGATCTGCTTCCACAGGTTTCCTCCGCTGACGTGCTCCATGACGAGGTAGATCTTTGCCTCCGTAACGACCACGTCGTACAGCTGGACGATGTTGGGGTGACTTCTGAAAAATTTTATACTCTGAAACAGAGAATAATAAAATATTCTATTTGTTGGGTTAGATTTTTACAATTAAATTTTTTTATTTAATATATTTTTTAAGCAATGTGAAATTTATGGAAGGTTATATTTTATAGGGTATAATAGTAGGAGTCTCCCTTCCTCTCCATACTTTTAAGAGATATCATAGAAAAAAGATTTTCCTTGATTCATATTACCCACTAACTAGTTTAGAGAAGATCCCACTAACTAGTTAAGAGAAGATCTTCCTTGATCCATATTACCCACCATTACCCACCATCTAGAGGATTTCACATTTATCTAGTTATCAATCAATTCTTAGAAACATTTTAATGCATGGAAAAGACCTATAAGTTGCTAAATTAAAAAAAAATTGTCATATAAGTCTATTAGCTTTCATGTTGTTTGACAAAAGAGAATGACTTGATGCATGCTTTAAAAAAATATTATACAAGATAAATCATGATAATTATGAATAAATTATCAATATTTTTAAATTCTTATAAAATTCCAAGAAGTACTAATTTAACACTTTGAAAAGTTATACATCTAAAGACCTATTATTATCATGCAAATAGTTTATCTTATTCATTTTAAAAAAAATCAATATTAAAAATATTTTGGGAATTAGAGGCAACAATATATGCCTGATCATATATTTGAGTGAGTAGATGGTGCTACAAGTTAAAAGTAGAAGAAATACCTTGTTATTATCATGTAAATGGTTTATCTTGCCCATTTAAAAAAATATCAATATTAAAAATATTTTGGGAATTAGAAACAACAATATATGCCTGATCATATATTTGAGTGAGTAGATGGTGCTACAAGTTAAAAGTAGAAGAAATACCTTGTTATCTATCTAGTTTTCATATTTCTAAAAGCTCTTTGATTATATTGGATAAGTCATGTTAAAAGTAGTGGCAATGATAAATTACAACTTCTTTTCCTCTCCTTGATAATGAACAATGCTTTGATGGAGAAGAAGTCAGCAATGGTAAGATTCCCTATGACAATTGCTTCCAACGCTTTCATATAGTATTTTTTAAACATAGATTCTTTATATAAGGTTTTTTATTGAATCTAATTAATCTTTTTTAAACACTCTCATTTTTTTTCTTTTGAATTTTTTTATAAATTTTTTTTTTTTATATTTGTTTTTTTGGTTACATAGGAGAGTTAGTTACAACCATTATTTTTAGTGACAGGCAAGTACATGGTTCAAAGTATAGGGACTACTCCAACAACCTATTCGTCTCATCGTTGTTGACCCAATGTGAGATGGAAATCACCGAGAAACCAACACATTTACCATTAGAGTGCCCCAACAAAACCCCTATGTAATTATATTATAATCTTTATGTAATAAAATGAATCCCGTTGTAATACTATATAACCAATTAAAAACTCATTATGTAAATACCACCAACCAAAATGATTGTAAGATGTGATAGTTTATTTTATTTTATATGGTTAGTGTGAAAAAAACCTACAACAATGCAAAGGGTTGAACATGCTCTTCCAACCATGACCCCTCCTAAAGCCAAGAGCTATGTTTATCAATAGGAAATTTAACACACAACCACCCCCTCACACACTCACCCACACCACGGTTTGAACCTTAGACCTCCCCAATAAAAACCAAAGCCTTGTGTTATCCCCTGAGATTGTAAACCAACAAAATTGCAAGAAGGTGCACCACCTATATATATATATATATATATATATATATATATATATATATATATATATATATATATTTATTTATTTATTTATTTATTTATTTATTTGTATTTGTATTTGTATTTGTTGGAAACATGCCCTTTGCGGGAAAGCGAAACCTTGGAATTAGATTCTGTGTTTGGGGTTCTCTTTCATCAAAGTCACCCGAGTGCGACACCCGACCCCATCCATGCCAATTGGCCTAACGAACCATCAACTGGACTTTGCATATCCACAACATGTGAGGGGGAGAGATATTTAAGGCCTCTTTTTCAACTTGAAAGTTTTAACTACCCACTTACTCTCCAACTCCCCAAATAAACAAATTTTTTATATATATTTATTTTTAAATATAATAATTTTTTTAAATAAAATCATTTTGTAAAATATTTTTAATATTTAAAATATAATATATATATATATTAAAATGATAATAAAAAAATAAAAATTCATATATTTTCTTAAATATTATCTTAAAAACATTTTCAACTTTGCCATGCCCATACCACACCTTGAAGCCTAGGCCTCAGGTCCTCCTCGCAAAATCTCTCAAACTCCCCACCATCCCCACCACTCTTAACAACCTCCACCATCCTCAAGGAACGTTTCAACTCTACAACCTTCGCCACAATCCCAAGATATCCCTTCCCACCTCCTTCCGCTCTCTCCACCCTCAGAACCAACCCATCCCTCACAACACAAAACCCACCCTCCCTACCAATCCCTTCCAACCAGGACATAATTTTCGGAGCTGCCAAAGTTGTCGTGAACCGCAGCCCTTCCGCCACCGCCTCTCCTCCTCCCGAAGCTTCTAGAACCTTTGGACGATTCAGCGCCATTTCCTCCGAAGCTTCTCGAACCTTCGACCGCTTTATGGCCTCTGCCGCCGCCATTTTCTCTGGAGCAGTTGCCATCATTTCTTCCGCAGCTTCTAGAACCTCTGTATCGCCCGCCGCTGTCACCAAATCCGAGTCCCTCCTTTCTTCCGCAGCTTCTTCCGAAGCCGAGTCCGTCATTTCTTCCGAAGCTTCTGGAACGTCCGCACCGCTTCCCGCCACCATTTCATCAGAAACTTCGAGATCTTCCCGGCGCTGTACGGCCGCCGCCATTAAGTCCAGAGCTTCAAGACCCTTTCTAAACCACCTGACCTTCGTGATTTCCGGAATTGTGATTCGCCTCACGGGATTTGGCGCTAGGAGCCTCTTTAACAGGCCGTGGAGCTCGCCGGAAATCAAATTTGGACGCTGGAATTTCCCCGTGGACGCCAGCCGAATGTACCGGGGCTCGTTCGAGGGATCGTACGGAAATTCCCCCGTCAGCATGTTGTACAAAATGACGCCGCTGGAGTACACGTCAGCCGCGGCGCCGGCATACCCGGCTTTAGAATTCCACACTTCCGGGGCAGTATAGCCCTGGGTCCCACATCTCGTGTGAAGCAGGCCGTCGCGGCCGCGGTGCGCTGCCGTGGCGCACAGCCCGAAGTCGGACACCTTGAGGTTCCCGTCGGCGCCCACCAGCAGGTTTTCCGGTTTGAGGTCCCGGTGGATGACCCCTCTGACATGGCAGTAGTGGACTGCCGAGATGAGCTGCTGGAAGTACTTGCGAGCCACGTCATGCGGCAGCGGGGCCTCCCACTGGATCTGCTTCCACAGGTTTCCTCCGCTGACATACTCCATGACGAGGTAGATCTTTGCCTCAGTGACGACCACGTCGTACAGCTGGACGATGTTGGGGTGACTCAGCACCTTCATAATGTAGGCTTCTTTTTCGATTCTATAGCGGCCCGTGTCGGAGAGGTTTTGGATATTGAGGGCTTTTACGGCGACGGTCTCGCCGGGGTTTTCGGTGTTGTGTGCCATGTAGACTTTTCCATACGTGCCGAAGCCTATGAGCTCGCCCACCTCGTATTTTCCGATGTTTCTCGGTTTTCTTGGTGTCGGTGGCCTGGCTTGACTTTGACCCATGTTGATGTGTTCCTAAAAATGATGCAAGTATGCTCTTAAATAGTTAAGTATAAATTGACATTAGAAGGATGCGACTTTTGAAAATTTTCACATTGAAAGAGAAAATAATAAAATATTATATTTGTTGGGTTAGATTTTTACAATTAAATTTCTTCATTTAATTTTTTTTTTAAAATGCTAAATACGTTGGAGGTCACATTCTATGGGTATAGCAATAAGTAATGTTAAATACGTTGGAGGTCATATTCTCTAGGCATAGCAATACAGGGCCTCCTTCCCTGTGCAAATTGAAGTGTTCCTGTAAGAACTGATTCATAAAAAAATTATTTCAGTGATGGGTTTTTTAAATTTGATTTTTTTTTAGATTTCCTTCTTTATATATTTTATTTTAGAAAAAATATATTTATTCATAAATGGTGCACATCAAATAACAATGGTTTTTTAAACCAACAATGGATGTAACCAACTCCCCTATGTATTCCAAAGAATTTTTTTTTTTATCTAATTTTCACATCAATTTTTTTATAAATGTTACGAATAGTAATGTATAAATTCCCCTTAATTGGAAAATATTTTTAGTTCTTTTTAATGATAATTTTGATGCCTATAACAAGTTTTGTAGCCTTTGTATAGTTGTTAATTCAAAACTTTATAGTGTTTTAGTAAGTGTGAAGAATATATCTTTAATTATTTTTTAAAAAACACCATCTCTATTAACATTTTCCAAATTTTCTTTGGGGGAACCATCGAAATTAATTTTGATAAACTCAATTTAGACATTTCCATTTTACCATAGATTGAAGCAAATCATTTTAGCTTTATCGTGGTAGATAACCCTTTAAATGCATGTTCAAATCCTATAACCAAGAGCATAGCATACATGATGAACATCGTGCCTAACATTTTGTAAGAGAGGTAATAATACAAGGCATGATTTTGAGATTTAGTTTGAAAATTTATATTATTCTCTTCAAGCCATAAATTCTAATAAATAATAGGAGAAACAATCCTCCACATTGTGATTAATGCTTTAGCTTTGAAATAATTAATCTAATAATTCATGAGTTCTTTCAATTTTGGATCTATTCAACATTTTCTCATATTTAAAAAAATAATAATCTTAAATGATGTAAGCAAAAGAACAATTAAGAAGTAAATGATCTAGTGTTCTAGATCCTTCTCATACAAGGCATATCTAAAAGGTCTATGATATACTCTTTATGTATTCTCTCCATATAATAATTTTGCTTTGGACTGTTAATCAAAGTAATATTGAGGCCTTATGGAAGGTTTGCAATAACCAATCATTTTTTAAAGAAAAATAATTGAGATTAGGAAACATAGATTAAATTAAATCCTTATATTCCAATTTGACTAATGATTTATCATCTTTTGATATATTTTTAACCGACTCTTCCTTTCACATAAAATCAACAAATAGAACAACTACAAACATCTTTTGATGCTTATCTGCTATTTTTTTTAGGTCCTCTCATTTAAGCAGTTTGTTAATAAAAATCTATAATTTGAAGTTGTTGCCCACATTAATATAAAATTTTAATCTTTTGACCTTTCCAAGCTGGACATACCCAAGCCAAAGGTTTCTATTTTGGATTATAAATAAGAGAATAAGGATTCAACCAATCATTAGACCAAAAATATCTAAAATCCTTCTTATTGACTAACCATGTAATATGTTTCTTGATTAATTGCAATCTATCTAATATGAAGTTCCATGTTGTTGATTGTCTAGGTAGGATTCTTTTCCTAAACAATTTCATTCTATTAAGAGAATCTAATATATTTTTGAAGTAATTTTTTTTTCAACGATTTGCTTAATCTTTGAATAATATTCAATCAAACGCTATCCTTAATTCCAAGCTCATGAGTCTATCTATATTATTTCCTATGCAAATCCCACACTTGCAAAGAGAACACCTAAATTTTTCCTTACATCATTTTCAAAGAAAATCTCTTCGAATTTTATCAACTTTTGGGCTTATACCTATTGGAAATATTGAAAGTGATATTATAAATATAGAAATAGATTGCAATGTAGTTTTTATGAGTTGTATTTTTTTAACCATGATTATGAACTTACCTTTGCAACTTGCCAAACAAGATTTTATTCTATCCAAACATGAGTCCCAAAGTTCATTCTTTCATTTATGAGACAAAGAAATACCCAAAGAGGTTGATGAGAAATTATTAATTTTAAACCTTAAATATTCACAAAAATATATTGTAAATCTAGGGTAGTGTTAATAAATAAAATGACATGACAATAGGCCACCATGAGACCTGAAAGTTCTGACAGAGGCAAAGAGGAGGAGAACTAGGGTTTGAGGCAAAGCGATGGCAGAATGCAAGGCTTAGATTGGGACTTATTTACATCAAACTATGTTCAAAATAATTCGAGGTACTTTTTATTTGTTTATTTTTCTCTTGGTGTGAATTGTGATGAGGCCCAAAAATGCCTCATTATTGCACAATGTTTGACTACCATATGATAAGTTAATTTCCAAATAGTTGACTAAAATATACTATTGTTAAGTGTTTACATGATTTTATGTTAGGAATACTATATCTCTATTTTTGACTATTTTCAGCATTTTGTGACTGATTTTGCTTGATTAAGTAGCAAGTAAGAACATGCATTTCAATTAACCAAATGTGGTATGCTGATATCCATTAACTTCTCAATGGTTTTTGAATGTTTTCCTGCCCTTCAACTTGTTTCAAATCCACATTGAAGCCAAAATTTTAGGACTGTCATAAATCTGAAAATCTAAAAAAATAGCCATATAAAAATCAGCAAGTTGTTACTTTATAGGAACACCTTGAAGTTGTCAAGCAAAGCATGAGGATATGGATGGAATGAGTTCAGAAGGACTACAGAAGACATCTGACCTATTTAGAAGCATTCCCACATGGTCTAAATAGGCAGCAACAGGGTATAACAGAGCGGGGACAATTGTGCAAAGCATTGTTGCACTATTTCAGCATTGTTACTTGGTGAATGAAGTGTATAAATTCAGTAGCAACTTGATGTAATCCTTCATGTTGATATTTGAATAATTTTTCCATGTTCTAATTTGTTTGAATTTGCAAGAAATGCCAATATTTTACAACTGTGCAGCAGAATTGGAAAATGCAGTAATTTACCATGTAAATTCTAGCAAGCTACAAATGAATGGCAAGGCATGGAATTCACACATGGAGAGGAATGAAGGCTATTGCAATATGATCCTGAGGGCTAATCCACCTGAGAAAAGCAGCTAAAATCACTTGAAGAGCACATAGTTGGTCATTCCGAAGATCTTCAGAATGAGCGGACATCTTCGGAATGAGAAATACAGTCTCTTCGAAATGAGCCACTTATCTTCGGAATGAGAACAAAAAAGTGCTTTTTGACTTTTTGACTATTTTTGATGGTGGAAAAAGGGAAAGAAGGTTGAAAAGGTTAAAGGAAAATATCTCCCATCTGACTTTGTCGTCCTTGCCGTCCAAAGCCACCATTCATGGAAAAGATCAATTTTGATCCTCTTCTAGGATAAACACAAAAATAACTGCAGCATAATAGGAAATTGTTTGCAAGATAGAAAGGGCATATTCTGAAGTGAAGAAAGATATGTGAGATATTTCTAGACTTCTCCCATGTACTCCCACCACTGAAGATGCTTTCTAAGGGCCAATGACTACTACTGCAACACAAACTGTCCAGATTTGCATTTATTTTAGATCCAAAATTATTGGCAAATCATTGTAAAGCAGCACATAGGCTGATTTGAGCATGGGATATGTTGTAAATATTTATATAAATAACACAGCTCCCTCCTTGGTTGAGCCAGTTAGGAATTAGAATAGAGGAGAGTTTTCAATAGCAGCAATTAGGACTGTACAACAATTTTTTGTAACAGTTTTCAGCATGTTCTGTCATCAATAAAAGTGCAGCTATTTTATCATTTTTTGTTCTGAGTGTTAATTAGTTAAGGAGTGCTTTTCACCTCCTTCTAGATCAGGAAGTATGGGCCCACTTTCAGATCTAGAAGGAGGGATTTTATGGCAGGTTTTAATCTATAATTTTGTTGTAGCAGAATTAATAGATTGCTTGCTAGATTTCATTTTCTTGTTTTTATTTTGTATTATGTGATTTATGTTTTCTATTATGTTTGTGTACAACATTTGTGTGTATGTCAGCTGACAAATTATATTAAGCATTTTTTCTTTGCTTTCTATATTTGCCCTGCTTTTCTGTTTTAACAACTTTTCATTTTTAGCATATTTCATTTTGTTGTCAATTCCTGTAGCAGAAGCTTGACGACCTTTTGTGGCAAGGCATTGACAGGTGTTTTATTTCCAAGCATCACTTCCATTCTGCAAGAGTAAAATAGGTTTCAATTTTGCAAGTGTAATTTAGGATTTCATTTTAGCAACATTTCAATTTAGCAATTTCAATTTATGTTATTTCAATTCTGCAAAAGTAGATTAGATTTCAATTCAGCAATTTCAATTCATGCAATTGTAGTTAACTTTAATTTTCTGAAATTAGAATTAGTTTTTATTTCTTGCAAGTTTCCATTCTACAGATTAGGTTTAGTGTGACACCAAAAGGCTAAACCAAATCTGTCTCACCCAATAAATGCTTGAAATATGAATGCCTGAATTGTACTCTGCCCTAGCCTTCTATCGTAGACAGCCTTGGACACCACCCCGGATTGATAAATCATTGAGATTAAATGATGAGACTCAATGACACTCATCATTTTGGCACCGTTGTCGGGGAACATGGTGTTGTTAGAGGGTAAAAGTAGTCAAATAATTATTATTGTGCTAAGTTATGAAGTTCAGAGTTAAATATGAATGTAATAGCTGGTATAAATAATAATTATTGATAGTTGCATTTTAGTCCATTTAGAAAACAAGCAACCACAGGGAGGTGATCTTCACACTTGGGGGTTAAATTGCTTATGTTTGAAATTCTTGATAAAAATTGAAAGAATTCATCATCCTCATTATCAAGAAACATAAGATCTCTTAGAGGAGCCATCTGCTAGTACTACCATTTTTATATCCATATCATCAGGGTAGTATAAACAAATTTGTACTAGGTGTTGGAAAGATATCATGGTAGATATACAAGACTATCCCTTGAACAAAATAGCCATATCAACTACCTATAGCATTTGTTCACAGGGACATATCATTGATGAATGCCATTTACTTCCATAACTTAGAGATGCAAAATCTGTTGCCTAGTCTGAATTCTTCTCAAAGAGAGATCCCAACAACAACAAACAGGGCAAGTAAATCAACCACCACCTTCAGCCCAACTTGTGGCCAATATGAATAATATAGGACAGGCAACCCCTGTCTATGTAAGCTGAATCTATTAAAAAAAAATCACAAAAACTTTTGCACAATCAAAATAGGAGTTTACAACTTAATGATGATCCTAGAGTTTTCCATTATTACTTAAATATTGTTAGGATTTTACCGTGCTAAACCGCAACCTAGCAATTCTTAGCCTACATAGACAATAGTTGATCTCATTAGAGGTGATCCTACCTGACAAGTAGTTGATCTCGCTAAAGTTGTACACTTCTTGTCTTATTGTGCAAACCAAAAATATTTCTTTTTTTAGCCCAACCTGTGATCAGTCTGAATAATACAGGATAGGCATCCCCTATCTATGTAGCTGAATCTGGTAAAAAAAAAAAAAAAATGCAAGAAATGTTATTGACTGCAACAACATCCAACTGTGCTCAAACAAGAACTTACCTGAGCTTGAAGAGATAAAAATCAATGGAGATACATAGAAAACCTTTAGTCTAAACACACAGAAATTAGCCTTGGATAAAGGAGAAAAACTACACATAGAAAATTTACTTCCATTGAACTCCTTAGTAAGAAATTACAAAGGGGTAAATTATGTCCTCCTAGGAATGAAACAAATTGAAGTGCAGCCAAGAAAATTCTTGAACATTATTAGCTGGTTGACTTATAAACAAAAAGTAAAATTGTTGCTATTTTGAAACAATATTTCAATCCCTTTACATGGAATTACAAGGGTATATCAAGATTTTATCTTGATGTAAGAACTTAACATCTTTTGGGAATTGGTATTTAATTGTTTCAAGTACAGATTGACAAGATTTTGCAGACTAGGAGGCATTGACAACACTTGATTGAAGAAGTTTTCAGATATGGAGCAAGTGCTTCTTTCTCCCATTGGTAATTCATGGAGGATGTTAGTGGTGAATGGATATTGCCTTCGGGTATACCATGCACCATTAACTAAGGAGGAGTTCTTGAAGGAGATTCCATTGGATGTACACATAATGGAAGAGAATTTCTCTTCAATATCAGATTCAGAGTGATGATAAAAAGTTTGACAAAAAGAAAAAAAATACAAGAAAAGCAAAAAGAAGAATAGTCTTGTTTGTGAACTTCCTTCTTGGGTACAAGCAAGACAAGAAAAATTGAAAAAAAAAAAGAGAGAAAAAAATTGCAGCAAAGGCATGTCCCACAAAATGGGGATACATGAGGACAAGCATCAATTTCAGCAAGGAAGAGGAACAATGGAGCCAATACTTCATTTCCAGCAATAAGGAGGCAATTATGATAATAAGGATTGGTCTTATCCAAATAAGAGTGAGAGATGTTCTCTCTCATTGAAGCACTTGAAAAAAAAAAGGACAGAAGTTGGTTGAAAACCAGAAATGGCAGCCTCTTCTGATGAAAAAAAAATGAAAAAAAAAGAGATGAAAAAAAAATGAAAAAAAAATGATGAAAAAAAAAAAAATGAATAATTCAGTAGTGAAAACCTTCTTGGAGGCGCTACTGAGTTGGCTTGCATGAAAACCAATTTTTCGGCATGCATTGCCTTGTTGATCTACCCATCATTGTTCCACCATTGTACAAATCTCACACTGCACATGTGTTATGTTTGTTTATGTTTTCAGATAGCCTGCTAACAATCATCAAAAGCAACTTGTAAGGTGCATGACCAATTTTCAGGACAGTAAGGTATGTGTTTCTTGCATTTAATTCATAGTAAACATTTAGCATTTAGTGTATGATAGTCGGTATTTGGCATAAACTATTCATACAATATTGACAAGTTGAAAAAGGAACATGTTCAAGATGTCAAGAAACACCCCCTTATGCCCTTAATTGCATGGAAATTCCAAAACTATGCAAAAACCTGATTTTGGGACAGACATGGCAGCAATTCTATTTCAATTTGTAGGGCAAATTTTAGAAGGAGAACTGCAAGTTTATATCTCACAATTGTCTGATAAATTGAAGGAGGATAATCAACAAAATGCACCTGAAGGTTCTATTTTAGTACTACTGGAATAAAACAACAACATACAAAACAAAGAATAACATCTAAACAAAAGGATGAAGAAGGGATTTTTGATGTTATGGAAGGCTTATACACTCTAGAGATGGGCCCACAATAGAATATGTAGCTAACTTTTGCATAGGAGGTCATTTCTGCATTTTTTTGAAGATCTTCGGAATGAACAGACATCTTCAATGAAATACATCTCTTCTTAATACATTAATAAAATATCTCTTCAAATGAGCAGACATCTTCGAAATGAGAAATACAGTCTCTTCGAAATGAGCAGACATCTTCAAAATAAAAATACATCTCTTCAATGACAGACATCTTCGGAATGAGAAATACAGTCTCTTCGAAATGAGCAGACATCTTCGGAATGAGAAATACAGTCTCTTCGAAATGAGCAGGATATCTTCGAAATGAGCAGAAACTGTACCAAAATTGCTGAAAATGCTATAGAATAGCAAAAAGAGTAGGGTACATCAAATATTGAGGTTTATAAGGCTCTACCACAAGTAAGTACATCCCTCAAGCATTTCAAATCCAAAAATTTTATCAATTTTGTTCAAAAGGTGCAAATAACAGAAATAAGCATTCAGGCTGAAATATTGTTAAGAACAAAAAATTCCATTAGTAGTAGTGCATCTACCAAATATGGTTCCACAATAAGACTATTGCAAGATGAATCACATGATATCAAGCCTTTAAGAGGTACCTTGCAACACTAAAACTTGTAGAAAGATAGAAAAAGAGTCATACATGTGCTTAATTGCAAAATACTTGATATAGTGCAGCAAGGAGGAATTTCTCAATTAGCAGGTAGCAAAGGATGTTGTTCACAAGAATAAAACCTACATATTACTATGGCCTACTAAGATGCATGAGGGCATGCATCAGTTCAAGTTGGGGGGGATGATGAGGCCCAAAAATGCCTCATTATTGCACAATGTTTGACTACCATATGATAAGTTAATTGCCAAATAGTTGACTAAAATATACTATTGTTAAGTGTTTACATGATTTTATGTTAGGAATACTATATCTCTATTTTTGACTATTTTCAGCATTTTGTGACTGATTTTGCTTGATTAAGTAGCAAGTAAGAACATGCATTTCAATTAACCAAATGTGGTATGCTGATATCCATTAACTTCTCAATGGTTTTTGAATGTTTTCCTGCCCTTCAACTTGTTTCAAATCCACATTGAAGCCAAAAGTTTAGGACTGTCATAAATCTGAAAATCTGAAAAAAATAGCCATATAAAAATCAGCAAGTTGTTACTTTATAGGAACACCTTGAAGTTGTCAAGCAAAGCATGAGGATATGGATGGAATGAGTTCAGAAGGACTACAGAAGACATCTGACCTATTTAGAAGCATTCCCACATGGTCTAAATAGGCAGCAATAGGGTATAACAGAGCAGGGACAATTGTGCAAAGCATTGTTGCACTATTTCAGCATTGTTACTTGGTGAATGAAGTGTATAAATTCAGTAGCAACTTGATGTAATCCTTCATGTTGATATTTGAATAATTTTTCCATGTTCTAATTTGTTTGAATTTGCAAGAAATGCCAATATTTTACAACTGTGCAACAGAATTGGAAAATGCAGTAATTTACCATGTAAATTCTAGCAAGCTACAAATGAATGGCAAGGCATGGAATTCACACATGGAGAGGAATGAAGGCTATTGCAATCTGATCCTGAGGGCTAATCCACCTGAGAAAAGCAGCTAAAATCACTTGAAGAGCACATAGTTGGTCATTCCGAAGATCTTTGGAATGAGAGGACATCTTCGGAATGAGAAATACAGTCTCTTTGAAATGAGCCACTTATCTTCGGAATGAGAACAGAAAAGTGCTTTTTGAATTTTTGACTATTTTTGATGGTGGAAAAAGGGAAAGAAGGTTGAAAAGGTTAAAGGAAAATATCTCCCATCTGACTTTGTCGTCCTTGCCGTCCAAAGCCACCATTCATGGAAAAGATCAATTTTGATCCTCTTCTAGGATAAACACAGAAATAACTGCAGCATAATAGGAAATTGTTTGCAAGATAGAAAGGGCATATTCTGAAGTGAAGAAAGATATGTGAGATATTTCTAGACTTCTCCCATGTACTCCCACCACTGAAGATGCTTTCTAAGGGCCAATGACTACTACTGCAACACAAACTGTCCAGATTTGCATTTATTTCAGATCCAAAATTATTGGCAAATCACTGTAAAGCAGCACATAGGCTGATTTGAGCATGGGATATGTTGTAAATATTTATATAAATAACACAACTCCCTCCTTGGTTGAGCCAGTTAGGAATTAGAATAGAGGAGAGTTTTCAATAGCAGCAATTAGGACTGTACAACAATTTTTTGTAATAGTTTTCAGCATGTTTTGTCATCAATAAAAGTGCAGCTATTTTATCATTTTTTGTTCTGAGTGTTAATTAGTTAAGGAGTGCTTTTCACCTCCTTCTAGATCAGGAAGTATGGGCCCACTTTCAGATCTAGAAGGAGGGATTTTATGGCAGGTTTTAATCTATAATTTTGTTGCAGCAGAATTAATAGATTGCTTGCCAGATTTCATTTTCTTGTTTTTATTTTGTATTATGTGATTTATGTTTTCTATTATGTTTGTGTACAACATTTGTGTGTATGTCAGCTGACAAATTATATTAAGCATTTTTCCTTTGCTTTCTATATTTGCCCTGCTTTTCTGTTTTAACAACTTTTCATTTTCAGCATATTTCATTTTGTTGTCAATTCCTGTAGTAGAAGCTTGACGACCTTTTGTGGCAGGGCATTGATAGGTGTTTTATTTCCAAGCATCACTTCCATTCTGCAAGAGTAAAATAGGTTTCAATTTTGCAAGTGTAATTTAGGATTTCATTTTAGCAACATTTCAATTTAGCAATTTCAATTCTATTATTTCAATTCTACAAAAGTAGATTAGATTTCAATTTAGCAATTTCAATTCATGCAATTGTAGTTAACTTTAATTTTTGAAATTAGAATTAGTTTTTATTTCTTGCAAGTTTCCATTCTGCAGATTAGGTTTAGTGTGACACCAAAAGGCTAAACCAAATCTGTCTCACCCAATAAATGCTTGAAATCTGAATGCCTGAATTGTACTCTACCCTAGCCTTCTATCGTAGACAACCTTGGACACCACCCCGGATTGATAAATCATTGAGATTAAATGATGAGACTCAATGACACTCATCATTTTGGCACCGTTGTCGGGGAACATGGTGTTGTTAGAGGGTAAAAGCAGTCAAATAATTATTATTGTGCTAAGTTATGAAGTTCAGAGTTAAATCTAAATGTAATAGATGGTATAAATAATAATTATTGATAGTTGCATTTCAGTCCATTTAGAAAACAAGCAACCATAAGGAGGTGATCTTCACACTTGGGGGTTAAATTGCTTATGTTTGAAATTCTTGATAAAAATTGAAATAATTCATCATCCTCATTATCAAGAAACATAAGATCTCTTAGAGGAGCCATCTGCTAGTACTATCATTTTTATATCCATATCATTAGGTAAGTATAAACAAATTTGTACTAGGTGTTGGATAGATATCATGGTAGATATACAAGACTATCCTTTGAAAAAAATAGCCATATCAGCTACCTATAGCATTTGTTTAGAGGGACATATCATTGATGAATGCCATTTACTTCCATAACTTAGAGATGCAAAATATGTTGCCTAGTCTGAATTCTTCTCAAAGAGAGATCCCAACAACAACAAACAGGGCAAGTAAATCAACCACCACCTTCAGCCCAACTTGTGGCCAATATGAATAATACAGGACAGGCAACCCCTGTCTATGTAAGCTGAATCTATTAAAAAAAAATCATAAAAAATTTTGCACAATCAAAATAGGAGTTTACAAATTAATGATGATCCTAGAATTTTCCATTATTACTTAAAGATTGTTAGGATTTTACCGTGCTAAACCGCAACCTAGCAATTCTTAGCCTACATAAATAATAGTTGATCTCATTAGAGGTGATCCTACCTAACAAGTAGTTGATCTGCTAAAGTTGTACATTTCTTGTCTTATTGTGCAAACCAAAAATATTTCTTTTTTTAGCCCAACCCGTGATCAGTTTGAATAATACATGATAGGCATCCCCTATCTATGTAGCTGAATCTGGTAAAAAAATAAAATAAAAAATGCAAGAAATATTATTGACTACAAAAACATCCAACTGTGCTCAAACAAGAACTTCCCTAAGCTTGAAGAGATAAAAATCAATGGAGATACACAGAAAACCTTTTGTTTAAACACACAAAAATTAGCCTTGGATAAAGGAGAAAAATTGCATATAGAAAATTTACTTGCATTGAACTCCTTAGTAAAAAATTACAAAGGGGTAAATTATGTCCTCCTAGGAATGAAACAAATTGAAGTGCAGCCAAGAAAATTCTTGAACATTATTAGTTGGATGACTTATAAACAAAAAGTAAAATTGTTGTTATTTTGAAACAATATTTCAATCCCTTTACATGGAATTACAAGGGTATATCAAAATTTTATCTTGATGTAAGAACTTAACATCTTTTGGAAATTGGTATTTAATTGTTTCAAGTACAGATTGACAAGATTTTGCGGACTAGGAGGCATTGACAACACTTGATTGAAGAAGTTTTCAGATATGGAGCAGTGCTTCTTTTTCCCATTGGTAATTCATGGAGGATGTTAGTGGTGAATGGATATTGCTTTCGGGTATACCATGCACCATTAAATAAGGAGGAGTTATTGAAGGAGACTCCATTTGATGTACACATAATGGAAGAAAATTTCTCTTCAATATTAGATTCAAAGTGATGATAAAAAGTTTGACAAAAAGAAAAAAAATACAAGAAATGCAAAAAGAAGAATAGTCTTGTTTATGAACTTCCTTCTTGGGTACAAGCAAGACAAAATAAATTTAAAAAAAAAAAATAAGAGAGAAAAAAATTGCAGCAAAGGCATGTCCCGCAAAATGGGGATACATGAGGACACACATCAATTTCAGCAAGGAAGAAGAACAATGGAGCCAATACTTCATTTCCAACAATAAGGAGGCAATTATGATAATAAGGATTGGTATTATCCAAATAAGAGTGAGATATGCTCTCTCTCATTGAATCACTTGAAAAAAAAAAGGATAGAAGTTGGTTGAAAACCAGAAATGGCAACCTCTTCTGATGAAAAAAAATGAAAAAAAAGAAATGAAAAAAAAAATGATGAAATTTTTTTTTTTAAAATGAATAATTCAGTAGTGAAAACCTTCTTGGAGGCGCTACTGAGTTGGCTTGCATGAAAACAGATTTTTTGACATGCATTGCCTTATTGATCTACCCATCATTGTTCCACCATTGTACAAATATCACACTACACATGTGTTATGTTTGTTTATGTTTTCAGATAGCCTGCTAACAATCATCAAAAGCAACTTGTAAGGTGCATGACCAATTTTTAGGACAATAAGGTATGTGTTTCTTGCATTTAATTCATAGTAAACATTTAGCATTTAGTGTATGATAGTCGGTATTTTTTTTTAAGCGAAAAACCCCTTACGAAGCTGCCTTGGTCTGAGAGACCATGAACAAGGGGTTCTACACCATCAAAGTCACTGGGTCGCCCCACCCCACCGCACCAAAATTATCAATTGGATTTTAGATACCCAATTCAGCTTTTTGGTAGGGTGGAGATTTGAACCTGGGGACCTCCCTTGGAGGATTGCCCTCTCCTCTCCAACTCACCTACAACACCTGGGTTGATAGTCAGTATTTGGCATGAACTATTCATACAATATTGACAAGTTGAAAAAGAAACATGTTCAAGATGTCAAGAAACACCCCCTTATGCCCTTAATTACATGGAAATTCCAAAACTATGCAAATACCTTATTTTGGGACAGACATGGCAGCAATTCTATTTCAATTTGTAGGGCAAATTTTAGAAGGAGAACTGCAAGTTTATATCTCACAATTGTCTAATAAATTGAAGGAGGATAATCAACAAAATGCACCTGAAATTTCTATTTTAGTACTATTGGAATAAAACAACAACATACAAAACAAAGAATAACATCTAAACAAAAGGATGAAGAAGAGATTTTTGATGTTATAGAAGGCTTATACACTCTAGAGATAGGCCCATAATAGAGAGGTCATTTCTGTATTTTTTTTTAAGATCTTCAAAATGAACAGACATCTTCGAAATAAGAAATACAGTCTCTTCGAAATGAGTGACATCTTCGAAATGAGAAATACAGTCTCTTCGAAATGATTAGATATCTTCAAAATAAGAAATACAGTCTCTTAGAAATGAGCAGACATCTTCGAAATAAGAAATACAGTCTCTTTGAAATGAGCAAACATCTTTGGAATGAGAAATACAGTCTCTTCAAAATGAGCAGGATATCTTCAAAATGAGCAGAAACTGTACCAGAATTGCTAAAAATGCTACAAAATAGCAAAAAGAGTAGGGTACATCAAATATTGATTTTTATAAGGCTCTACCACAAGTACATCCCTCAAGCATTTCAAATCCAAAAATTTTATCAATTTTGTTCAAAAGGTGCAAATACAGAAATAAGCATTCATGCTGAAATATTGTTAAGAACAAAAAATTCCATTAGTAGTAGTGCATCTGCCAAATATGGTTCCACAATAAGACTATTGCAAGATGAATCACATGATATCAAGCCTTTAAGAGGTACATTGCAACACTAAAACTTGTAGAAATATAGAAAATGAGTCATACATGTGCTTAATTGTAAAATACTTGATATAGTGCAACGAGGAATTTCTAAGTTAGCAGGTAGCAAAGGATGTTGTTCACAAGAATAAAACCTACATATTACTATGGCCTACTAAGATGCATGAGGGCATGCATTAGTTCAAGTTGGAGGGGATGATGAGGCCCAAAAATACCTCATTATTGCATAATGTTTGATTACCATATGATAAGTTAATTGCAAAATAGTTGACTAAAATATACAATTGTTAAGTGTTTACATGATATTATGTTAGGAATACTATATCTCCATTTTTGACTATTTTTAGCATTTTGTGACTGATTTTGCTTGATTAAGTAGCAAGTAAGAACATGCATTTCAATTAACCAAATGTGGTATGCTGATATCCATTAACTTCTCAATGGTTTTTGAATGTTTTTCTGCCCTTCAACTTGTTTCAAATCCACATTGAAGCCAAAAGTTTAGGACTATCATAAATCTAAAAATCTAAAAAAATAGCCATATAAAAATCAGCAAGCTGTTACTTTATAGGAACACCTTGAAGTTGTCAAGAAAAGCATGAGGATATGGATGGAATGAGTTCAGAACTACTAAGAAGACATCTGACCTATTTAGAAGCATTTCCACATGGTCTAAATAGGCAGCAATAGGGTATAACAGAGCAGGGATAATTGTCCAGCATTGTTGCACTATTTCAGCATTGTTACTTGGTGAATGAAGTGTATAAATTCAGTAGCAACTTGATGTAATCCTTCATGTTGATATTTGAATAATTTTTACATGTTTTAATTTGTTTAAATTTGTAAGAAATGCCAATATTTTATAACTGTGCAGCAGAATTGGAAAATGCAGTAATTTACCATGTAAATTCCAGCAAACTACAAATGAATGGCAAGGCATGGAATTCACACATGGAGAGGAATGAAGGCTATTGCAATATGATCTTGAGGGCTAATCCACCTAATAAAAGAAGCTAAAATCACTTGAAGAGTACACATTTGGCCATTCCAAAGATCTTCGGGATGAGTGGACATCTTCGGAATGAGAAATACAGTCTCTTCAAAATGAGCCACTTATCTTTGGAATGAGAACAAAAAAGTTCTTTTTTGACTATTTTTTATGGTGGAAAAAGGGAAATAAGGTTGAAAATATTAAATAAAAATATCTCCCATCTGACTTTGTCATCCTTACCGTCCAAAGCCACCATTCATGGAAAAGATCAATTTTGATCCTCTTCTAGGATAAACACATAAATAATTCCAACATAATAGGAAATTGTTTGCAAGATAGAAAGGGCATATTCTGAAGTGAAGAAAGATATGTGAGATATTTATAGACTTCTCTCATGTACTCCCACCACTGAATATGCTTTTTAAGGGCCAATGACTACTACTGCAACACAAACTGTCCAGATTTGCATTTATTTCAGATTCAAAATTATTGGTAAATCATTGTAAAGTAGCACATAGGCTGATTTGAGCACGGGATATGTTGTAAATATTTATATAAATAACACAAATCCCTCCTTGGTTGAGCCAGTTAGGAATTATAATAGACAAATTTTTTCAATAACAGCAATTAAGACTATACAACAATTTTCTATAACAGTTTTCAACATGTTCTATCATCAATAAAAATGCAGTTATTTTATCATTTTTTGTTCTGAGTGTTAATTAACTAAGGATTTCTTTTCACATCCTTCTAGATCAAGAATTATGGGCCCACTTTTAGATCTAGAAGGAGGGATTTTATGGCAGGTTTTAATCTGTAATTTTGCTATAGCAAAATTAATAGATTGCTTGCCAGATTTCATTTTCTTGTTTTTATTTTGTATTAAGTGATTTATATTTTATATTATGTTTGTGTACAACATTTGTGTGTATGTCAGCTAACAAATTATATTAAGTATTTTTCTTTTTATTTCTATATTTTCCCTGCTTTTCTATTTTAACAACTTTTCATTTTTAGCATATTTCATTTTGTTGTCAATTCCTGTAGTAGAAGCTTGACAACCTTCTGTGGTAGGGCATTGAAAAGTGTTTTATTTCTAAGCATCACTTCCATTCTGCAAGAGTAAAATAGGTTTCAATTTTGCAAGTGTAATTTAGGATTTCATTTTAGCAACATTTCAATTTAGCAATTTCAATTCTGTTATTTCAATTCTACAAAAGTAGATTAGATTTCAATTCAACAATTTCAATTCATGCAATTGTAGTTAACTTTAATTTTATGAAATTAGAATTAGTTTTTATTTCTTGCAATTTTTCATTCTGCAAATTAGGTTTAGTGTGACACCAAAAGGCTAAACCAAATCTATCTCACCCAATAAATTCTTGAAATCTGAATGCCTGAATTATACTCTGCCCTAGCCTTCTATCGTAGACAACCTTGGACACCACCCCGGATTGATAAATCATTGAGATTAAATGATGAGACTCAATGACACTCATTAAATTGTTAGGTCTTTTTTGATTGTCTATGATTTTCAATGGCCCCCAACCCTGGTGGGCCATCAAATAGTGTTGGAAATATTGAGGAGAAGATAAGAAAAAATAAAACTCACATAGCATCCCTAGAAATTTTTACTACTGATGATTCACAAGTCAATCAGGGAGATGTGTCCTTCAACCAATGATCTTTTCCAAAAATAATTAAGGATAATAGTAGGAGAGAGGTCCACATAGAGGCACAAGCTAAAAAATAAATGTAGGAATCTAACAAAAAAAAATTACAAAACCAGAACAAACATGGAGAAATGGGTGTTTTCCTCAAGCAGACTCAGTTCTTGTCCTTGAGATTTCAAAGAATTGATTTAGAAGTGTTAATAAATGAAATCCTTGATTTTGTAGTATTAACCAACTATTTAGTAGTCTTCTCATAACATGATAATATTGATTTAAAATCTATAGCCTCATTGGCTAAGAGATGATCTAAAAGAAAAATATCATCAACAAATTGGAGATGAGATTCAAAGGGAACATTTATTGTAACTTGAATACCTTTGATTTTTTCTTCCATTTTAGCCTTTAAGAAATCTCTCCTCCATGCCTCCATAGGAATAATAAGAGGCATAATAAATAGATGAGGAAACAATGGGATACTCTATATTTTCCATTAGATTATTCAAAGTATTTATCAAGGGATCCATTAATCATAATAAAATATTTTGGAATGTTATAACAACTAGTCCATTTATGCCAATCTTGATGAGAACTATTTTTTTAAGAATATCATATAGAAATCTCCAATCAACCTTTTCATATGTTTTGTTTATATTAAATTTACAAGAATATCTAATCTACTTTTTTAATTGAATCACGAGAATATATGGATTCTTGTGCAATTATTAAACCATCAAGAACTTGTTTACCACAA
Organism: Wollemia nobilis; assembly: GCA_028583015.1. NCBI lineage: Eukaryota > Viridiplantae > Streptophyta > Pinopsida > Araucariales > Araucariaceae > Wollemia > Wollemia nobilis. The sequence continues at coordinate 17,341,369 of JAQPPZ010001493.1, forward strand.
AGAAAACAACATTATTTCTTTGAGATAACATAATCTAAAATGCTTTTCAATCTATTTTTTAAAACTTTTTAATTTATTTTAAAAATCATAGAAGAAAATCCTATTGGATGAAAACTATCAAAAGTATGTTGTGTTTCCTTTCTTGGGAATCAATGCAAAATAATATTCCATTAATATTACTTATTGTAGTATTCTTTTGTATTACCTCTTTAGCTATAAATAGCATGTCATTCTTTAACAAATCCCAAAATTTTTGAAAGAAAAATCCAAGAAATCTACTAGGCCTTGATGTCTTGTTAGGGTTGAATGAGAAAATTGCATCTGCCCCTGAGGGCTAGGTAGATTGGTAAGTGCTTGTCTAGCCATGCATTTATCAAGAAGACACCCAGGTTCAAACATCAGTGGTAGTCTGTTTGCAAAGGTAGTAGTATGATATGAATCCTCTGAGTGCACTCTAGACTGACGATGATGGTACGAATCCTGAGCGACCAGTGGTCCCCTTCATGCCAGGTCAATCATAAAAAAGAAAAATAGGTTTGGTGGAAGTAGCCCCTATGGTTTGAATCTTGCACTTTTTAGTTACTAAAAATAATTTCGTTGTGACCAACTCTCCTACGTAACTAAAGAAAAAAATTGCATCTTGTAGCTCCTTCATACAGGTCTTCCTCAAAAAGGTTTTATTAGGTCTGTGTGATAATTGATAGAATGGTTTGAAAAAGCTTTCCTTAAGCCCCTTTGTCTTGTTATTTTCTCATTTATTTCTTTGAATCTCTTCCTAGTACATTATTTTTACTCAATGCTTCTTCCATTTAGAGTTGAAATACTTTTGATTCAATGAAATAATAATTTTTTAGTATTTCCATCCCCTTTCTTAAGTCATCCTTGCCTAGATATTTGGGACCAATATGATTTCTTTTTTTTATTTGATGATGGATTTTACATATATTAAGTTTTATAATATTTTTAAAGGTTCTATTTAATTTTTATTTATATTTTAAAATATATTTTTATATATTGTTTAAATTATTTAAAATAAATATATTAATTTTTGCCTCTTTGTTTTTGTTTGTAAAAATGTATTCTATTAATTCTTTAATATAATGTCTTTTTACATCAAAACATTATTTTAATTTTTAAAAATAAATTTATTTTTATATAACAATAATTATTATTTTTTATTGGTAAAAGGGGTTTTGAAAGGATCCCCTAAACTTCTAAAAAAAATAAAAACAATCCGTTAAGCTCCATAGAGACAAAAAAAAAATAGGAGCAACAACCCTGACTAGGAAACCTAGGAACATCCTAACACTACACTAGAAGAGCCACAACGAGACAAAACAAAAACAAAAACAAAAGACACACATGTAGGGGCAGATCTAGCAAGAAAAGAACCCAAAAAAGCAAAAAAACCATCCAAAAATAGAAACCACCTAATATGACCACTTAAACATTTACATTGTTTGGCCCTTAGCCGTTATATACGTTGCCTACTCCCACAAAAATCTTGAACTCCTCTAGAACTTCGTATTTGTCCTTGTACTAATCTAGGAGAGCCTCCACTTGGGACAAGAGAGAGGATATTATCTTATCCACCCACTTGAGAGCCTTAAGAAGGTCCTGGATCTCCTGGATATGCCCACGTTCAGAGAGATTGATATAATTTTTCACCCATGAAGTCAGCATCACCACCTGAGCAGAAGTTCCCTCATTAGGAATTTATCTTGTAGAAGGATTATCCTTATTGGTTTGTAAAGACAGATATTCATCTGAGACTTCATCAAAAATTAGAGGATCTTTACGTTTGATACTCCCCACCTTGGCTCGGAGGGAATAGCGATGAGGCTCTGAATTCTGGATACCAGGAGTATCTTCTGCTCTTGACACAAATCCCAGAGTGTAGTTGGGAGGAGGAGATACAGGAACATCTTTGCTAGCTTCTCCACCAAAAATAACACCAAGAACGTTAGCACGAACACCAATAGTAAGGATAGGATCGACAGGACCAACAACTCTGTGATTTTTCTCAACAACAATGTGATTGAAGACGTCAAGGTGAAGGCCCTGGTGAAGGAGAGAAGAAGAAATTCCCCTTTTGACATTTAGGACTGATATTTCCACCGATCAAAATATGTACTTAGGTATGTTGATCATTTTTTTCTTTTGAAGGTGGTTTAGAAAAGCTAGGTGAAAAATTCTCAAAATAACACCAAGACTATCGAGGGTGAAATACTGAAGAACAATAACCATTACTATATCCCAAGGTTTCGGTAGCATATCTCTAATAATTTCACATTTATCCTTGCCCAAAGACTCTCCTCTATCTCTAAAAATGGCCAATTCTCCTTGGAGAGAATATTTCTTGTGGTTAATAATTTCTCCATCATTGGGGAGACCAATGATCTCAACCAGCAAATCAGCTGTAATAGTGAAACTCAGGCCCTTGAGGATAACATGCCCTCTATTCCATGTACGAACGAAATCCAGTGATAGGTTTAGTTCATTTCATTTGAACAATTACAAAAATTTAGGAGGCCATGGTCTCTAAAGATGTCTTCGACCAAAGGGGTGAGTTGAAGGGAGGATGGTTCAATTTCAGCCATGGCAGCAGGCTTACGTAGAATAGAGGAATATGGCTCAGGGAAGGAAAGGTGATGAAGATGAATGAAAAAAATTAATAAAAGGGTGATAATGAGGCCTATGGAAGGAAACAAAAGCTTTCAAAACACAAGGCAGCTCATAGCCCTCACCATCCACATCAAGCAAAAAACTAGACAAGGATGGGAAAAGGAAACTGGCATGGCAAAAAGGTACACCATTCAAGGGTTTGGAAATGATGAAGATGGGTGGAAATGCTAAAAAGGCACTCCAGAAAAGGGATGTACTAGATCGTATGACTATCTATGTGGTAAACCTCCACATAGTAAAGGGACACAAAGAAGGTGTGGCAAAGGTGCATGGCTTGGTTAACGAGGATGAAGGCCAACAGATTGCTTAGATCAAGTAACTCCCTCTAAAAAATGATACTCATTAGGAACACATGTCGAGAGTTGCACATGAACCAAATATCATGGGCAGTATTGGAAAGGTGAAATTTAAACATGCTTCGATCGAAGACAAATATAGAACTAGAAAACCCATAGAGACTCGAACCTTGGGTGATGACCACTTTGAAACTGATGGAATAGGGATCGATCAGCTTGATCAAAACATGATTACACAAATACTAGTAGAAAGTCCCAATGTTGAGGATGAAAACTTGCTATTATTGTTAAGAATATAGGCCCTCATAGCACACACCTCGATCAAAGATGAAAAACTTGTTGTTATATTATAATTCCAAAGCCTTGCTTTGTTGGTGATTGAGTTAGGTAAGAAATTGAAATTTTTTTTGAGGTCATCATGACTGAAGTCGCCACATGTAAGATAGCAGTAGTTTTTTCATCTGTCATCATCATCGATGAGATGGTTTTTTGAAAGGCCATGAAAGTAAAAAATGGATGTTAAGTTGCACAAAAAATTGAGCTCATTATTGTTGTGCAAGCTTTTAAAATTGTGATGGACGTGCCACAAGATATACCCACTAAAATTTTTCTTGGTGGTGCAATCTAACAACTATCTCAAAATAGAAATCCATTTTATCTCATGATAGACCTTGACCTGATCTTGTGGAAGGGAGATAAGATCCAACCGAAGCCAATAGATAGAAACCATATTGCCATGCAAAAATTGCCCAATCAAAATACTGAGATCAAAGCGAACTAGAAACCAATGTGGAAAATACTGGTTTCTAAGTAGTCAACAACTTAATTTCCTTCCCTATAAAAGTGAGTCACCTTGATGTTCAAGAAAGAAAAAATGAGATGATTGGTTTCAATGATCATGTTGGAGATGTTCCATGAAGTAGGGAGGGTTTCAGTTGTCAAGAAGTCGATGATGTTTTTGGAATCCCCTACCGCCAAAATATTGGAGACCTACAAACTATGGAGGAGAGAAATACCTTGATAAAGAGCCTTGGATTCAGAAAAGTGACTAGTATTATGATCCAAGTTATCAACATAATCCAAGATGATGTTTCTTGAATGGTCCCTGAACTTGTAGGTCCAGGATTTCCTTTGGCCACTCCATAAAAATTTAGCTTTAGGAAACCTGGGGGGGAGAGGTCCATTTGACAAGGGAAAAATCAATACTAGGAGAAACATAAATGTGAATGCCATTGGAAATCCTGAGGGAAGAATCTATAAGAGCTTCAGACCTTAGCTCATGATCGTCAACACCATGAGTGACAAAAACATTCTCAGAAACTACAACAATGATTCTAGAAAGAACATGCTTCTTATTGTGAATAGATTAATTGAAAGCATAAGCATTACGTTCTTACCAAATATCCCATAGAAAATACCAAAACATCTTGAGATGATTAAATCTAAAAGGGTTGGGCCACTAGACACACAAATCGTTCAACAGAGTAGGCAGGACCCAAGAGATGCTAATATAAGAGAATAGGGAGGACATGATGGATTGGGAGAATGGGTAGGACAAAAATATGTGTTGGGTAGACTCACAATTCAGGTGGTAAATATAACATCCATTGGGAAAAGGAAAGCCTTGATGATGGATGTTAGAGATAGTGAAAATCTTATCTTGGATGACAATCCAAAGGAAAAAAATTAACTTTGGGAATAAGATGGATTTTCCATATGAGCTTGGAAGGGAACCAGAGAGGGATAGGGTTATCAGTGAGGGCATAGGCTAATATGACTGAGAAGATACCATTTGAGGTAGGAGTCCAGAGAAGAGAACATTCCATGAGACAAGAAGGAATGACACAAAGACGCAATAGATTTGACAAGTCAACAGAGGCTTGCTTCTACTCATTATTGAGGATGTCCACTGGAAAATATTTCCAAGAGCAACTATTGGGAAGGAAGAAATCACACACCATAGAACAAAATAGGGCATCAGTAATCAGTTTCAAACATAAGAGATTCTCACACTTCTACAAAAAATAGTTACCTAGCCAAAGGTCTTCCTAGAATATGATCTTGGTACCATTACCTAGCTTCCACTGGATACCATTCTTTATGATCTTCTTAGTTTTGAGGACACAATTCTAGACTATTAATCAGTGGATGGGGGCAAGGTCATCCAAAAAGTTTTGATTGTCCCACAAGTATTTGGATTTAATTATGGAAACCAAAAGAGAGCTCTCATTGGTGATAATTCACCACCCTTGCTTGGCTATGAGCACAAGATTCATGTTATGGACCTTTTGAAATCCAATGCCACCATACTCTTTCTTAGAACAAATCTGGTTCCATGCAACTAGGTGGATACACTGCTTAGTCTTTGATCTTAACCATAGAAAATTTCTTTGGAGTTGCTCAATTTTATTGCACACGTCAATAGGGATTTGGAATATGGAGAGGAAGAACACAAGGATACTTTACAGAGTGGCTTTGACTAAAGTAACTTTGCTTGCTTGGCTGACGAGGCTCCCTTTCCAGCTAGCCAATTGTTTTTGGACATGCACAATGATAGTATTCCATAGGGATTTTTTGGATTGGCCTTTAAAGAGGTAAAATCTAAAATAGATAGCAAAGAAAGAGGCAATGGAGAAACCTAAAATAGAAACAATATGGGATTGACATCTCACAGGAATATTGATAAAGTAGACTTTGCTTTTGTTGAAATTTATCTTTTGACCAATAGTAGTCTCAAAGGAAAGCGGGATGGATTTTATGAGCTATAATTGGGGGACATAAGTAGAGGTGGTTAAAATGGTGTAGAGAACATTGTAAAGGCTTATGGGGTGGAATTCAAAAAGGGTACGGGCCTAGTTGACCTTGGAAATGAGAGCTAAAAAGTGGAGTTAATGTCTCTAGAATTTCCTTATCTTTCTGCATTGTTTGATATTAGAGACCACATCTAGATCGACAATATCCTAAAAATGATGGAAAAAATATGGGTAAAACCATCCAGAGTTGGTGCTTTCCCACCTTGCATGGAAAAACATTAGCCAAATTTCTTCAATAGTGAGGGTTTTAAGTAACAATTTATTTTGATCTACAGTTACTAACCTTGGGATGTTTTGGAGAAGATCATCAGAGGTTTTATGGTCACACTCTCGAGTATGGTATTCTTAGTAATCTTAGGAGTCCTTTGTTTGTATTATCTATGCTCGATAATCACTCATTTGGTCCTTTATTCCACTTGGGATAAAAAATTTGGATTGGTTACTGCCTTGTTTTAATGCAATGCTAGCTTGACCCTACATTTTGAGAGAGAATTTGGAGCGATGATTGCTTGATAACTTGCAAATGGTGGACATGTTATTAGCTTACCTTAATCCTCACTGGATGCTATGGGACCTGGCGATTCATAGAATTCAAATCATTCGCATGTCTGAAGTTTGATCTTTTATTATGGATGGGAACACCCGATGTATCACGGATTGAATTGAACATCCACATAGCTTAGACGCCTGAAACCCTATATTATTTGAAAGGGACCACCAACACTTGGCATTGTATGGTTGGCTGGATAAATTTAATTTTAATATCATATGCTCCATTATTTGATTGCGCATCGTCCTATATGCTTATAGTATGCTTATTATAAAATTACCTTCATTTTAATTGTTCCACATATTCTGTTTAAATGTGTGCATCATCTTGATGCCAATTTTTTTTAGATAATTCTTTTTATGCCTCTTGTAACCACTTCAACTGCCAGATTTTAATGTAATTAAACCTTCAAACTTTTAATATTTTTATCCGATTGGACATGATATTAGGTTTTTTAAATGCATTGTGTATATGTTTACAACCGAAATGTAATGCAATTAAAACTTTAACCTTTTAATACTTGTATCCGATTGGATGTGATATTAGGGTTTCAAATGTGTTGTGTATATGTTTGTGTATGGGAAGCTTTGAAATGTCTTTGTGCTTCCACTAACGTGTTTATTTTTTCAAATCAAAAACTAGATTTCTACCTGTTCCAACAACACTTTGAATTTAACATAGGCCAACATCTATTTGTATCATGCCTATGAAACCATCCAGAACATCCATGCTTGCTTCTTTTTTAGAAATCTCACACTACGAATCATTACACTCTGGTGGATCAATTTTTTTTTTTTGAAAACCAATTTTATTGTGCACAAAATTTAACCAACTCTGATACCACTTGAAGCAATAAATTCCATAATTGAATGCGAAGAGATAAATCGATAAGGAAATGTAATTGATAAAAGGAAATGAATTATTATTGCCACTTAAGGAGGGCTAAGTCCTTTGCCACTGAGGAAGGCTTAGTCCTTGAAATTAATGGAATGAATATAATGATGATAGATCATAAGATATAAATCAACCTACTCTATTTAATATTAAATCAACGACAAATAATGGTGATAGCAATATAATCGACTAGCTATATTAGGGTTGTAACACTTATATTTCTACATTTTTTTGATAGTAGAGACCACATCTAGCCCCACAATGTCCCAAAAATAATGGAAAACAATATGGGGAAAACCATTCAGACTTGGTGCTTTCCTACCTTTAATGGAAAAAACATCGAACCAAATTTCTTCAATAGTGAGGGTTTTAAGTAACAATTGATTATGATCTACAGTTACTAACCTTGGTATATTTCGGAGAATATCCTCAAAGTTTTGATGGTCACACTCCGAAGTGGGACCGAGTAGCTCCTTAAATAAGTTTACTATCTTGGTTCCTATTTCTAAAATATTCTTGATTAACTCCCCATCATTTTTAATCAACTCCTTGATTCCATTAATTTCTTTGTGTCTCATAGCTATAGCATGTAAGAAAATTGTATTGGAATCACCTTCTTTCATCCAAGTGACCCTAGAATTTTATTTAAAAAAAACTTCTTTGCTTTTAAGGATATTGTGGAAATCTGATAGAAGGGTCTTTTCTAATTTCTAGAGAGTGGGATCAGGTTCTCCATGCTACATTGAGAGCTCAATGTTTTTGAGCTAGGACTGAATTTGCTACTTTTTGTGGAAAATATTCTTGAAGATCTCCTTATTCCACTGTTTTAGTTTAAATTTCACATGTCCTAGTTTGTTGTTCACTTGGGAGTTTTTGGATACATGAAAAGGTTGAACCCATCATTGGGAGATAAAATACTTAAGGTTAGGATCTTGGAGCCACATGGATTCACATCTAAAAGGAGTTTTGAAAGTAGAAACCTGAGGATAACTGTCCAACAATAGGGGCTTATGATCAGAGGTAATTCTAGGTAAAGAGTGCATGATGGCATCACCAAATTTAGGAATGGCATTTGTGGAAATGAAGATATGATCAAGGTGAATTTGAATAAGCTAATTGCCTTTCTTGTAGTTGTTCCAAGTGTATTTTGGTCCTCTAAGACTAATATATATCAATTCATTGCTATCGATAAAATTTGCAAAGTGCTCGTAGGAACTCTTAGTGATTTGAGATCCTCCTTTCTTGTCTATGGGGAAAAGAGGGGAGTTGAAGTCTCCAAATAGCATCCATGATTTTGATGAGAATAATTCCTGCAACTGGCTAAGAGAGTTCCATAATAGGTTCCTTCAAGAAGGAGAGGTAGGAGAATATATGTTGGACAAGACCCAATGGAAACCATCCTCTTTTTTAAAGAATAAAATATTTATATAACTTTCAACTATTGATAGCACCATTCCATCAAATTTGGATGGATCCCACATGCACAAAAATCTCCCTAAATCTCCATTGGTCAAAATAAAAGAGGATTCAGAGTTCTTCCAGATGTATTTTGAAATGCAAGATGCACTCTGAGAATCAAGCTTGTTTCTTGTAGTAAAATAATAGTGGGTCTATGTTATCTCCTCATGGACTTAACTAAGTATTTCTTATTTCATCCATTAATACCTCTCACATTCCATGAGAGGACCTTCATTTAGATATTCTTGAAGATGTTTGATTTCCTCTCCCAAGGGGGAGGGGAAGTTTAGTTTTGCTTTGATCTTGAGACTCCAATAGCTTGGATAACCCTCTAAGGGTAAGATGTGTGCCATTTTCTATTTCATCTGATGCTTCTCTATTCCTAATATCCTGCATCAAAGGGTGACCTTAATTTTTCCTAAATTCCACATTAGCAACTAGTTTTCTCTAAGAACAGGTAGGGGAAGGGCTAGGGGAGGTGTATCTAGAGGATGGAGGGAGACTTTTGGGTGAGGTATGGGGCCTCATCGAGGAGGGTGGATATGGTGGAGGGTGCAAGGGGTGATTTAATATGGTTTCAATTGGATCGAAGGAGGGGTCATCATTGGAAAGAGATAAGAAGTGGTTAGAGACCAAGATCGGTGCACCATAGGGTGGGGAATGATCAAGGCCTAGCTGGAAAACCATCTAAGGAGGCCCCGAGGGTTCCCCTACCTAATAATGATTTATGAAATTATATGGGGGTGGATTCTTAGTAGTGTTTGGGTTTGGTTTGGAGAAGGAAATGCGACTATATTTAGGGGGATTGTGACCCTTGCAGAAGATATTGGCATATGGTTTAGAGGTCAAAGGGCATTGAGAAGTTAAATGACCTTGCTTAGAATATATGTTGCAAAAAGCATATTTGTTTTCATATTTAATAGTTTGAGAAAGGGTACAAACCTTTGATATGAGTTTTATTGAATTTGGGAGGGCTAAATCTAGATTAGCATTGATGCGCATGCGAGCCTGGGTCATACAGGTCCCAAATATGGTAGGTGGGTCAAATGAAATTAGCTCCCTAATGATTCTCACAATGCCATACAAGATATATTCATCCCGTAATTGGATCAGAATACGAGGAAGACAAATCCAGATTGGAGCATAGTTGATATTTTGAGTTGATGGGTCAAAGTCTACACCCCATTTCCAAAGGAAAATACCTCTTCTTTCAAATAACTAGGGCCCACATGTGATGATACACTAGGAGTCCACTGGATTATTTAAATGGATTAGAAATAACCCCCTAGGGAGCACTACTAATTCCATGGATCCTATAGGGTGCCAAGATGTGTGGGCCCATTTTTAGATAGACTCCATGTTCGACCGCAATCCAAGGAACTTACCAATCAAAGAGTTGGAATTATGATCAATCATGTTGGACATGATTTCATAAGGTATCTCAAGGTTATTGTTAGAGAGAAGAAAATTGATATTGGTCTCTGCGTTTAGATTTAGATTTGGTTTGACCATGTCTATGTAGGATCGAATAGGATTCGTTGGTCCACCCACTGTTGTTGATGATGTTTTCTAATCCAGAATATTGATGGTACCTTTTAGATCAGGTGTTCCAAAAATCTTTGCCTTTGATTCAAATAGTGATCCATGGTAATGGGATCTAATGGTGGTGAGAGCAGTGGGTTCGGATTCTTCCTCTTGCACCACGTAAATTTCCTCCTATTTGTTTTGTATGGGACAAGTTCATTCCTCTACATCATGACTCAGATTGTCCTTTTATATAAATCTAAATGTTTCAGTACTAGATATGCTGTAGTCACCATCAAATTTTCTTTTGTCATAATTGTTTTGACCACCATGAACTCTATCTCCTCCTTTGAATCTATTGATGTTAGGGTTGCTACTTCTGTTTACTGCTACTGCTGCTTCTTCTTCATTTGCCATCCTTATATAATAATAATTATATATTGATATATCAAATTGCATTAAAGAGACTCAAGTTTGAATATTACAAAGTGATACATGCTTAATTGCAAAACTATTTTAATACCGCTATGTGGTTATTATGTAACACAGGTGGGACACATAAATGAGAAATGAATTGCCAAAACTCCTCTCTCTTTAAAAAAAAGTGTTAAGCTTTTGAGTAAGGATAGATAGGACCTTAAGTTATCACTTAAATTATTCATAAGTTAATACATATTTAACACTTGAGGATTTGTATTAAAATAGAGAAATATCTCACAATTTTATCTTTTTCTCACACCTAATCATACCTTAAATTTTAGGAAGGTTGATGTTGTATCTCTTTTAAAAGGGAAAGATCCCAATTTTTAATTATAGGGTAGATGCTCTACCTAGGTTATAAGGAGTAACTCTACCTGGCTTAAAAGAGTTGAGAAATATTATAGAGGGGTAGGGCTCCACTGAGGTGAGGAAGGTACAAAGCTATTCTTCACAACTTAGCAGGCTATTCTCCACTACCTATTGCTAACTGGGATTTGGGGTAAGGCTACTCTACTCACACAAGGTAGATGTATACTCTTAAGAATAAAATGGAGATATCACATTATTTTAGGTATAATTGAACTAAGGGAAATAATTAGTCAACACAAGTCTCTCTTTTGAATAGATCTTCCAATCTTTCTCATGCTACTTATTATAGGTTTAGCCTTACAACAACATGAGCTCTACCCCACTATGTTAATAGAGAGATTAGATAAAAGGTGAAAAGAAGTGAATGGAATAGAATGGAGGTTTCAAAAGTGATGAAAAATCCATTCATATTTTAATAAATTAGGGTACCATATTTAATCTTATTGTCATCAAAGTTAAAATTGCATATAGTTGCATTAGGCTTATTTGTTGCATCAACATTGAATGTTTGCTCTTGAAAAGAAAAAAACTTCTTTCAGTTATCATCCAAAATCAATATTTTTTTATCTTTTAGGTATTGTTTATTGCATTTTATTAAACTAATACTAGATTAAGGTTAAGATTTTTTAAGGATAACTTAGAAGAAATATAGTGTTCTCTAGCTAATTCACTAAATCGTAGACATTAAACTCAGAAAATGCTCCTATCCTTGAGGTAAGTAAGGAGAGGAAAGCCTTACAAAAAATCCCTTTGTGATTTGTTTCCCATTTCCCTTCTCACATTTTTTTGAACCCAATGTGAACACCACCATGGGTCCCAATATCTTTCTTAAACAAGCTAAACCTTAATCAAACTAAAATTATTGATTTTTAATCAAGACTATTAGTCTAGTTGTTTGGATTAGATCACATTAAATATAGATAACAAGAAAATAACCAATTGCAAGTATACTAAGGATATTTATGGCCCTTTGAGTAACTTCCATGTGAGCTACTAGGCTATATTGGGTAAATAGAGAGCCTAGCCTACTAGCCACCCACATATGGTCTTTTTGCATATAATGAGTATATTATAGTGATCTATTAAGAGTCATAGGAAGGCATATTATTACCCTTCATATACCATTTTGACCACATATATCTAAGGTAACTTCCATGTATTAAATTTTTCTCACATACTAATGAGTATATAAAGAGGAGTTAGCTATATCAGGATCTTTAGTAGATAGGGAGTCCCTTAAGGTGTGTAGGTTAGATTTGATATATCGAGGGTAGAGGATGTAAGGTTGCTAAAACATTATTTTATTCTTTAATGAATTTTATAAACAACTAAAATTTAATTAATCCTCTCTTATTCTAATCCCATGGTTAAGAAATGATACATAACCCATAGCATTGCTCATCAATTGGTCATTAACCTGCATATCCTCTTTCACTTGCATTGTTCCTCTTTCACTTGCATTGTTCCTCTACCATATCCTCTTTCACTTGCATTGTTCCTTGAAGGCGTTAGACTTCGTGGCACAGGTATAATTTCTTCTTGGTAGATGTTGAAGATTATCGGGTTTATAATAATGATGAAATGCGTTACTCCAATGGGTGCCTTTCTCTTGAGCATTAGGAATGAGAGGGTGAAGATGTCCCTTGTGCCAAATGGTACTTAGTTTTCATGCATGTAAAGCTTCATCTAACGTCTCCTTCTAATATATTGTTTGCCAGTAAATGCACTTCATTTCTCATCTTCAATATATTCTTTCTAGATGAGCTTAGTTGTTGTGTGAGTATATCCAACTAATATGAATAAGGATGCGTCAATGGTGGCTTCATTTCAGCTAGTGGTTCTTCCAAGTTCTTCCTTGGGTATAGCTCCTTTCTTATCCGTGATCATACTTAGCATTGTTCTATCCACATAGGTAGATGATATATGATAGTTATTTTATGTATGCTCTAGTGCTATCTTTTACATAGAAGTGCAAGAGATAAGCAACTTCTTACATAGGCCTTAATGTTGTCCTTTTTCCACATAGATATCAAATGATGATGGCCTCCTTATTGGGTATTGTACCTTAATTTTTCTCCTTGACATTCCATTGTTATTCGCTACCCTTATATTTATCCTTACGTAGGTACTTGTGTTGTAGTTTGATGCAATCATGGGTACTGGATAAGCTATTGAATATGGTATCTTTTAGACACCCCAAATTGATGTTTGTGCTTTAGGTTGGATCAACTTCTTTGTCTTCTATATTTCATCAAATCATGAACGTAGGATACTTGCTATCTTCAGTGTCTTGGGACACTCTATATTATGTCCTATTTAGGAGGGATATGGTAAATCTCTGTAACATAAATAAGATACCTTATTTTTGCACCAAATGTTTTAGAGTTATTTGTCTCCCTTTTATGCAATCCTTCTCCTTTGATATGGTAGCTCCTCATTGTATAGCTTGAGGATAAATGAAGATAGATTTTTGAAGCTTTTATTTTGCTTCTTAGATATGTCAATTTCTTACTCTAATACATGAGAGCAATGTGTTGTTATCTTTATTTTTAGACAACACTAACCTCTAACTTGGATAATTTTAACACCAATGAATCCAAGCTCTTAACCATGTAATTGACATTTAGAGGTTTTAAATTTGCACTAATTTTTACCTTAACTAAGAATTATCAGTGACCTTTGAATAACTAATATAGTGCAGTAATAGTTTCTCCTTATTACTCTTGTAAATGAACCTTAAATCATGCACTAGTAATTGCACTATAACTTATGTAACTTAATGTAGTCTTCTTTGTTGTAACTGAATAATAGGAAGATATATATCTAACTCCTATTTTAATGTGCATGTATAAACCTTAAAATAACTTCCTTCTACACTCTTCTTGAAGAATATAATTTGTAACCTTATTTTTACAACTTCTAAAGAACTTAAAATGGTGCTTAATAGAATTGGATAACAACCCAAATTAACGTTCAACTGTAGGCCTAAAATTCTCGCACTCCTTTGCCTCATGTTGATAGATATGTTGGAAATTTGAGGTAATTTGAGGCATTTTATGTTGTCATTGATGTCACATGGATCACATTGAGTTTTGGTGGCCAAAATATTTCATAAATAAGCATTTATGATATTTTGGAAAGCATGGCTATTTACAGGGTTTTTGTGAAAACCAAGGCAGGCAAAATAAAAGGTTTTATTTAAAACCATGGATGGCAGATTTGAAATGGGTTTTTCTTAAAACCTAGGTTGGCTTTTCGTTTCATCGAAAAAGGTGCCCCGATGAAGGAGATAATTAATTTTAAATATTTAAGTTTAAATTTTAATCATTTAAAATTAAAATTAAAATTAATATTTTATTATTGTCGATGTCAAAAAGGAGGAGGCAAATAATATTAAGTCATAGCCGACATCAAAAGAAAAATGTGGGCATATATAAATATGCCACTAAAATTTTTATTTTCTCTAAGTCCTCGATGAAGATAATCCGTTCAAAGTGCTAAGGGAGCAGAAGTGTCGTATTCATTCGAAAACCAGTGAAGAGAAGAGGGAACAAAGGTAAGGGAGGTTCCTTACCTATCACCATAGGTGCTTGTGGCCTAGAGGCAAGAGGAAGGTGCGTAAGGTGTTTAAGCGCCAGCAGATCCAAAGTTCGAATCCCGTCGATGCTGGTTTTTGCAAGGTAAAAAGGGAGAACCTTTTGCGCACGTGGTTTTTGAGGGCAAGTTCGGAGGAAGCAAGAAGGAGGTCTTGCGCTCTTGGTTTCTATGTGAGTGGTTGGCTCACGTGGTTGTTGGCACCATGGTTTGAGTGGTGCAGGGGCAGTGATAAGGGATCGAATCCCGTTGAGGTTAAAGGCAAGTTATTAATTTTTCCAAATATTTTATTTTTCTAAGGTTGCCCTAGGAGAGATAAGGTTTGTGGTGCATGTTGTGAAAAGGAAATATTTCTGGTGATTTTCCTTTTAGAAGTATATCATATTATATATCGTTGGAAATCTTATTTCGAGGGCTATTTGATTATTTTATTTAGAAGGAGAAATAAGGTGTACATAAAGAGATATTTCTATTTTTGTAAAAGGGTTCAAGTGAAGGTTGTTTTGTTCTTTTCAAAGTGTGTTGAGTGTGGCAGATTTTCCAAAGGGGTTTCTTCATATTCATAAAAGGTATGGGCACATTCTCCTATTGATTGTTTATGGTGGTTGATTTCTGAAATATCATTGGAGGGAAAAGGATTGTTTGTGGTTTCCTTTTCGAAAGTGGTTGATTGAATGCTTCAAGGTTTTCTGAATTGAGAGTTGTGTTTAAACCTTGTTTTATAAGCATAGTTGTTGAAGCCCATTGGTTGTGAAAGAACATGAGTTAGAAAAGAACATGAGTATCATTGTTATGTGAGATTTGTAATTGAGCATTGTTGGAAACATTTGAGTTGGTTGATACATACTTGGACTAGGGTTGTGTGAGGAAGAATTGTCCCTTGTGGTGATTAGTTGAGATTGAGTTTAGAACATATTGAGTCTCTAACAATTCTCTTTATGGTTCTATAAGACTTGGGTTGAGTTGAGTTGAATAAGCCTAGTCAAGTGATGTGTGAAGTGATTGTTCAAGTCCTATGAAACAAACTATTCCATTATTCTATTTGAGTTGAGATTGAGCTTAGAACATATTGAGTCTCTAACAATTCTCTTTATGCTTCTATGAGTTGAGTTGAGTTGAGTTGAGATTGAGCCTAGAACATATTGAGTCTCTAACAATTCTCTTTATGCTTCTATGAGTTGAGTTGAGTTGAGTTGAGATCATTGTGGATCATTGTTGTCATCCATTGAAGAGTACATTGCCATTCATTATTGAGTTCATATTTGAGCTTTGCCTTGATAGATTTGTGGATGAGATTTGAGTGCTACTTGAGCATGATTGATTGAGCCTTTGAGAAGGCATTTGTGGATAGTTTTAGAAAAGCTTTGTTTGGACATTTTTGGAAGTTTTGGGATAGATTTATGGACAATTGGATGGTTTTGGGTAAGTTCTTGGTGAGCTTGCTAGAGTAGATTTGGACAAGTTCTTATTGAGCTTGTTGGAGCAGATTTGGGCAAGTTCTTGGTGAGCTTGCTAGAGCAGATTTGGGCAAGTTCTTAGTGAGCTTGCTAGAGCAGATTTGGGCAAGTTCTTGGTGAGCTTGCTTGAGCAGATTTGACAAGTTCTATGTGAGCTTGTTAAGCAGTTATGTGAGCCTATAATGAGGTTCTTAGTGAGCCTATTGATAGAGCTTTGGAGGTGACAGAGTACAGAGGATAGAGTCTTAGTGGATAGAGATCCAGAAACCAACATAGTTGAAGATAGATATGAGTGAGGAGTCTTCAAGTGGAGAGAGTTCCACCAATCAATGCAGCAGAGAGACAGAGTCTTCTAGAAGATCACATAGCCAGAGCAGAAGGGGAAAGAGTTCTCCTATGGAAGAGATCCATGAACTTGAGATTAGGGGATCAACATCTCCTTTGGATAGAGATCCATAAACATTGTAATTGGGAGTGATTCCCAAAGATATTGATTGAGAAAGTTTTAGTAAAATATTTTCTCTGTGGAGTAGCCCACATTGGGTGAACCACGTAAATTATTGTGTCTCTATTGTGTATGGTATTTTGTGCATTGCTTTGATTACTACTATTGATACTGCTATCTATACACAACATAATATTGAATTGGAAGAAAAAGTAAAAAGTGGTCTTATACTATTCACCCCCCTCTCAATATAAGCTTGTGTTCTTCAATTGGTATCAGAGCGGGTTCCTTCGAAAAGGCTAACAGCTTGAGGGTAGATTCTACAAGAACATAGATGGCTTCACAGAATGGATCATCTACAAATAAGGCTCCATTATTTGATGGTAACAATTATGCTTTCTGGAGCATGAGGATGAAGAACTACTTGATATCACAAGGATATGAGGTATGGAAAATGGTTGAAAAAGAGTATAGGGTTGAAGGTGATCCTGAGGTAGATAAGACTATCAGGAAATTGGTTGAGATCAATGCAAGAGCAATGAATTGTATTTTGAGTGGGCTTCATGAGATAGATTTTGCAAAAGTCATGGTATGTACTTCAGCTAATGAAATGTGGACCAAGTTGCGGAATACTTATGAAGGAGATTCCAAGGTAAAGTTGGCAAAACTACAAACTCATAGAAAAATATTTGAGGAATTGAAAATGGAAGATTCTGAAGATATTGCAAAGTTTTTACTTCGAGTTGATGAAATTACTAACACCATGAGAGGCCTAGGTTTTGAGATGAAAGAATCAGAAGTTACTCAAAAGGTTTTGAGATCACTTCCCATGAAATATGATTCTAAGGTTTCAGCAATAGAAGAGACAATGGATATCAACAAGCTAACAATGGAAGAATTGCAAGGTACTCTCACAGCTTATGAGATGAGGGTAAGTAAGCATCAGGTTCCAATAAAAGAGATTGCATTCAAGGCTTCAGAAAAAGAGAAAGGGAAAGTTTCAGAGATAGATAGAGTTCTAGATAATGATGAGGAAGCTAACTTCATCAAAAGGAATAAGGACTCAAGGAATTTTAGGGATATAAGGAAAGTCAGATGCTACAAGTGTGGTGATCTTGGTCACTATGCATACAAGTGTCCACATGAAGAAAATAGTGATGATGAAAAATAGGGTCACAGAAGAAAAGAATATGGAAAGCATAAGCATGACAAAGATGACAGATTCAAGCAAAACAGGTATGAGAAGAAGAAAATTTTTCGTAAGGCAAAGAAATCTTACTACATTGTAGAAGCAAGTGATAGCTCAGATCATAGTGATAGAGACAAATCAGATGATGAAAAGGAAGAACATTTATTTCTAGGAATAGAAGGTGAAAGAGAACAGTGCTTTGTGTGTGGTCAAAGAGATCACAGATCAGGATATTGCAATGGTTTCAATGATAGTGAAGATGAGATGACACATCAAGGAAACAAGCATGGTCAAAGAAATCTTGAGATTTTGTTTGCTATAGAATATTATAATGATCTCAATGATAGTGAAAACAAAGAAGTCTCACTTTTGGTAATAGAAAAGGAAGAGGATGAGCCAAGTAAACAAAAATAAAAAATCAAAAGGCTAAAAGAAGAATACAGGAATCTTGAAAACAAGATTCGAACAGATGTCAAAATCAGAGAAGAACTACTTCAAACAATCAATAATCTCAGAGAAGAGCTTCAAAATGCAAAAAGGATAGAAGAAAGGATGAATGAAGAACTAAGGGTAACCACGACAAGACATGATACATTAGATGAAAAGGTTCAAAAAGGAGTGGAAACTTATTTTAAGGTTGTATCTTACTTCCAAGAAAAGTCACACTCAAAAGGAAAGGAAGTTTTAAAATATGAAAGCAAGGAAGCACCTAATATTTGTGAGGAAAGTTCCAAAGTTCCTATGGCTCCAAATATTCAGTTTGGTTCTTGTTTTGAGATAGGTGAATCAAGTTCAAAAGGAAAAGAAATTCTTGAAGAGAAAAGCAAGGAAGAAACTAAGGAAGAAGTTTTAGATACTACAAAGAAGGTTCAAGGATGCAATGCACAAGTTGAAAATGATCATAAGGATAATGGTCAAGAAAGATATGAAGAACCAAGGCATGAACAAAGGGCTTTTCAAGGACATTGTTTTTCTTGTAATGGATTTGGACACAGGGCTATACATTGCAGGGTCTATGGATCAAAGAAGTTTGATTTTGCTAGAAGAAACTTCAAAGGAAGAAGGTATGGTTTTCAGGGACATTGCTTCTCATGTAACAGGATTGGTCATAAATATTTTCAGTGCAAAGGAAATGAGCAACATGGTTTTGGTTTTAGAGCTACACAATTCAGAAGTCATAATGGTCATGAAAACAGAGCTTCACAATACAAGGTTCAGGAAAGGAATGGATATGGAAATTATTTTAAGAATGAATTCAAGATATGGGCACCATCCAAAGGCTACAATATCAAGTGTTTCAATTGCAATAACTTTGGGCATATTGCAAAATGGTGTAGGACTCAATTCCAAACAGGTTCAAGGCAAGAAGGTCAAACAGGTTCTAGACAAGAAGATC
Source organism: Wollemia nobilis (assembly GCA_028583015.1). Taxonomy (NCBI): domain Eukaryota; kingdom Viridiplantae; phylum Streptophyta; class Pinopsida; order Araucariales; family Araucariaceae; genus Wollemia; species Wollemia nobilis. The sequence continues at coordinate 17,360,519 of JAQPPZ010001493.1, forward strand.
AAGTAATTCATCAAGAGAAGGATATCAGAAAAACATGGAAGGAAGTTGATAGAGGAAAGAAACAAAGTGATATGGGAGTAAAAGTACTCCCACCCCAAAATTAATCACCTCAAGAGAGAAGGGGGTGAGGGGGCTAAGCTTAAGAGTCATATCTTTTAGCCCCATAGGTGTCCCTTTTGCCATTGATGTCAAAGGGGGAGAGATTTGAGTAAGGGGGAGAGCATTGAGTTAGGGGGAGCAGCCTCCATAGAGAGTATTGAGTCAGGGGGAGCAACTTTGATTCTCAGAGTTGGTTTTTGTAGTGATTGTGGTGATTTGCATTAGAGGTGTTGCCATCAATGACAAAGGGGGAGATTGTTGGAAATTTGAGGTAATTTGAGGATTTTATGTTGTCATTGATGTCACATGGATCACATTGAGTTTTGGTGGCCAAAATATTTCATAAATAAGCATTTATGATATTTTGGAAAGCATGGCTATTTACAGGGTTTTTGTGAAAACCAAGGCAGGCAAAATAAAAGGTTTTATTTAAAACCATGGATGGCATATTTGAAATGGGTTTTTCTTAAAACCTAGGTTGGCTTTTTGTTTCATCGAAAAAGGTGCCCCGATGAAGGAGATAATTAATTTTAAATATTTAAGTTTAAATTTTAATCATTTAAAATTAAAATTAAAATTAATATTTTATTATTGTCGATGTCAAAAAGGAGGAGGCAAATAATATTAAGTCATAGCCGACGTCAAAATAAAAAGGTGGGCATATATAAATATGCCACTAAACTTTTTATTTTCTCTAAGTCCTCGATGAAGATAATCCGTTCGAAGCGCTAAGGGAACAGAAGTGTCGTATTCATTCGAAAACAAGTGAAGAGAAGAGGGAACAAAGGTAAGGGAGGTTCCTTACCTATCACCATAGGCGCTTGTGGCCTAGAGGAAGAGGAAGGTGCGTAAGGTGTTTAAGCGCCAGAGATCTCGAAGTTTGAATCCCGATCGATGGTTTTGCAAGGTAAAAAGGGAGAACCTTTTGTGCACATGGTTTTTGAGGGCAAGTTCGGAGGAAGCAAGAAGGAGGTCTTGCGCTCTTGGTTTCTATGTGAGCGGTTGGCTCACATGGTTGTTGGCACCATAGTTTGAGTGGTGAAGGGAGGACAGGGGATCGAATCCCACTGAGGTTAAAGGCAAGTTATTAATTTTTCCAAATATTTTATTTTTCTAAGGTTGCCCTAGGAGAGATAAGGTTTGTGGTGCATGTTGTGAAAAAGAAATATTTCTAGTGATTTTCCTTTTAGAAGTATATCATATTATATATCGTTGGAAATCTTATTTTGAGGGCTATTTGATTATTTTATTTAGAAGGAGAAATAAGGTGTACATAAAGAGATATTTCTATTTTTGTAAAAGGGTTCAAGTGAAGGTTGTTTTGTTCTTTTCAAAGTGTGTTGAGTGTGGCAGATTTTCCAAAGGGGTTTCTTCATCTTCATAAAAGGTATGGGCACATTCTCCTATTGATTGTTTATGGTGGTTGATTTCTAAAATATCATTGGAGGGAAAAGGATTGTTTGTGGTTTCCTTTTCGAAAGTGGTTGATTGAATGCTTCAAGGTTTTCTGAATTGAGAGTTGTGTTTAAACCTTGTTTTATAAGCATAGTTGTTGAAGCCCATTGGTTGTGAAAGAACATGAGTTAGAAAAGAACATGAGTATCATTGTTATGTGAGATTTGTAATTGAGCATTGTTGGAAACATTTGAGTTGGTTGATACATACTTGGACTAGGGTTGTGTGAGGAAGAATTGTCCCTTGTGGTGATTAGTTGAGATTGAGTTTAGAACATATTGAGTCTCTAACAATTATCTTTATGGTTCTATAAGACTTGGGTTGAGTTGAGTTGAATAAGCCTAGTCAAGTGATGTGTGAAGTGATTGTTCAAGTCCTATGAAATAAACTATTCCATTATTCTGATTTGAGTTGAGTTGAGATTGAGATTAGAACATATTGAGTCTCTAACAATTCTCTTTATGCTTCTATGAGTTGAGTTGAGATTGAGCCTAGAACATATTGAGTCTCTAAAAATTCTCTTTATGCTTCTATGAGTTGATTTGAGTTGAGTTGAGTTGAGATCATTGTGGATCATTGTTGTCATCCATTGAAGAGTACATTGCCATTCATTGTTGAGTTCATATTTGAGCTTTGCCTTGATAGATTTGTGGATGAGATTTGAGTGCTACTTGAGCATGATTGATTGAGCCTTTGAGAAGGCATTTGTGGATAGTTTTGAGAAAGCTTTGTGGACAATTTTGGAGATTTGTGGATTTTGATTTTGGACAGATTTGGATAGTTTGGGCAAGTTCTTGGTGAGCTTGCTAGAGCATATTTGGACAAGTTCTTAGTGAGCTTGTTGGAGCAGATTTGGGCAAGTTCTTGGTGAGCTTGCTAGAGCATATTTGGACAAGTTCTTAGTGAGCTTGCTAGAGCAGATTTGGGCAAGTTCTTGGTGAGCTTGCTTAGAGTATTTGACAAGTTTTATGTGAGCTTATTAAGCAGGTTCTTAGTGAGCCTATTGATAGAGCTTTGGAGGTGATAGAGTATAGAGGACAGAGTCTCAGTGGATAGAGATCCAAAAGCCAACATAATTGAAGATAGATCTAAGTGAGGAGTCTTCAAGTGGAGAGAGGTCCACCATCATGTAAGAGAGACAAAGTCTTCTAGAAGATCACATAGCTAGAATAGAAGTGGAAAGAGTTCTCCTATGGAAGAGATCCATGAACTTGAGATTAGGGATCAACATCTCCTTTGGACAGAGATCCATAAACATTGTAATTGGGAGTGATTCCCAAAGAGATTGATTGAGAAAGTTTTAGTAAAATATTTTCTCCTGTGGAGTAGCCCACATTGGGTGAACCACGTAAATTATTGTGTCTCAATTGTGTATGGTAATTTATGCTATTGCTTTGATTACTACTATTGATACTACTATTTTATTACATTAACATAATATTGAATTGGAAAAAAAGTAAAAAGTGGTCTTATACTATTCACCCCCCTCTCAGTATAAGCTTGTGTTCTTCAATTGGTATCAGAGTAGGTTCCTTCGAAAAGGCTAACAGCTTGAGGGTAGATTCTACAAGAACACAGATGGCTTCACAGAATGGATCATCTACAAATAAGGCTCCATTATTTGATGGTAACAATTATGCTTTCTAGAGCATGAGGATGAAGAACTACTTGATATCACAAGGATATGAGGTATGGAAAATGGTTGAAAAAGAGTATAGGGTTGAAGGTGATCCCGAGGAAGATAAGACTATCAAGAAATTGGTTGAGATCAATGCAAGAGCAATGAATTGTATTTTGAGTGGGCTTCGTGAGATAGATTTTGCAAAAGTCATGGTATGTACTTCAGCTAATGAAATGTGGACCAAGTTGCGGAATACTTATGAAGGAGATTCCAAGGTAAAGTTGGCAAAACTACAAACTCATAGAAAAATATTTGAGGAATTGAAAATGGAAGATTCTGAAGATATTGCAAAGTTTTTACTTCGAGTTGATGAGATTACTAACACCATGAGAGGCCTAGGTTTTGAGATGAAAGAATCAGAAGTTACTCAAAAGGTTTTGAGATCACTTCCCATGAAATATGATTCTAAGGTTTCAAAAATAGAAGAGACAATGGATATCAACAAGCTAACAATGGAAGAATTGCAAGGTACTCTCACAACTTATGAGATGAGGGTAAGTAAGCATCAGGTTCCAATAAAAGAGATTGCATTCAAGGCTTCAGAAAAAGAGAAAGGGAAAGTTTCAGAAATAGGTAGAGTTTCAGATAATGATGAGGAAGCTAACTTCATCAAAAGGAATAAGGACTCAAGGAATTTTAGGGATATAAGGAAAGTCAGATGCTACAAGTGTGGTGATCTTGGTCACTATGCATACAAGTGTCCACATGAAGAAAATAGTGATGATGAAAAATAGGGTCAAAGAAGAAAAGAAGATGGAAAGCATAAGCATGACAAAGATGACAGATTCAAGCAAAATAGGTATGAGAAGAAGAAAATTTTTCGTAAGGCAAAGAAATCTTACTACATTGTAGAAGCAAGTGATAGCTCAGATCATAGTGATAGAGACAAATCAGATGATGAAAAGGAAGAACATTTATTTCTAGGAATAGAAGGTGAAAGAGAACAATGCTTTGTGTGTGGTCAAAGAGATCACAGATCAGGATATTACAATGGTTTCAGTGATAGTGAAGATGAGATGACACATCAAGGAAACAGGCATGGTCAAAGAAATCTTGAGAGTTTGTTTGCTATAGAAGATTATAATGATCTCAGTGATAGTGAAAATAAAGAAGTCTCACTTTTGGTAATAGAAAAGGAAGAGGATGAGCCAAGTAAACAAAAATCAAAAATCAAAAGGCTAAAAGAAGAATACAGGAATCTTGAAAAAACAAGATTCAACAGATGTCAAAATTAGAAGAACTACTTCAAACAATCAGTAATCTCAGAGAAGAGCTTCAAAATGCAAAAAGGATAGAAGAAAGGATGAATGAAGAACTAAGGGTAACCATGACAAGACATGATACATTAGATGAAAAGGTTCAAAAAGGAGTGGAAACTTATTTTAAGGTTTATCTTACTTCCAAGAAAAGTCACACTCAAAAGGAAAGGAAGTTCTAAAATATGAAAGCAAGGAAGCACCTAAGATTTGTGAGGAAAGTTCCAAAGTTCCTATGGCTCCAAATATTCAGTTTGGATCTTGTTTTGAGATAGGTGAATCAAGTTCAAAAGGAAAATAAATTCTTGAAGAGAAAAGCAAGGAAGAAACTAAGGAAGAAGTTTTAGATACTACAAAGAAGGTTCAAGGATGCAATGCACAAGTTGAAAATGATCATAAGGATAATGGTCAAGAAAGGTATGAAGAACCAAGGCATGAACAAAGGGCTTTTCAAGGACATTGTTTTTCTTGTAATGGATTTGGACACAGGGCTATACACTGTAGGGTCTATGGATCAAAGAAGTTTGATTTTGCTAGAAGAAACTTCAAAGGAAGAAGGTATGGTTTTCAGGGACATTGCTTCTCATGTAACAGGATTGGTCATAAATCTTTTCAGTGCAAAGGAAATGAGCAACATGGTTTTGGTTTTAGAGCTACACAATTCAGAAGTCATAATGGTCATGAAAATAGAGCTTCACAATACAGGGTTCAGGAAAGGAATGGATATGGAAATTATTTTAAGAATGAATTCAAGATATGGGCACCATCCAAAGGCTACAATATCAAGTGTTTTAATTGCAATAACTTTGGGCATATTGCAAAATGGTGTAGGACTCAATTCCAAATAGGTTCAGAGAAGGTCAATTCAGGCAAGAAGGTCAAACAGGTTCTAGACAAGAAGATCAAGTAATTCATCAAGAGAAGGATATCAGAAAAACATGGAAGGAAGTTGATAGAGGAAAGAAACAAAGTGATATGGGAGTAAAAGTACTCCCACCCCAAAATTAATCACCTCAAGAGAGAAGGGGGTGAGGGGGCTAAGCTTAAGAGTCATATCTTTTAGCCCCATAGGTGTCCCTTTTGCCATTGATGTCAAAGGGGGAGAGATTTGAGTAAGGGGAGAGCATTGAGTTAGGGGGAGCAGCCTCCAAAGAGAGTATTGAGTTAGGGGGAGCAGCCTCCATAGAGAGTATTGAGTCAGGGGGAGCAACTTTGATTCTTAGAGATGGTTTTTGTAGTGATTGTGGTGATTTGCATTAGAGGTGTTGCCATCAATGACAAAGGGGGAGATTGTTGGAAATTTGAGGTAATTTGAGGTATTTTATGTTGTCATTGATGTCACATGGATCACATTGAGTTTTGGTGGCCAAAATATTTCATAAATAAGCATTTATGATATTTTGGAAAGCATGGATATTTATAGGGTTTTTGTGAAAACCAAGGCAGGCAAAATAAAAGGTTTTATTTAAAACCATGGATGGCATATTTGAAATGGGTTTTTCTTAAAACCCAGGTTGGCTTTTCGTTTCATCGAAAAAGGTGCCCCGGTGAAGGAGATAATTAATTTTAAATATTTAAGTTTAAATTTTAATCATTTAAAATTAAAATTAAAATTAATATTTTATTATTGCCGACGTCAAAAAGGAGGAGGCAAATAATATTAAGTCATAGCCGACGTCAAAATAAAAATGTGGGCATATATAAATATGCCACTAAATTTTTATTTTCTCTAAGTCCTCGATGAAGATAATCCGTTCGAAGCGCTAAGGGAGCAGAAGTGTCGTATTCGTTTGAAAACCAGCGAAGAGAAGAGGGAACAAAGGTAAGGGAGGTTCCTTACCTATCACCATAGGCGCTTGTGGCCTAGCGGCAAGAGGAAGGTGCGTAAGGTGTTTAAGCGCCAGTAGATCCAAAGTTCGAATCCCGTCGATGCTGGTTTTGCAAGGTAAAAAGGGAGAACCTTTTGTGCACATGGTTTTTGAGGGCAAGTTCAGAGGAAGCAAGAAGGAGGTCTTGCGCTCTTGGTTTCTATGTGAGTGGTTGGCTCACGTGGTTGTTGGCACCATGGTTTGAGTGGTGCAGGGGCAGTGACAGGGGATCGAATCTCGCTAAGGTTAAAGGCAAGTTATTAATTTTTCCAAATATTTTATTTTTCTAAGGTTGCCCTAGGAGAGATAAGGTTTGTGGTGCATGTTGTGAAAAGGAAATATTTTTGGTGATTTTCCTTTTAGAAGTATATCATATTATATATCGTTGGAAATATTATTTCGAGGGCTATTTGATTATTTTATTTAGAAGGAGAAATAAGGTGTACATAAAGAGATATTTATATTTTTGTAAAAGGGTTCAAAGTGAAGGTTGTTTTGTTCTTTTCAAAGTGTGTTGAGTGTGGCAGATTTTCCAAAGGGGTTTCTTCATCTTCATAAAAGGTATGGGCACATTCTCCTATTGATTGTCTATGGTGGTTGATTTCTGAAATATCATTGGAGGGAAAAGGATTGTTTGTGGTTTCCTTTTCGAAAGTGGTTGATTGAATGCTTCAAGGTTTTCTGAATTGAGAGTTGTGTTTAAACCTTGTTTTATAAGCATAGTTGTTGAAGCCCATTGGTTGTGAAAGAACATGAGTTAGAAAAGAACATGAGTATCATTGTTATGTGAGATTTGTAATTGAGCATTGTTGGAAACATTTGAGTTGGTTGATACATACTTGGACTAGGGTTGTGTGAGGAAGAATTGTCCCTTGTGGTGATTAGTTGAGATTGAGTTTAGAACATATTGAGTCTCTAACAATTAGTCAATATTGTTTATAAGATGTGAAGTGAAGTAGATTCTTATTTTGAGTTGAGTTGAGATTGAGATTAGAACATATTGAGTCTCTAACAATTCTCTTTATGCTTCTATGAGTTGATTTGAGTTGAGTTGAGTTGAGATCATTGTGGATCATTGTTGTCATCCATTGAAGAGTACATTGCCATTCATTGTTGAGTTCATATTTGAGCTTTGCCTTGATAGATTTGTGGATGATATTTGAGTGCTACTTGAGCATGATTGATTGAGCCTTTGAGAAGGCATTTGTGGATAGTTTTGAGAAAGCTTTGTGGACAATTTTGGGATTTATGGACAGATTTGTGGACAGATTTGGGATAGTTTTGGGCAAGTTCTTGGTGAGCTTGCTAGAGCATATTTGGACAAGTTCTTAGTGAGCTTGTTGGAGCAGATTTGGGCAAGTTCTTGGTGAGCTTGCTAGAGCAGATTTGGACAAGTTCTTAGTGAGCTTGTTAGAGCAAATTTGGGCAAGTTCTTGGTGAGCTTGCTAGAGCAGATTTGGACAAGTTCTATGTGAGCTTGTTATAGAGTTCTTAGTGAGCCTATTGATTGAGTTTGTGAAATATAAAAGTCTCTATGTGATAGAGATCAACAATTAGAAAAGTGAGGAGTCTTAAGTGAGAGGTCCAAGAGAAATTCTAGAAATCAAAAAGTTTCTAAAAACTTTATTAATCTTTGGACAAGATCAATAAACATTGTAATTGGAGTGATTCCCAAAGAGATTGATTGAGAAAGTTTTAGTAAAATATTTTCTTCCGTGGAGTACCCCACATTGGGGGAACCACGTAAAATATTGTGTCTCAATTGTGTATGGTGATCTTGTGCTATTGCTTACTATTATCTGTATTAATGCCACTTCTATATTTGTTATTGCAATAAACAACATTATTATATTGATTTGGAAAGAAAGTAAAAAGTGGTCTTATACTATTCACCCCCTCTCAGTATAAGCTTGTGTTCTTCAATTGGTATCAGAGTAGGTTCCTTCGAAAAGGCTAACAACTTGAGGGCAGATTCTACAAGAACAAAGATGGCTTCACAGAATGGATCATCTACAAATAAGGCTCCATTATTTGATGGTAACAATTATGCTTTCTGGAGCATGAGGATGAAGAACTACTTGATATCACAAGGATATGAGGTATGGAAAATGGTTGAAAAAGAGTATAGGGTTGAAGGTGATCCCGAGGAAGATAAGACTATCAAGAAATTGGTTGAGATCAATGCAAGAGCAATGAATTGTATTTTGAGTGGGCTTCATGAGACAGATTTTGCAAAAGTCATGGTATGTACTTCAGCTAATGAAATGTGGACCAAGTTGTGGAATACTTATGAAGGAGATTCCAAGGTAAAGTTGGCAAAACTACAAACTCATAGAAAAATATTTGAGGAATTGAAAATGGAAGATTCTGAAGATATTGCAAAGTTTTTACTTCGAGTTGATGAGATTACTAACACCATGAGAGGCCTAGGTTTTGAGATGAAAGAATCAGAAGTTACTCAAAAGGTTTTGAGATCACTTCCCATGAAATATGATTCTAAGGTTTCAAAAATAGAAGAGACAATGGATATCAACAAGCTAACAATGGAAGAATTGCAAGGTACTCTCACAACTTATGAGATGAGGGTAAGTAAGCATCAAGTTCCAATAAAAGAGATTGCATTCAAGGCTTCAGAAAAAGAGAAAGGGAAAGTTTCAGAAATAGATAGAGTTCTAGATAATGATGAGGAAGCTAACTTCATCAAAAGGAATAAGGACTCAAGGAATTTTAGGGATATAAGGAAAGTCAGATGCTACAAGTGTGGTGATCTTGGTCACTATGCATACAAGTGTCCACATGAAGAAAATAGTGATGATGAAAAATAGGGTCACAGAAGAAAAGAAGATGGAAAGCATAAGCATGACAAAGATGACAGATTCAAGCAAAACAGGTATGAGAAGAAGAAAATTTTTCGTAAGGTAAAGAAATCTTACTACATTGTAGAAGCAAGTGATAGCTCAGATCATAGTGATAGAGACAAATCAGATGATGAAAAGGAAGAACATTTATTTCTAGGAATAGAAGGTGAAAGAGAACAATGCTTTGTGTGTGGTCAAAGAGATCACAGATCAGGATATTGCAATGGTTTCAATGATAGTGAAGATGAGATGACACATCAAGGAAACAAGCATGGTCAAAGAAATCTTGAGAGTTTGTTTGCTATAGAAGATTATAATGATCTCAGTGATAGTGAAGATAAAGAAGTCTCACTTTTGGTAATAGAAAAGGAAGAGGATGAGCCAAGTAAACAAAAATAAAAAATCAAAAGGCTAAAAGAAGAATACAATGAATCCTTGAGAACTACAAGATTCAACAGATGTCAAAATTCAGAGAAGAACTACTTCAAACAATCATAATCTCAGAGAAGAGCTTCAAAATGCAAAAAGGATAGAAGAAAGGATGAATGAAGAGCTAAGTGGTAACACAAGACATGATACATTAGATGAAAAGGTTAAAAAGGAGTGGAAACTTATTTTAAGGCTGTATCTTACTTCCAAGAAAAGTCACACTCAAAAGGAAAGGAAGTTCTAAAAGATGAAAGCAAGGAAGCACCTAAGATTTGTGAGGAAAGTTCCAAAGTTCCTATGGCTCCAAATATTCAGTTTGGTTCTTGTTTTGAGATAGGTGAATCAAGTTCAAAAGGAAAATAAATTCTTGAAGAGAAAAGCAAGGAAGAAACTAAGGAAGAAGTTTTAGATACTACAAAGAAGGTTCAAGGATGCAATGCACAAGTTGAAAATGATCATAAGGATAATGGTCAAGAAAGGTATGAAGAACCAAGGCATGAACAAAGGGCTTTTCAAGGACATTGTTTTTCTTGTAATGGATTTGGACATAGGGCTATACACTGCAGGGTCTATGGATCAAAGAAGTTTGATTTTGCTAGAAGAAACTTCAAAGGAAGAAGGTATGGTTTTCAGGGACATTGCTTCTCATGTAACAGGATTGGTCATAAAGCTTTTCAGTGCAAAGGAAATGAGCAACATGGTTTTGGTTTTAGAGCTACACAATTCAGAAGTCATAATGGTCATGAAAACAGAGCTTCACAATACAGGGTTCAGGAAAGGAATGGATATGGAAATTATTTTAAGAATGAATTCAAGATATGGGCACCATCCAAAGGCTACAATATCAAGTGTTTCAATTGCAATAACTTTGGGCATATTGCAAAATGGTGTAGGACTCAATTCCAAACAGGTTCAAGGCAAGAAGGTCAAACAAGTTCAAGGCAAGAAGGTCAAACAGGTTCTAGACAAGAAGATCAAGTAATTCATCAAGAGAAGGATATCAGAAAAACATGGAAGGAAGTTGATAGAGGAAAGAAACAAAGTGATATGGGAGTAAAAGTACTCCCACCCCAAAATTAATCACCTCAAGAGAGAAGGGGGTGAGGGGGCTAAGCTTAAGAGTCATATCTTTTAGCCCCATAGGTGTCCCTTTTGCCATTGATGTCAAAGGGGGAGAGATTTGAGTAAGGGGGAGAGCATTGAGTTAGGGGGAGCAGCCTCCAAAGAGAGTATTGAGTTAGGGGGAGCAGCCTCCATAGAGATTATTGAGTCAGGGGGAGCAACTTTGATTCTCAGAGATGGTTTTTGTAGTGATTATGGTGATTTGCATTAGAGGTGTTGCCATCAATGACAAAGGGGGAGATTGTTGGAAATTTGAGGTAATTTGAGGCATTTTATGTTGTCATTGATGTCACATGGATCACATTGAGTTTTGGTGGCCAAAATATTTCATAAATAAGCATTTATGATATTTTGGAAAGCATGGATATTTACAAGGTTTTTGTGAAAACCAAGGCAGGAAAAATAAAAGGTTTTATTTAAAACCATGGATGGCAGATTTGAAATGGGTTTTTCTTAAAACCCAGGTTGGCTTTTTGTTTCATCGAAAAAGGTGCCCCGGTGAAGGAGATAATTAATTTTAAATATTTAAGTTTAAATTTTAATCATTTAAAATTTAAAATTAAAATTAAAATTAATATTTTAATATTGCCGACGTCAAAAAAGGAGGAGGCAAATAATATTAAGTCATAGCCGACGTCAAAATAAAAAGGTGGGCATATATAAATATGCCACTAAACTTTTTATTTTCTCTAAGTCCTCGATGAAGATAATCCATTCGAAGCGCTAAGGGAGCAGAAGTGTCATATTCGTTTGAAAACCAGTGAAGAGAAGAGGGAACAAAGGTAAGGGAGGTTCCTTACCTATCACCATAGGAACTTGTGGCCTAGCGGCAAGAGGAAGGTGCGTAAGGTGTTTAAGCGCCAGTAGATCCAAAGTTCGAATCCCGTCGATGCTGGTTTTTGCAAGGTAAAAAGGGAGAACCTTTTGCACACATGGTTTTTGAGGGCAAGTTCGGAGGAAGCAAGAAGGAGGTCTTGCGCTCTTGGTTTCTATGTGAGTGGTTGGCTCACGTGGTTGTTGGAACCATGGTTTGAGTGGTGTAGGGGCAGCGACAGGGGATCGAATCTCGCTGAGGTTAAAGGTAAGTTATTAATTTTTCCAAATATTTTATTTTTCTAAGGTTGCCCTAGGAGAGATAAGGTTTGTGGTGCATGTTGTGAAAAGGAAATATTTTTGGTGATTTTCCTTTTAGAAGTATATCATATTATATATCGTTGGAAAGCTTATTTTGAGGGCTATTTGATTATTTTATTTAGAAGGAGAAATAAGGTGTACATAAAGAGATATTTATATTTTTGTAAAAGGGTTCAAGTGAAGGTTGTTTTGTTCTTTTTCAAAGTGTGTTGAGTGTGGCAGATTTTCCAAAGGGGTTTCTTCATCTTCATAAAAGGTATGGGCACATTCTCCTATTGATTGTTTATGGTGGTTGATTTCTGAAATATCATTGGAGGGAAAAGGATTGTTTGTGGTTTCCTTTTCGAAAGTGGTTGATTGAATGCTTCAAGGTTTTTCGAATTGAGAGTTGTGTTTAAACCTTGTTTTATAAGCATAGTTGTTGAAGCCCATTGGTTGTGAAAGAACTTGAGTTAGAAAAGAACATGAGTATCATTGTTATGTGAGATTTGTGATTGAGAATTGTTGGAAACATTTGAGTTGGTTGATACATACTTGGACTAGGGTTGTGTGAGGAAGAATTATCCCTTGTGGTGATTAGTTGAGATTGATTTATCTAAGGTTGAGTTGAGTTGAAGATTTTGAGTTGAGATTGAGTTAGGACATATTGAGTCTCTAACAATTCTCTTTATGCTTCTATGTTTTATTGATTGGGTTGTAACTAAAGAACATATTGAGTCTCTAACAATTCTCTTTATGCTTCTATGAGTTGAGTTGAGTTGAGATCATTGTGGATCATTGTTGTCATCCATTGAAGAGTACATTGCCATTCATTGTTGAGTTCATATTTGAGCTTTGCCTTGATAGATTTGTGGATGAGATTTGAGTGCTACTTGAGCATGATTGATTGAGCCTTTGAGAAGGCATTTGTGGATAGTTTTGGAACAGATTTATGGATAGATTTGGCACAATTTTGGGCAAGTTCTTGGTGAGCTTGCTAGAGCAGATTTGGACAAGTTCTTAGTGAGCTTGTTGGAGCAGATTTGGGCAAGTTCTTGGTGAGCTTGCTAGAGCAGATTTGGGCAAGTTCTTGGTGAGCTTGCTAGATAGATTTGGACAAGTTCTTGGTGAGCTTGCTTGAGCAGATTTGGACAAGTTTTGTGTGAGCTTATTGAGCAGGTTCTTAGTGAGCCTATTGATAGAGCTTTGGAGGTGACAGAGTATAGAGGATAGAGTCTCAGTGGATAGAGATCTAGTAGCCAACATAGTTGAAGACAGATCTGAGTGAGGAGTCTTCAAGTGGAGAGAGGTCCACCAGTCAGTGCAGTAGAGAGATAGAGTCTTCTAGAAGATCACATAGCCAGAGTAGAAGGGGAAAGATTTCTTGGAAGAGATCCAGAACTTGAGATAGGGATCAACTCTCCTTTGGACAGAGATCCATAAACATTGTAATTGGGAGTGATTCCCAAAGAGATTGATTGAGAAAGTTTTAGTAAAATATTTTCTCCGTGGAGTAGCCCACATTGGGTGAACCACGTAAATTGTGGTGTCTCTATTGTGTATGGTATTTTGTGCTATTGCTTTGATTACTGCTATTGATATTGCTATCTATACACAACATAATATTGAATTGGAAGAAAAAGTAAAAAGTGGTCTTATACTATTCACCCCCCTCTCAGTATAAGCTTGTGTTCTTCAATTGGTATCAGAGCGGGTTCCTTCGGAAAGGCTAACAACTTGAGGGCAGATTCTACAAGAACACAAATGGCTTCACATAATGGATTATCTACAAATAAGGCTCCATTATTTGATGGTAACAATTATGCTTTCTAGAGCATGAGGATGAAGAACTACTTGATATCACAAGGATATGAGGTATGACAGATGGTTGAAAAAGAGTATAGGGTTGAAGGTGATCCCGAGGAAGATAAGACTACCAGGAAATTGGTTGAGATAAATGCAAGAGCAATGAATTGTATTTTGAGTGGGCTACGTGAGATAGATTTTGCAAAGGTCATGGTATGTACTTCAGCTAATGAAATGTGGACCAAGTTGCGGAATACTTATGAAGGATATTCTAAGGTAAAGTTGTCAAAACTACAAACTCATAGAAAAATATTTGAGGAATTGAAAATGGAAGATTCTAAAGATATTGCAAAGTTTTTACTTCGAGTTGATGAGATTACTAACACCATGAGAGGCCTAGGTTTTGAGATGAAAGAATCAGAAGTTACTCAAAAGGTTTTGAGATCACTTCCCATGAAATATGATTCTAAGGTTTCAGCAATAGAAGAAACAATGGATATCAACAAGCTAACAATGGAAGAATTGCAAGGTACTCTCACAACTTATGAGATGAGGGTAAGTAAGCATCAAGCTCCAATAAAAGAGATTGCATTCAAGGCTTCAAAAAAGAGAAAGGGAAAGTTTCAGAAACAGATAGAGTTTTAGAAAATGATGAGGAAGCTAACTTCATCAAAAGGAATAAGGACTCAAGGAATTTTAGAGGATATAAGGAAAGTCAGATGCTACAAGTGTGGTGATCTTGGTCACTATGCATACAAGTGTCCACATGAAGAAAATAGTGATGATGAAAAATAGGGTCATAGAAGAAAAGAAGATGGAAAGCATAAGCATGACAAAGATGACAAATACAAGAAAAATAGGTATGAGAAGAAGAAAATTTTTCATAAGGCAAAGAAGTCTTACTACATTGTAGAAGCAAGTGATAGCTCAGATCATAGTGATAGAGACAAATCATATGATGAAGAAGGAAGAACATTTATTTCTAGGAATAGAAGGTGAAAGAGAACAGATGCTTTCTAGGTTGTGGTCAAATAGATCATAGATCTAGAGAGGAGGGGCGCGGGAGGGGGGGGAGGATATTACAATGGTTTCATATGAGATAGTGAAGATGATGATGATGCACATACTACAAGGAATTACAAGCATGGTCAAAGTAAATCTTGAAGAGTTTGTTTTCTATAGAAGATTATAATGCATATCAATGACGGTGAAAATAAAGAAGTATCACTTTTGGTAATAGAAAAGGAAGAGGATGAGCTAAGTAAACAAAAATCAGAAATCAAAAGGCTAAAAGAAGAATACAGGAATCTTGAAAACAAGATTCGAACAGATATCAAAATTAGAGAAGAACTACTTCAAACAATCAAGAATCTCAGAGAAGAGCTTCAAAATGCAAAAAGGATAGAAGAGAGGATGAATGAAGAACTAAGGGTAACCACGGCAAGACATGATACATTAGATGAAAAGGTTAAAAAAGGAGTGGAAACTTATTTTAAGGCTATATCTTACTTCCAAGAAAATTCACACTCAAAAGGAAAGGAAGTTCTAAAAGATGAAAGCAAAGAAGCGCCTAAGATTTGTGAGGAAAGCTCCAAAGTTCCTATGGCTCCAAATATTCAGTTTGGATCTTGTTTTGAGATAGGTGAATCAAGTTCAAAAGGAAAAGAAATTCTTGAAGAGAAAGGCAAGGAAGAAACTAAGGAAGAGGTTTTAGATGCTACAAAGAAGGTTCAAGAATGCAATGCACAAGTTGAAGATGATCATAAGGATAATGGTCAAGAAAGGTATGAGGAACCAAGGCATGAACAAAGGGCTTTTCAAGGACATTGTTTTTCTTGTAATGGATTTGGACACAGGGCTATACATTGCAGGGTCCATAGATCAAAGAAGTTTGATTTTTCTAGAAGAAACTTCAAAGGAAGAAGGTATGGTTTTCAGGGACATTGCTTCTCATGCAACAGGATTGGTCATAAAGATTTTCAGTGCAAAGGAAATGAGCAACATGGTTTTGGTTTTAGAGCTACACAATTAAAAAGTCATAATGGTCATGAAAACAGGGCTTCACAATACAGGGTTCAAGAAAGGAATGGATATGGAAATTACTTCAAGAAAGAATTCAAGGATATGGGCACCATCCAAAGGCTACAATATCAAGTGTTTTAATTGCAATAACTTTGGGCATATTGCAAAATGGTGTAGGACTCAATTCCAAATATGTCAAAGGGGGAGAGATTTGAGTAAGGGGGAGAGCATTGAGTTAGGGGGAGCAGCCTCCAAAGAGAGCATTGAGTTAGGGGGAGCAGCCTCCAAAGAGATTATTGAGTCAGGGGGAGCAACTTTGATTCTCAAAGATGGTTTTTGTAGTGATTGTGGTGTTTGCATTAGAGGTGTTGCCATCAATGACAAAGGGGGAGATTGTTGGAAATTTGAGGTAATTTGGGTGTTTATGTTGTCATTGATGTCACATGGATCACATTGAGTTTTGGTGGCCAAAATATTTCATAAATAAGCATTTATGATATTTCGGAAAGCATGGATATATACAGGGTTTTTGTGAAAACCAAGGTAGGAAAAATAAAAGGTTTTATTTAAAACTATGGATGGCAGATTTGAAATGGGTTTTTCTTAAAACCCAGGTTGGCTTTTTGTTTCATCGAAAAAGGTGCCTCGAAGATGGAGATATTCAATTTTGAATATTTGGTTTAAATTTTAATATTTAAAATTTAAAATTAAATTTTAAAATTAAAGCCGATGTCATAAAAAAAGAAAATAATATAAAGTCACCGCCAACGTTGCAAAATAAAAAGTGGGCATATATAAATATGCACTAAAGTTTTTATTTCTCTAAGCCTCAATGAAGATAATTTGCGAAGCGTAAGGGAGCAAAAGGTCGTTTCATTTGAAAACCGGAGAAGAGAAGAGGAACAAAGGTAAAGGACCTATTTCATGAGGCATGTGGCCCAGTGGCAAGCAGGAAGGAGTGCAAAGTGTTTTAGCTTGCGAAGAGACAAGGTTCGAATCCCGTAGGTTATGAGTTTTGAGGTACAAGAGAATTGCCCACATTTTTTTTTGAAGGGCAAGCGGAGGAATGAAGAATGCGGTCTTACGCTCTTGGTCCTATGCGAGCGCTTGGCTCGCATGGTCTTTGGCACCATGGATTGAGGAGTGTTTGGGCAGGATAAGAGGGTTCGATTCCCTCTAAGAGGCAAGTTATTAATTTTTCCAAATATTTTATTTTTTGCTAATGTTGCGAGGAATAAGGTGATAAGGGTTGATTTGATTTTTATTTGAAGAGCATGTTGTAGAAAACATTTAAAAAGATATTTCTGGTATTTTTCTTTTATAAAAGTATATCATATTATATATCGTTGGAAATATTATTTTGAGGGCTATTTGACTAACTCATTTAGAAGGAGAAATAAGGTGTATATAGAGAGATATTTTTATTTTTGTAAAGGGGTTCAAAAGTGAAGATTGTTGTGCTCTTTTTCAAAGTGTGTTGAGTGTGGCAGATTTCCAAAGGGGTTTCTTCATCTTCATAAAAGGTATGGGCACATTCTCCTATTGATTGTTTATGGTGGTTGATTTCTGAAATATCATTGGAGGGAAAAGGATTGTTTGTGGTTTTCTTTTTGAAAGTGGTTGGTTGAATGCTTCAAGGTTTTTTGAATTGAGAGTTGTGTTTAAACCTTGTTTTATAAGCATAGTGGTTGAAGCCCATTGGTTGTGAAAGAACTTGAGTTAGAAAAGAACATGAGTATCATTGTTATGTGAGATTTGTGGTTGAGCATTGTTGGAAACATTTGAGTTGGTTGATACATACTTGGACTAGGGTTGTGTGAGAAAGAGTTGTCCCTTGTGATGATTAGTTAGTTGATCGGGTTGAGTTGAGTTGAATGCGGCTAGTCAAGTGATGTGTGAAGTGATTGTTCAAGTCCTATGTGAAATAAACTATTCCATTATTCTGATGTTGAGTTGAGATTGAGGTTAGAACATATTGAGTCTCTAACAATTCTCTTTATGCTTCTATAAGACTTGAGTTGAGTTGAGATTGACTTGATTTGAGTTGATTTGATGATTGAGCTTAGAACATATTGAGTCTCTAACAATTCTCTTTATGCTTCTATGAGTTGATTTGAGTTGAGATCATTGTGGATCATTGTTGTCATCCATTGAAGTGTACATTGCCATTCATTTCTGAGTTCATATTTGAGCTTTGCCTTGATATATTTGTGGATGATATTTGAGTGCTACTTGAGCATGATTTATTGAGCCTTTGAGAAGGCTTTATGGAAAATTTTGGGATAGCTTTGTGGATAGATTTGAGGACAATTTTAGGACAGATTTATGGGTAGATTTGGTAGCAATTTTGGGCAAGTTCTTAGTGAGCTTGCTAGAGCAGATTTGGGCAAGTTCTTGGTGAGCTTGTTAGAGCAGATTTGGGCAAGTTCTTGGTGAGCTTGCTAGAGCAGATTTGGACAAGTTCTTGGTGAGCTTGTTAGAGAAGATTTGGGAAAGTTCTTGGTGAGCTTGCTTGAGCATATTTGACAAGTTCTGTGTGAGCTTGTTAAGCAGGTTCTTAGTGAGCCTATTGATAGAGCTTTGGAGGTGACAGAGTACAGAGGACAGAGTCTTAGTGGATAGAGATCTAGCAGCAAACATAGTTGAAGACAGATCTGAGTGAGGAGTCTTCAAGTGGAGAGAGGTCCACCAGTAAGTGCAGTAGAGAGACAGAGTCTTCTAGAAGATCACATAGCCAGAGCAGAAGGGGAAAGAGTTCTCCTGTGGAAGAGATCCATGAACTTGAGATTAGGGGATCAGCATATCCTTTGGACAGATATCCATAAACATTGTAATTGGGAGTGATTCCCAAAGAGATTGATTGAGAAAGTTTTAGTAAAATATTTTCTCCGTGGAGTAGCCCACATTGGGTGAACCACGTTACTTTGATTACTGCTATTGATAATACTATCTATACACAACATAATATTGAATTGGAAGAAAAAGTAAAAAGTGGTCTTATACTGTTCACCCTCCCTCTCAGTATAAGCTTGTGTTCTTTAGGATAGACGTCTCGAAGGGGAATGGGAGAATGATAGATCTACACCTCGAAGAGAGACATTTGAGTTTGGTGATTTTTGATGAATTATTTAGGGTTCACCAGGAAACATTTTATGGCAGTTTCCACGCCTAGGTTTTAGAGTTTGTTTTGATGTGTTCCTTTTAGCAAATCTTACATACACATAGTTTTGGCCAATATACAACTATGCTAACCTATATGTAATTTTGATTTATATGCAAACAAAAAACAACAGAAATAGAGCTTTAAATGGACAATGCAATGCTTAAAAAGTGATTAGAAACTCTGACCTATATTCGAAAGTCTCAGGAATATTTTATTTTTTTATTGCAGACAAGATCGTACATACCAGGGAAAGATCGTATGCAGTAGAGTCGATATTGTATTACGATTTGCAAGATCGTATTATGATCTCAAGATCATACCTGTCGATTAGGGATTGAAAGTTCAAATTTTGATAGAAACCTACAGTTTCATGGGTATAGTACAAAAAATAGAAAATTGGAAATGCTACTGATTATTTTAAGCATGAATTAGATTAAATGTTGGCTATTGAATGACACAGTGAAAGGAAATCAACATGTGAATGCTTTAAACTACATGAAATGTGCAATTAAATACAAATTAATGAACTCTAGGAATGCAAATGATCAAATATAATGTTCTATGAAATAAAAATGATAGAAAGAATGATAAATATGCAAAGGAAGAACTTAAGAAATGTAAACTAGCACTCGAAGTTGCCCCCAAGTAATCTGCAAGCAAGATCATACATCAATCAACAAAATCATACAAAAACAACAAGATCATAACCTCCGATCACAAAATCGTATGCTCCAATCACTGATCGTATCCTTCGATCCTACACAAAATAGAAAAAATGCATAGGCATAATGCAAAAATTGTAGCTATTTGAATGCAAAAATTATGTCAATGTGTCAGGAGGAATTCGAGGCAAGGAGTGTTTGATTAAATAGGCCCCAATAATAAGTAAAAATAGGCTGAAAACAAATTTGATTGCAACTTCTTCCAATCTGGGACTGATCGATCGATCGGATCCCGTAACTACCGCATGGTTGCATAGGTAAAGATAAAACATGTTATACCAAATTTATCACTTAGCTAAACTAAGTAGTTTATGTACGTACGATTAGGAATCGTATCATACGATTGATGATCGTATCGTACGATCAGGGATCGTACGATATGTTTGGGGATCGTATCATATTATCACATCTAGATTGACTCCAATCTTGCTAGGAGGGTACAAAAATTGAGGCAATCAGCTGCAAAGTTATTTTAGTTTGCTTTTTGGATATTTTTGTTTTTTATGCAATTTATTATGTGTCAATTTTAGGGTGCTATATTTTGCCCCCTCTGTAGTATATGTTTGAAAAAAAAATGCATTAAAGAAAATAATTGCACACTTTACGAGAAAACAATAATTACTTACAAATTTATTTTGATGGTTTCAAGTTTTAATGTAGGTTATTTTAAGGTATGATACCCCCTTCGATTTTTTACGCCAAATTATGTGTTTGGGTAAAAACTCAAAAAAAATTGTTTTGAGGGTAAAATGAATAAAAACAAGAAAAAGAGAGTTAAACTTAATTCATTTGCTTTTCACCATTTTTCATTTTAGAGCTCTGGAGAAAACTATGGCAGAGGTTCCCCATTGCACTGATTTGGTTTGAGTAGGAGATGGAGCACTCCGGGTAAGTATTTCTCACTTTTTTAACTTAGATTTTTCATATTTTCACTTTTAATTTGAATTAATTTTTTATTTTTAGGGCACGCCTACCGTCGCATGGCCCTAATTACAAAATCATAACAATTTCGTAAAATCATAGTGATTTCACGATATCGTATGATACAATATCAATAAAATCGATCTGATTTCATGATATTGTATCATATGATATCACAAAATCGATCTGATCAAGGTAAATATCAGACCGATTTTGGCGATATTGTAGAGTACGATATCATAAAATCAATACGATATCGCTCGATCGATATGATATCATACTTTTAATATGATTTTAACAATTTGATATGATTTAGCAATTTATTATGATTTACTTATTACAATTTTATCATTTTGCTATTTTTGATAGATGGCGGAGCTAAACAATCAAGAGTGGAGATATGCCACTCTCTAGGCATATTTGGCCACTCTCTTAGATGTTGAGAGAACATGCTTAGAGGTAGTAGGGTTGATACATGTGGTAGAGATGCCATATATCCCTATAGGCATGAGGGCATTGACGAATTTGGTAGAGAGGTGGTATCTAGAGTTGTTTTGCTTTAGATTACTGATAGGGGATATGACTCCCACACTAGAGGACGTTTGGAGGATCTTGAGGCTACCATTGAGGGAGGCTAGCATAGTTGCATCTGGCAACCAAGGCTAGGCACTGAGGAGGTTGATAGGGTACCCTAGCTTCATTATGATGAAGGGTGGGGTTATCATTTACAAGCTCGAGGAGATAGAGGGAATCTCCCATTTGATAGTTTTACTGAGTGGTGTTGTGGTAGGTCTGGTATTGAGCCATCTCAACGAAATCCACTTACCTTGGATGCTGGAAGAGGTGATCTGCAATATGCATAATCAGAGCATACAATTTTTTTGGGGTCCCTTCTTTCTCTGTAGGCTCTACAATTTTTTTCATAGGGTGGTCTACAAGGGAGGGAAGAGATTGATACTTACATCATTTCTACAAGTGTGATGCTGGGAGCATATAGCTATCCGGTGACCTACAAGACTTCCTCTAGTTTGGGTAGTATATGGTCATCCTAGGGTAGAGGATGATAGACCAAGGATCTACTACTAGCCCCTACAGAGAGGATGCCAGGGATGGATTGGCCTCGATGTAGCGAGGCAAGTTTTTTATGAGCTATTGATAGAGGATATCACATGGAGACCTTGGAAGGCAATACCAGGATGGGGGGAGGATGCATTTGAGCTAGCTCACATCAGGTGAACTATATGACTATAGATGGATTAGGGGGAGCTAGAGTTTTAATATTTTTATCAGGTACACCGACAGTTCAAGCTACAGTAGGACATTCCTAGATATAGGAATGTCACATATTCTAGAGTTACTTGGGACCACACCACCATCAGTGGGGCTCCCAATATGTTAGATTTTTTGGATCCTGCACCAGATGATGAGCCAGTATAGATGGTAGATAGAGAAAATTTTGGGGTGATCGACAAATATCATCAGTGGTTTACGATGATCTACCCTACTAGATTGACCTAATCGAGGAGTTCCATAGAGTAGGTCACTGATCAAGTTAGACAGTGGTGCTCATCTGGTCAAAAATCAAGGATGTAGGCACCCCCTAGGTGATAGGGTCATCTCACTAGGGGTGGACATTGGCCTCCACTAAGATGGGAGAGACTATCTAGGGGAGAGAGGGAGGAGAGGAAAGCCTATTTTTAGTATATGACAGACTATAAAGCAAAGGAGGAGCATGTAGCATCTCCTTAGTGGGGTGATGTACCTGAGATGCCCGATAAGGCCAAAAGGATTATGGAGGGGAAGAGTAGTGATATGGATTCTCTAGGAGCAAAGGTTACTAGGATGATAGAGGAGAATGCCTCCCAAAAGACTAAAATTGAGTCTTCAAATGCATAGGATATGGGTCTGAGGAGTAGGATATAGGCTCTAGAGACAGAGCTTGCATAGGTGCAAACTCAAGTATAAGTAGGAGAGGGAACTAGGAATCCAGCTCCTACACCTTCTCAGTTAGTGAGCTCAAGGAGGAGAGACTCAGGGAGAGCATTTACTCAAGCACTTCAATTGGTAGGTTTTTATTAGGCTCTATATCATGTAGTAGTGTTCATGAAGTAGAGGTAGCCAGAGCCTTTGATTCTTGACATGCCTAAGAATTTGAGTCAATATAGATATCGATCGAATACCTAGATGGCTAATACTATATGTGTAGGAGGGTTATGAGCACCATGACCTCCTAGTGGAGATGTTGATGTTGCAAGATCTAAAGGCTCGAGAGGAGTCTAGGGTAGGCTCACTTAGACATATTTTTGTATTATATATCCTTATTGACTGAGTATGCCAATTTTTGAGGATTGTGGCATACCAGTCTAACTCTATTTTGTACATGGATTTTTGAGATATATATATAAACCTTTTTATCTTATGTAACTTTATATGATTTGATTGCATTTTATTTGAATTTTTATGATGGTTAAATTTCTTATAAGCTTTTGATTTTAAGTGTTTTGATCATGCTTAAAATGAAAAATGATTTTAAATTTTTGTAGATGTGTTTTTGATTTTTTTTTTTTGTAAAATGATGAAATAAATGGATCACCAATGTTCCTCGAGGGATGTTGTGCTGTTATATGACCGTTGGTGGAGATCAGTGCTCGCTAGGTCATGAAGCAAATCCTATTGTGAGTAATTTTGTATTGTTACTAATATGAGTGTTTTTGTGATGCTCAAGTATAGTCTTGAGGCTTTATAATGATAGAAGAAGATGTTTGATTTTGTTTTTGAGAAATTTTGATTTTGAAAAAATATTTTGATGAATTTTATTGTTTGTGAAAATAATGTGATTTAAGCATGAAAATTTGGGAGGGATGATTTGCGCTATGCATAGAATTCTTAGTATGAAAAGTTTGAGGACAATAGTTACTAAGAATTATACCATCATCGCGAAGTCAAAAATGCAATGCATGATAATATGAATTTGTTTTATTCTTTAAGATATAGGTTGATATGTAGAAAATTATTTGTATCACATATTGGAGAAGATTAATAACTATGGAATGTTTTAGACCTAAACATTGAGAAATATGACTTGCGCTAGGCATAGAATTCCTAGTGTGAAATTTTGAGAAGAATAATTCCTAGGAATTATACCATCATCGCGAAGTCATGAATACAATGCATGATAAATGTTTTTCTACTACAAGTTATTTTTTAAATAAATTATTTTGGAATATTTTGAAGACTTTTGAAATATAAATTATGAACTAATGTTTAACAAATTTCACAGGAATATTTTAATGTATTTCTAAGACAAAATCAAATTTATCAAGAACCAATGTATGATAAGTGAGTTAATTATCCATCTTGATTTTACACAATGATAAAAAATTTCTCAAGGATCAAATATGTGTGCTTGTGAAATTAATTTACCTATTTTGAGTAAGGTAGTGATACAAGAAAACTTTTATGAACCAATGTGTGTGCAAGTGAAATATTCATTAACCATAATTTTGTGCATGCCATTGTACCGAACTACTATGTAATTCAAGTTACCAAAAGCTAGCTAATCCACAAGTGGACATTGGTATGTACAAAATAAGGTCTCTAATGTGACAGACATGTCACCACATGAAAGGAATTACCCAAGGTCAAGCGGGTTGGGTATAAACCACCTGTTATGGGACTTACCTCATGGATTTCAAATAACTGAGGAATTCTAGGGATTCAAGCTCACTACCCCCTTCTTTTCTTTTGATTTTTGGAATAGGGGTTTCTTGTCCATTTTTTAACAAGGGAATTTTATTGCTTTTGCTTTTTGTTTTTCTTTTTATTTTTATTTTGGGATACTTGCCCAGATTAGACGTGATGCAAGCAATTTTATTTAGGTAGGGGGAGAGCTTGTCCTTTTGCCAATTATAAGTATTCTAGACCATGCACATAATAGGATATCAAGGGAAAATTTTCGCTTAAGGAACTAAGACTATTATGTAGTATCCAATTTTGAATTTTACAAAAAATCATTTAATATGTGAGAATGTGTTCTTGGTTCAATAAGTAGCAAGATCATTTCCCAAAACTCAAAATTTACTTAATGAAGTAATAGTGCTTTTCAATGCAAGAGATATTTATAATCAAAGTAATAAAATCAAAATTATTAAAGATGTAAAGTAAGTGCATGGTTCAAGATAACTTTTGAATTTATCTAAAATACAATAAAATATAAATTGAATTTTAGAAAACAATACCTCTTAAAGCAAAGAATGAGAACTTAATAATTTGAAATATTTTTGGAAATTTTTATGTTTTCTTGATTTTTTTTGTTTGTTTTGATATAATTATTGCAAACTAAAGGATAAAAACAAGTTATTTACAATTATATACATAAATGATTTTTTTTATGCATAATATCTTTTGAGATGCATGATATTCATTGGCTCCTTAAGCTATTTTCATTACAAGGTAGCCAAACCATATGCACCTAATCAAAATTTAGCAGTTATGACAAATGGTCCAAGCCAATTATGTTGGTGCATTTTAAACATTTTCTAGCATTTGTATTTTTTTATTTTCTTTAAGCACTAAATAACCAATTTCAAAAGATCGACGATGAACTTTCTTGGCATATGATATTTTGAGTTTGTCTTGGTAAGAGCGAAGATGCTCTAGAGCATGAATACATTTCTCATCTAGAAGTTCCAACAAACTTAATCCGCCAGCACGATATTCATCCCATACTTGAGCATCTTGAAGTAGAAGGGCTAAAGAAGGAACTTATAACTCAAATGGAAAAACTGCTTTAGCTCCATAGACCAAGACAAAATGTGAGGTGCTTGTAGGAGTACAAACACTAGTTTAATAAGCCCGCAAGGCGGGATATAATTGCATGTGCCAATAACATCCTGATTTATTAACCAATATTTTTAGGATTTTAATTAAATTTTTATTAGATGCTTCAACTTGGCCATTTCCTTGAGAATAGTAAGGAGTAGACCAACGATATTAATTTTTATATTTTTGACATAATTTTTTAACATCTTTGTTCTTAAAACATGTTCCATTATCTAATATGAGATTAGATGGAATTCCAAATCTAAAAATAATTTGATTAAAAATAATTTTGGAAACTTAAACTCCTTTGCAAGAAGTTAATGACATAGCTTCCACCCACTTAGTAAAATATTGTGTTTTTATTATAAATTTATGACCATCAGAAGAAACAAGATTAATTTTACCAATAATATCTAAACTCCATTTAGAAAAGGGCCAAGGAGAAGAAATAGCTTGAAGTTCCTGAGCAAGAGCATGAAAAAGGTCTGCATGCCTTTGACACTTATCACAATGACACACATAATCATTAGCATCCTTTTCCATGGTAGGCCAAAAATATCCCATTCGAAGGAGTTTCTCAGCAATGGCACTCCCACTAAAGTGTCCTCCATAAGATCCATCATGGGCTTCACTTAGGGCTTTCTTAGACTCTTCTAGGTTAAGACATCTTAATAGGATACCTTCAAAAGACCTCTTATATAAGATAGTGCCAATAATTACAAAGTGAACAGCCTGCTTACATAACAGTTGGAATTGGTTTCTATCTAATCCTTCTAGGAAGGATCCATTTTGGATAAAAATAAAAATATATAAATATACCAAGTTTTGGGGTTGTCTCATTAATAAAAAATACATATAATGGCTCTAAATATGACTTATCATAAGCTGGTTCTTGTAGTTGGTGAATAATGATAGTAGCATACTCATCATCCAACTCCAAAGGTAAGAAAGAAGCAACAGCATCCATGTCATCAATGACACAGTTTCTAGTGTGAGGGATGGCTTCTAAAGTTACTTTCTCAAACAATGAAATAAGTTTAATAATATACTCCTTATAAGGGTGGAGCTTCTCATCTTATGTCTGATAAGCTTCGTTAATTTGATTTATCACAAGCTGAGAATATCCAAAGACTAATAAAAATTTAATTTTTAAGGCTAAATTAGCTCGTAATCGAAGTATTAAAGCCTCATACTCTGCAGTATTATTAATACAAGCAAATTGTAACTTAAAAGACAAAGGGATATGGTTATTTTATGGATATATTAATATAATACCAAAACCTACACCACTCATGCATCTAGCTCCATCAAAAAACAAATACCATGACTCAGAGGGATCTTCTTCTAAGTTAAGGCACTCATCAGGAAATTCTATAATCATAGGATGAGTAGACTCTAAAGGTGCAACAGCTAACTTATCAGCTATAACTTGGCATTTAATAGATTTTTGGCCAATAAATGTGATGTCAAACTCACTTATAGAAAGAACCCACTTAGTTGTGCATCCTAACAAGTAAGGCCTACTAATCAAGTATCTTAATGGATCAAATTTAGCTATAACAAATGTTTTCTAACTAAGCATATAATGATGCAACTTTTGCGTAGAAAATACAACTGCCAAGAAAAGCTTTTCTAATGGTGTATATCTAGTTTCATAGCTTATTAATGTTCTAATTATATAATATGTGGCTCACTCTTTCTTTTGATCATCAATTTGAGCCAACATAGCTCCAAGTGTAAGTTCTGAAGCAAAAATATATAAAATAAAAGGACAATCAGGTCTAGGCGAAACCAGCACTGGAGGATTAACAAAATACTATTTAAGATTTTCAAATGCTTCTTTATGTTCATCATCCCATTTAAATTGAATATTTTTCTTAAGTAGCTTAAGAAAAGGTGTTGTTTTATCTACCAACTTATCAATGAAGCGAGCAATTTAACTTGTAAACTTCTTAATTATGATATGTTTTTAGGTGGTGGCATATCAAGGATAGCCTTAATTTTAAGGGGATATATTTCTATGCCCCATAGAGAAATAATAACTCCCAACAATTTTCCATATTTAACTCCAAATACACATTTGTATGGATTTAGGCGAATCTTAAATTCTCTCAGATTATCATACACTTTTCTTAAATCATTGAGATGCTCTTCTTCTAGAGTTGAACGAGCTATAATATTATCTACATAATCATGTAAAATTTCATACATCATATCATGAAATATGTATGTCATAACTCTTTGATATGTTTCTCCTATATTTTTAAACCAAAAGATATTACTTTCCAACAAAATGTACCCCATGGTGTAATAAAATTTGTTTTGGGTTGATATTCAGGAGCTATTCTAATTTGGTTGTATCCTGAAAATCCATCCATGAGGGATAACATCCTGTTCCCAACTGTAAAATCTATTATTTGATCCATATTAGGTAGAAGAAAATCATCCTTAGGGCATGCTTCATTAACGTCTCTAAAATTAGTACAAACCCTAACTTTAGTGGATTATTTTTTGGCTACTGGAACAACATTTGATATCATCAATAGCTTGGACAAAATCTACATTCAAAATTTTTTCTATTTCACTTTTAACTAGTAGTGCTACTTTGGGGTGCATCTTTCTAAGCTTTTATTTTACAGATTTTGCATTAGGGTGCACTATTAGGTGGTGCATAACCACAGAAGGATCTAGCCCTGGCATATATGTGTATGTCCAAGCACAAAAATTAGTATATTTTGTGAGGAATGCAATGTATTCTTTTTGTCTTTACTCACTTAATTTTGCTCCAATTTTAATCATGTGAGGATTTTCCTCTGTACCAATGTTAAATTTTAATACATTTTCTACATCAATGTTTAATTCTCTTTCAAATTTGGGTGGTGCGGGTGATACCCCCATTTATTGTAATTATTATAAGGTTAGCTTAGCTAACTCTTCTTGAGGGGTAGTTGCTTCAATGTGGGCTACACATGGCATAGACCCATCAAAGAAGAATTTATTCCTTAAAAATTCATCAAAAGAAATATCATGAATAATATCTCCCTCTAATTACTCATATGGTTCAGTAATCATTTCTGGGTATGCTATTGATAACATATTACAAGAAAATATCCTTATATTTGGCTTAAAAAATTCTTTTTGTGCTAAATATTCTTGATATATTATAAGTTGATCATCATCCTCAAATTGGAATGGTTGAGTTTTTGTAGGAATGTAACCAATACCGCATTGGTCAGGCCATTCCTCAACTTCTAGAGGTTCATGCATTCCATTTTCAATATTTCCTAAACCTTTACCTCTATATCCCATGCCACACATCATTTATTTTGATTTTATATATCCATTAGAAAAGTAACATTTAGCAAAACCATTTTGATAAATTGTGACACACAATATTAATTTTTCCATAGTCATACCCTGCATAGACAAAGGCACAACTCTCAAAATTATAGATACTTCCCGACTTTCATGGCAAGCCCATCGTTCAGGGAGATGGTGGTAACTTAGTTAGCACTAGGGAATCTTGAGTGGTAAAATTATTATTTTATTTTGAAGTTGTGAGTATTAAATATAAATCCGGTAATACTTCATCTAAAGTAGGATATGAAGTAGAGTGACTATCTTATTTAGTTGTATATTTAGATGGTGTAGTTTTAGATGTTGATGATGAAGGTGTATTAGGATGTGTTGAATACATGGCAGGACAAGATGGAACTCCTATTGGTTCTGCCATAACACACATGTCAAATGGTCTAGGATCACCATGTATAGTAACTAGTTGATTTTTAAACTCAAATTTAACACACTGATGTAATGTATAGGGTATTGCTTGCATTGCATTAATCCAAGGTCAACCCAAAATTATGTTGTACGATGCAAGACAATGTACAACAAACATGGTGGTATCCAAAATTCTTGCACCAACTTGCAATGGAATAGATAACACCCACATGTTTCTTGAGTTTCATCATTAAATGCTTTAATAATCATTTTGGTTATTTTTAAATCCAAATATTTGTAAAAATTCATATGTGCATATGTTTAATGATGATCCATTATCAATTAAAACTCTTTTGACACCTACATACCCAATTAATGTTATGATGTATAGAGGATTATCTCTATACATGCTTTGAGGAGGAATGTCCTTATCTGAAAAATCTATGTAATTTGTTCCATTAGAGCTTACATCATTAACCAAAGCATCAGGTTCTATATTTTGTGGTACCATCATTTTACTTAAGGTACTCATTGATTCTTCTCTATGAATAGATGAAGTTCTCAAAATATCCAAAAGAGAGATTCTAGATGTGATATTTGCTAGTTGTTCATTAATATCATAAGGAGGTTTCTGTTGTGAACTTGATATATTATTTCCTTTTGTAGGTACCTTTAATACAAATGGAGCTGATTTATCATTTTGAGTTTGATTTTGTGTTTGAGAATTTTTATTTTGGATTTGTTTTCTAGTAATGGCTCTAATAGTACCCACAATATTATTATATCTTAAATATCCAAAATGAGGTCTAATATTTTTTGCTTGTTCATTTGTAAGTAGTTGTTGAGATGATGGTCTAATAGTCATTATTCTAGGTAATGGTTCTTCTAGAACTAATGACACTGTAATGGGAGTAACTTGATCTGATTCATATCCTGAATTGTTTGAGGTAATGTCTAGTTCACTTCCTATTTCACTTTCTATGTCACTTTTAATATCTTCTGAAGATGAATATTGAAAATATTGTATTGGTCTAGTTGTGACCACAAATAAAGTAGGTACATAGGAATTTTACAAATCTTGTTGTGGCATAAAGGTACTAATTTTTACCACATATCTAGTTGGATGAGGAACATTGTGATGTTGTACTTGATTTATTGCATCTTTACCATGCTTGGGTAAAGGATGTTGAAATATATCTAGGTTTTGATTGAAATTTTGATTTGTTTGTTTTTTGGTATTTTTTTGAGTATTATTGTTTGTAGAAAATTTTTGTACTTTGATTTTACTTTTGTCAATAAAATATTGTATCATATGCTTTAACGTTTTACAAGAATTTGTAGAATCTCCATCTACTTAGTGAAAATTACAATGTAAATCAACCCTATATCTGACTACAGTAGTGTTTGGTTGTCTTAACTTAGGTAAAACTATCAAGCCTTGTTCCAATAGTTGAGGTAAAATCATAGTTAAGGGTTGATTTAATCTTGTAAATTATCTTGGTGGTTTATTAGGGACTTTCAATATGAATTTCTTTACAGTTTTAGCAAGGTTAACATTTGGGTTGTTTATGCTATCAGTAACTCCATCACCCACTACTTTCTTATTCTTATATTGGTTCTTAGAAGTTTTGTCCTCATATTTCTTCTTAAATTGTCTTCTTCTTATGAGGGCATATTCTACCCTCCTAGCTATATCAATGGCTTGATCAAATGAGGTTACTGTAGTAGTAGTAGAAATCTCATAAGATAGTTGTTCATGCAAATTACCAATAAATATGTCCAAAATTTCACGATGAGGTAATGCAAAATGTAGCTTACCTAAAAGTTGTCTCCACTTAGTCAATAATTCATAAAAACTCTCATATTTACCTTGTTTCAAATTGTATAAATCCTTGATAGTCACATGCCTCTCTATATAGGCACTAAATTGGTGGACAAACATCTATGTTGTCTCTTCAAAATTTCTTAAAGAATTTGTGGGAAGTTGATAATACGATTCTAGAGCCATACCTCCAAGACTTTTAGGAAAACATTTTAGCAACAACAAGTCATCATGATAAATATCATGACATGCTATCCTAAACATGCAAAGATTCTCAATAGGATCTTCGGTTCCTTTATATATCGGGAGGACAGGCATAGGGAAATATTTTGGGTATGGTTGGGCGACCACAATAGGATCCAATGGTTGGCTACACATCTCTCTATAACTATATGAGGTATGGTAGGGATCCATTTGATCTAGTCGTGAATATAAATGTTTAACTATGTCTTCAAGGCCTTGTGATTGTCCATCAAACTGATTTTGTTGTACCATGTTGTTGTATCTTTGATAAGTTGATGTTGTTGTATAATGATTTCCAACTGAAATACTGTTGTGTAAAGTTTTTTTGGGAACACTATTATGAAGTTGATATGGAATTGTGTTTTGTTGAATTTACTGTTGATAATTGGTATTTTGCACTTGTTTGGATTTTTTTTGCTTTGATACTTATTGATTAAGATCTTGAGATAATATGGAATAAAATGGTTGTTTTTGTTGTTTATGATATGTTTTGGTGTTGCTAGCAACAATTTTAGATGATTGTGCCATTGGTTTTTGAAAAAATTGATTTAAAGATATCATGTTTTGATTAGAGTGTCATGCTTGATCATTATCTTGGTCTATTGAATTCATGTATGATAATGTATTTGTATGTATCCAAAAATTAGCTGCTAAAGTTGATTCCATAGAAACTTCTCTTGAATTATCAATTTGCACTGTATGACTAAACTCTTCTATGTGATCTTTTATAAATTGGGTAAATTTTCCAATAGACTCAAATTTAACATTTCCTTTTTCATCTAATGTAGGTTCATCAGTATTTTCTATTTTGTTTTCTCCATTATCACCTTCATATTTTGAAAGTACATAATCTTCAATGAGTGCTCTATCCTCAATGTTTTCTTGGTCTTGTTCTCCCATATGATCAGGTTCTACTTGTTTTCCACTTCTTAATTTAGGCATTTTACCTTAGAATATTTTTGTCTTGCAGATATATATTATATATATGTGCTTAAATTTTTGGGGTATATATGTTATATATATACCTATACTATATTATATTTTTGGATTTTGTAGTTTTCTATATTTTTAGATTTTTTTGTTTGTTTTTAGATTTTGAAAATAGAGCAAACAAATAGAAACTATAATATGATATTATACTTTACTCTTCCTGAAAAAGTCTATAGATGTCATTAATGGGTTCAAGTTCTTCAAGTGTCATGTAGTTTTCTTCCTCAAACTAAAATTTGGATTTCAAAAATTTAACAAAGTGGTCTATGGTGATATTATCAACTTCAAGATATTGACCATAAAATTAGATTTCATGACAATATTCACGATAATGTACTGCCGTAGGAGTTCTAAAAAATCTAGTCCTATTGTTCAAAACTATTTCTTGATCCTCTACATGTGCTAAGAACTTGTGTACTGTTATAGCATTCTCAAGGTAGTCATCAAAGGTGTAAAATTTTGAAGATATGCTAGCTCATTTATTTGTCAACCAACTCTCACATGCCCTTCAAATATCTGAGTAGTGAGAAGTGGTGTTAGGATCTAGGATTCTAGTTAGATCAAACCTAATAATTTGATTAAGTCTTGGTTCGTAGAATTTTATGATATCTAATCTTCTCCAAAGCTCATTCCATTGTTCCTAAGATGGTAAACTAGAGTTTTCAACTATTGAAGAAATTTCTTGTGTCGATAAAAATGGCTTAAAATTTATGAGCATAAATCTTCTAATATTGTGATATAGCATTTATGAAATTCACTAAAAGTATGCAAATTTGACTAATGAATTTGTTTGATTTTTTATTTTGTTTTATTTTATGTTTTATAATTTTTATGGTTTTATATTTTTATGAATCATAAATATGCCTAATGTTTTTCAAGTCGGGTTCACCAAAGAATGTAGGCCTAAAATTCTTGCACTCCTTTCCCTCAGGCTGATGGATTCGTACCTAGAAGGGGAATGGAAGAATTATAGATCTACACCTCAAAGAGAGACAATTGAGTTTGCGTCTTCTTTGGTGATTTTTTGATGAATTCTTTAGGGTTCACTAGGAGATATTTTATGGCAGTTTCAATGCCTAGGTTTTGGAGTTTGTTTTGATGTGTTTATTTTAGAAAATCACACATACACCTATTTTTTGCCAATATGCAACTATTCTAACCTATATGCAATTTTTATTCAGATGAAAAAAACAAACAACATAAATAGAGCTTTAAATAAACAATGCAATGCTTAAAAAGTGATTAGAAACTCTGACTTGTATTTGGAATTCTGAATAATATTATGATTTTTTATTGTAGATAAGATCATATGTAGTAGGGCAAGATCATACGCAAAAGATTCAATATCATATTACGATTTGCAAGATCGTATTATGATATCAATATCGTTACCGATCAGGGATCGACAGTTTCGATTTTGATAAAACCTATAGTTTCATGGGTATAGTGCAGAAAATAAAAAATGAGAAATGCTACTAATCCTTTTAAGCATGAATTAGATTAAATTTCAGCTATTGAATGACACAATGAAAGAAATCAACATATGAATGCTTTAAACTATATGAAATGTGCAATTAAATGCAAATTGGTGAACTCCAAGAATATAGATGATCAAATATAATGTTGTATGAAATGAAATGATAGACATAATGATAAATATGCAAAATAACTTAAGAAATTTAAACCAACACTCGGGGTTGCTCCCAAGTGATCTGCAAGTAATATCATACATCAATCAGCAAAATCATACAAAAATAGCAAGATCGTATCCTATAATCACAAAATTGTATGCTTTGATCACCGATCGTATCCTACGATCCTAGACAAAACAAAAAAAAAATATGTTGAGGAGAAATTGTAGTGATTTGAATGTAAAAATTATGTCAATGCATGAGGAGAAATTCGAGGCAAGGAGTGCCTAATTAAATAGGCTATAGTAAGAAGTAAAAATAGGCTGAAAATAAATTTGGTTGCAACTCCTTCCAAGCTGGGACTGATCGATGGATCCGATCTCGTAACTATTGTACGGTTGCACAGGTAAAGATAAACTAATAAATAGGAGT
Source organism: Wollemia nobilis (assembly GCA_028583015.1). Lineage (NCBI taxonomy): Eukaryota > Viridiplantae > Streptophyta > Pinopsida > Araucariales > Araucariaceae > Wollemia > Wollemia nobilis. The sequence goes on from JAQPPZ010001493.1 coordinate 17,394,693, forward strand.
CGTTATAACTAATTTTTTGCTTAGCTGAACTGATAATTTTCTATTTTTGAATAAGATCATACGTACGATCAAGGATCATATCGTACGATCAGGGATTGTACATACGATCGAGAATCGTAGCGTACGATCACATCTAGATTGACTTCGATCTCGCTAGGAGGGTACAAAAATCAATGCAATCAACTACAAAGTTATTTGAGTTTAATTTTTAGATATTTTTGTCTTTTATGCAATTTATTATGTGTCAATTTTAGAGTGCTAGATCAACTAATAAACCTATTTGTACCCAAATTGCTTACCTTAATAATCTCTATAGATGAAGGATTGCTAGATGATTAGACTCGCCTTATTGCTATATTTAACTAGATGGATTTGCAGCTATTCTTGGTTTTTCACAATAGCTCCTTAACTCACCAGTTCATAGCCTAGTAACTCCTCTATATTGTTGCTTTGAAATTTTAGTATGGTAGTTTTGATTCTCCTTCAAAATGCTCTCTATCGATCTAAAGTTCTATAGCTAGTAATATTGTACTAATTACTACTCTCTCACAGTTAATTTCTACATTGAAATGTTGTTCTTGAAACTCATAAATTTGGTAGGGACTTCCCCAAAATTACAACTAATTTTTCCTTCAAGAACCCTTCAATATTTTGAAGATTCAGCAAACCCTTATCTTTGAATGAGCCTTCTAGTCTTCAATGGTAATCTTCAAACCTTTCAGGTTTGGTAGTAAAGTTAGAATCCTTTCTTCTTGTTGAATTCTAACTTCGATCTCAGTCCTCTTATCAAGAATCTAAATATCTTGAGGTATTCAACAATCTCAACTAGAATTTGGCACTCCTTTCCAAGTTATTCTCCTTTTCGGATTGTTGTCAGATGGTGATAATTGTCCCAAATTCTACTTTATTAGTAACTTCTTGCTAGTATATTTCTCCAATGAGTTCTCCTAAGAACTCCTTTAATGGACTTCTCTAAATTTTGAACTAAGGCTCTCAAAGCCTTCTCCTTGTTTCTCCTTGAGACCTCACCAAGGTCTTCAATATCATAGCTTCTCTAGTCTTCCAAATGAGATATTTCCTTCAACCTTCTACTAAGGAAGTTTTGGCAATGAAATATTCTTCTCAGATCTCTATAAACTACTAATACTGGAATCTAGAACAGGACCTTTGCTGATTAAATTATAGGCTTGAATGGAGATCACCAACCTACAATATTCTAGAACTAGGAGTTTTGTAATTGGACCTTGTAAGGGTCTCTTAAGATTCTTCAAGGTGAAGTCTTTAATCTGCACTGAAGATCATCAATCTCCTATCTTCATCGAGACTCTTCACTGGAGTCTTCTTCTCTCCCTTGAATTTATAGCAAGGTTTCTATGGCATTTTCTTCTTCTACACTCCACAAGTTTCGATCTTCAATGAAGTCCACCAATATCCTATATCCTTCTAGGATCGTATCTAGAGTCTTCTTCTTCCTTGAGTCTGTAATAAGGCTACAATGGCATTTTCTTCTTTTTTGTAATGTGCAGGTTCACAGCTCTTGTAATGGAACCTTTTTTTAGGTCACTAAAATCTTCAGTATTCTACTTGTTATTGCAAGTGTTGGAATGATTTATGAATATCTTCTTCCTAACTCTATTTTAGGAAGATTACCAACTTTCTTTGAATCTCCTTTTCTTGCAATAATATGTTAGAAACTGGAATGGAAGAATTTATAATTCTAGAGATAATGAAATTCACTAGTTGATTTGTCAAACTAGTGGAATTTATGTTGAATCCTATTATTCACAAGTTTTTATATAACTCTGTGGAAAGACTCTAGCCAAATGTAATCTCAAAAATTTTGGGACCGAGATTTCTAGATTTCTCTGTCTCTCTTGCAATGACATACAATGGCAGATCTAATTTGCAAATATGGAGCAAATTTCGTAGTGGTTGTTCCTATTCCTATTGATCTACCATATGCTCTGATACCACTATTAGATTTTTATAGGATGTATTACAACTACAATATGTAGGATAACTAATCTAAGATAACTATAAAACCAATGGCACAATAATATGTAGGAAAATAAGAAAATGAACATCTACAAATAACTTAGAAATATACCATTAATGAGAGTGATGAAAATAGTACAATGTTATATAATGGAGTACATGAACAATCCATAAAAGTATATAAAAGAACTATATTGTACCTTACTACACACATACACTGTGTACTACACACTGTGTAGTTACTATATCACTCTCTCCTACATCTCTTGTTTACAAACTACCTATGATGAATTTATATAGAAATATATATTGCTTGGAATTTACTCTATCTAGGACTCATGTACATGTGGACTACATGCACATTGAAACTTCTACATTTATTATAATACTTGAAGTAACTACCTAACTTTACTTTGAAGTAAACTCCTACTCTAGATATGTACCAAAGGTGGTACATTTACATGACCCAATGATGTAATATACTCTAACAAATGAGGATGGAAGAGTAGTCTTTCAATGCATAGCTTATATGACCTATTTCTTATAGAAGCATAGAATAATCATATAGGATTCACTCATGGACCATCCCCACTAACCAAAATCCAACCCCTTGCTAATAAATAAACTGAGAACAATAACTTTATTGATCTACTTATTAAATCATGATTACATGCTCTAATAGAGCTTTGGAGAAAAATGGAAAATGCTACAATGGTGTTGCCACATAATAACAAACAAACCATAATAATAGTCTTAGATCCTAAAAAATAGCACACCTAATCCTAAGTGTTTGCAAAAAACTAAACATGTACTTTTGTCAATATTGACCAATTATTCTAGCTCAATATTCTAACCAAAATACTAAATATTAAGTACTAGAAACTAGGAATTAGGACTTTAGGAATAATTCCAACATTCTCCCCCTTGATGCGAAAGGAACTCATTCCAAGAGTTCTTAAGCATCACAAACTAAAAATATATATTCTTTTTCGCTTATTCCAATTACTTTGAAGAAAATCCTCAAAGCCAAAAAATGTGACACACTTATCATGCCACTCATCATGTTTTCGCTTTCCATGTGGGCTAGTCTCCATGTCTTTTGCTTTCTCCTTGAAGTCATTTGGATGAACAACTCCCCCTTCAACAAAAGTCTTTTGTAATGGCATTCGAACAATGCCAATAGCAATGGTTCTTAACAACCATTCTAGCTCATCTTTTCCTACATTCATTCTATGGTCTTCAAACCATATTTCAGCTTCTAATACTCCTCCTAAGTATTTACAATTCATCATATCATGTAGATGGTTTTACCATATTACAATTTCACATACCTCTACACAAATTTTCAAACAAAATATAGCTATGCAGTAGCTAGTTATAAATGTAATAAACAATTGTTGCTCCTCACACATGTGTTCTCTCTTTGTTACAATACATTATTCCTTCTCCCAAGGAATTTTGAACACATCATTTGGATCCATGTGATCCAAAATCCCAATATTTGTCTTCACTCCAAGAAGACTCTTCTTCAAGGTTGTCTCCATGAGACCATCTTCAAATCTGATTTTGCTTTTGAATGATGCCTTGCTAAGGCATTATTCCTATTCCTCATACACAAGAGGATTTCCAAATCTATTTTCAAAACATCTAATCAAATCATTAGTATCAAATAACAAGTATTTATCACCTCCAATGGTGATTCCTTGAGTAGATGTCCATATTCTTTCTTTTCTTGTTTCTTCACAAGCAACCCTTTCTCTATCCATTTCAAGATACCTCCATGGTACCCCTTCATACAATGTTACCTCTCCAAGATAACTCTCATTTTTCAATTTGGTCACTCCATGTGAGTGAATTTCTTCATAGTCTATTGAAGGATCCATTGCCATCACAACATGAAACTCATCAATGACTATCTCACCATTTTCTATCTCCTCTTTGAGATAGTCTTCTTCATTGAGCATGGAGCTTATAGCTCTCATATCCTCTTCATAAATCTATTCATGTGGATCATTATCCCACATCACTTTTTCATCATTTACTCCATATGAGTGAGTTTCACAATTTTCCTCTACTCTATGTGAGTAGTTTTCAGCCATACAACACTCCATCATGAGTGTTTTTCTTTCATTTTCATTAATTAAATCTGAACTTTCATCCCAAATTGGACTCCTATCAAAGACCTTCTCATTAACTTCACCACAATAAAAAATACTATCACCAAAATCATCAATATCATGCAAATCAGAAATAAAAAAATTATTTTTAGCATCAAAACCAGCCAAAACATGACTGAATTTATCTTCATCAATCGATGATTTCCCCATTTTTGGAGGTTCTCCAACTTCATAAATTTCTTCCCCCTTTGGAGAAACTTCAAAACTTGCAAAATCTCTCCCAAAAACCTCTACTTCACAACCTTCTTCTTGTGCCTCTTCCATGAAGCACTTAGCAAACATATCTTCAAACTCTTCAATCTTTGGAACAGCGGTACTATGGGATTCTCTCTCCCATTATTCTTCAATATTTTGTTTATCATTGCACTCCTCATGTGCTTCTTCAAACTCTGGAACAACCCTGCACTCTTCTTCATCTTCTTCATTATTCTCTTTTCCTCTACATGAAGCAAATCCTCTCTTGAATCCTCTTCCTTTGGAAGTATACACTCCTCTTTTCTTGAGGTTCTTCTCATAGACTTCCCAATTCTCTTCCTGCAAATAAACATCTTCACAGGGATTCACACAAACTTCTTTTCTGCAGATCTACACACATAGATCTTCACAAAAATCATAAAACAAGGGTTCATATTCCTTGTTTTCTTCATGGGTGAATTCATTCTCACAATTTCCTACTGAATTCACATACCCAATATCATGTATATTGTATTCCAAATCATTACAACCTACTGCAAAATGCTTTCTAGCATTCTCAAATTCAATCTTCTCTACTTCAAAACAATCATTCAATATTCTCTAAATATCAAAAGTTGTTCTACAACTTTCAATCAAATAAAAGACATTAGCTTTTATACCTTTCCTCATTTCAATGAGTGCCTTGCAATTTAGATGTTGTTTATATTTCTTCTTCATCCTTTCTTCTCCTTTAGTGTGTAGCTCCAATCTGCTGGTTTTGCATATCCAAATTCAACAATATCCCAAAGATCTAGGCACATCAAATATGTTTTCATTTTCACTTTCCAAATCTGGAAGTTATCTCCTTCAAACCTTGGAACTACAAGACCATAATTGTTAGCCATTATAGCCAGAGCAATTACAAGAATAAAAAGCTTACTGTGCAAGCTTTTTCATAGGAGCCGTTATTATCTCCTTGTGCACAGGCTTTTCATAGAACTCTGCACACACCACCTCCATCACAATATACACACATAATCTTACTCACTATATTCATGAGGTATTATCCTCTCAAACACAACAATTATTTAATCATATCAATCTGGTTCCTTCCTCTAAAATTTACACAACACAGGTGTGGTGCGGGTGCAGATCTTCTCCTCACATTCCATCAAGATTATGAGTAACATGATCTTCAACAACAATAGTTTAAACAAACAAATTTTCCTCTCTATGTGGGATCTGAATGCTCTAAGTGAGCTCCGAATGCTCTACGCGATATTATTTACTAAAGGACATATATTTTTTTATATATCTCTAATCGTCAATATCTCTGCACTGCAAATCCCATTTAAACGTGCTACGATGTTGTTGAACAGCTGAATACGACTTTCTCCTATTGATCGATGGCATCACAAAAACTTATACTAGCAACATAAACTCCACGATAGTGTTACGATTGGGGTGCTAAAAATTAGAACAAGCCATACTTGCATACTAGCAAATCGCACATCTTTCATTACATGCGCAAAAATCCAAGAATTCATGCCTTCTATTTGCAGTACTTCGCGCTCCTTATGTGCAAAAATCCAACATATTATAGCAAAACAAACTTCATCTACAAGAAAAAAGATCGCACAGGAGCCAAATAACTCAATCTAATCACATTATCCTCAATTAATCACGTTCCTCGGTGACTCAGATCATCTCACACAGGAACCAATTGACATAACAATTTGTGGAGCATTCCTCCACGTAGCGTTTCTCCACACTGTCTTTTATTTGATTAAAAAAACACCATACACCATATGCGATTTTATTCTAAATCATGCCATGAGGATTATGTGCACATCATCGATGACCACGTTTCTCCTTGCTGCGATCACACTGATACCATATCATGTCGATGATAACTGTGCTACCAAATTTTAATTTATCTTCGTGTTGTAGGGATCTATGATTGGCGTCGATCGTCGCCAGCTAAAATGAGTTGGAATCCTATGGTGATTGTTGGACATTTTGAGTCCCTAAGCTAAAATGTTGTCATTTATGTCAAAAGGTTATTTGATGTCAAAAGGATCTATGATGGTATGCACTATGTTTTGTGAAAGTGCAAGGAAGGGTTTTTATCAAAACCAAGGTAGGCAAAATAAAAGGTTTAATTTAAAATCATGGATGGCAGATTTCAAATGGGTTTTTCTTAAAACCCAAGTTGACTTTTTGTTTCATCGAAAAAGGTGCCCCGATGATGGAGAAATTTAATTTTAAAGGTTTAGTTTAAATTTTAATTTATTTAAAATTTAAATTTAAATTTTAAAATTAAATAAAAAAATTTCTGCCATGTCTATCGATGTCATGAGGGTAGTTTTAAAAGCACCAATGTTTCCAAGTGAAAGAAAAGGCATATAAATATGCCGCCAATTTTTTAATCGATTATCCTTGCTCGTTGATAATCTTGCATGGTATATGCAAAGGAAAGAGCTTGTGTTTTGTTTCATGTGATGCAAAAAATGGTTAAAATCAGATAGCGACCACTTCTCAAATCACATTAGGTAGCATGGCCTAATGGTAGCTTGTATTGTGCAAATGTTTTGATAGCACAGAGATCGTGAGTTCGATTCCCGTGAGCATCATTTTAGCATTGTATTGGTTGAAGCATTGTTCGTTGTTTAAAAGCTTGTGGGCAAAAAGAAGAAGCATAAGAAGCACAAGGTGGAATATATTCCATATGGGAAGCTTATCCCACTTGGTGGGTGGAGGGAGTGCAAAGGCGCACTCACTGCAGATCTCAGGTTCGATTCACCTGAAATCCGTTTTCGCATGGTTTGTTGTTGTCGCATTCTTCGGAGCCAAAAAATATATATTTTATTTTCTAAGGTATGCACGTTGCCGAAATTTTTGGAGAATGAATAATTAATGTTTTAATTTTTCAAAGCTAATGTTTCAAGCACCGTTAGATTCCACGTTGCGCATCCGCCTCCAACCTTCGGCTTCTCACAGTTCCCTGCAACTTGGCTCTGATGCCATGTTAGATTCAGCGAACATGTGTTTATTGTATTGCAGGCATATAAAAAGATTACAAAGTGCCGGGAATAGAACACCGGCGTAACAGAGAAACAGATCTGTTACAACAGAGCCTAAATAATGAATGGAAACGAATAAGTACGCTAACATCCCCCTTTATTACATTATTTGGGTAATGTAATAACTAATAGCTATACTAACATCCCCTTACATTATTTTGCAATACAAAGTGAGTTGTGAAACAATTCAAATTTGACACGTCCAAGTGCCTTAGTGAAAATGTCTCGCAACTTGAGCATCGGTGGGAATGTGTCGAAGCTAAATTCGGTGCTTTGGAACTTCATCTCGAATGAAATGACATTGTGTGTCAATGTTCTTTGTTCTTTCATGATGCACTGGATTCTTGACGAGGTTCAGAACACCCTGATTGTCGCAAAACAAGTGTATTGGAGATTTTGATGGATGGTCCATACTTGTCAGAATGCGACGTAACCATATCACTTCGCACACGCCTTCACGTGCGGCGCAATATTCTCGCCTTTGTTGATGAAATAGCAACCACCTGTTGCTTCTGTCGTGCCAAGAGACAGGACCGGATCCCAGATGAAAAATGTATCCAAAAGTTGATTTGCGATCATCAAATGATCCGGCATAGTCAGAGTCCGTGTATCCTTGCAAGAAGAATTTGTTTTTCCTCTTGTATTCTAGGCCATATTCCATAGTACCACGGACATAGTGAAGAACACGTTTTGTTGCTTTCCAATGAGTGGTCTTAGGCTTCTGCATGAACCTCGAAAGATAGTTGATAGCAAATACGAGATCTGGCCTAGTATTGGTCAGATATATGAGACTCCCAATCAACTGTCAATAGATAGTACCATCTACCTGAGGTGAGTCATCATATCGTGATAACTGAAGTCCATTCTCCATTGGAGTTGCCATTGGCTTGCAGTCAGTCATGCGATATTTATCTAGCAATGTCTTGGCATACTTTTTTTGAGACACTTTGATGGAGTGCTCCTTCTGGCTAAATTCTAGACCAAGACAGTAATGGATAAGTCCGAGATTTGTCATCTCAAAATATTTGCACAAGTTTCTTTTGACAGTAGAGATCATAGTTTCTGAACTCCCTGTTATGAGCAGATCATCCACATAGAGTACAAGCAACACTATCTTAGAACCCTTTTTCTTGAAATAGAGGTTTGCATCTGATGGACATCTCTTAAATCCATGCTTCATAAGGTGATTGTCCATTTTTATATACCAAGCTCGAGGAGCTTGTTTCAGACCATACAAGGATTTGACCAATTTGCAAACTTTCTGTTGTTGGCCTTCCACTTCAAATCCTTCAGGCTGAGTCATATAGACTTATTCTTGGAGATCACCATTTAGAAAGGCACTTTTGACATCCATCTGGTGAACTTTCCACCCATATTGTGTTGCCATAGCACACATAACCCGAATTGTGGTCATCCGAGCAATAGGTGCAAAAGTTTCCTCATAGTCGATGCCTTCCTTTTGAGCATAGCCCTTTGCAACAAGACGGGCCTTATGCTTATCAATTGTTCCATCTGCCTTGTACTTGAATTTGTATACCCATTTGCAACCAATAGGTTTCTTTCCATGCGGCAGATCAACAAGCTTCCAAGTTTTATTCTTCATCAGAGACTCATACTCTGTATCCATAGTGGCCTTCCACTGAGGCTCACTAAGAGCATCTTGCACTGATGCGGGTTCAAGACTATCTATGGTAGACATGAATGCCCTGTCATCATCAATATCCATATCCTCAACTTCGTACTTGGAGTCACGAAAGTTCCTCAAAATATTGACAAAGATCATCAACCTCACCGGTTTCTTTGGCTTCTCTTTCCTTTTGAGCCATACTCTGCGTGTACGAGGTCTATCCAAATTCAAATTGGGAGGAGTGGATAAATTTGCATCTCCGATTGTATTTGTACACCATTTAGGATTCTTCTTCGGTGGTGGTGAAGAAGATGTAGAAGGACCTCCTATCTCGTGCTCGACGAAGGAATCTTCTCTTCCTTAGGTTCCACAATATCTTGGTGTACTGTAGATGTGCTCTGTGATGTGAAAGCTTCATCAAAGACAACATCTCTACTGATATGAATTTTCTTGGTTAAAGGATCTATCAACCGATATCCTTTAGAGTGCTCAGAATACCCAAGAAAAATACATTTCAGTGTTTTCTCATCTAGCTTCTTCCTTTTCTCTTTCGATATGTGCATGAAAGCTTGACACCCAAAAATACGTAGATGAGATATGGAGGGTTTTCGACCACTCCATGCTTCCTGTCGAGTCATTCCTTTTAGGGCCTTTGTGGGTGCCCTATTCAACAGATACACTACAGTGGTGACATCTTCTGCCCAATATTGTTGCCCAAGAGTAGCTCCTGTGAGCATACAACGAACCATTTCCATGATAGAACGGTTCCTTCTCTCAACAACTCCATTTTGCTGAGGAGTATAGGCAGTTGTTAACTGTCTCTTGATCCCATGCTTATCTAGGAATGTAGAAAATTCATTAGAGGTAAACTCTCCCCCTCGATCTGAGTGGAGGGTTTTAATAGAAGCTCCTGACTCCTTCTCAACGGATTTCTTGAACTGCTGGAAGAATGCGAAAGCTTCGGATTTCAGTTGGAGAAAGAAAACCCACATCTTTCGTGAGTAGTCATCTATGAATAACTAAAAATACCTCTTCCCTCCAACACTGTTGGGTGTGAAATGACCGCATAGATCGGTGTGAATTAACTCCAGAGGTTTTCTTGCTCTTGTAGAGCTCTTCTCAAATGGTACTCTATGCTGCTTTCCTGCCAAGCAGTAAGAGCACACTGGCAATGTGGCGAAAAGGGAAGGAAGACCCTTTACCATCTCATACTTGTTGAGCTCAAGTAAGTAGCCAGAACTAAGATGCCCATATCTCTTGTGCCATAGGGAAGTTGCCTCCTTGGTAGAGATAGTCATGGCAACATGTGGAGTAGATATAGCATCTAGTGCAAATAATCCGTGCTTATATGAAGCTGTTGCAATCTGCTTACCCTTCCTGGTAATAGTACAACACTTCTTTCCATTCTCAACATGAAAGTTGACAACCATATTTCTGTCCAGGATTTGTGTCACTGACAACAAATTGTTGGCCAATACCGGAACATAGAGGACTTTTTCAATCTGACACTTGCCATCAGGAAGAGTGACTGAAACTGTACCCTCTCCCTGAACCCTGTAGGTTTTATCATCAGCAATGGTGATAGGTTTGCCCTCCTTGGCCACAAATGATTCAAACCACGATCTGTCGCCAATCATATGTTTGCTAGCTCCAGAATCGACATACCAAATAGGATCCCTCTGAGTGGAATCTGTGGTAGTGATGAGCACCTTGTGTGCCCATTCAGAATCTGAGTCATATTCTTCAACAACAACATTCACTCGGGGTTGCTTGTTTTTATTTTGTGGTTTGTTTTGGCCTTTCCGCTTGTTCTTATGCCAACACCTGTTGGTGTCATGGTTGTCTTTCTCACGGATCTTGCACCACCTCTTCTTCGTTGAGGTTGTTTGCCTTTTCCTTTCGTATCTTGTTGAGAATTTCCCTCCTTTCCGAAAGTTGCCTCCTTTTTGCCCATTACCTTTCTTCCTAGAACCCTGCCTATTGGTGTATAGGGCTGTATTGGAAGAATCATCCTTGTGAAGTTGGCATGCCTCCTGTTGTTGAAGCAGATTGACCAACTCGATGTAGGTAATTTGTTGTTGAGACACCTGGATGGAGGTTATCAACATATCAAATGAAGAAGGTAAAGCTCTCATCACAAGTGAAATGAGAAGCTTTTCGTCCACAGTATCTCCTAGAGAACTCAATTTCTCTTTCAACTCAAACACTCGCACAGAAAGAGTTCAACTGTTTCACCCTGTCTCAAACTCAAGTTATGAAGTTGTTGTTGAAGATGAAGAATGGTGGATTCATTCTTCCCCTCATAGATGGTTCTAAGGGCATCCCATGCCTCTTTACCACTTGCTTTTTCAGCTATATGAGGTTGCACTTCATCTGAAACAACGAAACAAAATGAGCACCTTTGCTCTACCTGTCTTTCTTGTCAAAAGCTATCCGATCCGTCGAAGGACTTGTGGATCTCGCTGTTGGTGAAGGCCTTGTTGCTACTCCAAGAACAATATCCCACAAATCTTCCATTTGGAGAATAGCCTTCATATTATGTTTCCATGGTGTATAATTTGGACCTTTCAATAACTGATGCAGATCAATCATCAACTTTGCAACAACGGCCATAGTGAAGGTTCCTTATATCACCAAATTGGTCCCCCTTTTGATATACCTTTTGCTAGGCCAATATACCATACAAAATACCCGCCCTTACGTGAGGGAAACTATAGGTATTTAGAAAGATCAACAAAAATCACCCGCCCTTACGTGAGGGAGACTATAGGTGAGTTTTAGAGATCATACGATACGTGGAACATAAGCGGTACTAAAAGGGAATCGCCTTGTTGATGGCACCTACCGTAGAAGATTCTTCTCATGCGTGGGGCGTAACTTCCCCTAAACACTATGAAGAATACTTCGTCAGGATTTACGCCTAAACACAAGTGCGATAAAGGGTAGTGGATGGAGTAAAAAAATGAAAAAATGGCTAACTTATCTCTCCCCGATGCTTTATAGAGAACAAGCTCAGACGTCGTTGTAGCAGCTATATTAGGCGATGGATACAGTAGCCAAATCACGACAACTTTACTCGTAAGTGCCGGCCGAGGTATCGCAAATACCGAACGTTGCAGTGCAATAAATTGCACGGATGGGTTTTAATTATTCCGGGGACTTAGGGAGTGTTTGATTTTAATTTTTAATGTTATAGTGCAAAAATGAAATATGCAACATACAACAAAAAAAATTGCCCACAAGAATAACCCACAAGGTGTCGACCACAGCCGAAAATGCACCTTTTACAATGCCAAATTGCTATTTTTCAAAAAATTACTCACTATCCCCCTTTGATTTTTTTGAAAAAATATCCCCCCTTAAAAGGCGTTCTTTAACAAAGCATTTTAATAATTATTATAAATTTAAAATTAAAATAAATAATTTTAATTTATATAGTTTTTAAACTTATAAAAAATAAATTAAAATTAAAATTTTAATTTATAAAGTTAAAAAACTATATTTAAAAAATTAAAATTAAAAAATTTTAATTTAAAAATAATAATTAAAAAATGACTTTGCAAAAAAAATATACCTTGGGGGGGTCGGCGGGATTTGAACCCCCAACTTTCAGGCTCCCTGAGCCTTACCGCACAGCTCACTGCCAAGTGAGCTAGCGGGCTGATCCGGAAGGATCAATGGGCCAGCTCCTCTTTCAACGCCTGCTACCTCCGCCTCTTCTGCAGCGGCCTCCGGTCACTCGGTTGCTGCTTCCGCGCCGGCTCACTGTGGATTTAAAAAAAAAATTTCTTCCCATGCTGTAAATCGGCCTCTCGACGATGGATTTTTTTTTAAAAAATCCTTCCCATGCTGCAAATCGGCCTCTCAACGGTGGATTTTTTTAAAAAAATCCTTCCCGTGCTACAAATCGGCCTCTCGACGGTGGATTTTTTTAAAAAAATCCTTCCCGTGCTGCAAATCGGCCGGTGCTTTTTTTTTTATTATTTCGGCCAGTGTTGATTTTTTTTTTTTTCCTTTGCGCAGCGAGCGCTCCTCTGCGTGCAATCCGCCGGGGGGGTTTATACCCAGCGGCAGGGGGGAGTCCCGGGGAGCGCGCGGGGGGCCTCGTAAATTCCTATGCGGGCGAGGATTTAAATTTCCCACGAGGCCTTTCCCTCGCTTGTCGCGACGTGCAGGGCGACAATTCCCGTCGCCACCTGCACGTGCCAGAGCGATGGTCCCTCTGTCGCCGTGCAGAGCGACCGACGGACTGTCGCTGCCTACGTGTGCGAGGGGCCTCTCTATCGCGACGTGCAGAGCGGCCGACGGCCTGTCGCTGCCTGCACGTGCGAGGGGCCTCTCTGTCGCAATGTGCCGCGCAGGGCGTCTACGATCTGCGGCAGACGTCCTGTCACGTGGCGTCCTGCGCGCGAGGGGGGCGGGGTCCGTCCATGTCCGCACAGCGTCTGCACTCGCGGGGGTCCCTTCCTCTGCGTTGCGACGCTTTGTGCCTCCGCTGCGTACTCGCGCGGAGCTTTTTTTTTTTTTTTTCGATTAATCACGATTGCATGATTAGAGATCGCGACAAAAAAAAAATTTAAAAAAATATTTCCACGCTGCGCATCCGCCTCCAACCTTCAGCTTCTCACAGTTCCCTGCAACTTGGCTCTGATGCCATGTTAGATTCAGTGAACATGTGTTTATTGTATTGCAGGCATATAAAAATATTACAAAGTGCCGGGAATAGAACACCGGCGTAACAGAGAAACAGATTTGTTACAACAGAGCCTTAATAATGAATGGAAACGAATAAGTACGCTAACATACTATGGTGATGTGATTTATGATTTGTGGCTTATATTTTGCACTATTTGATGTGGGATTTTTTGCATTAAGGAGCTTAGTGAGTTGTGCATTAGTGCAAAGTGATTTATAAGAGAAATAAGGTAATGGTAAATGGTTGTGGTGATATTAATTAATTAAGGAAATAATTATTTTTAATTGTTTTCTAGTGGTGGATGTGAGTTTTGACTAGAAGAAATAAAGTGTAAAAGGTTATGATATTTGTTTTGTAATTTCTCCTAACCCTCATGAAGTTTGGCAAGATAATATTGTGATTGTGGCAGATTTCCAAAGAGGCTTCTTCATCTTCATAAAAGGTATGGGCACATTCTCTTATTGATTTATTTGGGTGGTTGATTTCTAAAATATCATTGGAGTGAAAAGGATTGATTGTGGTTTCCTTTTCAAAAGTGATTGGTTTAATGCTTCAAGGTTTTTTTATTTAAGAGTTGTTATTAAACCTTGTTTTATAAGCATTGTTGTTGAAGCCATTAGTTGTGTGAAAAACCTGAGTTAGGGTTTGAGAACATGAGTATCATTGTTATGTGAAGAATTTTTTATAAGCATTGTTGTTGAATCCCATTGGTTGTGCAAGGAACTTGAACTTGAATTAGAGAAGAACATGAGTATCATTGTTATGTGAGATTTGTGGTTGAGCATTGTTGGAAACATTTTGAGTTAGTTGATACATGCTTGGACTAGGGTTTGTGAGAAAGGGTTATTCATTAAGATGATTGGTTGATTTGAATTGATTGATCCTAGACAAGTGGATGCATGTGGTTGTTCAAGTTCCATGAAATAAACTATTCTATATTCTAAATTGAGTTGATATTGGATTTGAGTATAGAACATATTGAGTATCTAACAATTCTCTTTATGCTTCTATGAGTTTGATTTGAATTGAGATATTTATTGAGCATTAAGTATAGAACATATTGAGTCTCGAACAATTCTCTTTATGATTCTATGAGATTGAACAAGTTTTTTGTGAGCTTGTTAAGCATATTTGAGATAAGTCTTTGAGAAGGCTTGTGGACTAATTTTGAGTAAGCTTTTGTGGAAGCTTGCTATGTAGATTTGAGCAAGTCCTAGAGAGGACTTATTGAGCAGATTTGAGTAAGTCCTAGTGAGGATTTATTGAGCTGATTTGAGCAAGTCCTAGAGAGGACTTATTGAGAATATTTGGATAAGTTCTGAGTGAGCTTGTTGAGCAGATTTGAGTAGGTTCTGAGTGAGCTTGTTGAGCAGATTTGAGAAAGTTTTGAGTGAGCCTATTGAGTATATTTGAGTAGGTTCTGAGTGAGTCTATTGAGAATATTTGATAAGGTTCTAAGTGAACCTATTGAAAAAGATTTGGAGGTGACAAAGTACTAAGGACATAGTCTCAGTGGATAGATATCCAGCAACTAGGACAATTGAAGACAAATCTAAGAGAGGAGTCTTCAAGTGGAGAGAGATCCACCAGTTAGTGCAACAGAGAGACAGAGTCTTCTAGAAGATCACTAGCCAGAGAAAAAGAGGAAATAGTTCTCTTGTGAAAGAGATCCACAAACTTGAGATTAGGGGATTAGCATATCCTTTGGATAGAGGTCCATAAAAATTGTAATTGGGAAGGATTCCCAAAGAGATTGATTGAGAAAATTTTAGTAAAAGATTTTTTTCGTGGAGTAGCCCACATTGGGTGAACCACGTAAATTATGGTGTCTCTATTGTGTATGGTTTTTTGTGAATTTCTTTGATTACTGCTATTGATACTACTATCTATACACTGCATAATATTGAATTGAAAGGAAAAGTAAAAAGTGGTCTTATACCTGTTCACCCCCTCTCAGTATAAGCTTGTGTTCTTCAATTGGTATCAGAGCGGGTTCCTTCATAAGAGTTTGATAGCTTGAAGGAAAAGCGGTCTAAGAACACAATGGATCAAAAGGATCAAAGAGATGAACCCTTCAATAATGTAGTACTAGTATTTGATGGAAGTGACTTCTTATATTGGTGTATGCTGATGATATTTTACCTGATGGCACTTGGTAATGAAGTTTGGGATGCAATGGAACTTGGATATGATTCAATAGCTAATCCTCCTAAAAATAAGGAATGTAAGCTTCTAATGCATGCAAATTCAAGATCTATGAATGCAATTATAAAAGGATTGCGTAGAGCAAAATCTATGAAGGTTATGGAATATAAAAAAATATATATATATATGGGAACTTTTACATGAAATATATGGAGATAAAGGAGTCAGAATGGCTAAGATCAAAAATATCAAAGGAGAATTTGAGAACCTAAGAATGAGGGATGATGAAAATATTTGTGACTATCTCAACAAGGTTGATGAACTTGTACATGAGATGAAATATCTTGGAATGAAGGTTGATGAATCTGATGCTTGTGATAAGATCTTGAGGACTCTTCCAAAAAGGTATAGTGAAAAGGTTTCTGCTATAGAAACATAAATTGATAGTGATTCTTTGACAAGGAATTATTTGCTTGGCATGCTTACTACTTTTGAGATAAGAACAAAATATCATATTCCTCCGAAAGAAGTTGCTTTCAAAGTAGAAAAAAAGAAAAAGGGAAAGAATATAGAATCAAGCAGTGGGTCATACAGTGATGAAGAAGAAAATTATGGTAGAATAGATAGAGGTTCCAAAAGACCCATAGATCTGAGATCTATCAAATATTTCAATTGTGGAAGGTATGGACACTATGCAATAGAATGCAAAGAGCCAAAAGGCAACAATGATGAAGAAAAATAGGATCACAGATAAAGAGAATCATAAAGACACAGGTACCAGAAGAGAAGGATGGACAAAGCATACAAGGAAATAAGTTCTTCCAGATACAAAAGAGAAGCTACTATGCGAAAATGCAAGTAAGTACTCAATTGATAGTGATGCTAGTTTTTCATACAATGATAGAGATGAAGTCCTATTTATGGTTAAATAGAAATATCCAGTTAAGAAAAGGACTCTAGTTATTATCAAGTATTTTAGATGTGGTAAATTTGGACATCTTGAATATGATTGCACTAGGGATGGTTATAGTTTCAATGATGATGATTTTGAATATGCACTTGAAATACTAGATGAGAATCTTCTAATGGCTTTGGAAGATAAAAAATATGATCCTATAGAAGACAAGCAAAAAGAAAGAAATAATATGGACAAATGCAAACAAATAGAGGATTATTCAGTAGAGAATGGCTATGATCTCAAGGGAGAACTTATATATGCCCTTGAAATAGTAAAGAAGGTTATAAAGCAACATTCCAAGCTTGAAAATCAGTTTCAAGAATGTGATGAAGAAATATTATTACTCATAGAGGATTTAGAAAAGTCAAAGGCTAAGGCAAGCAAGTTCAAGGATAAGTTAGAAGCAAATATTTTGGAATGTGAGAAGTTAGCACAAGAAGTGTCTACTCTAAAATAAGATTTAAAGGAATCCAAGATAAATATGAAGAGTTTCACAAATAGTTCTAAGAACTTGGATAAGTTCATCTATGGACAACAACGAACATCATGTTCAACATGTCTTGGTTTTGGGAATGTTCAAAAGAAATAGGAAAAATAATATACTTCAAGTCTAGATGAAGAAACTTTAGAAGAAGATACATCAGAAGAAGACAGTTTAAGTCTAAGTGAGACATCAGAGGATGAGTTGGACAACAAATTATTCAACAAAGAGAGGAACAATGCACAAAGAAGATACAGATGGAACAACAATCATAATAGGATACCAATGAGTTCAAGACAAGGAGGCTTCAATGGAAGATGCTTTTCATGTCACAAGTTTGGGAATATGGCTTCACAATGTAGGACACATGAAAGAAAGGAATATAGTAAAGGATAGATTTTCCATGGTTTGGTCACAAGGCAATGAATTGTAGGATTAATAATAGAAGAGGATATGTCTTCACTAGGATAAGTCCTAAGATAGTTGCACCTCCAAGGAATAATAATTATGGTCACATAACAATATGGTCACATAACAATATGGTGTAGAGAAAATATTCCAAAAGTAGGCATGAATAGGAACAGGAAAATGTGCATGAACAAGAACAGGAACATGAGTAGGAACAGGAACATGAATAGGAACAATAATATGAACAAGAACATGAATATGAACAAGAATAGAGACTCATAAAATGAATAGAGACTCAGAAAAGAATAAGAATAGGAATATGGATGAAAACAAGAGCAAGAACAAGAACAAAAGTGATGACAGGAATAGGGATGATGACTTGGAAAGAAACAATGAGAGGATTCAAAAGACTCAGAGAAGAAGAGAGAAATATAAAGATAAAGAACAGTGCTTTTGGGTAGTAGAAATACTCCCACCCTAGAATTAACCACCTCATGTGGAGGTGGGTGAGGGGCTAAGCTAAGATGCTCATTCTTAGCCCCGAGACTCAAAGGTGACCCTTTACCATTGATGTCAAAGGGGGAGAGATTTGTGTATATTGGGGAGAGTTTTGATATGGGGAGAGATTTGATATTTGAGAGAGCATTGAGCCAGGGGGAGCAAATTCCTAGGGGGAGTAGAAAAGAATATCAGGTTTCAGTAAAATGAATATGGGTTGCCATCAATGACAAAGGGGGATATTGTTGGACATTTTGAGTCCCTAAGCTAAAATGTTGTCATTGATGTCAAAAGGTTATTTGATGTCAAAAGGATCTATGATGGTATGCACTATGTTTTGTGAAAGTGCAAGGAAGGGTTTTTATCAAAACCAAGGTAGGAAAAATAAAAGGTTTTATTTAAAACCATGGATGGCAGATTTGAAATGGGTTTTTCTTAAAACCCAATTTGGCTTTTTGTTTCATCGAAAAAGGTGCCCTAATGATGGAGAAATTTAATTTTAAAGGTTTAGTTTAAATTTTAATTTATTTAATTAAATAAAAAGTTTTCCTCCATGTCCGCCGATGTCATGAGGGCAATTTTAAAAGCACCAACATTTCCAAGTGAAGGGAAAGGCATATAAATATGCCACCAAGTTTTTAATCGATTATCCTTGCTTGTTGATAATCTTGCGTGGTATATGCGAAGGAAAGAGCTTGTGTTTTGTTTTATGTGATGCAACGAATGGTTAAAAGTAGATAGCGACCACTTCCCAAATCACATTGGGCAGTGTGGCCTAGTGGTAGCTTGGATTGTGCAAAGGTGTTGATAGCATGGAGGTCATGAGTTCGATTCCCGCGAGCATCGTTTTAGCATTGTATTGGTTGAAGCGTTATTCATTGTTTAAAATCTCATGGGCGAAAAGAAGAAGCATAAGGAGCATAAGGTGGAATAGCTTCCACATGGGAAGCTTAGCCCATTTGGTGGGCAGAGGGAGTACAAATGCACACTCACTGTAGGTCTTGGGTTCAAGTCACCCAAAACTCGTTTTTGCATGGTTTGCTATTGCCGCATTCTTCGGAGCCAAAAAAATATATATTTTATTTTCTAAGGTATGCACGTTGTCAGGATTTTTGTAGAAAGAATAATTAATGTTTTAATTTGTCAAATCTAAGGTTTCAAGCACCATTATTGAGGGTATACTATGGTGATGTGATTTATGAGTTGTGGCTTATATTTTGCACTATTTGATGTGGGAATTTTTGCATTAAGGAGCTTAGTGAGTTGTGCATTAGTGCAAAGTTATTTTTAGGAGAAATAAGGGAATGGTAAATGGTTGTGGTGATATTCATTAATTAAGGAAATAATTATTTTTAACTTCTAGTGGTGGATGTGAGTTTTGACTAGGAGAAATAAGGTGTAAAAGGTTATGATATTTTTTTTGTAACTTATCCTAACCCTCATGAAGTTTGGCAAGAGAATATTGTGATTGTGGTAGATTTCCAAAGAGTCTTCTTCATCTTCATAAAAGGTATGGGCACATTCTCCTATTGATTGATTTGGGTGGTTGATTTTTGAAAATATCATTGGAGTGAAAAGGATTGATTGTGGTTTCCTTTTCAAAAGTGATTGGTTTAATGCTTCAAGGTTTTCTGGTTTGAGAGTTGTTATTAAACCTTATTTTATAAGCATTGTTGTTGAAGCCATTAGTTGTGTGAAAAACCTGAGTTAAGGTTTGAGAAGAACATGAGTATCATTGTTATGTGAAGAATGTTTTATAAGCATTTTTGTTGAAGCCCATTGGTTGTGCAAATAACTTGAACTTGAGTTAGATAAGAACATGAGTATCATTGTTATGTGAGATTTGTGGTTGACCATTGTTGGAAAAATTTTGAGTTGGTTGATACATGCTTGGACTAGGGTTTGTGAGAAAGGGTTGTTCATTAAGGTGATTGGTTGAGTTGAGTTGATTGAGCCTAGTCAAGTGGATGCATGTGGTTGTTCAAGTTCCATGAAACAAACTATTCTATATTCTGAATTGAGTTGAGATTAGATTTGAGTATAGAACATATTGAGTCTCTAACAATTCTCTTTATGCTTCTATGAGTTTGATTTGAGTTGAGATATTTATTGAACATTAAGTATAAAATATATTGAGTCTCTAACAATTCTCTTTATGATTCTATGAGATTGAACAAGTTCTGTGTGAGCTTGTTAAGAATATTTGAGACAAGTCTTTGAGAAGGCTTGTGGACTGATTTTGAGTAAGCTTTTGTGGAAGCTTGCTATGCAAATTTGAGCAAGTCCTAGAGAGGAATTATTGAGAAGATTTGAGCAAGTCCTAGAGAGGACTTATTGAGAAGATTTGAGCAAGTCCTAGAGAGGACTTATTGAGCATATTTGGACAAGTTCTGAGTGAGCTTGTTGAGCATATTTGAGTAGGTTCTGAGTGAGCTTGTTGAGTAGATTTGAGTAGGTTCTAAGTGAGCCTATTGAGTAGATTTGAGTGGGTTATGAATGAGACTATTGAGTAGATTTGAGTAGGTTCTAAATGAACCTATTGACAGAGCTTTGAATGTGACAGAGTACAAAAGTCTTAGTGGATAGAGATCCAACAGCCAAGACAATTGAATACAGATTTGAGTGAGGAGTCTTCAAGTGGAGAGAGATCCACCAATCAGTGTAGTAGAGAGACATAGTCTTCTAGAAGATCACTAGCCAGAGTAGAAGGGGAAAGAGTTCTCATGTGGAATAGATCCACAAACTTGAGATTAAGGGATCAACATCTCCATTGGATAGAGGTCCATAAATATTGTAATTGGGAAGGATTCCCAAAGGGATTGATTGAGAAAATTTTAGTAAAATATTTTCTCTGTGGAGTAGCCCACATTGGGTGAACCACGTAAATTGTGGTGTCTCTATTGTGTATGATGTTTTGTGCATTGCTTTTATTACTACTATTGATACTGCTATCTACACACTGCATAATATTGAATTGAAAGGAAAAGTAAAAAGTGGTCTTATATTGTTCACCCCCCTCTCAGTATAAACTTATGTTCTTCAGTGATTCGGTATAGTTCTAATGCATGGAAAATTTTTGAGATGCCTACTGCAAATTTGATGAAAACAATGATCATTATAGCTCGATCATGAAAACAACGAGTCACCACCTTTATAGTGTCTTTGGACTCATCTTTTCTTCTCAAAAAATAGTCCACTTCGAATCAGATTTGCAGTATGTAGTCTGTCGAGTCCTGATCAGATCCACAGATTAGGCTTCTATCATGTATTCTTCAAGTATGATCAAACATACACACGTTCCTCTTGGGTGGTGGTCATTTTGGCATGTAAAATCTTATTGCCAGATGGTAAAGCTGGTCGACACATGTACTGTAAATACAAGCCAAGATCCACAAGTGGTAGATCTGGTTAATTAAAACACCTTGAGAGGCTAAATTTGAAGCCTCACCATCCATACATAGGATAAATAAAGGTTGAGTTGAATACACAAGAACATCACACTACACCAAATTTGGACTCTTCAAAAAAGACGATCAAAGATCTCAAAATTCCACACAAATCATGCCTGATAAATTAGTTTCCCCTCCTAATATATTAAATGGATCTTTGTACATTGCCAATGAAGTTGCCTAGATCTTCCAGCATCTGCATCTTTCATATTTCCATTAAAAATTTTCTACCGATAGGTCTGTTACAGATCAATTTTGTGCTTTAGATGCTATTTCTCTCAATTGTCATCTAGAAATCATGAGCCCTGATCTCTCACAATTGGCTTACATCTGATATGAGTACAACAACATCTAATGTAAATCATGTCAAGATCTTTGATGATGTTCAAAACAATCCATCTATGCTATGATGTCTTGGAGTGTGGAGGTCCAACTGAACGTGCTCCACCTGTGTGGCAAATATGTAGAGGAATCAAACGACAGATCTGAATCTTCTACAAACATGCAAAAAATTGCATCTTGTACCAATAATTATGACTTAATTTTTGGTAAGGCACTGGTCCTCTACAACATGATGCCCTACTAGGTGGTGTTGCCTCCACTAGATGATTATAAACTATGATGTTATCGATCTGCTTCCACAAAAATAGGCTTCTATAGTATAAACCAAATTTTGGTAGGTCTCCTATCAGGTCCTCTATCCATGGATCTGTTGTACCTTCGTTTGTGCAACATTGCATCTAATAGAAGTTTATAGTCATGCAGGTCCAAGTCTGGTCTCTACGTAAGTGACCATGCATCACATCAGCTGTTGCACAAGCGATAACTCATTGCTTCAACTCCTCCCAAGAATTTTGGCTCCTTGATCACTTCCATGAACACTCCACATTGATCTGGGCTTGCTTCAACAACCTCTATTTTAGCATAAGTAATTAAAGATTACTTTTGTTGTACTCTTCACAGCATGTTTCTTCATATAGTCGATTGGGAGAGTAATCTCACCAATCCATGACTCTCTCAAACTCAGAGATATCACACCTTGCTCTGATACCATATGAGAACAATAACTTTATTGATCTACTTATTAAATCATGATTACATGCTCTTATAGAGCTTTGGAGAAAAACAAAAAATGCTACAATGGTGTTGCCACATAATGAAAAACAAACCATAATAATAGTCTTAGATCCTAAAAAATAGCACACCTAATCCTAAGTGGTTACAACAAACTAAACACGTACTTTGGTCAATATTGACCAATTATTCTAGCTCAATATTCTAACCAAAATACTAAATCTTAAGTACTAGAAACTAGGACTTAGGACTTAAGGAAAAATTCCAACATAAACCATATTTAATTTTGGATTTATAAGCACAAACATTAATGCATCATCTCATTTTATTGATTCAAATTCCCTTATTAGTGTTACAAATCATTACATAATTTATATTGTTAATGTAATTTGATTTAAACTACTCAACACATGGTACATAAGGTCCACTAAAGGTAAAGGGTAGTTACAAGATTAGTTAATGTTTGTTATACCATATTTTGGATTTCATTGTATTTAAAGATTCATAATTTTATAATACAAAATATCAAAGCATCTAAGCATTAGCAATATTGGTGGCATCAGATAAGGTAGAAATAAGATACAAATATTCTTCTAATCCTCATCTTGCTTTGATATCAAGAAGCTAAATAGGTACTCTATAAAAAGGATCTCAGGGTATAGAACCCTCCCAAATACTAGTAAGGTAAACCCTCTAAGCAAATATCTTAGGATAGAAATACTTCCAAAGACTAGGTGGAGACAAACTCATCAATACCATAGCTAATAGTTATAACAACACTATTATTTATATGAATATTGTAAAAAGGACTTCTTGATAGGTCAAGAGGGTACCTCTGAACCAAGCTTGACATAAGCCTACAAAATTGAGCCAATGTGATATCTCGAAAATGAAGTGACCACGAGATAGATCAAATAATATTTGCTGTCCAAATTGGACCATATAAGCACCTTGTCATATGAGATGAGAGAGGAGTATATTTATGGTTGCAATTCAACTTACTAACTGAAAGAATCTAAAATGCTTGACATCTACGTTCATGTTGAAGGATTCACTTGAAATAAACTTAACAAAGAATTCTCTAATTAAAAATCTCTTGAATGTATTTTTACATGGATCACTATGGTGATAAGTCAAGCATTTGTGACAGAGGCCATACAGATCAACTATATACTTAAGACATTAATATCTAATAAAGCAAGTACTTTTATTAAGTATTTATGACATGCATGAAATTTTTGAACTCCAAATTGGGCATTCATAAGTTTCTTAAATCAAGCTAAAAAGAGAAACATTAATACAAGCATAAATTTTATGGATCAAGCAAGGTGTTCATGGAAACATTCATAGAAGTTTTGACTACCAATTTATAACACTTATATCTAAGAGACTCCATTACAAAGAACTTCAATAGCAAAATTGAGATACTACCTCAACATCATCACTACCCATCAAGATATTTTACCTCCAAGGTATCAAATTAATTCATCTTATCATTGGCATATCCTTAGAGACATCAATTTGTAGCTTGAATCCTTAGGAAAATATCACATCTCTTTCTAAACCTTCGATGTCAAAAAATATAGCCAAAACTTGAATGATCAGCACCTAGAGACATTATAAACTATGAATGACACAATTATTTCTTCTTTAGGTACAAATTTCACTTTACGATGATAACATAACAAGTTTTACGAGATTTTATAAAATATTTTGTTCACTCTAGTTTAACAAAGAATATTTTTTTTAAGCAATTTGTTACAATTGTTCCTATTGAAAAATATCTAATTTTTTGGATGATTACATTTGAAGACAAAAAAAATGGTTTCTTTGTAAAGTTTGATAATTGGAATCAACACCATCCTCAGTTAAATGCAATTAAAGTTCCTTTTAATTGTACCATATTTACAGTGGGAAGGCTAAAAAAAGGCCTATATTTATGTTGCTTATTTCTTTTTTTGATGCGGGTGAAGAAAGAAAGGCACATATACTATTTTCAACATAGGAATATTCTAAAGAATATTCCCTAGAATATTCTAGTAGGAGAAAGAAAGTCCACTATATTTTTACCCAATGAGACAAAAAATTTTCTTGAAATTTGAGGCCTTGGTTAAATCACTAGTATAGACTTATATATACCCATTGAAAAGCATTTTTTGAGGCTAATCTAGTGGAAGTAAAATTTTCAAGTTTTGTGAAAGTTTGATATGGCTAGTGGTGCACCAAAGTTCCTATTTCTTGATTATCAACTATTGCAAGGAAAACATTATGCTTATGGAAGACCAAACTCAGAACACAATTAAAGTTTGAAGAAGTCTGGAACATTATAGATGGATCCATTACCCATCCTGATATAGAAGGTAAAGAGCAGATAAAATTAGATAAGGCTGATAGAAAAGCACAATTGATCATCATGTTTGGAATAGTTTATGAAGTATAACCATACATTTTTTATTTTACCATAGCTAAATATGCATGGGATAAAATTCAAATAGTATTTGAGGTAAGGAATCAAAACCAAATCCTATTTCTCCAAAGTCAACTTCAATGCTTGAAAATGAAGAATGGAGAAAAACTTGAACCTTCTTGAGAGTTGTTGACCTATGAGATTCACTACAAGGATTGGGATAAAAGGTATATAATGAGACACTTGTTCTTATTATTTTAATATATCTCCCCTCATAATATAATGTATTTGTAACAATCTTGAATATCACTGAGCAAATGTAAACTTTTAAAAATTTGGTGAACTTCAAAAGGTAGAGGTCTCATATACAACACAACAAGAAGAGCAAGTTCTTATTATAAATAAAAAGGAAAATAATTATTTAGAATATGCATAAGACCTCAACAATGCTTCCATTAATAGAGAAATAATTTTCACATTCAAGGATATTAGTAATAGAAAAATAATTCTTACACACAAGGATACTAGCAATAGAGAAATAATTTTTATACACAAAATATGTGTGAACTTTATGGTAAAAGTGGCAACATAGTGAAGGAATGTTGACATAATCCCTTCATGAATGGGTCTTATTAGGTCCTGGAATGACCCATGTACCCTAGACATTGTGGCCTCTTATGATTATGATGGTCATCTCTTTTCAAGTGGTTGTGTTTTGTACCTTGTGCCTTATGTGGGGCATCGGTCCTACAAAGTATGAGGAGCATGGGATACAAATCATTTAGATAATTTCTAGTATTTTTACCAAGGCTAGATCCTTATCTTGATGTGATATTTAGGTTCTCATATTTCTTCCTACTCTAGTCTACTCTATCGGGTGTCTCTGCTAGGAAAAAATAAAAGAGAAGAAAATAGTTAACAACAAGAAAATAAAGTGTGGGAAAGGAAATCCTAACTAGCCTATCTAATCTATCTATGAGTGGAAATACATAAAAGATCTAATATATCCTCTATTCCAAGGTGTATTGAAGTGAAAACATGCATAGCAACTAACAAATATCAAGGAACACAATCCCCACAAACATGCACAAGATAAAAAATCCACATGAGAATCGGGATAGGGATTTCATAAAAGTCATGAATTATTATTAATGTCAACTTCATATTACATACATGTTGAGAAAAGAGGTTCAAAAACTAATCATTAGATAATACAAGGCTTGCACCAAGTCGAGACACAAGAGATAATTAAGGAAATACCCCTTAGAAGAGAATGGATGTTTTTCGATATCTACAATGGAGGGAATTTATAAGAAGAAATGGGGAATTTTCCCCCCCCAAAAAAAAAACCCTATGCAAGAATTCAAAATTTGAGTTCAAAATTTTTCCAAGATGGTCAATGTCAACAATGAATGGCCTTTAGGTCCTTGGAGATTGGTAGCCATAAATTATTTTGGCAAATTGAATGTTTTTGAGTCATCTCATGCTAGAGATATCTATGATTAGACCTTTGGATTTCTTTATTGTGTATGCCTTGGGTTTTTTGTTTCCCCTTAGGCTATCCTCCATGTCACTACTTTAATGCTTTAGTTTTTGCATGAGGAACTACATCCTATTATGGTATTCCAGGACTAATACTAGATCACCATTCCTTCCCTCATGTCTGGTCACTCTTGGTTGGTCTAGTAATTTTGATTATACCTAATGCTTGGCTTCTCCCATGTTATTGATAGGTTACCTTTCCAAATATATCCTTCAATGCATTTCTTAAAGATAGTAGTTATCACCCTTCAAGCTACCTTGGCTTTGGGGCTCCTCTTCCACCACATATTGCAAGGTTTTTTTGGGAGCCAACAAGCCTGAAGGTTCAAGGAGATATTTACATCCAATTTTTTTATTGATCTACTCTATTTCTCCCTATCCCTCAGGTATGAATCTCCTCCTAGGAGAGGGGAGAGGCTTACCTTGTTGTCTCTCCACTCAACCACCTTGGATGTTCCTTCCCCTTAGATGAGGAGTGTAACTTAGTCCTTAGGATTCACTAGTGTCATCTATTAAGATATATTACAATGTAACCAAAGGTCCCCAACCTACCCCTTGAGGTAGGTAAGGCCATGCACTGTCTACCAAGCTCAAAAAAAGAGTGTAAAAAGATAATGTTGTGAGTAAAAATTTCAACCTATATACCATAAGTAAGTATATAAATCATGATGCCATCATGTCAATATGTGAACTGCCATGCTTAAGCTTTGGTTAAAAATATATTTATCACAAAAATAAAGGCAATGACACTTTTTTTATATATAAATACAATAATGAGATTTGAACTCGTGATCCAAAAAATCTAACATAGGATAGTTACCATTATACCACATAACATAGTGCAACTATAAGACCAATTTTTCACATTGATCTATAAAAAAGATACATGATTACTTCAAAATATAAAGAATGCTTTGACTCAAACTATGGGCATTTAACTAGCTACAAAGGTACCCAATTATTATTCCATCTCCTACTGAGTGATACTCCAAGGTATAAATATAATACTTAATATTATCATCAAACAATTGCTACCAAAATAGTGGCATGTCACCCTCTCCTCTCCCACTATGCAATGAAATATTCAATAAAATATTCCATTTTAAATTTCAAATTTTGGAGGGATGAGGGTATAGTATTTGAATGAAGAAATAATACATTATATGATGAAAATATGAAGAGTGTTAAACTAGGACCCCTTCAAAATTTTGCAAGGAATTGAATGGAATAAACCATTAATCCATATATGTCATGGTTTACCCTATACAACCATTTTGTGAAATTGAGTGAAGCTATTGTTGGACATTTGAGGTAATTTGAGGTATTTTATGTTTTCATTGATGTCACATGGATCACATTTGGTTTTAGTGGCCAAAATATTTCATAAATAAGCATTTATGATATTTTGGAAAGCATGGCTATTTACAGGGTTTTTATGAAAACCAAGGCAGGTAAAATAAAAGGTTTTATTTAAAACCATGGTGGGCTTATGTGGAAAGGGATTTTATTAAAAGCCAAGGTGGAATTTTTTTCATCGAAAAAGGACCTCCGGTGATGAAGATATTAAAGTTTAAAGTTTAAGTTTAAATTAATGGAGGGCCGACCTATGTGCAATTAAAGGAGGTTGGCATATATATATATATATATATATATATATATATAAAATATATAATATAATTATATATATATATATATATATATATATATATGTAAAAGTTTCAATTTATTTCAGAAATGGGGCATATTATATATCGTTGGAAATCTTATTTCAAGGACTATTTGATTAACTTATTTAGAAGGAGAAATAATGTGTGTAAGAGATATTTCTGATTTTGCAAAGGGGTTCCAAAAGTGAAGTTTGCCTTGTTATTTTTCAAGAGGATTAATTCTTTCATGAGGTGACAAGGTATGCAATATTGTGATTTATTTTATTTTATGGTATAAGTCATTTTTGGAGTGAAAAGGTTATGCAATGTTTTGATTTATTTTATTTTATGGTACAAATGGTTTTAGGAGAGATAAGGAAGTTGTGCAATTAAAGGCCTTGGTGATGATTATTGAAAAGTGGAGTAATGTTGATTGTTTTGTGATCTACTAACCCTTGTGAAGATTGGCAAAAGAATTTTATGTTGAGTGTGGTAGATTTCCAAAGGGGTTTCTTCACTTCATAAAAGGTATGGTCACATTCTCCTATTGATTGTTTATGGTGGTTGATTTCTGAAATATCATTGGAGAGAAAAGGATTGTTTGTGGTTTCCTTTTCGAAAGTGGTTGGTTGAATGCTTCAAGGTTTTCTGAATTGAGAGTTGTGTCTAAACCTTGTTTGATAAGCATAGTTGTTGAAGCCCATTGGTTGTAAAATAACTTGAGTTATAAAATAACATGAGTATCATTTTTATGTGAGATTTGTGGTTGAGCATTTTTAGAAACATTTGAGTTGGTTGATACATACTTGGACTAGGGTTGTGTGAGAGAGAGTTGTCCCTTATGGTGATTGGTTGAGTTGAGTTGATTGAGCCTAGTCAAGTGATATGTGAAGTGATTGTTCAAGTCCTATGAAACAAACTATACCATTATTCTGATTTGGGTTGAGAGTAATATTAGAACATATTGAGTCTCTAACAATTCTCTTTATGCTTCTATAAGATTGACTTGAGTTGAGTTGAGATTGATTTGAGTTGAGTTGAGTTGATATTGAGATTATAACATATTGAGTCTCTAAAAATTCTTTTTATGCTTCTATGAGTTGATTTGAGTTGAGTTGAGTTGAGATTGAGATTAGAACATATTGAGTCTCTAACAATTCTCTTTATTCTTCTATGAGTTGAGTTGAGTTGAGATCATTATGGATAATTGTTGTCATCCATTGAAGAGTACATTGCCATTCATTTTTAAGTTCATCTTTGAGCTTTACCATGATATATTTGTGGATGATATTTGAGTGCTACTTGAGCGTGATTGATTGAGCCTTTGAGAAGGCATTTGTGGATAGTTTTGATAAAGCTTTGTGGATAGTTTTGTGGACAGAGTTTAGATCAGATTTGGGCAAGTTCTTGGTGAGCTTAGTAGAGTATATTTGGGTAAGTTCTAGGTGAGCTTGCTAGATCAAAATTGGGCAAGTTCTTGGTGAGATTGCTAAAGCATATTTGGGCAAGTTCTTGGTGATCTTGCTTGAGCATATTTGGACAAGTTCTATGTGAGCTTGTTATTCATGTTTGGACGGGTTCTATGTGAGCTTGTTATTAAGCATTGGATAAGTTCTATGTGAGCTTATTATTCAGATTTGGACAAGTTTGTGTGAGCTTGTTAATAAGGTTTTGTGTGAGCCTATTGAGAAGGTTCTTAGTGAGCCTATTAACAGAGCTTTGGAGGTGATAGAATATAGAGGACATAGTCTTAGTGGATAGAGATCCAGTAGCCAGCACAGTTAAAGATACATTTGAGTGAAGAGTCTTCAAGTGGATAGAGATACACCAGTTAGTGCAGAAAAGAGATAGAGTCTTCTAGAAGATCACATAGACATATCAAAATGGAAAAGAGTTCTCTTGTGGAAGAGATCCATGAACTTGAGATTAGGGGATCAGCATCTCCTTTGGATAGAGATCCATAAACATTGTAATTGGGAGTGATTTCCAAAGAGATTGATTGAGAAAGTTTTAGTAAAATATTTTCTCCATGGAGTGCCTCACATTAGGGGAACCACATTAAATCTTGTGTCTCAATTGTGTTTGGTGACTTGTGCTCTTGCTTACTACTACTATCTGAGTTATTAATGCACATTGCTCTATTTGGTTATTGCAATTAATGACATTAATTGATATTGGTTTAGAAAGAAAGTAAAAATTGGTCTTATACTTTTCACCCGCCTCTCATTATAAGCTTGTGTTATTCAATTAGTATCAAAGCGGGTTCCTTCGTAAATTCTAACTTGAGGGTAGATTCTATATGAACACAGATGGCTTCATAGAAATGATTATATTCAAATAAGGCTCCATTGTTTTATGGTAAAAATTATGCTTTCTTGAGCATGAGGATGAAGAACTACTTGATATCACAAGGATATGAGGTATGGCATATGGTTGAAAAATAGTATAAGGTTGAAGGTGATCCCAAAGAATATAAGACTACCAGGAAATTGGTTGAGATCAATGCAAGAGCAATGAATTGTATTTTGAGTGGGCTACATGAGACATATTTTGCAAAGGTCATGGTATGTACTTTAGCTAATGATATGTGGACCAAGTTGAGGAATACTTATGAAGGACATTCCAAGGTAAAGTTGGCAAAATTACAAACTCATAGAAAAATATTTGAGGAATTTAAAATAGAAGATTCTGAAGATATTGCAATGTTTTTACTTTGATTTTATGAGATTACTAACACCATGAGAGGCCTAGGTTTTGATATGAAATAATCAGAAGTTACTCAAAAGGTTTTGAGATCACTTCGCATGAAATATGATGCAAAGGTTTCAGTAATAGAAGAAATAATGGATATCAACAAGTTAACAATGGAAGAATTGCAAGGTACTCTCATAGCTTATGATATGAGGATAAGTAAGCATCAAGCTCCAATAAAATATATTGCATTCAAGGCTTCATAAAAAGAGAAAGGGAAAGTTTTAGAAACAGATAGAGTTTTAGAAAATGATGAGGAAGCTAACTTCATCAAAAGGAATAAGGACTCAAGGAATTTTAGAAATATAAGGAAAGTTAGGTGCTACAAGTGTGGTGATCTTGGTCACTATGCATACAAGTGTCCACATGAAGAAATCAATGATGATGAAAAATAGGGTCACAGAAGAAAAGAAGATGGAAAGCATAAGCATGACAAAGATGACAAATTCAAGCAAAACAAATATGAGAAGAAGAAATTTTTTCGTAAGGCAAAGAAATATTACTACATTGTAGAGGCAAGTGATAGCTCAGATTACAGTGATAAATATCATTCAGATGGATAAGAATGTACATTCTTTGGAATAAGTAAAGAAAAGCAAGAACACCTATTCCTAGGCATTGAAGAAGAGGATATGCCTATTGAAGAAAGACATGAAGATCTTGCCATAGCCATTGAGAAAGAAGATAGGTACAAGAAAGGTCTAAGGATACTAAATTGCTTCATATATGGAGATTTTGGGTATATAGATGATTATTGCACATACTACAACAATTACAAGGAAAGTGTATTTGAAAAAGAAAGCGACAATTCTAGTGACAATTCCAACATCAGTGAAAACAAAGAAGTCTCATTTTTGGTAATATAAAAGGAAGAGGATGAGCTAAGTAAAAAAAAATTAGAAATCAAAAGGTTAAAATAAGAATACAAGAATCTCAAAAACAAGATTCGAACAGATGTCAAAATCAGATAAGAACTGTTGAGTGTATATTTTTCCCAATTGCAAAATACCACCACATGCAGAGTATTGAATAGAAAACTCTCTCTTGAAAATAAACCAAATGACAAACATTCAACTTCTCCAAGGTTTTGGTAAAATATCTAAAATATTACAATAGTGCTAGAAATAATTCAATAATGCATGTGACCATAAACAAGGGGCCTTTACTGGTTCTAAACAATGCTTAGTGATTTGAAAGATCTAACTAAAAATAAAAGCAATTTTTTTTAGGGTTTTTTTAAATTGGTGCTACCCTAAATCCTTATTAGTAGAGTATTTTATCTTCATTTAAAAGGTTTCAAATGACAAAATGTGGAATTGTCCACCTCATTTTAATGCCTGCGCCTTTAAGATGCAGTAACTTTTAGATAGTTGGGTTCATTTTATCTTCCTTATGTTGAAGTCACTACCCTAATAGTGTTTAGTAGAATTTAGCATGTTAGCAATGTTAGCAAAGTTAGCTTTCATTTCTTATCTTAGTTTAATGTGAAATAGTAGGTTAGTATCCTTCCTAAACAATGTGTTTTATCTAAAAGCTTTAGATTAATGAAACTTGGAGGTGCAAAAATTCTAGAAAATGACCAGAATGGAAATAACTTGAAAGCTTCACTATTTTGGAAATGGACCAAAAAAATGAAACTAACAGAAAATTAGCAAAATTTTTGGAAAAGGACCAGAATAGAAATGAAAGAAACTAAAATTTTGGATGGACCAAAATGGAATGCTTGAATGCTTGAAATAAAACTTTGAGAACAGTAAATGAAATAAATATGTAAATTTGGCTAGCTAAAAAAGTCAAATTCTGAATTAATTTAGCAAGCTCCTCCCTGCAAAATCCCAAGTTATGAGGTAATCATAAAACAACCTGAATCAATGGACCTACAACATAAGCACAATACCATTAGATCAAGTGCGAGACTCAAAGAAAATATAAAGAAACTGCATAATCTTGACCTTCGCCTATTGCAACCCATTTCATGGCATAAGACAATGGCTAGAAGTCACTAAAATGCATAAATGATAAGACACTAAAAATGTTAGTTTTATGATAAAAATCCTCCTTTTGATTTTGCTCACAAAAGTTTGCTACCCTCTCAAAATTTGAAAATGCTCTTTCTTTATTACTTTCTCGAAATGTTACATCATTTCCAGCCCCCTTGAAAAAGGTAGGATAGCAAGGTATAAATAATTCTTAGAAGTCCTTTCGCTTCATATTCTCTCACAACCAAAATAATGAATGGATATAAGAAAATAATCCATCATCATTTTCTGTGATTTAATAAACATAACACTTCTAAACGTTATTTATTAAAAAAAAAAAACTAACAAAAACATAACCTTGCATGACTCCTTATATATCCCCTTTCTCTTATAAGCATTCTACCCAAGAATACCCCTTTACATCCATCAAACGAATGATAAAAGCATTAACTATACCTTATAACCCCTACGATTTTAGACCTTCTTTAAAACATTGAACGTGATCAAACCATTCACATTAACTAAAATAATACAGGCCAATATTATTCAACAAAAATTTCATTGTCACTTTTTGAGGCCTAGACACGATGGTATTTCTCCTAAGCCATACCAATGTGCCCAAGGACTGGGATGGCATTCCCCCATCCTGGGCACTTTGATTTCCATGTAACCAAACAAAACCATAACACTGCCTATGCAGCCATGGCACTGTCCAACTTACGCAACCATAGCATTGCCAACGACAAAGCCATGGCATTTGCAAGACTACATAGCCATAGCATTGCCATAATCACGATGGCACTGTCCAACCTACGCAACCATGGTGCTGCCAAGACTACGTAGCCATAGCGCTGCCATCGATATCATGGCCTTGCCAAACCTACTCAGCCATGGTGCTTCTAAGACTACGCAGCCATAGCACTACCATCATTGTCATGGTGCTGCCAAACATACATAGCCATCAACACTACCATCGATGTCGTGGTGCTTCCAAACCTACGTAGCCATTGATGTTGCCATCGACGTTGTGGTGCTACCAAACCTATGTAGCCATGGTGTTGTTCAAATCCCTAATCTCACACTCATGCTGCCATAGCATAATGAAATAGATGCAACACTAAAACCTTCCATGCTCTTCGAGGCCAACATTTAACTCCATCAATTGGCATCACAGGTTGCCCTAATAATGCTTCTTCCTTCCTTGTTCAATGGCATGCCTTTGCCTCTCGGCCATTTCACTAACAACTCCGGTGCCTTTCATGTTGTTCTTCTAAAACCCTAACACCATATTGGACCACCTCTTCTTTGCCAACGTTTCTTCGTGAAGCTTCGTTGCCATAGCACTGAATGTTCTTTGACTAGCCACTCATGTCTTCGAAATTTTTTGAATAGCCACCATCGCCTTATCTGCAATAAAACGAAACGACGTTAAACTTTATCTTATCGTAAATATTATTATCGCGTCTTTTATAAAGTACATTATAATAATATTATTTTATACAATATAATAATGTTATTATAATAATAACATTATAATATAATCATAATAATATTATTATAATGATAAAATTTTAGAACATTATAACATAATCTTAAAAATATTACTATTATGTACATAATATAGTTAATCCAATTATATTAGGTAGATAATAGCATATTGGCTTCTATCTCAATTTCTTTGTACCTTTTGTATCCTATTTTTGTTTTAGGTCAAACCTTGCTTTGTTAAACACATTCCATCATCTTAGATAGTATGAAGAGCATTAAACTCTTATTCATCAAAATGGATTTTAATTAATCTAAGCATTAATGCCTAGATTAATTAATCATTAAATATCAAATAACCAAAGCAATTAAAATCATTAAAACAAAACGGTCAAACATCCCTATTTTTACAAACCAAAGAAAACCAAAAACCTTTCATATCAAAATATGACAAGTGGGTCCCCAAGAATTTTGGGGTGGTTGTAGAAACTCCACAATAAGAACTGCTTCAAACAATCATCAATCTCATAGAATATCTTCAAAATGCGAAAAATGATAGAAGAGAGAATGAATGAATAACTAAGGGTAACAATGACAAGACATGATACATTAGATGAAAAGATTCAAAAATGAGTGGAAACTTATTTTCAGGCTGTATCTTACTTCCAAGAAAAGTCACACTCAAAAGGAAAGGAAGTTCTAAAATATGAAAAAAAAGAAGCACCTAAGATTTGTGAGGAAATTTCCAAAGTTTCTATGGCTCCAAATATTCAGTTTGGTTCTTGTTTTGAGATAGGTGAATCAAGATCAAAGGGAAAATAAATTATTGAAGAAAAATGCAAGGAAGAAACTAAGGAAGAGGTTTTAGATGCTACAAATAAGGTTCAAGAATGCAATGTAAAAGTTGAAGATGATCATAAGGATAATGGTCAAGAAAGGTATGAGGAACCAAGGCATGAACAAAAGTCTTTTCAAGGATATTGTTTTTCTTGTAATGGATTTGGATGCAGTGCTATACATTGCAGGATCCATGGATCAAAGAAGTTTATTTTTGCTAGAAGAAACTTCAAAGAAAGAAGGTATGGTTTTCAGGGACATTGCTTCTCATGTAACAAGATTTGTCATAAATATTTTTAGTGCAACGGAAATGAGCAACATGGTTTTGTTTTTAGAGCTACACAATTCAGAATTCATGGTAATAATGGTCATGAAAACATAGCTTCACAATATAGGGTTCAGGAAAGGAATGGATATGGAAATTACTTCAAGAAATAATTTAGGATATTGGCACCATCCAAAGGCTACAATATCAAGTGTTTTAATTACAATAACTTTGGGTATATTGCAATATGGTGTAGGACTCAATTCCAAATAGGTTCAAGGCAATAAGGTCAAACAGGTTCAAGACAAGAAGATCAAGTAATTCATCAAGAGAAGGATATCAGAAAAACATAAAAGAAAGATGATAGAGGAAATAATCAATGTAATATGGGAGTAAAGGTACTTCCACCTCAAAATTAATACCTCAAGAGAGAATGTGGTGAGGGGGCTATGCTTAAGAGTCATATCTTTTAGCCCCATAGGTGTCCCTTTTGCCATTGATGTCAAAGGAGGAGAGATTTGAGTAAGGGGAAGAGCATTGAGTTAGGGGAGAAGCCTCCAAAGAGAGCATTGAGTTATGGGAGAAGCCTCCAAAGAGAGTATTGAGTTAGGGAGAGTAGCCTCCATAGAGAGTATTGAGTTAGGGGAAGAAGCTTTGATTCTCAGAGATGTTTTTCATAGTGATTGTGGTGTTTGCATTAGAGGTATTTCCATCAATGAAAAAGGGGTATATTGTTGGACATTTGAGGTAATTTGAGGAATTTTATGGTGTCATTGATGTCACATGGATCACATTTGGTTTTGGTGGCCAAAATATTTCATAAAATAATAATTTATGATATTTTGGAAAGCATGTCTATTTACAGGGTTTTTATGAAAACCAAGATAGGAAAAATAAAAGGTTTTATTTAAAACCATGGTGGGCTTATGTGGAAAGGGATTTTCTTAAAATCCAAGGTTGAATTTTGTTTCATCGAAATAGGACCTCCGATGATGAAGATATTAAATTTTAAAGTTTAAGTTTAAATTAATGGAGGGCCGACCTATGTGCAATTAATGGAGGTTGGTGCACACACACACACACACACACACACACATATATATAAAGGTTTCAATTTATTTCAAAAATGGGGCATATTATATATCGTCGAAAAGCTTATTTCGAGGACTATTTGATTAACTTATTTAGAAGGAGAAATAATGTGTGTGTAAGAGATATTTCTGATTTTGCAAAGGGGTTCCAAAATTGAAGTTTGCCTTGTTATTTTTCAAGAGGATTAATTATTTCATGAGGTGACAAAGTATGCAATATTGTGATTTATTTTATTTTATGGTATAAGTGGTTTTGGGAGTGAAAAGGTTATGCAATTTTTGGATTTATTTTATTTTATGGTACAAGTGGTTTTAGGAGAGATAAGGAAGTTGTGCAATTAAAGGCCTTGGTGATGATTATTGAAAAGTGGAGTAATGTTGATTATTTTGTGATCTACTAACCCTTGTGAATATTGGCAAAAGAATTTTGTGTTGAGTGTGGTATATTTCCAAAGGGGTTTCTTCACTTCATAAAAGGTATGGGCACATTCTCCTATTGATTGTTTATGGTGGTTGATTTCTGAAATATCATTGGAGGGAAAAGGATTGTTTGTGGTTTCCTTTTCAAAAATGGTTGGTTGAATACTTCAAGGTTTTCTGAATTGAGAGTTGTGTCTAAAACTTATTTGATAAACATATTTGATGAAGCCCATTGGTTGTGAAATAACTTGAGTTATAAAATAACATGAGTACCATTGTTATTGATATTTTTGGTTGAGCATTGTTGGAAATATTTGAGTTGGTTGATACATACTTGGACTAGGGTTGTGTGAGAGAGAGTTGTCCCTTGTGGTGATTGGTTGAGTTGAGTTGATTGAGCCTAGTCAAGTGATATGTGAAGTGATTGTTCAAGTCCTATGAAACAAACTATACCATTATTCTGATTTGGGTTGAGAGTAAGATTAGAACATATTGAGTCTCTAACAATTCTCTTTATGCTTCTATAAGATTGACTTGAGTTGAGTTGAGATTGATTTGAGTTGAGTTGAGTTGAGATTGAGATTAGAACATATTGAGTCTCTAACAATTATCTTTATGCTTCTATGAGTTGATTTGAGTTAAGATTGAGATTAGAACATATTAAGTCTCTATCAATTCTCTTTATGCTTCTATGAGTTGAGTTGAGTTGAGATCATTGTAGATCATTGTTGTCATCCATTGAAGAGTACATTGCCATTCATTGTTGAGTTCATATTTGAGCTTTGCATTGATATATTTGTGGATGATATTTGAGTTCTACTTGAACATGATTGATTGAGCCTTTGAGAAGGCATTTGTGGACAGTTTTGAGAAATATTTGTGGATATTTTTTTAGATATATTTGTGGAAAGATTTTAGAGCAGATTTGGGCAAGTTCTTGGTGAGCTTGATAGATCATATTTGGGCAATTTCTTGGTGAGCTTGCTAGAGCAGAATTGGGTAAGTTCTTGGTGAGCTTGCTAGAGCATATTTGGGCAAGTTCTTGGTGAGCTTGCTTGAGCATATTTGGACAAGTTCTATGTGAGCTTGTTATTCATATTTGGATAGGTTTTGTGTGAGCTTGTTATTAAGCATTGGACAAGTTTTGTGTGAGCTTGTTATTCAGCATTGGACAAGTTCTATGTGAGCTTGTTAAGTAGGTTTTGTGTGAGCCTATTGAGTAGGTTCTTAGTGAGCCTATTGATAGAGCTTTGGAGGTGACAAAATACAGAGGACTTAATCTCAGTGGATAGAGATCCAGTAGCCAGCACAATTGAAGATAGATCTGAGTGAGGAGTCTTCAAGTGGAGAGAGGTCCACCAGTTAGTACAGTAGAGAGACGGAGTATTCTAGAAGATCACATAGCCAGAGCATAAGGGGAAAGAGTTCTCCTGTGGAAGAGATACATGAACTTGAGATTAGGGGATCAACATCTCCTTTGGACAAATATCCATAAACATTGTAATTGGGAGTGATTCCCAAAGAGACTAATTGAGAAAGTTTTACTAAAATATTTTCTCCGTGGAGTACCTCACATTGGGGGAACCATGTTAAATATTGTGTCTCAATTGTGTGTGGTGACTTGTGCTCTTGCTTACTACTGCTATCTGAGTTATTAATGCACACTGTTATATTTGGTTATTGCAATTAAGGACATTAATTGATATTGGTTTGGAAAGAAAGTAAAAAGTAGTCTTATATTGTTCAACCCCCTCTCAGTATAAGCTTGTGTTCTTCACCTGCTTCATGTTGGATCTAATACCATGTTGGAATTCATAATATTTTCTAGAAACATCATGAAACATCCATTAACCACATTCTTGTGCATAAAAAGAAACAAGAGCAAAATGAAAGAGCATATAGATAAAAAAATAAAAACAACATGATTTGAGAGAAGGAATAGGAGGTGGGTACCCATAGGCACCCCCACAATATTATTATATTATCAGGTGTGTTATATCATTTATAGATAAAAAAAATTGTACACCTCAATACAATGTATAGGTTTTTTATTTTTGGGGTTGTCTCCTTAATCATCTATCTAGTATGGGTGGTTTTAGCCCATGGTTTTATACCTATTGTATTCTAATACCACTTAGATATTTAGGGTTGTTCTATGTTATGGGATACCTATATATTGTAGTTGTTTTATTAAAAGTACATAAAAATAAAAATAAAGAGGTGCAACTCTAAGTCTAGTTTTCCCAGTCAAGGATTTCTAGGATAAATATTTGTGTTTATTGTGAATGCATTTTATTTTTCCTTTTATTTTATGATTTTGTTTGCATAAATATCTTTAGAATAGGTTTAGAAATATCTTCATTTGGCATCATAGCATAATTATTGGCTTCAAGGGGATACCTTTGTTGTTAGGGTTTATCTTAGTTTTAGAAGAGCAAGGGTATATTGGGTCTATGATAAACCTAATTTTGAGTTTTGTGTAGGTGAATATAGTGCGAAGAAAAATGGCTAGAAATACAAGGATTGAGATCAAAAATTATAATGGTAAGAGCTTTGATTTATGGAAGCTAGTGCGAAGAAAAATGGCTAGCAATACAAGGATTGAGATCAAAAATTATAATGGCAAGAGCTTTGATTTATGGAAGCTAAATATAGAATATCTACTTATGGAGAAAGATCAATGGGTTGTTGTTTCAAGAAAAAATCCATGGATATGTCAAAAGAAGATTGGAAAACATTGGATAGGAAGGTGAAGAGTACTATTTGGTTGTGCCTTATAGATTCAATGTTGATCAATATCTCTAGAGAAAATAGTTCTAAGAAACTAAATTTAGGGGTTTAAATCAATCACATTCCCTAGTAAATAAACTATTCTTTCAAAAGAAGTTGTATCTCATTTGGATGAATCATGACGATTTTGTGGCAAAGCATCTCAATGCATTTAACATTGTTGTAAGTTAATTAGTCTTTTTATATTAAAAATACTAAAATTTGTTATGTTCTTTGTCAAATTCATGGGATAATTTGGTTTTTTTCATTGGGAGTACTACAACTACTTTAAGGTTTGAATATGTGGTTGCAGCGTTGTTATTAGAAGAAATGAGCCAATAATCTATGGAGGGCTCATCCAAGGATGCATTTTTTGTAAGGGGCCTTTCCCAAGATAAATATAAGCATAACTCTAGGGATAGGTCAAAGTCAAGAGGGATATCTAAATCTCTTGGAAAATTTATATAGAAATGCAAAAATATGATAAAGCTGGGAATTTGAAGAAAGACTATAGATTCAAAAATATTGATAAAAGCAACATATCTGATGATTCTTCTTCCACATAAACAAAGACCTACATAGAAGGAGGGTATGTATACTTAGAATATTTGAGAACACATTCATATCGTAATGTGTGGTTGATTGATTCAAGGGATTATTTTCATATGAATCCTCATAAAGAATGGTTTTATGAGTATGAGAAGTATAATAGAGGTGATGTATTCCTAGGAGATGACTCGATAACTAAAATCATAGGACATGGAAGGGTTAAACTGTTATTGAAATATGGAAAGGTTAAAATACTTCTTGGTGTTTTGCATATTTTAGGGTTGGCTTGAAATTTTATATCTATGAGTAGAATGAGTGATTTAGGTGTGCAGATAGTATTTGAAAAGGATACATGTAGGATGGTTCAAGGAGCAATGGTGTTGGCAAGAAGAGTTTAGATTAGAACATTGTACAAGATATTAGAAAATACTATGACTAATGGGTGTAAGAGTTCCATTGTTTCTAAAAAAGAAACAAATAAAACCCTTACTCTTCCTATAGAGAAGATAATGTTTTGGCATAAAAGAATACGACATATCAAAGAAGAGGATCTTCAATATTTGCAAACTAAAGATATGGTTAAAGGTATTTTTTACTTTTATTTAGATTTTTATTTTTGTGAATATTGTATATATGGTAAATAGAATCAAGTAAAGTTTTCATCTAGTGTTGCAAGAGCAAAAGGGGTTTGGGATATGATACATAGTGATTTTTTTGGACCTATGTGTCTTCCATCACTTGTAAAATCATTATACTTTATTTCATTTATAAATGATTTCTCAAGGAATGCATAGACATATTTTCTTCAAAAAAAATCTAAAGTCTTCATAAAATTCAAAGAGTTTAAGGCTCTTATAGAAAAATAAAATAAAAATAAGATAAAGGTGTTGTTGATAGATAATGGGGGAGATTTCTATAGTAATGAATTTGAGGAGTTTTGTAATTAGTGCAGAATAGCAAGGCAAAATATGACTCCATACACTCATCAAAAAAATGGAGTTCCAGAAAGAAAGAATAGTACATTAATGGAAAAGCTAAGGAGTATGCTTAGTGGTGTAGGGTTAGCACAAGAATTTTAGGTAGAGGATGTGGACACTACATGTTACCTAGTAAATTGATCACCTACATCAACATTGGTTGATAAAAATATATATGAGGCATGGATAGATAAGAAACCCTCTCTTGAACATCTTAGATTTTTTTTTGTGATGCTTATGTGTATGTTCCAAAGAAAAAAATATTATGTTAGATAATAAAGCAGAAAAATGTATCTTTATTGGTTATAAATATGGTGTAAAAGGCTACAAAATTTGTAACCTAGGAAAATTGTTTATAGCCAAGAAGTAATATTTAGAGAGTTTAAAATTGCTCCCAAGAAGGAAGAACAACTAGGAGAGGAAGAACCAAAAAATGTATAATTTGATTTCATGGATGAACAATTTGACTCAATAGAAGATGATGAACTAGATCATCAAAATCTAGTATTAAGGAGATCGACTCAAGAAAGAAGGAATTCAAAAAGGTATATTTTACCTTATTCTCATTCTACTTTTGTTTTATTTGTTACTAATGATGATCCTAGAACTATTAGGGAGCCATTTAATGCAAAGGATGGTAAATTCTATAATAAGGCCATGATTAATGAGATAAAAGCTTTAGACAAAAATAAGACATGGTATTTTGTGAAGTTTCCTACCAAAATAAAACCAAATGATAGCAAATGGGTATTTAATAATTTGAATGTAGAATGTAAAGTCAAGAAGTATAAAGCTTTACTGGTAGCAAAGGGATATTTGGTATAGTATATTACATCATTTGGATCACGT
Source organism: Wollemia nobilis (assembly GCA_028583015.1). Lineage (NCBI taxonomy): Eukaryota > Viridiplantae > Streptophyta > Pinopsida > Araucariales > Araucariaceae > Wollemia > Wollemia nobilis. Next base: position 17,437,025 of record JAQPPZ010001493.1, read on the forward strand.
AAATGTACCACCTTTGGTACATAGAGTAGGAGATTACTTTAGGGGGAAATTGGCTAGTTACTTCAAGTAATGTAATAAATGCATGTGTTAATGTACAAGTTGTACCATTGTACAATTAGATAGAGTGTTGGCCAAGGAATCTATTTTCCTATATAAAGGTCCTCATAGTGAGAGATCATATATATCAAGTGCATCTAGTAGATAGTGGTAGAACTCCTTGATGGAGTACAATGTGGTTCTTTAGCTTATATCAATGGAGTGACCATCACCTCCATATTGCATTGTATTTTCACCACTTTCTATTTATAGTATATTTTAGTCATATTGTAGAATTAAATTCTTTCATATTTTATACATCTTATTAAGTCCTATGATATATCTCTCCCATTGCATATATCCTCAAAAGCTAATAGTGGTATCAGATCCACATTGCATCCATATAGTAATAGGGAGAGTCACAAGTGAGGACTGAAATAAATCTCAATTACAAAAATTCTAAGATTACATTTGGCTAGAGTCTTTCCACAAAGTTACAAGAAAACTTGTGAATACTAGGACTCAACATTCATTCCACTAGTTTGATGAATCAACTAGTGAATACTATTGATCTCAAAAGATCTAGAACATTTTCATGCTAACTACAGTCTAAATTTTCTTTGTTACAGAAAATTAACTCTCAAAATTTGGGACACTTCCTATAATAGATAGAGAAAGATTTTACCTTTGTTACCTGAAAGTCTATGTGCTTTCCTCATGCAGAGATTAGTTTTTTGTTGCAGGAAAATAGACGCTATAGATTTGTATAGGAAAGACTCAAGAAGAAGATTCATGGTGAATTTTGGAGACTGGAGATCTCCATTGCTAGATTCAGAATCATTATACTTTATTGCAAGAAAAGGAGATTCAGAGAAATTTGTGAAGTTTCCTATAGAGAGCTAGGAAGAATACCATATTCAGAATCAATCCATTTCTAGAAGAAATAATTGGAAGATTCTAGATTTGGAGGCCTATAGAAAAGGTACCATTGCTAGATATTGCAAATCAACAAGATTTCTAAAGAAGGAAAAGGCCACAGAAGTCTGTTGCATATCTGAGAAGAGACTCCAGAGAAGAGTCCTAGAAGACTGTAGGTTGGTGATCTCCATAGAAGACTGAAGACCTACACATTGTATAATAAAAAGACCATAGAAGCCTTATACCAAAAGAAAAGGCCACAAAAGCCTTGATCCAGAAGAAAGGGCCATAAAAGCCTTAATTTTAAATAAAACTCCAGAGAAGATATCCTAATTCGAAAGAAGACTTCATAGAAGAGTTCTAAAAAAAAATCCAGAGAAGAGTTCTTGATCTAGAAGAAGACTCCAAAGAAGAGTTCCTGAAGAAGACTCTAGAGAAGATTCCATGAAATAGGATATTGGTGATCTCCTTTACTAATTAAAGACTTATTTTTGAAGAATATAAAGAGATCTATAGAAGATCTCATTAGAAAAATTCTAATCTTAGAACAGATAAAGAGGGAATACCAAATTCTTGTTCCTGATCAAAGAAGCAGAAAATCTCAAAGATCCAAGAAGAATATCTCATCATTAAAACTTTCACAAGTAGAAGGTTGAAGGAAAGATCCCATTTGGAATACCATAGAAGTTGCAAGATGGAAGGCCTTGGAGAAGTCTCAAGGAGGAAAAAGAAGAAGACTTGGAGACCCTTGTTGTAGAGCTTGTAGAAGCATCATCAAAAGAGTTCCTAGAAGAACTCATTGGATAAATCCACTACCAAGGAGAAACTCTTGATAGTGAAGAACTTGGGATAATTGTCGCCATCCAACAAAAATCCCAAGAAGAGAATAATTTGGCAAAGAGTGCCAAATATTGAAGAAGAATCTAGTGAAGACCTCAATATATTCAAAATCTTTAGAAGAATATCTTGTTTGAAGTAAAGAGGAATATTGAAGGACTCAAATAGAATAAGAAGCCTACCAAATCCAATATGTTTGGATATTACCTCTCATAGAAAAATGTACATTTCAGAGATAATATTTTTTTGAATCTATAGTAGAAAACTAAAGATCACTTGAAGCATAAAGTGACCAAATCCTAGGCTCAAGATAGAAGGTTTAAGACCACATTTTTGTGAAGAAAATAAGCTATTTTGGAAAACCAAGCAAGAAGCTACAAAATTCATTCATCTCATGGTAGCAACTTAGTGAATCTAAACACCAAGATCTACATCATCGATAGAATCCATTAAAGGTAAGAAACTTGGGTGTAATTAGTTGAACTTTAAATTTGAAGAGATCTACAGAAAACTTATTCCAAAAATAAAGCAAAAATAAACAATTTAGAATAAATGACAAAATACAATGCACATATGACACACAATATAATCCTGGTTCACCTGATGTGGGCTACTCCAGAAAAACAAGAGCTACTCCTTGATATTATTCTTCTCTTTCTTACCCAAAAATGGGACATTACAATAAAATATAAAGGAAGATATTACAACCCTAAACCACTATGTGGTATTAGAATACAATGGGCACAACACCGTGGGTTAAACCGCCCACACCCACTAACCACCCACCAACCATGGGAATCCCAAAAATCACTCTGGAAAAAGAGAAAAAATTACCCCTTAGTGTTTTTGGATCACATAATGCCCCTTAATCTCCAAACGAGTGCCTAGATCGCACGACGGTTGGATCTAAGGAGAAAGGAGTTCTCCTATGGATAGAGATCTACAAATTTTATTTAGAGGATTGGTATCTCCTTTGGACAGAGGTCCATAAACATTGTAATAGGGAAATGATTCCCAAGAGATTGATTGAGAAAATTTTAGTGAAATATTTTCTTTGTGGAGTAGCCCACATTGGGTGAACCATGTAAATTATGGTGTCTCTATTGTGTATGGTGATTTTTGCATTGCTTTGATTACTACTTTTGATATTGCTATCTATACATTGCATAATATTGTTTGGGAAATAAAAGTAAAAAGTGTTCTTATACTATTCACCCCCCTCTCATTATAAGTTTGTATTCTTAAATTGGATCAAAGTGGGTTTCTTCAGAATATTTTAATAGCTTGAAGGAAAAGCTAACAAGAATACAATGGATTCTAAGAATGTGTTCTCAGATAATTCAGCACCAGTATTTGATGGAAGTGACTATATGTTGGAGTATGAGAATGAAGATCTACCAGATGGCACTTGGCAATGAAATTTTGAAAGAATTTGAATTTGGATATAATCCCTTAATTAATCCTCCTACAGATAAGGAAGGTAAACTTCTACAACATTATAATTCAAAAGCAATGAATGCACTTTTGATAGGTTTGCATCGAACAGAGTCTATGAAAGTTATGCATTGTCAAACTGCAAAAGAAATGTGGGATAAACTACAAAATATATATGAAGGAGATAAATGTTTCAAGAAAGAAAAGATGAGAAATATCAAAGGACAATTTGAAGAATTAATAATGAAGGATAAGGAAAATATTAGTACTTATCTACTTTGAATTTATGAGGTTGTTAATGTTATGCAAGGACTTGGAATGAAGATTGATGAATCAAATGTTTGTGATAAAGTCTTAAGAACTCTTCCAAAAATATTTAGTGAAAATATTTCTACTATAGAAGTATCAATGGATGGTGATACTTTGAAAAGATATATGTTTCTTGGTATGCTTACAATATTTGAGATACGAACAAAATATCATATTCCCCAAAAATAAGTAGAATTCAAAGCAATCAAGAAGACAAAGGGTGAGAACTCGAAATCAAGCAATGAGTCATCCAGTGATGAAGAAGCAAATTATGGCAGAAGAAATAAGGATTCAAGAATATATAGAGATCTAAAATCTGTTAAATGTTTTAATTGTGGAAAGTATGGTCATTTTGCAATAGATTTTCAAGAAGCTAAGAATAACAATGGTGAAGAAAAACAAGATCACAAGAATAGGGAATTAGAAATATACAAGCACCAAAATAAAAACAAGGATGGGCAAAGCAGACAAGGAAAGAAGTTCTTTCAAAGGCAAAAGAGAAGCTACTATGCGGATAAGGCAAGTAATTACTCAAGTGATAGTGATGCTAGTTTTTTAGATAATGATAGAGATGAAGTCCTATTTATGACTGAAGAAAAATAACAAGTTAAGAAAATGACTCCAAATATTCTCAAGTGTTTTAGATATGGTAACTTTGGACATCTTGAAGATTATTTTACGAGGGATGGTTATAGTTTCAGTGATGATGAAAATGAGGATGCATTTGAAGAACCATATGAAAACCTTCTAATGGCATTAGACGAAGAAGTAGGTGATCCTATAGAATACAAGCCAATAGAAAATAAAGATGTGGAAAAAGGCAAAAAAATAGAGGAATATTCAGAGAAATATGGATATGATATCAAGGGAGAACTTATTTATGCTCTTGACACAGTAAAGAAGGTAAGAAAGCAACACTCTAAACTTGAAATTCAGTTTCAAGAATGTGATGAAGAGAGAAGATTGCTTATAGAGGATTTTAAAAAATCAAAGGTTAAGGCAAAAAGGTTCAAAGATAAGTTAGAAGCAAATATATTAGAGTGTGAAAAGTTAGCACAAGAAGTGACACTACTGAGAGAATATTTAGAAGACTCCAAAGTCAAGCTAAAAGGGTTCAAAAATATCTCAAATAACTTGGATAAGTTCATCAAGATACAAAAGCCTACATCAAGAAAAATAAGTCTTGGATTTGAACAGGTTCAAAAGAAATGGGAAGGAGAGTCATCCTAAAGTTTTGGAGGAGAAGAAACTTAAGATGAAGATACTTCAGAAGAAGACAGTGTAAAAGAGAGTGAGACATATGAGGATGATTTGGACAATAGAGAGTTCAACAAGAACATAAACAATGCACAAAGAAGATACAGATGGAACAACAATTAGGATAGGTCAAGAGAGACTAGGAGACCAATAATATCAATAAAATGAGGCTTCAATAGAAGATGTTTTTCATGTCACAAGTTTGGGTACATGGATTCATAGTGCAGGACACAAGAAATATAGGAATATGGAAACATATAGCTTTTCCATGGGTAATGCTACTCATGTAATCAGTTTGGTCACAAGGCAATAAATTGCAGGGTGCATGATAGAAGAGGATGTGGCTTCACTAGGAGAAATGCTAAGACATTTTCACCTCCAAGGAATAATAACATTAAGTGTTATAAGTGCAATAATGATGGTCACACAGCAAAGTGGTGTAGAACAAATATTCTAGAATCAAGCAGGAATAGGAACATGAATAAGAATATGGATATGAACAAGAACAAGAACATGGATATGAACAAAAATAGTAATAGGAATAGGAATAGGGATAGGAACGTAGACATGGATAGGAACATGGACAAGGAAAGAAACAGTCAAAGGAATCAAAAGGATCATATAAGAAGGAAAGAAGATAAAGGTAAAGAACAGTGCTTTATGGGAGTAGAAATACTCCCACCCCAGAACTAACCACATCAAGAGGAGATGGAGGAGGGGCTAAGCTAAGAGGCTTATTCTTAGCCCCAAGACCCAAATGTGACCCTTTGCCATTTATGTCAAATGGGGAGAGATTTGAGTAAGGGGGAGAATTTTGGTATTTGAGAAAAGAGGAGAGAGCATTGTCCCAGGGGGAGCAGAACAAAGGAAAGGTCAAGTTTTTAGTGAAAATAAATTGCTTTGCCATAAATGACAAAGTGGAAGATTGTTTGCCATTTTGAGTCATTAAGTCAAGTTGTCATTGATGTCAAGGAATGAAGCCATTATTAATGTCAAGGAATTTTTCAAGAAACAAAGTTATCAAAGTTGTCATTAATATCCATGAATGAGCCACTGATGATGTCAAAGGTCAAGAGGAAAAATGTAGAGGTTAAAGACAAAAAGGCTTCATAATATTTTTAATATTATGTGGAAGCATAAGTTAAAAGGTTTTTCATAAAAACCCAAGGAAGATTATTGCGAAGCCAAAGGAAGGTTTAATGTTTATTTGATAAATATTTAAATTCAAAGTGAATTTAAATTTTATAAATAAATATTATTTATACCAAGTTGTACAATGAAATATGGCCTTAATAAAACCAAAGGGTTTTAAAGAATTAATTTATAAAATTTAAATTCAAATGAATTTAAATAATTTATAAATTAATAAGTTCAAAGGGAAATAAAAAGCACCGACGTCTAATTTATTGGAGGAAATTCGAGCACCAACGTTATGCATGAAGGAGGGAAATCAATATATATACCAATGCCTTAGAGGCATTAAATCTTATCCTTTTGCTCGATTAATGAATGTGTGCAATTATGTTGAATTCATGCGAAATAAGAGAAGTGAATTTTGTGTTTTAGCGCCAGCGGATAATGTTTAAAGGGAACAGTGCCAAAGTACCAAGCACCAACTGGGTAGCATGGCCTAGTGGCAATAGGACAACGGTTAGAGTGTTTAGGCACTAGGAGACCTACATTCGAAATGCAGTGAGAACATTTTTTGGTGGTTGCATTAGTTTTGGGAGTGCCAAAGGAAAGGCACACGTTTTTGTGCTAGGCAAGGTGAGGAGTCTTTTTGGATCACGTGATGCTCCTTAGTACCCAAACAAGTGCCTAGCTCGTGCGACGGATGGAGCCGTGGCTAGGGCACTGGTTGAGACTGCATTATGAGTTTGAATCCCTTCCAATGCAAGGTAATAAATTTTGATTATTATTTTTTGTGTATTGCCTAAATTTTGGCATTAAAAGGATTTCTTAAAAGGATTGTTAGTTGAAAATTATTTTTGATAATTTGGAGGAATAAGGTGTTAAGCTTTATTTTAATAAAGTGTTTGTGCCACATTGATTTGTTGAGGTATTAAAAGGATAGAGGGAACTTCTAGCTTTGAATTATTTTGAAAAGAAGAGTGAATTGAATATTATTTTAATTGGGAGATTATAAGGTGTAAGTGGTGTATGATGAATATTTTCTTAAATATTGAGTGATAAGGTGTATGTGTGTCTTGATATTTATATTGTATTTTGAGGAAGTTTATCATCTTATAATTTCTTTGAGCTTGGTAAAGAAGTTTTTGTGATTGTGGCAGATTTATGAGATTCCTTCATCATCAAGAAAAAGTTATGAGAACATTCTTCCATAATTAAGTTGATTGGTTGGTTTTCTAGAAAATAAGTTTTGAGTGAAAAGGACTTGATTGGGGTTTCCTATTGAATGTATTGAGTTAATGCTTCAAGGTTTTCTGGAATAAAGAGTTGTTAAAACCTTGTTTTATAAGCATTGTTTTTGAAGCAATTGGTTGTGTGAAGAACTTGAACTAGGGTTTGAGTATCATTGATATGTGAAGATTGTTTTATAAGCATTGTTTTTGAAGCCATTGGTTGTGTGAATAACTTGAACTAGGGTGTGAGTATCACTGATATGTGAAGATTGTTTTATAAGCATTGTTGTTGAGGCCATTGGTTGTGTGAAGAACTTGAACTAGGGTTTGAGTATCATTGATATGTGAAGATTGATTTTTGAGCATTGTTGTTGAAGTGAGTTGTTGAGCAAAGAACTTGAACTAGAAGTTTGATAAGAACATGAGTATCATTGTTATGTGAGATTTGTTGTTGAGCATTGTTGGAAACATTTTGAGTTGTTGGTTATATGCTTGGACTAGGGTTTGTGAGCAAGGATTATTTCATTGAGTATTTGGTTGAGTAGAGTTGGTTGAGCCTAGTCAAGTGGATGTGTGAAGTGATTGTTCAAGTTCCATAAAACAAACTATTCTATATTCTGAATTGAGTTGAGAAAGTGATTGAGCATTGAGTTGAAATTGAAGCATATTGAGTCTCTAACAATTCTCCGTATGTTTCTAAGAGGGTGATTGAAATTAATTGAGCATTGTGATAAGTATACAACATATTGAGTCTCTAACAATTATCTTTATGTGTCTATGATATTGGACAAGTTCTTTGTGGACTTATTGAGCAAATTTAGAAAATTTCTATGTGGAATTGTTGAGCAAATTTGAGCAAGTTCTGTGTGGACTTGTTGAGCAGATTTGAGCAAGTTCTGTATGGACTTGTTGAGTAGATTGGACAAGTTCTATGTGGACTTGTTGAGCAGATTTGAGCAAGTTCTGTGTGGACTTATTGAGCAGATTTGAGAAATTTTTGTGTGGACTTGTTGAGTAAATTAGACAAGTTATGTGTGGACTTATTGAGTAGATTTGAGCAAGTTCTGTGTGGACTTGTTGAGCATATTTGAGCAATTTCTATGTGGAATTATTGAGCATATTAGACAAGTTTTGTGTGGACTTGTTGAGCAGATTTGAGCAAGTTTTGTGTGGACTTGTTGAGAAGATTTGAGCAAGTTCTATATGGACTTGTGGAGTAGATTTGAGGATAGTGTTGTGACGTCCTTCACAACGACCCCAAAATTGGGGACCCACCTTAAATTTTGTGATTTCGGGAAATTTTTGTTTATTTGATTTTTCTCGCATCAAGGTCTTGGAAAATTTGCTTTCACTTTGGAATTGTTGACATATTTGCATTTTGAAGGTTTGAATGTAGTTGCAATGCTTCAAAACTGAATATTTTGATTATTTGCATATTAATTGCATTATTTCAAATCAAATAATTTGATTAAAATCATTTTCAAAGGTTTAAATGAAATAATTTGATTAAAAAAAAATTTCAAAGGTTTAAATGATTAATTTTCATTTAAATAATTAAATTTTATTTTAGGGTTAACCCTAAAATTAGTGCAAAATTGAAATGAACATATCTTGAGGTAGAGAACTCTGTTTGATCTCATTCAAAACTTGGTAAAAAGATATGGATTTTCTCTTTCTAATGATACCAAAATTGCAAGATTCTAGATGTCAATTTGAAATACTTTTGAAAAAAAAAAAGTTACGGGAAAGTAAAGTTTGGTTTTTTTTATATATTATGATTATTGTTTCATTATGCAGGTAATACAAGGGCAAGGGTTTGAAGAAGATCGTTATAAAATTTGTTCTCGGTGATGAAACAGAATAACTAAACTTTTCAAATTATAAATAAATCATTGAGATTCATGGAAAGGGTTAGACATTTTATACAGAGAAGGAGAGGAACTATTGGAAGGAGCAAAGCTACACATTCGTTGGAGGAAAACAGAGAAGGCCATTTGTAGAACAATGGAAATTATTGTAAGATTTTATAAATTGTTTTAAGCATTTTGGATCCAGATTTGTGCACAAACTATATTTGGAATTAATAAAGTGCTTATTGCAATTTCTTAATAGTTTGTATACCTTAGAAGATTGCATCAATTTATTTGATTTCACTATGTGAATACTAGTGAACATTGGATTGGTTTTAGAATTCTGTAAATGAAAATTTGTTCTATTGAATTTGTCCGAGACATTAGTTTAATTTCTAAAGCTTAAATCTTTTATTATTTTATTTTCATTCTGAAAACTATATATTATAACTTACTATAATTTTATAAAGTAAAATGATATGACTAAGTTATAATTAAATTTATAATTCGGATATTACATTAATTAATATTCGAATTAATAAATTTAAGAAGGGATAAATGAATATTCTAGTCCTCACCTTAATTTCATAATATTGAGGAACTCGGATTGATATCTCTAAAATTCAATTTGGATTTGATTTATAATATAGTTCTATCTATTTCAGAAATCTAAATTTCAAACTATAGATCACATTTACTCTTTTGAATATTTAATTTCATAAATATTTCAAAAGATAAATATTATAAGAAAATCTAATTTATAAACTTTATTTTATCATAAAATCCAAATTTTATAGATTAGTTTCATATTAAGCCCTAAGATTTTATCATTGACAAGGTTTTGGAACCTTATAAATTGGGCAAGACATTATTTCATTTATTCATCTCTTCTGGGTTTGATTTATAATTTCATAAGGGAGTTTGAATAAATGATTGTTTTATCAAATAAACATTTGGGAAGTGAATTGATTATAAATCTATTATGTTCCAAAGGTTTATCAAGTTTATAAAGTTTCATTTACTTTGATTTTTATTAAAGTTAACTTGAAATTTAATATAAAATGCTAGATTCTTTTTATGCTAATTTCATTTAAAGCATTTTGAGACATTAAATTGAAGAGAGGAAATAAAATTTGGTATACTTTAACCTAAGATCATAAAACGAATTTTATTTTGTTGAATTGATATCAAAGCATGTTATACATGATAAACTTGAAATCATTTACCTAATTCCAGGCCCCTTGTAAACAATAGTTCACAAATCCAAGAGTTATTCAAGTACTCATTGATGTATATACATATGAAATGTTAGATATAACATAAGAACCTTGGAGATATATAATATTATTTTCAAGAGAGAATCATAATTCTGAGTTTGTCGGGTGGTTTTGTGACTGGAAAAAATCACACCTCAACAAATTGGCGCTAGGAGGGCCTAAAAGGTAATGATTTTAATTTTAGCATGTGCAATTTGTTATAAAAAGAAATAAAATTGTTTGAAATTTTCAATTTATGCTGCATTAACGTTAATCTATCATAAATTCAAAAATTAGGTTATGATGCAATTTTTGTGAATTTTCATACATAGCCTTGCATATTAAAGTTGGTTCAATGGCAGAAAATGATTTACCATTTTATAAACATGATGGAACGATTACGCCAAAAGAACATATTCAGGCATATAAAAATATTATGCTTAGTTTTCAAATCACGCATGAAGATGTTTTTTGCGGAATGTTTCCATACACATTGGATGAAGTTGCTAAAGATTGGTTTATCAATTTACCTGCAGGTTCTACCGCTTCTTGGAATCAACTTGAAACAATGTTCCTTGAACACTTTAGAAAATTGGTCGACATAGATTTGTTGTCAAATCAATTTGCCTCTATTCATAAAATGCCTAATGAATCCATGAATCAATTTAATGATAGGTTTTATAAGTTGTATACGGAAATGGAGATACACTTTATCATTTTAGAAGAAAAAGTTATTCAAATTTATTTAGGAGCTTTAGATCCTTTTACGATTAAGTGTTTAGAAATGTTTCCTAAGGATTTATCCTTATCTAGCATGTATGGTGGTGAAGTAGCTGTAGAGCAATGGCTAATTACAAGAGGAATATATATGGGTAGATTATCATTACATCACCCTAAGGTTTCAAATCAAGTATCACCTATAAGTCATGATATGCATTTCTTGACACCATTGAACGAAATTGAATGTCCTAGTTTTTCAACCACTTTCGATATTATCCAAGAGGAAGTGAAAGTTTCAAATCCAATATACATTTATGAGGATTGTAGTAATCAAGTTTATCAAAATGCAGAAATGCATGAATCTTCAAATATTGGAGGAGTTTTAGATTTAACTAGCTTTGAAACATATGATAGAATAGAATCTTCCATAGAGTTGAATGAAACAATTGAAGCTCTAGAATTAAAATATTCTAGATGCAGTTTCATTATGATCGATCATAAAAGTTTATTACTTGAGGAAGATGAGTTTATTATTGAGGATAGATTTTTCGAAGGTGAATAAAGTGAATTTGAAGAGCATTCAATTGTTAAATTTACAAAATGTGAAGATATAATTGAATCTTACCCTTTAGATTTTGAATATAATTATTACAATGTATGGGGTATGTGTGGTGAATCATTGTTTTCTCACACTCATAATGATAAAAAAAAAAATCACTTGCTATGCAGGATGTTGAAACTTCTAGTTCAAAATAAGGTTTTGTAATTCCTATGCAATCAGAAAGTGATATGCCAATTTCAGAAATAGAACAGGTTCCAAGATTTGATCATTCTGAACATGAGTTTGTAGAATATTCTTCTGCAGTAGAAAGAAAAGAAATGGTAAAACCTTTATATGATTCATCTATTTTAGATGAAGAAGAGGTAAATTATTTTATTTCATTCTTGAATGTTGAAGGTTTGAGTGAAAATTTTTAGGATTGTATTGAATACTCAAATGAAGAAACTTCATGTATGGCTAGCAAAGAATTAGAATTTCCTACTCATCCTAAATAAACTATTACTTTGTTTGATCAACAAGATTTATGGTGTGGAATAGATGGACACATTCTTTATTGGATGCTAAATTTTAATGCTTCTAAAAATCAGGTTATTGATGAAGGAATATGAAATGATGGTGGTGATGATAGATATCATGGAGAAAAATAAAATACTATAAGGTCTCATCAAATAGTGGTAAATGAAAGTGCACAAAAGGTAGACTTGAAAAAACGAGATTTCGAAAACAAAAAGGATAGACTAAAAATGCAATGTAAACGAAACTAAAATAACGCTTAAACCCTATGTTATTGAAAAATGCGTAAAAAGAAAGAACATGAACACAAGATATCAAAGCAATATAAAATACGGCCCTTTTATTGATATGCTTTTCAAATTTGTGTTACAATGCGTCTCCTTCCTTTTTAGGGGATAGGAGCGTTAAATGTCGGTCTTTTACAACTTGTTTCAGAATTCCTTCTTCTGCGTGCCCACATATAAGATGGGCGAACCAAAATGTTTCCGTCGCTTGTGTTGGTAAAAGTAGATTCCTCACTGCTCTTCTAATGCTGAAAATCTGCGTTCAAATAAACAAACAAAGAATTAGTAGCACCTGTGTATGAAAACAAAAGATAAATATAATAATGGTTAAAATGAGTCCAAATAAATTGAAAACTTGACAAAAGCTTAATCATGTAACTAGCTAAATACTATAAAATAAATAGTCACCAAAGGCAATAAGGCGGGAAATGCCCGAAGGCAAACCACCCACGGGTGAAACTTTGCTTCGACACCAACCCGCTTGGGATGGGTCCGAAACCTGATGTGATGTGTAGTCGACAAATTGGTAGGATATTATGGTCAAAAAAATCGGGTTTTGGTTCTTGATTCGTGCCTTCAAAAGTCACCCAATAACCTCTCTTTCTATTAAGAGATTATGGATGTTGAAAGCACAAATCGCAAGTAAGTGAATTAGCAGCACTTCGTCGCTCAAAATGCTCCTTCTCTATATATCTTTTGGGTGAGGAATCTCACCATTTTATAGACCCAAGGGGTCTCTTTGAATTAACATGCAAAAGTGTTACTTTGCATGAATGCTTTTTTGTGAAGAGAAGACTTCTTCTTGATCAAGGGCTTCTTAACTGCCTCTGTGCATGTCTTTGTATGTTTAGAAAATCTCACTCGCACTCCCATGCAATGAAGAGATAGCTAAGTGGCAAATCTGAGTTGTCATGAAAAAGCCTACTCTCACTCCCATGCAATGAAGGGAGAGTTAAGTGGCCAATCCGAGTTGTCCTAAAAAGCTCACTCTCATTCCCATGCAGTGAATGGAGAGTTAATTGATAGATATGAGTTGTCAAAAGAACTCACTCGCCCTCCTATGCCATGAAGGGAGAGCTAAGTGGCAGTTCTGAGTTGTCATGCGTCGAGGTTTGACTTTTTGCCGATCAAACCTGGTGTTCGTCCCACCCCGGAGTGAGCGCTAGTAATCGTCTTTGGGTGAAACGAGTACCAATATGCACTCGTCTCTGGGTGAAATGAGTACCAATCCGCACTCATCCCTGGGTGGAGCGAATAAGTAGCAGAGTGTCTAAAAGGTGCCAAATTGATCTTTGATTTGTAAAACTACTGTGTGAGTGGTTAGAACCACTGTTTTAACCTCTAGGGCTGCCCTGGGGCTGTGTGTGTTAGTGCGATTAGTGTTTGCAGTCACATAATCGGATTGGTGTTGTTTTGGTGTCTACAAGACTCTTATCCTTTGTATTCAAACATTCAAAAATCAGGTAAATGTCTGCATAATCATTTATTGGTTTCCATTGTTATTTATGATGAGATGTCATTAGAGGTTGATGAAAAAATAGAAGATATTCTTATTCCCACCACCAAAAGGACTGTATTGCTAAATAAAAAATAAAACATGCTTGAATCATTGAACCAAGTTCAACAACAATAAACAATTCAATCTAGGATACAAAACTATAATGATTCTTATTTTGTAAATATCCTAGATTTTTGTAAATTGTTATTTGAATATGATTGGCCTAAAAACATAGATGATGATCTTACGTTAAAACTTTCAAAAATAGCTTTCTATTTGAGAGAAATCCTATATGCTTGTGAAAATGAGAATTTAAGTCAAAGTGATGAATCAAGGTTTGAAATTCCCATCTTGTTGAATAAGCATAAGATCATAGAGGAATTAAATCTTAAACATGGAATTGTTTATAAGTTTGAATAAAATCAGTGGGGTGTGAAAGGCAAAATGAAATTTGTTATATGGTTTGGCCTAATCCTCATTTGGTTAAAACTATGTAAATTTTGGCATGCATATAATGATATATATATTTTAAGGTGTGCCTATCATGTTTGAGATCCAAGGAAATGATGGCAAAAATTTTGCAGTGTCTTGTACATAATGTATATTTTTGTAAATAGTCTTTTGGATTTTGTTTTCTTGTTTTTGTGTTTTTTTTAGTTGGTTGTTTTATGAGTTTGTTAGTTTGTTATTTTGTTGATGTGTTAATGTGCGATGTTGTTGATGTTTTGTTGTTTTTTTGTTAAGTGTTGTCATATTTTATTATGTTTTTTTGAGTGCCACGATAAATTAATTTTTCTAGTTTTGGAGCTTCATGATTTTGACGTGTGATTCAAGTTGATATAATTTCAAAGTGGGTTTTTCAAAAGTAAGGTAGTTATGATTGAGATATTGTTCATTTGCTGGTTGTGTTTGGTTTTTGATCCTAGATCGTATAGGATGAGATTACCTAGTTTGAAAACCTGTGAAACCTAGAGACAAGAAAAAGCGAGATATTGGTTTATGTCCTCATGAATGTGAACTAAGATAAGGCAAATATGAAAAATTGGAATTATATTGCAAAAATTCAACAAGTATGAAAAATACACTTGCATTTCATAACACATTTCATAACATTACATACATCACCCTCGCATTCCACATTTCACATCCCATAGAAATATCATTTATCAAATTCAAAAGTTTTAATTGGTTTTAGCAAAAGTCATCTTGTTTTAATTAGGGGCACTTTCACAAAGGCATTTTGTACAAAACTATAAAATAAAGCTTCATGTTTACACACCATAGTTTCCAAATCCCTAAATGTTTTTAGTCACTTAGTCATTTCTAGTGTGGTAGGCAACCTCTGAAAAGCATATCATATTTTCTTAGGATCATTGCACAATATACACTAAAAGGATCTTGATATCGAGAACTGATGTTGAAATTATCTGGAACCAAGCACAGTTTAGACATATTAAAAACATTTTGGGTAAAATGGTCAAAACTATCATTGGAAGAAAATATAGGGTGAAAAGGGGCATCTTTGTCAGTCCTATCATGCAACATAGTCCATAAAACTCATTATTACAAAAAATATTTAAAAGCTCTAAACAAAATCATAGTAGTAAGGATAGGGTTAAATTCTCATCATACTTCAATTGAGAATCCAATTCCCCAAAGCTTTGAGTCTATTTACATCACATACCACCAACTATTGGGTCGTAAGGATTCGTACTACTCATCCGTCAGAAGGAAGGGTAATCGTCCCCAAGGTTCAAGAAATCAAAAGCCAAACACATCGTTCACTATTGGATCATAAGGATTCATACTATTTATCCTTTAGATGGATGGGTAGTTGTCCCCAATAATCAAGCAATCTAAAGCCAAAATCATGGACTATGGGGTTAACCTCCATCGGGGTTATAGATGCTTTACTGGCAGTGGAGTACGCTCATGCGTGGTGATATGTCTCGTTGAAAAGTGAGACCTATGATCGTTTCAAATGGTTAGGCTAGCCTTGTGTTTCTTTCATAATAGGTTTAATCATTTTGGTCAAAATAAGGTAATGAACTCACTTGCGCACACACTAGTTCTAGATGATAGTAAGATCATAACTGAGCTCTTGATCTGGTAAGGAACTCACAGCACACACATTTGATCCTAAGAGGATTAGATAAGTTTTAGTGTGTTTGTTTATTGTACTAGAGTGTTTGAGTCTTTGTAAAACATGTCATTCATATTATTACATCCTGTTAATATATGTTTCAGTTTACGTCATATCATTTTCATATCATCTTATTTTTACGAATGTTCATTTTAGGGCCCCTTATTAAAGTACGATGACAAGCATGGCCAAAGCAAATATTTATGTTGAAAATAATCATTAATACATATCACATGATCCCAACCAGTAATACATCACATTATGCATAAATCATCTATGATTCCATTAATTCATATTTGTATTGGTCTATTCTCATTCTTTGGATGCTTATCAATGCTTGTGATTCTAATATTCGTGTTCTGTGTGTTTTCAGAGTTTGGTTTTTAGTCAAAAATGTCCAAGGACATTTACCAGTAGAGTCGCCAATGTTGTGACGTCCTTCACAACGACCCCAAAATTGGGGACCCACCTTAAATTTTGTGATTTTAGGAAATTTTTGTTTATCTGATTTTGCTCGCATCAAGGTCTTGGAAAATTTACTTTCACTTTGGAATTGCTAACATATTTGCATTTTGAAGGTTTGAATGTAGTTGCAATGCTTCAAAACTGAATATTTTGATTATTTGCATATTAATTACATTATTTAAAATCAAATAATTTGATTAAAATCATTTTCAAAGGTTTAAATGAAATAATTTGATTAAAATCATTTTAAAAGGTTTAAATGATTAATTTTCATTTAAATAATTAAATTTTATTTTAGGGTTAACCCTAAAATTAGTGCAAAATTAAAATGAACATATCTTGAGCATAGAACTCCGTTTGATCTCATTCAAAACTTGGTAAAAAGATATAGATTTTCTCTTTCTAATGATACCAAACTTGCAAGATTCTAGATGTTAATTTTACCAAAAAATAGCGGGTTAATTTAGAAATATGAGAACTTTGAAATACTTTTGAAAAAAGGAAAGTTACGAGAAAGTAAATTTTGGTTTTGTTTTGATATTATGATTATTGTTTCATTATGCAGGTAATACAAGGGCAAGGGTTTGAAGAAGATTGTTATAAAATTCATTCCCGATGATGAAGCGGAATGAACTGAACTTTTCAAATTATAAATAAATCATTGAGATTCATGGAAAGGGTTAGAAATATTATACATAGAAGGAGAGGAACGATTGGAAGGAGCAAAGCTACACATTCATTGGAGGAAAATAGAGAAGGCCATTTGCAGAACAATGGAAATTATTATAAGATTTTATAAATTATTTTAAGCATTTTGGATCCAGTTTTGTGCACAGACTATATTTGGAATTAATAAAGTGCTTATTACAATTTCTTAATAGTTTGTATACCTTAGAAGATTGCATCAATTTATTTGATTTCACTGTGTGAATACTGGTGAACATTGGAATGGTTTTAGAATTCTGTAAATAGAAATTTGTTCTATTGAATTTTTTCGATACATTAGTTTAATTTCTAAAGCTTAAATATTTTATTATTTTATTTTCATTCTAAAAACTATATATTATAACTTAGTATAATTTTATAAAGTAAAATTATATGACTAAGTTATAATTAAATTTATAATTCGGATATTACATTAATTAATATTCAAATTAATAAATTTAAGAAGGGATAAATGAATATTATATTCCTCGCCTTAATTTCATAAGGTTAAGGAACTCGGATTGATATCTCTAAAATTCAATTTGGATTTGATTTATAATATAGTTCTATCTATTTCAGAAATCCAAATTTCAAACCAGAGATCACATTTACTCTTTTGAATATTTAATTTCATAAATATTTCAAAAGATAAATATTATAAGAAAATCTAATTTATAAACTTTATTTTATCATAAAATCCAAAGTTTATAGATTAGTTTCATATTAAGCCCTAAGATTTTATCATTGACAAGGTTTTGGAACCTTATAGATTGGGAAAGACATTATTTCATTTATTCACCTCTTTTGGGTTTTATTTATAATTTCATAAGGGAGTTTGAATAAATGATTGTTTTATCAAATAAACATTTGGGAAGTGAATTGATTATAAATCTATTATGTTCCAAAGGTTTATCAAGTTTATAAAATTTCATTTACTTTTATTTTTATTAAATTTAAATTGAAATTTAATATAAAATGCTAGATTCTTTTTATGCTAATTTCATTTAAAGCATTTTGAGACATTAAATTGAAGAGAGGAAATAAAATTTGGTATACTTTAACCTAAGATCATAAAACAAATTTTATTTTTTTGAATTGATATCAAAGCATGTTATACATGATAAACTTGAAATCATTTACCTAATTCCAGGCCCCTTGTAAACAATAGATCACAAATCCAAGAGTTATTCAAGTACTCATTGATGTATATACATATAAAATGTTAGATATAACATAAGAACATTAGAGATATATAATATTATTTTCAAGAGAGAATCATAATTCTGAGTTTGTCGGGCGGTTTTGTGACTGGACAAAATCACACCTCAACAGATAGGTTTGTGCCAGACTAGATATAGAGATTGAGAAGATTTGTGCTAGACCAAAGGATTGTGTTTAGTACAGATTTGAGATAGAGTTGAGTGCAAGCTTTGGAGGTGACAAATTATAGAGAATGACAGTCTCCAGTGGATAGATATCCATCAACTAGGGTAGTGAGTACAAGTCTTATGAGTGAGGATAAGAGTCTTCAGTGGCTAGAGATCCATTAGCTAGTGGAGTGGAGGTATCAACTCTTCTATAAGATCACCAGTTAGAGCTAAGGAGAAAGGAGTTCTCCTATGGATAGATATCCACGAACTTGATTTAGGGGATTGGTATCTCCTTTGGACAGAGGTCCATAAACATTGTAATAGGGAAATAATTCCCAAGAGATTGATTGAGAAAATTTTAGTGAAAGATTTTATCTATGGAGTAGTCCACATTGGGTGAACCACGTAAATTGTGGTGTCTCTATTGTGTGTGGTGATTTGTGCATTGCTTTGATTACTGCTGTTAATATTTCTATCTATACATTGCATAATATTGTTTGTGAAAAAAAAGTAAAAATTTGTCTTATACTATTCACCCCCCCTCTCAGTATAAGCTCATGTTCTTCAGGGGTGACACATGTAACCAAGGCATACAAGCACTCATATAAATACTATAAGGTCTGTAACAAATTCCAAGTATCAAAAAACATATACCTTCTTCAAGTGTGGAAATAAAACAGCCATGACACTTGTCATTCTTTAAAATATTATCTTCCTATTTGAGACACCAAAGACTAAGGAGAGAAGTGTATTTGGAGCAGCAATGATTTGTAGTGTGTAAGAAGCATGAGAAGATAATTTAAGGCTCTCGGTAAAGACATTCAAAGTAGGTCAAAGAAGCCAGATTTAAGGCACCACCATTCAAGGATTGAAGTCAAGGTAGAATCAAAGTCTACCATCATTCATAGCACCCAAAAGAAGCACTAAAGAGTGTTGTCATCCACGTCCAAATTCTACATCAAATACTTAAGGGTTTGCAACATTATAAAGGTAAGAATTTACCTTGATTTAAATTTGCTTTCATTAAAGGGAGTTATAAGGGTATAATATAAGGTTGAAACTATAGGGAAATCAACCATATTTGGAAGCAAAATTAAAGGAAAATTATACACAAAAAATAGCTTAATATTTGCAAATTAAAACATAGGAGAAATAAGGATTTCTACTTGGAAAAATTAAATTTCTATTATTGCAAATATTATTGTTTTCTAATATTCCAAATTAGGAAGTTATAAGGAATACTAACCAAAATTATATTATTGGAATTTAGAAACATTAAAGGGCTATAAAAAGAAGTTCATAAAGGAATATCAAGGGTTGGAATTAATTGGTATACTTGTCTCAAAATCACATTAAAGGGATAAAATAAATCCAACCATTAGAACTTCAAGTGCTTAGTTCAATAGGAGAGATAAGGAGTAATAGAAGTTGATTTTTTCTATTTACAAAATCAACCCAAAATTGAACTACTATTCCCAAAAGCACTTTGTCACTCATATAGCATATCTAAAATCACTAGGGAGCCATAAGGTATTCTATAAAACTTGATAATAATAGCATTTATCAAGGTTTATCAAACACTCAATTCATTTGGGAGTCATAAGGTTTCTACAAAACACAAATTTCACAAAGGTATTATCAAATCAATACTAGGGAATTTGAAATTAGATCCCAAGGATCATCACGACATCAAATAAATTATTTCTTATAGAGTCCCAACTACTTAAAGGTCCAGATTATTTCTCTTGTAAAAATAATGTAAAAGCAATTTTAGTATATGAAAAAGTTTGGGAGATAGCTCAAGGAATGGTAAAAAGACCAAGCATAGGTGATACTAAGATTCAAAAGTTTGAATAAAATGATGCAAAATCTCTAATGATAATAACATTTGCTATCACTGATTAAATACAACCTTATATTAGTTCAATAAAGACATATACATAAGCATAGAAAAGTTTAGAGAAGATATTCGAAGGGAAAAATAAAGCCACTATCCTTCATCTTCAAACTCAACTACATTCTCTAAAAATGAACAGTGGCAAGAGCATAAAACTATTCCTAAATAAGGTAGAAAATATTAACGGGAAATTATTAACCTTAGAAGAAGAAACTAAAGATAATTTCTTACCCAAGTAACCAAGAGAACACTTCTAGACAACTACAAGCATTTGGTTACATATTTACAAGTCCTAAGTAAAGATACTTCTTTTGATGACCTAATCAATATTCTTCAAGAGTATAAGGTGGAAATCATAGTTAAAGATGAAATTACTAACACTACATTAGCATCAAAAGATAATCCATAGGGAAATATTGCTTCATCATCAAAAGGATGAAGATTATGGAGTAACAGATATTGTCAGATATGCAAAAGAAAAGGTCATAGTACTAACTATTGTAGATTCAATCTCAGAAATCATAATCAAGAAAATTAGATGAACAATGGGAGCAAATTTCAATCATGAAAATATCAAAATAATCCTCATCAGTAGCAATTTCAGCATCCAACCAATTATCCCTAATTGGAGTATCAAAAAGAGAATCAAAAAGGACACCTAGCTCAAAGGATAGAAGAAATCAAAGAACTAGAAGAACCTACAAATGGTTATGAAGTCAAAGCTCTTTCAGAAAGAACAACAGGTTATGAATATGGTAACTACTTGCTTTAATAGGTTACAAAAAATAGAGAAGGAGAATACAAACTCCAAGAGCAAGAAGAAGATCCATATTGAAGATTAAAATCTTCAATACCCAAATAATATAATACAGGGTGTGTTAAAGTATATTACATTATTTGGGTTATGTAAATTTAAAACCTTTGGTACATAGTTAGACTAGGAGATTACTTTAGGGGGAAGTTAGCTAGTTACTTAAAGCAATGTAACAAATGATTTAAAGCAATGTAACAAATGCACAAGTATCAATGTGTAAGTTGTAATGTGCAAGGTGTCCCCTTGTACAGCTAGGTAGAGTGTTGGCCAAGGAATGTATCTTCCTATATAAAGGACCTCATAGTGAGAGATCATATATATTAAGTACATATAGTAGATAGTGGTAGAATTCCTTTATGAATTACAATATGGTTCTTTAGCTTATATCAATGGAGTGACCATCACCTCCATGCTCCATTGTATTTTTACCACTTTCTATTTATAGTATATTTCAGTCATATTGCAAAATTCCATTCTTTCATATTTTTTGCATCTTATTAGGACCTGTGATAGATCTCTCCCACTGCATATATCCTCAAAATCTATCAAATTCATAGGTACAAGGCATTGACTTTGGTGAGGTTTTTTCTCCTAGTGTAAAATAACTTCTATTAGATTTATTTTATCTATTATTGTTGTATTTAACCTAGATGTAGAGAAAATGGATGTGAAAACAACATTCTTACGTGGGGATCTAGAAGAAGAAATATCTATATCTCAAATATAAGGTTATATAGTAAAATGAAAGGAAGAATTGGTATGTAGGTTGAAGAAATCTTTGTATGGTCTAAAACAATCACCTAGGATGTGGTATCAAAAGTTTGATACTTATGTATTGGGACTTGGTTTTTTATGAAGTAAATTTGATCACTATGTATACATCAAACATAGTGGTGATCACTTTATTATTGTGTCATTGTATGTTGATGATATGTTTTTAATTGAAAATGACAAGGAAATCATCCAAAATAATAAGTCTAAATTGTCAACTCAATTTTATGAAGGATCTTGGTTCTACAAATTTTATCTTGGACATGTATATTAAGAGGGATCCATCAAATAAGATACTTTATTTAAATCAAATAAAATATATTGAGACAATATTAAAGATATTTAAATATGCATAATTACAAACTAGTCAAAACCCTCATTCCTTTAGGTGTAAAGTTATTTGTATAATAGTATCCAAAGACACAAGAAGAGAAAGATAAAATATTTCATGTTTCTTATGCAAGTGTGGTTGGTAGTTTAATGTGTGGCATGGTATGTACTAGACCAAACATTACTCATGTAGTGGGAGTTCTAAGCAGATATAAATTAATTCCAGGGAAAGAACATTGGAGTATTGCAAAGCAGATTTGTAGATATTTACGTGGCATAGTAGATTATACAATCTACTATTAAGGAAGGCTTAAACCACACAAGATATTGAATATACAAGGTTTTATTAATGAATATTGAGTTGTAGATCTTGATTGTCAAAGATCCATATGTGGTTATGTATTTCACTTGTTTGGTGGAATAGTTAGTGAGAGGCAAGTGATGACATGACAATCATTTGTACAAGCAAGCAATATGGTTACAAATACTATGTGTTGATGTTGAGTTTTTATATAGAGTAGTAAGGATAAATTACGATAGTCAAAGTGTAATTTATCTGGAAAAGAACCCTACTTATCATTCTAAGATAAAACATATTACAATACTATTTTATTAGAGACATGGTTGAAGACAAGAAGGTGCCATTGGAGAAAACTGGTACTTTAAAAAATATTGTAGATTCATTAACTAAGCTCATGAGTACTAAGATTTTTTCTTGGTGCAAGGAGAAAATGGGCTTAGTTGCTCCAACTAGATAAAATTGTGATTTATATAGGCACGTTTGCAAAGTATGCAACAAGTGGAATATTGTTGGATGTGTTGTATCCTTTGTAGAGAAAAAATTGTACACAACACAATGTGTAGGGTCTTTATTTTTGGGGCGATCTCCTTAATTAGTGTGTATAGGTTATTTTATCCCATGGTTTTATATCCATTGTATTATAATACCACTTGATGGTTTAGGGTTTTTCGATACCATGTGATACATATATTGTAATTGTTTTATTAACAGCGCATAATAATAAAAATATAGAGGTGTGGTTTTAAGTTTTTGCTAGTTTTCCCTATCAAGGGTTTCTAGGATAAATATTTGTGTTTATTGTGAATGCATGTTATTTTTCCTTCTATTTTACAATTTTGTTTGCATTAATATCTCTAGAACAGATTTATTAATATCTTCACATATATCATACTAAATTACAAATGATTGCTCATTGAGGGGTATTTATAATAATACCAAAAACCTAGTGAGTGGTTAACGTCAAGACAACATTAACTTGAACTTGAGGTTAACTTACGATAAAATAATAATAAATTGCACTCTTTATTCAAGGTTATCCATAAAGGTGGATAGACAAATATTACTAATGGTGAATATATGGGGGTACCCGTAGGCTTACACATAGATGCTTGTAGTCTTACACATAGATGCTCATAGGCTTACATAGAAGAATGTCTATATGCTTATATAGAAATATGCTTGTAGACTTAAATATAAATATCATTAGGCTTACATTAAGATTCCCAAAGATTTACATAGCACGTTCCCATAGGCTTACATCAAGAGCACCTATAGGTACTTCATTATTGTTGGCCTTGGCCTAATAATGTTAGATTACAAATATTTCAATATTTACTTTTCTTAAAAATATGAAATAAAAAAATAAAAATAAAAAGAGTCTTATTTTTTTAAGTGAGGATCCAAGGGAATTTAGAACATTTATACCACTAGGATATAATGTACGACATATGAATCAATGTGGTATGTAGGTGGAGAGTTGGAGGAAATGGAGAGTTGTTTTGTGTATGTGCTTTGTTGGCCTTTGGACTATGGGGTTCTTAAGGAAAATTTGGTTCTTGGTCTTTAAAATATAACTTTTTGTATGGAAATATGGATATATGCCTTGGAAAAAGGATAGCATTGGCATTTATGGAGATATTTTTTGGGATGGTGGAGAAGAGTATTGAACATGGACTTAAGAGGGAAAGGAAAATCATCACAATTTACAAGCATGTATCTATAATATTTTGAGTTTGAATGCATTTTATAGGTATGTCCCTCTTTACCCTCTTTAAAATAGTCAGTTCGAGGTGATCTATATTTTAAAATAGGGGAAGGGTTTGAACTGTGAATGAACTGGCGATTTTTATAAATTACGTATTTGGTTGTATTCTTGCTCTGGTTGAAATTGTTCAAATTTAATGGTTTTGTAATAGAGATTTATTCCTTTTATTAAGGATTACTACACACTATATATATAAAATTATATATATATATATATATATATATATATATATATATATAATGTTTAATCTACCTTAGATATTCTTCTTATATTCTAAAGAGAATGTTTTATATTGGTTTTGGGTATCATTTCTCCTCTACTCAAAATTTAATATGATTATAATTGTTTGTATGAGTTAAAAATAATTTTGTTCCCCTACTGTTTATGACTAGGAGAATCTATCATTGGACCATTAATTGAAATGTAACACCATAGAAAATATTCCTCTATTGCTTGCAAGTTATTGATTTTCAATTTAGAAAAAGTTAAAATAATTGTACAGATACACTACTTTTTTATATGAGTAAGTATGTTGTTATATGTGTGAGTTTTATAATGAAACAACTATTGAAAAAATGCTAGTTTTAGTTTAGAATTTTTATTTTGGATAACCTCTTTTAGAGGAAAAAATATCACCTTTTACTACTCTTGTGTAGCTAATCAAAAAGTTAGAGATAGTGTTAGGATCCCATCCTAACACTTGATGTAATAGTCCTTGTGGAATGTAGGTAGTACCCATGATAATATTTTGTAATTTTTTATTATAGTTTTGAATTAAGAAGCACCTATGCCAAATGGTGCCCTTCTATGTAATCATTTTTCAAGAATGTAACTGATTGTAGGTAAGAGATTCTAGCTTGGATGGAATTTTGCATGTAAGCCAACCTTGGGAGTTAGGTGCTAGAGGAATTCCTTAAAACTACAAGGGGTATTATTGTATGTATCTTTTTACATAATTTATTGAAGTATTGAAGGAGGTTGCCCCTTCAAAGAGGCTTGTGATTCAATTTTATTGTGATATTGTTCCTTTTCTGTTATTTTCATATTGTGAATTTTATTTCCAAGTGTGTTGTGAGTATATATGTTTATTTTTAAGTATTTCTGTGAGAGTATTTATTTTAATAGTAGGTTCCTAAAAAATGGTATCAAAGAACTTTCTAGGGCCATGTTTTGCTATGAATGTGACAGTTTCTACTTATTTGACTATTAGGTATGCAATTTATGTGTTTAGTTTTTTGTTTGTCAGTTTTCCTTATTTGTAGAAAATAAAAATAAAACTCTAGAAAAAATCCAAAATAATTATAATATTTTTACAATAGTTAAGTAGGTTAGAAATTGTATGTTGAGGGTTTTAAAATATTATGGAGTTATCATTATTGGCTAAGCTAGATAGCCCATACAATGTCTAGTGAAGTGAGGAGCGATTAAGCTCCAATGCCTAGGCCTTAGACAATACTCACGCATGGATTTGAGCTCCTATGTATATTTGGGTATATCGAGAGACCATATAGGATTAAACAAAAATTTATCCCTAGGAAGCTTTTTTGGATTTGTATTATCCATAGTGCATGGGACACAACATCTAGAAATACTACCCTCGCCTACTGTTAGAGAGGCAGATAATGTGCTCAAGGGTATGTGTGGAATCCTCCTTGAGTAGTGGCCTAAAATATTGGTTCAAGCACTATTGTTCATCACTGTGGTATAATAGATGGTCGTTGGTTCTGTTTAAAACTAGAAACAAAGTTTTTTCTCCAAGTCTTTTTATCTTTGTTCAAACCTGTAGCCAAAAAAAAATTGAACCTATTACCATATTCTTCCATAAGTTGAGCATACAAAGAAGACATCCCTATTCCAAAATTTTTACATGTAAAATGGATATACAAAATCACATAAGAGTATATCAGGCAAAAAAAACTACAAAGACTAAAATAGGGGCAATAATGGGGTCAGAGTCAGTTACAGTATGGAATTTTTGTCATTAATAGTCATTACATGGATAGTTAGAATAGTTACATGTGACAATCAGAACAAAATAGATAGGGAATAGTTATGATAGAGTCAAGCTCAAAAAATGGACTAAATTGTGTTAGAAATCAGTTAGTGGTTAGAGTGGTCAAAACAAATCATCAAAATAAGGTTTTTGTCACATAAATCAAATTTTTATCCAAATATCTAAAGAAAAAAATTGACCACACCAGTAGAATCGTCAAAACAACAAATAAAAAAAATATTGAACTATTGCTTAAATAGAGATATCGCTTCACTCAAAGCTCATAATGACTCCAAAATTTAGTATACAACTCTACACTCTTTTTTGGATAAAATTGTCGTTAGTATCTCTTGGTCAAATTTTGCACCGATTTTCTAAAATTGGCATTTTTTTTATTTTTCTTGTTAAGGCCATTACTTCCCAATGGTCAGTCAATCTGACCCAAAATTTTGGGACTAGAAGCAGCTCATTATTTTGCATGAAAGATATTTAAGGAATCACCTATGAATTTTTAATTCCATGTTGAAGAAATTGCCCCAACATCGACTTGCACCAAACCAAGAGATCATAAAAAGTCAAAGAAGTCAATATATCTCCTTACTAAGCACTTAGATCAAGTGACCATCGAAGTGGTACCTATCCTAAAATAAGTGTTTCAATCTAATTTCCAAACAAAACAAAACAAAATTCTATTTT
Source organism: Wollemia nobilis (assembly GCA_028583015.1). Lineage (NCBI taxonomy): Eukaryota > Viridiplantae > Streptophyta > Pinopsida > Araucariales > Araucariaceae > Wollemia > Wollemia nobilis. Next base: position 17,464,112 of record JAQPPZ010001493.1, read on the forward strand.
TAGTAAGTCCTCAAAAAGGTTACCACCTTCTAAACATGGTTGAGGGTACTTGACAAAAAGCATTAGACAAGGACATTCAAGCCAAAGTGAAAGTTGTGAGCACCAAAGTATGGAATTCATTTGACCAAACCCTATAGTTAATAAAATCACAACTCTTAACTATCCATGAAAATATAAGTGGAATCTCCCTTGCACAACAAGAAATGAAGATTGAATTAGATAGTCGTACCTCTACTAGTTTCGTAGGTAACCAAGACCACAAAGAAATTGGTACAAGCAACCACCAACGAATTATACCAACTCATAATGGAATAAGATTGCCAAAATTAGACTTTTCCAAGTTTTATGGAAAGGATCCTGAGGGGTGGATTTGTAAGGTCGAACAATATTTCGCTCTTCATAATATTGATTGTTTCCTATGGTTGACCATTGCTTCTTTTAATTTTAAATCAGATGCATTTCATTGGTTTTTATGGCTCATAAAAGCTAAACATAATCTTTCTTGGTCCGACTTTGGACAACGCCGACTCACTCATTTTGGTCCTAGCGAGTTTGAAGATTTTACAAGAGCCCTTTTCAAAATTTGACAGACCTCAACCATGTGAGAATACCAATCTCAATTTGAAAAACTTGCTAATAGAACCATGGGTTTAAGCATTGAATCTTTCCATAGTTTTTTTGTGAGTGGACTGAAGGATGACATCAGGGCTGAGGTTAATTTGCTACAACCTATTTCACTAGCATAGGCCATACAATTCTCCAAATTGGTATAAGATAAATTCAAGGACCTCGGCCTCACTTCTAAATTTTCTCAATCTAAGTCATAATTTTTGGCTAAACCAATACCAAGCACTACTACTATATCACCACCTATAAAAATATTGAGTCATGAGGATATGGAGAACAAAAAGGCACAAGGGTTATGTTACAATTGTGATGAAAAATATTCTATAGGGCATAGGTGTGTGCAACAAAAATTATACTTTCTCAATATGGATGAATTTATCACTGCAAAATATTCTACGGATGAGGAGGATCCTCAAGAAATGGATACTACAGACCAACGAACCAAGTAGGATGAAGCCCAACTCAAAATTTTAGTGCATGCTTTAGCAGGAGTATTCACCACCCAAACCATGAAGGTGATTGGCCATTCAAGGGATAAAGGGCCATCATCTTGATTGACTCTAGTAGTACACATAAACTTATTGATCCACGTGTATCCAAACAAGAAAATTGTTACATCACCACTTGCAACTCCTTTGAAGTCATGATTGCTAATGGTGGAACCCTACCATGCAAGGGCAAATGTCATAATGTCAAACTAAAAATTGGGGACTAAAATATCAAGTATGACATGTTTTCCTTACCCTTAGGAGGGTGTGATATAGTTTTGGGAGTTCAATTGTGAGAATGTTAGGACCAATATTATGGGATTTTGTAGAATTATGGATGAAATTTAGTCAGGATGGTTAGGAATATACTTTTCATGGTACAAGGTAGGAACAGTCTAGTTTATTACTTCTCATAAGATGAAAAAATTGTTAAATAAAGCTTACTGTGGCATGGTAGCTTAGCTTTTTGCTATCACCACCCCGAACCAATGGAAGTCTAATAACCCATCGCAATTATAGGGTATATTAAATAGGTATGCTCATGTCTTTGAGGAGCCCAAAGTACTTCCTCCTTAGTGCTCACATGACCATGCAATACAACTTTTTCCTGGCATTCTACCTCCTATGTTTGTCCCTATAGGTATGCTTATGTGCAAAAAATAGAAATTGAGACAATTGTGCAGGAACTTCGAGATTCTAGAATAATCCGCTCTAGTGTTAGCCCATATTCCTCATCGATGTTGTTAGTAAGAAAAAAGGATGGCACTTGGTACTTGCATGTGGATTAGAGGGATCTTAATAAAATCACTATTAAGGATAAGTTCCCTATTTTTATCATCGATGAACTACTTTATGAGTTGCATGGGGATCAGTATTTTTCCAAGTTCAATTTGTGGTCAGGCTATCACCAAACCTACATTAAGAATGAGGATATTCCCAAAATAGTTTTTCACACTCATGAAGGGCATTATGATTTTTTGGTTATTCCTTTTGGGTTGACCAATGCCCCTTCCATATTTTAGAGTTTGATAATTTTGGTCTTTCATCCTCATATTTGCAAATTTATTTTAGTATTTTTTGATGACATATTGATCTATAATCACACATGGGAATATCATATTCACCATTTAGATGTAACCCTAAAAATTTTTTCTAACCATCATCTTTATGAAAAATAATCAAAATGCTCCTTTGGCTATTAGGAGGTTGAATATTTGGGACACATAGTCACTAAGGAGGGCATTCAGGTTGATCCTAAGAAAATCTAAGCAGTTCAATATTAGCCTAAACCTCATACATTGAAGGGACTTCATGGATTCTTGGGTCTCATAGGATATTATAAGAAATTTGTGAAAAATTATGGCAAGATAGCAGCTCCCTTGACAACCATGTTGAGTAAAACTTCTTTCATGTGGAATGATTTAGTCGAGAAGCCTTTTGTTGATTTGAAGTTGGCTATGACCACCACCCCTATTTTGGCAATGCTAAATTTTTCTAAACCCTTTGTAATTGAGAGTGATGCCTCAGGTATGGGCATTGGGGTAGTTTTAATGCAGGAGGGTCGACCATTGGCTTTCACTAGCAAGGTACTCTCTCAAAATTTGGGCAAGTCCACTTATGAGAAGCAAATGCTAGTCATTTTACATGGAGTCACCCATTGGCATCCATATCTCATTGGTCGATATTTTATATTAAAATTGATCATTAGAGTCTAAAATATTTTTTAGAACAAAGGGTGGCTACTTCAAAATAACAAAAATGGATCTCTGAATTGTTGGGGTATGACTATGATATCTCTTATAATAAAGGTAAATATAATGTGGTTGTCGATGCCTTGTCTCATATCCATGAAGATCAAGACATGTTACATGCTATCTCTACTCTTTCACAATGGGTTCATCACCTTTGTGAGGATCTAGCCAAGGATTCATCATTGAAAACTCTCATCCACACTTTACAAGAGGATTCTCATCCTAAACCTGGTTATGTTTGGGATGGTCAAGATTTATGGGTACATGATTGTTTACTTATTCCATCTAAGTCTCAAATCAAGGACCTCCTTCTTCAAGAAATGCATGCTTCTCCCATAGCTAGTCATTCAAGCTTTCTCAAAACATATACTCGAACCAAGCATACTTTTTTTAAGGGAATGAAATAAGACATCAACAAATTTATGGTCGAATGTGATCGTTGTTAGTGCATGAAAGGTGAAACATCGAGTTCTCTAAAACCTTTGCCCATTCCATAGTAGGTTTGGACAAATATATCTATGGACTTCATCAAAGGGCTACCAAAATTCAGAGGTAAATCAATTATTTTGGTGATAGTGGATTGTCTTTTGAAGTATGCTCACTTTTATTCCCTATCCCACCCTTATACTACTGTAGACATGAAAAATTGACCCACTAAGGTGAGAAATATTCCCTAGATCTCTTATTTTCTCCTTGGAAAATTAGGGTTATATTTGAGCCTATTTACCCTTCCAAATCTTATCTATTCTTCCTAAATCCTATACCATTAGATTTGACTCGAAAAGAGCTTTCCAATGGTATATGATATGACTCATTTTGACTCCGTTTGACCCTCTAAAATGCATTAAAATCACATGGGGTCTAGCTAGTGCGAGATCGTGCCCCATTTTTATGGAGTGCAAATTTGCAGTTTAGGATTTTCTCTTAAGAAAACCCTAATTTTCAAAGTTGATCTTTTTAGGTTCGATCGTGCTTAGTTTTTCCCACCCATTCTTGTATCAAATCCACTATATAAGGAGGGTTTGAAATTCATTTCTTCCCCAATTTTCTCACCAAGTTTCTCCAACCAAGCAAAAATAACATTTCATTATTCAAGCTCTATTGTCTTGAGGTCTTCTTCTTCTTGTTCTTTCAAAAGCAAGCTTAACTCATAAGTGTGAAGTGTGATCTATTGAAGCTTTGTTTTCTACTGCATTGGATTATGTTTTGCTACTCTTGGTAGACAAGTGTTGAAGCCCTAAGGACGAATCTACTACTTGGAGGTCTCCATCCCTTTTGTTTGCTTCTTCACTACAGCCAGGTTTCTTTTGCTCTTATGTAATTTGCATATTAATTAGATTTTTTATTATGCATTTATTTAATTCGTATTTTTTGAGTTTTCTCTTATCTTCTACGAAATCATGTCTGGGATTTGCAGGGTGCGATTTCGTCGTGCGATATCGCGATCGCTCCATACAAGGTACGATTTTTCATAGACCATGTTTGGGGGCAAGCTGCTACCCCCAAACCCTATATCTATGTTATAGACTACATTTAAGCCATATTAGGTCATTTTGTACTCTATTATATTATTATGTTTTGCTCTATTTTGTTATGCTTGTTCATCTTCCTAAGGTCAATTTTTTCTTCTATTTTCAAAGTTCAGATAAAAGTATATAGGGGGCTTGATTGTTGCACCTCCAAGAATTATTGTACAATAGTCTAAGCAAAACCCCTAGCGCTAATCACATTTTTCAAGTGTTTGTTAAGTTATCTTGCAGGAAAAAGAATTATTGATAGCATTGGATAAAAGGATAAAAGCAAGGATCAACCACCGGATAAGCTAAGTGTTTCAATTATTCTTTAGGTTGTTTGTTGAGTGCTTTATATTTTTGTTGTAAACCCTGGATCTGATTTTAAATTTATAATTAAATATTTTTGTTGCAATAATACATAGGTGTAATTGTATGTATATGTTAAGGCACCATGGCAAAATAGGGAGAGGAAAGATGATTATTTCTAAATGAACTAATCCTATTTAAAACTAAGTGTTGTTAAATGTGAATAAATAATAGTTATTAACTAAAATAGATATGTTGCAGTAGTAAAAACTAAGGAATGTTTCATTGTTTATACTTAGATTACAAAACTATAGAATGTTTCATTGCTTATTCTTGGATTAGAATTACAACATTGTTTTTAACTTCCTATTTTCTTAAATTTTTATTTTTAACTTCCTATTTTCTTAAATTTCTATTAAATGTGTATGTATTAAAATAATTATTAATGAATGATAAGATGATCTATTAACAATAAATATCAACTTATATATTCGGCATGCATCTTTATCCTTATGTATAAACATAATAACTTATAACATAATCTTATCAAATAAATTTCATATATTTAATTTAAAATAAGTTAAACATAGTGTATAAACATAATAACTTATAACATAACCTTATCAATTAAATTTCATGTTTAATTTAATATATGTTAAACCTAATTTTCTTAAATAATTACTATTATTTTTAGTTTTTAAATCTATTATTGAAACAAGACCCATCACCTTATAATCATATTACACTAACTTGACAATTATGTATATCTTTTAGCAAGATTTCAACCTACACCTAATCTTTGAAATTTAAGAAAGTAGTCAATGAAACTAATGTTATTTAATAAATTATAACTATTTTTTTAAACATAAAAATAGGGTTTTGAGAGTTTTTTTCTTTTACGTTAATTTGGTTACATTAAACTATATAGCCTGCTTGGTCCTACCTTGGTGTGGGTTATATCATCCATATGTTGTAATCATTGAACCAAAGGTCTTATTGATAAAATTCTGAGTTAAAAAAGAGTTTTTAAGAGAGATCTCAAACCATTGTACAAGGTTGAACTTAGGTCTCTCTAGACATATCATTGAGTTAAAAACATAGGTTAGGGGGTTGTGGTCTCGTGAATGAAAACCTAAAAACATAAATTTAAGTTAAAAACATGAATTTTTACAAAGAATCTTAATCCCTTGATATAGAAGTTTGAATTTAGATCTCTCAATAAAAATCCAAAACATAACACTACTCACCAAACAATAAATTATAATTATTATTAAACTATATTTTAAATATAATATTTTGTTTGAGAGATAATTATCCTTGCCAAAAAATACTCTATACTTGCAAATAGACTTCTAAAAATTTTATGGTTGAAATCCTAAATAATAAAGATGTCGTACAAATAAACAAACATTTAACTATATTGAGTTAACCTTTCACAATAAAAATATTGTGACTGTAATCAACTCCACTATTTATAAAAAATAAATTAAAAAAAATTAACAATGGATGGTTATAAGGGCAATAACTATTTAAAGGTTTTTTTTATACAAACTCATTCGCAATAACATACATCCCACGGTAGTTTTAACTTGAATCTCCCAAAAAAAAATCGAAAACCTTAACTACATGGAAAAAGCCAAAAAAAACCCTAAGCACATGTTAAAGAAAGAATGCACGAAACGCTAACCACTTAACGGCCTTCCTTTTAAGCTTGTAGAACCTTTGGACGATGACGCCTCGGATCTTTTGGCGGCGGCCGCCATTTCCTCCGAAGATTCTTCTAGACCCTTCCTGACCCAAGGGTCGTCCATTATCCTTGGAATGGTGATCCGCATGCCGGGATCCGGCTCCAGCAGCTGCGTAAACAGCCAGCGCATCTCGCCGGTAAACCACTCGGGCCACTCGAAATCCCCATTGGAAATCCGCACGAGATATTCCGGCTCGTTGGAGGGCTCAACAGGGAAAGAACCGGTCAGCATATTGTACAGGATGACGCCGCACGAGTACACGTCAGCGCTGGCGCCATCGTAGCCCTTTCTCGAGTTGAGCACCTCAGGGGCCGTGTAACCGTGGCTCCCACACCGCGTATGGAGCAGCCCATACCGATGACGGTGCTCCCACGTGGCACACAGCCCAAAGTCCGCAACCTTCAGGTTCCCTGCCGCGTCGACCAACAGATTCCCCGGCTTCAAGTCCCGGTGGATTATCCCTCTGACGTGGAAGTATTGTACGGCGCTGATCAGCTGACGGAAGTACTTCCGTGCCACGTTCTGGCTGAGGTGGCCCACGCGCTGGATAATCTTGTACAAGTCACCTCCGCTGACGTACTCCATGACGATGTTCACCTTTTCCTCCGTGGAGATGACGTCGCACATCTGGACAATGTTCGGGTGACTCAGCGACATCATGACGGAAATTTCGTTCTCGATTCTACGGCGGTAGCTTCTAGAGACGTTTTCCTTGTCGAGGACTTTCACGGCGACTATCTCGCCGCGTTTTTCCGTGTTCCTGGCACGGTAGACTTTTCCGTATCCACCGTGGCCGATGACGTCACCCAACTCGTACTTTCCTATGCATTTTTTACCTCCGCTGACGCACAACGACATGGATTGACCCATTGTAAAAAGTTAAAAAAGAGGTTCTTCCATAAGTGTAAAAAATAAAATAAAATAGATTCTCCAATAAAACAGTAACACGGAAAGGAAAAGGTGTGGAGAACGGGTGCCACGGTGCCATGGTTGCTTATGACGTATGAATTTGTAAGGTAATATTGTTATTAAAAATAATTATAATGATGGCATGACTGTGATGGAATATTTTATGATAAAAAAATTGTTTGTTTAATTTCGAGGGCATCAAATAAGTTAGACATTTTGATGTGAACAGGTTAATATAAAAGAAAAAGATAACATGTTTTAAATATATATAAATTATTTTTGGATGTAGGATTTTTTTATAGTTTTTAGGTCTTTAGCAGGGAAAGACCAAGTCAACTTTTTTAAAGAATTGAATCGAAACAATTTATTAATAAGGTTTAGAATCTTCGGTGGTAGCTTTTTAAGGAATTTTTCGCTAAATTCAAAAAAAAATACTTAACCACTATTATCATACCTATTCCTTTTTCAACTTTTTAATGTTCCATATAATTTTTTAGGGGTTGATATGGTTCTATATTATTTATATTTTTGATATTTTCTTAACTAGCATTTTTCATTCATTAGTTAGTGGAGATCTTATAGTCCTAACTTGTTTTTTACAAGATTATTGTTTTTTATGATTTTATATGTTATATTTATTATTGTTTTTTATATGATTTTATATATTATATTCATTAGTAAAGAGGATGGTACATTGAGTTTAAGAGTTCGTTTTTAAATATTAGTGTATGTTGAATTAGATTAGTATTGAAAGAAAAATTCAGATTCAATTATAAAAGTTGTTTAAGAGGCCGAGGTTAAGAGTTTTTAAATATACATTTTAAATTAGTTATAAGATTCGGATTAATTTTTTATTTATTTTGAAGTTCTTTAAATTTTAAACTAAATGGTATTAGAATTATTTTGAATTGGATTATTTAATGTAAAAATATGATTAATTTTTCATTTATTTTGAAGTTTTTTAAATTTTAAATTAAATGGTATAAGAATTATTTTGAATTGGATCATTTAATGTAAAAATATGTCTTTTAGAAGATGAAATGTTTTTTAAGAAAAAATTGTTCTAATTTTGTATTCCATAAAAAATAATCTTCACTTGGCCAAAATCGTTACTTTAATACCACTTGTTATAAATTTTTAATACCACTTTACCAATCTAAATAAATATCAAATAATTTATCTACAAATAATATTTTATAAAGATAATCTACACAATAAGATATAGATATAGAAAATATTTTTATGGTAATACAACACTATCTTCTAATTACTTTTATTGGCTTTTAAGCCTTACTATCTCAAAACATCACATGTTCCTTAATACATAAGCCACAATATTATAGGTTGAAATATCAATAATAAAGAGTAGAAATATATATAAGCAATCTAATATTTATATCAAGGTCAATATAATAATAAAACAACATTCACTTATAATATCAAATATAAATGTAAATGGCCAAAATCATTCATGTACATGCATGAAGAAAACTTACAATATAAATTGCTCAAAATTTTTATACAAGCTTTATTATCAAATGCTTGCTATGTGAAGATCCCTACAAATCGTTTTCCTTTTTTCTTATGTGTTACATTGAATGGAGTTTTTTCTTCATAATATAGACATAGTAATGTGACTCTCCAATACTTATCTATTGCACTCGTCACATATCTAGGAGATGTGACCTTTCTTATTCTTGACATTCGATTTCTCATCTTGCCACTTGTATATTAGATTCTTCACTCTCTTCTTAAATTCATACTTGACTCTATGAAACTTGCACACTTCTACACAACTTGTTCTCTATAACATGCACTCCTAATACAAGATACTTGTGCACATCCTCACATTATATATTTGCACACTTGCATACAAGATACTTGTGCACATTCTCTCAATACACACTTGCACTCTTACTTACATGACACTTGTGATGGAACCAAAAAAGGTTATCTAATTATTATTCATGAATGAGTACATATAAAAAGAGATTAGGGTTTGTAGAAAGGAAACCCTAACCCTAATCATAGGCAAGTGCACATTAAACACATTAATATTTTAACATCCCCATTAATGTGCACTTTTCTAAGTATAAAATACTCATTAATATTCTAATATTCCCACTTAACGATGAAGCTCATCTAGAAGGTATCAATCTCTGACAAAAATGCATCTTTATACAATAATGTTGAGTCATCCAAAAGTTGTGCTAAAATATGCAATATCCTCATGCTCTCCTTCAACTCAACACATAAATTTGTGGAGGAGGAGAGGAGGGGAATGCAATGCTTAATGTGGTTTTTCCTAAAGTGTAAAAAATGTCCTTATGGTAACCTTCTCATCCTACTGAAATGCACATATAACCAGTCATACATCCATCAGGTGTGATAGAGAATATCACTAGGTACTAGGTGCACTTACATTGTGATGAAAAGTTTCGGGTTCAACTGATAGTACAATCCATCTTACAACAAATTTTGAGGTCCAAAAAGACATAAAATGGCCTCAAAACTAAGAATGGACACCTCCATTGTGTTCGACTCAAAAATTATTTCCAACAACTATATGTAAGACTATAGTCTAATACAAATTGAGCCTTGATTTGGGGGAAAACAACATCATGCCTCTCCTAGGCAACAAAATAAAATAGGTTTATAGCCTTTTACAATATGGCATCAAAGAATATTCTCAAGAATATTCTATTAAATAACATCAAGAATATTCTCCTTGGAATATTCTTGAACAGTTGATCAATAAAAAATTGATAGGGTAAAAGTCAACAACCCTAAGAAGTCAATAGTTCCTATGCTATTTCTTGATAAATCGCTACACAATTCTACAAATCGTGCACTACCATGCTTAGCACTGAAAGCCAATGTGAATCCACCCTATCAATTGTGTATTGGTTGTCATTGATTCTAAACGTGAGGTCATGTTGGCACGATGTGTCACACCACCATTGGAAAATATTTTTGTACATTTTGATTGATTGGAATAAAACCTTAGGTTTTGTTTTAATATTTCATCGTTCACCACCTACAAACATTTTTCCTCCTATAATTTATGTCCTTGTTATGCATTGCACGGTGTGGGGACTAGAGGTTGTACAACCTTAAGTTCAAAATCCAAGAACTTTTCCATGCACTCAATGTCTAGCTCATGGTAATATTCATCCTTGATAGCCACAAACTACATATTTCACAACTACCATTCCATAAAACTAAACTCTTTAGGTTAAACTTACATAGGGGGAGAGGGAGAGATCTCCATGAGGGAAATCCCCCCATAGGTGGATCTTACTGCTATAACACCACTTGATAGAACAAAAAAGGGTTATCTAATTATTATTCATGAATGAGTACATATAATAAGAGATTAGGGTTTGTAGAAAGGAAACCCTAACCCTAATCATAGGCAAGTGCACATTAAACACATTAATATTTTAACAACTTATGCATTTTTTGCATATTGCACTCTTACATGACACTTGTGTCTTTCCTCTTGTAGGCCCAAAATTTTTGTACCCCTTTATTTCAAGCTAATGGATACACACCTAAAAGGGGGAGGGAAAATTATGTGCCTACACCTCGGACGAGAAACACTTGAGTTGTGCTCTTCTTGGTGTTTGTCGATTAATTAAGTAGGGTTCATTAGGAAACACTTTATGAAAATTTACATGCCTAGGTAAAGTAGGTGTTTGTTGGATTCTTTGATGTGTAAATGCCTAAAGTTTGGCCAAAATTAAACTATGCCTAGCTAGATGCACTTCAAATTTTGATGAAAATAAAGTATATAGATTAACTAGAAATATTTGTAAATCTAACTAAGATGCAAATATTTTGTAATTATTGAAAGTAAAAGATGAGATCTATGCTTAGCATGTGTATATTTTTGTTTTTCTTTCTTTTATTTTGTATTTTTTAACTAGTATGATTAATGTAAAAGAAATGCAACTAAATCTATGTTTTTGATCTTTTCTTTTCTTTTATGCAAATGCTTCTAAAAATAAAAAATAAAATTAAAGTGTGGAAAACTGAGAAAGAGATAGATTTAAATCCTTATCTGGTTTGGATGTTTGCTTATTTTATGCTTTTAAATATTTTAGAGTGAATTCGGATCTATATGAATCTGTTAGGGCAAATTTAGATCTATCTGAATCTGTTCAAAACCTGCATTTCACAACAGAACACTAGAATTTGTAATTAGGAGTGGAGGATCTGCTTAGGCCATAGCAAATTATGATCTATGATAGTCAAATCCCATCAGTTCTTTTAGGAAACCATACGCAATGTAATGGATGTTCTAGATCCAAGGCAAACATGTAATTTTGATGAAATAAGAGCAGTAACAATAATAAATACAGTAAATTAATAAGGCTTGTAGAGATTAAGATGAAAACATAAATCATTACGATAAACCTGAGGTCATGATTTTTCCCCAGCACGAGTCTATGCAATTTTGGATGTCTTAAGCAAATTCAAATGGTTCTGAATTTTTTTCAAACCTATAACAATTAGATTAGAAAACCTTCAATGGTCAAATTCAAGGATTTGTAGAGCAATTTTAGATTTCATCAATGAATTTGGATGCTTTTAAATTCATCAAAATTTATAAATTGATCAACATCTGCAATCAAGTGATGTGAATATTAAAAATACCCATTCTAAATATTATAATCAAATCAACAATTTATGTTTTTGATATCTCTATGCAAATTTGGGATATATAGAGTGAATTCGAATCTATCTGAATTCGATATTGTAAATAAAATATAGATCTATAGATGTAGAATAACGATATCAAAAATCAAATTTAATGCATAAATGTGAATAATATCGAGTGTCATCTTGGCTGCTCATTAGAATGATGATATATTGGCCAAATTCCTTCACAAAAAATCTACAATAAGTTATGAAATAGCTCCTTTTGCAAAATTACCATTAGGTTCATTTGATGGTATCCTACGACATTTAACATTTGAGGTAGGTCGATAAAATAGAGAGGGCAACCAAAATAGATCAGACTGTTAGGGAAAATTTAGAAATTTTCCAATCTAGGCAAATTCGAATGGATTCGAATTCACCAAAAATATGGGTTTGTCCAGATTGGAGGTAAAATCCAAATAGTGCATCAAATTTAGGCACATGTTTGATTTTTCTAAATTCAGATCATTTTGAATTTGTTGAAATCACTTGAATTTCACGAAAAATGTGGAAAAGTTAATTTTTTTATTTTAGTTGGCATGGAAATCGAGGTAAGGGACTAGAGGGTGGAAGGTACATTGCTAGGAAGGGATAAAAATTTTCTAGGGAGTAGGAATTTTGAAATGTGTCAAAATTCCACGACTACATTTTGCCCCCTTTTTGACGCATTTATAAGCAATAAATGCGTTAAAGAAAGATGTAATAGAAAAGGGGATTTATGCTACAAAGTAAAAGGTTTTTCAAATTTTATTTTTATTATTTATTATCTAGGGTACCCCCTTCGAGTTTTGTGAAAAATTCAAAATTTATTACAAAACTCAAAATTTAAAGGGAAAAAAGGTAAAAAGGGGGTAAAAATAAGAAATTAGGGAAAAACCTTAATTCATTTTTACCCTTTCATTCTATAGTTTTTTCTTTGGAGAAATGGTGGCTCCTCTTCATCGAGCAGACATAGTATACAGGTAAAGCATATATGTAGCCTTTCTTTTTGGATTTTGAGGTTCATTTTTTAGATTTTTAGGATTTTAGACACAACCTACCATCGCACGGCTAGATCTGTAAATTCAAACTATTCCAACAAAATCAAACATCTAAATTCATATAAATTTGAAAATTCGAGCGGCTTTCTGTGATTTCGTATGTCCAAATTTATTTGAGAAGGGGTCTGATTTTGTAAATTTGGACATGTTGACGCAGATTCAGTCATACAATTTTATTTTTGTACAACTTCAAATTTGTAAATTGCTTTCAAATTTATAAATAAGGTCTGAATTTACAAAATTTGTAAATAAAAGTGTAATGCAAATGATTATTTCTATGTGTTTTAATTTTTTGTTTTTGATAGTTTTTTTAACTTGATGTTTTTGTTTTTGTTTTTATTTGCAATGATATTCTCTTAAGAACCACAAGTGACATTACAAGGGCTTCAATGAGCATGTCATAAGCCTGAGCGGTGATGACAAAATAGTTCTAGAGGTAGTGGGTCTTTGACACATGGCTAAGATGCCACACATACAGGTAAATTACTGTCTCTTGACTACACTAGTAGAGAGGTGGTATACGATATCATCTACCTTTTGGCTACCTATAGGGGAGATGACCCTGACTTTGGAGGATGTCTAGAGGATCCTTCAGGTTCCTATTAGGGATCAGTTTGTATACTAGTCCATGACCCGAGAGATGACCCTAAATTTGGAGGATGTCTATAGGATCCTTCAGGTTTCTATTAGGGATCAGTTTGTATACTAGTCCATGACCCAGGCTCATGTTATGCGATGACTAACAGGAAGCGATGGTTTTTAGCTTATAAAATTTAAGCCAATGGTGATTTGAATCGGATTAATATTTTGGAAAGATGATAGAGGGTAGATTTAAAACTAAAATTCTTTGTATTGGTTGGAATCTTGGATTAAACTTCATTTGGTGGTAAGTGTGGTTAGAGAGAAATGACATAATTTTTAGAGAAACCTTTTCAACCTTAGATGGCATTTGGCAAACCATTTGGAGTAAAGTCACAAAAACGGTGGAAGTGTATGCTAAAGAGGAAACTTAGACTAATATAGGGATGATAGAGAAGGAAACTAAAGTGCAAGAGGGGTAGGACAGAGCTAGTTAGAAACCACCCCCAAAAGGTTGAATTAAAATTAACACTAATGGAGCTGCAAAAGGTAATCTGGGTAGAGCTAGAATTGGAGTGTTCTATAGGAATCATGTTGGGACAATGCTCTATTGGGAACTACAAGGCTTGGAAAAAGACCACAAAAAGAGAAGTAGAAGCCTTAGCTATCAAATTTTCTTCCATTTGGACAGTAAGACAAGGTTACAAGAGGATAATCCTAGAATCAGATTCTCAAATATTGGTGGAAGCTCTAGATTGCATGAGGAACTTTGCTTTGAAGATATGGAGGTTGAGGATTGTTGTCACCCAAATTAAGGAATTGTGGAGGGAATATGATGATGTGATTCCATTCTATGTGAGTAGAGATCTAAATAAAATAGTAAAGTTCTTGGCTAAGATGGGTCTTGAGAAGGAGGTAGGGTTTCAATGGCACATTGACATGGCTATTGAGGATGAGAGGATTAGGCAAGTTAGTGAGCAAATTAGTGTTTAGCTATTTTGGACAACTATTGTAGAAATATAATTTAGGAGATTTGGCTTCAATACATATCTTCTTTTACGATTGTAAATATGGTCTGAAAAGAATCTCATTCTAACTGGTAAATGATCTTTGTTGTACTATAAAATTTTCAAATAAAAAAACAACTACATATGTATCTCTTGGCAAGATTTCAACATAAATCTAATCCTTGAAATTTAAAAATATAATTAATTAAGCTAATGATATTTAATGAATTATAACTTTTTTTCAATTGGTTATATGGGATTAAAACGAGCTTCACTTGTATTACATCATCACCACATACTGGTATTACATCAATGTTTGGATGTTTTATTTATTTATTTTTATTTTTCAAGTAATACTTCTTATACGCATCACCATGGGGATTGAATGCGGGTCACATCACCGATAATGCAAGTGGCGTCCTTGTCGATAGAGATCAATGTTTGGATATTATCAATATGTCGCTTGGTAAGATTTGAATTTTAGTCTTCTTAAATATTAAAGAATCTAACCAATTAAACTAATATCACTTAATGATGAATTATAACTATTATTAAATTACATTTTAAATATATATTATATTATTTGAAAAATAATTATAAATGCTCTACTTACGAGTAGACTTTATATATAAAAGGTTTATGGTTAACATTTGAAATAATAGAGATGAACACAATAGTATAGAAATTAGGTCTGAGGGACTGGTCAAAAGGTTCCTGTGGGAGCGTGGAGACAATAGTATAGGGTGAATAAATTAGGTCCAAGGGACTGGTCAAAAGGTTCTTCTGGAGATTAAGATTTTAAATTTTCATTAGTTGAGTACAGTTTATTTGTTATAACTGTAATGACAATAGTAATTAGAAAATAACTCTTCTAACATAATTTAAAAAATTAAACAAATTAACATTTAAATAACAATATCAACCCATATAACTTATGACATGAAAATAAAAATTAAAACAAATGGATAGCTATATTAAACTAAGGGCAATAGGCATCTAAAGGTCTTTTAAGAATGAATGCAGGAAACGCTAGTGACTTAACGGCCTCCCTTTTAAGCTTCTAGAACCTTTGGACGTTGACGCCTCGGCTCTATTGGCGGCAGCCGTCATTTCCTCCGAAGCTTCTAGACCCTCCCTGAACCAAGGGTAGTCCATAATGCTTGGAATGGTGATCCGTCTAATGGGATTCGGCTCCAGCAGCTGCCTAATCAGCCAACGCTGCTCGCCGGTAAACCACTCAGGGCACTCGAAATCCGCCCTGGAAATTCGGGCGAGGTATTCCGGCTCGTTGGAGGGCTCAACGGGGAAACACCCGGTCAGCATATTGTACAGGATGACGCCGCAAGAGTACACGTCGGCGCTGGCGCCGACGTAGCCATGCCTCGTGTTGAGGAGCTCGGGGGCCGTGTAACCTTGGCTTCCACACCGCGTGTGGAGCAGGCCATATCGCTGACGGTGCTCCCACGTGGCGCACAACCCAAAGTCCGCGACCTTGAGGTTCCCCGCCACGTCGACCAACAGATTCTCGGGCTTCAGGTCCCGGTGGATTATACCTCTGGCGTGGCAGTATTGTACGGCGCCGATGAGCTGATGGAAGAACTTCCTTGCCACGTCCTGGCTGAGCTGGCCCTCGTGCTGGATAATCTTGAACAAGTCGCCTCCGCTGACGTACTCCATGACGATGTATACCTTTTCCTCTGTGGCGATGACGTCGTACGTCTGGACGATGTTCGGGTGACTCAGCGACATCATGACGGAAACTTCTTTCTCGATTTTACGGCGAACTGGCCCTGAAACGTTTTTCTTGTTGAGGGCTTTCACGGCGACTATCTCGCCGCGTTTTTCCGTGTTCCTGGCACGGTAGACTTTTCCAAATCCACCGTGGCCGATGACGTCATCCAACTCGTACTTTCCAATGCATTTTTTACTTCCCCTGATGCCCAACGACACGGATTGACCCATTTTAAAAAGTAAAAGAACAATTCTCCCATAAGCGTAAAAAATTCTCCGAAAATTCTAAAAAAATAAAAGGTCAAAATTCTCCGATAAAACGATAACACTTCGGTGGTGAAGGGGTGCCACGGTGGCGTATGACGTATGAATTTATAAGGTAATATTGTTATTAAAAATAATTATAATACAGACTAACAATTTGGTGGTAGGGATGACATAAGGTAAGAGAAAAAATCTTTCTCTTACTCATTTGAAATGTTCTTAGGTAAAACTTTCTATGTATTGAATTTATCTTATATTTAAGTTTTATCTCGTAATGCATAGATAATAATTAGATTGTAGGAATTGTTATTGTATATATATATATATATATATATATATATATATATATATATATATATATATATATATATATATATATAAAACATAGGGAGTTAGTTACAATTATTATTTTTAATATTTAGTAAGCACAAGGTTCAAATCATAAGGACTCTTCTCAATAGTCCAATAGGTTGTTCGTCTCATTGTAGGACTCTTTCCAACAGTCCAATAGGTTGTTCGTCTCATTGTTGTTGACCCAGCGTAAGATAGAGTTCTTAGGTAAAACTTTCTCTATTTAATCATTTTTTATATGAACACCCACCCACCTCCTCACATTCACCCATGCCACGGTTTCAACCTTAGACCTTTCGCTCACATTCACCCATGCCACGGTTTGAACCTTAGACCTTTCAAAAAAGAGTCAAAACTCAAACCTTTGCTTTATCCCTATGGAACAAGAACATATCATTTTCATTTTTAAAACAATCACAATGTAATACAAGTAAAATTTCAATCTTATGAACCTTTAAAACAAAAAATAAAAAATATATATTAATACTATCTTGGAGTTTGAAGGACACTTCATATATATATATATATAAAAAATTATTTTCACATTAAAAATTTTATGTTTTAAAATATTTTTTTTAAATATAAGTTTAAATGAGATGAATTTAATCATTTAAATTTTGGTTAATTTTTTTAATATAAAAAAATAATGTTTTCTTGTTATCAAGTAATATATGCATAATTGTTACTTTGTTATAATACTTAATTATCCCTTATTATGGACTCGTTTAAATCCCCATGTTATCAATTATTTTTTTTTTATATAAACCATAAAATAGTAAAAGGACTTTAAAGTCTTAAACGACTAATATAATCACATATTCAAGGCCTTAATCTTATCTTCAAATAATCTTATTTTATATATAAAAATAAGTTACATGAAATCAATTATTATCATAATCATATAATAATTAAATAAAGATATTATAGCTACTGTAGTGGTAAGGGGTTTGGCTTCTCTTTGAGAGGTCCAAGGTTCAAACCCCACTTAGTATGAGGGGACGATGACCTCTCATAAAACATGTGTAAATCCATTTAAAAAAATAAAGATATTATAATAAACCCCGAAGGGATATCATAGTAGTAAGTCTTTTGATCCAAGTTCAAACCCTAGTATGATGGGAGGGGGCTAAGACCCCTCGTATAAAAACATGAGTAAACTTAAATTCTATCAAGTGGCATTAGTTCAACTGGTTAAATTCTTCAACACTCAAGGAAGTGATCTTTATAGAAGTTAGTGGTTAAATTCTTCAACATTCAAGGAGGAGACCTTTATAAAAATTAGTGATTTAAAGGATACTATTTGATAAATTGGAAAGGTGTCTAAGGATAAAACTTAGCTTGATAGAGATAGCTAGTTATGATGTATAAATGAACTGATGTTTGAGTCGCTATTGAAATTTTAAAGAAATGCCAAAGACGCATACCAAAATGCAATTTCATATTTACTTAATATAAAATTATTATTTTTTTTAGGAAAATCATAATATCCAAGCTTTGTTGTAATATAACTATGTGGTGGTGATGGTGGTGTAATACAAGAGGAGACCAAGGTTCGAATCAAACACAATGATACATGGATAATATACAAACTTTGTTATAATACCACTATGTGATAATTAATGATGTAATACAAATGAAAACCGTTTTAATCTTACATGGCCAAATAAATAATATATATTATAATAAATTAATATATACATAATTTTCATAATTAAAACTTAAATTTTCACCTTAGAAAATTAACTTACAACTTTATATTTATGTTAATTATATTTTATTTATTTTTGTTAAACTGATTCACACTTTTCAAAAGCCTCTTAGAACCTCTATCAATGTGATGTCTCCACAAAGGCATACCAATAGTATATTAAAATATACACATTTAGCAAAATAAGGACTTAAATGTCACACCCCTTGCATAGCGCACCTTCATTTTCTCCCTACAAATTTACATTCATCAAAACATATAATCAGATATCGATTTAAAACATTTCCCATTAAAAAGAAAAAATGGAGTATACAATAGAAGACTTCGATTTCGGCGGGGCCGGAAAAGAAGAAACGGGCAACAGAAATAAAGAGCGCGTCGGAAATTACGAGCTCCTCGAAATCGTGGGCCGCGGAGCCTTCGGAAAAGTTTACCGCGCCAGAGAAATCTTTACCGGCGAGATCGTCGCCGTTAAATCCATCGACAAGCGCCTGCTCTCCGGCCGTTACGCGGGCCGCATAGAACGCGAGATCAACGCCATGTTGTGGCTCCACCACCCGTGCATAGTACGGATCTTTGACGTCATTAATACGGACACCAAGATCTGCGTGGTCATGGAGTTTGTCAGCGGCGGGGACATGTTCGACCTCATCGTCTCTGCCGGAAAGCTGACGGAAAACAGCGCCAGAAAATACTTCCAGCAGCTCGTCTGCGCCGTCGGATACTGCCACGCCCGCGGGGTGTACCACCGCGATTTGAAGCCGGAAAATCTGTTAATTGGCGGGGACGGCAACCTCAAGGTGACGGACTTCGGTGTCTGCGCGCTGCCGGCGGACTTCACGGCTGACGGCCTGCTTAATACCCGTTGCGGTACGGATGAGTACGGCGCGCCGGAAGTCGTGCTTTTCCAGTGTGGCGGCGGCTACGCCGGCGACAAGGCTGACGTGTGGTTGTGCGGCGTGATCCTGTACGTCATGCTGACGGGGACCCTCCCCTTCATTGATGAGGGCGACCGGGCGGCGTATCTCCGGGAGGTTTCCAGGGCGGAATTCGATGTTCCCGACTGGTTTTCCGGCGAGTTGAGGGAGCTTTTGTCCATGCTGCTGGAGCCCGATCCCAGGAAGCGCATCTCCGTCGAGGGGATCATGAGGTTTCCGTGGTTCCGACGTGGCATCGACGACATGGCGGCACTCTATGACGTGGAAAAAGAACGTGGTGATGACGTGGAGGATTTGTACTTCTTGACGAGGGTGGCGTCGCGGGAGGTTTTGAGGAAGATTGGGATGATTGCGATCGAGGCAGAGTTTTATGTGAAGGTGGAGGGTTTGAAGATTGTGATGGAGAGGAATATATCTAACAATATTGAGGGAGTGGTGGATGGGGAAAGTTTGGTGGTTGAGGCGGCGGTTGTGGGGTTTGATGAGGCGGAGTTGGGGGTTAAGGAGGTGGTGGTGAGGAGGAGGAGTGGAGATTCCATGGAGTTTTTTAAGTTTAGAGAGGAGGTGCTTAGGCCGGCTATCAAGGATATGGTTGAGGCATGGTCATCTTTAAAAAACAAATAGTTGAACCATTAGGTAATAAGTAAAGTTATTGTTAGGCTATTAAAATTTTAATAATTTTATAATTTAAAATTTTAATAATTTAAATTACAATGTGGAGTGGTGTATGAGTTTGTTTAAAAAAATAAATTATAATTTTATTTTATTATTTAAAATAATAAAATATTTAATAAAATATATATCTTTTATTTGGTTAGTGCGAGAAATTTTTACGATTAATTTATAGGGTTGGACAATCTCTTCTCAACCATGACTCCTGTAAAGTTCTTGAGCAGTCTCCTCCCAACGATGACCCTTGTAAAGTTGAGAGCTATATGCTTATCAATAGGAAATTTAACGCACAATTACCACACACCCACGTTGTAGTTTGAACATTAAACTTTATGAAGAAAAATCAAAACCTAAACTATTGAATTGTCCTCTGAAACTTTATAAAATAATTTTTAGTGTGTACACAATCATATAATTATTTTTATTAAAAATAACTAAACTTTTATAAAATACTTTTTAAAATCTATAAAGCCATATAATAGTAGAAAAGTCTATAATAGTTCAGGCTCAATTTAAATCTTATTTTAGAAAAGTCTATAATAGTTCAGGCTCAATTTAAATCTTACTTTTCAAATTCAAGCCTTAAATCTTATTTGAAGTTTAAAAGTGAGCACAAAATTATTTTTAATATGAAGACTCTTTGTTATGAAAGTTGAGTCCATACAAATTGACACTTGATTATGATTCATTATGTTTATTAATGTTTATTTTCCTTTGAAAATAATATGTAACTTTCATTTCAAAGTTTAAAAAAAATTACATTGAGATGGGTATTTTATATCTTTATATAAGCCTTACTAAACCAGACCTGTTATAATAATAATAGCCTGTTGTAAGCCTTCAATTATTTTATAGAGTGTTATTTTGGTACTTCAACCCTAGAGCCAGAAGTCATCTTTTAGATATGATCTTAATTATCAAAAAATAAAAAGAATACAAAAAGTATCCTAAACTACAACCTTTATAAAAAAGGTGTAGGCTATGGTGGAATCACAGTCCCATACACTACTTCCTTTAACCAAGTATCGATTGGAATATTTAAGGTTACTTTTGATAGACCATCTGCTTTCTCATTTAGTTTTTTGTAGATATGTTTATAAGATATCTCTGTGAATAATGCTTTTAACAATTTTACTTTCACATAATAAGCTTTAAGTATCAAAATTTTCATCCCTACTAAACTAAGCCCAATCCACCATCGATTTTGAGTCACCAAATACTTGAAGTTTTGTTATTCCTTGTTCCATTGCCATTCTTAAAAAAAATATTGAAGCCTTCCACTTTGCCACATTATTGGTACCTTCACCAAGACTTTCTTTGAAAGTGAATTTATGTTTTTCATCCTAATATAACACTCTTCTTGCCCCACATAAATCTAGATTGTCTTGACAAACTCCATCAAAAAATCCCAAGACTTTATAATATCCACTGTTAAACCGTCAACATGTCTTACAACCTTTAAATTTGGGGCTTATTTATGCCTTCATAAGTATATTTGATCTGATATTGAACTTGTATAAATAGAACTTTCTTGCTCTTAAACAACATAGAATTTCTTGCCAACCATATACCCCATGCCACTATTAATGTAATGCACCTAAATTCCTTTAATATTTTGTCTTTGAAGTATTGTTGCATATTATCCAATAGATTCCTTGCTAACCACAATCCCTTCCCCTTAGTCATGGGTAGAATAGACCTCCACAGTTCTCTCAAGAAATTACAGTGAACCAATAGGTTATCCATTTTTTCTTCTTTCCTTTTATACAATTTGCATTGATTGGGACCCTACCAAGACCTCTTTTGTAGAAAAACCCATGTTAATGCCTTCTTAGCTAAAGGTAACAAAAAGAAAATTATTTTCAAGGATGCTTTCACCTTCCAAATCTTGCTCCCCCACCAAAGGAACTCCTCGTTATTATCTTCAAACATTGTATTGTATCCTTCTTTAGCCATAATCTATCCACTAGTTGAGTTCTTTGACAATACTAAAGAGTCTTCTTCTTATCTTAGTCTTACAAAAGTTCTTATCAGATCCCTTGTATACTTGCTCCATTGCTCATCTTCATTTCCTTCCAAAAGTAATTTTTCTGTTGAAAGCAACCCCAGATTCCATAAATTTATTTTATCTATAAAGGTTGCATCTGCCAATACCCTAAACCGTTATCTATTTAGATGTTCTATTAAATTTTGAGATAGTTGGTAATTCCTTTCATTCCCTAGCTAAGGATCTTTTCCTAGCCTTAATTTCTCTCCATTTCCTATTTTCCAAACCAAAAAATTGCTCATTAATGGAAAATATTGAAGCCTAAAATCATTACCACTACTTCTTCTTGTCCTGGCTATAGTCTGTTAAAAGCTATATTTATTTTTTGGAGATTTATTTCTGATGCAGGAGCATCTGGTGGCAGTAGAGCAATCTTGCATCAACAAAAAAATTTCTAAGTGTTTGCCTTGATGTCGCGATATCGCGACAGAGAAAAGTGTCGCGATATCGCGACATGTCGCATTTTCACGACTCAGGAAGGAGAGAGAAGGCGCGGAGCAAAAATGTCACGATTTTGTGACATGTCGTGAAATCGCGATCAAAAGAAGATAGGAAAGGCGCGGAGCAAAAATGTCATGATTTCGCGACCGAAAGAAGACAGGAAAGGCCAAAGAAGAAAATTTTGTGATTTCGCGACATGTCGTGAAATCGCGACCGAAGGAGCAGAAAGAAAGCAATGAAGGAAACTGTCATGATTTCGTGACCCAAAACAGAGAGAGAAAGCAGAAGAGCAAAGTTGTCGTGATTTCGTGACCCAAGAGGCGAGGAGGAGGCAGAAAGGAAAGATGTCACGATATCGCGACATGTCGTGATTTCATGACCGAAAAGGAGAAAGAGGATCCAAAAAGGAAAGATGTCGCATTATCATGACCAAAGGACGAAAGAAAGCGCAAAGGAGAAAAAGTGTCGCGATATCGCGACATGTCGCATTTCGCGACCAAAGGACGAGAGAAGGCGTAAAGAAGAAAAAGTGTCACGATATCGTGACATGTCGCATTATCGCGACCAAAGGATGAGAGAAGGCACAAAGGAGAAAAAGTGTCGCGATATCGTGACATGTCGCATTTTCACGACCCAAGGATGAGAGAAGGCGCAAAGGAGAAAAAGTGTCGCGATATCGCGACATGTCGCATTTTCACGACCCAAGGATGAGAGAAGGCGCAAGGGAGAAAAAGTGTCGCGATATCGCGACATGTCGCATTTTCACGACCCAAGGATGAGAGAAGGCGCAAGGGAGAAAAAGTGTCGCGATATCGCGACATGTCGCATTTTCGTGACCAAAAGACAAGAGAAGGTGCAAGAGAGAAAAGTGTTGCGATATCGTGACATGTCGCATTTTTGCGACCAAAGGACGAGAGGAGGTGCAAGAGAGAAAAGTGTCGCGATATCGCGACATGTCTCATTTGCACGACCAGAAGACGAGGGGAGGCACAAGAGAGAAGAGTGTCGCAATATCGTAACATGTCGCATTTTTGTGACTCGAAGAGGGCAGGAAGGTAGAGAAGCCAAAAGTATCGTGATATCGTGACATGTCGCATTTTTGTGACTTGAAGAGGGCAGGAAGGCAGAGAAGCCAAAAGTGTCACGATATTGTGACATGTCGCATTTTTGTGACTCGAAGAGGGCAGGAAGGCAGAGAAGCCAAAAGTGTCACGATATCGCGACATGTCGCATTTTCACGACCAAACAAAAGAAAAAAAATGGCAGGCGATTACAGGAGCCGTTATAGAGGAAATTATCAAGCGGTGGGTATACCGAACGTCATCATTGGTTGACAAGCGGACAGAGTCTACAGTGGAAACACTGAACAACATGTGGCATTGAGGTGCAGTGAAAGCAGACGAAGATCAAGAGTCGAAAAGAAAGGCGTTTCGAAAGCCAAGACAACGAAGAGGCACGGGGAATGAAACAAAGGGTCAGAAAAGGGAAACGAAGAGTCACGCCAAAGATTTTAAAAGGGGAAGCGAAGGCATCCACAAGGATCGTAAAAATGTCGAGACAGTGTTGCAGACGTGAAGACAAGAGGGCCATTTTGGACCTGTTTGGGCTGTTTTTCTTCCAAAGTTGGAAATGTTGTAATGTAATTAAAAATAAACTACCTTTCGGGATAAAGGAGTTTATTTGGCAGACTGCTGCTAGTATTGTAATTTTTTTTTTAAGTTTAATGTATGAGAATTTGAGAATTTGGGAGGAGCGATTTTGGCTCCCCATCAATTTACATTCTTGTGGTAGCACAATATAAATCTAACAACTATTTATATTTCAATGCTTATCTTAAGGTGCCATTTCCAAATAGGAGTATATCATCTACAAATAGTAAGCGAGCCCAACTAGAGAGTTTTCCAATTTAATGCATTTAATCATGCTAAGTCTTTTTGTTCCTTAACCATTCTACTCAACCCTTTATTCACAAGTAAGAATAATAAATGTGATAGGTGGCATCCCTATATTAGCCCTTTGGAAGGCTTGAAGAAGCTAGAAGCTAAACCATTAATTAAGACAACAAAGGAAGTATAATTAATACATCCCATTACCCAATTTACAAAGGGTACACTACAACCAATATGAATTAATATAAGCCTGATGTACAACTAGTTTACCCTATCAAAAGCTTTTTCCAAGTAAAGTTTTATTATCATTGCTAACTACTTCCTTGATTTGAATGAATGAAGTGCTTCCTAAGAAATATCTACAACTTTTTGGATTTATCTTTTACTCAAGAAACCAAATTGTTCTTCTGAGGTGTTTGAAAAACCCCTTTTAACATTTATAACAATAATATTGAAGATGATTTTGTAGAGAATATTACACAAAGATATGGACCTATACTCCTCCAAAAATTATACGTTATCACTCTTAGGAATCAAGGCCAAGAAATTTGTATTGATAGACCCGAGTACCTACCTAGATGTTTTTGATTCTTCAACAACATTTAAAAGTTCTTCTTCCAACAACTCATAAAAATCCACATAAAAGTCAATGGACCAATCATCTGACCTTGGAATCCCCCCTTTCTAGAAAAAAATCACTATTTAGAGCTCCTCCTTAGTGACTTTTATCATCAAAGTGTCTTTAACTTCATCACTGACCATCTTAGGTAAATAAAGTGCTAGATTTATGATTTCTTCAATATTTGCTGTATTGGGTTCTTAATAATTTTTCTTTAAGTAGGATACTCTTAATCCTGCTATTTCTTGAAATCTTCTCATATTTATTCCATCCCCCCCTTTCATCTCCTAGATTGTATTTATTTTTATTTTTTTTGTTTCGCATACTTTTGAAAGACTTTTGTATTCTCATCCCCTTGTTCCAACCAAAGTGCTCTACTTTTCATCCTCCACTTTGCATCTTCCTATTCTAACAATTCCCTCTTCTTTTTTCCAACTACTTGACCTACAAATTCTCCTTGTCTAAAACAACCAATCATGACCCTCCCTAGGAAAAATTTTCACTAGTTGGATTTTGAGTTTTGCTATGTTATCGTACATGAAATGATTGACTATTTCATAACTAGTTTCTGTAGACATACATTTTAGGAAAGAAAATGATGTATCCCGTTGGTGGAATGGATGACTATTTCAAGTTTTATTGTTGTAGGGAAAATATGTTATAGGAGACTATGATGTATTTTGGTGAATGATTTATTATTCATGTTATATCTCTGCTATATATATATATATTTATTTATTTATTTATTTATTTAAGGGTATAGGGTTGTTGTTAGAATTGCACTTTTGTAGGATACTTGAAACTGTTAAAATTTGTAACAGAAAGGATTCTTGTTATCTTTTTATGCAAGCCTCAACTTAGTTTTAAAAGGTTTAACACCATGTTTTCTTCTACTCATGTTGTCGAATGCTTTAATAAATAAATACTTTTGGATGTTTTTATATGTTATTGTGGAGTAGATAATGTAAAAACTCTGAATTGTTTCATAGCCTAAGCATCTACCTTTGATGATTGTGACTAATCTAAACTTTGATTTTAAATGATGTGAATCATAAACTAGAGGTTTAATGTTGAGCATCATGGCCTTTTTCATGTATAAATTTGGTAAGTTTGTTGGACAGATGTGGTAGAGAGAGTGGAAATGTGGACGTCCAACTACTAGAAGAGGGGGTTGATGGTTCTCTCGGAGGGGATGATTCTGGGTGAGAGGAGCAAAAAAGAAGAGGAAACAATTTTTTGTTCTAAAAAAAATGGATGCTTTAAAAAAATAGTTTGATGATTTAGAAGGGAAACAGAGTGTTGTTGTGCACTATCTATTACGACTGGAGTTTCAACTCTTTCATTGAGCACCATGGTATCCCCACTGTGATGGTAAGTAACATTGAAAACTCATCTAATTTTAATACTCCTTGGTGTTCGAAATGCTTATTATGCATTTGTTGGAAATTAGAAGATGAGTCTTCGAAATAATGTACTACTACGTCATATTTATGTTGGAAATATACTTGTTGTGCATTTGCTAGAAATTAGAAGATGGATTTCTGAAATATTTTACTGTTGCTTCTTCTTTAAGTTGAAAATATGCTTGTTGTGCATTTGCTAGTGATTAGAAGATGAAATTTTGAAAGAGTCTATTATATTTACCTCGTTAAACATGGAAAAGAATGTTTGTTATACATTTACTGGAGGATTGGATGTCAAATTTCTAGAAGTGTTACTAGTATGCCACTTTGGATGGTAACAATAGTTACTGTGTTACGTTGGAGATTCGAAACCATATATTGAAATGATGTCTTCATTATTGTATATTATTTATGAGTTTTAAAAGTGAAATTGTAAAGACATTTCATTATCATTGCATTATTTTTTGTGAGGAGAATATATGGTTATGTTCAACATAGGTAAGAGTGATTTTATAGCGTAATACTTGAATGGAATCTTACTTTACTGTATCTCTATCGATTTGGGAACTATTACAATGATTAAAACGATACTATTTTCTTGTTAAAGTGAAGATATCACCATGTTAATGTAGCTTTGTGGAGATGTTTATGTTGGTTTTATTATAGTGCTACATCTCTTGGTAATCAACGTTGTCATTAACTTGGCGCATGTTAAAGATTGAATAAAAACTAAGATAAACTCTATAAATGAAGAGATTTATAGGGAGAGTACTGACAAGATACTTTGTTTGTGAATCCAATCTGAGCATTTCTATGTGGGGATGTGTGGTTTTATTGTAAGGTTTCTGCAGTGGAGTATATTAAACTATCACCTATGCATTATCTTGTCATTTAGGAACCTTAGGATATTTTTGAGGTGTTTGGGGCTTAATGAAAAGTAATAGGATATTTGACCTCAAGCTCACTCATTGTTGAGTAGAGGATTTGTTGGTCATCGCCTGATAGATGTTTCAACAGGATGTAAACTGGTTGTGTTACATGGGTGATGTGGGATGATCTTGAGATAAGAAATTTTAGCGTGTTCTAGATAATATTCAGGATAGAGCAATGAATTCACCTAATATTTTTATAATGTATTTATAATTTGGCTAAAATTTATGTAGATGATGATCATGTACTTATCATTTTGTTTGAATGAAATTTATTTGACTAACAGTCAAGCCAAGGTAAGACTTGCAGGGAACTTTTTATGAATGAGTTGGGACTGAGTTGACTCTTGCTTGATAGCTAAGACTAAGAAATATGAGAGATGGAGCAAAATTCCAAACATAACTAGACTATGTGCACAAAGGAAAAAAAATCCAAATTGACTTGGATGGTGTGCATCAACATGAGAGCTTTGTGACTCTTATGATGGGATTATGATATAGGGGTCATTTTGTTCCAAATGTGAGAACCAGATTGTATCCATAAATTTAGAGATGAATTTATATTGTAATTCTTAAATGAGTTATGAACTCTTAAAAAGAGTGCAAGGGATTTTTGGAAGCCCTGAATCATTGTAATTTAAACAATTCTTTATGAATAAAGATAAGAAATGGTTTCAACTAGGTTTATTTCCCATGAGGGTTCCCATGATAAATATGGTGAGTTCATGGTTATTTGTGATATAGTATTTATGATTTTTTGTTGAAATTATTTATGAATATTTATGCACTTTAAGTGAAGGAAGTTCTTTTATGGATTCATAGTTCCTTAATTTATGCTATTAACAAATGATAAGAAAATCATGGGATGATTGTATACCAAGCAATATGAACCTTAGCAAAAACAAATAAAACTAATCATGCTACTTTTAAATCAAGCCATGGAAACAAATTACCCTCAAATGACTAGTTCAATGATGGAGTTGAAAGAGATAGTCTAGAATCAATATGCTTAGTTCACCACATAAATTAACTTATGGAGGTGAAGAGATTTATGTATTTTTAAGAAGAAGAGTGAAAAGAGTAATCTAGCCCATTAAAAATGAGATGGATAGATACCCTTATAAACACATAATACTCTTACATAGAGAGAATTATGTAAGGATTAGAGATGGGTGCATTCACTTGAGGGTTCTACACGATTAAGTTATCTCTAAACGAATTGAGACTAACCATATAACCATAGATAATTAAGACCACAAGCCATTCCCAAGAAGTAGCTGCTAGGATGGTTTTAAATAATCTCCCTAGTAAGTTAAAAAAATGGATCGGTATTTTGGGTTGTGACATGACCTCATTGCATTTCTAACTATATAACTGATATATTTCCTATTCTATGTCCAATATCTTTCCTTTTGCTTCCTAATATTTACCTTTGGCCAATGCAATTGTAGAAAATTTGATTCTCCTCATATTTTTAGAAAATTAAAACATAATTATCTTGTATATTGTTAGGTCAATATGTCTCCACTCATATTTTTCTATATTTATGAATTCCTCATCTTTCAACTAGATAGCATTGGACTTGAAAATTCCTGCTAGTTTCTCTTGATCCCTTTCTAACTATAAGAGAATCAATGAATGATTAGATTCCCCACCTTGATCTATCTAAGACCTCAATATTTCTTCTTTAGCTATGATGTTTTTATACACTAAAGATCTGTCTAAACTTTTAGAAATACATTGTCTTGCAATTATTTGATTCCTCCAAGTGGGCAATAATTTAATAGGTTCTACATCACACAACCCCACATTCTAGATTTTTTGTAAGAAATATTCAGCAAGAGGATCCATTTTGACATCCTCTTTATCTATGGGATCAAGTGGCCTAGGAAAATATGATATATCAATTTTATCTATGGGATCCACTCCTAACTAAATAATGATTCAAATTCACATAAAAGCATAAAAGATTAACAAAACTGAAATTGACAATAACATCTAAACAAAGACTTATTTTATTAATTCATTATCAAATTGTAATTACAATTTTGTCCCTCTTAGGGATACCGAATGTGATACAATTGTTACAATTTTGAAAAGCCCCAATGGGGTAGGTGCAATATGTAGACTCTCCAAATGTACACGAACTGCTCCAGGTCACTGATGACCTTCTTCTCTCTTGTAAAGAGGTATTTTTTTCCTTGAATGCTTTGACGAAGGAGTCCTAAAAACCCTGCAAAAAAGAAACAACAAGCAAACCATTAAATGCAAAGGATGCCTCTCTTGATGAGGCTTTTGAAGGAATTTGCATGAAGCATTGCATAAAATAAAGAAAACATGTAAAGCTACAAATCTATGCTAGAAATGATGAATTTACAATAAAGTATGTAAAAGAAACATAGATCTAGATATCGAACATCTCAATTAGGCATTAAAAGCATAAAATGCATGAAAATAGCAAAAATTAGTCTAATTGCTAAAATGACAATAAATAGAGGAAATCTATCCTAAATTTCTAATTTAATTGGTGAAATGCATGATATAAAACTAATCTAACATAGATCTATCTAAATTGATGGTAGAAAAGATAAATCTATGGCTAAAACAAAGAGGAAAAGGAATCAAACCCTAGTCATGGGTCTATGGTGTAGCTGGCACTATTAGCCATGGTTGACAGCCATGACTGAGCTGAAAATGTTCTTGCTCTCCTAATTTGGGCTTGGATCTCCAATTCTCCTTGTTGAATTGATGATCAAGGGTCGCCTCAGTGTCCTCTGATAGATTAGTGGTATGAATTGTATGGATTTGTTATTGAAGGCCTTCAAT
Source organism: Wollemia nobilis (assembly GCA_028583015.1). Taxonomy (NCBI): domain Eukaryota; kingdom Viridiplantae; phylum Streptophyta; class Pinopsida; order Araucariales; family Araucariaceae; genus Wollemia; species Wollemia nobilis. The sequence goes on from JAQPPZ010001493.1 coordinate 17,494,603, forward strand.
GGCATTTATTTATCCTCTTAGACCTCTAGGACCTTCATGGCTTCAAATGCCATTTTGATCTCCAATTGGGCAGCAATAAAACTCTCTCAAAGGTAGCAAGTGAGTATCCAATTTGACAAGGCTTCGCCACTCAAAAATCAACACTCTTCCTTCGATGTCTTCCCCAATTTGGAGGGGGGTCTTATAACACTTGAGAAGGCCTTGCCCTAGCTTCATGGAGAAGCCAATATCAAGAACCTTTAGTTAGGGCAATTAGATAAAAGATTCTAGAACCTTCCACACCCAAAACCATTTGAATCTCCAACACCCTGGCCGTTGTAACCGATTTTGGCTCAGCAAAGATTCCAAATAGTTTGAAGGCTAGCCGCGACTCTAAGGTGCGACCAACTCTATTAACCATGGGTGTCAGTCGCAGACAACCCTTATTAAGCCAATATGCCTAAATTGAGTGGTTAGAACCAGTGCTTCACCTTGGAATCTATCCAATATCCTTCATATGGTCTTCTAGCATGTCCCATATGAGTAGTCGCCTCGACATGATGCGTTTTAGGTGTCTATAGATGCCCCTTTTGTGATGTGTTGTATGGTCAGACAACATGTGAGAAAAAATAGACCTCTTAAAATTATGTGTAGGTTGAATGATGATCAATAGTATGATCAACATTAGATGTCCAAGTCCTAAAAAAGAATGTGCATCCTAGAATCATTGCTTCCAACTGTGGGAAGACTTAAATTTATAAAAAATTACACCCGTCACCACTGTCAATCGGAGCTTATGTGCTTACTATAGGTTTTTGAGCCTATAGATCTAAAAGGAGGAAAGTACAAACTTAAACTGTCATATTTGCTTTTTTCACCTGCAAAGGATAAGCTTATGATAGTCATTGGCAATGATTTGTAAGACAAATACAATTTGACAAAATCAAGTAATCTACGATCAAGAGATCTTCTGTTGACTTTGATTATGATTTTGATATTATGACTACCCCCTCAAGCGATGAGTCGATGAGGGTAATGAAAATTAATAAAGCAATGAGTCACTTGACCATGATGATTGATCTGAATGATTTAAGGTTTAGCATTTTTATTGCGTGGTAAGGCCTAATTCAGCCATGATTGTAACTGTTAACAGTAATTGTACATCTCTATCCCATGGAGCAATCAGGCCACGATGGCCTTCTTAGGGAATCAAAATAATAGAAATTCTAATTAGTCTTATGTTGAATCATATTGTCAATGATCAGCTAAAAATATCATAGAAGAATTGAGATGAATACCTCATTCCCATGGAGCAGTCCAGCCTCGAAGGCCTTCTTTAGGATTGAAATGAAGCACATCAATTCAACAATGATGAATTTGTCCCAAATAGCCTTATGGTAATTTACTCATCTTGTTGGATTGTATGGAGCTCTAGTCACTACAAATGCAAAGTGTATAGGGTAAATGACTAGGTACAAGACACATCTAGATTTTGAATTATTTGATTTTTTTGTTATTTTTGAAAATTTTGAAAATTTTGGTCAGGTGAATATTTTTGATTTGGCATTTTGAAACTCCTCACGGTTGGATTTTGGAGCATTTATTATTGGATGCTAGTTGTGCTTGTCAGATACAACTAGTTTTGCAAATTTTCTTAGTCATAGCTCAGACTCATGGTCAGAAAACCCTAATTCACCACCCACGATTGTTAGGCGCGGCTATGAGCTAAATAGGAAATATAAAAGAAAATTTAGCAATTTTAAATTTCATTATTTCCTATCAGAATTTGCAAACCAGAGAGCTTTGAGAAGTGAGGTAGAAAATTTTATCTGAAACGCTACCAAAACACACACCTGACTACCACCTAGACCGATGGTAGACCAATTGGAGGCTTCTACCAGTGGAGGCATTGATGCTACTAAGGTAGCAACACAAAAATCGTGACGCTTTATTGCACTTACCAGTTAAAATTAACCTCATTAATTAATGGGTTAACTAAACCAAATTGAACTACAAGTAATGAACACCACCTTAGTTAGATTTAGCATAGGCTAGATTAGAAGGGTGGACTTTAATTTCAAGGTTTCTCGAGATTGGAAATGACCCCAAAAAGGTCATTTCTCTTAGTTGCGTGTGGTAAGCATGGTATCCAATTGGTAAATTGGGGGTCATGGCTATCAGCTGTGGCTATCAACTACGGTAGGATAAAATCCCAACGGTAACATTTTTGGTCGCTTCTCCGACCACGGGTCCCAGCCGCGGTTGACCAACTTTAGGAAAAAAAATTCAATTTTTTTAATTTTTTCCAATTTAATTAATTTTTTTGATCATTTGAAGTGGTTTTTCAAAAAAATTTGAATGTTTTGGGTACATTTATGCATATTTTTGTGTTTTTAATATTTTTTTGAATTTGTTTCACTTTTTAAGGTCATTTTTTTTATGTTTTTGGTTGATTTTTTATTATTTATTATGCCTCCATTTAGACTTTGACTGCAAGAGCATGGGAATATGATATCCTTTGCAACCTACGTGGTAACCTCAAATATGCCAAGTGGGAGTGGCTCACAGCTATGGGCTTTGGATACGTCCTAAGGTTTCCTACCATTCGGGCTGACTAGGCCTATCTTACTACATTAGCCCATCGTTGGGATGTGCGGACCAACACCTTCCACCTATCGATAGGTGAGATTATAGTGACCTTGGAGGATGTGTACCGCATATTCTAGATTCCCATCAATGGCAAGGCCATCACATATTCATCGATAAAGGCAAAGGGCATAGTGTTTGGGAGGATCTTTGGTGCCCGTAGTGACAAGGTACAACTAGACTCAGGCCACGATGGGGTCCATATAGAGTATTGGTACCATGAGAAGGTCTTCTCATGATAGGCAGTGGTACTCATGCACCTGATTGTGTAGATCATCCTACCAGACACATTAGGAGTGAGGTTCCCCTAGAACCTCCTAGCTAGGATATATGATATCATTACCATCACTACTCAGGACCCATTGATCCTATCTTGGGGGAGCGCCCTGCTTGCATAACTCTATAATGAGATGTACCAGATCATAGAGAGGGGTTGCATGGGGATTAGCTATAGTCTCCTACATCAGGTTTGGAGGTGGCAGCACATCACTATTAAGTTCCCCACAGGACTATCCATATAGATTATCAATATAGATGTTGAGTGGTAGTTCTATGCAGCATGATTACCACAAGAGTTCAAGGGATTCTATAACAAGTCTCGTGTGGGGACCTCCGATACTACATCGATAAGTTTGCATGACTATGACTAGGTGAGGTTTTGTGGAGGCTCTACCTAGATTACCCAGCATAGGCAAAGGCTGACAAATACCTATGATGGGCACGAAGAGATAGATGGCTTCTTGGGTGCAAGCCTAAGATACGAGAGTTCTACTTTTCTTGCGTCACCCTACAGTCTAGAATTCAACAAGATGTTCCAACATTGCCTACCATTTACCATCATCTTAAGGAATAGAAATACCTTGCATGGCCTCAAGTCATCCCACTTGATGATGAGGATGATGACTTTAAGGAGTCGGGGTTGGCAGATGCAGGGACTATAGCATATTATGATACCTAGTGGATGACCAGGTTGTGGCAGGGTGGTGGCCCATTGGGTAGGCTAGCATATGGCATAGCAGAGGAGTAGAGGTCGATCTATAGGGGTGTTGAGTCCAACAGAGGACTGAGGGTATATGGGACAAGGGGTCAACCGCAAAGGAGGAGCCCTAGGTTGAAGAGAGGGGTGAGGCTATAGTTGAGGGTGAGGCTGATCTCAACAATGAGATTGAGTAGCTCAAGGCTCAGGTTGCTAGCCTATAGACTCAGATAGGCATATTGTAGATGCATATCCTAGGGAGGGACACCTCCATAACTACCTTTTAGGCACAAATGAGTGTCCTCTAGACATAGATTACAGTAGGGCAATCACAGTGGCGAGGATACAATGAGGAGAGAGTAGCTCTCTAGGTATAGCTTGCCATCGCAGACACAGAGATACAAAGGATCACTAGGCAGCGTGATATTCTATAGTCTCAGCTAGATATTGTGACTACATAAAGAGATTTTCTTAGGGCTACGAGGGGATATCCCCTAAATTCTTAGCTTGTTGTAGCTACTCCAACTACACAGGGACCAACCGGTACATATACTAATGAGGAGGTTAGTTGGTTGTAGGGTCTCTTAGGGGAGAATGAGTATTAGATGGCTTTAGATGCCACCTACATTGTGATCCTAAATTATCATATTATGATATTAGGTGGTATCCCTCGAGAGAGGATAGTATCCAGTGTCACACCATACTGGTTAGAGCACCTTGGGATAGTCCTCAGTGCATCATAGCAATAGGTCTAAGTCAAAGAGGGTAGCAGGGACTAGCTCTAGGGTGCCTCGTCATGAAGGTGACAAATATGGAGGTGATACTAGTGGTGTAGGCCACTCATGAGCATGCTATGAGCATTTTGTATATTATTTTTTAGTGTAAGGTCATAGGACCTACACTACTATAGCATGCGGGTATTTTTGATGTATCACTCTTATGTACATTTGAGACACACATATATTTATATGATATGGCACTTACTTATGACTCATTATATGTGTAATTTATTTTTAGCTTTTATGTTTATGTGATGCATATGGATGGCATGCTTATATGTTATATTGATTTACTGCTATGATGATGTGATGTATGGATGACATGCACTAGATAGCCATGTGATGTATGATTAGATGCAGTGATCTAGATGTGTAGATGGACTACTTATGATAGATGCATATGGATGCGATGTTTATTTTAAATGCATGTTTAATTTGATTTATTGTATGCATTTAATTTGATGATATTATGATATGATAAATGCAATGTATGTAATGCACTTATTTACATGATGATGATCTAATGTAAATGAACCTGTATGCTTTAATCATTTAAAACATAAGGAATGAATGCAATATATGTTTAACAATATAATGTATGACACCACCGAATGCATTAAAACCATGAATGTAATTGATGCATCTTTATCATAAGAATTTAATCAATTGAACATCCATATGTGAGATGAGATGATGAATGTTACATCATAATTTTGTAAATTAAAGATATACAATAATGGCATGATTTTAATTTTGATATATTAAATATATAAAAATTTTGATTTAAGATGATTTGATTGTTGCTATTAAGGAATTTTTTAGGTTTTCCATGAGACTCAAACACCCTAGTAAACTTCTAAAAAGTTGTATACTGACTATACAAGACTTCTACTTGATAAAGTTTTCTCTATGAAAGACTCAGCTTTTCATTATTCATGTGTGTAAATGAATATATTAGATAAAACATAAGCATACCCCAGTGCCAGGTAGGATTCATTCAACCCATTGCCATATTGGGGATCCTAAAATGCTCATATCATCCTAGGTTTGGACTCAGTTGGACTAGACTACTAGGCAATACCAGACACCTTAAGCTAGCTCATTTTGCAAATTGTTCAGAACTACCCCTTCAATGACATACGGGATTATTTCAGCCCATTGTTGTTATTGAGGATCACCCTATGGCTTTGAGTAGTGAACATTCCAGGGATTCAAGCTCTCCTTATTTTCTTCACATTTATTGGGATATTTTCTCATGTATAGTGATGAAAATCACTGCTTATTTTGTATATTTATTTTCTTTTGTTTTGAGCAAGGGATTTATGTAGTGATGATAATCATTGTTTATTTTTCTTTTTGAATTTGGAATTTTGCTCATTTTTGTAAGCAAGGGATTTCTTGGGTAGGGTATAATCTTGTCCTTTTGCCAATGACCACCACTCTAGACCATTGCACCTCACAAAATGAGTAAGTAGTAAAACCTTTCACCTAAGGTGACCAGGACCATTTTGTAGTTTTCAACCTTCCTTATCCTAGTTAGGATTTTTAATGTGTTGATTAGTGATGAGATCCTGATATGCTAAGTGCTATCCAAACTAGACCTCATATACAAAAGCAAAGCAAGCTTTCTACATCATATGAGAAGGGTACTTGGTATGGCTAAATGACTGAAAAACCCTAGTATATTCCTTATAGCAATAGGAGGGGTTGTGTTGAGAAACACAATTACTCACAAGGGTGATGGATGATGGTAATGCATAGGTGCATGATTGAAACACAAACGTGGTGTCGTTTGTAAAATTGCAAACACAACCTATCCCAATGCAAGTGTAATATATGGAAATACCTAAATGCAATGCAACTAAATGAATGCATGTGTAATTGAAAGTGCAAAATGTAAATGTTTTTGAATTTTATGTTTTGCAATATTTTTTTTGGTTTATTGCTTTTTGAATTTTTATGGATTTTAATGTTTCCATTTTTTTTTGAATTTTTGAATTTTAAATTTGACCAAAGTGCTTACTGATGCCTTTAAGGACTTTTGTGATTTGACCAAATGGCTTATGATGCCTTTGGAGACTTTTGTGATTTGACCAAAGGGCTTACTGATGCCTTTGGGGCTTTTTATGGTTTGACCAAACAAAGAAAAAATGAGTTTGTGAATGACCAAAGGGCTTACTGATGCCTTTGGGGCCTTTTTATGGTTTGACCAAACAACTTACTAAAGCCTTTGGAGCTTTTTGTGAATTGACCAAAGGGCTTACTGATGCCTTTGGAGATTTTTGATGGTTTTAGGCATAGAACATATTAAGATGAATAATATTGAGAGGTTCAGGATCCTCAACACCTTCAAGCGATGTTAGGCGATATGTACTAGGTCCAATCTCCTTAGAGATGATGTAAGGACCTAACCAATTAGCTACAAATTTATCTTGCAAGTCTTGCGGTAGGCTTGAGTTCTGTTGGTTCTCCTTTAGCACAAGATCACCAACTTCAAAGTCTCTCAAATGGACTTTGTTATTGTAAGCTCATTTTAAGTGATCCTGATAGATGTGAAGATGCTCAAAGGTATTCATGTGATGTTCATCAAGTAACATCAATTGATCTAGGTGAGCTTGTCATGCAGTGTCATCATCGATGAACTCTTTTAATGTGATGCGCAAGGTTGGAATTTCCAACTCTAAGGGCATGATGGCCTCAATGCCATATACCAACAAAATTATGTTGCCCCAGTGGGTGTCCAAATGCTAGCCCTGTAAGCCCATAATGCAAGGGGAAGCTGGATGTGCCAATATTTTTGGTTTTCTTAGACCATCGTTTTCAATATGGCTACCACTATCTTGTTTGAAGCCTCAACTTACCCATTTTCCTACGGATAATATGGAGTTGAAAAATGTGTTTGATTCTATATTTGGACGATAAAGCCCTTACAGTTTTATTCTTGAATGACGTTCCATTATCCGATATTATTTTGTATGGTATCCCAATATGACATGATATTTTGAGTATAAACTCTGTGATACAAGCTCCAATTGTCCTTGTTAAAGGGATTCTTCCACCCATTTAGTAAAATACTCAGTAGTCATGATTATAAATGTATGTCAGCCTGATGACGGAGGAGAGATCTTAAAGATTAGATTTAAACCCCACTGAGAAAATGGCCAAGCCACTTGAATGGGTTGTAAGGCTTGCGATGGCAAGTGCATAAGATTAGCATGATGATGATATTTAACACATTTCTTGACATACACATTGCAATCCTTCTCCATAGTAGGCCAATAATAGCCTATGCAAAGGATGTGCTTGATGATGGTCATGCTACTAAAATGGTCACCACATGTAGCATCATGAGCTTGCAAAATCAACCAAGTTGATTCTTGAGGCTCAAGACAACAAAGGAGAACTCCATCGTAGCTTCAATGATACAAAATGTCCCCTAACAAGACATATTTTATCGATTTCTATTTAAATATGTGTTTTGTGACACGTGACAATCCCTGAGGGATTAGACCAAGTTTTAGGAAGTCATGTATCTATGACATCCAATTCTGATAAGCCTCAGCCTCAACTAACAAGACAACCTGCTCCCCTTGTAGTTCTACATGTGTAAATGCAGACTAGGAAATAGCCTTGTGGTGAATGGTAGTACCATTCCCTGTAGAACACTATGATATCAATGACCCCTAGGGCACCTTCTTAAGAAAGTATTTGGCTCTACAGAACCATTCATGGTTTGGTTCTACGTAAATCATGTTGAATGATTCTTTATTATCAAAAGCCTTGTGTTGCACTACAGAGTGTGAAAGCATTTTCATGTGAATGGTAGTAAAATCAGCAGATGGGTTCTAAGGGATTAGGGATCCCAAATATGCCATAGTGTCTATGAATCTATTTGACGAACGAGGGATTGTCTCGATGTCATACCATTCCATATGGGCTAAATAAGTATCAACAAGATCTTTGTAGGCTTTCAGGATGGGACACCTACATTGAAAAAGTCCCTTCACTTGGTTGACAATGAGAAGGAAGTCACCAAATATATTAAACCTCTCGATCCTCATGGTGATGGTTGTTTGGAGGCCCAAAATTAGGGCTTCATATTCAACATTATTGTTGGTGCATGTAAAATCTAACTTAAACAACAAGGGCATTGGAGCACCTTGCAGCATGATAAACACTATTCTTGCACCAAGCCCTTGCTCACACTTCGAACCATCGAAAAACAAAGTCATGTCAGCATTTTTATCTAGTTCTTAGGGTTCAGAAGCTTTTGATAATGCAAATAATGCATCATCAGGAAGCTCTATGACAAGAGGCCTACTATTTGGAAGTGGTGCCTCTACCAATTTATCAGCTATGACTTATCCCTTGATGGAATTTTGGCTTATAAATTCCAAATAAAATTCTATCAGTAGCATGATCCACTTTGTAGTACGTGTATTATGATATATCTTGCTCATCATATACTAGAAAGGATTTTGTTTCGATATGACATATACCATATGACTTAGCATATAATGTCACAATTTCTTTGTAGCGAACACCACTACTAAACACAACTTTTCTACGTAAGCATATCCTAGCTCGTAACTTACCAAGGTTCAACTAATGTAATATATGGCTTGCTCTTTATCTAATGCATTATTTTGGGCTAACATGGTTCCCAATGCAAATTTAGTGGCTGATATATACATCAAGAAAGGCACATATGGCCTTGGTGGAGCTAGTACTGGTGGTGTTTCCAGGTATTTCTTGATCTCAGCAAAGGCTTTTTGATAGTCCTCATTCCAATTGAAGGAGGCTCCCTTGTGTAATAGTCGATTCATGGATCAACATTTATCTGATAACTGAGCAATGAAATGCTTTATGGACCCTACCTTGCCCTAGAGGCTCCTTAGCTCTTTGATGTTCCTTGGAGGAGGTATTTCTAATATAGATTTGACCTTTGCTAGTCAACTTTGATCCCTTGTTTAGAAATGATGAATCCCAAGAGTTTCCCTGAAGTTACACCAAATATGCACTTCTTAGGATTCAACCTGACATTATCCTCTATCAGGTGATCAAAGACCTTCCTTAGGACCTCAGCATGCTCTTCTCGTAACAATGACTTTTCCAACAAGTCATAGATGTATTATTCTAAGACTTTATGCATGTAGTCATGGAAAATATATGTCATGGTTCATTGATATGTGGCACTAGCATTTTTAAGACCGAATAGCATAACTTTGTAACAAAATGTCCCCCCATGGCATTGTGAACACAGTTTTATGTTGGTCTTCAGGTTTAATCTGAATTTTTTTGTAACCAAAAAAATTGTACATTAGGGAGAGCATCTCATGACATGTAGTTGAATCTACAAGAGCATCTATGTTAGGCAATGGGAATGAATCCTTGGGTGTTGCCTTATTTAGGTCTCTAAAATCCATACAGATACAAATTCTTCCATCAGGTTTTCCTATAGGCACCATGTTTGATACCCATTCTAGATAGTCGATGGAAATGATAAATTCCACATCCAACAGCTTCTAGAGTTTGTCCTTGACCATTAAGGTGACTATTAGGCGCATCTTCCTGAGTTTTTACCTAACTGGCTTCTTTGTGGGATCTAGTGAAAGGTTATAAGTAACCAATTTTGGATCTAGACCCAGCATGTCCTTGTAAGTCCAAGCAAAGAGAGTAGGTATCTCTTTTAGTAGAGGGATGAGGTTGGCATGCTCATCAGGAGTTAAAATTTCTCCAAATTTTACCTTATTTGGATTGGATGGATCATCACTGATATCCACTTCAAAGGTTTCATCTACTAACATATGGGATCCCTCCTCTAGTTGATGATGCGTAGGGATCAGGTTGATGTCATTTGCTGGGTTTATGGGTTCCGCATTGGAGTTATCCATAGCATGATACACATCATATGCATAGCCTAGCGTAAAATGAAATAGTTGCAACATTTCTTCATTAGGGAAGAAATATTTAGGCTCTAGGGGTGAATCAGTGTGATCCCAATCAATAGTATCTAAATTAAGATGCAATGGTTTAGAGGGATCTACTAGATTACGGAGTGGGGTGGTCAAATCAATGGAGATCATGTTTATGGAATGGATTTGATCTCTAGGACCAAGTGAATACAACTCCTTATTGATATAATTTCCCACCTCCAGATGTGGCTCTAGGTGTATAGGGATCACCGGATCCGGTCTTTGAACAAAATACAGGATGGGATCATTAGGCTAAAGGAGCTCCATGTATGTTGGTGAATCATGGAAAACCATGTGGTAGATTTGAATCAAATTAGGTGGTCTACCTATCAAGTGAGGACCTAGATATACCCTATGATACTATTGGGATTAAGGTGTCTCAACCTTAGATTCACTATGCATATTTAATTAGTGTATGTGGTGAATAATTTATTTTATTTATGCTAATATTTTTTTTGCCTACCGAAGTGAATGTCATATTGTGGAACCCATAGGTGAGGTGGCATCCTACATGGCATATGACAGTTATCACTTGCAAGTTTTTTTATGGAGATAGGCGTCCACTTTGGAAGTCCTGCTTTAGTGGCTAGATTGGTGGCTTTTGTCATAAGTTTCCATGAAATGATTTATGACAACTTGCTATGTTGAACTATGACAATGTAAGAGTCATTTATGTCAGTTTATGGTAGCTGTAGATTTTTTTTGGAGGTGCCAACCTATGCAAGATAAGGCAGCTGATTTGTAGAGCTTTTTACATGATAATAATGGCAGATTTTATGGAGATGAGCGTTGGATTAAAAAAAGCCAAAAATTTGTGCTTTGTATCTCATGTAAGATTCCATGAATTGTGGAATCATGAGAAAAGCGTGAGTTGTGTATTTGGCAAGTCTTGGGTGCCAAGTTTCTTCATATGAGGTTTATTTATATGCCTCTTTGCCATTGTAAATGTTGATTGTAGGTTGAAGTTTTTAAGATACTGTTATGCTACCGAAATTCTGCTAGAAGACTCTTGAAAGACAGAACAGAGCATTGTATTGTAACCATTACTGTTGCTGATAATACAATTTGCTTCTGTGTTTGGAGTGTGGGGTTTTTTACGCTTTCCCCATGTACATCTTGTGTTACAATTTTTTCTGCTATTTTTTATTCTCTCGCTTTGCAAATATGAAATTTATTTTTAATGTGCATCTAACTGTAACAGTGTTTAGAGATTAAAATAAATGTGCAAATAGGCTAGCCAATAGAGGGGTTTTAGTTGAATATTGTGAAGTTAAATTCTCTTTTCCATGGTTAGAGGAAGTAGTATGTTTAGCTAAAGCTGACAAGAAAATGTTGATTTCTTGAATAAAATAATGATTAATATTTACTTTAATGTTTTCCATTGGTAATATTTTCTTTATTTTATAACATTAATGTGTTTTTTTTTATTTGTAACTACATAGCATATCCACAACATGTGAGGGGATATATTTGAACCTAGGGCCTCTCAATTTCAATTGGAGAGTTTTAACTACCCACTTGCTCTCCAACTCCTCTACATGAGCGGATTGCATTAATGTGTTGTCATATAAACTATTTATTATAATTTTTGTGGTTGCACTTGTGCTTCAGGAAGGAAACTAGCAATCTAGATTTGGTAAAGAAGAATATGATAGTGAGATATTTTGGAAATATTACTCTACTAAGATGCAATGCATATATAGTAGAGGTGAAATTTTGGTATTATGAATACTGTTATAGGAAAATGTCAAGGATGTTGAATTCTGGAATATTTGTATTCATACAAAAATTTAAAAAAGATCCAAAAAATGAAAAATCAAGAATTCAAACATTTTTTTGTAAAATGTAGTTTTCTAGATGTAGAATCTTAATTGAAATGAGAATTGAATTTGTTTGAATACTATTAAGCTCTAAATAAGAGAGTTGTGATTTGTTAAGGGTGGATCCAAGTACAATTCCTTGTTCTCTAGAAAATAAAAATGACCACACAAGATAAGATGTGATAATACCCTTTAGATAGGGCAACACTAATGTTATTACTTAAGGAACCATTCTACAAAATCTTCTTAAATGAGATCTATTCCACATGCCAAAATTGTTACAAGAGAATACTTGATATGAATGATTGATTATTACAATGACAATATCCCTTCTTTATATACCCATTCTCTAATGCTACTTTGGGGAGCCAAATCCTAAACCCTTATCCCGCTCATTATTATAATATAATCAACACTGGGTTATGTGTGGCCCATGCCAACTAACCATAATACCCTTACATAATTTAATATCATATTCTCAATGCACAATTGTGTCATCTATAAAGGGTTTCCAATAATTAGCTTTCTTTGAAGGGCTCTATTGCTTTTTGCTTGAACTGTTCCATAAAAGATTTGTCACTATTACGAATAAAGGATAAGGAGAGCTGATGACAATACCTTCTATATTATCATATATTTTTACTATAAAACTAAATAAAGTAGACTTTAACCAATGTTCCACTATTCTAATAGTCTCCTCATATACAAATTTATGATAACAATAATGATTTCATTATAGCACAATGGTTTGGGCTTTGGATCTTCTTTGGGAGATCCAAGGTTCAAACCATAGTGTGGGTAAGTGTGTGAGGGTGTGTGTGTATGGCTATGTGTTTAGCCCCTATTGATAAGCTTAGCTCTCAACCTTACGAGGGGTCATGGTTGGGATGGGAATGCCCAACCCTAAGCATTGGTCATAGGGATTTCTCACACTAACCTAAACCAATATATATATATATATATATATATATATATATATATATATATGATATATATATATATATATATGATATCACATCAAAAACTATAATATTTCATTTCTCTCCACTTTTCAATTTTTGATAAATTACACAAAAACAACATAATCTTAATGGTTAAGGATGAGGATTGTTCAAGTTGCAAGCTTACTATAGTGGTAAGGGCATTGGACTCTCTTTGAGAGGTCCAAGGTTCAAATCCTACTCACTATGAGAGGACCACGACCTCTGATAAAAACATGTCTAAACTGATTGAGTCAAGTGGCATTAGCTCACCCGGTTAGATTCGTTAATATTTCAAGGAGACCCAAGTTCAAATCTTACCAAATGATACATGGATAATATCCAAGATTTGTTATAATACCACTATGTTCTTTGTTGTAATAGCACTATGTGATGATGATGTAACACATGTAGAACTCATTTCAATCCCATGTAACCCATTAAACAAAAAGGATGAGGATTTTTCCACATAACATATAACATCGTAGATGTTAAGAACTACTTAAATTTGCATTATCTTGCTCTCTCTACATAATTTTTAAAATATATATTCTTTAAAGGGAAAAGGAGTTTTTAACATATATGAGATATGAGACAAATATTACTTATACAATATATAATTATCTCAATACTACTTTAATTACCAAAGTATGATGTACAACCCTACCCTACAAAATTTGTAACTTTAAGCTTCAATTCAAAACTTTAATATCTTCACATCTATAATATGTTGTGGTTTCTTGACAATGAAGCCAATATTGACATATATTTATTGAAAAATAAATATTAAATTTAACTTTATATGAAGTAATAAGAGTGGATCATATTCCAACTAGACCCTTTTTTTAATCCCATATATTCAATGATTAAAAAAAAAGTAACTTAATATAATATAATTATAAATATTTCATGAAGCTCAACTTTGACAACACTTAAATTTCAAAATTTAGGAACTTGCATCTATTTAACTAATCCCATGCACCCATTAAAAAATTAATATTCATTTATGTTTAAAATATTACTACAAATAGGGATGCCTAAGGTTTAAATATTGATCGGACTAAATACTTATTCCTTTACTCACGATTAAAATGTTTAAAATGAAGTTTGAACCCTACCAGTTGTGCTGGTAGCTACTAAAAATCGTGATTGTACCCATTGCTTCTATATATCAAAAAAAAAATGTTTAAAATGAATATGACATATGGGTGGATTGCACAAGGTACTTTGTGATGGTTTTCGAGATAAATAACACATAATACGATGATGGCCATAAAAATAATACTATGATGACCATAAAAATGGACAACATGTCTAGTTCGTATAAATAACACATAATACTATAATACTATGATGGCCATAAAAATGGACAACGTGCTTGGATCATCATGGGCCTATGATTCCACAATGTAAAAAAATAAAAAATATTACTAAAAATAATTATGAGTGGTTTTAAAGGTAAGGATTCAAAACTTTGAGTAAGAGATCCAAGGTTCAAATCCAATGAAAAGTAGATTTAAACACCTTACTTTAGAGTTTTGTTGGATAAATATATATTGAATAAATAACACCCTCTTCTCATATCACCTATGGTGTGGAAATTCTTGGCTTGGCATATGAAGATCTCATATTTCCTTTGTTGTACTTCCATGCCAAGAAAGTATTTCATTTTTCCAAGATCAAGACATCTCAAAAATCACTTTTCATTATCTCCTTTAAGTCTTGTATCATAGCTTGATGTTAAATTCTATGCTACCTTTTGTCTTTAGCTTTATGGACACCCAAGTTCCAAAACTAGAAAACTTACATTCATTTCTTTAAAAATAAAAAACATATATTACTTTAAAATTAAAGTTTTATCAAATGATATTATCTTGATTTAGGTTCAAGTTTTGTTAGGTTATATAGGCATATATACCATTATGTGGTTACCATGTAATACAAATGAAGTTATTTCAATTCCATAATTACATTCACATTATTTTCAGTAATTATCAAGTGCAAGGTTCAAACCACAAGGGCTGCTCCCAACAAGCCTATACCACCTCGTTGTTGATGACCCATGTGAGGAGGACCACCAATCACTCGGGATTTGTACCATAATCATAGGGTCGAGTGCACACTCTAAAGATTCAAATCAGACTACTTCTTTGTAGTGCCTCATCAGACAAACAATTACCAATCCACCTAGCCGTTGGGATCCAATTGAAAAAAAATATTAATATCACAAGAAAATACTAAATCTTTATAGACATTCAAAATCAATGTTTAATAGACCAACTTTCAAGGAAAAAACCTAGTTCAAATATTTTCAATTGATTTGTGTATAACTATTAAACTATTGTAATGCCCCTATGTGGTCATGATGCAATATAGTAAAAACCTTACAAATCTCTTATAACTAATTCAAAAATTAAAGTTAATTCCACATAGTTAATTAAAAAATTAAGATTTAAATTTTATTTAATTATATTGTTAATATAAAGAAAAATATTACTAATAACAATACTTAAAATAGACATTTAAAAAACCAACGTTCAAAAAAAATATTTTCATAACTATTAACTTATTATAATACTATTATATAATAAAAGTAAATTTAATTCTATATAACCAATTTAAAAAAAAATATATATATATATATATATATATATATATATATATATATATATATATATATATATAAAATATTAAAAAATACTAAATCCTTAACTACATTCAAAATTAACATTCACCAACTTCAAAATATTTACTTAACAAATAAAAACACTCCTCAAACCTAAAGGGGTGACTACCATAACCTTCCTTTCTTTTTAAGAGACTAATACCAAAGTTTAAGCTAGATAGTGTTAAAAGCGGTGGAAGGTCTAAGGTTAATGGTCTGTTAATTAACTATTTGATATTTAAGAAAACCATAATAGATATTTACATATATATAATTAAACTTTTAATTTTACATATTATTTTTAATTATTTAAACATTAAAAATATTTTATTTTAATTTAGTTAAAACTTATTTTTAAACATCTATATCATCTTTAATAAGACGACCATTTACTTATCATAACATATAAGTTAAAAACCTTCAAATCTGTTTTAAATACCCCAAAACCAAGTAAGGCTTCTCTATAAAGCAAACATCGTGTTTGTGCCCCGGGCGCAGGCGCTCGCATCTCAAAGATAAATTTGAAAATTTCGCTCCGTCGCTTCGAATCTGCGATTGCTGAGGATTAAGGAAGCAGCAATCAAATCCATTGTTCAGCTCTCCATATTTCAGATAAGGTTTACTGGTTGTAATCCTCGAATACAGAGGAGAATCGGATAGTAATACTCATCTATTATTGTTTAAGTATTCGAGTCTGAAATCGAGAAGCACTTATCTGCAATCTCATGTGGAACAATCACCACAAGGAGAGCAAGGCAATATTGATGAACAAGTATGGATTAAACGCACTGGTAGGCGAAGGATCGTTCGGAAAAGTTTACCGCGCAACGAATGTGAACTCCGGCGAGACCGTGGCCATCAAGGTTTTGGACAAGCAAAGACTGTCAAAAGAAGATGTCTGGCATATACAGAAGGAAATCTCCATTATGAAATCGTTACGGTACCCCAATATTGTTGAGCTTTACAAAGTCATGGCGACGAAGAAACATATTTTCTTAGTCATGGAATATGTGAGCGGTGGAGACCTTTACAGCAGAGTGGAGGAGAAGGGAAAATTGGGGGAGGAAGAGTCGAGAAAGTATTTCCAGCAGTTGGTTGCAGCGGTGGATTTCTGTCACAGCCGAGGCGTCAGTCACCGCGACCTGAAGCTCGAGAATCTGTTACTCGACGGTGACGGCAATTTGAAGGTCGCGGATTTCGGGCTCTCGGCGGCGCCGGAAGATTTCAACGCAGACGGCCTTCTCCATGCGCGGTGCGGCACGCCGGAATATGCCGCGCCGGAGGTCGTGACGGAAACCGGCAAAGGTTACGGCGGCACCGAGGCGGACGTCTGGTCCTGAGGAGTTATTCTCTATATCTTGATGGCCGGAAATTTTCCGTTTCACGACGAAGACATCTGGAAGCTTTGCGGGAAAATAAAGAGGGCGAAGTTTGCCTGCCCGCCGTGGTTTTCCGGCGAGGTGCGGGACCTGTTGTTCCGCCTGCTGGACCCGAATCCGGCGACGCGGATCGCTGTGCCGGCGCTGGTGGAGGTCCCCTGGGTTCGCCAAGGGTTCGAACCCGCGCCGGCGCCGGCGGAGAAGTTACTGGAAAATGAAAGGGAAATTAAGCCGCAGGCGTTAAATGCGTTTGAGATAATTTCGATGTCGGAAGCATTCGATTTGTCGCGGCTGTTTTCCGACGATAAGACGGAGCTGCGGTTTACGTCAAGGAAGCCGGCGCCAGAGATTATTTCAAAGATCGAGAAAATTGGCAAGGGAAGTAGTTTTAAGACGAATAAAGAAGAGTGCGCGTTCAATTTGCAGAGATGGAAGGCTGGCAGGAAGGGGATGTTGGGCGTGGAGGCGAAGATCTATGAGCTGGCGCCTTCGGTTTTGAGGTGGAGGTGCGCAAGAAGAATTGGTGACACCATCGAATATAAGAATTTCTGCCAACAGGAACTCCGGCCTGGGTTGCAGGATATTGTGTGGGCATGGAAAGGGCCTCAATAGAGAAGAGTTGGATTTTATTTAATTATGTTTACTTTTTATTTTTTTATGGTGTCTTATCTTCTTTTCAAATTTGGTTTAAAGATGGAAAGACTGCAATTTGTTTTTGTTGTTGTGATGGGTTGGATTATATCAAACCGTGTAAATTGATTTGATGTTAATTGATATTAAAGAAATAGTATTAAAGGATTTTTATTATATTATCTATTTAAGAGTCTATGTTTGAAAGGCAAAGAATATAATAAAATCGATTTGATGTTATTTTATATTTGTTGTTGTGATGTGTTGGTTATATCAAACTAAATTGATTTGATGTTAATTGATATTTATTTATTTATTATTATTATTATTTTTTTTTTGTAATACTAAGAATGGGTTTTTGACCAGGAATCCCCAACATGTTACAACAATTTACGAGGGAGACACACTTATTCCCTGGTACACTCACCCACACCACAATTTGAACCTTGGACCTCCTGAAGAAATGTTAATTGATATTAAATAAATAGTATTAAAGGATTTTTATTTATTTATTTATATTATTTGTTTAAAAGTTTAATAAAATCAATTTGATGTTATTTTATATTAAATAAATAGTTATTAAAAGTTTGCGTTTTTCTTAACTATTATATTTTTAAGGGTGGGAAAGTGTGGAGAGTTTAATTTATTTTTATTTTTTTTGGTTACATATGAGAGTTGGTTATAGTCACTATTTTTAACTATCCAATATAGAGTTCAAATCACAAGGATTTCTTCCAATAAACTTATCTATCTCGTTCTTTTTGGCATGAGATGAGGACAATCGATTGTTTAGGGTTTGTACCATTGTCATCGGTCTAATGCACACTCAGAGGATTCAGAGCAAACTACTACCTTTGCAAAGGATTGGCTTCCCCCCAAGGTTTGAACCTAAGTCTTCTTAGTAAGTGCCCAGCCTCACCTGGACTTACCAATCCACCTAGACCTTGGAGGTTTTAAATTTTAGGTTAATGTGAGGAACCCCTATGACCAACGCACAGGGCTGAGCAGTCTCCTCTCAACCATGACCCCTCATAAAGCTGAGATCTATCCTTATCAATAGGGAATTTAACACACAACCTTTGTGTCCCCCTTTGTATTACAGAGGTTCAAACTGTGGACCTCCTGTTCAACAGGGCTAAGCTCGCCTTCTTCACTTGCGCTACAAAGACGAACAAAACCTTATGTTAAGGAAAATCGTTCCTTGTATCCCTTAGGACCAGGAATTTCCATTCCATGGGGCTTGTCCCATCCGAGTATATCCCTTAGGCTAGACCGAGGTTTTTTGTATCTAGTGCAGGCCTCTAGGCTTGAATCCCAGATCTCCTTTCGAGGATTGAGGGAACTTGCCAATAAGGTATCGGATAGTTTAATTTATAATTTTATCTCTATAGGATTTTAAAATTCTTCCAAAGTTATAAATTTTTAATAATTTTTTAAGGGTTTTTATTAATATTTTTAGTATTTCAAGATATTATTTTTATTGTCATTTTTTTGTTTTTATTTGTGGTTTTAGTATCATTTCTTTTTAATATTTGTGATATTTATTTTTTTCTATTTCAATGTTCTTCTGAGTTTTTTTTTCATAGTGGTAAAAAAATGGTTTTTTATATAAGGTCCCAAAACATGTTTACATAGAGTGATAT
This sequence comes from Wollemia nobilis, assembly GCA_028583015.1. Classification (NCBI taxonomy): domain Eukaryota; kingdom Viridiplantae; phylum Streptophyta; class Pinopsida; order Araucariales; family Araucariaceae; genus Wollemia; species Wollemia nobilis. The sequence goes on from JAQPPZ010001493.1 coordinate 17,514,075, forward strand.
TATAATGACAATTTACAAAATATGACTAAAAAAAGACAATTGTAGTGTTTTTGTTCCAACTCTCAATGACGAACGATTAACATAATCTGTGCCCGCCACCCTTCCCACTTTCACCTTTTGAAACTTGTACAGTTTTATTGAAAACTACTTCAATTGACACCTTTGAATCCTTATGCCCGCCACCCTTCCCACTTCCGCCTTTTGAAACTTGTATAGTTTTATTGAAAACTACTTCAATTGACACCTCTGAATCCTTAGATAATTTTTTTCCTTTCTAGTTGTACTCCTACATTATGATTTCAAGTTTTTCCTTTTGGGTCTGGTGACTAGATCAAGGATGTAGCTCCATCACCTTTTCTATCATGATTGCTATAATTCATTTTCCTTACAATATTTTAAGTATTCCTCCTCCTCCACTTCATTCTTATCCTCCTCATTCTTCTACAGTTTAAGGATTACATTTTCATAAATCATTGATTTTAATCCTATTGGTCAACACATTCTCATAAATGCTTTATTCCCTAAAAATCCTTCTATTATTTTCCTTCGATATGACCCAAGTATAGTGGGATAAGACCATATACCATCAGAAGCATTATTTCTTTAGGTTTTTTAGAATATTCCATTGGTATACCAACTGTTGAAACATTTGAGGCATGACCCATGTGATTTGCATATGTTGAAACACTTCCCAAAACACCCTCCTAGAGTAGTTGTAATGTAGTAGCAAGTGATCCACATCTTCAACTTCTTTTAAACATAGAATGCAACAACTAGGTAATGACATACCTATTTTTTCAAATTCTCAATGGTTAGAAACTCCATTAAAAGGCTAGACAAAAGAAGGCAATTTTTGTAATTAAGCCTTTTATCTAAACTTTCTTGTCAGGAAACTCCAAGTCATGATTATTCCTTGTCAAGACTCTATATCCTTCTTTTATTGAATAATAGTTATATTTATATCCCTACCAAGACGGATCATCCTTTTCACTCAGCTCACTTATGAAAGTCCTCTATAATCTCCTATTGAGTGTGTTTGCTACTTCTATTTTTCTTACCATACCTTATGCAGATATATGAGTTCACCATAGCCTCCAAATTGCCTAATGCCCAAACTGCTAACTCCTTGAGCTAGTGGAACCTACTCCAGCCAAATATCATCCTAAAAGAAAACTTGACAGCCTCCCTTAAATTTCCATTTTATCTAGTCTTGAAACATTTGCTTGCATTCTTTAACTTTGTTCCAAAAGGCTGAGCCCCTTGGGAGGGATTCTAACCTCAAGAAATTATGTTGCCTCTCTAGTTATTTGGATTTGCAAATTTGAATCCAAGTTTTGTCATCAATATTGAGTCTTCAGGCTAACTTTCCAAGCAAATTTGAATTGAAATGCTTTATTTTCCTAAGACCTAACCCTCCAAATTTCCTAGGTTGGTCTATCTTCTTCCAAGCCACTAACACTAAATGTTTCTTTTCTTCCACTCTAGTCCATAATAATTTGATGCATATTTGATCAATATTTTTAGTAACTACACCTAGTATTCAAAACATAGAAGACACTAGACCAAAAAAGGCTTTTAAGAGTGGTTAAAATATGATATTTTTTTATGGTGGTAAAAAACCATCCTAATAGACCCTAAGAGGGCGGTTTAAAACTACCCTCACCAAAAAAGGCTTTTACGATGCCTAAAATATGATGATTGTTTACGATGGTAAAAAATAACTCTAATAGGCCCTAAGAGGTATTTTAACCTTAGGAAATTATGTATAAAAACTGCTATATATATAAACCCTAAGAGGGAAGTTTTAAACCACCCTAAAAAAAAATATAGGATTCGCTAAAAAGGGTTTTAAATATTCAACCATGGATTTCTCGAAGGATCATTACACAGAAGATGAGGTGCCTTATTTTGACAATAACACTCGTAAGGAGCAGGCAGAGCAAGAAACTACCTATTTTAAAAACAAAATGATAACAAGAGTGGTCATGATGATGATGAGGATGATAATAACAACAATAATAATGATAGTAGCACTGCTTTCAAATACGGATCCAATCTTGAGTGAGTATCTTGTGAGAGAACAAAAACCTGCACCATAAACATATATGAATAAAAAATAAACAAGATAGATAACACGATGCAAAAATAAATCAAATGATAATAAATCTAGCTATATTAAATTGTATTTATTTCTTTATAATGTGTTACACTAAATCCCCTTTAGGGATTTTATCGATGATACAATATTACAATCAAGATCATGATATCCCTTTTCATCGAATAAAGTTTTCTTTGGTGCAATCTAGAAATTTTTTTTGTTCCCACAATAATATTTTAAGAGTGGGTTCACAATACCTGATCCTGTAACCTACACACGATGAAACAAAAGAGAAATTATTAGCATTTACAAGGTCTACCAAAATTAGACCTGTATTGATCAAAAGATAAGACAAAATAAAATGAATGCATGCATGAAATGATGGAAGTATATGCTACTACAATAAGATAAAGTGTATGAGAAGACGAATCTAAAGCTAAAATAAACATGTAAAGTGTAAACCTAAGATAACATGCAAAAAAAAATGAAAACCAGTCACTTAAACGAGACCGTCTCAGGTTGAGATAGTCTCTATTTGTAAATCATCTTGAGGAAATATGATCGTTGTCGTAGACCTGCAACTTTGTGAAACTAGGCCCAAGTGATGTTGGGATGATACCAAGGGTGTTTTATCAATAAATTTTATGGTGAATTCAAAGTTGAGTAAGTTGTAATCCAGAGCAATGATATTGATCAAGCATTGATGAGGAAGACAACTTTGATAGTCGCATGGCAATCTGGTAGCATGGATGCAAGTAGCAGGAAAGTGTCGAACAATTTTGGTAGCACTTCATTGATTTAGAAATTCAAATTTGAATCCTTCAAACAGATGGGGAAAGCCTCCATTTTAAAGTCTCCTTAGCACACAATCAAATATGCAAGTGGTAATCAAGGGTAGTCTTATTACCAATTTATAGGTGGTGGGAGTGACTATGGGTCATCTAGTGTAGTGAGAAATTAGCTACCGCACTAATAGGTAATCCCACTACATGATTATTCTTTTTATTTTTGCACACGTGAAACCATCTCAAGTCAAAATGGTCCTAACTTAGAGATCATATCAGGTTAAGGTGGTCATGCTTCCCATGAGAGAAAAGTACTTTTTGCTAGAGAAAAGCATCAAATCAGACCTAAGGCTACCCTAGGTGAGTTAAATGGATTAAAAGATCTTTTGGAGAGTCTCCTTGTGATTACGCATTTTGGGTGTCTACAAATACCCCTTTTTGGAATGCGTAGCAAAAATAAATGACCTAAAATTGTTGAGTTGATGATGGATGATGTTAATTTAAAAAATTCAATGTGAGATACCACAATCATAAAAAGGGTGCACATCTTTGAATCATTGCTTCCAACACATTGATGAATTTGATTTGATCTTGGTAACCTTTTAACCATGGGTAGACAAGCTTGAGTCTACTCTTCAGGTTTTAGGCATACCAAATGTTTGTTTGATTTAAATTTTGCTTATTGTTTGCCCTAACAAAAAGGGCTTATGATAGTTTTTGGCAATGATTCTTGAATGAACACAATTTTTATTTTTGAGTGTTTGATTGTTGACTTGATTTTGAAATGTAAATTTTGCAGTTATTGACTACCCCCTCAAGTGACAAGTTGATGGAGGAGATAAAATATTGATGACAACGATGAGGTGCTCAACAAGAATTAGATTGTTAGCCTAACTGCTTTTGAAAAAGTATAATTTTTTAGACTATCTCAACTCGAGACATTTTTATTTGGTTAGTTTTATTTTTACAAAATCATGATCATCCCGAAAATTCATGTGGCACCACGCGATTATCTCAAAAAATCTCTATCGTTTAAAATTATAAATAGTAGAAAATCCAAAAATAGAATATTTTTATCATGCAAGATGAGAGGAGAGCTTAGCTTGTGAAGCAAAGCACTGTCGAAACACCCACCTATGACTATGATGGATCCATTTTGCACTTCGATGAGCAAAGGAGTTGGTGCAAGAAAGGGAAGGATGAAAATCCAAAATTTTCTTTTCAAAGTAAAATGAATAAAAAAGACTACATTCATACTCAAAATCTTGGTGAAAGGTTGAAACTTGTTATAAAGCTAGGAGATGAATCTCTATATGGCTTGTATTTTTCCCTAGAGACTCCTAAGCTAGGTTAGAGTTTGAGGGAATGGCATATAAACTAGAGTCAATATCTTGTCAGGATAAATTTTAAATCCATGTTAAGATACAATAAATCCTAGTAGTTTTTTATGTAATCCTAAATATGTATTTCTAAGGCTTTAAGCATACCTTGTACTCTTGTAGTTGCTCAAAATATACCTTAAATCTTGAACATGATCTTCCTAGTTTAAATAGTAACCAAGATAATCATTGACATAGTCATATGTTGGAATATATTACATTATTTGGTACATGCTAATGTATCCCCATGGTACCTTCATGGTACATTTGTAAATAATACATTAGGGTTGAGTCTATAGTTTAGAGTGTGAATTATATTTCTCTTTTGTGTAAGTGTGAATATGCTAGTAATGCACAAGAGTCATGAAAAGTTGTAATGTTCAAGAAATGCACAAGTATCATGTAAAGTTGTAATGTGCAGGAAATACACAAGTGTCATGTGAGTTAGAGTGCAAGTGTAAGTTGAGTCTATGTGCACAAGTGTCTTATATGTATGAGAACAAATATGTAATGTAAATATGTGCACAAGTATCTTAGATTAGAGTGTGCAAGTTATAAAAGTGTAAGAGTCATGTATAGGTGTGCATATGTTATAGTATCAAGTGTTCATCAAGTATGCAAGTGGAAATTAGTCATGAGACTTGGCATATGGATAGCTATAGTCAAGTACACAAAGAGTCACACTATTATGGATATATTATGAAGACAATGATACATAAGATAGTGATTCAAATACAAGGAGAATAAACATTGTCACTAGTTTGTAAGATAAAGAGAAGCAATAAAGCTTGTATACATTTTGAGCAATTAATATTGTAAGTTATTTACATGCTTAGTACATGTATGATTAAGGTTATTGACATTCATATTTTTGTATATTATTGAATCTGTTTGATTATTATAAGCCTTGATATACATATTACTCTGCTTATATTATTCTACTCATATTATCATTTTGATATTTATATATTATGAATAACTTATAAGAGATATAACTTGTGATATTTTATGGTAATATAAGGCTTTTAAACCCATCATATTCCACAATGTTGTGCATAATGTCATGAAATATGAATGACATGGCTTTTTGGTAGGTGACTCGATAGTAAAATGTTCCCCGTGAGGTGGTGAAAGATATTTTGGATTGGTCCTTAAGAATGATTTTGATCTATTTATAGCCTCAAAATATGTCCATCAAATAAAATATTCTACATCCTACAATGAAATTGATGATCATGTGGATGTTGGGAAAAGAGAAATCATCCTTAGTACATGATTTATTGATGTCTCAAAAGTCTATGCAAATTCTAACACTACTTATTTGCTTAGCATTAGGGACAATATTAGATATTCAGTTGAAATAATTGGACTTGTTGAATTTGACATTAATAAGTTTTTGGATCTCCTCTTTGACTAGCAAAGCAACTTTTGGATGCATTTTTTATAATTTCTAATTTATGTATTTTGTACCAAGAGTGACAACTAGGTGGTTGACAACTAATGATCAAGATCTAGCACATTAGTGTAGGACCAAGTAAATATGTATTTAAAATTTATCAAAATCTTGGTGTATTCCTCACACTCAGTTAGGGTCAATATGCTTATATATTATTCCTTGAAAATTGAAGAATATAGACTTTAAGCAATATCCCACTAGTCTAGTTGTTATGAACCTTTGCTTCTCATAAATATAAATGCATCCACAATATGCTAAATATTAAATAAATCAATCATAGTAATAAATTCAAACAAGATAAAATATGATTTTTGTCATCTCACAATGCACCTACCCATCAGGGTAGAAGTTTTATGTGCTAGTGGCACTTGTGCCTCACATAGAGAGACATAGCATGAAGCACTACAGATGAATGGGATTGCCTACAAGGAAACCTATGGGATTTTTTTATCAAGGCTAGATACTTATTGGATTTAAGCCTTAACACACTTAGGTCTTCATGAGCTAAGGCGGTATTTTCTTGGGGGGTTGTAGGGAAGGGAATTACAATGAAAGTAAAAAATATAGGAAATATAAAGGAATTGGAAAGTAAATTTTGTAGGAAATTAATACCTAAGCTATGGGGGTGATATACCAATATTAAATACTCCATATTGACTTAAATAAGTGATCATAAATGAACATACACACCATTGTATAATAGCTTAGAATGAACACACTAAAATTCACATAATCTAGAATCAAAAACACATCAAAGGAGGATAGAGCAAAATTAATCATGACTTTTATTAATGTACCAAAAATAATTACAAGGCATGTAACCTAGAGAGGCTTGATGCTCCTTAGACAATATCTTGAGGCTCAAGCTCTATTTATACAAATTGAGAAGAGGAAGGGTGAAAGGAAGATCCCATAAAGCTAGATAAGAGGCACAAACAAACAAATCCTAATAACTTCACAATGCAAATTTAGGTCTATTTATAAGCCAGGAAGAGGGTCATTTCCCTTTGAAACTCTATGCAAAATATCTACAAATTATCCTCTACTCTATAAAAAAATCCTTCTATAATTGCAATTAGTAGATTCAAGGTCTCTAGATCTAGGGCCATTAATTTTTGAGGCTTTTGAGCCTTTAGATGATAAATCGTCATTGACATATCCCTTTGCTACTATGCTAGGATTGATTGTACCATTAAGTTCTCATCATGTTTCTCCTAGAATGCCCCACTTGTTGACATAATAAGCATGATATTCCTAACTGACATAGATCAATAGAGTGCTTATACATATGAAGGGTGCTTTTTATATCTTACACGTAATTAGCTCTAATAGGATAGGCTAAAAAATTTAATTTTAGAATCTAATAGTGGGTATCTCCTTAAATACTTTTTTTCCATATCATATTATTTGTACATGTGGTTGTCATGTACCTTTGGTTGTGGTGGGACCTCCTTTAGCCAATAGTAGGTCTTCTTTGTCTAGGCACTAGTGCTTTTGTATTTGAACTCTTAATTGGTTACTATGTGTCTAGATTTAGATATCATTGGAACTTTTTCTCCTTTCTATGCTCTCCTTTTTCAAAAGGACCACACAAATCATTGGATGGAAAATCAATGGTTTGAGGGCCTTAATACCCTTAATGTTGCTAGTTTTGGGTAGAATATGAGTGTCTACCATCAATGGAAGATCTAAAAATCGATGTGGCTCTTGGAAATATTTGTATTTAGTGTCTCTCCTTTAAATTGGAGGTGGGATGCACCTTTAGACTACCTTCTTTAGCTTGTCTCACTTCCAATTGATATTTTGAATGAAGTAGAGGGATTGTAGGGAAAAATTTCCTATGGTGATAATATCCTTTAGGTAGGGCAACACCAATGTTATTCCTTAAGGAACCATTCCACAAAATATTCCAAAATGATATATGTTCCATGAGCCAAAATGGTTACAAAAGAATACTAGACATGATTTATTGATTGTTATAATAACAATATTTCTTCTTTATATACCTGTTATCTAATGCTATTTTGGGAAGCCAAATTCTTAAACCCTTATCCCACTCATTATTATAATATAATAAACCTTAGGTTATGTGTAGCCCATGTCATTTAACCATAATACCTTTTACACAATATAATATCATATTTCCAATGCATATTTGTTTCATCTACAAAGGGTTTCCATTAATTAGGTTTCTTTGAAAAGGGATTTATTACTTTTGCTTGAAGTATTCTATAAAAAGGTTTTCCACTATTAAGGATAAAGGATATCCTATGGCAATACCTTCTATATACTCATATAGTAATAATTGAAAATTGAAGAAGTGGACTTTAAGCAATGTCTCACTAGTCTAGTAGTCCCCTCATACAAATTTGCAATAACAATAATGACTTCACTAATATAATTATTTTTGTAAAAAGTGATATCACATCAAAAACTATCAATATATCCTTTTTATCCACTTTTTAATTTTTAATAAATTCCACAAAAGCAACATAATATTAATGGTTAAGGATGAAAATTGTCCTACATGGCCTATTTTTATTTTTTTTTGGAAAACATCCCAGAAGATATGCCACTTTTAGGTAAGACCCAAGGAGGCAGGGGTATATCTTTCATCAAAATCACCTAGGGATTGCACTTGGCCTATCACCTTTGACATACTTAAGGAACAAACCTATAACAACAAAAAATAAGAACACACAAAACACAAAAATATTAAAATATAAAACAAAAAAAGCATGCTCCTTGAATGTGTCAAATAGATAAAGCACAATCAAACGCACACACACAATAAGATAAAAAAACACAACACGAACCACACATAAAAATACAAGAACAACATAACACAACACAAACATAATAAAAAACAATAGAACGCTACAAAGACACAACCAACAAAAACATGAAAAGAAACAACCAAAACCTAAAAATTAAAAACAATAAAAAAATAAAATGAAAAACCAACAACAAACAACAAAGAAAAATAAAAACATGGAAAACACTCGTACACAAAAACACCAATTAAAATAAACATACAAAAATACAAACACAAGTACAACAACAAAAAATACAAAAAAAAAAAAAACACAAGAACAACAAAAAACAACACAAAAAGACAAAAACAAAAAAAACAAAAAAACACACACAAATAGAAAAGAAAAAAGAAAAAATAGAACGCAACAATGACCTTTCTAGACCAAAATACTTTTAAGGCAAGAATCAACATAGGAAACAAAAGAAATATTAGTTTGATACAGGGACCTAAAATACCTCGAAAAAACCAAAGAGAAGCAAAAATAAAGCAAGAAGAAACTAGGTACCTCCAGAACTGAAGCTATCCAAAGAAATGATAGAAAGAAGAGCTTCCATTTTTGTGAAGCCCACCATCTAGAAGGGTGGTCATAGCAAGTAAGATCACCTTTGTCCAAAGCCTAATTAGATAAAGAATCAACACTCTTGATCTGATCTCTAACCACATGAATGTAATCAACTTTCAAAAATCCCATCTAGATTAATTAAATCTTCTCAATATTTTTTTTTATTCTCCAATCAACCTTATGATTCTTAGAATGAGTATTCAAAATATCAATCACGAGTTGAGAGTCAGACTCAACTAGTGCCTTCTCCCATACAACCTTAGTAGCCTCTTGAATGCGTGTAAGGATACCATACCCCTCATCAAGGTTATTGGATAGAATACCCAAATTCTCAGCAAAAGTAAAAACTAGGGAGCCATCTGAAAGTCTACCAATTCCTCCCGTACTAGCTTTTCCAAGGTTCCCTCTAGAGGTTCCATCAGTATTAAATTTTCCAAAATTCTTAGGAGGAGGTTGCCATTTACTTGTTATATCCATCTTGCAAATACTCACATTCCCTTAAAGTTGGTTTCTCTTAGAAGAGTCAATCTTCAATATTTGAATCACTTGATTTCATATTTGGTGGGAGTTTTGGGGGTGATTAAGGAGTTGATGGACTGATTCAACTAAGTTGGCAATGGTTTTTTTCCAGATATAGTGAATATCCTTATTTTATTGATTGAAAATTTGGTTGTTCCTTTCATTCCAAATATTCCAAAGAAGAATGGTAGAACCCATCCAAACTAACTGCATGATAAAATGATCAACAACCTCTTGATTAGGCCAATCCCTCCAAAGTTGTTCAAAAGTAAAAAAATTGGACCATTGTAAGTCAAGTAAAGTGGCCATTCTCCTCCATAGCTCAAAGGCTAAAGTACACTCAATAAAAATATGGCTGAGACTTTCCACATTCTCTCCACACATTTCACATATAAAAGGGCCATGAAAACCATGCTTCATAAGATGCTCCCCAGTAAGCACCATGTGATGCAATAAAATCCAAGTAAAGAACCTCACCTTAGGCTAGAGCTTTTGAGCCCACAACTGAGAAAATATATCATATGATTGGTTGGTATTATTATGGCATAAGGTCAAATAACCTTGAGCAACTAAATACTCACCCTTAGTAGTGTTGTTCCATCCAAAACAATCTTTATCATGGGACAAAAAGAGAGATATCATATAAAGGATGCATTGGATATATTGTCTTTACTTTTTTAGGATTTGAATAGGCCAATCCTCAATAGGGATCCAATATCTACCAACCTCTGAATTACTAGTATGGTACTAACAGTAATTAGCCACCTTTATATAGTTAGCTCGATGAAGATCCTCCATCCAAGGCCTCCAATCGGGAAACTGAGTTATCAAAGGCTTGTGACCATCCCAAGAATCTATCCAAAAATTTACTTGTTGACCATTATGAATGATCCAAAATAATATTTTATTTATAAAATCCTCACTAGTATTAGGAACTGCTAAAATGGGAGAACCTTTGGAAGGCAATTTATAGAGAACAAGGTCTTCAAGACTTTTGTTCTCAGCATATTTAGCACATATATTTTTGGCCTAAAGAGCATTGAAGTTATGTAAAATCCTCCAATATAATTTAGCAGCTAGATATTTGTTGTTATTAATAGCATATCAGAATCCTAACTCCCCTTTATTCTTAGGAAGACATAAAGTGTCCCATCTCACCAAGGCCCATTTTCTTTTCTCCTTAGTACCACTCTAGAGGAACTGATGATTTATTTGATCCAGTTCTTAAAGAAAAAACTTTGGGATACTCAACATGATAGAAACATAGATAAGAATATCCTGAAGGACTAATTTTACCAAGGTGATTCTACCCCAGAAGAAAACCATCTATTGGTGCACTTTTCGATTTTCTTCTTGACTTTGTCCAACAACCAGTTCCAATATTTTTTCTATATTTGAATATTGATGGGAATACCTAAATAAGTTATTGGAGGGGAGGTTTTATTATATCTTAATTTATCCAAGACCATGGATTCCTATCTGGAATAACAGTGAAAGAAAATGACTTTAGATTTATCTTCATTGATCAATTGCTCGGTAGCCTTAGAAAAACAACTAATTATTTGCTTAATATTAGAAGCTTCCTTAACTTTAGCTTTACCTAAAAGAGTAGTCATAAAAAAAAATTGAAGATGAGAAATAGGTCTAGCTCCATGAGCAATGGTAACTTCCTCAAGGATTTTGTTTTCTTTATTTTTGGTTATAGTCCTACCTAAGCATTCAACAATAATGGTGAATAAATAAGGGGATATGGGGTCACCTTTCCTAATATCTCTGGAAGTTGGGAACAACTGAGAAGGTATACCATTGACAAGAACTAAGTAGGAAACTAAAGAGATACATCCCATAATCCAATTTATCCAATCCTGAGAGAAACCAAATTGCCTCAAAACTTTGATAAGGAAGTGCCAATCCACTCTGTCATAAGCTTTGGATAAGTCTAACCAAATGAACATGGAAGGAGATTTTTGCATATCCATGGAATGGAAGGATTACTGAGCAAGAACTATCTCATCCACTATTTGATGCCCTTCCACATAACCCCCTTGTTCAGGGGAAATACTATTATGCAAAAGAGGCTTCAACCTTTCTGTCATGATCTTAGTAATGATTTTGAGAAGAACATTACATAAATAAATAGGTCTAAAAGCTAATATACGTTCAGCCTCTTGAGCTTTTAGAACAAGAGTAATATAAGTTTTATTGATAACCTTCAAATTTCTTTGGATTTCTTGGCTTCTTCAACCACCTCTAATAAATCAGCATGAAGGATATCCTAGAACTCTTGGTAGAAATCAATGGGAAAACCATCAGGACATGGGGTTTTCCCTTTTTGCATTTTAAAAATTACCTATTGAAGCTCATTGATAGTAACATGAGCAGTCAAAATAAAGTTCTCCTTAGAAGTGATAAGAGAAGGGATTGCTTGAAGAACATTTTCTTAAGAAGCTAAGTCAAGAGGAGTAGAAAAAAAAATTGGAAAAGTAATTGACAACAATATAGTTCATGCCATCCCAAGTGTAGACAACATCTCCATAATCTGATTTCAGGGAAGAAATAGAGTTGTGACATCTTCGAGCTAGAAGAGATTTGTGGAAGAAATTTGTGTTTCGATCACCTTCTTTGAGCCATTGAATTCTATATTTTTTCTTCCATAAGAGTTCTTCTCTTTTTTCCCATTCCTCTAAATGAGTTGTGAGATTAATTTCATCCGCACTTGTACTCTCTGTGAGGCCATCTAAACGGATTTTCTTATTCAAATTTTCAAGTTGAGCAATAAATTCATGTTTTTTTTTTATGAACATCCCCAAACTCCTAATTCTAAGTCTTGATTTTGGATTTAATGAATTGCAATATTTTGGAAAAATATAACATCTTTGTCCCATACCTAGGTTTACCTTCCTTCCACCATTGTTATACTCGAGGTTTAAAGGAACTGTCTCTAAACCACATTAACTGAAATCTAAAATAAGAGAAACTCACATTGGTTTTCCATATTTCCACCATGACTAGCTAGTGATCCGAACCAACATTGTTAAGAGTATTCACTTTATGAATGTAACCATGGATTACGAAATTGTCAAAGAGCAAGAACCTATCCAATCTCTCCATTATAAAAGCTAAGCCTTGCCTTCTATTAGACCAAGTCATAAGGCCATTATCTGGTTGGATGTCCACAAGATGGAGGTTTGCAATATATTTTCTCATGAGGTCAATGCTCCTATTCAAATTTCTATTTCCCCTAATTTTCTCATCTAAAGAGAGGATGGTATTGAAATATCCTCCGATCAAGATCCAAGCTTCAGGAAAATGAGAGATAATATAATTTATATTCTTCCACTATATTCTTTTTTCCTCCAAATTAGTCAAAGCATAAATAGTAATGCAGATCATAATTTGGTTGGAATGTTTGCTTTGAATAGCTATAGCCAAAAGACCCCAACTGCCAACCATATGGTGAATAACTACCTCTTTTGGGTCCCAAAAGCAAGCAATACCACCAAAATTCCCCAAGGAACTGAGGGAAACCACTTTTCAAACTAGTCAAATTTTACTAGCAATTGATTCTATATCCTTTTTTGACATCTTCATTTCTTAAAGGAAAACAAGACATGGATGATTTATCTGAATCATTCTTCTAATTCCATTTTATTTTGAAAGAATCCCTCTGAGTCCTCTAATATTTCAAGTGATGATCTTCATTAATACCAAGGCTTAAAAATTTGGTAAGGACATTAATCTTACCTTCCTCTACAATATTTTCATCATATTTTACCATATGATATTGATTAGTCTTGTGACCTGCCTTTTGATTAAAATGCATCTTCAAATTTTTTCCTTGTTTCTTGACTTACTCCAATTGAATCCGAGATGGCTTCTAACCTTGAATAATGCTTGTACACAACCAAAATATTACCAGAAGGTTCAACAGAGTCTATGTTGGGATCTGTATTATTTGATGTTTTAACATTAAAAAATTGTTTTTCTTGTGTATATCTTCTTCATTTTTTTGTTGAAAACCTTTGATTTTCTGGTTTATCTCTGAGTTCTTCTCTTTATCTTTAAATTGTGTTTCTAATATTTCTATTTCCATTATTTCATCTTCCTCACTTGTGACATCATTTATGGAAAGAATTTCAAACATATTAGCAGATAACTTTGATTGATCCTTCATAACTAGTTTTTTTTTAGTGTTCTTATTCTTAGGCATTTGGAAACCTATTAAGTTTATATCTTCTTTATTTTGATCTAAAATTTTATTTGGGAAAACACTAGCCAAATGACCATATTCATGGAAAATTCTACAACAAAAAGGAATGTTCTCATAGTCCACTACTTGATTCCAAGTGTTCTATCCAAATTGTAATGTGATATTTTTAGATAGAAATTTGTTAAAATCCATTAAAACACAAATCCAAGCACAAATAATATGTTCAATTTTTTTAGTAAAATTAATACTCATGATAAATTTTCCTAAAGAGTTTCCAATTGAAGAAAAAATAATCGAATTCCATAATTCAATTGGGAGGCCAAATATTCTAACCCACACGGTACCTGTAGAAGGCATATCTTCTTTAGCTTTAAATTTAGGATGCTAGGGCTTCATGAAAAGCCCTTTCCTTCCAAAGAACCAGGGACCCCCTTAAAAAGGTTTCTCTCTATCTTTATTATTAGCAAATAACAAAGAAAATAACCATTTGGATGAGTAGATATTTTTAACTCACCATTATTTTTCCATATTTTTGCAACCTAGACTTTGAAATTAGATAGGCTCATACAAAAACCCATGAAATGACAAATTAGTCATTTTTTTCCAGATCTTCAATGCCAGTCTAAATGTTGCCCATATCAAGCTTAACAATAGGAGTTCCATTAGCTACTTTAAGACATCTTGACTTCGTTTTCCTAAGATCAATATTGGGTATTATTAGAGGTTTATGGGAAGCCCTAATATTAATATTAGCATTATGTTGAGGCTATCCACCATGAAGGGCATCCCTAAAATTTATTTTTGGGGTTGATTATTAGAATTTCTTACCCTTGATAATGTTTTCCATAGTATATTTATTTTACGGGTGCACCTTAGCACCAAATTCACTTAAGATCTGAGATATTTTTTTATCAAATGCTTAAAAATTATTTCATGATCTCTTTAATCCATGCCCTAGACATCGTGGAAAGGTATGATTTTCACTTTTCTTTTGTGCAACAAATTGGAAGTCATTGTCACTCAAGTTCACAAAATGAATATCTATTGAAAGATAGATTTCTAACCCATATTAAATCCCCTACAACATATCCTGCTAAAATCTTGAGAAAAAACCATAAAAATATTGGTCGTTAGGGCTTGAAGACCCCAAAAACCAATCTCTAGAGCTGCTTGCACTTAACCCAGATGAAATCCTCACACAATCACCTACAAAAAATATATTTCACACATAGGGATTTTCTAGGATATATGTTGCTCCAAATGATCTAAAATTGGTGGAGACGTTCTAGGGTTTTTCAGGCATCTACCCTCAAAATTTCAACTCAATCTGATTTCAAATGAGTGAAATAGGACCAAAACAAGTTCAAAAAATTAAGCAATCCTGTGAAAAACGTCCCTCACAATTTTCCTTTTGTTTTGAAGAATCCTCTTTCTTTTCTCTCCCATATGGCCTATAACCTCATGGATGTTAAGAACTATTTTACTTTGCATTGTCTTACTATGTATACTTTTT
Source organism: Wollemia nobilis (assembly GCA_028583015.1). Classification (NCBI taxonomy): domain Eukaryota; kingdom Viridiplantae; phylum Streptophyta; class Pinopsida; order Araucariales; family Araucariaceae; genus Wollemia; species Wollemia nobilis. The sequence continues at coordinate 17,529,412 of JAQPPZ010001493.1, forward strand.
TTTTTTAATTCATAAATATGTATTGTTTAACGGATAAAGTAGTTTTTAACATCTACAAGGCTACATGCCATATGAGATGAATATTTTTTACCCAATATATAGTTATCTCAACTATACTTTAGTTTAAAAATTATGGTGTACTATTACTCCTTATAGAATTCAAATCTTGGGCTTCAATTTAGAGTTCTAAAGTTTCCACCTTTGTAAGCTACTATGGTTTATTGAAAATGGACCCAAAATTGGTATATATTTATTGAAAAACATAAATTGGTATTAGTTCTATATGAAGTAATTTGATTTTTGATATCCACAGAGATAGCGCAATGGTTCGAGTTTTGGCTCTTCTTTGGGAGGTCCAAGGTTCAAACCGTGGCATGGGCGAGTATGTGAGGGGGTGGGTGTGTGATGGTTATGTGTTAAATTCCCTATTGATAATCATAGCTCCCGCTTTTATGAGGGGTCATGGTTGGGAGGAGACTGCTCAGCCTTGTGCATTGACCATAGGGGTTTCTCACACTAACCAAATTAAAAAAAAAGAGTGGTTATATATATATATATGATTTTAAAATGTGGGTTATATAAGAGGTAGGAAAATTGATAAATATTTTGAATTAAAAATATAGATTTTGTAAGGGGTCTCGATCTCCTTGGATCGAGGTTTGAAATTGAATCTCTTAGACAAAAACCCAAAAACTTACCACTATAATATTCTTCTTAGGTTTAGAATTATTAAAATAATCAATTTCATATATCTAGACCCTGTTTTAATTCCATATATCCAATTATTAAAAAAACAAAAAAAACTTAACACACAATTGTGCTTGACGTATTATATTAAGAAAATAATTATAAATTCTTCATGAAGCTTAGCTTTCCAACACCTAAATTTCAAAATTTAAGAACTTGTATTCATTTCATTAATCTCATATACTGGATGAAGAAAAAAGATCTTAATATTCAATTATGCTTAAAATATTATTAAAAATAATTATGTGTGGGTCTAGCAGTAAGGATTTGAAGTTTAGATTAAGAGATCTAAGGTTCAAATCTAACAAGAAGTAGAATTGTACAAGATTTTGGTTGAATAAACATATATTGAATAAATAACTTCTTCGACTTGACCATGCAATCATTTGTCCTTAAAAAGGAAAGGTGAGTTGTTAAAAAGGAATGGTAGTTATCGATTCCTATATATATTAAATAATAATAATAATAATAACTTCTTATTTCCATATCACTTATGGTGTAGAAGATGTTATATGTTTACCTTTTACCTTTATCTTTGTGGACACCCAAGTTCTAAAACTTGAAAACTTACATTCATTTCATTATAAATATAAAACATATTACTTTAAAATTAAAAATTTATCAAATGAAATAGTTTATTAAAAAAAATTTGTCAAATGATATTATCTCAATTGAATATATTCTTCAACTTTTAAGGAGAAACATAGGTTTAAATTTTGTCAAATTATATAAGTATATACATACAAATACAAATGAAACCATTTCAATCTCTTATAACCAATTAAAAAAATAAAATAAATTTTTATTATTTATTCTATTAATATCTAGAATCAAATAACATTAACTCAACTAGTTAGATATCTTAACATTCAATAAAAAGATCCAAGTTTGAATCTTGCCAAATGATACATTGATAATATCTAAATTTATGTAATAGGATGATGTAATGTGAGTGGGGTCTTTCCAGTCCCATATAACTAATTAAAAAAATATTAATAATCAAAAGAAAATACTAAATAATTATAGACATTCAAAATCAATGTTTAAGATGGATAGAACAAGGAATTGGCAACCTCCTCCTAAGGATTTTGGAAAATTCAATAATGATGGAACCTCTAGAGAGAACCCTAGAAAATCTAGTGCCGGAGGAATTGGTAGACTTTTAGATGGCTCCCTGGTTTTTACTTTTGTTGAGAATTTGGGTATTCTATCCAATAACCTTGTTGAGGGGTATAGTATCCTTAGACGACTTCAAGAGGCTACTAAGGTTGGATGGGAAAATCTGCTAGTTGATTTTGACTCTTAACTCATGATTAATCTTTTAAAGACTCATTCTAAGAATCATAAGGTTGATTAGAGAATCAAAAAAATTATTGAGAAGATTTAATTAATCCAATTGGGATTTTTAAAATTTGATTACAATCATGTGATCAGAGATCAGAACAAGAGTGTTGATGCTTTAGCTAATTGGACTCTGGACAAAGGTGATCTTACTTTGTATGGCCACCCTCCTAGATGGTGGGCTTCACAAATAAGGAAAGCTCTTATATCTATCATTTCTTTGTATGGCTCCAGTTTTGGAGGTACCTAGTTTCTTCTTGTTTTATTTTTGCTTCTCTTTAGTTCGGTCAAGGTATTTTAGTTACCTAGCTCTATCTAATATTTCTTTTTTTTCTTTATTTATTCTTACCTTAAAATTCTTTTGGTCTAGAAAGGTCATTGTTGTGTTCTATTTTTTTCTTTTTTGCTTTTGTGTTATTTTTTTGTTGTTCTTGTGTTTTTGTATTTTTGTATTTTTTTTGTTGTTCTTGTGTTTTTCTTGTTCTTGTGATTATGTTTATGTATGTTTGTTTTAATTGGTGTTTTTGTGTTTTGGTGTGTGAGTGTTTTCTATGTTTTTATTTTTCTTTGTTGTTGGTTGTTTTTTTAATTTTATTTTATTTTTTAGGTTTTGGTTGTTTTTGTTTTTCATGTTTTTGTTGGTTGTGTCTTTGTAGTGTTCTGTTATTTTTTGTTATGTTTGTGTTGTGTTATGTTGTTCTTGTGTTTTTTCTGTGTGGTTCGTGTTGTGTTTTTTTTTTTATCTTTTTGTGTGTTTTTTGTTGTGTTTTATCTTTTTGACACATTCAAGGAACATATTTTTTTTGGTTTTATTTTTTAATTTTTTGTGTGTTTGTGTTTGTGTGTTCTTGTTTTTTGTTGTTTCAGGTTTGCTCCTTGAGTATGTCAAAGGTGGCAAGCCAAGTGCGAGCCCTAGGCGATTTTGGTGAAAGATATACCCCTACCTCCTTGAGTCTTACCCGAAAGTGGCATCCCTTCTAGGATGTTTTAAAAAAAATCAATGTTTAAGAGACAACTTTCAAGAAAGAGTTGTCAATTAATTCATGTATAACTATTAAACTATTGTAATATTGTTATGTAATCATGATATAATACAAGTAAAAACCATTTAAATCCCTTATAATTAATTTTAAATTTTAAAAATAAATTTTATTTAATTATAATATAAATAATTTAAAATGATAATAATAACAACATTCAAAATCGACGTTCAAAAGACCAACTTCCAAGGAGGATATTGTCATAATTATTAATCTATTATAATGCCATGATATAATAAAACCAATTTTAATTTCATATAATCAATTTAAAAATTATATTAAATCTTTTTTAATTATAATATTAATATCATGAAAATACCTTAGTGGTAAGTTTTTGGGTTTTCATCCACGAAAGACAAGTTCAAACCCCATAAACCAACTTTAAATCTTGTCAAATATACAAATAATATCTATTTTTTGTTATAATATTATTATGTAGCAAATATATAATAAAAATATATAGACATTAATATTTGTTATAAACCATCACTAAATAACAATTGATGTAAAACAAATGGAAATAATATATGAACTTTATTATAAACCACCACTAAATAACAATTGATATAAAACAAATGAAACTGGTTTCGCTCCATATAACCAATTTAATATCCAAAAAATACTAAAACTTAACTACGTTCAAACTCAACATTTAATTTACCATCATTTAAAAAAAGAAAAAAACTTGTATTCTACTTTATCTTAACAAATAAAAACTTCTCTGAGCTTGAGAGGTCGGCTACCCGAACCTTCCTTTCTCCTTCTTGATTAAGACACCAATAAGATTAACCCAACGGTTAAACCTTCAATTCTATATTCTATTTTAATCTATTTAAATTAATTTTAAACTTATCTTATGACATCCATATCCATAGGTCGACTATTTACCCTTAATCAGTGGACTACCTACAAAAACAGCTGACATCAAAACCCTTCAATCTGTTTTAAATACCCCAAAGCCAAGTCAAGCCTTCTCCAATAAGGAAACATCGTGTTCGTGGCCCACGCGCACGCGGTCGCATCTCCAACATAAATTTGAAAATTTCGCTCCGTCGCTTCGAATCCTCCGATGCTGAGAAGATTAAAGAAGCAGCAATCAAATCCATGTCAGCAGTTCATATTTCAGACAAGGTTTATTGGTTGTAACCCTCGAATACAGAGGAGAATCGGTAGTAATACTCATCTATGATTTGTTTAAGTATTCGAGTCTGAAATCGAGAAGCACTTATCTGCAATCTCATGTGGAACAATCACGACAAGGAGAGCAAGGCAGTATTGATGAACAAGTATGGATTAAACGCACTGGTTGGCGAAGGATCGTTCGGGAAAGTTTACCGCGCAACGAATGTGAAGTCCGGCGAGACCGTGGCCATCAAGGTTTTGGACAAGCAAAGACTGTCAAAAGAAGATGTCCGGCATATACAGAAGGAAATCTCCATTATGAAATCGTTACGGTACCCCAATATTGTTGAGCTTTACGAAGTCAGGGCGACGAAGAAACATATTTTCTTAGTCATGGAATATGTGAGCGGTGGAGAACTTTACAGCAGAGTGGAGGAGAAGGGAAAATTGGGGGAGGAAGAGGCAAGAAAGTATTTCCAGCAATTGGTTGCAGCGGTGGATTTCTGTCACAGCCGAGGCGTCAGTCACGGCGACCTGAAGCTCGAGAATCTGTTACTCGACGGTGACGGCAATTTGAAGGTCGCGGATTTCGGGCTCTCGGCGGCGCCGGAGGATTTCCAGGCGGACGGCCTGCTCCATGCGCGGTGCGGCACGCCGGAATATGCCGCGCCGGAGGTCGTGACGGAAACCGACAAAGGCTACGGCGGCGCCGAGGCGGACGTCTGGTCCTGCGGAGTCATTCTCTATATCTTGATGGCCGGATATTTTCCGTTTCACGACGAAGACATCTGGAATCTTTGCAAGAAAATAAAGGCGGCGAAGTTTGCCTGCCCGCCGTGGTTTTCCGGCGAGGTGCGGGACCTGTTGTCCCGCCTGCTGGACCCAAATCCGGCGACGCGGATAACCGTGCCGGAGCTAGTGGACGTCCACTGGGTTCGTCGCGGGTTCGAACCCCCGCCGCCGGCGCCGGCGGATAAGTTGCTGGAAAATGAAAGGGAAATTAAGCCGCAGGCCTTAAATGCTTTTGAGATAATTTCGATGTCTGAAATATTCGATTTGTCGCGGCTGTTTCCCGATAATAAGACGGAGGTGCGATTCACGTCAAGGGAGCCGGCGCCGGAGATTATTTCAAAGATCGAGAAGATTGGCAAGGGAAGTAGTTTTAACACGAATAAAGAAGAGTGCGCGTTGAATTTGCTGAGATGCAAGGCTGGCAGAAAGGGTAGGTTGGGCGTGGAGGCGAAGATCTATGAGCTGGCGCCTTCGGTTTTTGAGGTGGAGGTCCGCAAAAAGAATGGTGACACCATCGAATATAAGAAGTTCTGCGAACAGGAACTCCGGCCTGGTTTGCAGGATATTGTGTGGGCATGGAAAGGGCCTGCATAGAGACTAGATGGTTTGTATTTAATTATATGTTTCCTCATCATCTTTTCAAGTTTTAGATTTATTTTGATTTACAGATAGAAAGGCTGCAACTTGTTTCTTGTTTTTTTAGTGTAGTGTTTTTATAAAATCAAGTTATTTGGTAAAAGTTTATTAATATTATAGTGGTATGGTTTTAAGTTTTTAGTAAGAGATCTAAGTCCAACCATTATATAAAGAATGGAACATTTTTAAACATGGTTTTGGATTTTCATCCATAGGTCATGGCTTTGGGTTTTCATCCATATAAAAACCTGATTTAGAATCTTTGAATTTTCATCAGATGACCCAAGTTCGAACTTTAACTTTAAATTAAAGGACCAAGACCCTTTCAAATACCCATAATTTATCTTAAAATTTCTTTAACTCAAGTTCAAACCCTAGAACAAGAAAATAAGAGTCTTTAAACCTTGTACTTTACCCTAAATTTTCTTTAATCCAAACTTCATATTTACTTAGCAAGCTAGGGTTATAAATGTTTCCACAAACCAAAAAAAAATTGTTTATTATGTATATATATATTGTAAAGTTTTGTATAAAAAAAAAATACATGGGTTATTTTATTAATTGTTATTTTAGAGGATTGTCTTGCCCTCTTCAACTCACCTACAACACATGGATTATTTTATTAATTGTTATTTTAATTTTTATTAATAATATTATTATAAATTAATTTATTTTATTTGTATTTTATTAATTGTTATTTTAGTTTTTATTAATAACATTATTATAAATTGCACATGGAGGTACAATGCAACGGATTAGGCTTTGGCTCTTCTTCGGGAGGTCGAAGGTTCAAACCGTGGTGTAGATGAGTGTGTGAGGGGGGTGGATGTGTGTCTCCATGGTGGACTTGTTGTAACAGTTTTGTGGCGTGGGTGAGTGTGTGAGGGGGTGGATGTGTGTCTCCCTAGTGGAGTTGTTGTAACAGGTTGGGGGATTCCTAGTCAAAACCCCCATCTCTTAATATTACCCAAAAAAAAAAAAAAATTAATATTATTATAAATTATAAAATTGAAACAACTTATTATTATTATATATTTCTTTCAATAAAACTTGAATTTATATTATTTTAAAAATATTTATTTATTTTTTTCAAATTGATTATATACATATTGGATTTTGGATTGGGAACTTATTACATCATCACCACATAGTAATATTATAATAAAACTTGGATATGATCCATATATTGTTTGGCAAGATTACCGATTTTATACTCTCAATGGATCCTCTAAAAAGAAAGCATAAAAACTTACTCACTAAGAAGATCTAAAATATTTAATTTTAAACAATTAAATACATACTAAATGATTTATTTTCATTTATTTTTGATAATATTATAAATCTATTTCTAAAGAGTGGTGGGACATAAGATAATAACGTCTATCTTTATATATTATATTTTGGTTCCACAAGATTGAGATTTCATGTAATTGCCATTATGGTTCTTTAAATAGATGTAATAAAGTGGTTTCTTGTATCCGTATATGGTTCATTAAAAGAGGTGGAAATTGAATTTGTTGTTTGATAAGTGCATTTTAAAATTTAATTTTATATTTAAAATTTTATAGTAATTTGTATGATATTAAATATTTTTTAATTTACAAATAGTTTTTAACAACGGTCAACTTCAATCTCAAATATAACTTATCTTATATCATCCACATCCCTAGCTCGACTATTTACACTTAATAAGTGGACTACCTACACCATACACTGCTGACGTCAAAAACCTTCTAATCTGTTTTAAATACCCCAAAGCCAGGTCAAGCCTTCTCCAATAAGGAAACATCGTGTTCATGGCCCAGGCGCATCTCCAACATAAACTTGAAAATTTCGCTCCGTCGCATATTGGGATTTTATATTCATGTCTATTTGTCTATTAGTTTTCACATATTTTGCTGTCTATAAATTTCTATAATTGTTTCATTCATTAGTATTGCATGTGTTGTTTGTTTATAGGTGGAAATTAAATGAACCATTCCAAGATTTAGTGTTGCCTCGAAGGGCCCCAAGACAAAGAAATTTTTTGTGGGTGGTATACCGACATCAATTACTGAGGGTTAGTTTTCCATCTCTTTGTCTTTTGAGAGATAAACATTTGTTGTTGGAGTATGATGTCAAACATCTCAGGGTCAATAGGAAGATTATTGTCAAAGTGAAAGCTATTTTGTGTTGTTATTGTAGTATAAGGTGGATTTGTGTCATCAAACTTTATTGCAATAAGCCATTTTTGAAGGAATGCCATTGTTGGATGGTGGTTGTCAGAGTGTCTCAACAAGTGTTTTTGAAGGAGACAAAGGCTAAGACTAAGGTGATATGTTGACAAAGGGTGGGAACCAACTGCCATCATTAGAAATTCATTGCTAGGTAGAAGCGCTAGCATAAGGATGCAATTTGTGCCATATAGTGCTAAAGGTTGTAGTTTCCACTAAAGCGTTGTTGTTGGTCAAAGCCTTTACAAAGAAATATGAACAATTACCTGCTTTTTCTAGATTTGTATAACTGAACTCTATGGAAGTTGCATGGTTGTAAACTTGTAACCGTCTAAGATTCTGATTGACTGTATTTATAACATAGCAGACAATATATTTGGGTTTAGCTTGTTGGCCATTATACCATTATATTTGTCTTTGTACTTGGATATCCTAACTATAAAATCTCTAGTCTTTGTATAGTTGATTCATATGAATGAAAATATTTGCTTAAGGAGAAATTGTTTGTTGTTTGCTATATTTTGGATTAGTCCACTCTTTTTTGTTTTATTCCATTTACCAGGTCCAATAGTATTTGCTAAATTTTAGTAGTATTAAGAAGGCAACCCCAACACAAAAAACCCACAGAATTTGGTTATAGGATTGTTGTACTCCTTGCAAATGGATCAAAGAGCAATTGCTGATGTCAGTTGGGTTCTAACATTGACAAGTTTTTTATCATTAAATTCTTCAATAGATGCAGAATTATCTTTTTTTGTGGGATAATCTTATTCTACATTGATTATAAGAGAGCTCACAACTACTCATGGTTGAATGAAGAAGATTTAAATTTAACTTTGTTTTGTGATGTTTCCAGTTTAATTAATTTACTCTTTATGGCTTGTTACTAATTTGTCTTGTCTGGATGGAAGTGGTGAAAGCTCTAGAAGGTCAAATATCAAAAAATATAAGGTGGATGTATCAGGCTTTGAATCTTTGGCATTGCCTGAATTAGAGGTATGTTACAAGAGCATCTAAAAGATATTTTATTGCTTAATTAGTTTTTAAAAATATTCACATTAACTTTATGATTGTAGATTAAAGAAGATAATAGGCTCTTCATTATTGATGAGGTGGTTAAGATGGAGTTATTTTGTGCATAATTATTTCCAACTATTTTATGTTTTTTTTTACTCAAACATCCTGGTTTTGGCATCCATACCAGTCTCAAAATTTGATTGTGATATACCTGAAGGTACTGTTTATCTCTTGCTTCCAAACAGTAGTATACTTGAGCATTATGGTGTAAATGCATAATATATATTTGAGAATGATAAATTAACAAAATCATGATATTTTACTAAGTTTATGCCTACCTAGATGTTAATACTAACTTCCAAAACTGAGATAGAAGATTACAAACAAGATTCTAAAGAGTTAGCAAGGATGTGTTGCAACCTACATTCTTTGTTTTTAAGAAATTTTTGATCACAAAGAATAAATTTCCTAGAGAAGCATTTATAAGAATGCCTAAGGGGGGTGAAAGGTTCGAGAAGGGTTCGATTTTATTGTATTTCAGCTCAGCCCCACCCACACTAGATATAGAAATATATTCCAATTACAAAATACTTATGGCAATGACTTGTGGTGTCCTTTCAGTTCATAATAGGTATTGTACTATTGATTCCTTGTTATGCAAACTCATACATCACCTGTATTTGTAAAATCTTCTTTTCATTCCTTGTATTAATAGTAAGTTGTTCATATGGTGGGAAAAATTGTATGGCATGGCTAATTTTTGAATCAAATGCATCTACATCTTTTTTGGTATTCATATGCAACTTTGTCTTAAACAACTTATGGTGCATATTTTTCAAACACCAATTGAATAGGATAGGTTAGGTGCTAATGCACATTATCATTCATTATTCCATATAGTTGTGGTTGATCTCCACTTATGAGACTATCAATTGTAGGGTGCTACTCATCAAAACTCTTTGAGGTAATTACAAGTTCTCTAGAGATATCATTTTGGTGGTAGAATTACCATATTCTTTTACAACACGTTCAATATGACATGGTGCACTTCCATGAGACCACCTCACAAATTCCTATTACTATTATTGCTTTTCTAAACTAGAGTTCTCTGTTTTTGGCGATGAGACAACGTTACAAGAAGATTCTACGATGAAACATCAAAATTCAAATAACATACAAAGTGGGGTTAAGATGTTGAAAGAGGGTTGATGCAAAAAGAATAGAGTTATGAATGACATTCGGAGTGTGGAATCAGATAGGGATTCTATGGGTAAAGGTCCATACATGTGTGTTTTGAAAAATGTACTTTTGAGCATTCATATAGAAATTGAACTAATTCTCCAAAGTACCCTTGAAAGTTCTGCATCACAAGTATTTTTATCTAGATCATGTTATTCATCCTACTTTAGGAAGAAAACCTATTATTCCAAAGATAAGTGATTATGTTTCAAGTGGTGGCTTAAACAAGGAACCTGCCTCATTAACGTTCCCATATCTTCCCTTGGGTATATCTAATAATATAGTTGGATCCCATGAAAACTCTTCTCTCTAGAGCTACTTGTACTTAACCCAGATGAAACCCTCGCACAGTCGCTTATACTTAACCCAGATGAAACCCTCGCACAGTCGCTTGCCAAAACTCTCGTTCACACATAGGGATGCACTAGGATATATGTTGCTCCAAATGATCTAAAAATTGGTGTAGACATTATAGGGTTTTTCAGGCATCCACCCTTAAAATTTTAGCTCAATCCGAATTCGAATGAGTGTAATATAGACGAAACAAATTCGAAAGTTTAAGCAATCCTACGAAAAATGCCCCTCACGATTTTCCTCCATTTTTAAAGAATCCTCTTTATTTTCTATTTATTTCATTCAATAAAACTTGAATTTATATTATTTTAAAAATATTTAATTTTTATTTTCAAATTGGTTATATATATGGGATTGGGAACTTATTACATCATCACCACATAGTAGTATCATAATAAAACTTGGATATATTGCTTGGCAAGATTACGGACTTTATACTCTCGGAGTTGGATCTTCTAAAACCAAAACATAAAAACTTACTCACTACGAAAATCTAAAATATTTAATTTTAAACAAATAAATAAATACTAAATGATTTATTTTCATTTATTTTTAATAATATTATAATCTATTTCTAAAGAGTGGTGGGACATAAGATAATAACGTCAATCTTAATATATTATATTGTGGTTCCACAAGATTGAGATTTCATGTAATTGCCATTATGGTTCTTTAAATAGATGTAATAAAGTGGTTTCATGTATCCGTATATGGTTCATTAAAAGAGGTGGAAATTGAATTTGTTGTTTGATAAGTGCATTTTAAAATTTAATTTTATATTTAAAATTTTATTGTAATTTGTATGATATTAAATATTTTTTAATTTAAAAATAGTTTATATCAATGGTCAATTTCAATCTAAAATATAACTTATCTTATAACATCCATATCCATAGCTCGACTATTTACGCTTAATAAGTGGACTACCTACACCATATCAAATTAAACTCCTCTGAGCTTGAGAGATCGGCTACCGGAACCTTCCTTTTTCCTTCTTGATTAGGACACCAATAAGATTAACCCAACGGTTAAACCTTCAATTCTATATTCTATTTTTTATCTATTTAAACTTATTTTAAACTTATCTTATAACATCCATATCCATAGGTCGACTATTTACCCTTAATAAGTGGACTACCTACACCATACACTGCTGACGTCAAAAACCTTCTAATATGTTTTAAATACCCCAAAGCCAGGTCAAGCCTTCTCCAATAAGGAAACATCGTGTTCATGGCCCAGGCGCATCTCCAACATAAACTTGAAAATTTCGCTCCGTTGCATATTGGGATTTTATATTCATATGTCTATTTTGTCTATTAGTTTTTACATATTTTGCTGTCTATATATTTCTATAATTGTTTCATTCATTAGTATTGCATGATGTGTTGTTTGTTTATAGGTGAAAATTAAATGAACCATTCCAAGATTTAGTGTTGTCTCGAAGGGCTTCAAGACAGAATTTTTTTGTGGGTGGTATATCGACATCAATTACTGAGGGTTGGTTTTCCATCTCTTTGTCTTTTGAGAGAGATAAACACTTGTTGCTGGAGCATGATGTCAAACATCCCAGGGTTAATAGGAATATTATTGTCAAAGTGAAAGCTATTTTGTGTTGATATTGTAGTATAAGGTGGATTTGTGTCATCAAACTTTATTGCAATAAGCCATTCTTGAAGGAAGGCCATTGTTGGATGGTGGTTGTCAGAGTGTCTCAACAAGTGTTTTTGAAGGAGACAAAGGCTAAGACTAAGGTGATATGTTGACAAAGGGTGGGAACCAACTGCCATCATTAGATATTCATTGCTAAGTAGAAGCGCTAGCATAAGGATGCAATTTGTGCCATATAGTGCTAAAGGTTGTAGTTTCCACTAAAGCGTTGTTGTTGGTCAAAGCCTTTACAAAAAAATATGAACAATTACCTGTTTTTTTTTAGATTTGTATAACTGAACTCTATGGAAGTTGCATGGTTGTAAACTTGTAACCGTCTAAGATTCTGATTGACTATATTTATAACATAGCAGACAATATATTTGGGTTTAGCTTGTTGGTCATTATACCATTATATTTGTCTTTGTACTTGGATATCCTAACAATAAAATCTCTAATCCTTGTATAGTTGATTCATATGAACGAAAATATTTTCTTAAGGAGAATTTGTTTATTGTTTGTTATATTTTGGATTAGTCCACTCTTTTTTGTTTTATTCCATTTACCGGGTCCAATAGTATTTGTTAAATTTTAGCAGTATTAAGAAGGCAACCCCAACAAAAAAAACCCACAGACTTTGTCTATAGGATTGTTGTAGAAGCATGAGTAGATATTGTTGTAGTCCTTGCAAATGATCAAAGAGCAATTGTTGATGTCAATTGGGTTCTAACATTGAGAAGTTTTTTTATCATGAAATTCTTCAATAGATGCAAAATTATCTTTCTTTGTGGGATAATCTTATTCTACATTGATTATAAGAGAGCTCACAACTACTCATGGTTGAATGAAGAAGATTTAAATTTAACTTTGTTTTGTGATGTTTTCAGTTTAATTAATTTACTCTTTATGGTTTGTTACTAATTTGTCTTGTATGGATGAAAGTGATGAAAGCTCTAAAAGGTCAAATATCAAAAAATATAATGTGGATGTATCAAGATTTGAATATTTGGTGTTACATGAATTAGAGGTATGTTAAAAGAGCATCTAAAAGATATTTTATTGCTTAATTAGTTTTTACAAACATTCACATTAACTTTGTGATTGTAGATTAAAGAAGATTCTAGGCTCTTCATTATTGATGAGGTGGTTAAGATGGAGTTATTTTGTGCATAATTATTTCCAGCTATTTTATGTTTTTTTTTTACTCAAAAATCTTAGTTTTGGCATCCATACCAGTCTCAAAATTTGATTGTGATATACCTGAAGGTACTGTTTATCTCTTGCTTCCAAATAGTAGTATACTTGAGCATTATGGTGTAAATGCATAATATATATTTGAGAATGATAAATGAACTAAATCATGATATTTTACTAATTTTATGCCTACCTAGATGTTAATACTAACTTCCAAAACTGAGATAGAAGATTACAAACAAGATTCTAAAGAGTTAGCAAGGATGTGTTGCAACCTACATTCTTTGTTTTTAAGAAATTTTTGATCACAAAGAATAAATTTCCTAGAGAAGCATTTATAAGAATGCCTAAGGGGGTGAAAGGTTCGAGAAGGGTTCAATTTTATTGTATTTCAACTCAACCCCACCCACACTAGATATAGAAATATATCCCAATTACAAAATACTTATGGCAATGACATGTGGTGTCCTTTCAATTCATAATACATATTGTACTATTGATTCCTTGTTATGCAAACTCATACATCCCCTATATTTGTAATATCTTCTTTTTATTCCTTGTATTAATAGTAAGTTGTTCATATGGTGGGAAAAATTGTATGGCATGGCTAATTTTTGAATCAAATGCATCTACATATTTTTTGGTATTCATATGCAACTTTTTCTTAAAAACTTATGGTGCATCTTTTCAAACACCAATTGAATAGGATAGGTTAGGTGCTAATGCATATTATCATTCATTATTCTATATAGTTGTGGTTGATCTCCACTTATGAGACTATCAATTGTAGGGTGCTACTCATCAAAACTCTTTGAGGTAATTACAAGTTCTCTAGAGATATCATTTTGGTGGTAGAATTACCATATTCTTTTACAACACATTCAAGATGACATGGTGCACTTCCATGAGACCACCTCACAAATTCCTATTACTAGTATTGCTTTTCTAAACTAGAGTTCTCTGTGTTTAGGGATGAGACAACGTTACAAGCAGATTCAATGATGAAACATCAAAATTCAAATAACATACAAAGTGGGGTTAATATGTTGAAAGAGGGTCGATGCAAAAAAATAGAGTTATGAATGACATTCGAAGTGTGGAATCAGATAGATATTCTATCAATAAAGGTCCATACATGTGTATTTTGAAAAAAGTACTTTTGAGCATTCATATAGAAATTGAACGGATTCTCCAAAGTACCCTTGAAAGTTCTGCATCACAAGTATTTTTTATCCAGATCATGTTATTCATCCTACTTTAGGAAGAAAGCCTATTATTCCATAGATAAGTGATTATGTTTCAAGTGGTGGCTTAAAAAAGGAACCTGCCTCATTAACGTTCCCATATCTTCCCTCACGTATATCTAATAATATAGTTGGGTCCCATGAAAACTCTTCTCTCCAGAGCTACTTGTACTTAACCCAAATAAAACCCTCGCATAGTTGCTTGCCAAAAATCTCATTCACACATAGGTATGCACTAGGATATGTTACTCCAAATAATATAAAAATTGGTGGACACATTCTAGGGTTTTTTCGGCATCTACCCTTAAAATTTTAGCTCAATCCGAGTTTGGATGAGTGTAATATGGACGAAACAAGTTTGGTAGTTTAAGCAATCCTAGGAAAAACGTCCCTCACAATTTTCCTCCATTTTTGAAGAATCCTCTTTATTTTCTCTTCCACATGGCCTATAACCTTATGGATGTTAAGAACTATTTTACTTTGCATTGTCTTACTATGTATACTTTTATTAATTTATAAATATGTATTCTTTAATGGATAAAGTAGTTTTTAAAATCTACAAGGCTATATGCCATATGAGATGAATATTGTTTACCCAATATATAGTTATCTCAACTATACTTTAGTTATCAAAGTATGGTGTACGATTAATCCTTATAGGATTCAAATCTTGGGCTTCAATTTAGAGTTCTAAAATCTTCACCTTTGTAAGCTACTATGGTTTCTTGACGATGGACCCAAAATTGGTATTAGTTTTATACGAAGTAATATGTTTTTTGATATCCAAGGGGACAACGCAATGGTTCGGGCTTTGGATCTTCTTCGGGAGGTCCAAGGTTCAAACCATGGCATGGACGAGTGTGTGAGGGGGTGGGTGTGTGATGAATGTGTGTTAAATTCCCTATTGATAAGCATAGCTCTTGGCTTTACGAGGAGTCTGCTCAGCCCCGTGCATTGGTCGTAGGGGTTTCTCACACTAACCAAATAAAAAAAAGAGTGGTTATATGTATATAACATAGGGGAATTGGTAAAAATTTTGAGTTAAAAATGTAGTTTATATGAAAGATAAAGAATTTGATAAAAAAATTAAATTAAAAATATGGATTTTGTAAGGGATCCCAATATCCTTGGATTGAGGTTTGAAATTGAATATCTTAAACAAAAACCCAAGAACTTACCACTATAATATTCGTCTTAGGTTTAAAATTATTAAAAATAATCAATTTCATATATCCAAACCTTCTTTCAAACCGTGGCGTGGGTGAGTGTGTGAGGAGGTGGGTGTGTGGTGACTTTGTGTTAAATTCCCTATTGATAAGTATAGCAATATAGCTCTCAAATATACGAAGGGTCATGGTTGGGAGGAGACTGCTCAACCCTATACGCCGGTCATAGGGGTTTCTCACAATAACCAAATTAAAAAAAAACAACTTAACATGCAATTTTGCTTGACTTATTATATTAAGAAAATAATTATAAATACTTCATGAAGCTTAGCTTTGACAACACCTAAATTTCAAAATTTAATAACTTGCATTAATTTCATTAATCTCATATACCCCATGAAGAAAAAAATATTAATATTTAGTTATGCTTAAAATAGTATTAAATCGCTTAGATATAAAGGATATATATCTAAAAACACAGGCGCTATTTCATTTATTTAGTCAGTTGTTTTAGTTTAAATATTTTAAAAGTTTGCAATTGTTGGTTTGTCGATTGTTTTAGTTTAAATATTTTAAATGTTTTTATTAATGTCGATTTTTTTAATTAAAAAAAAAATTGTTTATGGCATGACATGTATGACCTCTTTGCCTCCCACCCCGTTTCTGCCATTGTAGGAACACCTTGGCGTAAAAATAATTATGAGTGGGTCTAATAGTAAGGATTTGAAACTTTGAGTAAGAGATCCAAGGTTCAAATATAAAAAGAAGTTAGTTTAAATATTTTAAATGTTTGCAACCATTGGTTAGTCGACTGTTTTAGTTTAAATATTTTAAATGTTTTTGTTAATGTTGGCTTTTTTAATAATAAAAAAAAAAATTGTTTACAGCGTGATATGTATGACCTCTTTGCCTCCCACCCCCGTGTCTGCCATTGTAGGAATGGGACACCTCTTGACATAAAAATAATTATGAGTGGGTCTAGTAGTAAGGATTTGAAACTTTGAGTAAGAGATCCAAGGTTTAAATCTAATAAGAAGTAGAATTGTGCAGTAGTTTGGTTGGATAAACATATATTGAATAAATAACTTCGTCTTTGACTTTGACTTGACCATGTAATCAGTTGTTATTAAAAAAGAAAGCTAGTTTATGTATTAGAAAATAATAATAACTAGTTTAGATATAAAATATATATATCTAAAAACATTGAGATTTATCAATCCCAAGGTGAGTTTAAATATTTTAAATGTTTGCAACGGTTGGTTAGTCGATTGTTTTAGTTTAAATATTTTAAATGTTTTTGTTAATGTCGGCTTTTTTAATTAAAAAAAAATTTTTTTACGACGTGACATGTATGACCTCTTTGCCTCCCACCCCTTGTCTGCCATTGTAGGAACGCCTCTCGACGTAGTAGTAATAATAATAATAAAAACTTCCTCTTCCCATATCACTTATGGTGTTATGGTGTAGATGATGTTATATGTTACCTTTTACCTTTAGCTTTGTGGACACCCAAGTTCCAAAACTTGAAAACTTACATTCATTTCATTATAAATAAAAAACATATTACTTTAAAATTAAATTTTTATCTGCTCATGTAGAGGAGTTGGAGAGCAACTGGGTAGTTAAAACTCTCTAGTTGAGAGAACCCTAGTTCAAATATCTCCCCTCACATGTTGTGGATGTGCTATGTACATAAAGGTTGCAAATCAAAATGAAATAGTTTATTAAAAAAACTTTTGTTGTGTTGAAAGACATTTGGTGTAATAGCAGTTGCCTGGTTATTATCATCCATGTGTTTGTGAGGTCGATTCCTCCTGTGTTTACTTTACTCGAAAAGAGCAAAAAGATGTTCAATTAAAAAAAACTTTTGTCAAATGATATTATCTCAATTGGTTATATTATTCAACTTTTAAGAAGAGACTTAGGTTTAAATTTTGTCAAATTATATAGACATATACATACAAATGAAACCATTTCTTCAAATTTTAAGAAGAGACTTAGGTTTAAATTTTGTCAAACTATATAGGCATATACATACAAATGAAACCATTTCAATCTCTTATAATCAATTAAAAAAATAAAATAAAATTTTATTAGTTATATATTAATATCTAGAATCAAATAACATTAACTCAACTGGTTAGATTCCTTAACATTCAAGGAGAAGACCCAATTTTGAATCTTGTCAAATGATACATAGATAATATCTAAATTGGTGTAATATGATGATGTTGTGAATCTAAGTTGAAGGTAAGCTTAGATTAATATTAGCCAAAGGTAAAACAATTGACACGAATAATCAAAGCCGAAATAATTCAATTAAACTAACCAGTTGAAAAATACATTAACATAAACCTTATATAGGCGCTTAGAACATGCGCAATAGTAGGAAAGGGAAGGTGGAGGAAGATCGGGGAGTTTAGAGAGAACGGAGGAGTAGGAAGTGGAGTGGGAGGTGGCAGCGAGCATGGGGAGAGGAAGGGAGTGGAGTGATAAGGGAAAATGGACGGCAAGAAAGGAGGAAGGAGAATGGAGGGATAAGGAGAAAATAAAGGAAATGGAGAAGGAATATCATGCCGACCATCCAACAAGATTAGCCGACAAAAGGTAAGTGTGTTCACACTGGCTGCTTGAAAAACAAGATTTTTTTAGCCCGTTTTAAGCTAAGTCCCGTTCACACTTGCAACATTCTCCCCCTTAAAGTTGAGAGAACCGACTATACGAGTCTCTCGGCTTTACAAATTGAGCTTTAGCCAGCGCCTTGGTGAAGATGTCAGTGACGTTCTCCAAAGTGTGGAAATAGTGAAGCTCAACAATATCAGTTTCCACCATATCTCGGATGAAGTGGTACTTCATATCAAAATGCTTTGATCTACTATGGTGGACAAGATTGTATGCCAATTGAATGGCACTGATGTTGTCACAGAATATTCAAGTTGGACCACTTTGTTGCTCTCCAATCTCTTCTAATACCTTTTGGAGCCATAGAGCTTGAGTACTAGCATAAGTCACTGCTATATACTCAGCTTCTGTTGAAGATAGTGCTACTATTGTCTGCTTCTTGGAACTCCAAGTTATTAGGCCCGAACCAAGACTAAAATAGTTACCCGATGTGGATCTTCTATCATCAATATTGCTGCCCCAATCACTATCACTAAAGCCTTCAAGCTTGATAGTATCACTTTTGTAGTACTGGATTCCAAAATCCAATGTACCCTTCACATATCTCAAAATCCTTTTAGTTGCCTGCAAATGCAGCTCATATGGATTAGACATAAATCTAGAAACAAGAGATACAACATACTGAATGTCTGGTCTGGTGTTGGCGAGAAACATCAAACTCCCAATAATGCTTTTGAAAGTGGTCACATCAACTTTCGGTGCTCCATCATCCTTGCTTAATTGGATCCCATGTCCAATTGGAGTTGCAACTGATTTGCATTGCTCCATAGCAAACTTTTGAATCATATCTCGAGCATACTTAAGTTGACAGATGAAGATCCCTGAATCTGTCTGATGTACTTCCATTCCAAGAAAGTATTTCATCAAGCCAAGATCCTTCATCTCAAATTCTTGCATCATGGAGTGCTTGAACTCCATGTTAACTTTTTCATTACTACCCATAAAAATGAGATCATCCACATACAAACAAACTATGAGGATGTCATTTCCTTGATTCAAGTAGTAGAGCGTGGGTTCATTTTTGCTTCTAATGAACCCATAATCTTTAAAGTACCCATCAATGCGTGAGTACCAAGCTCTCGATGCTTGCTTGAGGCCATAAAGAGCCTTCTTCAGTTTGTAAACAAGATGTTCCTTGTCTTTCTCTTCAAATCCCTGTGGTTGCTCAACATACACTTCTTCCGTCAAGTAACCATTTAGAAATGCACTCTTTACATCCATGTGTTGGACAGTCCATCCCTTGTGTGCAGCTAAGGCAAGAACTGTTCTGATAGTCTCCTGTTTGGCTACAAGAGCAAAAGTCTCTTCATAATCAATTCCATATTTCTGAGTAAATCCCTTTGCAACTAATCTCGCCTTGTGCCTCTCAATGCTACCATCAACATTAAACTTGGTCTTGTAGACCCACTTACATCCAACATGTTTCTTTCCTTTAGGAAGCTTCACTAGCTCCCAAGTGTCATTGTTTTTTATAGAGGTGATCTCCTCTTTCATGGCATCTTGCCAAATCTTTTGAGTACAAGCCTTCTCATAACTAGAAGGTTCAAGCTGTGTATTAGTTAACAAGGCATAGTTAACTAAATCTCCCCTAGGTTCCTGCTGGGAAACATCATCACCATACAAGTGCATATTTTCTAATCTTTGTAGAACATAATTCATTTCACTAGCTTGACTTCTAGTGTATCTTTTTGAAAAAAAATTATCCAACATCTAATATGATGGATGATTCTATAGAGTTCTCTTACCTCTGGATGGAGAATCGATGTCCATTGGTGAGGAACTTACTGATCTCTACGGAGAAGGACTTGGTGAAGAAGTTGAATCAGAAGATGAACTTGGATCTCTAGGAGGAGACTGCTTACTTTTTTGTGGTGTCTGTTGTTGCACCTGCTTAGAACCTACATCACTAGATTCATCATCACTAAAAATCTGGGGCTTACCCCATTCTCCCCCTTCATCAAAAATCACATCCCTGGAAAGCACAAAATTTCTTGTCCTGGGATTGTAGAGTCTGTAAGCTTTTGTATTCTCACAATATCCTACAAAGATGCATGCTTGACTCTTTGGATCGAGCTTCTTTCTTAGCTCATCAAGAATGTGAGAATATGCCAATGAGCCAAACACTCTAAAATACTTAACATTTGGCTTTTTACCATACCAAGCTTGGTAAGGTGTCTGTCCTTCCAAACTTGTAGTAGGACTTCTGTTCAAGATATGTACGCTGGTCCTGGCTGCATCTGCCCAATAGGAATTAGTCAAATGCTTCGTCTGAAGCATAGACCTTGCCATCTCCATAATGGTGTGATTCTTCCTCTCTGCGACACCATTATGCTATGGAGTGTAGGCAGCTGTGAACTGCCTCTTAATGCCATGTTGCTTACAAAAATTCAAAAACTCATTAGAGGAGTATTCTCCTCCCCTATCTGATCTAAGACATTTTACAAAATATCTACTCTCACTTTCAACTCTTGTTTTGAAATCGACAAAACATTCAAATGCTTCATCCTTATATTTCAAAAAATATATCCAACACATTCTAGTAAAATCATCAATGAAGAGTAGGAAGTAAGAGTTGTTACCAAGACTCTTGGTCTGCATCGGACCACAGATGTCTGTATGGACTAGCTAGAGTGGATAGCTAGCCCGCCATGCTTGTCCATGCAAAAATTTTGATCTGGCATGCTTCCCAAGAGCACACCCTTCATAGGTTTCCTTACTATCCTGAACCTTAGGAAGTCCGGTTACCATCGCTTGTGAAGTGAGCATTTTCAAACTAGCTGAATTCAAATGACCATATCTCAAGTGCCATAGGACACTTGGATTGGAAATAGCAACATTTGCTAACTTATCTCCCCTTGGCTGGCCAAAATTTAAAGGAAACAATCTATTCTTTGACATTGGCACTTGTGTAATGATTCTATTACTGTTATTTTTATCAAAAATAGTGCATTTACCCTCATCAAAAAGCAACTTGTAGTTCTTTTCTAACATTTGACCAACACTTAAAATATTGTGTTGAATATGGGGTGTGTAATAGATATCACTTACATGTTTGACACCTTCTTTAGTTGGAACTGCCATTGCTCCAATGCCTTCAACTGCCAATGATTTATCATCTCCCAATTTGATTTTGGATTTGTATGAGGAGTTTAGAGTAGCAAAGAGCCCTTCTTTGCCACTCATATGGTTTGAACACCCAGTGTCCAAGATCCATGTATCATTCATGTTCTGATCTACCTTACCATAAGAGAGAAAGAGATTTGTGGCCTCTTCCTCTTCTCCAAAATTTCCAAACTGACTACTCTGGCTGCTACTAGTTCCTTGTGAAGTCTTTGTCCTACAGTCACGAGCATAATGGCCAAGTTTGCCACAATTATAGCAATATTGTTTTGACTTATCTCCTCCTTTGCCTCTGCCTGATTGTTTTCCTCTATTTTGTTGTCCTCCTCTATTCTGTTGTTCACCTCTGTTTGAGAATCCTCCTCTATTCTGATTTCCTCCTCTGTTAGGAGTTCCACCTCTCTGATTATTTTTGCCTCTACCTCTATTATGTCCTCTGCCAAGGCCTCTACCTCTGCCTTCTTATGAAGCAAAGGCTTTATCATCTCCTCCGTAACTTGTGGAAGGAGTTTGTTGTAACCTCTCTTCATGTGAGAGAAGTGAGCCAATTAGGGATTCAAAAGATAGAGAAGTTAGGTCTTTGGATTCTTCTATAATTATGGCAATTGAATTCCACTTAGGAAGAAGTGTCCTCAACACTTTCTTCACTATAACTTCAGGCTTTACATCTTCTCCTAAAGTGACCATCTTATCTACTACGGCTTTCACATGCACGTAGTAATCACCAACCTTTTCACTCTCTTGCATTTTAAGAGTCTCAAACTCTCATTTCAAGGTTTGTAGTTTAACTTGTTTGACTTGGTCACTACCCCTATAACTTTCTTTTAAAGCATTCCAAGCAGATTCAACAGTTATAAAAGAAGCTATTCTAGGGAAAATACTTCTATCAAGGGTGGCTTGGATATGATAAAGGGCGGAAGAATTATTCTTCTGTGCTTCCTTTCTAGCCCTTTTATCAGCCACATTCAAAGCTGCCCATTCGAGCAACGTAGGTTCAAGTATATCCCTCTTCAATCACATCCCAAAGACCTTTGCCTATCAAAAGAGTTTTCATTTTAATTGACCAATACTCGTAATCACCTCCATTGAACTCAGGGATTGGTAGACTAGTATTGGAAGCCATTTTAGAAAGCAAACTTTATTGCAACTTCAAACAAGTAGTACAAAGAAGTACAAAATAGATCACTGATTTACTGATTTAAATCAAATCTAGCTTTCTTAATATGCTCACTGATTTTGCGTTCTTCTTCTCGAGGATCACCCAAAACTGGAAAGGTGAAATTGTCTGCTTTGTCGTCACTAATTATAATGACTTCGGTGTCGTCTATCTGGTTCATAACTTTGTTTGAGAACATTTCATTCTTCAATTACAGGTTTCACTTCCACTGGTTCTTCTTCCTCTTCTTCTTCCTCTTCTTCTTCTTCTTCTTCTTCTTCGGTTTTGAATCAGGAGAGCGTGGTGTATAGCTCTCACTTGTTTCTACTTCGAGCACTGCAGGTGTATAACTATCACTTGACTCGTCCTTCAGGTACTATTTCAACCATCTCGGATTCAACTATCCTTTGCTCGAAGATATTATCTTCAGAATCTGCCTCGTAGCCAGAATCTGGTTTCCTCAGATGAGCAATCACTTGATTCTCTAATTGGAAAAACACTGTATGAAGTCCATACCATTGGACTTTCCCGTCAAAGGAATCAGGAGTCTCTCTTCTCAAAAGAGAGAGTAATGCATTATAGCATCCGGTTGACCGGATCATCTACCCAGAATCACACCGTATGAACTGGGTTACAACTTAGTATGATGCCAAAAAAAAACTTTTTATATCAAAATATCTTTGCACCCTTTTATTTTTATAAAATTTTTTTCTAAAATTTGTTTTAATAAAGACCTTTTTTTAAAAAAAATTAACAATTTCCTATATATATTTTTAATTATTATTTTTAAATGAAATGGATATTTAAAAAAAACATAATCAAAAAATATATAGAAATTATATATATATATATTTTTAAAAACTTAAAATAAAAAACAAATAATAAAAATTTAATTAAAAAAATAAACCTTTTTTTTTTTTGTAAACCCCCACTGGGATTCGAACTGGTAACCTCCGTTGTCTTACCCGGTAGACTTAGCCGCTGCACCACGCGGCTACTGGTGGTGTATAGAGTAAACAAAGCAAACTTAAAACCTTGCGATCGGCTTTGATTAAAAAAAATAAACAAAACCTTTTTTTATACCCCGACGGGATTCGACCCCGGGTCTCTTCTCTGCAAGGCGGGGAAGTTTACCGCTAGACCACTCTAGCCGGATGGTACAAAGAGGAAGGAGCTTCTACTTAATATGGTGGCTTAAAATAGTTTGAGAAAAAAAATTTAATCCCACATGCAGTGGGCAAAGAGTATGTCCAGGCTTTATCAAAGCCTACGGACACTCAAGAGGTCGATTGCCTTCGGGCAATCGATCTCGCCAACCTTTTGCCCATCAATCAACCAACCGACTTCCACCACGTGGCACACCCGGAGCACTCATCCACGTCAGCCAACCACGTCAGCACTCGTCCACGTCAACTCTGCCACGTTGTCCATGTCAACTCTGCCACATCAGCATCCAGTCAGCTCTGCCACATCAGTGTCTAGTCATCTCTGCCACATCAGCATCCAGTCAGCTCTGCCACGTTAGCATCCAGTCAGCTCTGCAATGTCAACGTCCAGTTAGCTCTTGGTCTACCTCAATCCACGTGTTTCCAGCTTCGTCGTCGTGTCAACCTGCTGTCAGGGTCTAATCAGATCCTCAAGATTCGTGCGCTCCTCGGGATCAGTGTGATCGCCTCTTTGCCACTCCTCAAGATCTGTGCACTCCTTGAGATCCATGCGACAGCCACTCCGTCGCTCCTCGAGATCCGTGCAGCATATTTGCCGCTCCTTGGGATCCATGCGCTTCGACTTTCATGCCTTACCTCGGCCCTCGGGATCCGTGCCCCCTCAGCTCTGATACCAGTGTGAATCTAAGTTGAAGGTAAGCTTAGATTAATATTAGCCAAAGGTAAAACAATTGACATGAATAATCAAAGCTGAAATAATTCAATTAAACTAACCAGATGAAAAATACATTAACATAAACCTTATATAGGCGCTTAGAACATGCGCAATAGTAGGAAAGGGAAGGTGGAGGAAGATCGGGGAGTTTAGAGAGAACGGAGGAGTAGGAAGTGGAGTGGGAGGTGGCAGCGAGCGTGGGGAGAGGAAGGGAGTGGAGTGATAAGGGAAAATGGACGGCAGGAAAGGAGGAAGGAGAATGGAGGGATAAGGAGAAAATAAAGGAAATGAAGAAGGAATATCATGCCGACCATCCAACAAGATTAGCCGACAAAAGGTAAGTGTGTTCACACTGGGCTTAGAAAAACTAGATTTTTCTAAGCCTGTTTAAAGCTAAGTCCTGTTCACACTTGCAACAAATGTAATGTGGGTGGTGCCTTTCCAGTCCATATAACCAATTGAAAAAATATTAATAGTCAAAAGAAAATACTAAAGACCTATAGACATTCAAAATCAATGTTTAAGAGACAACTTTCAAGGAAGAGTTGTTAATTAATTCATGTATAACTATTAAACTATCGCAATACTATTATGTGATCATGATATAATATAGGTAAAAATCATTTAAATAACTTATAATTAATTTTAAAAAATAAAATTAATTTCATATAATTAATTTAAAATTTCAAAATTAAATTTTATTTAATTATAATATTAATATCTAAAAATGATAATAATAATAACAACATTGGAAATCAACGTTCAAAAGACCAACATTTAGGAAGGAGATTGTCATCATTAACCTATTATAATACTATGATATAATAAAACCCATTTTAATTTCATATAATCAATTTAAAAATTGCAAACCTCCATCTTGTGGATATCCAACCAGATAATGGCCTTATGACTTGGTCTAATAGAAGGCAAGGATTAGCTTGTATAATGGAGAGATTGGATAGGTTTTTGCTCTCTGAAAATTTCTTAATCCATGGTCACATTCTTAAAGTTAAGACTCTTAATAATGCTGGTTCGGATCATTGGCCGATCATGGTGGAAATGTGGAAAACCAATGTGAGTTTCTCTCCTTTTCATTTTCAATTAATGTGGCTTAGAGACATTTCCTTCAGACCTCATGTGCAACGATGGTGGAAGGAAGGTAAACCTAGGCATGGGACTAAGATGTTCTTTTTTGCCAAAAGACTACAATACATTAAATCCAAAATCAAGACTTGGAACTAGAAAGAGTTTGGGGTTGTTCATTAAAAAAAACATGAAGTTATTGCTCATATTGAAAATTTGAATAAGAAAATCCATTTAAATGGCCTCACAGAGAAGAGAAGTGCAGATGAATTAAACTCACAACTCAGTTAGAGGAATGGGAAAAAATAGAAGAAATCTTATGGAAGCAAAAATCTAGAATTCAATGGCTCAAAGAAGGAGATCGAAACACAAATTTCTTCCACAAATATCTTCTAGATCGAAGATCTCACAACTTTATTTCTTCCTTAAAATCAGATTTTAGAGATGTTGTTTATACTTGGGATGGCATGAACTCTATTGTTGTTGATTACTTTTCCAATATTTTTGCTGCTACTCCTCTTGACTCGACTTCACAACAAAATTTTCTTCAAGAAATCCCTTCTCTTATCACTTCTGAGGAGAACTCTATTTTGATCGCTCCTGTTACTACCAATGAGCTTCAACAAGTAGTTTTTAAAATGCAAAAATGGAAAACCCCAGGTCCTGATGGTTTTCCTATTGAGTTCTACCAAGATTTATGGGATATCCTTCATGTTGATCTATTAGAGGTGGCGGAAGAAACCAGGAAAGCCAAAGAAATTTTGAAGGTTATCAATAAAACTTATATTACTCTTGTTCCAAAAGCTCAAGAGGTTGATCATATCTCAGCTTTTAGACCTATTGCTTTATGTAATGTTCTTCTCAAAATCATTACTAAAATCATGGCAGAAAGGTTGAAGCCTCTTTTGCATAAGATTATTTCCCCAAAGCAAGGGGGTTATGTGGAAGGACATCAAATAGCAAATGAGATAGTTCTTGCTCATGAAGCCATCCATTCCATGGATATGTAAAATTCTCCTTCCATGTTCATTCGGTTAGACTTATCCAAAGCTTATGAAAGAGTGGATTGGCACTTCCTTATCAAAGTTTTGAGGCAATTTGATTTCTCTAAGGATTGGATGGATTGGATTATGGGATGTATCTCTTCATTTTCCTACTTAGTTCTTATCAATGGCAGGCATTCTCAATCTTTCCCAGCTTCTAGAGGTATTAGGCAAGGTGACCCGCTATCTCCTTATTTATTCATCATTTTTACTGAATGTTTGGGTAGGACTATAACCAAAAAGAGGGAAAATAAAACCCTTGAGGGAGTTACCATTGCTCATGGAGCTAGACCTATTTCTCATCTTCAATTTTTGGATGACTCTACTCTTTTAGGTAAAGCTATAGTTAAGGAAGATTCTAATATTAAGCAAATCATTAGCTATTTTTCTAAGGCTACTGGGCAGTTGATCAATGAAGACAAATCTAAAGTTATTTTCTTTCATTGCTCTACTAGACAGGAATCCATGGTCTTGGATAAGTTAATATATTATAAGACCTCCCTTCCAATCACTTATTGAGGTATTCCCATAAATATTCAAAGGCAGAAAATTAAATATTGGAATTGGTTTTTGGACAAATTCAAGAAGAAAATTGAAAAGTGGACAAACAAGTGGCTTTCTTCTGGGGGTAGAATCACCTTGGTAAAATCAGTCCTTCAAGCTATTCCTATTTATGTTTCTTCCATTTTGAATATCCCAAAGGTTGTTCTTCGAGAATTGGATCAAATAAGTCATCGTTTCCTTTGGAGTGGTACTAAGGAGAAAAGAAAATGGGCCTTGGTGAAATGGGATATTTTATGTCTTCCTAAGAGTGAAGGGGGGTTAGGATTCCGGTCTTCAATTAATAACAACAAAGCTTTAGCTGCTAAATTATATTGGAGGATGTTGCATAACCCCAATGCTCTTTGGGCCAATAATCTTCGTTTTAAATATGCTGAGAAAAAAATTCATGAAGACCTTGTTCGCTATCAACTTCCTATCAAAGGTTCTCCCATTTTAGCAGTTCTTAAGACTGGTGAGGATTTGATAAAGAAAAATTTATTTTGGATCATTCATAATGGTCAACATGCAAATTTTTGGACAGATTCTTGGGATGGTCACAAGCCTTTGATAACTCAGTTTCCTGATTGGAGGCCTTGGATGGAGGAGCTTCACCGAGCTAATTGGATAAAGGTGGCTAATTACTATCGTTACCATACTGTTAATTCAAAGGTTGGTAGATATTGGATCCCTATTGAGGACTGGCCTATTCAAATCCCATAAAGGCAAAGACAAGATATCCAAGGCATCCTTCATATGAGATCCCTCTCTTGGTCCCATGAAAAATATTGTTTTGGATGAAACAACACTACTAAGGGTGAGTATTCAGTTGCTCAAGGTTATTTGACCTTATGCCATAATAATCCCAACCATTCTTCTAACATATTTTCTTGATTATGGGCTCAAAAGCTCTGGCCTAAGGTGAGGTTCTTTAATTGGCTCTTATTGCATCGTAGTGTGCTTACTGGTGAGCATCTTATGAAGCATGGTTTTCATGGCCCTTTTAGATGTGAAATGTGTGAAGAGAATGTAGAAAATATCAACCATATTTTTATTGAGTGTACATTATCCTCTGAGCTATGGAGGAGAATGGCCACTTTACTTGGCTTACAATGGTCCAATTTTTTTCTTTTGAACAACTTTGGAGGTATTGGACTAATCAAGAGGGCGTTGATCATTTTATTATGCAGTTAGTTTGGATGGGTTCTATCATTCTTCTTTGGAATATTTGGAATGAAAGGAACAACCAAATTTTTAATCAATATAGGAAGGATATTCACTATATTTGGCAAAAGATCATAGACAACTTAGTTGAATCAGTCCATCAACTCCTTAATCACCCCCAAAACTCCCACCAAAGATGGGATCAAGTGATGCAAAGATTTAAGATTAAACCTTCTAAGGGAAACCAACTTAAAGGGAATGTGAGTATTAGTAAGATGGATAGGACTAGAAATTGGCAACCTCCTCCTAAGGATTTTGGAAAATTCAATACTGATGGAGCCTCTAGAGGGAACCCTAGAAAAGCTAGTGTGGGAGGAATTGGTAGACTTTTAGATGGCTCCCTGGTTTTTACTTTTGCTGAGAATTTGGGTATTCTTTCCAATAACCTTGCTGAGGGGTTTGGTATCCTCAAAGGCCTTCAGGAGGCTACTAAGGTTGGATGGGAAAAGGTGTTAGTTGAGTCTGAATCTCAACTTATGATTAATTTCTTGACTCCTTCTAAGAATCATAAGGTGTATTGGAGAATTAAAAGAATTATTGAGAAGATTCAGTTATTCCAGATGAGATTTTTGAAAGTTGATTACAATCATGTGGTCAGAGATCAAAACAAGAGTGCTGATGCTTTAGCTAATTGGGCTTTGGACAAAGGTGATCTTACGTGTTATGGCCACCCTCCTATATGGTGGGCTTCTCAAATTAGGGAAGCTCTTCTTTCTATCATTTCTTTGGATGGCTTCAGTTCTGAAGGTACCTAGTTTATTCTTGTTTTTTTTTCTTGCTTCTCTTTGGTTCATTCAGTTTTTTTTAGTTCCCTAGCTCATTCTATTCTTTATTTTGTTTCCTCTGTTGATTCTTGCCTTAATAGTCTTCTGGTCTAGATAGGTCATTGTTTTGTTCATTTTTTTTTTTTTAGTTTTTTAAGGTGGGTGGGTTCTTTTGTTTTGTTTTATTTTTGTGTTCTTTGTGTTGTTTTTGTTGTTCTTGTGTTTTTGTTGTTTTGTTTTGTTTTTTTTTTATGTTTTTTGTTATTGTTCTTGTGTTTTTTTCGTTCTTGTTCTTGAGTTTCTCTTTGTTTGTGTTATTTCGTGTTTTTATGTGTGAGTGTTTTCTATGTTTTTTGCTTTTGTTTATTGTTCTTGGGTTTTGGTTATGTTTATTTTTCATGTTTTTTTGGGTTATGTCTTTGTAGTGTTTTGTTGTTTTTGTCTTGTTTGTGTTTTGTTATGTGGTTCTTGTGTTTTTCTATGTGGTTTGTGTTGTGGTTTCTTTTATCTTATTGTGCGTGTTTGGTTGTACTTTTGTTTTTGACACACTCAAGGAGCATGTTTTTTATTTTATTTTATTATTTTTGGTGTTATTTACTTATTTTTAAATTGTTTTTGTGTGTTTGTTTGCTCCTTGAGTATGTCAAAGGTAGTAGGCCAGGTTCGAGTCCTGGGTATTTTTGGCGGAATGGATACCCCTACCTCCTTGGGTCTTACCCAAAAGTGGCATCCCTTTTGGGATGTTTTCCACAAATAAAAAATAAAAATCAATTTTAAATTTTAAATTAAATCTTAATTAATTATAATATTAATATCATTCGTAAAAGTACTTTAGTGGTAAGTCCTTGGGTTTTTATCCATGAAAACCAAGTTCAAATCCCATAGACCAACTTTGAATCTTGTCAAATAACATTAACATTAACTCAACTGGTTAGATTCCTTAACATTCAAGGAGAAGACCTAAGTTTGAATTTTTCCAAATGATACATAGATAATATCTAAAATGGTGTAATATGATGATGTAATGTGGGTGGGCCTTTCGAGTCCCATATAACCAATTGAAAAAAATTTAATAGTCAAAAGAAAATACTAAATACCTATAGACATTCAAAATCAATGTTTAAGAGACAACTTTCAAGGAAGAGTTGTTAATTAATTCATGTATAACTATTAAACTATTGTAATACTGTTATGTGATCATGATATAATACAAATAAAAATCATTTAAATCACTTATAATTAATTTTAAAAAATAAAATTAATTTCATATAATTAATTTAAAATTTTAAAATTAAATTTTATTTAATTATAATATTAATATCTAAAAATGATAATAATAATAACAACATTAGAAATCAACATTCAAAAGACCAGAAGGAGATTGTCATCATTAACCTATTATAATACTATGATATAATAAAACCCATTTTAATTTCATATAATCAATTTAAAAATTAAAATTAAATTTTAATTAATTATAATATTAATATCATTCGTAAAAGTACTTTAGTAGTAAGTCCTTGGGTTTTTATCCACGGAAACCAAGTTCAAAGCCCATAGACTAACTTTGAATCTTGTCAAACAATATACAGATAATATCTAGAATCAAATAACATTAACGCAACTGATTAGATTCCATAACATTCAAGGAGAAGACCTTAATATACATAGATAATATCTAAAATTGTGTAATATGATGATGTAATGTGGGTGGGCCTTTCGAGTACCATATAACCAATTGAAAAAATATTAATAGTCAAAAGAAAATACTAAATACCTATAGACATTCAAAATCAATATATAAGAGACAAATTTCAAGGAAGAGTTGTTAATTAATTCATGTATAACTATTAAACTATTGTAATATTGTTATGTGATCATGATATAATACAAGTAAAAACCATTTAAATCCCTTATAATTTATTTTAAAAATAAATTTAATTTCATATAATTAATTTTAAAATTTAAAATCAAATTTTATTTAATTATAATATTAATATCTAAAAAAGATAATAATAACAACATTCAAAATCAATTTTCAAAAGACCAACTTTCATGAAGGAGATTGTCATAATTATTAATCTATTATAATATCATGATATAATAAAACCCATTTTAATTTCATATAATCAATTTAAAAATTAAAATTAAATCTTAATTAATTATAATATTAATATCATTCGTAAAATTACTTTAGTAGTAAGTCCTTGGGTTTTCATCCACGAAAGCCAAGATCAAAGCCCATAGGCCAATTTTGAATCTTGTCAAACAATATACAGATAATATCTTCTTCTTTTTTTTGTTATAATATTATTATATAATAATTATATAATAAATATATATATATAAATAATATGTGAGCTTTGTTATAAACCATCACTAAATAACAATTGATGTAAAACAAATGAAATTGATTTCACCCCATATAACCAATTTAAAAAAATTATAAAAATAATATCCAAAAATACTAATGTTTAGCTACATTCAAAACCAACATTTAATTTACAATCATTTAAATTATAATAAAATAAACTTTTATTCTGCTTTATCTTAACAAATAAAAACTCCTCTGAGCTTGAGAGATCGGCTACCGGAACCTTCCTTTTTCCTTCTTGATTAGGACACCAATAAGATTAACCCAACGGTTAAACCTTCAATTCTATATTCTATTTTTTATCTATTTAAACTTATTTTAAACTTATCTTATAACATCCATATCCATAGGTCGACTATTTACCCTTAATAAGTGGACTACCTACACCATACACTGCTGACGTCAAAAAACCTTCTAATCTGTTTTAAATACCCCAAAGCCAGGTCAAGCCTTCTCCAATACGGAAATATCGTGTTCGTGGCCCAGGCGTAGACGCTCGCATCTCCAACATAAATTTGAAAATTTCGCTCCGTCGCTTCGAATCATACGATGCTGAGAAGATTAAAGAAACAGCAATCAAATCCATAGGTCAGCTGTTAATATTTCAGACAAGGTTTATTGGTTGTAACCCTCGAATACAGAGGATAATCGGTAGTAATACTCATCATCTATTATTGTTTAAGTATTCGAGTCTGAAATCGAGAAGCACTTATCTGCAATCTCATGTGGAACAATCACGACAAGGAGAGCAAGGCAGTATTGATGAACAAGTATGGATTAAACGCACTGGTTGGCGAAGGATCGTTCGGAAAAGTTTACCGCGCAACGAATGTGAACTCCGGCGAGACCGTGGCCATCAAGGTTTTGGACAAGCAAAGACTGTCAAAAGAAGATGTCTGGCATATACAGAAGGAAATCTCCATTATGAAATCGTTACGGTACCCCAATATTGTTGAGCTTTACGAAGTCAGGGCGACGAAGAAACATATTTTCTTAGTCATGGAATATGTGAGCGGTGGAGACTTTTACAGCAGAGTGGAGGAGAAGGGAAAATTGGGGGAGGAAGAGGCGAGAAAGTATTTCCAGCAGTTGGTTGCAGCGGTGGATTTCTGTCACAGCCGAGGCGTCAGTCACCGCGACCTGAAGCTCGAGAATCTGTTACTCGACGGTGACGGCAATTTGAAGGTCGCGGATTTCGGGCTCTCGGCGGCGCCGGAGGATTTCCAGGCGGACGGCGTGCTCCATGCGCGGTGCGGCACGCCGGAATATGCTGCGCCGGAGGTCGTGACGGAAACCGGCAAAGGGTACGGCGGCGCCGAGGCGGACGTCTTGTCCTGCGGAGTCATTCTCTATATCTTGACGGCCGGATATTTTCCGTTTCACGACGAAGACATCTGGAAGCTTGCGCCAAAATAAAGGCGGCCAAGTTTGCATGCCCGCCGTGGTTTTCCGGCGAGGTGCGGGACCTGTTGTTCCGCCTGCTGGACCCGAATCCGGCGACGCGGATAACCGTGCGGGAGCTGGTGGAGGTCCCCTAGGTTCGCCGCGGGTTCGAACCCGCGCCGGCGGCGGAGAAGTTGCTGGAAAATGAAAGGGAAATTAAGCCGCAGGCGTTAAATGCGTTTGAGATAATTTCGATGTCTGAAGTATTCGATTTGTCGCGGCTGTTTTCCGATAATAAGACGGAGCTGTGATTCATGTCAAGGAAGCCGGCGCCGGAGATTATTTCAAAGATCGAGAAGATTGGCAAGGGAAGTAGTTTTAACACGAATAAAGAAGAGTGCGCGTTGAATTTGCAGAGATGCAAGGCTGGTAGAAAGGGGAGGTTGGGCGTGGAGGCGAAGATCTATGAGCTGGCGCCTTCGGTTTTTGAGGTGGAGGTGCGCAAGAAGAATGGTGACACCATCGAATATAAGAAGTTCTGCGAACAGGAACTCCGGCCTGGTTTGCAGGATATTGTGTGGGCATGGAAAGGGCCTGCATAGAGAGTAATTGGTTTGTATTTAATTATATGTTTTCTTTTCATAATGTCTCCATCAATTTTCGAATTTTAGATTTATTTTGATTTACAAATTGAAAGGCTGTGCAATTTTTTTTAGGAGAACTTTTACAAATTATATCAACAAAAAACCACTTTTAAGGGGTTTGAACACAAGACCACTTAAGAAACAACTACTATCTTAGCTACTAGGGTAACTGTCTGTAGACAAAGATTTAAGGTTCACCTATGAGATTTAAATCTTGGTTTAATATGTGAAAATTATTATTTTAACCAATTACTTTAAACCCCATAAGCAACTTGTATTTAAAATGGTGTGTTTATAAAACCAAGTTATTTTTTTGTGTAAAAGTTTATTAATATTGTAGTGGTATGATTTTTGGTTTTTAGTTAAAGACCTAAGTTTAATTATTACATAAAGGATGGGACCTTTTTAAACATCACTTTTTATTTTCATCCATAAGTCATGGTGTTGGGTTTTCATTCATTTAAAGACCTAATTTGGAACCTTTGAGTTTTCATTAGATGGTTCAAGTTCAAACTCTAAAACAAAAAAATCCATAAGTTATGGTTTTGGGTTTTCATTCATTTAAAGACCTAATTTGGAACATTTGAGTTTTCATTAGATGGTTCAAGTTCAAACTCTAAAACAAAGGAACATGACCCTTTCAAATACCTACACTTTACCTTACAATTTCTTTAACTCAAGTTCAAACCCTAGAACAAGAAAATAAGAACCTTTCAAAAACCTGGACTTTACCCTAATTTTTTTTTAATCCAAACTTTATCTTTACTTAGCAAGCTAAGGGTTATAAAGGTTTCTATAAACCAAAAGAAATTGTCTAGTATGTATATATATTAAGGTTATGTATAAAAACAAAAACATTAATTTAATTAATTTAATATTATTTGATATTAAAAAATAGTTATTAAGAGATTTTTTTTTTTTTTTAATTGGCAAAGACCATGATAAAATTGATTTGATGTTATTTTAAATTAATGAAATAGTTATTGAAAATTTGTTTGTTTTATCTAACTATTTTTTAAAATTAAGGAAATAGTTATTGAAAGTTTGTTTTTTCTAACTATTTTTTTAAGGTGGAAAAGTTCAAGAGTTTGGGAGTGAATATTGTTATTTATAGTCAGTTATATTTTTACAAGATTTTAATTTTGCACTTTTATTCAGAATTTTAAAGTTTCTACAATTAAATTATTTAAATTATATGTTATTTAAATTTACTAAGAACTATAAAATAAAAAAATATTAATAATAATGAAAACTTAAAACTTTAATATTATCGTGAAGTTTGGTTATTTTAGTTTTTTTTTTTTTTTTTTGATAATAAGGGGTTGTATTCAGTTTCCCATCATTGGCAAATTACATTTCTCTTCTTTAGAGCTTGAGAGTTTACAAATAGATACACTTTTTATTTCAATTGAGATGTTATAGGTAGAAACCTGCATCATTTTACATAAAATGTCTGAATTTTTTATTTTCACTTTTTTTAATTTTTTTTAAATCTATGCTTGAATACAATTACTTGAAAATTTAGCATCTTTTTTAACATTTTCCTATAGCAGCCTTCACAATGTATGCTTTGCATATTAGTAGAATAATATTTCCAAAATATCGCATTATCATAGTGTGCTTTACCAAATTTGGATTGGTTATTTTAGTTTTTATTAATAATAATATAATAAATTATTTTATTAATTATTTTTTTGAATTTAACAAAAAAAAACCCATTGCAAGGTCGCCTTAATATGAGAAACCACGACCAAGGGTTCTACACCATCAAAATCACCCGGGAATCGCGCTCGACCCTGACCACACTAACATAATCAACTGAATTTTGGGTACCCAATGTGCCTTTGGTAGGGTGGAGATTCGAACCAGGGACCTATCCTCTCCAACTCACCTACAACTCACCTACAACACGTAGGTTATTTTATTAATTGTTATTTTAGTTTTTATTAATAATATTATTATAAATATTATAAATTAATTTATTTTATTAATTGTTATTTTAGTTTTTATTAATAATATTATTATCAATTATTTTATTTATAAAGTGATTATTAATTATGTAATAATATTATATATTTTATTCAATAAAACTTGAATTTTTATTATTTTAAAAATATATTTTTTTAAAATTGATTATATGGGATTGAGAACGTATTACACATCACCACATAGTAGTATCATAATAAAACTTGAATATTATCTATATATTGCTTAGCAATATTATAGATTTCTATGAGGGTTCCAATACTCTCAGAGTTTGAACTTGGATCTTCTAAAATAAAATCATAGATAAATATTGATGTGAATGAAATCCATGATACCACTATACTTGCATAAAAAATTACTAACTACAATATCACTCACAAATCTAAAATATTTAATTTTAAACAATTAAATACATACTAAATGATTTATTTTCATTTATTATCAATAATATTATAAATCTATGTCTAAAGAGCGGTGGGACATAAGATAATAACGTTTATCCGTTTCACAAGATTAATATTTGATGTAATTACCATTATGGTTCTTTAAATAGATGTAATAAAGTGGTTTCTTGTATTTGTATATGGTCCATTGAAAGAGATGCAAAATGAAATTGTTGTTTGATAAGTGCATTTTAAAATTTAATGGTATATTTAAAATTTTATTGTAATTTTTATGATATTAAATGTTTTTTAATTTTAAAAAATAGTTTTTAAGATTTTAAGAAGTTGGATAAGTGGTCAATTTCAATTTTTTTGAATTGATAATTATCATGATAAAAAATTTGATAAAAAGATTTCTCATAATTAAAAATGAGGATGAATTAGCTTGGGGCGATGGAAACCTTGGAGTCTACACAATGAAGGATGTATATGATAATATTCTTCCAGAACCTCCTCTTCATGTATATCAAGTTGAAGGTTGAAAAAATATTTGGCAGTCCAAGGGTTGGCCGAAAGTAAACTTCTTTTCTTGCCAGTTTATGCACAATGAAATTTTTACGTTTGATAATCTGAGACGTAGGGGAATGGTTGGTCCATATCAATATTTTTTATGCTATAAGAGTGAGGAAACATCTGATCACTTGATGTTTGAGTGCCCATTTATGCGTCAAATGTGGGAGTGTGATGGTTTTTATATTATAAATTTTGAGCATATGATGATTTGAATAGAATTAATATTTGGAAAATATGAAAGAGGGGTAGATTTAAATGTAAAGATCTTTGTATCAGTTGGAAGTTTGGATTAAAATTCATCTGGTGGTAAGTGTGGTTGGAGAGAAATAGCAAAAATTTTAGAGAAACATTTTCATCCTTAGATGGCATTTGGCAGGTCATTTGGAGCAAAGTCACAAAAACTATGGTAGTGTATGCTAAAGAGGAAAATTAGGTTATTATAGGGATGATGGATAAGTAAGCTGAAGTGCAAGAGGGGTAAGATAGAGCTAGTTGGAAATCACCCCCATAAGGTTGGATTAAAATTAATACTAATGGAGTTGCAAAAGGCAATTCGGGTAGAGCTAAAATTGAAGTGGTATGTAGGAATTATGTTGCGGCAGTGCTCTATTGATAACTGTAAGACTTGATAACGACCACAAAAAATGAAGCAGAAGCCTTAGCTATTAAAAATACTTCTATCTGAGCAATAAGACAAGGTTACAAGAGGATAATCTTATAATCAGATTCTCAGATATTGGTAGGAGCTCTAGATTGCATGAGAAACTTTTATTTGAAGACATGGAGGTTGAGGATTCTTGTCACCCAAATTAAGTAATTTTAGAGTGAATTAGATGATGTGATTTCAATTTATGTGAGTAAATATCAAATTAAGTGGTAGACTTCCTGGATAATATGGGTACTAAGAAGGAGGTATGGGTTCAATGACATAGTGACATGATTATCGAGGATGAGAGGATTAGGTAGGTTAGTAAGCAAATCAAATGTTTAGCTAATTTGGATAGTCATTTTAGAATTATGGTTTAGGAGATTTGGCTTCAATGCAGATCTTATTTTGTTGATGAAAATATGTGGATAACCCTTGTAGAAATATAGTTTAGGAGATTTTGCTCCAATGCAAATCTTATTTTACTATTGTAAATAAGTGTTCTTGTCGACTAAGGCTAGGAGAGTATCCCAACTTGTAAATGATCTTGTTTTAGTATAAATTTTTCAAATCCTTTTTCAATTTTTTTTTTTTAAATAAATTAGTTTATAATTAAATGATGCTAATTTAAATTTTATCAGTTGATGTGGTTAAGATGTAATAACATATGAATTTATAATAATATCTAATCATACAAAAAATGTGGGTGGCATTAGCACACTCCGTAAACCAATACACTAACCATTGTGGTTAGGAGTATACAAGAGTGTCAGAAACAGTCCACAAACTGCTAGATAACAACTACCAAAATAGTATCAAATATGAATTCATAAATAAAGAAGCCGAGAAATCACTACCACCTAGAATGGGAAGGAAGAGGCACATGAATCATAACTCGGGGCGCATTATCCCAATGATCCATGAGGGTATGTAAGTATTGCAGCTCCACCTATACTTTTCAACCTGTACTTGAATCTGTAACCAGCAATTAAAGAATATATCATATTTATCAGCAACATAGAAGACACGCCCGACATATTTTTAAGAAAAAAACTACTCTATTTCGGTACTTCCATAGATAAAACATGGTATTCCAAACAACACCCAAGTTGAAGGAAAAAGCAACATGGTCACCCAAAATAGCATGCACCCAACTAAAATCCTCCTGCTTAAAATGTCTGAAAATTTCAAGAAGCCACTCCCAGGACGATTGAGCCCGATCACAAAACTAAAAAACATGCAGTAAATCTTTTGTCTGTCCAAAAACTGGGCAAATGGGATTATGAACACCCAGATGCTTGAGCCTATTACCACAGGTAACTCTTGGTGTAAGAGACTCCAAGCAAAAAATCTCTATTTAGGTTCAATATAAGTAGCCCAAGCAATCTGAAACCTCTTATTCTATCGGGAGGGAAGAGAGACTAAGTCCCACCTCAAAGTGAGCTTATCAACCATTGGAACTTACGGGGTGAGCCATTTGTAACCAAGATGAGCTTTATATTACAGAATAGGAAGCTCCCCAGGCCAACACCAAATTGACCACCAGGGTTTTTGAAAATGCTTATGTCGTTTACTCCAAATAGAAAATAGAATACTATCAATAACTACCTCATAAGTGTCTCTATCACCAAGATTTAAATTGTGAATTTGATGAAAATTTTTCTAAGGTATCCTACACTTGGTATGTCAGGAGAATAAATTGAAAATGGAAGCAATACCACGCTTATAGAACCTCTGCGCTTTGACCCACTGCACTAGAGCTAGGGGGAACCCTACCAAGTGATAACATGCGACCACCAAATATTCATGGAAGGCAAAGAGGTACCTACTTTGCCTAAACTCCCTTTCCAACTAAGCCAGGGTTTGAAGGCCTCCCAAGCTTTCCAAATACTCTAAATGACAAAAGAACCTTTAAATTTAATAGGAACAAGGGCAGTAAGAATGGATTGTAATCCCACCCCTTTCAAAATTTTCTTCCCTTGAGAAAACCAGAATAAATGCAATGTTTGACCAACACTTTCCAAGATTCATCCCCAATTAAATATTGGGTGATCCATTTAGCACAAAGGGAAAAACCTTGTCGGTGACAATCAAACAAACCCATGCCTCCATAGTCCTTGGGAAAACAACAAATTTCCCAGGCTACCCGATGAAAACCTTGTTTAAAATATTTAATTTTAAATAATTGAATACATACTAAATGATTTATTTTCATTTATTATCAGTAATATTATAAATCTATGTCTAAATAGAGGTGGAACATAAAATAATAACGTTTATCCATTTCACAATATTAATATGTAATTGCCATTAAGGGTCTTTAAATAGATGTAAGAAAGTGGTTTCTTGTATTTGTATGTGGTCCATTGAAAGAGATGCAAAATGAATTTGTTGTTTGATAAGTGCATTTTAAAATTTAATGGTATATTTAAAATTTTATTGTAATTTGTATGATATTAAATGTTTTTTAATTTTAAAAAATAGTTTTTAAGAGTTTAAGAAGTTGGATGAGTGGTCAATTTCAATTTTTTTGGAATTGATACTTATTATGATAAAAATTTTGACAAAAAGATTTATCATAAGTAGAATGAGGATGAATTAGCTTGGGGCGATGGAAACCTTGGAGTCTACACAATGAAGGATGTATATGATAATATTCTTCCAGAACCTCCTCCTCATGCATATCAGGTTGAGGATTGAAGAAATATTTGGTAGTCCAAGGGTTGGCCAAAAGTAAACTTCTTTTCTTGGCAGTTCATGCACAATGACATTTTTACGTTTGATAATTTGAGACGTAGGGGAATGGTTGGTCCATATCAATATTTTTTATGCTATAAGAGTGAGGAAACATCTGATCATTTGATGTTTGAGTGCCCATTTACGCGTGAAATGTGGGAGCGTGATGGTTTTTATATTATAAATTTTTAGCCTATGATGATTTGAATTGAATTAATATTTAGAAAATATGAAAGAGGGGTAGATTTAAATGTAAAGCTCTATGTATTAGTTGGAATTTTGGATTAAACTTCATTTTGTGGTAAGTGTGGTTGGAGATAAATAGCAATTTTTTAGAGAAACATTTCATCCTTAGATGGCATTTGGCAGGTCATTTGGAGCAAAGTCACAGAAACTATGGTAGTGTATGCTAAAGAGGCAACTTAGGTTATTATAGGGATGATGGAGAAGGAAGCTGAAGTGCAAGAGGGATAAGATATAGCTAGTTGGAAATCATCCCCAGAAGTTTGGATTAAAATTAATATTGATGGAGTTGCAAAAGGCAATTCGGGTAGCTGAAATTGGAGTGGTCTGCAGGAATCATGTTGGGGCAGTGCTCTATTGGTAACTGTAATGCTTGGGAACGACCACAAACAATGAAGCAGAAGCCTTAGCTATTAAAACTGCTTCTATCTGAGCAATTAGACAAGGTTACAGGAGGATAATCTTAGAATTAGATTCTCAAATATTGGTAGGAGCTCTGGATTGCATGAGAAACTTTGATTTGAACACATTAAGGTTGAGAATTCTTGTCACCCAAGTTAAGTAATTTTAGAGTGAATTAGATGATGTGATTTTATTTTATGTGAGTAAATATCAAATTAAGTGGTAGACTTCTTGGCTAATATGGGTACTAAGAAGGAGGTATGGGTTCAATGACATAGTGACATGATTATTGAGGATGAGAGGATTAGGCAGGTTGGTAAGCAAATCCAATGTTTAGCTAATTTGGACAACCATTTTAGAATTATGGTTTAGGAGATTTGGCTTCAATGCAGATCTTTTTTGTTGATGTAAATAGGTGGACAACCCTTGTAGAAATATATTTTAGGAGATTTGTCTCCAATGCAAATATTTTTTTACTATTGTAAATAAGTGTTCTTGTTGGCTAAGGCTAGGAGAGTATCCCAACTTGTAAATGATCTTGTTTTAGTATAAATTTTTCAAATTCTTTTTCAATTTTTTTTAAAATAAAGTAGTTTATAATTAAATGATGCTAATTTAAATTTTATCAGTTGATGTGGTTAAGATGTAATAACATATGAATTTATAATAATATCTAATCATACAAAAAATTTGGGTGGCATTAGCACATCCCTTAAACCAATACACTAACCACTATGCTTAGGAGTATATAAGAGTGTCATAAACAGTCCAAAAACTGCTAGATAACAACTACCAAAATAGTATCAAATATGAATTCAGAAAGAAAGAAGCCAAGAAATCACTACCACCTAGAAGGGGAAGGAAGAGGAATATGACTCATAACGCAAGGTGCATTCTCCTAATGATCCATGAGGGTATGTAAGTACTGCAGCTCCACCTATACTTTTTCAACTTGTACTTGAATCTATAACCAACAATCAAAGATTATATCATATTTATCAACAACATAGAAGACACACCCGACATATTTTTAAGAAAAACAACTCTATTTCAGGACTTCCATAGATAAAACAAGGTACCAATTCTAAAAATATTCCAAACAACACCCAAGTTGAAGGAAAAAGCAATAAGGTCACCCAAAATAGCATGCACCCAAGTAAAATCCTCTTGCATAAAAAGTCTGAAAAATTCAAGAAGCCACTCCCAGGCCGATTGAGCCCGATCACAAAACCAAAAAATATGCAGTAAATATTTCATCTGTCCAAAAACTAGACAAATGGGATTATGAACACCCAGATGCTTGATCCTATTACCAATAGGTAACCCTTGGTGTAAGAGTCTCCAAGCAAAAAATCTCTATTTAGGTTCAATATAAGGAGCCCAAGCAATATGAAACCTCTTATTCCATCGGGAGGGAAGAGAGACTAAGTCCCATCTCAGAGTGAGCTTATCAAGCATTGGAACTTGTGGGGTGAGCAATTTGTAACCAAGATGAGCTTTATATTGCAAAACAGGAAGCTCCCTGGGCCAACACCAATCTGACCACCAGGGTTTTGGAAAATGCTTATGTAGTTTACTCCAAATAGAAAATGGAATACTATCAATAACTACCTCATAAGTGTCTCTATCACCAGGATTTAAATTATGAACTTGATGAAAACTTTCCCAACGTATCCAACACCTGGTATGTCGAGAGAAGAAATCAAAAATGGAAGCAATACCACACTTATAGAACCTCTGCTCTTTGACCCACTGCACCAGAGCTAGGGGAGAACCCTGCCAAGTGATAATAGGAGACCACCAAATATTCATGGAATTTAAAGAGACACCTACTTTGTGAAAAATCCCTTTCCAACTAAGCCAGGGTTTGAAGGCCTCCTAGACTTTCCAAATAATCTAAATGACAAAAGAACCTTTAACTTTAATAGGGATAAGGGCAGTAAGAATGGATTGCAATCCCACTCCTTTCAAAATTTTCTTCCATGAGAAAACTAGAATAAATGCAATGCCTAACCAACACTTTCCAAGATTCATCCCCAATTAAAGATCGGGTGATCTATTTAGCACAAAGGGAAAAACCTTGTCGGTGACAATCAAACAAACCCATGCCTCCATAGTCCTTGGGCAAACAACAAATTTCCCATGCTACCCGATGAAAACCTTGTTTAAAATATTTAATTTTAAATAATTGAATACATACTAAATGATTTATTTTCATTTATTATCAATAATATTATAAATCTATGTCTAAAGAGCGGTGGGACATAAGATAATAACGTTTATCTATTTCACAAGATTAAGATTTGATGTAATTGTCATTATGGTTCTTTAAATAGTTGTAATAAAATGGTTTCTTGTATCTGTATATGGTCCATTGAAAGAGATGCAAAATGCATTTTAAAATTTAATGGTATATTTTAAATATTATTGTAATTTGTATGATATTAAAATTTTTTTAATTTTAAAAAATAGTTTTTAAGAGTTTAAGAAGTTGGATGAGTGGTCAATTTCAATTTTTTTGGAATTGATACTTATCATTATAAAAATTTTGACAAAAATATTTCTCATAAGTAGAAATGAGGATGAGTTAGCTTGGGGCTATGGACACCTTGGAGTCTACACAATGAATGATGTATATGATAATATTCTTCCAAAACCTCCTTCTCATGTATATCAGGTTGAGGGTTGAAGAAATATTTGGTAGTCCAAGGGTTGGCCGAAAGTAAACTTCTTTTCTTGGTAGTTCATTCACAATGAAATTTTTACGTTTGATAATTTGAGACGTAGGCGAATGGTTGGTCCATATCAATTTTTTTTATGCTATAAGAGTGAGGAAACATCTGATCACTTGATGTTTGAGTGCCCATTTACGTGTCAAATGTGGGAGCATGATGGTTTTTATATTATAAATTTTGAGCCTATGATGATTTGAATCGAATTAATATTTGGAAAAGATAAAAGAGGGGTAGATTTAAATGTAAAGCTCTTTGTATCAGTTGGAATTTTAGATTAAACTTTATTTGGTGGTAAGTGTGGTTGGGGAGAAATAGCAAAATTTTTAGAGAAACATTTCATCCTTAGATGGCATTTGGCAGGTCATTTGGATCAAAGTCATAGAAACTATGATAGTGTATGCTAAAGAGGAAACTTAGGTTATTATAGGGACGATGGATAAGGAAGCTGAAGTGCAAGAGGGGTAAGATAGAGTTAGTTGGAAATCACCCCCAGAAGGTTGGATTAAAATTAATACTGATGGAGTTACAAAATGCAATTCGGGTAGAGCTGAAATTGGAGTGGTCTGCAGGAATCATGTTGGGGCAGTGCTCTATTGGTAATTGTAAGGCTTGGGAACGACCACAAACAATGAAACAGAACCCTTAGCTATTAAAATTGCTTCTATCTGAGCAATAACACAAGGTTACAAGAGGATAATCTTAGAATCAAATTCTCAAATATTGGTAGGAGCTTTGGATTGTAGGAGAAACTTTGATTTGAAGACATGGAGGTTGAAGATTCTTGTCACCCAAATTAAGTAATTTTGGAGTGAATTAGATGATGTGATTTCAATTTATGTAAGTAAATATCAAATTAAGTGGTATACTTCTTGGTTAATATGGGTACTAATAAGGAAGTATGGGTTCAATGACATAGTGACATGATTATTGAGGATGAGAGGATTAGGCAGGTTGGTCATCAAATCCAATGTTTAGCTAATTTGGACAACCATTTTAGAATTATGGTTTAGGAGATTTGGCTTCAATGCAGACCTATTTTTGTTGATGTAAATAGGTGGACAACCCTTGTAGAAATATAGTTTAGGATATTTGGCTCCAATGCAAATCTTCTTTCACTGTTGTAAATAAGTGTTCTTGTTGGCTAAGGCTAGGAGAGTATCCCAACTTGTAAATGATCTTTTTTTAGTATAAATTTTTCAAATTATTTTTTCATTTTTTTAAAATAAAGTAGTTTATAATTTAATGATGCTAATTTAAATTTTATCAGTTGATGTGGTTAAGATGTAATAACATATGAATTTATTTATTTTTGGTTTGAGAATAAGATATTGTATTTGGGTTGGATAAATATATAATAATAATCAACTCTCTGTCTTAGAGCTTGAGAGTTTACAAACAGATTAATTCTCATCTCAATTGAGATGCTATAGCTAGATACCTACATTATTTTTTTTAATGAAAATGCCATTATATTAATCAAATAATATCTA
This sequence comes from Wollemia nobilis, assembly GCA_028583015.1. Classification (NCBI taxonomy): domain Eukaryota; kingdom Viridiplantae; phylum Streptophyta; class Pinopsida; order Araucariales; family Araucariaceae; genus Wollemia; species Wollemia nobilis. The sequence goes on from JAQPPZ010001493.1 coordinate 17,574,255, forward strand.
ATCATACAAAAAAATGTGGGTGGGATTAGCACATCCTGTAAACCAATAAACTAACCATTATGGTTAAGGGTATACAAGAGTGTCAGAAACAGTCCACAAAATGCTAGATAACAACTGCAAAAATAGTATCAAATATGAATTCAGAAAGAAAGAAGTCGAGAAATCACTACCACCTAGAAGGGGAAGGAAGAGGCACATGACTCATAATGCAAGGTGCATTCTCCCAATGATCCATGAGGGTATGTAAGTATTGTAGCTCCACCTATACTTTTTTAACCTATACTTGAATCTGTAACCAGCAATCAAAGAATATATCATATTTATCAGCAATATATAAGACACGACTGACAGCTTTCTAAAAAAAACAACTCTATTGTAGGACTTTCATAGATAAAACAAGGTACGAATTCTAAAAATATTCCAAACAACACCCAAGTTGAAGGAAAAATCAATAAGGTCACCCAAAATAGCATGCACCCAAGTAAAATACTCTTGCATAAAAGGTTTGAAAAATTCAAGAAGCCACTCCTAGGCCGATTGATCCCAATCACAAAACCAAAAAATATGCAGTAAATCTTTTGTCTATCCAAAAACTGGAGAAATGGGATTATGAACACCCAGATGCTTGAGCCTATTACCAATAGGTAACCCTTGGTGTAAGAGGCTCCAAGCAAAAAAACTCTATTTAGGTTCAATATAAGTAGCCCAAGCAATCCGAAACCTCTTATTCTATTGGGAGGGAAGAGAGACTAAGTCCCACCTCAAAGTGAGCTTATCAACCATTGGAACTTGCGGAGTGAGCCATTTGTAACCAAGATGAGCTTTATATTGCAAAACAGGAAGCTCCCCAGGCTAACACCAATTTGACCACCAAGTTTTTTGAAAATGCTTATGTAGTTTACTCCAAATAGAAAATGGAATACTATCAATAACCACCTCATAAGTGTCTCTATCACCAGGATTTAAATTGTAAATTTGATGAAAAATTTCCTAGGGTATCCAACACCTGGTATGTAGGGAGAAGAAATTGAAAATGGAAGCAATACCATGCTTATAGAACCTCTGCGCTCTGACCCATTGCACTAGAGCTAGGGGAGAACCCTGCCAAGTGATAACAGGAGACCACAAAATATTCATGGAAGGCAAAGAGGCACCTACTTTGTGAAAACTCCCTTTCCAACTAAGCTAGGGTTTGAAGGCCTCCCAGGCTTTCCAAATACTTTGAATGACAAAAGAACCTTTAACTTTAATAGGGACAGGGGCAGTAAGAATGGATTGCCATCCCACCCCTTTCCAAATTTTCTTCCCTTGAGAAAACCAAAATAAATGCAATGTTTGACCAACACTTTCCAAGATTCATCCTCAATTAAAGATCGGGTGATCCATTTAGCACAAAGAGAAAAACCTTGTCGGTGACAATAAAACAAACCCATACCTCCATAGACCTTTAGCAAACAACAAATTTCCCAGGCTACTGTTGTGGTTCATCCACAACACACCCCAAAAGTGGGGACCCACCTTTGTTTTTGCAGGTTTTAGGGAAGATCTCAAAGACCCGGCGCGAAATCGCGACCTGTATCTCCATCGCGACACGTTTTTTGGAAGCGTACGGAAAGTTGAGAATGGTAGCGATTTCGCTACAAGTTGCCGAGAGGAAGCACAAGGTTGAAAGTGGTAATCATTTCACTACTTTTTCATGAAGCGGAGGCTCGAAAGAAAAGTGGTAGCGAATCGCTACCACTTCGTGAAGCGGAGGCTCGAAAGAAAGGTGGTAGCGAATCGCTACCACTTCGTGAAGCGGAGGCTCGAAAGAAAAGTGGTAGCGAAATCGCTACCACTTCATCGAAGGAAGGCTCGAGACCAAAGTGGTAGCGATATCGCTACCACTTCATCGAAGGAAGGCTCGGAACCAAAGTGGTAGCGATATCGCTACCACTTTTTGAAAAGAAGGCAAAGCAAAGTCGGTAGCGATATCGCTACAACGAGCTACTACGGGCGTACGGACCAAGAACATGTCGCGATATCGCGACATGTCACGATTTCGCGACATGTCGCGTTATCGCGGCTAGGAAACGGAAGAGGCCAAATGCAAATTCTGTCGGGATTTCCGTGGGAAAGCGTTACGAAAGGTGCAGGAGACGCAGGACACGTGGCAAAAATGACAGAACCAGAGTAACATTTCATAACAACAGTTACTGGCCACAGAGATCGAGCGTTACGATTGCACGCAAAGGTTAGAATACCAAAAGGCGGGAATTGAAGCGAAGGGTCCCGGGAGTCGAAACGAAGCGTCATGGAACAGTCGAGAACGCACGACAGAAAGGTTAAATAGCAAAAATGTAGATGGATACTGGGCTGGAGACTGTAACAAAAAGCATTATTTATTGAAATAAAGGATTTTTCTTTGGTAACACGACTTTTGTGTGTAAAATCAAAAGGAGATCGAAGCCAAAACTATTGTTTTCTTGTCAATCTTTTCGTTGCATCATTTTGTCTTGTATCTATTTCGTTTACGCCATGGGATGGGTTACGATAGGTGAATGGTAGAATGATGCAGTTATATTCTTTTCCTTAGAGTCTTGCATCTGATCTGATTAGATTGTGTGTTAGTACAGATCTGATCGGTTGGGTTGTTTTGGGGACTTCATCTCTTAACTTGGGATTTTGCAGGGAGGAGATCGTTAACCATTTTAATATCCTTCATTATTTTCCAGTTGACTCAAAAATAACGGTTTTGTTTTATTCCTTGATATGCTTAATTTCATGTCGGAGACTAACATTGAAATAACGAGAACTATTGAATAGAGATAAAACGAACGGGTTAACCTTAGAATAAATTGTGAATATTAGAACATCAAAAGGATTTTTGTTTATTTTTGATTAATCAAACAAGTCAAGATTATAAAGTTCATTGAGAATCAACAAAGGCCCCTTGTTAATGACTATCTCGAGGATTTGAGTTATTCGGGATATATCGGTTGTATGTATTAAATTGAAATTCATTTTTATATACGTAAAAGTTGTTTCACAAAGAAGCTTGGAGAAATAATAAAAGGAAGGAAAATAAAATAAATTATTTCTTTGCAAGAAAGAGTCTTTTGTTCGAGACTCTAAGTTGCGTGTTATTATTTGTAATATGACAAATTAACACTCAACATTTTGGCGCTAGAAGGAGGGCCTTATGTATTGCTTTGCAATTTTGATTTGTTCTAACAATTAACGTGGGTAGTTTTGTTTCCACCTATTGTGCTTGCGGGTGTAACATTTAGACATTTTATACGCAGCAGAGTTGAGAAATCTTTTAGAGTCCTAGAGTTTCCAAGCTGGCCCAACCTGAGTACATTGCTACTAGGTCTAAAACCACAGGGGAAACTATCTTCCAAAGCCTTTCTCCCACTGCTAGGAGGCCGAAAAACAAAACATTAGAAGTTGAAATACCACCCAGTATACTTGAGTTAGGGATTTCTTTGGACTCAAGTACCTCTAGTGGGCCTGAACCCTTAAGTTCAAGTGGGATAGTAACACCAGTTGTATCTGTCTCCACAGTTCCAGGAGTTCCAATTGTTCCCACAGGGTTGACACCTTTGAATAACATGGCCCAACAACAACAACAACAACAGCCACCTGCCCTTTGGTATGGTGCTCAGAGTTCCCCTTTAGATATTCCCGGGGCAGTCCACGACTTGCCTAGAAACATTGAAAGGGGATTACCCAAATTCATTCATGATGGTCCAACAACAGTAGAAGATCATGTCCAAATCTATAAAGATTACATGTTTAGGCAGGGGGTTACTCACGAGGATGTTGCCTGTCGAGTTTTCCCTGCTAGTCTAGACCACATTGCTAACGAATGGTATCGAAATTTGCCGGCAGGGTCCATAACTTCATGGGCCCAGCTAGAAACTGCGTTCATAGGTCAATTCAGACAGTTAGTAGATCCCTCCATGACATACAATTTCTTCGTATCTTGCAAAAGACAAACCAATGAACCCATTCGAACGTTCAATCAGAGATTTCAAAAGCTATATACGAATGTGACTCGTCACTTTGCGGTAGACCACTGCAATTGCCTTGTAGCTATACTTCGGAGCCTTAGATCCTTTAACATCTTTGTTGACTAGAAGGAACCCTCAGGTTACAACCCTTCCTTTGGCTTATGCAGAAACAATGACTCTCGAACAGCAGATGAACCTGCCAGGCGCAGGATTGTCTCAATTGAGCTGGGATGGGACAATATGGCCCATACGACCAATTTGCCATGATGAACCGGGGTAGTAGCACCACGAGGCTCCGATGTTGAACAACTTCCAAACACCCACCCAAGTTACGCCATTGTCAGGTTATCCGAATGCCGTTGTTCAAACACAGAGTTTGATTCAAAATAACTCGATGGGTTTGCATGGGTTCGGTATGGGCAATAATCTGTTGACCATGTCGGGGTTTGCTCCAATTAACATGCCAAGCTCAGCGACTTATCCAACAATCACTCCCATTCAAAGTGTGAATCCAGGATGGAATCCACCTGCCCAAACTCAAGCCATTCAAAATGGGAATCCAGGATGGAATCCACCTGCCCAAACTCAAGCCATTCAAAATGGGAATCCAGGATGGAATCCACCTGCCCAAACCCAAGCCATTGTACCCAGTCCAGAGGTGGCTAATGCAGCCAACACAACTGGACCTGCAATTGCAATGCCTCAACCACAAGGGTCCGAAGCAGCCATAGAAAATATGAAAGAAACGTTGGCCAAGGTGTTGGTAACAGTGGGGAATGTCAATAAAAAAGTTGATCAGGCCATGGGCCATAACCGACCTCACAATCATAGAGGAAAAGGAATGTATAACACGCAGCCTAACAACGGGCGGGTACCCAATCCCGTTGCCAACCAGGTAGACATTTCGGAAGACTGTGGAGATGCAGGATCTTGTGATAATGATTGCCCGCACTGTGGCCACGTGAAACCGGAGTCTATGCTAACGGAGGTCATACATTCCCATGAAAGTGAAGAAGAGGAGGATGTAGAATTTTTTGGAAGCGAAGATGAAGAAGCTTTGGAAGTTCATGCAAACAAACGTTTTGGGAAAGCAAATCACAAATATTACACTAGGAGTTCTAAAGAGCCCAAAACTTCCTCTGCTCCTCCTAATAATCAATTACTCCCTCCTGACCCTAAAGGAGATGTCAATCCCCCTCCTCCATCGAAGGTCGAAAAGTCTAAGATGATGCAAAACTTGCCAAATCCAGAAAAGCTCACTTACGATTTGGTGGAAGATATGAAGAAGAATAGGGCCAATGTATCGATGTATGACATGGCCCGATTATTAGGCCAAGAAGTGAGTTCACCAAAAGGATTAAATCCATCTGCACAAGTTCATGAAGCTAAAAGTCCTTGAGTCCCAAGTGGTTGTACAAAAAGAAAAATGAGATATACCTCCCTTTTTGGTAACCATTAGAATTGCGAGTAAAAACTTGCACAATTGTTTAATAGACTCGGGGGCCTCGGCTACTATCATGCCCTTAGAAATCTGTAAAATATTGGGACTTACACCAAAGCCTTCTAGGAGCGGGGTGGTGCGGTTAGGACGGGGTCAACCATGGAGGCGGTAGGAGAGTTGGGTGATGTGCATATTCAAGTCAATTCGGAACCCGGAGTTCAACGAGCGCATAGACATATTGGTGCTCGATATTCCTATCAAATATGGCATGGTATTGGGAAGAGATTGGAGTAAGAACCTAAACGGTTACATTGTGACAGACTCTTCACACATGTGGCTGCCTTGGAGGGGAGTGGCCAATCAAATTCGAATTGACAGTGAACCCCGACTCAAAGAGATGATCACAGATTACAACAAGCCGAACGAGATCCAGTACATTGAAGCTGAGTTGGGAGCATATTTGTTTGGACATAGAAGCACTCAAAAATACCCATGATGAAAGGATTGGGTGCAACTTTCTTGAAGGACATCAAGACATTTGGACCTTAATATTTGATGGATCCAGGTCCGGACAAGGAGCAGGAGCCGGTGTTGAATTGTCATGTTCGGACCGAGGAGCCTATATTCGCTGCATACGGACTACGGTTCCTCGCCACCAACAATATGGCAGAATATGAGGCTTTGATTCTTGGACTACGAGTGGCCATTCGAAAGAAAATTAAATATATCAAAGTCCTTGGTGATTCGGAGCTGGTGGTGAAACAAGTGAGGGGACAATACATATGCAAGGACGAGCGGCTCGAGGCTTTACCGAACTAGGGTCGGAGATTTAATAGATGAGTTTGACGCCTTTAACATTTCTCCGATCTCGAGAAAGGGCAATCGTACGGCGAGACTCCCTAGCTGTAGCGACGAGTATGTTGAAGCCGAGTGGACCATAAGAAATGCAAGAAGTTCTCTATAGAGTTGGTCCCTTGTCCCTCGATACCGAGATAATGTTACGAACTTCCAAGTATTTGATAGTGACAGGCACATATTTCATTTTGTCACTAATTATGGTATATTTGAAAAGCAGTACATAGATGAAGAAGAAAGGGACGTAGAGGAGGTAGTTTCGAAAGATAAAAATCCTGTAAAAAACAACGGGATGCTTGATGAGATAGCTTCATTAGAAAAAATCTTTGATATCGGATGCAAACCAAGAAAAGGTAAAAGGGTTCCATCTCCTGGAGAGGCCTGTGATTTGGTTAACATTGGAAGTGCAAGAAAATCCCGGGAGGTATTCATAGCAAAAGCATGTACCAAGCGGGGAGAAGGATTCCATAGCAAATGCATTAAAAGAATACATAGATTGCATTGCTTGGAGTTATAAGGAGTTGAAAACCTATGATCGGAATGTCATAATGCACACGATTCCACTGAAGCCGGAGTCCAAGCCCTTCAGGCAAAGACAAAGGCGAGTTAATCCATTATTAGAACCCTTGATAGAGAAAGAGGTGAAGCGACTGTTAGAAGCTAAGATCATCTTTCCCGTTAGGCATTCCACGTGGGTTGCTAACCTAGTCCCTGTGAGGAAAAAGAGTGGAGAAATAAGGTTGTGCATTGATTTCAGAAATCTCAATAAGGCATCCCAAAAGGACAACTACCCGTTACCCACCATCGATGAAATACTCCAAAAGGTAAACGGGTCGGAGATGATGTCATTCCTGGATGGTTATTCGGGATATAATCAGGTCCTTATCCATCCTAGTGATAGGATGAAGACTGCTTTATGACAAAATGGGGCACCTTTGCATACAGGAGAATGCCCTTCGGACTATTGAACGCAGGTGCCACTTTCCAGTGAGCTATGGATTTTGCTTTTAAAGGGCTTATTGGTAAGTGCATCATTGTTTACGTCGATGACATTCCTGTATTTTCTAAGAACAGGGAAAACCATGTCAGGGATCTTAAGAAAGTCTTTCAAAGATGCAGGGAACATGGTATATCTCTCAACCCAAAGAAGTGCATCTTCGGGGTAACAGAAGGAAAACTGTTGGGGCATATAATATCTAAGGATGGAATTTCCATTGACCATGAGAGAATAGAAGCCATACAGAAAATTCCTCATCCCAATAGCAAGAAGGGGTTGAGATCATTTTTTGGAAAGATCAATTTTGTCGAAAAAATTTATCGCAGATTTTGCGAGAGATAGCGGGACCTTTGAACGACATGCTAAAGAAAGAGGTCCAGATCATTTGGACGGATGAAAGGATAGAGGCTTTTGATAATATCAAGGATGCGATTTCTAAAGCCCCGATTTTGGTGAGTCCCGATTATACAAAGCCTTTCTATATCTACACATTTGCTTCAGATCACTCCTTTGCGAGTGTTTTAACTCGAGAAGAGTGAAGGCAGCATTGAAAATCCCATTGCTTTCCTGAGTAGTCCTCTCAAAGATGCGAAGCTGAGATATTCTACCCTAGACAAGCAAATGTATGCGTTGGTTAAGACTGTAAAAAAATTCAGGCACTACATAGTCCACAGTAGGGTCTTTGCTATCGTCCCAGATCCTGCTGTCAAAGCCATGTTCGTTCAGAATGAATTAGGTGAGAAGCATGGTAAGTGGGTTTCAACTTTGCAGGAATTTGATCTGGAGATTCAATCGATGAAGATAGTGCGGGGGCAAGGGTTAGCTAAGGCAATCGCAGAGCAGGATCTCGCAATTCCTTGTCAACATTATGAAGTCGTTGATGTAACCAAGGAGGAGTGGTATGCAGATGTGGTGTACTATCTACTAAATGGTAGGTGTCCATCATTTTTGAATGCTACTCAGTGCAGAGCCTTGCGTTTGAAGTCTGCTAATTTTCTAGTTAGATCTGGCACATTATACAGAAAGAACCATGAAGGTATTTACCTTCGTTGCGTTGATCAAGAGGAGGCAGTGCGAATACTCGAAGAGTTTCATGGTAAACATGGGACAGGGCATGGGTATGCTAATGCCACAGCCCATCAAATCCTCAGAGCCGGTTATTATTGGCCTCAACTATTCAAGGATGCCCATTCTCATGTGAGGTCATGTCACATATGTCAAACTACAGCCAATAGAGACAGAAACACTTCCATGCATTTACGATCCGTAATCGAGTCCAGGACCTTTCGCGCAATGGGGCCTGGATTTTATTGGGATTATCAGCCCCAATTCATCCGATGCTCACAAATATATTATGACGGCTACGGATTATTGCACGAGATGGACCGAAGCTATCCCCACAAAGAATGCTACTGCAGAGGTGGTCATTAAATTTTTAGAAGATAACATTGTCACTAGATTCGGGATGCCTAACTCCATCGTAAGTGATAATGGTTCGGCCTTTTCCTCTCTAGAGTTTGCTAATTGGGCATTTGATAACAGCGTGAGTTTAAAGTTCTCCTCCAATTATTACCCTCAAGGTAACGGATTGGCCGAGTCATCCAATAAGAATCTGTTGACTGTCATAAAAAAATTGTTGGAAAGGAATCCGCGGGATTGGCACAATAAGCTTAAGTTGGCCCTTTGGGCTGACGAGAATCGAGTCAAAGAAGCAATAGGGACATCTCCTTACCATCTGGTTTATGGACAAGATCCCATTTTTCCTGCAAATCTCAGATTACAAACGCTGCACTTCATGAAAGATTATTTTGGAACTAATGATAAACTTGAGTCTAGACTAACGCAATTAATGCGCTTGGATGAAAAAAGGGATGAAGCTATGCTTCATTTTAGTAAACACCAAGACATTGTAAAAATATGGTTTGACAAAAGGTCTAAGGCCAAGGCGTTTAAAATTTCAGATTTAGTCGTTGTTATGGGACAAAAGACATGAGAAGAAGGGGGAACATGATAAATTTGATTACCTTTGGTTAGGTCCCTAAAAACCTTGGATGGAAAGGATTTGGCACTACCTATCAATGGGTTGCACTTGAAGCATTACTTTCAAGCATGAGGTGGTTGGGCTTTGTATTATATGTAATAACGCTGTAATTTCTTGCTTTCATTTTTCATGTTTAGGTGTGTATTATTTTTTTTATTTCAGGTTTTTCTTGTATTAATGTTGGGTTTTTGCGTTTGTGTGCAGGTTGGACATTTAGGCGGTGGTGTTCCTTTGATTTCCTTTTCATTGCCTTAAAAAAAAAAAAAAAAAAAGGGAATAAAAGCTTGATGTTGAACGCATGCCTAAGATTGGGAGAATATGAAACATTGGAATCATGTTGTAAAAGCTCCACATGTAATACAAACAGTTAATTTAGATCATTTGAAGCTTGTGATGCATGAAAAAGTCGGTTTTGCATGACAAATCATCTCATTTGCAATTCAAGAAATAATGCATTCATGTTCCATCTCACTTTTCATACATTTCACCGTAGTGGCATATGCATCTTAGGTGCAATTCATTTGAGTATGTTGAATCCTCTTAGGGTTATGTTATAACATAAATCTAAGTAAATCCTAAGGTTGGAAGCTGAGTCTTGAAGTATCTAGGACCAAGCACGTTTCATACATTAAAAGGGATCTTGAGCAAAATGATCAAAACCTAACTTGGAGGAAAAGGTTGGGCGAAAATGGTTTTCATGTCTATCCTATTATGCAACATGATCCTAAAAATAGTGGTTTTGACCACTTCCATAGAGCTTAAAGCCTAAAATGGAGTAGTAAGGATAGGGCATAAATTCTCATCTCGGTTGGTTGAGAATATAATTCCCCAAAGCTTTGATTGGACCCACATGGAGTAGTAAGGATAGGGCATAAATTCTCATCTCGGTTGGTTGAGAATCGATTCCCCAAAGCTCTTATGTTTCATTTCGTATTAAGTCTTAGATTGTAAGGATCGTACTATTTGTCCTCTGCAAAGGATGGGTAGTCATCCCCAAGGTCTAAGTAACAAGATTAATATTTTCCATTTACATTTAAAATCTTGGGTTGTAAGGATCGTACTATTTGTCCCTAACCAGGATGGGTAGTCATCCCCAAGGTCCAAGAAGTAAAATAAATAAATTTTTCCCATCTCATCCTTATATTGGATTGTAAGGATCGTACTACTTGTCCTCTGCAAGGGATGGGTAGTCATCCCCAAGGTCCAAAGAAATGAAGATAAGTTTTGGATTATGGGGTTAGATAGGCCCATGCATGGCATCATGTCTTGCCTAAAAAATAAGACCACTGATTGTCTAGAGGGTTAGACTAGCATGACCATTTCTTCCATAATTGGTTTAGTTATTTTGCTCAAAGTGAGGTAAAGAATTCTAAATCAGAATAGTAAGGATAGGGTTAAACTCTCATCTCGGTTGGTTGGGAGTCTGATTCCCCAAAGTTCTGATTTCACATCCACTTGCACATGGGTTCAAGATAGTAGGGACTCATAACCAACTTTGGGATATAATGAACCGTTCACTAGTGGATCCTAAGAGGGTTTGGCAGTCTTGAATGTTTGCACATAATACTACAAGAGTGACTATGCATTTTCTCATGGCATATTCGGTAGGATACACAAATCATTCACAATTTCGCATATGCATTCATGCAAAACCGATGATGGAATGTGGATCAAATTCAAATGATAAGGAAAGGAATTCATTGCACACACCGAGCTAGTACTTGATGATTCGATAATTCATGTACTTCTGATTTTGGGCATTAGTTATATTGATTATGGGCTAACCCATGTTTTCAAATTTGTGATTTGTGTTAGGTTGGGTTCTTACTAAAATGCTCAAGAGCATTTGACAGATGAGTCGCCATTTGTTGTGGTTCATCCACAACACACCCCAAAAGTGGGGACCCACCTTTGTTTTTGCAGGTTTTAGGGAAGATCTCAAAGACCCGGATGCTAAAAATGAAGAAAAGAAGAAAAATGCCTAAGTGTTGAAAGGGTCGCGAAATCGCGACATGTCGCGAAATCGCGACTGTCTCTCCATCGCGACGCGTTTTTTGGAAGCGTATGGAAAGTTGAGAATGGTAGCGATTTCGCTACAAGTTGCGGAGAGGAAGCACAAGGTTGAAAGTGGTAATCATTTCACTACTTTTTCGTGAAGCGGAGGCTCGAAAGAAAAGTGGTAGCGAATCGCTACCACTTCGTCGAAGCGGAGGCTCGAAAGAAAGGTGGTAGCGAATCGCTACCACTTCGTGAAGCGGAGGCTCGAAAGAAAAGTGGTAGCGATATCGCTACCACTTCGTGAAGCAAAGGCTCGAGACCAAAGTGGTAGCGATATCGCTACCACTTCATCGAAGGAAGGCTCGGAACCAAAGTGGTAGCGATATCGCTACCACTTTTTGAAAAGAAGGCAAAGCAAAGTCGGTAGCGATATCGCTACAACGAGCTACTGCGGGCGTACGGACCAAGAACATGTCGCGATATCGCGACATGTCGTGATTTCGCGACATGTCGCGTTATCGCGGCTAGGAAACGGAAGAGGCCAAATGCAAATTCTGTCGAGGATTTCCATGGGAAAGCGTTACGAAAGGTGCAGGGAGACGCGGGACACGTGGCGGAAATGACAGAACCGGAGTAACGTTTCATAACAACGATTCTTGGCGCGAGAGATCGAGCGTTACGATTGCACGCAAAGGTTAGAATACCAAAAGGCGGGAATTGAAGCGAAGGGTCCCGGAGTCGAAACGAAGCGTCATGGAACAACCGAGAACGCACTGACAGAAAGGTTAAATAGCAGAAATGTAGATGGATACTGAAGTTGGAGACTGTAACAAAAAGCATTATTTATTGAAATAAAGGATTTTTCTTTGGTAACACGACTTTTGTGTGTAAAATCAAAAGGAGATCGAAGCCAAAACTATTGTTTTACTTTCAATCTTTCCGTTGCATCATTTTGTCTTGTATCTATTTCGTTTACGCCATGGGATGGGTTACGATAGGTGAATGGTAGAATGATGCGGTTATATTCTTTTCCTTAGAGTCTTGCATCCGATCTGATTAGATTGTGTGTTAGTACGGATCTGATCGGTTGGGTTGTTTTGGGGACTTCATCTCTTAACTTGGGATTTTGCGGGGAGGAGATCGTTAACCATTTTAATATCCTTCATTATTTTCCAGTTGACTCAAAAATAACAGTTTCTGTTTTATTCCTTGATATGCTTAATTTCATGTCAGAGACTAACATTGAAATAACAGAACTATTGAATAGAGATAAAACGAACAGGTTAACCTTAGAATAAATTGTGAATATTAGAACATCAAAAGGATTTTTGTTTATTTTTGATTAATCAAACAAGTCAAGATTATAAAGTTCATTGAGAATCAACAAAGGCCCCTTGTTAACGGCTATCTCGTAGGATTTGAGTTATTACGGGATATATCGGTTGTATGTATTAAATTGAAATTCATTTTTATATACGTAAAAGTTGTTTCACAAAGAAGCTTGGAGAAATAATAAAAGGAAGGAAAATAAAATAAATTATTTCTTTGCAAGAAAGAGTCTTTTGTTCGAGACTCTAAGTTGCGTGTTATTATTTGTAATATGACAAATTAACACTCAATACTACCCAATGAAAACTTTGTTTAAAATATTTAATTTTAAACAATTGAATACATACTAAATGATTTATTTTTATTTATTATCAATAATATTATAAATCTATGTCTAAAGAGTGGTGGGACATAAGATAATAACGTTTATCCATTTCACAAGATTAAGATTTGATGTAATTTCCATTATGGTTCTTTAAATAGATGTAATAAAGTGGTTTATTACAATATTTAATTTTAAACAATTGAATACATACTAAATGATTTATTTTTATTTATTATCAATAATATTATAAATCTATGTCTAAAGAGTGGTGGGACATAAGATAATAACGTTTATACGTTTCACAAGATTAAGATTTGATGTAATTGCCATTATGGTTCTTTAAATAGATTTAATAAAGTGGTTTCATGTATCTGTATATGGCCCATTGAAAGAGATGCAAAATGAATTTGTTGTTTGATAAGTGCATTTTAAAATTTAATGGTATTTAAAATTTTATTGTAATTTGTATGATATTAAATGTTTTTTAATTTTAAAAAATATTTTTTAAGAGTTTAAGAAGTTGGATGAGTGTCAATTTCAATTTTTTTGGAATTGATACTTATCATGATAAAAATTTTGACAAAAATATTTCTCATAAGTAGAAATGAGGATGAATTAGCTTGGGGCTATGGAAACCTTAGAGTCTACACAATGAAGTATGTATATGATAAGATTTTTCCAGAACCTCCTCCTCATGTCTATCAGGTTGAGGGTTGAAGAAATATTTTGCAGTCCTCCAAGGGTTGGCCGAAAGTAAACTTCTTTTCTTGGCAGTTCATGCACAATGAGATTTTTACGTTTGATAATCTGAGACATAGGGGAATGGTTGGTCCATATCAATGTTTTTTATGCTATAAGAGTGAGGAAACATCTGATCATTTTATTTTTGAGTTCCTATTTACGCGTGAAATGTGGGAGCGTGATGGTTTTTATTTTATAAATTTTGAGCCTATGATGATTTGAATCGAATTAATATTTGAAAAATATGAAAGAGGGATAGATTTAAATATAAATATCTTTGTATTAGTTGGAATTTTAGATTAAACTTCATTTGGTGGTAAGGGTGGTTGGAGAGAAATAACAAAATTTTTAGAGAAACATTTCATTCTTAGATGGCATTTGGCAGGTCATTTGGAGCAAAATCACAGAAACTATGGTAGTGTATGCTAAAGAGGAAACTTAGGTTATTATAGGTACGATGGAGAAGGAAGCTGAAGTGCAATAGGGGTAAGATAGAGCTAGTTGGAAATCACCCCGAGAAGGTTGGATTAAAATTAATACTGATGAAGTTACAAAAGGTAATTCGGGTAGAGCTGAAATTGGAGTGGTCTGCAGGAATCATGTTGGGGCAGTGCTCTATTGGTAACTGTAAGGCTTGGGAACGACCACAAACAATGAAGCAGAAGCCTTAGCTATTAAAATTGCTTCTATCTGAGCAATAAGACAAGGTTACAGGAGGATAATCTTAGAATAATATTCTCAAATATTGGTAGGAGCTCTGGATTGCATGAGAAACTTTGATTTGAAGACATGGAGGTTGAGGATTCTTGTCACCCAAATTAAGTAATTTTGGAGTGAATTAGATGATGTGATTTCATTTTATGTGAGTAAATATCAAATTAAGTGGTAGACTTCTTCTCTAATATGGGTACTAAGAAGGATTTATGTGTTCAATGACATAGTGACATGATTATTGAGGGTGAGAGGATTAGGCAGGTTGATAAGCAAATCCAATGTTTAGCTAATTTGGACAACCATTTTAGAATTATGGTTTAGGATATTTGGCTTCAATGCAGATCTTTTTTTGTTGATGTAAATAGATGGACAACCCTTGTAGAATTATAGTTTAGGAGATTTGGCTCCAATGCAAATCTTATTTTACTGTTATAAATAAGTGTTCTTGTCAGCTAAGGCTAGGAGAGTATCCCAACTTGTAAATGATCTTGTTTTAGTATAAATTTTCCAAATTCTTTTTCTATTTTTTTTTTTAAATAAAGTAGTTTATAATTAAATGATGCTAATTTAAATTTTATCAGTTGATGTGGTTAAGATGTAATAACATATGAATTTATTTATTTTTGGTTTGAGAACAAGAGATTGTATTTGGGTTGGATAAATGTATACATAATAATCAACTCTCTATCTTAGAGCTTGAGATTTTACAAACAGATTTAATTCTCATCTCAATTGAGATGCTATAGCTAGATACCTACATTATTTTTTTAATGAAAATGCCATTATATTAATAAAATAATATCTAATCATAAAAAAATGGTGGGTGGGATTAGCATAACCCGTAAACCAATACACTAACCACTGTGTCTAGGAGTATACAACAGTGTCAGAAATAGTCCACAAACTTCTAGATAACAACTACCAAAATAGTGTCAAATATGCATTTAGAAAGAAAGAAGCCGAGAAATCACTACCACCTAGAAGGGGAAGGAAGAGGTACATGACTCATAACGCAAGGTGCATTCTCCCAATGATCCATGAGGGTATGTAAGTACTGCAGCTCCACCTGTACTTGAATTTGTAACCAACAATCAAAGAATATATCATATTTATCAACAACAGAGAAGACACACCCTACATCTTTCTAAGAAAAAATAGCTCTATTTTGGGACTTCCATAGATAAAACAGGGTACCAATTCTAAAAATATTCCAAACAACACCCAAGTTGAAAGAAAAAGCAATAAAGTCACCCAAAATAGCATGCACCCAAGTAAAATCCTCCTGCATAAAAGGCCTAAAAAATTCAAGAAGCCACTCCGAGGTCGATTGAGCCCGATCACAAAACCAAAAAACATGCAGTAAATATTTCATCTCTCCAAAAACTAGGAAAATGGTATTATGAACACCCAGATGCTTGAGCCTATTACCAATAGGTAACCCTTGGTGTAAGAGGCTCCAAGCAAAAAAACTTTATTTAGGTTCAATATAAGTAGCCCAAGCAATCTGAAACCTCTTATTCCATCGGGAGGGAAGAGAGACTAAGTCCCATATTAGAGTGAGCTTATCAACCATTGGAACTTGCGGTATGAGCGATTTGTAACCAATATGAGCTTTATATTGCAAAACAAGAAGCTCCTCAGACCAACACCAATCTAACCACCAGGGTTTTTGAAAATGCTTATGTAGTTTACTCCAAATAGAAAATGAAATACTATCAATAACTACATCATAAGTGTCTCTATCACCAGGATTTAAATTGTGAACTTGATGAAAACTTTCCCAGGGTATCCAACACCTGGTATTTTGGGAGAAGAAATTGAAAATGGAAGCAATACCACACTTATAGAACCTCTGCACTTTGACCCACTGCACCAGAGCTAGGGGAGAACCCTACCAAGTGATAACAGGAGACCACCAAATATTCATGGAATTCAAAGAGGCACCTACTTTGTGAAAACTCCATTTCCAACTAAGCCAAGGTTTGAAGGCCTCCCAGACTTTCCAAATACTTTGAATGACAAAAGAACCTTTAACTTTATAGGGACAGGGGTAGTAAGAATGGATTGTAATCCCACCCCTTTCCAAATTTTCTTCCCTGAGAAAACCAGAATAAATGCAATGCCTAACCAACACTTTCCAAGATTCATCCCCAATTAAATATCGGATGATCCATTTAGCACAAAGGGAAAAACATTGTCGGTGATAATCAAACAAACCCATGCCTCCATAGTCCTTGGGCAAACAAAAAATTTTCTAGGCTACTCGATGAAAACCTTGCTTAACAAAGTCTTTGGCCCACAAGAAGTCTCTTAGAAGCTTATCCAACTTTTTATAACAAGATTTGGATGGAACCCAACAAGAAAAATAATAGACATGGGTAGTGGCTAAAACCTTAGAACAAATATGAAATTTTCCTTCCAAAGAAAGTTTTTTACTAGTCTAGTAAGAAATATTATTTTCCACTTTATCAATAATATAATACCACAATTGAGCATAGGAACCATGAAACACAAAAGGAATTCCAAGAAATTTAAACACCTCACCTAGCTAAATCCAAGTCCATTGGAAATGATGCAACCAACATGGCAGCTGAGATTGAGATTACCGAAAATAGGAGGTTTTTTTCCATTGTATAGAAGAACCAAAGGCTAAACAAAACACCTCTAAGAAACTAATAGTCAAGGAAAGGTATTTCTCATCTTCTCAAAGCATTAAGAAAGAATCATCTACAAAATTACCATTGACCAACTGACGGTTAGAATTGGGAAGAGTAATACCCCTGATTAATCCTTGATCCATAATATGGGCCAACAAATAGCCAAAAGCCTCTGCAACAAGAATGAAAAGAGATGGAGGAATATGGCACCCCTATCTTACAGAGTGACCAAGAGAAATTGAATGATATTGACTATTATTTAAGGTAAGAACAACTGAAGAATATTGAAATAACATAATAATGGTGCTCACAAACACTGGTCCAAAACCCAAAGCCAGAAGCATGGAAGTTATGAAGTACCACTCCATATTATCATAGGATTTATCAAAGTCAATATTAATGAATAAAGCATCTTGTTTAGAATTTCTTGCCCACTCCATACCTTCCCAAATAGCAAGAACATTATCAATAATGTATCTTCCCTTAACAAAGCCAGTTTGTTTAGGTCTAACAATCAAAGGCAAGAGATATTTAAGCTTAAGCGCAAGGGCTTTAGCAATAATCTTGTAGCTCACATTAAGTAGGGTGATCAGCCTCTAATTAGTGATGAGCCTAGGATCTCCAGACTTAGGAATAAATTTAACATTGCCTTTGTTAATAATAGAACCCAGTGAACCACATTGCAGGGCTTCAAGATAAACTTTGTGGAGATCAAAACCAAGCATATCCCAGAATTCTTTATAGAATTCACATGGGAAGCCATCAAGCCCACGTGCCTTATCATTGGCCATGAGTGACAAGGTATTTTTCAGATCTTCTAGATAAAGAGTGTCACAGAATAGCATTTGCTCAGGAGAGATTTTTGGGGATAATAGTGGTACAATCAGCAAGAGCTTACCTTCTAGCATCATCAAGGGGTTGAGAAGCAAAAACACCTTGATAATGTGAAACAAAGGCTTTGAAAATATCCGAAAGATCTATAAATCTCTGCCCATCAACTTGAATGGCTTGAAACTGAGAATATTGAGTAGGAGGTCTGAGGCGTTGAAAAAATATTTGGTCACTTTGTCCCCCACTTTGAGCCAATGCATTCGAGCACGTAATTGAGCCCCCTTGGCTTCATACAAATCAACTTTTTTAGCTTATATTGAATGGAAGAAACTTGGGATTGAGCAACAAATCTGAAATGAGAGGCTTCAAGCCTGAGACAGGCTTTGGATAACTCACTTTGCAAGGCAAACTTAGCTTGTTTTCACCATTTTGCAACTTCAACACCCAGATTCTGTAACACCTTAGTGGTTAGTTGAATGACATTATTCCACAATTCAATCCTTCCAAAAATACCATCAGATATAGGAATCAAATTCTAAATACGACATATATGAGCTTTCATGCTAAAGCTATGCAAAAAAGAAACATTCAGGTAAAACTATGAAGAATACACTCTAGGTTGAAAGTTTAACATTGCCACCAAGAATAAAATAGTTGAATGATCAGACAGTGTAGTACCAGGAAAATTCAACACATACGACGAAGAAGGTAAAAGACGAGAGAATTGAAATTTTCTACATAACAAACCTAGCCATGTCGGCTAGGTTTTTCAAGTGCAGTTAACTCATATATATTAGGTTATCTTTTTATTATTGTAATCATCTATCATATCTTTTTATCTTCCTTCATTTGTGTATTCGCATACTAGCCTAAATGGCAGGGGTGTGCCCACCTAAAGTGGCGTTCAATTGTTAGTGTTCATCATTACTTATTGATTTCCTTCGATTATACTCATATTGAATTCTCTGGCTTGTTGTGGCTATGTTTTATATGGATGGTTAATATACTGCATTAAGTGAGTAAAGTTGAGGGAGCTGGGAAGTTATACCACTCCATGTGGTATTAGATAGTCACATTCCTAGAGCAGCGGTGTCTTAGATTACCTCACACGGACCAGTAATAATTTATTTGCAAGTAATACCGGTTCTTATAGCAACAACAAGACGCGAAAGATAACATCGCAAGGCTATCTTACTCAACACTGGATGAGTGCCATTAATTCAGGCGGTCTGAATCACTCATAGCGTTGTGTAAACAATAAGTCATGTAGGAGTAAACATCAGGTTATATCCAGCAGTTAACGACTACCAATATCCTTATACATCCATAGTCCTTGGCCGCTCGTTGGTTCACATTTTTTGTAGAATAAATTTCTCTCAAACATAATCAATTGACACATGTTTCCCATTTGAAACATTACATCTCGGTTAAATTCAGCTCATGGTGGCATCCATGCACCAACAACAAGCTTCTGTACCACACTTAACTCGAAATCATCATCTCTCTCACGCGTAGTAAGCAACAATGCTCAACCAACTTTGTCAACCAATCAAAAAATTAAAGTCTAAACCTAAGGAATTTGAAGCTTAAAGGCTCATAAACAAGATATTTTAGAAGGTGCATGAGCAAAATTTGGACCAAAGGATCTGATGGATGATTATCAAGCTTCGAAACTCCCAACAACAATGCAAGAAGAGCTCATCGAATCCAAGGTATAAAAAATTCTCCTCCTTTCGAAATTGGTAGTTTTAATCCGATTCATCCAATGGTCATCCCAATGGCATCCAATACCTCTCCAAATTCCGCACATGAAAACGTCACCCAAGTAGAAAGTAATAATCTAGTGATCATTGATGAGGTGTTAAAAGATTTAATATTAAATCTTTAGATTATGACTGCAAGCTTCAACGCATCTAGGAAACCACCTCAATCAAATCCTTCTAGTTCCAATCATTGGAGTACGGACATCTACTATGACGACTATACACACCATAGAGGTCAAAATAGTCAATCCCTAAATCACAATGGTCACCAAAATATTGAGGATGGGGGTAATGAATAAAATAGGGAGCAACAAAGAGGTTTTAATAGACCTTATCACAATAACAACCAGAGACAGAGAAGTAACGAGGAATAAGATAGAAACAATGTTCATGCCCAACCAAGAGGTCCAACTGGAGTCAATCATCCATGCATTGACATGCCTACCTTTGAAGGCCAGGATCCACGCAGGTGGATTGCAAAAATGGAAGGCATCTTAGAATTTTATAAATTTATTGAAGGAGACAAAGTCCCTTTTACAGCAACCAAATTCGGAACTGAAGCTTATCAATGGTTTATATGGTATAAACATGAGGAGCCCCAATATGCATTATATTGGAATACTTTCAAAAAAACCTTTCTTCATAGTTTTGACAAAGGTCCTGTTGAGTGGTATTTTCACCCAGTTGTGAAAACACACTCTTCGATAGGATTTGGGTTCTAAATCCTCTGCTTGCAAAGAAATTAAACAAGTAACTTCTCCAATGTTCCTGTTATGTTAGCATTTTACATCTGTGTATTAGTAATCTCAAACAAAGATATTCAATTTAAATGCTTGGAACACCTTAGTGATTGCAAGTAACTGTTAACAAGGGGCACTATGGTTTATTTCACCATGAAACTTTAGTGATTGTTCATTGAACCCGAATAAAGCAAATATGATTTGATCTTTATATGACCATGCTGTAACTTCAAAATGAAATTTGATGAAATGCCATAAATGATGGAATTATTTATGGATTTTGAAGTTTTTTAATTTTTTTATTTTATTTTAATGCCTGAAAAATAAAGTTGGAACTTCTGAAAAATAAAGTGCAGAAAAAAGAAAATAAAATGCAAACGAAAAATGAAGTTAAAATTGCATTCAGTTTGATGCTATCCTGTTTTGGCAAAATCAAAAATGTGAGGTTTCCATGCATGCAACCTAACCTATTGGACCTGCAAACATGCACAATCCTAATAAGCTAAGTGCTGATTCCTAGGGTTTTGAAATAAAATTCAGATTTCGAATATTCGCCTAATGCAACCCACAAAAGTGGCATTTAACATTATCTATAAATCTAAAATCTGAAAAATGAAAGAATAAACATTAAATCTATAGCATGCACAGAAGATCTCCTTCTTTCTTGCCCACAAGATGCAAATTTTTGAACACTTCTGCATTAAAAATATGTCATTTTACTATGGCAGAACTTGCTGGTTTCCCCAAACCCAGTCTATGGAAGGAAAACAGCCTCAAAGCAGGCCCAGAATGACCCTCTGGCCTTTAGCACTACAACTCTGCTTACAACAATTTCCTACCTAGTCCAATGTAAAGGAAAAATCCAGACAAAGTGGTAGAAAAACCCCCCAAAAGTAGGCCCAGAATGGCTTATTGCCTTTGGCTCTGCAACTCTACCCGTAGTGGTTTTTTGACCTTTGTACCAATCTATGCTTCTGCTTTTATACTTTCTGGCAATGCTCTCTGTTTCACCCTGTGATGCTTCACTTCATCTCCCAGATTGCTTCGTTTCACCTTCCCTACCTTTTCGTTGTTTTTGACTTTATGTTCGACATCGAGACGCTTGATCTTCTCTGTGACCTATAACGCTTTTGTAGCCCTTATACCTTTATGCCATGTGTTCCACGCTTTTTTACATGTTCCATAACGGCCCCCTATAAATCGCGACCAAAAATAGCATGTCGCGATGTCGCGACTTTTTTATATATGCAGCTTTGCCCCTCTACCTGTATCGCAAAAACAAGACATGTCGCGATATCGCGACATTTTTCTGTCAGCGGCCTTGTTTGTCATCATACATCGCGAAAATGATACATGTCATGATATCATGACATTTTTCTGCTTCGGACCGCATGGATGCAACTTGTCGTGAAATCACAACGTTTTTCTCCTTCGGTGTGTTTTGTTGCACTCAGCCGCGAAAACACGACATGTCACGAAATTACGACACTTTTTCATTCCGTACCATCTAGCTGCTTTTTGTTGTGAAATCGTGATGCTTTTCTCTTTCGAACTGCTCTCATTGCTTTATGTCACGAAATCACGACACTTTTCTCTTTCGGGCTGTCTCGCTGCTTTTTGTCGTGAAATCGTGACACTTTTCTCTTTTGGGCTGTCTCGCTGCTTTCTGTCATGAAATCGTGACGCTTTTCTCTTTCGGACTGTCTTGCTACTATTTGTCGTGAAATCGCGATGCTTTTCATTCCGTTCACTTTGGCAACTTTTTGTCGTGAAATCGTGACTCCTTTCATCTTCATACCCCTTGGCTGCTTCCTGTCGCGAAATCGCGACATCTTTTCATTTGGCATGTCTTGCTGCTTCACGTTACGAAAATGCGACATGTCGCGATATCGCAACAACTTTAGTGCCTTGCCCTGTTTGACTAGTTTGACCACGATTTTGTGACATGTCACGATTTCTCAACAATTTTACATTCTGTATTTCTCTCTTCTATGACCCACGATTTCACAACACGTTGCGATATCGCGACATTTTCTCTTCATGATGCATTCTGCTGCTCTTAACCGCGAAAACGCGACATGTCACGAAATCGTGACAATTTTCATTTTGCTGCATTTTGTTACTTTTGGCCGCGAAAACGTGACATGTCACGAAATCGCAACACCTTTTCATTTTTTGCCGCGACAGAACAACATGTCACGAAATTGCTGCAACTTTTCATTTCTAGCCGCGACAGAGCAACATGTCACGAAATCATGACAACTGTTCATTTTCGGCCACGACGGAGCAACATGTCGCGAAATCGTGACAAATTTTCATTTCTGGTCGCGACGGAGCAACATGTCGCGATATCGCGACAACTTTTCATTTCAGGTCGCGACGGAGCAACATGTCGCGATATCGCGATACTTTTTCATTTTCTGTCGTGATGGAGCAACATGTCGCAAAATCGTGACAAATTTTCATTTTCGGCCGCGACGGAGCAACATGTCACGATATCGCGACAACTTTTCATTTCTGGTCGTGACGGAGCAACATGTCGCGATATCGCGACACTTTTTTCATTTCTGGCCGCGACGGAGCAACATGTCGCGATATCGCGACAACTTTCTTTTTCTTGCTTTTCTTTGCTCTTTTAACATCTGGGCCACTGCAACCTTTTGGGAAAGCATACAAAAAAGGTGGGTCCCCAATTTTGGGGTGTGTTGTGGATCAACCACAACAAATGGTGACTCTGCTGTCAAATGCTCCTAAGTATTTTGGTGAGAACCCAACCTGAAATATACAAGCTTAGATATAAGCGTCAGCACATAAAGGATAAACTAATATCGATAGATCAGAAATACATGAAACATCAGAATCATTAAGTATCAGCTCGGTGTGTGCAATGTGTTTTCATTCCCTATCGCTTGAATTTGATCAACATTCCATTGTCAATTTCACTTATGATTTGTATGCAAGGCTATGAATGATTTGTGCAGGATTTGATGTATGATGAAGATGTTAGAGATATAACAACCTATTTTGCAAAGGCTCAAACCTTCTAATATCATGAACAAATATATCAAAATTGTCAAACCCTCTTAGGATCAAATATATGTATACTGAATTAATTTATTATATCCCAAAGTTGGTTATGTGTCACTACCATCTTGAACCCATGTGTAGGTGTAAGTTATGAAACCCGAACGCAGTCACATCAACAGAAAATAATGCAAGACAAATAATTAAAAAACCTTTATTAATTTGAAGCATTCAACCTTACAACTTATTCAAATCACATAATATATAGAAAGGGAATAGGAGGAAAGTCGGCAAAGGAGAGATAAGGGGAAATAGGAGATAAGGAGGGAGAAGATAGGGGAAAGAAAGACGCGGAGGGATAAGGAAGTTGGAGGGATAAGGGGAAAGAAGAATTCACGGAGGGATAAGGAGGAGGAAGAATAGGAGATTAGGGGAGACAAAATAGGAGATAGACTGCCGACAATTCGAAAACAAATTCTGCCGACAAATGTAGGGAGATTTCACACTGAAGCTAGGAAAAGAGATTTTTCTAAGCCAGTTTCGAAACAACCCTATTCACACTTGTAACATTCTCCCCCTTAAAGTTGAGAGAACTGACTACACAGTCTCTCAGCTTTACAAATTGAGCTTTTGTCATCGCCTTGGTGAAGATGTCAGCGACGTTCTCCAAAGTGTGACAGTATTGAAGCTCAACAATTTCATGTTCCACCATATCTCTGATGAAGTGATACTTCATATCAAAATGCTTGGTTCTGCTATGGTGGACAGGATTATATGCCAACTGAATGGCACTGATGTTGTCGTAGTAGATTCTGGTTGGACCACTTTGTTGTTCTCCAATCTCTTCTAGTACTTTCCTTAGCCACAAGGCTTGAGTACTAGCATAAGTAACCGCTATATACTCTGCTTCTGTTGAAGATAGCGCTACTACTGTCTGCTTTTTTGAACTCCAAGTTATTAGTCCTGATCCAAGACTAAAACAGTTTCCTGATGTTGACTTCCTGTCATCAATATTGCTACCCCAATCACTATCACTGAAGCCTACAAGCTTGATAGTGTTACATTTATGGTACTGGATTCCAAAATCCAATGTACCCTTCACATATCTCAAAATTCTTTTAGCTGCCTTCAAATGTAACTCTGAGGGGTTAGACATAAATCTAGAAACAAGAGATACAACATACTGAATATCTGGTCTGGTGTTGGCGAGAAACATCAAACTCCCAACCATGCTTCTGAAAGTGGTCACATCAACTTTCTGTGCTCCATCATCTTTGCTTAATTGGATCCCATGTCCAACTGGAGTTGCAACTGGTTTGCAATGCTCCATAGCAAACTTCTTGATCATGTCCTGAGCATACTTATGTTGACAGATGAAGATCCCTGTATCTGATTGATGAACTTCCATTCCAAGATAGTAGTGCATTAGTCCAAGATCCTTCATCTCAAACTGTGTCATCATGGAGTGTTTGAACTCCCTATTCATTTTCTCATTACTACCCATAAAAATAAGATCATCCACATACAAACAAACTATGAGGATGTCTTTACCTTGCTTTAGGTAGTAGAGTGTGGGTTCATTTTTGCTCCTGGTGAACCCATATTCTTTGAAGTACCCATCAATGCGTGAGTACCAAGCTCTTGGTGCCTGTTTGAGGCCATAGAGTGCCTTCTTCAATCTGTAAACAAGGTGTTCCTTACCTTGCACTTCAAATCCCTGTGGCTGCTCAACATACACTTCTTCTGTCAAGTAACCATTGAGAAATGCACTCTTCACATCCATGTGTTGTACTTGCCATCCTTTGTGTGCAGCTAAGGCAAGAACTGTTCTTATTGTCTCCTGTCTGGCTACAGGAGCAAAAGTCTCTTCATAATCTATTCCATACTTCTGAGTAAAACCCTTTGCCACTAATCTTGCCTTATGCTTTTCAATGCTTCCATCAGCATTAAACTTGGTCTTGAAGATCCATTTACAGCCAACACATTTCTTTCCTTTCGGAAGCTTCACGAGCTCCCAAGTGTCGTTGTTTTTTATAGAGGTTATCTCCTCTTCCATGGCATCTTGCCAAATCTTTTGAGTACATGCCTTCTCATAACTAGAAGGTTCAAGTTGTGCACTAGTTAACAAAGCATAGTTAACTTGATCTCCTCTGGGTTCTTGTTGGGATTCATCATCACCATACAAGTGCATACTTTCTAATCTATGTAAACACGATTCCATTTCACTAGCTTGACTCCTAGTATATCTTCTTGAAAAATTCTTATCCAACATCCGAGAGGATGGATGATATTGTAAAGTTCTCTTACCTTTGGATGGAACATCAATATCCATTGGTGAGGAAATAACTAATCGTTGTGGAGAAGGACTTGGAGAAGCGAGTTGAATCGAAGATGGACTTGGTGGATGTGAGGGCGGAGACCGCTTTCCTTTCGTGGTAGTCGTGGTTGCACTCGCTGAGCAACTACATCAATGGCTTCAACATCACTGAATATTTGGGGCTTACCCCACTCTCCCCCTTCATCAAAAATCACATCCCTTGAAACCACTATCTTTCGAGTTGTAGGATTGTAGAGTCTATAACCCTTTGTGTTTTCACAATATCCTACAAAAATGCAAGCTTGACTCTTTGGATCCAACTTCTTTCTCAGCTCATCGGAATGTGAGCATATGCCAATGAACCAAATACTCGGAAATACTTCACATTTGGTTTCTTACCATACCAGGCTTGGTAAGGTGTCTTCCCTTTCAAACTCGAAGTAGGACTTCTGTTCAAGATGTGAACACTAGTCCTTGTTGCATCTCCCCAATATGCATTACTCAAATGCTTTGTCTGAAGCATTGATCTCGCCATCTCCACAATGGTGCGATTATTTCTTTCTGCTACACCATTCTGTTGTGGAGTTTAGGCAGTTGTGAACTACCTCTTGATGCCATGATGTTTACAAAAATTCAAAACTGATTTGAGGAGTATTCTCCTCCTCTATCTGATCTAAGACATTTTATAGAATATCCACTCTCACTTTCAACTTTTGCTTTAAAATCAACAAAGCATGCAAATGCTTCATCCTTATGCTTCAAAAAGTATATCCAACACATTCTTGTGCAATCATCAATGAAAAGTAGGAAGTAAGAGTGATTACCTAGACTCTTGGTCTGCATCGGACCACAGATGTCTGAATGTACCAACTGAAGAGGATAGCTGGCCCTCCATGCTTGTCCACGAGGAAATTTCGACCTGGCATGCTTGCCCAAGGCACACCCTTCACAGACTTCCTTACTATCTTGAACTTTGGGAAGTCCAATCACCATTGCTTGTGAAGTTAGCAATTTCAAACTTGCAGAATTCAAGTGACCATATCTCAAGTGCCATAGGACACTTGGATTGGTAATAGCTACATTTGCTAACTTATTTCCTCCTGGCTGGCCAAACTTCAAAGGAAATAATCTATTTTTCGACATTGGCACTTGTGTAATGATTCTATTACTATTGTTTTTGTCAAAAATGGTGCATTTACCCTCATCAAAAATCAACTTATAATTCTTTTCAAGCATTTGACCAACACTTAACAGATTGTGTTGAAGATGAGGAGTGTAATAGATATCACTTACATGTTTTATGCCTTCTTTTGTTGGAACCGCCATAGCTCCAATGCCTTCAACGGCCAATGACTTGTCATCTCCCAACCGGATGCTGGATTTGTATGAGGAGTCTATCTTAGCAAAGAGTTCTTCTTTGCCACTCATGTGATTTGAACACCCCGTGTCCAAAATCCATGTATCATTCAAATTTTGCTCTGTTTGGCCATAAGAGAGAAAGAGATTTGAGGACTCTTCCTCTTCTCCAAAATTCCCAAACTGACTCTCGCTCTGGTTGCTGTTGCTTCCTTGCGAAGTCTTTGACCAACAATCACGAGCATAATGGCCAGGTTTGCCACAATTGTAGCAAACTTGCTTTGACTTGTCTCCTCCTTTTCCTTTTCCAGATTGTTTCCCTCTGTATTGTTGTTGTCCTCCTCTATTCTGGTTTCCACCTCTGTTGGATGATCCTCCTCTGTTAGGAGTTCCCCCTCTTTGATTATTCCTGCCTCTGCCTCTTTGTTGACCTCTACCTCGGCCTCTACCTCTTCCTTCATGTGTGGCAAAAGCTTTGTCATCTCCTCCATAGCTGGTGGTAGGAGTTTCCTGCAACCTCTCTTCATGTGAGAGAAGTGAACCAGTTAATGCATCAAAAGACAATGTGGATAAGTCTTTTGATTCTTCAATAATTATGGCAACAGAATTCCATTTTGGAAGAAGTGTTCTCAACACTTTCTTCACCATCATCTCTGGCTTGATATCCTCTCCTAGTGTGACCATTTTGTCGACTACTGCTTTCACTCTCACACAGTAATCACCGACTCTTTCATTCTCCCGCATCTTGAGATTCTCAAAATCTCGTTTCAAGGTTTGCAGTTTTACCTGCTTCACTTGGTCACTGCCTCTATAGCTCTCTTTTAAGGCATTCCATGCATCTTGTGCAATTACATATGATGCAACTCTAGGGAAGATAGTTTTGTCTAAAGCAGCATGAATGTGATATAAGGCAAAAGCATTATTCTTTTGTGCTTCTTTTCTTGTCTTTTTATCAACATTAGAAAATGCTGCCCATTCAGCAGCAGTTGGTTCTATATAACCTTCCTCAACTACATCCCAAAGACCTTTTCCTATCAACAAAGTCTTCATTTTTATAGACCAGTATTCATAGTCACTACCATTAAATTCAGGGATTGGTAGACTAGTGTTTGCAGCCATTGCTAAAAATCAAACTTTTATTCAAAGCACACAAGTACTTTTATTGAGGCAAACTGGAAATACAAAGTAGAATGCAGTACAGAATGATTTAATAATTTAAATCAAATCTCGCCTTCTTAGTACATCTATGTTCTGCTTCAGAACTGCTGCTAATGATGATAATCTCAGGTTTCACTTCCACTGGATCTCTGCTGCTGCTTCTGCTTCTTCTTCTTCTTCTTCTTCTTCTTCTTCTTCCTCTTCTTCTTCTTCCTCTTCTTCTGCTTCTGCTGGGTCAGGATCAGGCTCAGGAGAGCGTGGTGTATAGCCCACACTCAATTCATCTGTTGGCACACCTGGTGTATAACTGGCACCAGTTTGTACGTCCGAAACAAATTGCACAGTGTCGGATTCTTCAATTCTCTGTCCGAAGATATTGTCTTCGGAGTCGGCTTCGTATCCTGAGTCTGGCTTTCTTAGGTGAGAAATCACCTGATTCTCCAACTGACTAAACACAGTGTGCAGACTAGTTCGGCGAACCCTTTCATCAAAGGATTCCGGCGATTCTCTCTTCAAAAGAGAGATAAGTGCATGATAACTCCCTTCAGATCGGATCATCTAACATTGCACATCAGTTTGAGGAAAATAATTTACCATGAAAAACTGTTTTCCAATTTTCTTTTCCAGCAATATCAAAGTTTTTTAAAAAAAAACTTTATAAAGTTTTATAAATAATGTTTTTTTTAATTTTTAATTATAGTTAAAAACAAATTTTAAAAACTATAATTTAAAAAATTAAATAAAACATTATTAAAATAATAAAAAACTTTATAAAATAAAAAAAAAAAACCTTTTTTTTTTTGTTGGGTCCGCGATTTGAACACGCGACCTACTGTTGGCGACGCGGACGACTTAGCCGTTCGACCTTACGGCTTCACTGCTAATCAAAGCGCAGCTTCTTTTATTTAAATCCTTGGGCGGCGCGCGTTTTTAAAAAAAAAATTGATTATCGTCGGTGAAACTCGAACCCCGGACCTCTTCCACGCAAACCATCCAACAAACCAACCCGCCAAGCATGCGGATGGGAAATGCAACGGAGGGCGACGGTTTTAAAGAGATGGCGGGCACGTTTTTTTTTTTTTTAAATAGTGTGGGATAGTCCCACATACGCGACGCGATCGCGCAGTGAGGGTTTTTAACCCTCGCGTCACGTATGGTATTTCGACTGCCTTCGGGCAGTCGGATCAGGCAAAATTTTACCCGCTCAATCACCGTCCGCCAATCACCGTTCGCCCAATGCGTGCCGTCGTCTGCCACGTGGCAGAATTTTGCCAAATCACAACGCCGCCGCCTGCTGCCAACAACGCCACCTGCTGCCAATCGTCGCTCGCCACGTGTCGAGCTCTACGACTGCCACGTATCCAGTCACCTCGGGATTCGAGCCACTGCCACTGTGTCGCTACGACTGTTGCGCCGCTGCCACCTCTGCCTCAGGATCCGTGCCCGAACTGCCTCGGGATGCGTGCCCGAGCCTGCTCGCGATCCGCCTCGGGATCCGAGCCCTGCTGCGAACTGCTTCGGGATGCGCGCCTGGTCGCGCCTCGAGAACCGTGCCCGCGCTGACCTCACTTCGCCTCGAGAACCGTGCCCGACAGACGACGAAGTCTGGCTCTGATACCAGATATGAAACCCGAACGCAGTCACATCAACAAAAAATAATGCAGGACAAATAATTAAAAAACCTTTATTAATTTGAAGCATTCAACCTTACAACTTATTCAAATCACATAATATATAGAAAGGGAATAGGAGGAAAGTCGGCAAAGGAGAGATAAGGGGAAATAGGAGATAAGGAGGGAGAAGATAGGGGAAAGAAAGACGCGGAGGGATAAGGAAGTTGGAGGGATAAGGGGAAAGAAGAATTCACGGAGGGATAAGGAGGAGGAAGAATAGGAGATTAGGGGAGACAAAATAGGAGATAGACTGCCGACAATTCGAAAACAAATTCTGTCGACAAATGTAGGGAGATTTCACACTGAAGCTAGGAAAAGAGATTTTTCTAAGCCAGTTTCGAAACAACCCTATTCACACTTGTAACATAAGTGAGATCAGAGCTTTGGGGAATTGGATTCCCAACCTAAGCGAGATGGGAATTTAATCCTATCCTTACTACTCTGATCTGGAGTTCATTACCTCATCTTGAACAAAATAATTTAACCTATTATGGATGAAATGGTCAGGCTAGTCTATCCATATGAGCAATCAATGGTCTTGCTTTTAGACAAGACATGTTGCCACGCATGAGCATACTTAACCCCATAATCCATGATTTGGCTTCATTCATTATTTTCTCTTTTTTTTTTTCTTGGACCTTTGGGATGACTACCCATCCTTGCCAGGGACATGTAGTACAATCCCTCCAATCCAATATTAAGATGAAATGGAAAATATTATCTTTTATTTCTTGGATCTTGGGGATGACTACCCATCCTTTGCAGAGGACATGTAGTATGATCCTTCCAATCCAAGATTGAGATGAAATGGGAAAAATTAGTTTTACTTTTTATTGCTTGGACCTTTGGGATGACTACCCATCCTTTGCAGAGGACATGTAGTACGATCCTTCCAATCCAAGCTTTATGATGAAATGGGAAAAAATGGAAGCTTTGGGGAATCGGATTCTCAACCTAAGCGAGATGAGAATTATGTCCTATCCTTACTACTCCATGTAGGTCAAATCAGAGCTTTGGGGAATTGGATCCTCAACCTAAGTGAGATGAGGATTTAATCCTATCCTTACTACTCTGGTTTTAGACTTTAAGCTTGATGGAAGTGGTAAAAACCACTGTTTTAAGGATTATGTTGCATAATAGGACAGACATGAAATATTCTTTTCACCCCACCTTTTCTTCCAAGCATGGTCTTGATCATTTTGCTCAAGATTCCTTTTAATGTGTATAGAATGTGCTTGGTTCAAGATAGTTCGGACATCAGTTCCCAACCTTAGGATTTTTTTTTTTTATATGTTTCATGTTATAGAATAATCCTAAGAGGATTTGACATTTTTCAATGATTGTATTGGAAATGGATATGCAACTAAGATGGAATATATATGCAAAATGGAATGTAATATGAATGCATTGCTTTATGAATTGTGGATGGAGTATACCACCTATGTTGCCATAATTTGCAAAACTGACAACTTCATGCATCACAAGTTTCAAACGATATTTTTTTAATGTGTTTGCTTTACTTGTGGAGCTTTCTACAATACAATTCCAATGTTTCATATTCTCCTGATTTTAGGCATAAGTTGACATCTCAAAAAACAATTTTTTTTTTTTTCATAAACAAACCAAAAATGTCCAAAGGACCAACACACAACTTAAATCCAAATCCAAATAGCAATCCCTAAAAGGAAACTTGAAAACACAAACCAAAACCAAAAATCAAAACCTATATACAAATGTACAATATAATACAAGATGATGCAAAGCTTGGATTATCACTTTCCTGGATCCCAAACATGGTTAGAACATTTCAACAAAAATATAACATGATGTGCATGCCAAATGTTGTAGGAATCCAAAAAAAACAATATTATACCACACCATGCAACAACCTTTAACTTACCTCGCTCACCCCACCAATTAGATTTAGTTCCAATAGTATTCCCATAGGTGAGCATCAAATTACTAAAATGATTAGACAATAAATGATATTCAAATTTATCTTGTCCATTCTTGAAAGTATCCATTTCATGACTTAGAACTAGGCTTTCTTTATCCAAAATGAGACTTTGTAAGCAAGAGCCTATTTCTAAAAATTTTAAAGCCAAATCATTTTCCAAATTTGTAGGCCAATCAAATTTGTGCAGCATTTTGCAAGCATCTAGGATATTTACTAAATTAGGATCATTAAAAGTTTTTACCCTAGATTCAATTAGTAATTGTTGATGAATTTTATTTAACAATTCAAGTGCATCAACTTCCTTTTCATTCATTAAAACAATGTTATCAAAGGTGTGATTAGAAATCATACCCTGTTTTTCATTCACCTTTAACGACATTTCATCATAAACATCAATCAAATTCAAAACATGGTCATGCAAATTTTCAACCCTCAAATGTTTTTGGTCAAAGTGTATGTCCCATGACTCATCTTGATGATCCTTCATTTGAGTTGCTTCCAATTTATCAATCTCTTTGTCATTTGGTTCCAATTCTTTGTTCACTATCCATGGTATCTCTTCATTTGAATCTTCAAAATCATCATGCAAACTTGCATCCGCACCTTCAATGAATTTATATTCAACATGATCGAATTTTGCAACCTTCTCAAATCTTGTGAATATGAGATCTTCGTATGATGTAGAAGGTTCAACATCCTGCATATCAAGTGAAATATGAGTTTCATTTATAGAGATGTGAGAAAAGAATGCATTATCATATCTCCCCCAACCATTGTGAAAATTGTCATCCAAATCCATGGCATGAAATTCCATGATGTTTGTGGCATGATCTTTTGATTCATTCATAAATTCTTTTTCTTCTTTGTCCTTGGCAATAGGATCATTATAATCTTCCAAAATTTGATGAGATTTGAAACCCTCTTCCAAAACATCCTCAAATTGTACAGGAGTTGTAATATCTTCCTTCGAGTAGGCGATTATGTTGTCCTGTATATCAATTGGCACACAAGTTTCATTAGCAGTTTTGGAGTGAGTGAAGTCTTCCCACTTCTTCCAAGCATCATAATAATCATCTTTCAAAATCAAGTGGTGACGTTCAACTACTTCTTCAACATCTTCCCATTCATCAATGTGTTTCTCATCAAATTCATCTTCACCTTCCTTAGATGGTTCAATTATTTCCAAAAGTGGGTCATTTCTTGAATTCAAATTTGTAAGGCTATCATCGTCCAAATTAGTAACCCATGATTCAATTTTATCATAATTTGGAGGGTGAAGAATTTCTTGATTGTTAATTTTACACATCTCATCAATAGTATCTTCCAAGAACAAGTGGTGAAATTCTATCATATCTTCAAATTTATTTATTGATTTTCTTTCCATTTCACTTTCAACCACTTCATTCAATTCTATGGTGGGTTTCATCCTATCACATATATCAAACATTGTTGAATTTAGAACCCCTTCATCCGGATAATCGTGTATCTCTATGAATGAGATCATTTCTGCATAATCCTCACTAGCGGATGTTGGCTTAGCAATTTGCACCTCCTCGTGGACTACATCTAAGGTGGTTGTAAGATTTGGATATTCAAATTCATCCCCTTGATCATTTACCTTAGATATCATTGGAGTGGAGGGTGCTATGTTTGATGGTTGGTGTAGGTTGGCATCATTCTCATGTGAACATGTTCTGCCTTTTCTTCTTCAAGACCTTGCCATTCTATCTCTTCCAAGATCTCATGGATTTTCTCTAGAGACAAACCACTCATTTTTTTCTCAATGTGTGAAGCAAGTGTGGGGTGTATGGCTCCTAGGTATACTTCCATGGCTTCCTCTTCTAATGTGTTAAAATTTTCCCACATTTGGGAGTGCAACTCACGAAATCTTCCATTGAATTGACTCAAGGATTCGTTAGGCTCTTTACATATGGAGGTAAACTGATTTTTCAAGATTTCTAAGTCAACTTGATTACCAAAATGATAAAGATAGGCTGCTTCTAGTTGTATCCAAGAAGTCCTAACCTCCATGGGTAGTTGGCTGTACCAAAAGAATGGTTTATCATCCAAAATGTATGCATTTAACTTACAAGCCACTTCCTCATAAAAACCCTGGAATTGACATAATGTATTCTTGTAGACATGTAGTTTTTGCAAGTATCCTAGTGGCATCTCTTGATTAAAACACCGTAAAAAATCCAATAACATTTTAGGAATTTGATAGGGTACCACAGGTATAGACAAACCCTTATAATGATCCTCCATTATAGATACCATTCTTTCTCTTATAGACATCATTTCTTTTCTCAAGGATACCATTTGCTCCTCAAATGTTGCCATTAGTGAACCTTAAAATGTAACTTTAGAACCAAATCTGCTGAATATTCAACCTGCAATGTATAAAAATCAAGTTAGCATCAACTAAGAGATGTATTCATTAAAATCAAATGAAAAGTAAATGCATGAAACAACACTTTGTTAATCAAAACCAAAATTTTCAAAATTAAATCAAATCACATTGTTTCTGTATGAACAATCAGAAAAGTGTTAGAATAATATACAACATACCTGAATTGCTTAAAATGAATAAAGTAAATCAATTTAGGCCGTCCTTCAAACAATCTGCTGAGTGTTAGAGGACTAAAGCATACAAAAATTTAAATCACACTAGAATAAACCCGTTTGGCCCTCCTTCTAGCGCCAATCTGTTGAGTGGTGTTAGAGGAGGCCGAAGATGCTAATCAAATGGACTTGAAATATTTAGCAATGTAAAGCTCTCAAACAATTATAAACCTGTAGCATTTAAAATCATAATGAAATAAACTTTTCATGCCCTCCTTCTAGCGCCAATCTGTTGAGTGGTGTTAGAAGACTAAAGATAACAATCAGTGGGGCATGAAATATACAAAAATTTTAAATCTCACTAAAATAAACCCATCCAGCCCTCCTTCTAGCGCCAATTTGTTGAGTGGTATTTTCACCCGATTGTGAAAACACACTCTTCGATAGGATTTGGGTTCTAAATCCTCTCTTGCAAAGAAATTTAATAAACAATTTCTCCAAGGTTCTTGCTATGTTAGCATTTTACATCTTGTGTATTAATAATCTCAAAATAAAGATATTCAATTAAAATGCTTGGAACACCTTAGTGGTTGCAAGTAACTGAAAACAAGGGGCAATGTTGGTTTATTTTACTATGAAACTTTAAATGATTGTTCATTGAACCCGAATAAAGCAAATGTGATTTGGTTCTTATGTGACCATGCTATAACGTCAAAATGGAAATTTGATGAAATGTCATAAAACATAACCCCTTCAATGAAATTGGAATTTTATGAAGGGAATATCATCATCTGGCACTGAAGGAAAAAAAAAAAAAAAAAATGAAAAGCTGGCCTTGAAATGGAATTTTCTATTTTTGGATTTTAAAGTTTTTTTAATTTTTTTATTTTAATGACTGTAAATGAAAATAAAGTGCAAGAAAAAATGAAAATAAAATGCAAAAGGAAAATGAAAAGTGCATTCAGTATGATGCTATCCTGCTCTGACAAAACCGAAGACAATGAGGTTTTTTGCATACAACCTAACCTATTGAACCTGCAAAACATGCACAATCCAGATAAGTTAAGTGCTGGTATCTAGGGTTTTGAAATAATTTTCAGATTTAGACATTCGCATGAAGCAACCCACAGAACTTGCATTTAAAATTCACCTATAAGCCTAGAAATCTAAAAAGGGAAAGATAAACATTCAATCTCGCATGCATAGAATAACTCCTTCTTTCTTGCCAACAAGGTGCAACTCTCTGAACATTTTGTATTAAAAATTGGTCATTATACAATGGCAGAACTCTCTGGTTTCCCCAAACCCGGTCTATGGAAGGAAAACAACCTCAAAGCAAGCCCATAATGGCCCTCTGGCCTTCAGCACTGCAACTCTACTTATAGTAATTTCCTACCTAGTCCAATGTAAGGGAAATATCTAGGCAAAGTGGAAGAAAAACACCACAAAAGCAGCCTCAGAATGGCTTATTGCCCTTGGCTCTGCAACTCTGCCCGTAGTGGTTTTTTGACCCTTGTACCAATCTGTGCTTCTACTTTTATACTTTCTAGCAATGCTCTCTGTTTTGCCCTGTGACGCTTCGCTTCATCTCCCAGATCGCTTCGTTTCACCTTCCCCACCTTTTCGTTGTTTTTGACTTTATGCTCGACATCGAGACGCTTGATCTTCTCTGTGACTCGTAACGCTTCTGTAGCCCTTACACCTTTATGCCATGTGTTCCATGCTTTTCTGCATGTTCCGTAATAGGCCCCTGTAAATCGCGACCAAAAATAGCATGTCGCGATATCACGACGTTTTTATGTATGTAGCTTTTCCCCTCTACCTGTATCGCAAAAACAAGACATGTCACGATATCGCGACATTTTTCTGTCAGCAGCCTTGTTTGTCATCATGCATCGCAAAAATGATACATGTCGCGATATCGTGACATTTTTTTGCTTCGGACCGCATGGATGCAACTTGTCGCGAAATCACGACGTTTTTCTCCTTCGCTATGTTTTGTTGCACTTAGCCACGAAAACGCGACATGTCGCGAAATCATGACACTTTTTCATTTCGTACCATCTAGCTGCTTTCTGTTGCGAAATCGCAATGCTTTTCTCTTTCGACTGCTCTCGCTGCTTTCTATCGTGAAATCGTGACGCTTTTCTCTTTCGGGCTATCTCGTTGCTTTTTGTCGCGAAATCGCGACGCTTTTCTCTTTTGGGTTGTCTCGCTGCTTTCTGTCACAAAATCGTGACGCTTTTCTCTTTCGGACTGTCTCGCTGCTTTCTGTCGTGAAATCGCGATGCTTTTCATTCCGTTCACTTTGGCAGCTTTCTGTCGCAAAATCGCGACGCCTTTCATCTTCGTACCCCTTGGCTGCTTCCTATCGTGAAATCGCGACATCTTTTCATTTGGCATGTCTTGCTGCTTCAGGTCGCGAAAACACGACATGTCGCGATATCGCGACAACTTTAGTGCCTTCCCTGCTTTTATCGGTTTGACCACGATTTTGTGACATGTCGCAATTTCGCGACAATTTTACATTCTGTCTTTCTCTCTCTTCTATGACCCGTGATTTCACAACACGTTGCGATATCACGACATTTTCTCTTCATGATGCATTTTGCTGCTCTTAACCGCAAAAATGCGACATGTCGCGAAATCATGACAATTTTCATTTTGCTGCATTTTGTTAATTTTGGCCGCGAAAATGCGACATGTCATGAAATCACAACACCTTTTCATTTTCGACCGTGACGGAACAACATGTCGTGAAATCGTGACAACTTTTCATTTCTAGCCGCGACGGAGCAACATGTGAAATCACGACAATTGTTCATTTTCGGCCGCGACGGAGCAACATGTCGCGAAATCGCGACAACTTTTCATTTTCGGCTGCGACGGAGCAACATGTCGCGATATCGCAGCAAATTTTCATTTCTGGTCGTGACGGAGCAACATGTCGTGATATCGCGACACTTTTTCATTTTTTGCCGCGGTGGAGCAACCTGTGGCGAAATCGCAACAACTTTTCATTTTCGGCCGCGATGGAGCAACATGTTGCGATATCGCGACAACTTTTCATTTTTCGTCGTGACGGAGCAACATGTCGCGATATCGCGACACTTTTTTCATTTTTGGCCACGACGGAGCAACATGTCACGATATCGCGACAACTTTCTTTTTCTTGCTTTTCTTTGCTCTTTTAACATCTGGGCCACTGCAACCTTCTGGGAAAGCATACAAAAAAGGTGGGTCCCCAATTTTGGGGTGTGTTGTGGATCAGCCACAACAGGTCCCACAGGTTCATACACTGTATGATTGTTGTCACTTAAGCAAACAAGATCATTAGGGGACTATATTTCAGAATTCACCAGTATGTTTTCCTATGCATAAGACCTACAACAAGACGTGGTAATAGCAGCTTTTCGAAATGGATTAAAAGCAAATATTAAATTTGAAGTATACCTACACAATCCATCCAAGTTGGATGAGTGTATAAGTATTGCTGACTTGGCGGAGACAAGTTATGTAGCAAAATTTGCACTCAAAAATCATGGATCTGTTCAATCTTACTAAAACCTTGGAAGAAGCAGCCTGAAAAATGGACCAGATGTACCAAAGATCCTGCAAGAAGTTAGAAGGTGAGAAGAAGGAATTAGGGTCATAAACGTGAAGCTTGTTTTTCATAAAAAACCAAACTTCTCTTTCACCTAAACACCACCGCATCGGGACATGACTGGCCTTGTCAGAAAATTTCTCCACCATATTAAAATCTCCATAGAGCACCCAAGTGGAAAATGGCAGATTCATGGCAAGCCATCTCCATTAGAAGTGATATTCGAGGCATACACATTAACCACCCCAAACATTTTTTCACAGATCTTAAGAAAAATACAGACAACTTGATTGGATGGGTCAAAACCCCAAGTCACAACATTCTTCTGTAATCGAGGCCCAAGGATAGTGACTACTCCTCCTTTTCCTAGGGAATGCTTTGTGGCAAAAGAGGTACTTCCACAAAAAGTCACATGCACACTGCAGATTGAAATTAGAAATCTTAACTTCTTGCAAGCATAAAAAATCAAGGCTTCCATGCATTCGAGAAACATTTGACATCTCATTTCGGACCAAATATTTTTTGACCAGGTTCGTCAATCCTCGAACATTCCACAAGAAGAAAATCATTGGGATTTGTCAGGACGCATGATCTCCATGACATCCTCTGAATCACCCAAACCTGTAAGTAAGCTAAAATAGTTGGAGACCATGTGGAAAGTATCATTTTTTAGCTACCGATATTTGTCATTATGTACAGGGTTGTGAGAGCGACGAACCTTCAAGGCCTCGACCCTCCTCCACTGAAGAATTATTTGGAGTTGCCACCACTAAGCCCAAAGAAGATCCCGACCAAATAAGTTGAGACATCGGTGGAACTAGGGGTTGCATGCCAACAACCGGAGGGACCGTATCAACAGGAGTCTAGACAAAGCATTTTATAAATGTCAACTCTTGAATTTCATTTTCTTGTATTTTTGTTTGTGTATACAAATATTCTAGAATTTAGCAACATCATTGATAATTTTTTTACATCAACCTTCACAATACCAAAACTCCACTTCTACTATCTATGAACAGTATCTTAGTAGAGTAATATTTTCAAAACCACTTTACTAGATCTAGATTGCTAGTTTCCTTCATGAAGCATAGGTGCAACCATAAAAATTGTAATAAATAGTTTATATGAAAACATATTAATGTTATAAAATAAAACAAATATTACCAATGAAAAAAATTAAAGTAAATCTTAATCATTATTTGATTTGGGGGTTCCCATACACTGCTTCAAATATTGTGACCTTGGTAATTGTATGGTAAGAAGTGTTATACCACCATTAAACTAGAGGAAGCCACTTGGCCCATTGTGTAGGATGCTCTAACATGAAGCAATTAAGGTACATCTCCAAATACTTATTAACAATATTTTCTTGATCATCTATTTGAGGGTGGTATGCTAAACTTAATTTAAGTTGAGTGCCCTACAGTTTAAACAATTATTGTCAAAAGTGACTAGTAAAAGTAGGGTCATGATCAGAAATGATAGATTGGGACATACCATATAAGCTAAACATGAAATCAAGAATAATTTGGACTACAAAGGTAGTGTAGGGATGGGCTAGGGAACATAAATGAGTATACTTTGTGAAATGATACATTACCACTAGAATGATCGATTTACCATCTATTTTGGAAGCCCTTCAATAAATTCCATTGAAATATCCATCAACACTTGTGTGGGAATTGGAAGAGGTTGAAGCATGCATGATGTGCATATAGTTTCTCCCCTCATCTATTGGCAAGTATCACATTCATCCATGAAATTTTGAATATCCCTCTTCATTCCTACCAAAAAGGAGTGCTTGCCCATCTCGTAAGTGTTAATAAACCTTGAATGTCGTGTAGTTGGTGTAACATGCATTTCCTACACAATGGATTCATATATTAGCAAAGTTTTCTAGAACAAAAAGATGACCACAATATCTTATATTTCATCCATCCCACAAGCATCTCGATCGAAAACTGAGATCATCTTGGAATTATCTAATCAAGTATTACAAAGTGGCATCAATAGCTACCTCTTTTCTAAGCTAATGGACCCACTGCAAAATTGGGATTGATATGGCATATAACATATCATGATCCTCATAATATAAAAATAATTCATAATCATACTTCAATAGTTTGAAGACTCATTTTTGTTGTTTACGAGTGGAAACTCACTGTTTCAAGAAGTATTTTAGATTTTGGTGGTTTGTTTTAATTGAAATTTGTCACTTGATAAGATATGGTTGCCAACAATTGACAGTGTGTAAAATGACCAACATTTCCTTCTTGTAAGGTTATTTTCTCAAGTTTCTCCCTTTAGTGCCTTGATGGTGAATGCTAATGGTCTCCCTTCCTACATCAATACTACTCCAATTCCACTACCAAAAGCATCACTTTCAATTAAAAATGGTTTGGAGAAATTAGGTATTGCTAACACAGGTGCAGGTAGCATGGCTTGTTTAAGATCTTGAAAAGCTCACTCTGTTGGTTCTAATCATATGAACAATTTTTTTATTAACATGGCGATTAACAGGGTTACAATATTTCCATAGTTTTGAATGAACCTTCAATAATACCCTATTGTTAGGAATTATTAACATTATAGTTTAGTGACTATGAATTAAAGAGGATACGACTACCACTCACATGATCTAGGTGTTCATGTTAGTTAAGGTTAACTAATATCCTTACATAATAACTACCACTTTCAAGTTCCACAGGTCAAGTTAGCTAAGGATTCACATAGACCATGAGTTCAAGTTAGTTGTTGATTTTAATACTCCTCATTTATAATGAAAAATTATCCAAGCATTAAGGCTATC
Source organism: Wollemia nobilis (assembly GCA_028583015.1). Classification (NCBI taxonomy): domain Eukaryota; kingdom Viridiplantae; phylum Streptophyta; class Pinopsida; order Araucariales; family Araucariaceae; genus Wollemia; species Wollemia nobilis. Next base: position 17,615,142 of record JAQPPZ010001493.1, read on the forward strand.
CTCCCTTCGATTATGAGAAAATCATGGCCTAGATGCTTTTGTGATGATGAAGGATATGAAGCATAATCATTTTATAGCACCTACCATAATATTATTGTGTTGCCTTTTGGACATCCTCTTAGGTTACCTTTAATAATTGAATTGGTGGAGACCGGCCAAAACACTTGCCCGAGCAATGTTCTTTCTTTTAAATTGAGTGTGAAATACCAGGGAGAAAATAGTGCTCTTATGCTTAAGATTGTGTGGGAATCATCTCCAAAAGCTAGATGGATTGATAAGACTTTGGGCACTTACTAAGAAGAGACTTTGGTTCAAACCTTGGAGTATGCTCAATAAGGACAAAGGTAGTAGTCTGACTTGAGTGTGCGCCAGCTTGATGACGACGATACCAACCCTGAGCCACCGGAGGTCTCCCTCACTCCCGACCGTGTTTACCAAGGAAAGGTAGGAATTATAGAGGCAGATTCAATGATTTCACCTGTATTCGAAGGCAGAAACCTCGGGGAGAATGTCTGACCCCATGCCCAATTGTTAAAGATAAAAGGATATTACCAATTTCTTTGATTATAAAAAAAAAAAATTGTGTGGGAATCAATAAGAATGTGTTCATAACGTTGTATTGAAGTCACAGTAAAAGAAATTTTCGAGCCCAATCGTGTGGATTTTTGCTTCAAGAAAATGTTCTGATGGCATGCATATTTTGATCGATCATTTCTTGCCAGACCCACTAGCCTTTCCTGGATGCAAATGATGTATAGAAGATACTGTGATTGGACAATACAGGTTTAGTGTATGATTTTGATATTTAGTAATAGGTTTGATCATCACTTTTCAAGATGAAGGAGATCGAGTTGTTTCCAGAACACCGTTTTCTCCAAGGAAAATAACTTCGACTTACAACAAGAACACAAACAGCGAAAAATAATAGCGGCCATGTCTGTTAGAAAAGTGTGCTTCAATGCCAAATACGATGCCACGTCCATCGAGAAGTGGAGAAGCAGGTGGATTCTACGCATGGGGCAATTCGCCAATCTCTACGATTACTGCAGGTCTGCTGTTGAACAAATGGGCATTTGTGAAACATTTCACTCGAATGATGATGATTGGAGGGATTCAAAGTAGTCAAAAACTTGCATACAGGCATGATACCGTGCACGACCCACCGATGTTTGCCTTATTGGACTGGGGTGTCTGTGAGAAGAATGAGCCATTGACGTCACAACCCATCGAGGTGAATACATTGGCATCCAAAATCATGAACAAGACTGAAGAAGAAGAATGAAAATTCCTTGACAACAACAAAAAAAAAAACTTGTACAATCTTGTCCATGTCATAGTTGTCAGCCTTAAGGTTTATCATGTTTATCAACAAAGAGCTTGTGGAAATGTTTAGCACCTAGTATTCCTCCATGGAGGTGCTCAAGAACATGAAGTCGCCAATTCAGAAGAAGGTATGGTTGAGGAAGAAAGTGTGGAAGCCTACCAGACAATACATTGAAGAACTTTCTGAAGCAGAGCCTAGAGCATACAATGCAAGGACAATTCCTCCCATGATAGATTTTGGTCATGGCCATTCACCAATAGAGTCATGCCTCCTAATTGGAATGAAGTTGAGGGAATGGCTTTGATTATCAGGCAAGATTCTCTTGGAGGATCTTTAGTATTACTGTTTGGAGACTGTTTTTTCATATGTTTTCCCCCGATTTATTTTTAGTTGAACGTTAGATAGGCTCTTCTTATGCGCTACATGTGATGATATTTTCTTTCTCCAAGGCAATGCAAAGCTTCCGCGATGATAAATAGAATATCGTTGCCCAAGAGAAGGCATATATTTATGGTCAATATGGTGTTTAAAATATTGTGGATATTCATGCTACGTACCCACAACTATCACTCATAGTGGCATATGATATTATATGCAAAGTAGATAATCTATTAAGTTAGAAATGGCCAATGTGTTCAGTTACAAGTAGGAAGAGGGTTTGTTAGAATTGTATATGTAATTATTTTGGAATTATGAATCTAACTATTATAGAATATGTAGTTAAAATATTGTTACGAAATATTATCATAGTAAATTGTTATAGAATGTCAAGAAGTATGCTTGTTAATATTATAGAAAGGAAAGATGTAACCCTTATGGAACTAGTAAAGAATTGGAATATTTTGTAAAGAGGTTGCTCCCTTGAAAGGGCCAATCATAGTAATATTATTAGTTTTAAATTTTTGCATTTACTGTTATTTTGTATTTTTATGTTTCAACTAATGATTTGATTATATTATTGGATATGCAATATTAGTGTTTCTTTTGAAAAAAATCCTTGTTAATGTAGTTAGAATCATCTTTGGCACTAAATTTCTTATCTTAGTACAACTTAGAATTAAGAATTTCAAGGTGAAATATTCGTATGAGAAGAAGAGGTTCATTGTAAGTTGTATCAAAGTTCTTTCTAGGGTATGGTAAGCTTCTATTGTGAGCACTTTTTTTGTTGACCCTTAGATCCATAGGTTACAAACGGTATTTTTATTATTTTAAAATAACATGAAGGAGTTGTTGTTATTGGCTAAGATATATTACTCGTAAAGTGTCTAGTGAAATGAGGGGTGATTGGGCTCCATTACCCAATCTCAAAAAACACCCATACACAAATTTGAGCTCTCACATACCTTACGTATATCAGAAGACCCCTTTTAGGAACCTTGAGCCAAGCCTTATAGGAATCCATTTTGTCATGTAATATCCATAGTGCACCAAGCACAACACTCAAGAAGATTAACCTCCCATACTGATTAGAGAGGTGAGTAGTGTGCCCAAGGATATTGACTATATCCTCCTTGGGTAGTGGATTAAAATACTCATCCCAACATTATCAATTGTTGTTGTAGTATATTAGAGGGCTACGGAGAGTACACACAACCTAGAATACCTCCATTTCCTATTTGCATTATCAGGAGTAGTACTCATGGGATAGAAAACTAGAATACAAAGGACTATAGAGCTTAGTTATAGAGTAGAGGGCTAAAGATCTATCTAGAAGAGTATCAAAAATATCATCATTTTGGGGTATATCCCATTTTGATCAACTTTTTGAGTTGATTATTTTGGTATATAAGGCCCATACATTTTTTTGGAACCTAAAAATTATCATTATATGGTATAAGCCAATTTCAATTATCTTTTCAAGCTAATAATTTTGGTCTATAGCTCCAATACACTTTTTTGGGACCTTTACTAAAAATAGTAACTGCTAAAAAAAATATCTATTTGTAGTAAATGCCATCAGAGACCCGCTATAAAGAAATGGAGGCCAAAATGCAGAGGATGGAGGAACAACTTGCCATATTGGATACCATACTTGACCTCTAGGGTTAAATATCTTCTCTTTCCATCATGATAGTAGACTACCAAAATAAGCAAGATAAAATGAGCTAGGACATTGAAGTACTTAAGATTAAAAATCCAAATTTTGATGGGTATACTAAAAATAGCCCAAACGCTCAAAGAGGGAAGGCTACTAACAGGACAAAATTCTCTAGGGCCTTTACTAAGAAAAATAACGATCAAGCAACAAGGCATGACTCCTAGACTTCCTAAAATAGATTTTCTAAGGTTTAATGGGACCAACCCATAGACTTGGTTGATTAAAGCCGAGCAATGGTATGAACTACATAAAACTTTGACCAACAAATCTTTATAGCCACTTTTCATTTTGATCTTAAGGTACTACATTGGTATAAATGGTTGTGAAAACAAGTCTTAAAATTTGGGTGGACACAATTAAAGAGAAATCCTTAGTCGATTTGAGCTATTAGAGTTTGAATATTTTATTGGTACTCTCACTACGCTTCAACATACAAGTATTGTCCCTATGTATATTATGGCTTTTGAGAAGCTCACCAATAGAATTGAAGCTCTCCTAGATGAAATCTTCAAGAGTTGTTTTAATAGTGACCTTAAGAAATAAATTAAGGTCTAAATGTTTAAACCAACCACCTACATGACTGCCACAAGGCTAGCTAAACTTACATAGAACAAAAGGAATGCCAAACGAAAGGCTTATAAACCCTCTACATTTCATAGTAGAACTTTTACATCCACAAACAATAATGCTCCAAGGGCTCCAACAATCAAGAGGCTAACACCAAAGGAGATGGCCAATCGCAAACCCAAGGGACTCTTATAATTGTGATTAAAAATGGGCCATGGGACACAAATGCAAAATACAACACCTCTACCTTCTATATATGAGCAATACTTTATCTTCTTCTATAGACACAGGGAACAGATTTATCGATTCAATAGAAAAGAAACCAAAATAAATAGAAGTAAAACCTCTAATCAACAACCCCAAAGAAGAAATGCTTATCCTTTCTTTGAATAGTATTGCAGGAACATCGACACCCCAATGCATGATAGTCCAAGTATTTCTTAAAGGACACAAGGTTTTGATACTATTGGACTCAGGTAGCACAGATAACTTTATTGAACCCAATGTAGCCAAAAGAGAAAATATTTTTCATCTATGGTTTGGACCAAATCAAGATAAAAATTACTAATGAGGATATCCTAACTTGTAATGGGAGGTATTGGAATGATTGTATATCCATAGGTGACCATCAATGTTAGATTGATATTTATGTAGTACCATTGGGAGTGGACATTGTGTTGCGCTACCCCTGGCTAAGAATTTTGCAATTGGTGCTATGGAACTTCTTTAAACTTTGTATGCAGTTCATTGTCAATGATAGAAAACACACCATTTAGGAATTGGAAGAGAAAAAACTCAAAGTAATAATGTCCCATTAGATGCAATGACTAATTAAGAAGGATCATAGGGTAATAGTGGGTATATTTTTCTAAATGAAGTTGTGTGTTATACAAGATAAATATATACCTTCAGAATGGTCATATATTCTAACTAGGAATCAAAAGGTCTTCATTGAGCCTAAATAACTACCCCTTGATCAGCTAGAAGACCATAGAATCAACTTGATACCAATAAATTGACCTCCAAACATTTGGCCATACAGGTACCCCTATCACCAAAATAATGAGATTGAGTAGATGGTTAGGAACTATTAGAAGAAAAACTAATTTTTCCAAGCTCAAACCCCTTTTCAGCCTTAGTCTTATTAGTAAGAAAGAAGGATGGATCATGGAGAATGTGTGTGGACTTTTGTGAACTCAATAATATCACCATCAAAGATAAGTTCATCATTCTTGTGACTAATGACTTGTTGGATGAACTCCATGGTGCTCCATACTTTATCAAATTGGACCTCAAGTTAGGGTATAGTCATATTTGTGTTCATAAGGAGGACATAGCCAAAATAATTTTTATGACTCATGAGGAGAACTATGAGCTCTTGGTTATGCCCTTTGGTCTCACCAATGCACCATCAACTTTCCAATAATTAATGAATAAGGTTCTTAAACCATACCTACGCAAGTTTACATTGGTCTTTTTTATGACATATTGGTATACAAAAAACATGGGAAGAGCACTTACAACATTTCAACCAAGTGTTGTACCTTCTGCAAAAAAATCAAATGTATCTCAAACAATATAAGTGCACCTTTGGAGCAACATAGGAAGAAAATTTAGGGCACATTATGGCTATAGATGGTGTACATGTCAACCCAATAAATATTGAGACCATAGAGTGGCCCAAACCCTAAACATTGAAGATACTTTAAGGATTCCTTAGCCTCACAGGGTACTACTATAAGTTTGTCAAGGAGCATGGGAATATTGCAACACTTTTGACAATTATTCTTCAAAAGGATGTGTTTGCATGGAACAATGTAGTCGAGTAGACCTTTTTTATTTTGAATAATACTATGTGTCATACACCAGTCTTAGCAACCCCTAATTTTTCTAAAACCTTTATAATATAAAGTGTTCATAGGAGTGGGGTTGGGGGTTGTACACATGCAAGAAAACTGAATCTTTGCATTCCTAAGCAAGGCCCAATCAGGGAAAAATCTTGCAAAGCTAACTTATGAGGAGTTGATGGTCATCATCTTTGTAGTCCTCCATTGGTTACCATAATTGTTAGATCAATACTCCATCATAAGAATGGATCATTTTAGCCTCAAGTATATCATGGATCAAAGGATTTCTTCCCCTAAGAAGTATAAATGGATCACTAAGCTTTTAGAATATGACTATGAGATAGTCTATCATAAGGAAAAGGAAAATATGACCATTGATGCCCTTTCTAGACTACTAGAAACATGAGGTACCCTTTATACAATATCTATTTTTAGGGTTGATTAGCTAGAGGTACTCAAGTTAGAATGGCATGATGATCCCACACTTGCAAAAATTTGTTAGCTTTTGATACAATATCCAAAGGAGGTTGTAGCACCCTAAAATTGGCACAGTAAAATTACAATAATTACATTCACCTTAGTAAATAATTTAAAAATCAAATTTAACCTCCCAAACCACCCGTTAACCGTCGAGAAACCCGTTTTCCTTTTTTTTGTGCCATTTTTAGAGGTTGTTTTGACCGTTGGACGATATCGTCGCCGATCAGACGATATCGCCCTGCATTTGACGATTTCATCTGGACTAGAACGTCCAGATGATTTTGTCGCAAAACTGAATTTGCATAGTTGGAATCCATTCCAACGGGTCTCCAATCCGGGCAGAAGCGTGTCTGCGTCGTTGGGACCCTCCCCTGTTGGAGATCTCCCAAATTGGGAAGATCTCCAACCTCCCAACAACTCCCCTATGCCTATTTAAACTCTAGGACATTCCCTCCCCAACCCCTGGCTGAATTTTATCTGCAAGTCGAATCCCTCTACACTAAAACACCTTAATCTTATTTTTGCACTAGTCCTATAGCAGTTTTTATGCAGGTACACCACTGATTTTCAACCGGAGCCAGCACCCATCACCGTCGACGAACCTGTCAAGATCGGAGGCGATCCTGTCAAATTCGAGACGATTTCATACTGATGCGAGACGATCTCGACTGTAGTTCACATCGAGGCAATCAGTGCCTGGAGTTTGTTTTTTCTTAACTTTGCCTCAGTTATTTTGTTTTACAAATTAGATAATCTATTTAGTTTTTATCCTATTTTGCATCTGGAGTTCACCCATCTAGTCTAGATTGCATGTTAAGCTCATAATCTGCCATTAAAGTACAGCAATTTACTTTAATTTCTATTTTTTTTTTTCAGTATTTAGTTTATTATTTGGCATATTTTGCCTCTGTTTGCACAGTAGGAATTCTTGTATTTTGCATCTGTTCTCTGTTTTGCAAGTCTCTAACGAATTCGTTAGATTTCAGATGATTCTGTCAGTCTCAGACGAATCTGTCAGATTCGGACGATTCTGTCAGATTACAGGCGATTACGTCGAATTCCAGACGATCCAGACTGCTTCAAGCATCAAAAACTTCTTCAGACTTTTGAATTAGGTAATCTCCATTGGCCTCCCGCAAATTCTCTATTTTTTGCTTTCTACTCGTTTCGTCGTATTCATTTAAATTGCATTTTCATATAGATTAAGTTAGATTCATTTGGCCAAACCTAGGATGAATGCTTAAGGATAAAACAAACTCATCAAAACACATTCCAAAAACCTAGGCGTGGAAACTGCCACCAAATGTTTCCTGGTGAACCCACCATCCGTCAAAAAATCACCAAAACACACCTCCCTTGAGAGGCGGGACCTTCGTAAAGTCCTCTCGTCCGAGGTACCGCACCATCCTTTTCCCATCCTCCTTCCGAGAGCGGATCCAATAGCCTGAAGGTAGGGATGCAAAAAATTTGGAGCGATATAGAGGTAATAATCATGAGATGGAGAATAATATGAAATAAAGTAAATCTGTTAGATGATTGAGATATGTAATAAAAATAAATTATATATAAATGAATACAGTGTGGCTATGGAGGAAATGAGTACTCCATCAATAAAGCTACTGGACTAAATTACATCCATCACCAATGGATGGTGATCCACATAGAACCAAACTACCTACTAAGATCCCTAAGATACTATGTCACCTACACTCTCCTTGATTGTCTATGCTAACAATGAGGCCTTCCTTATATAGGTAAAATAGGATACTTAGCCAACACTCTATCTAGTTTTACAAGTGACACCTTGCACGTTGACACTTGTGCATTTATTAAATTGCATGAAGTAACTAGATAACTTCCCCCTAAAGTAATCTAATGTTCTAAGTATGTATCTTTGAAGATACATGTACATAAACCAAATGATGGAATAAAAACTATTTCTAACACCCCTTGTATTACATTATTTTGGTATTGAAGACTTTTAGTCTTCAATATGGATCTTCATATTCTTCTTGATCTTTGTACTCTCCTTCTGCGTATTTTATATTCAATTTCGGCAGGTAATTTGTGTCTTCATATATTGGCCTCCTTTAGTATATTTCTTCTTTCTTTTTCTCCTTCTTCTCTTCCTATGATTTTGTTGTGATGCTGGTGTGGTATCTGCTTCATGACAAGTTAGTCTATCATCACAATAGTATTGTTCTTTTCCCTCTTGTTTCTTGTGTTGAGTAAGTACAAATACAATATATGATAGATATATCATTAGATATTCTTTAGGTGTAAATATAATAGGTCTTTTTGAGTTCCACCATGCTGTGAAGAGAATTTCATGAAGATAGTTAATCAATATTGTAAAACTACCTTCTTTGGATTCTTTAAGAAATAAGGAGAATTTCTCTTTATCGCTTGAGGGTAGATATTCATATCCTTTTAGAGTATCTATTAAGTTTTGAGAATAGAATTCTACTTCATGGAATAGTTCTTCATTATTGAAAGCTTCTCTCAAAATTTCATCCATGATAGATTTCTAAAGATAGAGATTCTTGCTGTTGAAATTTGGTAGAACCTTAGTAGTCTACCTTATAGCTCCCTATATTAGGATATGCAAACCCTGATTGAAGTATATAAGCTTGATTTTATGAAACCTTTAGATTTGTAGGCTTCCTTATGTCTCCCTAGTAATGAGAGTATGAACACCTAATTTTAGGTTTTGAAGAAAGCTTATATCTTCCCAACTTGACTACATTTGATCAAGTTTTGTAGAATGCCTTATGAATCCCTAATGTTTTTGGAGTATGATATAGTGCTTTTTGTAAAAATAAAGTTCAATTTTATGATTGATTTTGTACAGTCAAAAATCAATTTATCTAACACCTTATTTCTCCTAATTGAACTAAGCACTTTTCCAATTTTGAAGAGGTTTTAATGTTGGAATCCTTTTGTCCTTTTTGAGAAATTTAGAGACAAGTAAAATATAATTTCCAAATTTAATAATAAGTATTTAATAACCTCTTTTTATAACCCTTAGGTTTTAATTTCTAATTTCCAAAGACCTAGTTTGATGTTGTAACCCTTATCACTCCCAAATTTGGAAAATTAGAAAATTAATAATATTTGCAAAATATCAAAGAAATTAATCCAAGTTGAATTCCTTATATCTCCTAGGTTGAGATGCAAATATTATTTCAATTTGGTAAGCTATCCCTTATAGTTTTGCTTTCACTAAACTAAATTTTATACCTTAGTTTATAACCATTATATCTCCAAAGTTGAAAGCAATAATAAAGTGGTATTTCACCCTTACCTTTTTGATGCTAGACTCCCCACTCTTCAGCACTACCTTTGATTGAATATAACAATGATGATGAGGTTCCCTTGGTCGCTATAATCAATGGAGTGTTGAGCAAGGTGCAGCAACAGTATTGTCATTATTGTCAACACAGTCAGATAGATCGGTTGATGCAGTGGATAAAATTTCAGAGGTTATTTAGAGTATGTATAGTGATGTTAAATGCTTATGAGGATGTTTTTTATGTTTTGGTGAAGTTGTTATAGGTTGTTTGTGCAAAGTTGGAAAGATCCTCATGTTGCATTTTTGCGGCCAAAAGAGAAGAGAAATAAGAAAGAAAAAGTTTCGCGATATCACGACATGTTGCATTTTCGTGGCCAAAAGAGAAGAGAAAGAACAAGAAAGAAAAAGTGTCGTGATATCGTGACATATTGCATTTTTGCGACCAAAAGAGGAGAAATAACAAGAAATAAAATGTGTCGCGATATCGCGACATGTTGCATTTTCGCGGCCAAAAGAGAAGAGAAATAACAAGAAAGAAAAAGTGTCGCGATATCGTGACATGTTGCATTTTCGCCGCCAAAATAGAAGAGAAATAACAAGAAAGAAAAAGTGTCGCGATATCAAGACATGTTGCATTTTCACGGCCAAAAGAGAAGGGAAATAAAAAGAGAGAAAAAAGTGTCGCGATATCGCGACATGTTGCATTTTCGCAGTCCAAAGCAAAGAGAAAGAACAAGAAAAAAAATTGTCGCAATATCGCAACATGTTGCATTTTCGTGGACCAAAGAAAAGAGAAAGAGCAAGGAGAAAAAAGTGTCGCAATATCGCGACATGTTGCATTTTCGCGGTCCAAAGCAAAGAGAAAGAGCAAGGAGAAAAAAATGTCCCGATATCGCGACATGTTGAATTTTCACGATCCAAAGCAAAGAGAAAGAGTATGAAGGAAAAAGTGTCGTGATATCGTGACATGTAGCATTTTCGCGACTCAAAAAGGGTAGGCAGGTAGAGAAACAAAAGTGTCGCGATATCGCGACATGTTGCATTTTCACGACTCAAAAAGGGTAGGCAATCAGAGAAACAAAAGTGTCGCGATATCACGACATGTTGCATTTTTGCCAAAGGAACAGAGTAGTTGATAGTGCGTCTGATATTAGTGATAAACACCAGGATAGTGAAACTGAAGACTGCATAGTGACGTGGACCTATAAGGAATAAATCGAAGATTGAATAAGGTAATTTATCACATAAGGACAAAATTTAATGAAAAAGACAAAATGTTACATAAGGAATCTTTAATGATTTGAAATCATCTAAGATGGTCGTTACACATGGAAAGAAGCGGACGCATGCCCATGTGGATAAAAGGAAATGAAGGGCCACAAAATAGAAACAAAAAGCCTTTTTGGAAACCAAAACACATGCATGCACAAGGGAAGGAGAAAACGAACAGTCATGGAAGGAGAAAACGAACAGTCATGGAAGGAGAAAACGAACAGTCATAGAAGGAGAAACAAAAAAAAATCAAAGGTTTTAAATACGCCATTCAAAGAGGCCATAATACATTGGTTCTCCTTTCTATTAGTGCAGATAAATTAGGTGTTGGTGCTCCTTTCTGTTGGTGTAGATAAATCAGGTGTTGGTGCTCCTTTTTGTTGGCATAGATAAATCAGGTGTTGGTGCTCCTTTCTGTTGGTGTAGATAAATTAGGGGTTGGTGCTCCTTTCTATTGGTGCATATAAATCAGGGGTTGGTTCTCCTTCCAGTGGGTGCTGGTAAATTGATTGTAAATTTGGTGCTTTGTAAATTTGGATTTGGATGGGAGTCCAAACAGTCATTTTGAGGATGTAGCAAAATCGGTGAACCTCGGTACATCTTGTTTTGTGTGATGTTCTCTTGTTATACTTGTTTTATTTGGTTTCAAGTTTTCATTGTTTCAGCTTTAAGAGTTGAAGATTTAATTTTTTAAGAGCTACATTGATTCACCCCCCCTCTCAGTGTCATTGTGAGACTAACAATTGGTATCAAAGCGAGGTTCCTGAACAAGCTTAACAAGCTAGGGTGATCTTGGAAGTGACACAATGGCAGGTGGTGAAGGCTTCTCATCAAAAAAAGCACCATTGTTTGATGAAACTAATTACGTATTTTGGAGACTCAGGATGCAGACATATCTTTGTGCTTTGGGATACGACATTTGGGATTTAGTAGATAGTGGATACACAATACCCACCACTTCTCCAACCGATGCTACCGATAATAAACTGTTTGAGAATGACTCAAAAGCAAAGAATGATATCATATGCGGATTAGTGGACAATGAACTAGTAAATATTATGAGTTGTAAAATGGCAAAAGAAATATGGGATAAACTGAGGAGCATTCATGAAGGATATGTTAAGATCAAGGAGGCCAAGTTACAAACACATCGAGATCAGTTTGAAGTATTAAATATGAATGACGATGAGAACATAGAGGCATATATGCTAAGAGTTAATGAAGTCATTAATGCGATTAGAGGACTTGGCGAGGAAATCAAATATTCTGTCATCGTGAAAAAGATATTACTATCTCTTCTCCAAAGATTTGATTCTAAATTTTTAGCTATAGAAGAAGCTAAAGATCTAAATTCTTTTAGTATGGATGAGATGCATGGTTCTTTTACTGCATATGAGATGAGAATAATAAAATCTAAACCCATAGATAGATAAGCTGCTTTTAAAGCCCATAAAAATATGAAAGCAAAATAAGAATCCGAGGAAGAAGAGACATCAGATGAAATGGAAACAAACTTTGTTCGAAAACTAAAAAGGGGAAAATAAAAATATAGAGGAAAGTTACCGTTTAAATGTTTCAATTGTGGAGGCGTTGGGTATTTTGCAGCTAAATATCCACTTAATGAGAAGAACAAAAGTGATGAAGGATCGCACCAAGAAAGAAGTTACTGGAAGAAAAAAACAAAATTCAGAAAAGGCAACTTCAAGAAGAAAATTTTCATCTCCAGGAATGTCAGTTCATCAGAAGACAGCTGCGATGAGGATTCTGAAAAGGAAATAGGTGAAGCTCTTTTCATGGCACTCAAAGAAGAAAAAATAGAAAAATAACAGGAATGTGATGAAGAAGAAATTGATGCAAAAGTAAATTTGGAAGAGGAACTAATTGCAGCTTTGGATGAATTGAAGATAGAAAGAAAAATAAAATAAAAAAATTCAAGAAAACTTGAGGATGCAAATGAAATCATAACTAGTTTGAAAGTACAGATAGAAGAATCCAAGAAAATATCTGAAGATCTCGAAGTGCAAATAATCATAAAAATAGATTATTGCAGCAAGCTAGAAGAAGAGACTGTTGGTTTAAGGATGCAGATAGAAGAGATGAATCGTAAAATTAGTTGTTATCACAAATGTGAAGAAAGTTCTATGAAGCTAGATAAGATAATAAAAACCCAAAAGACTACAGGCATAAAATTTGGTTTGGGCTTTGAAGAAGGAGAATCATCAAATGGATCAAAGGCCATAAATGAATAATCCATAAAGAATGAAGATAAGAAACAGGTTGATCAAGAAAAAATGACTCATGCAAAAGAAAGCAATAATGCAAGGCACGAAAGGAGAATTGACAATGATGGATTCACCAATGTCACACATCAAAGAAGAAGAATATTTATGGCTCCTACGACAACATGGCAAAGACCATCACCCAGGTTCAATCATCTCTTTTTTGGTTACTATTTTAAATGCAATGGTTATGGACATAAGATTTCAGATTGCAAGTATAATGTAGAACCAAGGAATTTTACCAGTAGAAATGTTTTTTCACCTTTGATGTATTATGCAGTAGAATGTTATAACTGTCATAATTTTGGGCACATTGCAAGAAATTGTCGAAGTACATTTGCATCAAATCAATTTCAGGGAAGAAAATTTCAACCAAATGGAATGAGACAAAATAGAAAAATTTTCGAAAAACATGCACAAGCTACTGAAAAAGAAAAGTCAAAACAAGAGCCCAAAACTGTAATCAAACCAGAGTGGAAAGAAAAAGAGCGATCTAAGGAAGAAAAGGAATCCCTGATCGTACAAACAACATTTAAAGCACAGAATAAATCTGCACCATGGATACTTGATAGTGGATGGTCCAGTCATATGACAAGTTACAAACACAAATTTGAGAAGTTACAGCAATATGAAGGTGGTTCAGTAAAATTTGGAAATAATGATGGAGCTAAGATAGTTGGCAAAGGTTCAATTAATATCAGTGATGAAAAAATCAAGTCAAAAGAAGTTTTTTTTGTGGTTGGTCTGAAGCATAACTTGTTGAGTGTAAGTCAGATTTGTGATAGAGGTCATGAAGTGATTTTTAAGAAGCAGGGTTGTGAAGTCAGAAAAGCAAACAGTGGAAAGTTGATAGCAACTGAATCGAGGACATCTGGAAACTTGCACACTCTCAAAGACTTTAGAAGGAGCTTGCTTGATTGGACAAGAAGAAGAAAATTGGTTGTGGCACAAGAGGCTCAGTCATATCAGTTTTGACAATCTAGTAAAAATCAACTCAAAAAATGCAGTGAGAGATATTCCCACCATTGGAAAACCATCAAATAGAATTTACGCTTCATGCCAAAAGGGGAAGCAAACTAGAGTCTCATTTAAAACAAAAGAGTACTACACAAGAAAACCTTTGGAACTAATACATACTAATTTATGTGGACCCATGAGAACGCAAAGCATAAATGGTGACAAATATTTTATGTTGTGTATAGATGATTATTCGAGGATGACATGGGTATTATTTTTGAAGCATAAATCAAAAGCTTTTGATATGTTCAAGGTTTTCAAAAACCAAGTTGAGAATAAAACAGGAAAAAGGATTAAATGTTTAAGATCATATAGAGGAGGAGAGTTCATTTCAGAGGATTTTACAAAGTACTATGAAAAATATGGTATTAGGAGATAGTTTTCAGCAGCCAGGACACCTCAACAGAATGGTGTGGTAGAAATAAATAACAGGACAGTGCAAGAAATGGCACGAACTATGTTGACTGAGAGCAAAGTAGCAGATAAATTTTGGAAAGAGGGAATCCATACTGCGGTATACATCCAAAATAGGTGCATGTTGAGGACGCATGAAAGAAAAACTCCTTGAGTTGTGGTTCGATAAAAAGGCAACAGTAAGATACTTTAAAGTTTTTGGAAGCAAGTGTTACATCAAAATAACTAAAGAAAACCTTGGTAAGTTTGAAGATAGAACGGATGTATTTTTCTTGGCTATTCGTCAAAAAGCAAAGCTTACAAATGCTACAACAAGAGGCTAAGGAAAATTGTGGATAGTGGCAATGTTAAATTTGATGAAGGTAGGGAACGAGTAATTAGCTATGAAGAGAACTACCCAATTTATGAAGAGGTTATTGAAGGAGATGAGGAAAAGGAAACAAAAAAGAAACAAAAAATTGACTCAAATGATTCAAACAGTGATTCAGAAGTGAAGAAAATAAGAAATTCAAAATAGGCAACTGGAAAAAAGATCATCCTAGCGAGCAAATAATTAGAGACCCCACAGTTGGTGTTTAGACAAGAAGAAGAGTAGTAATTAACTACTCTCTATTATCCAGCATTGAGCCCAAAAATGTTGTTGACGCAAGCAAAGATGAAAGTTGGATGAAGGCAATAAATGAAGAATTAGATCAAATCGAGAAAAACAAAACTTGGGAGTTAGTACTGTTAGTCTCACAATGACACTGAGAGGGGGGGTGAATCAGTGTAACTTTTTAAAACTTAAATCTTCAACTCTTAAATCCAAAACAATGAAAACTTAAAACCAAATAAAGCAAGTATAACAAGAGAACATCACACAACACAAGATGTACCAAGGTTCACCGATTTGGCTACTCCTAAAAATGACTGTTTGGACTCCCATCCAAATCCAGCCTTTGCAAAGCACCAACTTTACAATCAATTTACCAGCACCCACTGGAAGGAGCACCAACCCCTAATTTATCTACACCAACAGAAAGGAGCACCAACCCCTGATTTATCTGCACCAACAGAAAGGAGCACCAACCCCTGATTTATCTGCACCAACAAAAAGGAGCACAAACCCTTGATTTATCTGCACCAATAGAAAGGAGCACCAACCCCTGATTTATCTGCTCCAATAGAAAGGAGAACCAACCCCTGATTTATCTGCACCAACAAAAATGAGCACCAACCCCTGATTTATCTGCACCAATAGAAAGGAGCACCAACCCCTGATGCCAAGCACCAACTTGGACTTTTTGAAGCTAGAAGATTGACATAAAAATACCTTCACTTTTACAAGACCCTGACTGGTCTATTGCTTACCCAACATCTCCCCCAATTCACAAAACACATGCTTATTGCCCGCGTTGAAATCACCTCCAGCACTTGATAAATTCTCCAAGCAACACTCCTTTTATAACAATCCTTTCTCTTCGTAACTCCAGTTGTAACTCCTTTTATATTCTCATATGCCACTTGTCAATTGTAACACCTTCTTTCATATTCTCATCTGCCACTTGTCAATTGTAACTCCTTCTTTATGTAACTCCTTTTGTATATATTTAGAAGGTATTTCGTCAAACATGTCACATGCAAATAATTGACACCATATTCTCCTACCATGACTGTTCGTTTTCTCGGTCATGACTGTTCATTTTCTCCTTCGATGATTGTTCGTTTTCTTTATGCATGTCTGTTCATTTTCTCTTTGCATGACTGTTCATTTTCTCTTTGCATGTCTGTTCATTTTCTCCTTCATGACTTTTCGTTTTCTTTTCCCTTGTGCATGCATTTGTTTTCTCCTTCGATGACTATTCATTTTCTCCTTCATGACTGTTCATTTTCTTGGTCATGACTATTCATTTTTGAGTCACGAAAATGCAACATGTCGCGATATCGCGACACTTTTGTTTCTCTGCCTGCCTACCCTTTTTGAGTTGCGAAAATGTGACATGTCACGATATCGCGACACTTTTTCTTTCTTTGCCTTCCTACCCTTTTTGAGTCGCGAAAATGCGACATGTCGCGATATTGCGACACTTTTGCTTCTCTGCCTTCCTGCCCTTTTCAAGTCGCAAAAATGCAACATGTCGCGATATCATGACACTTTTGCTTCTCTACCTTCTTGCCCTTTTTGAGTCACGAGAATGTGACATGTCACGATATCATGACACCTTTTGCTTCTTGATCTTTCTCTTCACTTTGGACTGCAAAAATTCTACATGTTGCGATATCGCAACACTTTTTCCTCCTTGCATTTTCTCTTTGCTTTGGACCGCAAAAATGCAACATGTCGCGATATCGCGGCACTTTTTCCATTTGTCTTTTCTCTTTGCTTTGGCCCGTGAAAATGCTACATGTCGCAATATCGCGATTCTTGCTCTTTCTCTTTGCTTTGGCCCGCGAAAATACATGTGATATCGCAACACTTTTTCTCCTTGCTCTTTCGGTCGTGAAAATGCAACATGTTGCGATATCGTGATACTTTTTCTCCTTGCTATTTAGGCCATCAAAATGCAACATGTTGCGATATCGCGACACTTTTTCCTCCTTGCATTTTCGCTTCTCTTTTGGCCACGAAAATGCAACATGTTGCGATATCGCGACACTTTTTCTCCTTGCATTTTCTCTTCTCTTTTGGCCGCGAAAATGCAACATGTCGTGATATCGTGACACTTTTTCTTCTTTGCTTTTTCGCTTCTCTTTTATCTTTAGCATATGGGCCACTTCGGTCTTCTTGGACAACCTGTAACAACTTCACCCAAACATTAAAAACATCCTCATAAGCATTTAACATCACTGTACATACTCTGAATAACCTCAGAACTCCTATCCACTGCATCAACCGATCTATCTGACTGTGTTGACAACAATGACAATATTGTCACTGCACCTTGCTCAACAATCACCCCCTTTGGAATTATTGGCAACACACGTGCAATTTCTTGTAACTCTTGTGCAATTTCCTGTAACTCTTCTCCCCCTTTGACAACAATACCAAAAGGGCTACTGTGAACTCCCCCTGAGTCCATGCACAACATTCTCAGGAAAAAATTATTACACTTAGAAAAAATCACAAACATGAGCAAAAAAATAAACAAATACACAAATGCTCCCCCTGAGAATGTGGTCCCGATAGCTAGTCAATTCTTGGGAAGCATGACCACTCCCAATTTATTGCAAAGGTCCTCAAAGACTTCCTTGGGCAACATTTTTGTGAAGATATCTGCTACTTGCTCTACTGTTGGAACAAAATCCAACTTAACCTCACCTTCCACAACTTTCTCCTGCGTACAATACGTTGTCATTGCAATATATTTTGCCTTTGCTATGGATAAGGAGACTGACTCTTATTTCTTACTGTGCCATGCGACCAACCTATCTCCAAGATAGAATGCACCTCCATTGGTACTCTTTCTGTCATCTACACATCCTGCCCAATCTGCATCTGAATACGCAATAAGGGTTAAGTCTTTACCTTTCGGATACCATAACCCATACTCCATAGTATCCTTGAGATACCGAAGAATCCTCTTCACGGCTGTCACATGAGTCTCCTTGGGACTAGCCTAAAATCATGCTACCATGCATACTGCCTATAAAATATCTGGTCTAGTAGCTATCAAGTACAGTAAGCTCCCAATCATAGATATGTGCATGATTTGATCAACATGTGGATATTTGTCATCCTTTCTCAACTTGCAACTTGTCATCATAATAGATCTAACAATCTTCACATCAATGTGTAGTACAAATACACACTGCTTTTATTGAAACACATATATGCAGCTAGGCCAACATTCTTTCACTAAACCAAATTATCAGAACTGTTATAATCTGTAACTTTGAACAATGGCAGTAATAACCATAAAAAGTACAACACTGACATATAGCAATACTACCAATGGTGACAACTCTCAATTTAATCACCACCCTTCACGGTACCTCCACAAACAACTACATGAACTGAAACACACTTTGACAACTATACGATAACTCCCCCTGACTACTTGCCTTTCATCCTTAGATAACCAAACAAATACATAGGATCATTAAAATAAAACTTTAATATTGCTCCCCCTGAGGATGTGCTACCTGGAGTTGTTTAGTGCAATAGAGGAGTAGTCTCCTTCAGTCCAAGGAGACATGATTTCCTCTCTTCTTTATTTCTCCACTCTGGTTTGATTACCGTTTTGGGCTCTTATTTTGACTTTTCTTTTTCAATAGCTTGTGCATGTTTTTCGAGAAATTTTCTATTTTGTCTCATTCCATTTGGTTGAAATTTTCTTCCCTGAAATTGATTTGATGCAAATGTACTTCGACAATTTCTTGCAATGTGCCCAAAATTATGACAGTTATAACATTCTACTACATAATCCATCAAAGGTGAAAAAACATTTCTATTGGGTGGTTGTCTCTTGTGCATCCTTGATGGATGATTATTTTCCTTTATTTTATGCACATGATTTCTTCTCTGTCTGTGTTGTATTCTTTGTGTCTGATGAAATCTATTGTCTTGCCTTAGATTAGATACAAAAGTTCTTGGACAAAACCTTGCTATGTGCCCATGATCATTACATTTAAAACATTGCACATGGTGTTCAATCGGAAAAACAGATGTATTTCTACCAGCATAACTCTTTGATATATTATTCAATCCACAATAAATTGCCTTGTGACCATAATGGTTGCATCTAAAACAATAGCCATTAAAAGCATTATTATGAATAAAGTGAGTTATAGAACCTCTTTTGTTGTGGTTGCTTTGTTGTAGATCTCCTTTGAGATTTTATTGCTTTTGAAGATTCAGCTTCAAGATTTTCTTGCTTTGATCCTTCAATAGTGGACTTCTTCTTCTCTACATATTTAGAAGATGAAGGTTGTTCAGCTTCATATCCAAGACCAAGCTTAGTCTTGGAGCTTCTTTGTTGCCTTATCATTTCATCTAGAAACTCTGTGCTCTTCTCAAATTTGAGATTTATATTGGCCTCTTCTAGTTGTTTCTTTAAAAAAACAATCTCTTCTTGTTTGCAGTAAACAATCTCTTTCTTATTGATCTGTGACCTGGGAGTTTCTTCAATCCTTTTGGACTCTTCTACTTGCAGCTTTAGATCACTAATAACTTTGTTAGATTCCTCTTCACGTTTGCTACATACATCGACTTTATCATCCAGGTGTGACTTCAAGGCTTCTTTTATTTTCTTGGCTTTATGAATTTGTAAGAATATATCTTTAATCTTATCTCCATATTCTTCCAACTTCTTGGACAGTCTTCTATTCTTTTTCCTTTCTATATTCAACTCTTCAAGTGCAGCGATCAACTCACCTTCTAGATCTACTTCAACCTTAAAGTTTTCATCACATACTTCAGAATTCACTCCTTCTATCTTTTGTAGTTCAATTTTCTCTTCCACAGGAACTTAAACTAACTGAGATGCCTTATTGGAGGAGGATATATTATTCTTACCCATTGCGTACTAATCCAATATCAACCCTAGCTGATTTAGACTGACAAGGGAAACTGAATCTGATACCAATTGTTAGTCTCACAATGACAATGAGAGGGGGGGTGAATCAGTGTAGCTTTTTAAAACTTAAATCTTCAACTCTTAAAGCCGAAACAATGAAAACTTAAAACCAAATAAATCAAGTATAACAAGAGAACATCACACAACACAAGATGTATCGAGGTTCACTAATTTGGCTACTCCTCAAAAATTATTGTTTGGACTCCCATCCAAATCCAGCCTTTGCAAAGCACCAACTTTACAATCAATTTACCAGCACCCACTGGAATGAGCATCAACCCTTGATTTATCTGCACCAACAGAAAGGAGCACCAACCCTTGATTTATCTGCACCAACATAAAGGAGCACCAACCCCTGATTTATCTGCACCAATAGAAAGGAGCACCAACCCTTGATTTATCTACACCAACAGAAAGGAGCACCAACCCCTGATTTATCTGCACCAATAGAAAGGAGCACCAACCCCTGATGCCAAGCACCAACTTGGACTTTTTGAAGCTAGAATATTGACATAAAAATGCCTTCACTTTTACAAGACCCTGATTGGTCTATTGCTTACCCAACATCTCCCCCAATTCACAAAACACACATGCTTATCGCCCACGCTGAAATCACCTTTAGTACTTGATAAATTCTCCAAGAAACACTATTTTTATAACAATCCTTTCTCTTCGTAACTCCAGTTGTAATTCATCCTTTTATATTCTCATATGCCACTTGTCAATTGTAACACCTTCTTTCATATTCTCATCTACCACTTGTCAATTGTAACTCCTTATTTATGTAACTCCTTTTGTATATATTTAGAAGGCATTTCGTCAAACACGTCACATGCAAATAATTGACACCATATTCTCCTACCATGATTGTTCGTTTTCTCGATCATGATTGTTCTTTTTCTCCTTTGATGACTGTTCATTTTCTTTATGCATGTCTGTTCGTTTTCTCTTTGCATGACTGTTCATTTTCTCTTTGCAGGTCTATTCATTTTCTCTTTGCATGACTGTTCGTTTTCTCCTTCATGACTTTTCGTTTTCTTTTCCCTTGTGCATGCATTTGTTTTCTCCTTCGATGACTGTTCGTTTTCTCCTTCATGACTGTTCGTTTTCTCGGTCATGACTGTTCGTTTTTGAGTTGCAAAAATGCGACATGTTGCGATATCGTGACACTTTTGTTTCTCTGCCTGCCTGCCCTTTTTGAGTCGCAAAAATGTGACATGTCGCGATATCATGACACTTTTGCTTCTCTGCCTTCCTGCCCTTTTTGAGTCATGAAAATGCGACATGTCGCGATATCATGACACTTTTGCTTCTCTTCCTTCCTGCCCTTTTCGAGTCACGAAAATGCGACATGTCACGATATCACGAAACTTTTGCTTCTCTGCCTTCCTACCCTTTTTGAGTCGTAAAAATGTGACATGTCGTGATATTGTGACACTTTTTCTTCTTTGCTTTTTCACTTCTCTTTTATCTTTAGCATATGGGCCACTTCGGTCTTCTTAGACAACCTGTAACAACTTCATCCAAACATCAAAAATATCCTCATAAGCATTTAACATCACTGTATATAATCTGAATAACCTCGGAACTCCTATCCATTGCATCAACCAATCTATCTGACTGTGTTGACAACAATGACAATATTGTCGCTGCACCTTGCTCAACAGTACCAAGACCTGCAAATAAAAATATAATCGGTACTAAATGGGTCTTTCGAAACAAATTGAATGAATATGGATAGGTAGTCAAGAATAAATCAAGATTGGTATGTAAAGGCTATGAACAAGTTGAAGGTATTGACTTTGAGGAAACCTTTGCACTTGTGGCTAGACTAGAGGCAATTAGAATGTTTCTAGCTTTAGCAGTGTACAATAATTTCAAAGTTTATCAAATGGATGTGAAATCAGCATTTTTGAATGGAAAACTTGAAGAAGAGGTTTATATTGAGCAGCCAGATGGTTTCCAACTTGGTGATGATCCCAACTTGGTTTGCAAGTTGAAGAAATCATTATATGGCTTAAAACAGGCACCCGAGCATGGTATGCAAGGCTAGACAACTATCTTACTCAACAAGGGTTCAAGAAAGGTATGGTGGATAGTAATTTGTATGTCAAAATAGAAAATGGCCATCTTATTGTTCTTGTTGTATATGTAGATGATATCATATTTGGCAGCAACAAAGATGAGTCATGTAAAGATTTATCAAATAAGATGCAGAAAGAATTTGAAATGTCAATGATTGGTGAACTTTCGTATTTCCTCGGGATGCAAGTTAATCAAAATGAGAAGGGCATATTTTATTATCAAATTAAATATGTGAAAGAGATGCTAAAAAGTTCATAATGGAGGATTGTAAGCCAGTTAGCACTCCCATGACGATAGGTTGCAAGTTGAGCAAGGATGACAAATCTCCACATGTTGATCAAACCATGTACAGATCTATGATTGGGAGCTTACTGTACTTGACAGCTACCAGACTAGATATTTTGTAGGCAGTATGCATGGTAGCACAATTTTAGGCTAGTCCTAAGGAGACTCATGTGACAGCCATGAAGAGGATTCTTAGGTACCTCAAGGGTACTATGGAGTATGGGTTATGGTATCCGAAAGGTAAGGACTTCACCCTTATTGCGTATTTAGATGTAGATTTGGTAGGATGTGTAGATGACAGAAAGAGTACCAGTGGAGGTGCATTCTATCTTGGAGATAGGTTGGTTGCGTGGCACAGTAAGAAACAAGAGTTAGTCTCCTTATCCACAGTAGAGGCAGAATATATTGCAGCGACAACGTGTTGTACGCAGGTATTATGGATGAAACAAACCCTGAAATATCTTGGCATTAACTTCAGTGAGCCAATTTTAGTTAAGTGTGATAACACCAGTGCCATTAACATCTCAAAGAATTCGGTTATGCATTCTCGCACAAAACATATTGCTATACGGTATCACTTTTTGAAGGAGAAAGTTGTGAAAGGTGAGGTTAAGTTGGATTTTGTTCCAACAACAGAGCAAGTAGCGGATATCTTCATAAAACCATTGTCCAAGGAAGTCTTTGAGTACCTTCGTAATAAATTGGGAGTGGTCATGCTTCCCAAGAATTGACTAGCTATTGGGACCACATTCTCAGGGGGAGCATTTATGTATTTGTTTATATTTTTGCTCATGTTTGTGATTTTTGCTAAGTGTAATAATTTTTGCCTGAGAATGTTGTGCATGGACTAAGGGGGAGTTTGCAGCAACCCTTTGGTATCGTTGTCAAACGGGGAGAAGAGTTACAGGAAATTGCACGTGTGTTGACAACAATTACAAACGGGGAGATTGTTGAGCAAGGTGCAGCAACAGTATTGTCATTGTTGTCAACACAGTCAGATAGATTGGTTGATGCAGTGGACAGGAGTTCAGAGGTTATTTAGAGTATGTACAGTGATGTTAAATGCTTATGAGGATGTTTTTGATGTTTGGGTGAAATTGTTATAGGTTGTTTGTGCAAAGTTGGAAAAATTGTCATGTTGCATTTTCGCGACCAAAAGAGAAGAGAAAGAACAAGAAAGAAAAAATGTTGCAATATAGCGACATGTTGCATTTTCGCGGCCAAAAGAGAAGAGAAAGAACAAGAAAGAAAAAGTGTCGCGATATCGCGACATGTTGCATTTTTGCGGCCAAAATAGAAGAGAAAGAACAAGAAATAAAAAGTGTCGCGATATCGCGACATGTTGCATTTTCACGGCCAAAAGAGAAGAGAAAGAACAAGAAAGAAAAAGTGTCGCGATATCGTGACATGTTGCATTTTCACGATCAAAAGAGAAGAGAAAGAACAAGAGAGAAAAAAGTGTCACGATATTGCGACATGTTGCATTTTTGTGGTCCAAAGCAAAGAGAAAGAACAAGAAAGAAAAAGTGTCGCGATATCGTGATATGTTGCATTTTCGTGGACCAAAGCAAAGAGAAAGAGCAAAGAGAAAAAAGTGTCGCGATATTGTGACATGTTGCATTTTTGCGGTCCAAAGCAAAGAGAAAGAGCAAGGAGAAAAAAGTGTCGCAATATCGCGACATGTTGCATTTTCACGATCCAAAGCAAAGAGAAAGAGCAAAAAGGAAAAAGTGTCATGATATCGCGACATGTAGCATTTTCGTGACTCAAAAATGGCGGGCAGGCAAAGAAACAAAAGTTTCACGATATCGCGACATGTTGCATTTTCGTGACTCAAAAAATGTAGGCAGGCAAAGAAACAAAAGTGTCACAATATCGCGACATGTTGCACTTTTTCTAAAGTAACAGAGTAGTTGACAGTGCGCCTGATATTAGTGATGAACACCAGGATAGTGAAACTGAATACTGGATAGTGACGTGGACCTATAAGTAATAAATTGAAGATTGAATAAGGTAATTTGTCACATAAGGACAAAATTCAATGAATAAGAAAAAACGTTACATAAGGAATCTTTAATGATTTGAAATCATCTAAGATGGTCGTTACACATGGAAAGAAGCGGATGCATGCCCATGTGGAGAAAAGGAAACGAAGGGCCACAAAATAGAAACAAAAAGCCTTTTTGGAAACCAAAACACATGCATGCACAAAGGAAGGAGAAAACGAACAGTCATGGAAGGAGAAAATGAACAGTCATGGAAGGAGAAAACAAACAGTCATGGAAGGAGAAAATGAACAGTCATGGAAGGAGAAAACGAACAGTCATGGAAGGAGAAACAAAAAAAATTTAGAGGTTTTAAATACGCCATTCAAAGAGGCCATAATATGTTGGTGCTCCTTTCTGTTGGTGCAGATAAATCAGGGGTTGGTGCTCCTTTCTGTTGGTGCAGATAAATCAGGTGTTGGTGCTCCTTTCTATTGGTGCAGATAAATCAGGTGTTGGTGCTCCTTTCTGTTGGCACAGATAAATCAGGTGTTGGTGCTCCTTTTTGTTGGTGCAGATAAATTATGGGTTGGTGCTCCTTTCTGTTGGTGCAGATAAATCAGGGGCTGGTGTTCCTTCCAGTGGGTGTTGATAAATTGATTATAAATTTTGTGTTTTGCAAAGGCTATATTTGGATGGGAGTCCAAACAGTCATTTTGAGGATGTAGCCAAATCGGTGAACCTTGGTACATCTTGTGTTGTGTGATGTTCTCTTGTTATACTTGCTTTATTTGGTTTCAAGTTTTCATTGTTTCGACTTTAAGAGTTGAATATTTAAGTTTTGAAGAGCTACACTAATTCACCCCCTCTCTCAATGTCATTGTGAGACTAACATGGAGATGCTCATATTTAATGTTAAAACATATACGCTACAAAATATAGAATATTTGACCTTTAAAGACCTGGAGACTTAAATGCTCCTTCTTCCTTCCTTTCATGCTATACTTGACTAACTTTGACTATGTTTCACTATCACTCTGCCTATTGTAATATTCAGACTTTGGGCACTTTTATTGGATAAAACTCAGGATTGGTGACACGTGTCACATCCATTACGTATGGGCGCTCCTTATTTGTAACTCTTTATTTTTGTTGGTCACTTTGTAACGCCTATTCACTCATTTGGGACTTGAGGAGAATAACAAGTATCACCATATATGTTAGTCCATTGAGATTTGAAACTTCTAATAATGCATTGAGAATTAAAGCTTCTAGTAATGCTTGAGAGTGGAAACAAATTTTGAATGCTTGAGCATTTGAGTAGGAACATTCTTGTAACACTTTCTCTTTGGAAGATTGATGCCAAGTGGTATTCATGCTCTCTACATATAGACCTTCATCATAAAACCTTACAAGGATATTATTATAACTCCTTAGGTCTTTTAGTTTGCCATTCCTTTTCTTTGCTACATTTCTTGAGCAGCAAGCAACCTTGTTTTCTACAAGTGGATTGATGAGGCGCTATGGAGCTTGAGTAGCAAATCCAATGCTTCATTTGGTGGAAAATATTCACCAATAAAGTAGCTCCTTTTTCTTTATCTTCTATATATTCAATTTATTGAAACCTGTGCATCTTTGTAGTGTAGATGATTTTCATTTCTCCTTGGTAGAGGTAGATACCTTTTAGATGTTGTCCATCTTGTATTGTTGTTCGTCTTACGTTGGTAGGAGTAGATGCCTTCTTTTACATTATATATGTTGTTCATCCCACATTGTTGTACATATCATGTTTTTTTCCATATCATGTTGTTGTTCGTCAGTGAATGTGCACTCTTTTCTCTATGTAGTTGTAGCTTTGATAATGGCCTCTTTGTGGGCTTTGTTTTGTAGGTTTGTTCATCCAATATGAGCCCTTCGAGTGTCTGTTATTGCTTGGGAAGAAGAGTGCTTACGTTAAATATTTCTTGGCTAATTTTCTTGTTTATAGTGTGCCTTTTAGAGACACATCAAATTCTGCTCTTGGGCTGTAAAAAACTAGATTAAAATGTTGCAATAAAATATACTATAGATTGTACATTAACCTCCTTCTTTTGCACTCTTATTTTAGATATGAAATTTTGGTTTCATGGCAAATTTTTATTCCTGCAATACAAGGGTTTTGAGGTTGTATTTTATGAGTATAAACCTTCCCCTTTTTTCTTGGACACTTTTATATTAAATCCAAGCTTAGATAATAGTAGATAGAAGATTTTAGTTTATGCAATTTTTTGCATTTTCTTTTCTTGCATTCAATCTTGTAATGCTTTGGATATGAGACTCACCAAGTCTCAATATTTAAGCTTCTATTTATGTTTTTAGTTAATTAGGTTCTTCTCCAAGTTTTTGGAGGATTCTAACCTTTTTGGGTGGCTTCTTTTGGACACTACAAGTTGCATATTTCATATCTTCAATAGTGTATTTAGACACTTGATACAAATCATAATTTGTGCCCTTCAAGAATACAAAAGCTAATTTCTTTTGAGAGTAGTATAATATTACATAATAAATCTAATAGACCCTATTTTTTAATGCACTAATAATTTCACCTTATCACTCCAATTAACTCTCAAGATAATGCACTTTAATCAATCTACTGCAACTAATCAAGAATAACCTAAAATGAATCTTTAAAAGTTATTCTACAAATTCACTACAACTAATATTGTAGGACTTTTTTTAATTATTTTCAAAGTAGATGATAGGTAGTTGATAGATATAATTTTGAAATATAATCAACTCCTAATTAATGTGTAAATGAACCTATTTCTATTTACACTTTTGAAGACTATAATCTACTTTTCTTCATGCAACTTCAATCTAGATAAGGTGCTCTAATGAATCTGATAATAAGTCTCATTAATGACTTAGCACCAGTAGTTGCATACCTTTTTGTAATATTTTGTAGTTACTTCTTCTTCTTCTATAGAGGATTTGGATCTTGGTGTCTAAGATCACCAAGTTGCTACTTCAAGTAGGATTTTGTAGCTCTTTATAGACTATTTTTTAATAACTCCACCAAATGATGGTCTTGAACTTTCTTTTATGAGCCTAGGATTTGGTGGCTTGCTCTCCTCTTGTAGTCTTATCCTTCTGCTATATATTTGGAGAAGTCTCTATCTCTGAAGCGGTGCCTTCTTACTGTGATAGGTAATATTCAAATCTCCTAGATTTGATGAGCTTATTCTGTCTTCATGTCTTCTTGTCGAATTCTGACTTCAAGCAGGATCTTCCTCTCAAGATTTTGAATATCTTGAGGTCTTTCACTGGATTCTTCTTCTTAAATTTTGCACTCCATGCCAAATTCTCCTTCTCTTGGGCTTGTTTTCGGATGGCAATAATTGTCCCAAGTCCTTCACTATTAGGAGCTTCTCCTTGGTAGTGGATTTCTCTAGTGAGATATTCTTTGATGATTTCTTCAGTAAGACTTTCCTAGACTTTTTTTGAATGCTCGATGAGACCTTCCTAAGGTCTTTGATATTGCAGCTTTTGTTGGTCTTCACTTGAGACCTCTTCAACCTTCTTCTCCTAAATTTTTTGGTGATCTGATCTGCTCTTGGATCTTTGATTATGCTACTTCTAGATTTGAGTAGGAATCTCCTAGTCCTTCCAAGTCTAGAAGTTCTTCAATGAGATATTATCCTAATATCCTTTGCTTCATGTATTGAATTGAATTTTAAGAAGATACCCTTCCTAATTGTCTTGTAGAAAGTTTCCCAACTCACTAAATCTTCTTTCTCTGCAACAAATATGTTAATACTAAAATCTTAATCTACTTCTGAATCATATATTCCTTTTGAATTTTGTTTCAATATCAAGGCTTCTATGGCCTATTTTAATATCAAGGATTATGTGGTTTATTTTAGTATCAAGGCTCCTATGGCCTTTTTTCAGTATCAAGGCTTTTGTGGCCTTTTTAGTATCAAGGTTTTTATGGTCTTTTCAGTATCAAGACTTTTATGGCTTCTTCTTCAAGGCTTCTATGGCCTTTTCATCAAGGCTACTTTGGCCTTCTTGTATTAGGCTTCTATGTCCTATTATTCAAGGATAATATGGCATTTTCTTCAATCTACAATGGATATCTTCGGTCTTCTAGCTTCACCACACATTTTCTTTATAAGTCTTCTTTCGTAGTGTTCTTCTCCTACACAAGGAACTAATATCTGCACTATGATGCCACACTGATATTTGAGCAACGAATTTGGAGTCTCCTAGTTTTCTATTATAGGAGGAGTACCAATCCTCTGAGAGTTAATTATCTGCAACAAAAAAAACTTTGGGAAACAATTAGTAAATTCTAGATATCCTAGATCTTCATTAGATGCTCTATCAATCTAGTGGATTGAGTGATAATTCCTAGTCTTCATGGTTTTTCCTATAACTCTATGGAAAGACTCTAGTCAAATACAATATCAGTATTTTCTAATACTGAGATATCTTTCAGTTCTCACTTGTGACTCTCTCTGATTCTATCACCTAGATTCTTCTGAGATATTTTGTTAATGACTGGTCCAATGGCATGTCAGGTTGAAAAATCACTCATGCTCAATAATAATTATGAATTTCCTATATACCTACACAGACTAGATCTACCATAGCTCTGATACCACTTGTTAGCTTTTGATACAATATCCAAAGGAGATAACAATCACGAGATGTAGAATAATATGAAAGAAAGTAAATCTACTAGATTACTGAGATATGCAATAAACATAAATTATATATGAATGAATATAATGTAGATATGGAGGAAATGAACACTCCATCAATAACCCTACTGGACTACATTGCATCCATCACCAATGGATGGTAACCCACATAGAACTGAATTGCCTACTAAGATCCCTAAGCTATTGTATCACCTATACTCCCCTTGCTTGTCTATGCTAACAATAATACCTTCCTTATATAGGTAAAATAGGATACTTGGCCAAAACTGTATCTAGTTGTACAAGTAACACATTGCACATTTACAACTTGCACATTGAAATTTGTGCATTTATTACATTGCATGAAGTAACTAGATAACTTCCCCCTACAGTAATCTAATGTCATAAGTATTTACCTTTGAAGATACATTTACATAATTCAAATTATGGAATATAAACTATTTATAAATAAAATAATTCAATACCTCCAAACAAAAAAAAAACATCCTAATTATTCATGGAAGTAAGGGGAATTGTGCTACAAATATCAAGTTGTTATTCTGTCCACTTCAAAACTCAAATTCTAGATTCTAAAAAAGCTTCACTCTTCCCCAATAGAAGGATACATGATTCTTTCAAACCTATGAATGGGTAGAACATGATTTTTATTGGCTCAGGTTAAAGTCTGATGTAAAACAATTTATGGATGCTTGTGATACATGTCAGTGCCAAAAAGGAGAAACAATCAACACACCAAGGTTGCTTCAACAATTACCCATTTCAGAGTCATCGTGGATACATATTTCTATGGATTTCATTGGAGGGCTCCCTCTATCCGATGAAATCAGTTATCATGGTGATCATGGATAGATTGACAAGTATGTTCACTTTTTCTCCCTAGGTCATACCTATACTATAAGGACCGAGGCATAAATTTTCATGTATTAGATCTTTTTGCTCCACAAGATCCCACATTTCATAGTTAGTGATCACAACAAGGTGTTCACTAGTAAATTTTGGGAGGAGATCCATCACATTAAGGGAACACAATTGAAACAAAGCACATCCTATTATTCATAAATTGATGGCCAGATAAAGGTGGTAAATAAATGCCTTAAGACATATCTTTGATGTTTTGTCTCTGATAACCAATCTAAGTGGATTCAATGGATTCCCTTAGCATAATGGTAGTACAACACTATTTTTCATGCAACAACAAGGATGATGTCATATGAGGCAATATATGGTCAACCACCTCCAACACTTCTTACCTTCCAAGTAGCTCAAAGATTGAAGCAGTTGATACAATCATCAATCAAAGATAGGAAGTCTTAGCTTCTCTAAAATAAAATCTAGCAACCACCCAGAAGTGCATGAAAAAATATGCATATAAACACAAATACTGAGAGAGCATTTGCATAAGACAACATGGTCTTCTTTTGTCTTCAGCCCTATAAACAAATGTCCATAAAATAAAAGGGTTGACACAAGCTAACACCTAAATTCTATGGACCCTACAAGGTTCTTAAATGAATAGGATATATTGCTTACAAGTTGGAGTTGTTGATGATATCCAAGATTTGTCCATTTTTTTATGTATCCTACTTTAAGAAGGTGGTGGGAACACATACCTAAGTATAGATGATCATGCCCAAATTAGATGAAGGATCCATTATTATACAACCTATAGTCATTTTGTATCACAGGACTTGACATATTCACTCTCATGATATCACTGAAGTGCTTGTGTAGTGACAAGGGTTGCAACTAGAAGATGCCATATGGGAGTCATGATAGGAGTTTCAACAGTAGTTTCCAATTTTTTAGTTTTTATGACAAAGCTTCTCTAAGGGGTATGGCATATTACATGCACCACAGTTGTAACTCATATTGGCATATAATATTGTATGTAAAGTGGACCACAATATTAAGTTATAAGTGGACCGTATGTTAAGTTTGATGTAGGTAGGAATGTGTGTCATAGCATCATGTTTGTAACAACTTTGGAATCATGAATGTAACTATCATAGAATATGTAGTCAGGAATATTGTCATAGAATGTTAGGAAATATGCTTGTAAATATTATAAAAAGGAAAGGATGTAACCCTCATGGGACTAGTGAATAATTGGAATATTTTGCCAAGATTTTGCCCCCTTGAAAATGCCAATGATAGCAATATAAATTGTCTCGAATTCCTGCATTTTCATGTTTCATTCAATGAATGTTTCTATTATTAGATAAACAATATTAGTATTTTTTTGTCAATAATCCTTATAATATTAGTTATAATTATATTTGGCACTAAATTTCTTATCTCAGTACAACTTAGAACTAAGAATTTCAAGGTGAAATATTTGCATGAGAAGAAGAGCTCCATTGCAAATTAGCCCAATATTTGTTGAGCGATATTTATTTGCACATGAAACTTATTAAGGTATTCAAGTTCCATTTGTTTCTAGAGTGCAAAGAGGGCATTTTTTGATGTGATGTTGGAAGGTGGTTTGAGATTAATATACTTGCACTTTCAACATATGGACATCATACCTCAATTGACCTCAAGGATAAGTGGTGAAATATTCTAAGCACTAGCAATGCACAACAGACAAACAAAAAGGTCTCACAAAACTAGAAGATGTTGAGACTGAAAGGCAAATATTGTAGACCCAACATGATTTTCTTGATATGTTCCTTCATAGGATTATAAAATGAGTATAGGATTATATATACTCTTCGAAAAGCATTTTTGAAGAAAATTTAGTGGAATCAAAATTTCCACGTTTGTGAAGTTTTACTATGCCTAGTGGTGCACCAAAGTTCTTATTGCCCGACGTGTAGATATTACAAGGAGATAACTATTCAACTTGGAAGATCAAAAATAGAATTAATTAAAAATAAAAAGGATCGACAAGGTAGATAGAAGTATTGGCAAGCATCAACAAGAAAGAGAATGAAGAGCAAAATAAAAATTTTATGAGGTAGATAGAAAGATCGACAACAAGTTTAGGAAGATATGGATAAGGTGTGAAAATTTCCATAAAGCCAAGAAAGGCTAAAAAATGATCTTGTTTTTTTTATGGTCTAGCATAAAGTAGTGATACCAAAATTGTGAAGGAAAAAATCATATGCAGTATGAGTTGTTGCAATAATTATGGAAGATCTAGGCATGTGGTAAATATTGGAACCTACATTCTTGATAAATTTATGGAGGTAATAATCACTCCAAAAGAAAATGTTAGCACAAAGAGAAAGTGACCAACAAAATACATATGAATGTATATGATGAATGTATCAGAATGAGATAACACAAAATAAATGGTGAATGGTTTCTACAAAAGGAAAGCAAGCTTGATGATTGAAAAACATCACAATTTGTTGAATGAGAAGAATGTAAGTTTACCCATGAAGAAATATCTTGAGAAAGTTAAGATAAATGAATTTTTGTATCAGAAGATGACCCAAGAAATGTTTGGAATATCTATAGTGGAAGAACCTATAATGGAACATTATGTGAAGGATTCTAAAAATATGGAAGATTTCAAAAAATATAATTCAGGTAATTTCTAGAGATGATGATCTATAGGTGACCTAGAGGCAATGGCCTAGTTGAGGGGTGATCGAGAAGCAAAAAATGAGAGGCAAAGACCCAAAGGCAACCTAAAGTTAAAAACCCTAAGACAATAAGGACCAGGACTCCTTGCATAAGGTACTCAATATTGAACTATTTTGTCAGTGACACATCGTGATAATATACAAAATAAAGGGCATGAGATAATCAATCTCACAACAGCAAGCAATGTTCAAGATACAAAATGATGATAGGCTTTGACAACAATTATAGGATGCATTTATTACCCAAGGGTTCATAAACTATAGATAAATGCAAATTACTTGATTAAGATTCTCCCTATGAAGACATTGGAGGAGGCAGATATTTCTTGAATTGATTCTTTGTGAATAGTAGTGGTCTCTACCACTACTATTCACAAAGGTAAAATTAGTAATGATAAATAATATATTATGTATTAAGAGATCATAATCGGTGGTACCGGCACTCAATATTGTGCAAGTATAGAGTTCACATTGAGGGGGGAGGAAATATTAACTCTTACCAATGTTCAATACTATATTTGATAGTCATTTTTTTACAAATTGTGCAAATATTATGGAAACATGACAAAAATGAAGGATTGATACAAAATCAACAAAGTGGACCTCATAAGCAGTGGTTTATTCCATTGTACCCAGTGGTTGCAGCGACTGGTTATCCATGAATTTTGGTAGGATGAGGTTACCATAAGGACACTTGTATTTGAAGAAGCAAAGAAAGCTAGAGGTTGAGAGTTCACAAATATGTGGACAGGTGAAAGCATATACCTCACTTAAGGTGAAAATATTTATCACCATTTTAGTAAGAGTAAAATTAGTAAGGACCAATCCAACTAATAATATATGGTTGGATGTTTGTTCCAATAATAAGTAATGGACACAATAGTATGTTGTCGATTATGTTTTATAACCATGGATAAAAGAAATCATACTATCCATGGACAAGAAAAGTAAGGTCAATCCCATTATTGCTTAAGTATTTTTTATCCATAACCATATTTGGATCATGTTAAATAAGGAGGGGAAATTTTCTCTTCTCAAGAGCTAAGATTCAGAGCCAAGAACAAGAAAAATTTTATCTACTTAGGAACAACATGTAGACATATAAAGAATTAGAGTGGATACAACTACCAAAATCAAGTTTAAAGCATTCCAAAATTTCCTCTTCAAGAAATTATAAACTATGATGTAATAAAGGGAAAAATGTTAGGAATTATTATCATCATAGTTTAGTGGCTATGAATTAGAGTGGATACAACTACCACTCACATGATCTAGGTGTTCATGTTAGTTAAGGTTAACTAATGTCCTTACATGATATCTACCACTCACAAGGTCCATAGGTCAAATTAGTTTCACAAGGACCATGAGTCAAAGTTGTCCTCACATAGTTACTAAATCTGCCATATTTGGCAATGGTTTGTATTTAAATACTCTTCATTCATAATTCAAAATCATCCAAGCATTAAGAATCAACACTTGTGAGAACTAGGAAACCTCTAAGTCCCTTAAGGGTTTGAGTCTTTGGCCATTCTTTTATAGATTGGATTTTCTTTGGATCTACTTTAAATCCTTCTTTTAATACAATGTGGCTCAAGTATTCTACCTCTTGCATTCCAAAGGAACACTTCGACCGCTTTGCATATAGTTGATTCTCAATCAAAAGTTGTAATTCCTGATCTAAATGATTGAGATGCTCTTCCCAAGTACAACTATAAATCAAAATATCATCAATAAATACAAATGAACTTATAGAAAAAGGGCCACAAAATTGCATTCATCAAACTCTAAAATATGGAAGGTGCATTGGTCAAACCAAAGGGTATGACCAAGAACTCATAGTGTCCTTCATGAGTCCAAAATGTAATTTTAGAAATGTCTTCTTCCTTTATTCTAATATGATGGTAGCCTAAATGCAAATCCAACTTCGAGAAATATTGAGTACCATGTAGCTCATCCAAAAACTCATTAATTACAAGAATTTGTCTTTGAAAATTATTTTATTAAGTTCATGAAAATCCACACACAACCACCATGACCTATACTTTTTACATAAAAATAGAATAGGAGAGACATATGGACTAATAGTGGATCAAACAACCTCTACTACAAGTAATTTTTGTACCACTTTCTCAGTCTTTGGTTTTTGAACATTTAGATACCTATACGAGCAAATATTTCGTGGAAGCCTACCAAGAACAAGTTGAATTACATGATCATGAGCATAGTGAGGTGGTAGACCCTTAGGTTCCTCAAAAACATAAGCATGTTTCTCTAAAAGAAGTTGAAATTCATATTGTTGCTCCATTTCATTGATACCTAGTACTTGTATAGCAAACAATTGTGCCACTACACTAGGAGATGGTTTTTTCATAAGCTTATCCATATAGTGAGATAACATAAGTTGAGTAGCACCTATGGTTGTTCCTTGTAGATTATATTTTGTTCCATGTTGGTTTAATTTTATCCATAGTTCAAACATCGCATACCACTGGATCCAAATTTTGAGGCCACTATGTCCCCAATACGACATCACATTCTCCTAAAAGTAGTGCAAACATGTCAGTCTTAATATTGTATTCTCCTATTTGCACCTTGGAATTTCCACATTTTCCTTTACAAGGTAAGTTTCCTCCATTGGCTATCATGACCTCAAAGGAATTACAAGAAATTATGTGACAATTTTCCCTTTTTGCCACTTGAGGGTCAATGAAATTTATGTGCTCCCAAAATCAACGATAATTTTTATTCTTTGGCCCTCTAAATGTGCAATCACCTTCATAATTTAGGGAGTAGATTTTCTGCCAAATCATGCATTGAAATTTTTGGCTAGGGTTCTTCTGGTGTTTTAGGATCTTTTGTGTGTTCCTCCTCTTGTTGCACTTCTTTTTCTTCTTGAGTTTACTTAGAAGAGGATTCACCCGCATCAAGTAAAAATATTTTTTTGTTATACACATTTATGTCCTAGGGAATATTTCTCATCATAATTATAACATAGCCCCTAGGCTTTACAAGCTTTCATCTTTTCCTAAGTCAAGCACTTAATTGTAAATGATTTCTTAGCAGGGTTTATAGGATTCAATGTGGACTAGGATGTAGGTAGAGGTCAAGTTTGCGCAAACTTGGATGTGAACCTTTGAAAATTAAATTTACTTCCTACTAACCTTACCAAGACTACCTCTTGTGCCATGGTGTTTGGTTTGAACATCCGCACCTCTGCTTGAATATCTTTCCTTAATCCACTCAGAAAAAACTTTTGTAAAAATTCATCACTTAGGTTTTGTATGTGATTTACTAGTTTTTTCAAATTGCTTTTGAAAGTTTGGGATCATTGAGAATTGTTTTAGTTTGGTGAGGGTGCCTATGAAGTTCTCATATTCACTAGGTATAAATCGTGTAAGTGGTCAAAACAACTCTTTGCAAGAAATATATAGATGCATTTTCACTTCCCATTGATACCATTGGAGCACCTCATCCTCAAATTTGAAGGATGTTATTGAGAGCTTAATATCGTGGGGAACTTCATGAAGAGAAAAATATTGTTTTGCATTGCATAACCAACATTTGATATCTTGGCCATCAAATTTTGGGAAGTCTAGTTTGGACATTTTATGTGTTATTATTGGAAAAAATATCATGTGGTCTTACCTCTAAACCACCTGCCTTAGAATCTAAACCCTTGTTATTCAAATGGTTGTATGCATGATCCAAAAATTCTAAGTGAGTATCAATTTCTTGTAGCTTAATTTGAGTTCCTTGGTTTTGTTGCATCAAAAAATTCATGTTTTCTTGTAGCTTTCTCAATTGCTTTTGTATATTAATCAATGTTTCTTCCATGTTTTGCATGTGACCACCCGTAGTACCTACGACTATGTTTTGTAAATTGGGCCTCCCAAAAACACTTATGGGTGATGTATACCAAAATTATCACTCAAAAATATGATCAAAATGGACTATAGCCCAAATTGATAATTTTAAAACTCCAAAAAATGCTTATGGATTCTATATACCGAAACGATCTATGTGATGAGACAATCGCAATGGACTAGGTCACAAAATGATGTTTTTGGCACCCTAGACTGATTTTTCCTAGGTCCTCTTGACTTAAAAAGGTGTTTTCTATACTTTCAGTGTTCTGACAATTACACAATGTGCTTTCTATACTAATAGACTAATTTCTAACAACTGCCTATACTACTATTAATCCCTTTTGTTATTGTTCTTGATTATTTTCCATCTATCACTATATTCAACTATTAGTAACACCAACAGTTATCTGACTATCAAGAATCGATACTTATCATCAATCAATGATGAGTGTAATCTCCTCAACATGCTCAATTTTGTGTTAGGTTTAGATGAGGTTGAGATATGATTGACCAAGGACACTCTATGCCAAGGTATGTTTGTTTTTGTGGGCTCTCCAATACACTTCCTCAATCATGATTAGTGGTCAGACATATATCTCAAATATCTAACTATGGAGGGTCGCACTATATCCATAGTTGTGCTATCTATTTTTGAACATACCATGAGAATAACTTTCTAGTATGTTGTGTACTAGTGCATCACATAATTCAAACAGTCAAAATATTTTTGGGGCTAAAGGTTTTTCCTAATCATAAGGGGGTGCTATATTCCTAAGGGAACTTGGGAGCTCATCGTCTTATACAAGTGGTGTCTATGGCCTAGGTATTGAAGTATGATTACCCCTAACTTCACTATATGATTTATACACAATATAGCTTAGAAAATAATGATAGTTCCTCTATGATATTTTAAAACCCACGACATAGGGTTTCTAACCTATTAAAATAAAATGGAAAAAAAAATGGCCACACTTTTTATAGGGTATTTTAGCATAAAGAATTAAAGGAAGAAAAAAATATACCTAACAAGAATGGAATGGCATAACAGGAACTATTGCAACTACACCAGGATATGGCCCTAAAATGTGCTCTAATATCACTTGTTAGGAACATTCCAATTAAAATAAGCACATCCATAAATATTGTAATACATACAAAATTAATGGAAATTAAATAAGCAATATTGCAATACAAAATGTAAATACAACTTTATTGATCAAAACATAATCACAATACAAAATTAATGGCATCTTCAAGAGGGTAACCTCCTTAGAAGCAGAGCTCCAATGCAATATGAAAAGATTTAATTCATTCCATCTATGCCCTTGTCTTTTTAAAGACTCCATCAACCCCCACCCTAATGCAAGTGGGGATCTAAGCTAGAAATTTCTACCTAAGAAACAATTATATCTTTTATAATGAATACATCATATGGGCCTATATGTCTTAGTGCCACAAGTGCCACATTACAATGCATTACATAATAATAATGTTAGGATGGGGTCCTAACAAGAAGTTTATGTACAACAACCACAAGTATTTGAAGTCCATGGTTTTAAATCAAACCAAGTCTACAAGTTGAAGAAGGCTTTGTATTGTCTCAAGCAAGCTCCAAGGGCATGGTATGCCCAAATTGATGGTTATTTTTAGGAAAGAGGTTTCATGAGAAGAGTGAACCCACTCTCTACTACAAAATATAAGGTAATGACATTCTCCTTATTTATATGTTGATGATTTGATATACATGGGTAGTTTTTCTAAGATGAAAGATGAGTTTAAGAGTGCTATGATGAAAGAATTTGAGATGGACTTAGGGATGATGCAATATTTCCTAGGAATGGAAGTACATCAAAGTAAAAATCATATTTTTGTTTGTCAAGCCAAGTATGCCAAGGATACATAACATGGAAGAATGCAAGCTAGTCTTGGAGTAGTTTTATGCAAAGATGATGGAGCTGATAAAGTGAACATGATAACCTATAGAAACATAGTTGGAAGCTTGATATTTTTTACTCATACTAGACCAAACATTGTATATGTTGTGTCCCTTATTTCTAGGTATATGAGTGAGCCATTAGAGATACATTTGAAGGCAACCAAGAGGATATTAAGGTATGTGAAGGGTATAATTTATTTTATCATACTTAATCATGCATCTAACAAGAATGAGTTTGTTTATTATATATATGTTTATTGGGGTGGTAATTTTTATGAGAGAAAGTCAACATTTGGTAATTGTTTCACACTTGATTCGGGGTTGATCACTTGGAGTTCGAAGAAGCAAGGATCGATTGCACTCTATTCTATAGAAGCACAGTATATTGTCATCACTTCATCTGGTGCACAAGCACTATGGTTTAAGACATTTTTAGAAGAAATTGCGGAGAAGCAATGCCAAGCAACAATAATATTATGTGATAATATAAGCACTATCAAGTTGTCAAAAAATCTAGTTCATCACAACAAATCTAATAATTATGACTTAAATTACCACTTCATTAGAGACATGATTCAGAAGAAAGAAATCGAGTTAAGGTATGTGAATACTCATGAATAGTTGGCTGATATTTTTACTAGACAGGTAGTAGAATTTTAGTTCCTAAAGCTCGTAGACAAGATATTTCATCATCTGCTTAGCATCAAGGAAATGAATGTTGGTATTTGATGTTGATATATCCAATTGTTAAATGGATTTGTTGACCATGATTTCTTGTTACCAATTCAGCTGTTAGATCAAGCATAAAAAAAATAAACATATAACAAAACAAATGGAGCTAAATTTTATATTTGAAGATATGGAAAACTAAAATCTTGTTGGAGAATATGTTCAAGAAGGGGTATGACTTTTAGCCTTCCATGTCCCACCTTCATTTCCCATTGTTAGAAAAGTAAAAATTGAATGTATTGTTGCAATTCTAGACTATTGGCAAGGGAAGCATTTATAGTAGTTTTGAGTTATGAGAGCTACTTAAAAATATTGTTGTAATGATTAAAAAAATAGACGTATTCATGTTGGAATATTGCTACTAGTTTTAGTTCTTTTTTTAGTGTTTATTTATGTTGTTGCTATAGCATTTATAATAGGTGACTACATTGTTGTTTTACAGACAAATTTGAATTATTTATTACATGTTTTTGTTGTATGTATTGTTGTGTTAAATATACTACAGCGACAATTTTATTAATGAATTAGTGCTTTATAAAAGCATTTATAATTCTAAATTTTATTGGTTGTATTTTACTTCTTGGCTAGAAAGAAAAATGGTATCCTTTTAAATTCATCAACGAGCTCTCTTGATTTGACTCCTCTTCCTTCAAACTCTTCTCTAACACCTACAATTATTATACTAAACCAAATAAACTTGATCCCCCTATACCCTACACAACAATGTTGGATCTTGAAGTGGATGGTGAGATTGGGTTGGATACTTTAGTACAGGCTTTTGTTGGTGTTTCTCCATTGGATGTGCCATGATCTTCTATAGTTCGTCTAATACCCAAGTGGTTCTAGACTTTATTTAGAATGGTCAACCTATTCTCTATTGAGTGTCATCAAAATGATCCCTCTAGGACCTTAATACCAAGGTTGATGATTCTAGCAATTTCACTTATTCTCAAGCTAAATGTTGTCTAGAATATGAGGATATGCTTATTGAGTATGAGTTACTGATAAAGAATCAAACTATTATTGGTTATAAACGGACCTATAAGACCAAGTACACTTCTAATGGACATATGTAGAATCCCAAGGCATGACTTATTGCTAAGGGATTCTCTTAGAAGAAGGGAATTAACTATCCAAAGACCTTTGCTCTGGTTTCCATCATGGACTCTTTTTGTATGATTCTTTCTATTATTAATTCTAAGGTTATGAAGTATATTAGATGGATGTGAAGAGTGTATTTCTTCATAGTGAGCTCCATGTGGAGATCTATATGTGACAACCACCTATTTTTGAGCTTGGAACTACTCCTTTGGCATGTTGACTAAAGAGGTCCTTGAATGGGCTTAAGCAGACTCCTTGCACTTGATATGAGAAAATATATTTGTTCTTTCCCAGTTGAGGGTTTAAGCGATGTGACGCAGAGTATGTTATTTACATAAAGTTTCAGGATGATCAAATCTTGGTGATTTTGTTATATGTTAATGATCTCATCACGAGAAGCTCAACATCCTTAATCCAAGAGATGAAGTCACAACTTCATGATATCTTTGAGATTATAGATTTGGGTCTTCATAATTTCTTAGGGATTTAGATAGATCAATCATCCTCTAGGATCACAATCTCTTAATCCAAGTATGCCTTGTATCTTTTACAATATTTTAGGATAGAGGATTGCAAATCTGCTCCAACCCTTATTTTTTGGTTCTAAGCTACAAGCAAATTGCACTACTCCTTTGGTGGATGTTATTTATTATCGATCAATTATTAGGCATCTTCTTTACCTCATCCACACTCGATCGAATATTACATTTGCTATCAATTATTGTTCCAATTATATCTAAGCACCCCATAAGAGTCACTAGAAAATGGCCAAGAAAATCCTTTGTTACATCAAAGGTACATACCATATGGGTATTCATTACTCAATTTGAGCACCTTTGGATTTGATAGGATTTTTTTATGTAGATTGGGCCAATGATTTGGACCAACGACACTCCACTACCAATATTATTTTTTATCTTGGCTCTAGACCGATCTATTGGTGTCATAGGCGACATCCACCATATCTAAATCTTCTACAAAATTTGAATTATGTTACTAATGAGACCATCAAACCCCATTGATGGATACTCATGATTTTGGAGTAATTGGGTATTTCTCAACAATTTTCAATCACCCTCCATTGTAACAATAAAAGTTCCATCAAGCTTGTCCTCAATCCAATGTTTCATCAATGGACTAAGAACATTGAGGTTTTGATGCACTATGTTCAATGGCTTCATCCATGGAATGCTTAACCCACTATATACCATCAATAAGGCAAACAATAGATATGCTAACCAAGGTCAAGCCTAAGGTATCTTTTGTGTGATTATCAAAGCATCTTGGAGTAGAAAATTATTCTCTAAGGGGAAATCATTGATAAAGGTCTCTCTATATCCCTTGTTCAACTTATAGGGGGATGTTAAAATATGTGGTATTAAGCTTCACATGAGGCCATGACTAGCTTTTGTATTATATTTACTGCATAGCCCTTTGGGTCTTCATACACCTTACAAGGTGGTTTTATTGTAGTATTTTATTAATAAACCTTAAGAAAATGCCTGACCTAAAGATCAAATGTAATCAAATATTTATACCCCTTGAGACCAACCATTTAATAATTGATCAAAGTACTATTATTTCCTTTAGTGATATTATTATGGTGTCTACAAACGCCTTTCATGTTGTTTTGTGTTCTTTCTGTGAGTTGTAGTTCTACGTGATGTATTGATTTCATTTGTCTTTGGAAAGTATTGTGAATCTACGTGATGTATTGATTTCATTTGTCTTTGGAAAGTATTGTGAAATATAACACACCTTATGATATGAACAAATATTTATATTATTATGAGCAAATGGGCAATACTTAACTCACAAACTAATAATTGCAATTTAATATAGAGAGTTAATACATAAGAAGATGAAATGAAAGAGAAATCGTGAATAAAATCAATCATTCAATTTTTGGTATAAAAATAAAAAGGTATTCTATAAAAGCTTTGACAAGATTTTATTATTTTGAAACAAAATAATGCACCATAATCATTTAGAATGAGATAAAACTCACATCACTCTATTTGCAAACAAATCAATAAAACATTTTGAAACACAAAGGACTTTACTCACTAGGGACTTCAACGTAAAGGAGGATAATGAGGCCTTCATTCCAATTATTGAAGATGTCCCCAACAAAATCCTCATAATTTAAAAATAGTAATATTAAAACAACTTTTATTTCAATTAAAACTTCAAGAAAAATTTAAGATCAAATAAAGACCGAGTTAGTCTCAAACTTAACACGGTGTACATTTCGTGCTCTTACAGGAGAAACTACATCAAAATATCTTGCAAAGAACTCTAGACAAGGATCAAGAAAGACTTTAAAGATTTGTTCAGGTGAAGAATTATTGTAAGTTTGAACTTTTTATTTTATAATCTTATCAAACGTTTATTTTACTCTTAGGAGAAAATGGTAAAAATTTCAGTCTAAGTATTAATTGCAATTTAAGATTCAAGAGCTAATACATAATATAAAATGAAAGATAAAATGGTGAATTGAATCACTTTTCAATATTTGGTATACAAAAATGCACTAGAAAATCTATGCCAAGACTTAATTAAGAAAGTAAATTTCAAAATAAAATTTTGTACCCCAATCATTCAAAAAGAAATAAAGTTTACATCACTATATTTCAAAGCAAATTAGTAGAGCTTTTCTCAAACACACAAAAGAATTTCAACACTAGGATTTTTTTTGTTGTTAAATTAATGCAAAGTACAACAGGTGGCACAATTGGAGCCACACTCCCCGAGGGTATAGCAACAAGGGGCCTCCATCCCAATGATTCGATCTCGGATCATCGTAATGAAACGACAATAACATATTGTTGGGGTATCCCTACAAGGACAACACTAGGAATTTTGACTCGAAGGGTTAAGGATAATGACATAAAGGCCCTCATTTTAATTTTTGGAGGTGTTCTAAAAAAAATTCTCAATTTTAGAAAGAGTAGGCACTAAGCCAACTTATATTTCAATGAAAACATTGAGAGGGAAAAAAAAATAACAAAGAAAGACCATCTTATTCTCAAACTTAACACGGTGTATATTTCCTACTTTAGAGGATAGCTTACATTGAATAAACTGACAAATCCATCTAGATAAGGATCAAGAAAGGCTTACAGATCTATGGAATTATTGTATATTAGAATTAATGAATCATGTGGCCAAAGAAAACCATTTATTTTGCTTAGAACAAGTCTAAGTCTACATAAAAATGTTACTTTTTCAAAGGGGTTAGAGAAGCATATGAAATTATGGAACATCTAAATTATATTAACAAAGAAGATGATTACCAATTAGACTTTCTTTTACTTGACTCACTCCTGTTAGAGTTATAAAAATTTTCATATAAAATTAGGAGCAATCAACCTCAAAGACTAGTCCATAGAAAACTCCATATGACATTTTTTAAATTTCTATTGATGGCTCAAAATTACTAAGTTACAAAAAACTCTCTCATATAGCCATAGATGAGGAAATTAATTTGGCCATAAAAACAAGCCAAGACCTCATATTTTTATAGAAGTATTTTTACCAATTTAAGCTTAACAAGGAGTAGCAGGAGAAATTCTAACTTGTTGGAATACTTCTAGAACCTCTTATGTAACCATTCATAAAACTAGGCATTGGATAGCCTCTTTAGTCACTTCCTACTTTGTAGATATTCACTTCATCCTTATCAATGTCTATGGACCTACAACTCAATCAGGTAGATTAGAATTTTGGAGTGAGATTGAAGCCTTTATGAGAAGTAAAGACTAAGAAACCCGATTTATGATCATTGGAGATTTTAATGCCATAACCAAGCTGAATAAAAATTTTGGAGGAATTAGGAAATTGACCCGAAGTATGAAATATTTCTCAGCTTTTATTCAAAACAACAATCTATGGTAAGTTGAGTTTGAAGAAGACAACTATACTTGAACCAACAATAGGAGAGGCCAGAACCTAATAGCAAAAAAATAGATAGATGCATTCTCTCAGATAATTTGCTAGATGAAGGAACTTGTGCTAAAATTAATACCTTAACAAGAATTGGTTCAAATCACTGGCCAATAAGAGTTAAAATGGTGGTAAGTGAATTAAAAAAAATATATCATATTTTAAATATGAGTAGATGTGAGAAGACCATCCTCAATTTGTTGATATGATGGCTCAAACATAAAACTTTTTAGGTAATAGTGAGTTGTATGCTCTTCCAAACCAAATCAAAGCTATGACATCTAGATTAAAAGAATGGAACAAGAACACCTTTGGAAACATTGTTGAGAAGAAAGAACTAAAAGATAA
This sequence comes from Wollemia nobilis, assembly GCA_028583015.1. Taxonomy (NCBI): domain Eukaryota; kingdom Viridiplantae; phylum Streptophyta; class Pinopsida; order Araucariales; family Araucariaceae; genus Wollemia; species Wollemia nobilis. Next base: position 17,659,863 of record JAQPPZ010001493.1, read on the forward strand.
ACTTTCAAAATTCCAAAAAGGTAATGAAAATAATACAATCTTAGAGGAAAGAGAGTTGCTTAGTGAATATCATAATATTTTGAGTAAGGAAGAGAAATTTTGGAGATTAAACTCAAGAAAAACTTGGTTAAGAGGAGATAAAAATACAAAGTATTTCCATAGGATGGCTATAGTACAGAGATCATCTTCTAGAATTAGTAGAATTAAATCAATAGAAGGGGTTTGAATTGAAGATCGGAGTGAAATTAGAAAAGATGCAAAGTCGTTTTATCAGAATATTCTAGGTTCAGAGGAGATTGAAGTTCTTAATAATAAACTTCTTCAAGATGTTCCTTCAATTATAACAAATGAAGACAATAGGAAATTGATGGAGCGTATTACTCTAGAATAAGTTCATATAGCTCTTTTCTCTTTTAATAAGGATAAATCCCCAGGTCCAAATAGGATCTCTGCAACTTTTTACCAACATGATTGGGATATAGTGAAGGATTCTTTATTGGTGGTAGTGGAACAACCTAGGGTAAAACAATTCATTCCTTATAAAATAAATGTAATTTATCTTACCCTAATTTCAAAAAAGAAGGATGTTGAATTGTTTGATTATTTTAGACCCATAAGCCTATGTAATATGGCTTATAAGATTATTTCCAAAGTGATGGCAAATAGATTAAGGTCATTATTAGACAAAATCATTTCAAAAGAGCAAGGAGAATTTGTGAAAGGGAGACAAATTTTGGATGGGATCATAGTAGCTCATGAATTTATACGTCCAATAGCTTTAAGAAAAGAGAAAGCTATGATCTTAAAAAATGATATGAGTAAAGCCTATGATAGGGTTAAATGGAATTATTTTTATGTTGTTTTAGGTAAGTTTGGTTTTGGGAAGAATTGGGTTAGATGGATTAAATCTTGTGTCTCTATAGTTTCTTATTCAATTTTGGTCAATGGGTTAGTGACAGAATCTTTCAAAGCCAAGAGAGGCCTTAGACAAGGATATCCTCTATCTCCTTATTTATTCATTATTATGGAAAATGTTTTGAGTAGGAACTTAAAGAAGGCTTACAAATATGGGCTTATATGTGGACTTAAGGTTAGTAATAACATCGATAACATCACCCATCAACAGTTTGTAGATGATACAACCCTTTTTGGAAAGGTAAGGATAAATGAGACAAGATATTTGAATAACTTTTTAAAAGAGTACAAAAGAGCTTCAGGGCAAAAAGTTAATAGGACTAAATCCAAAATTTACTTCCTTAACACGCTAATATCAAAGCAAGAATTTACAGGTTCCTTCAAATGGAGGAAGCAAATTTGCCAACAACTTATCTAGGGATGTCTCTATTTGAGGGGAGAATGAGGATAGATTTATGGAATCAAGTTATTAGTAAATTTCAAAATAAACTTCCAACTTGGAAAGGTAGATGGTTATCGTTTGCAGGAAGAGTGCATTTAATTTAGTCTGACAAGCCATTTTCCAACATATTATATGTCATTGTATTTTATGCTAAAATCAGTTGAAAAAAGATTAATCTATATTATGCGATCTTTTTTATGGTTAGGTTTACATGATAAAAGGAAATTTCCTTTGGTGAAATGGAGCAAGTTGTGTGATGACAAAAATAGGGAAGGTCTTGATTTAAGAGCTCTTACATATGTAAACTTAGCTCTTAGGAAAAAAGTTATCTGGAGATTATACAAAGAGAATCAAAGACAATGGGTAAGAATTCTTCTAAGTATGTTGATCCCAATGACCCAAGTTTATTTACTGCTTTCTCTCTTCCAAATGAATTTGCTCTTTGGAACTGTTTAAAAAAATATATTGATCTTATGATTTAATATTTAAGATGGGTGGTGGGAACTGGAGAAAAAAACTCTATTTGTATGGATACTTGGTGTGATAAAAAACCACTCAATTTAGATCCAATCTTGAAACCTTGGATGATATTGCTTCAATACAAATACGGTGATAGGGTTTCAAAATTTTGTACAAGGATTGAGAAGGAAGATACAAATGGAAAGAAGATTTTTTTACAAGTATACAAGACATTGATGTTGGGATGCAATTGAGAAGAAAGATAACAACTGTGATTATTTTGAGGGGTGCCAATGATAAATTGATTTTGGAGTTGAATAACTCAGGAGAATACACAACAAGAAGTGGATATAATGTTTAACACCAACATAATAATAATATTACTAGAATATGGAGAGATATTTGGGACAGTCCAAGCATTCATTAAGTTAAAATGTTTGTTTGGCTAGTAGGTCATAGAAGAATTTTATCTTGGGATAACCTTATGAAAAGGGTTTTCATAGCCCCTCTCAATGTGTTTTATGTAATAAGGAGGAGAGTATTGACCATCTCTTGCAACATTGCTCAATAGTCTAGAAAATATGGCAATGGATTCTTAATATGTTTGGTAAATGCATGGTGATGAATAGCATAATTGAAGATTGATTAAAGCAATGGCAGAGCACTTATAAAAGTGAGTCTTTACAGAAAATATGGGATATAGCAAAAGATACAATACTTTGGACCATATGGCTAGAAAGGAATAGAAAAATATTTAAAGGAAAGCAAAGCAGTATAGAGGTAATGAAAAAGAAGATATGTTTAGCCATAGAGGAGTCTAAACCAACCCTATCAACTCACCCAATCCCTAATTTGGAAGAAAAGAGTCTTGATAGATGGAGTCAATTCATTAAATAGAATTATGATGTTGGGCACAAGAGAAGCAAAAATAAGGTAAATAATATAAAGTGGAAACCACCAGATGTGGACTGCGTTAAATTGAATTTTGATGGAGCATCTAAAGGAAATCCAGGAGCAATAAGAGAGGGAATGATTTGAAATAATAGAGGAGATATTTTGTCTCATTATGCTTTCAATAGTGGATTTAACACAAATAATGAAGTTGAAGCTTGGGCACCTTTAGAAGGGTTAAAAATATGAAAACAAATGAAATGGAATAGAGTATGGATGGAAGGTGATTCTCTCATAGTAATAAATGCAATTTTGAGGAAAGCAAAGGCTCCATGGAACATACAAGAGATAATTGTGGAAATTCAAGATCTTGCTAAAGAGTTTGAAGAAATCAGGTTTACACATATATTAAGGGAAGGAAACAAATGTGCATATAAGCTAGCCAATAGAGGGGTTTAATTGAGGATCGTGAAGTTAAATTCTCTTTTCCATAGTTAGAGGAAGTAAAAAGTTTAGTTGAAGCTGAAAAAAAAATTGATTGCCTAAATCAATAATAATTAAGATTTACTTTAATGTTTTCCATTGGTACTATCTATTTTATTTTGTAACAATAATATGTTTTTATTTAGACTATTTATTATAATTTTTATGGTTGCACTTGTGTTTTACGAAGGAAACTAGCAATCCAAATTTGGTAAAGTGAACTATTAAAGTGCGATGTTCTAGAAATATTACTCTACTAATATGCAAGGCATAGATAGTAGAGATGAAGTTTTGGCATTGTGAATGCTGCTATAGGAAAATGTCAAGAAAGATGCTAAATTCTGGAGTAATTGTATTCATACAGAGATTTGAAAATATCAAGAAAATGAAAATCAAGAATTCAAACATTTTATGTAAAATGATGTAGGTTTTTAGCTATAGCATCTCAATTGAGATGAAAAGGGTATCTATTTGTAAACTCTCAAGCTCTAAATAAGAGAGATGTAATTTGTCAAGGGTGGGGGACCTAAGTACAACCCCTTATTATCAAGCAAAAAAAAAGTTAATCTTAACAACTTAATCAATATATTTTGCTAGAGAATACACTTGGTTAAAACCAAATTTGTAACAAAATTAACCTTCCACTCAAAATATAACAAATTGTTGGGTTTACAAAATATTCTAGAAATTTATCACTATATGAACCTCTAAATGTGGACGTTATAAGAGATTGTAGAAAACCAAGTTTGGAACTTGTTGTGGAGTTTCCACAACCACCCCAAAATTCTTGGGGACCCACTTGTCATATTTTGATATGAAAGGTTTTTTGTTTTCTTTGGTTTGTAAGAATAGGGATGTTTGACCGTTTTGTTTTAATGATTTTAATTGCTTTGGTTATTTGATATTTAATGATTAATTAATCTAGGCATTAATGCTTAGATTAATTAAAATCCATTTTGATGAGTAGGGGTTTAATGTTCTTCATACTATCTAAGGTGACGGAATGTGTTTAACAAAGCAAGACCTGACCTAAAACAAAAAGAGGATACAAAAGGTACAAAGAAATTGAGATAGAAGCCAATATGCTATTATCTACCTAATATAATTGCATTAACTATATTATGTACATAATAGTAATATTTTTAAGATTATGTTATAAGGTTCTAAAATGTTATCATTATAATAATATTATTATGATTATGTTATAATGCTATTATTATAATAATATTTTTGTGATTATATTCTTCTAAAATGTTATTATTATAATATTATTATTATATTGTATATAATAATATTATTATAATGTACTTTATAAAAGATGTGATAATAATATTTACGATAAGGTAAAGTTTAACATCGTTTCGTTTGATTGTAGATAAGGCGATGGTGGCTATTCGAAAACATTCGAAGACATGAGTGGCTAGTCCAAGAACATTCAGCGCTATGGCAGCGAAGCTTCACGGAGCAACGTCAACAAAGAAGAGGTTGTCCAAGATGACGTTAGGATTTTAGAAGAACAGCATGAAAGGCATCGGAGTTGTCAGTGAAACGACTGAGAGGCAGAGGCATGTCATCGAACAAGGAATAAGTGTTATTATGGCAACCTATGATGCCAATTGATAGAGTTAAAGGTCGGCCTCGAAGAGCATCGAAGTTTTTAGTGTTGCATCTGTTTCATTACGCTATGGTAGCGTGAGTGTAAGATTAGGAGTTGAACAACGTCATGGCTGCGTAGGTTTGGTAGCACCACGACATCGATGGCAGCGTCAATGGTTGTGTAGGTTTGGCAGCACCACGACGTTGATGGCTGCGTAGGTTTGGCAGTGCCACGACGATGATGGCAGCACCACAACGACGATGGCAGCGCTATGTTTGTGTAGTCTTGGCAGCGCCATGGCTACGTAGGTTTGGCAGCGCCACGATATCGATGGCAGTGCTATGGCTGCATAGTCTTGGCAGCACCATGGCTACGTCGATGGCAGCGCTATGGTTGTGTGGTCTTGGCAGCGCCATGGCTACGTAAGTTGGACAGTGCCATGGCTGTGTAGGCAGTGTGATGGTTTCGTTTGGTTATGTGGAAACCAAAGTGCCCAAGATGGGGGAATGCCATCCCAGTCCTTGGGCACATTGGTATGGCTTAGGAGAAATACCATCGGGTCTTGACCTCAAAAAGTGACAATGAAAGTTTCACTGAATAAGATTGGCCTGTATTATTTTAGTTAATGTGAATGTGGTTTGATCACGTTCAATGTTTTAAAGGAGGTCTAAAATCATAGGGGTTATAAGGTATAGTTAATGCTTTTATCATTCGTTTTATGGATGTAAAGGGGTATTCTTGGGTAGAATGCTTATAAGAGAAAGGGGAGATATAGGAGTCATGCAGGGTTATGTTTTTGTTGTTATTTTTTTTTAAATAAATAACGTTTAGAAGTGTTATGTTTATTAAATCACAAAAAATGATGATGGATTATTTTCTTATATCCATTCATTATTTTGGTTGTGAGAGAAGATGAAGCGAAAGGACTTCTAAGCATTATTTATACCTTGCTATCCTACCTTTTTCAAGGGGGGGCTGGAAATGATGTAACATTCCAAGAAAGCAATAAAGAAAGAGCATTTTTTAGATTTTGAGAGGGTAGCAAACTTCTATGAGCAAAATCAAAAGGAGGGTTTTTATCATAAAACTATCGTTTTTAGTGTCTTATCATTTCTGCATTTTAGTGACTTCTAGCCATTGTATTATGCCATGAAATGGGTTGTAATAGACGAAGGTCAATATTATGCAGTTTCTTTATGTTTCCTTTGATTCTTGCACTTTATTTAATGGTATTGTGCTTATGTTGCAGGTCCATTGATTCAGGTTGTTTTATGATTACCTCATAACTTGGGATTTTGCAGGGAGGAGCTTGCTAAACTAATTTATAATTTGACTTTTTCAGCTAACCAAATTTACATGTGTATTTCATTTACTATTCTCAAAGTTTATTTTATTTCAAGCATTCAAGCATTCCATTTCTGGTCCATACAAAATTTTAGTTTCTTTCATTTTCGTTCTGGTCCTTTTCCAGAATTTTTGCTAATTTCCTGTTAGTTTTATTTTTTCTGGTCCATTTCCAGAATTGTTAAGCTTTCAAGTTATTTCCATTCTGGTCATTTTCCATAATTTTTGCACCTCCAAGTTTCATTAATCTAAAGCTTTCAAATAAAGCACATGGTTTAGGAGGGATACTAACCTACTATTTCACATTAAACTAAGATAAGAAATGAAAGCTAACTTTGCTAACATTGCTAACATGCTAACTTCTACTAACCACTATTAGGGTAGTGGCATCAACATAAGGAAGATAAAATGAACCCAACTATCTAAAATTTACTTCATCTTAAAGGCATGGGCATTAAAATGATGTGGAAAATTCCACATTTTGTCATTTGAAACCTTTTAAATGAAGATAAAATACTCTACTAATAGGGATTCAGGGTAGCACCAATTTAAAAAAAACCCTAAAAAGAACTGCTTTTATTTTTAGTTAGATATTTCAAATCACTAAAAATTGTTTAGAACCAGTAAAGGCCCCTTGTTTATGGTCACATGCATTATTGAATTATTTTTGGCACTATTGTAATATTTTAGATATTTTACCAGAACCTTGGAGAAGTTGAATGTTTGTCATTTGGTTTCTTTTCAAGAGAGTTTTCTATTCAATACTCTACATGTGGTGGTATTTTGCAATTGGGTAAAATATACACTCAACATCTTTGGCGCTAGAAGGAGGGCCCTTTATGCTTTGTGATTTAGTTTTTTGCTAATGCTAATGTGGTCAGTTTTGGTTCAACAGTATTGTGTTTACAGGTGCAACATGTTACTCTTGACTAGTTTGTGAGAAGCCTTAATAGAATAGATTTGAGTTTTCCCAAGCTGGACCCACCTAGATGCATTGCTACTAGGTCTAAAACCACTGAGGAAACCATTTTTCAAAGTCTTTCTCCCAAAACTAGGAAACCGAGGTATAAAATCTAGGAGATTAAAATCTCATTCGAGCTTTCTGATACGTTAGGTTTAGAGATGATTTGCCAAGATTTGGAAAGCTCTCAGACCTCTGAATCTAAATACCTTTAGTGGATGTGCACCCATTAGTTCCATCGCAAGAGCTACATCAAGTGTACCCATCTTCGTCATCTCGAGTGTATCAACTACTTTAGTAGGGTCATTACCTTTGGTTAATATGGCCCAACAATAACAGCAGCAATTGGTACCCAAAGTTCTCTGTTAAGTATACCTGGGGATGTCCATGACATACCTAGGAACCTTGAGAGGTCTATCCCTAAGTTTTTCCATGATGATCCCATTTCAGCTAAATAACACGTTCAAATTTACAAGGACCATATGATTAGGTAGGGAGTCAGTCATGAAGACGTCACTTGTCGACTCTTCCCTAATAGCTTTGACCAAATGGCTCATGAATGGTACATGAATCTTCCTGCAGGGTCCATTACATCTTGGGCCCAGTTGGAAGTTGCCTTTGTTAATCAATTTAGGTCATTGCTAGATCCTACCATCATGTATAATCAATTCGTGTCATGCAAGAGGTATCCTAATGAACCTATCATAACATTTAATGCCAGATTCCAAAAGCTTTATACAAACATGACTCGTCACTTTGCAATAGACGTTGATATGGCGTTGTAATTATACCTCGCAGCCTTAGATCCAATGACAGCCATGTTTACCAGGAGAAATCCTCAAGTTACAACATTGGCTTTAGCCTATGCTGAATCCATGACTATTGAACAACAATTGACATCGCAAGATGGCACTATGCATCAATTTCCCATGTTAGGGCAATATGGCCCTTACAATCAATTTGCTATGATGAATCAAGCTGTGACACCTCAGATGCCCATGATGAATAATGTGCCATATCATCAGTCATACCGATTCGCTCCCACGCTTCCATATTTTCCAACATACCCTAGTAGTGCCATTCCACCCACTCCGAAAATGATGGCTGCTAATCAGATAACCTTGCCAGGATTTTAGGTGAGTAGTACTCAAGCCTCAAATGCCTATCCCATGGTTGCGCCTCTTCAGTCCAAGGGTCCATGGTGGACCCAAAACACCCAGAGTCAAACCTTAGTGCCTAATCCAAAGGTTTCTAATGTCAAAAATGTCATTGGATCTGGAGCTGTCATGCCCCAGCCATAAGGACCCAATTCTGTTGGAAGAGCTCAAGAGAATGACCATCAAATAGGGCAATGACAACATTTGGTTACAGAAACAAGTTTCCCAAAATCACATGCCCAATCAAAACCACGGCCATAGGAGAACAGGACCATACAATACGCAACCTAATAATGGGTGCATACCCAATCCGATAGCCAATCAGGCTGATGCGTTAGGAGATTGTGATGAGTCAAAGTCATGTGATGAGGAAATGCATCACTATTGCCATAGAAAGTCAGACTCTTTGGTGTCTTAAGTCATTCATTATTTAGAAAACTATGAGATGGAGGAAGATATGAATGTGTTAGGAGAGGAAGAGGATGAAGCTTTGGAAGCCCAGGCCGCTAAACGTTTTGGGAAAGCTAATCACAAGTATTTTACTAGGAGTTCTAAGGATCTCAAAACCTCCTCTACTCCCCCAAACAACCCTTTAGTTCCTCCTGATATAAAAGGTGATGTGAATCCACCACCTCCATTTTTGGAAGCACCTAGGACAATGCCAAAAGTGTCAAATCCTAGAACATCCACTTATGACTTGGAAGAATATATGAAAAGGACCAAGGCCAATATCTCAATGTATGAGGTCTCTCTATTTTTGGGGCAAGATAAAATCATGGGGAAGAGATTAAATTCCCTGAGTCAAATTCATGAGGTTAAATCTGTATAACCCCAACTTGCTATGATGAAAGAGAAACCAGAGGTACCTCCTTTTCTCATAACTGTTAGGATCGCATGCAAGAATTTACACAGCTTTTTGATTGATTCTGGTGCCTCGGCCAACATCATGCCTCTTGAGATAAGCCAAAAGCTAGGACTTAATCCTGTTTATTCGAATAGCAAAGTGGTCCAATTAGACAAATCTATGGTGGATGTAATAGGTGTTGTAAAAGGTGTCCTATTTCAGATCAACTCAGATCCTAGGGTCCAACATTACACGAATCTCCTTGTGCTAAATATTGTTGCCAAGTATGGCATGGTTTTGGGCAGGGATTGGAGCAAAAATCTCAATGGTTATGTGGTGACTGATTCCTCCCATATATGGTTGCCATGGAGAGGAGTTGCAAACCAAATTCGGGTAGAAAGAGAGCCCAGACTTAGGTAAATGATTACAAAATATAATAAACCCAATGAGATTCAGTTTACTGAAACAGAATTAGGGGTTTACAATTTTGACATAGAGGACATAGTCGAAGGGTCCCAAAACGATAATCTTTACCATTGTACTTCGGAAGAAAACAAGAGGGTGTGGACCCTAAAGTTTGATGGGTCCAAATAAAAACAAGGTGCGGGAGCTGCTGTAGAGCTCACATATCTTGGTAGTAAGTCGTTGCTTACTGCCTACAGATTATAGTTCTCGACCACCAATAATGTGGCGGAGTATGAAGCCCTAATTTTTAGACTTCAGTTGGCCCTATGAGAAAAGGTAAAATTCCTTAAGGCATCGAGAGACTAATAGTAGTCAAACAGGTCAAGGAGCAATATACCGGTAGAGACAAGAGGTTGAACCTCTATAAAACCAGAGTGAGGGAATTAATTAATGAGTTTGATGCTTTCAATATTTCCCTCATCTCAAGAAAAAATAATAAAATGGCTGATTTGTTAGTCGTAGCGGCCAGCATGCTTTCGCCTATCGACCATAAAAAATGTAAAAAAAATTCCATTGAGTTAGTGCCTTGCCCCTCCATACCATACAATATCATGAAATTACACGTCTTTGATAGTGATAGACACATTTTTAGTTTTGTAACTAATTCTAGTATATTTGAAAATCAGGTTATAGACGAAGAAGAGAGGAGGCAAGTAGAAGTAGGAACAACCGGAGTATGGAACGAGATGCCAAGTGATAGGGCCTCTCTAGAAAAGTTGTTTGATATTGGATATAAAAATAAAAAAGAAAGAAAAATACCATCCCCCAAGGAATCATGCAATTCAATGAATTTGGGGAGTGCAGTAGATCAACGTGAAGTGTTCATTGGAAAGGCATGCACACAACGAGAGAAGGAATCAATAGCTCAGGTTTTAGGAGAATACATTGATTGCATAGCTTGGAGCTATGAAGAGCTGAAAACTTATGAACCGAATGTAATCATGCATACTATTCCTCTAAAGCCTGATTTCAAGCCTTTTAGACAGAGGTAAATAATGGTTAATCCAATCCTAGAGCCCCTGATAGAGAAGGAAGTGAAGAGGTTGCTGGAATCCAAAATCATCTTCCCTGTTAGGCATTCCACATGGGTGGCTAATCTTGTCCCTGTTAGGAAGAAGAGTGGAGAGATTCGGTTGTGCATAGATTTTAAAAATATGAACAAAGCTTGCCAAAAAAAATACCCATTACCCACCATTGACGAGATACTCCAAAAGGTAAATGGGTCTGAAATGATGTCATTCTTGGATGGATACTCGGGATATAATCAAATTCTCATACATCCAAATGACAGGATGAATACGGCCTTCACGAAGTGGGGAACATTTGCCTACCAGAGGATGTCATTTGGTTTGTTGAACGTTGGAGCCACTTTCCAAAGAGCCATGGATTTTGCATTCAAGGGGCTCAATGGTAAGTGCATTATTGTCTATGTGGATGATATTCTTGTCTTCTCCAAGAAGAGGGAAGATCATGTTAGATACTTGAGGAAAGTGCTCCAAAGGTGCAGGGAACATGGAATTTCCCTAAATCCAAAAAAGTGCATCTTTGGGGTAACGGAGGGTAAGCTATTAGGACATGTCATTTCGAAATATGGGATTGCTATAGACCCAGAGCGGATAGCAGCTATCCGGGATATTCCTCGTCCCAATAGCAAAAAGGAGATTAGTTCCTTTTTCGGTAAGATTAACTTTGTGAGAAAATTCATTTCAGGTTTTGTTGAAATCGCCAAACCCCTAAATGACATGCTGAAAAAAATATGTTCAGATTAAGTGGACCAGTGAGAATAGGGATGCATTCACAAGCATCAAGGATGCTATTTCTAAAGCCCTTGTTCTCATTAGTCCAGACTATGTTAAACCATTTTATATTTACACATTTGCTTCAGATAATTCTTTTGCAAGTATGTTAACTAAAAAAAGTGAAGACAACATTGAAAATCCTATAGCCTTTTTGAGTTTTCCTTTGAAGGACGTGAAACTAAGGTATTTTGTCCTAGACAAGCAAATGTATGCCTTGTTTAAAACTGTAAAAAAATTTAGGCATTACATTGTGCATAGTAAAGTTTTTGCTATATTTCCTAACCCGGCAGTAAATTCCATGTTCTTACAGAGTGAGTTAGGTGAAAGAAGGGGGAAATGGCTTTCTACCCTTCAATAATTTGACTTAGAGATAAAACCATTGAAGATAATGCATGGACAAGGTTTGGTCAAGGCTGTCACAGAAATTGACCCTTTAATAACGTGCCAAAACTATGAGGTTAATGATATCACTACAAAGGAATGGTACGTAGATATTGTATATTTTTTGTTGCATGGTAAGTGCCCTTCTCATTTGAATTCCACTCAGTGCAGGGCACTACATTTAAAATCAGCTAGATTTCTGATTAAATCTGGTGTGTTGTACAGGAAGAATCACGAAGGAATTTTCCTTCTTTGCATTACTCAAGAGGAAGCAACCCAAGTACTCAAATAATTCCATGGTATGGAACTAGACATGGGTCAGCAAATGCGACAGTACACCAGATTATTACAATTGGGTATTATTGGCCCCACTTGTTTAAAGACGCACATGCACATGTAATAACATGTCACATATGCCAAGTGGCAGCCAACAGATAGCGAAATGCAGCAATGTCTTTGCAGTTAGGGTAAAGACGAGACCATTTGCACAATGGGGATTAGAATTTTTTGGGGTGATAACTCCTAACTCGTTCGATTCCCATAAGTTCATCCTCACCGCTATTGATTACTGCATAAGGTGGACAAAGGCTATACCTACTAAGAATGCCACCTCCGAGGTTGTGATTAGATTTCTAGAGGAAAACATAGTCACTCGTTTTGGAATGCCTAACTCCATAGTAAGTGACAATGGTTCTGCATTTTCCTCTTTAGAATTTGCAAATTGGGTGTACGACAATAAGGTGAGTCTAAAATTCTCTTCCAATTATTACCCCCAAGGCAATGGTTTGGCAGAATCATCAAATAAAAATTTATTATGCATAATCAAAAAATTACTTGAAAAGAACCCTAGAAATTGGCATAGTAAGTTAAAATTTTCCCTTCGGGAAGATAGGACCAGAAGCAAGGAGTCAATTGGGACATCTCCTTATCACTTAGTCTATGGGCAAGACCCTATTTTTCCTACTAATCTGAAATTGCAAACTTTACATTTTATAAAAGACTATGTTGGGATTGATGATAAACTTGAAACCAGATTAACCCAATTAATGTATCTTGATGATAAAAGGGAGGAAGCCATGCTTCATTTCAGCAAACATCAAGACATAATCAAAATGTGGTTGGATAAATGGTCCAAAATTAAGGTCTTTAAAGTTTCAGATTTAGTTTTGTTGTGGGATAAAAGGCATGAAAAAAAAGGAGAACATGAAAAGTTTGATTGCTTGTGGCTGGGACCCTATCAAATATCCGAAGTCCTAGGTGAAAATAGTTTCAGATTAAAAACCTTGGATGGAAAATATTTGGCCTTACCCATCAATGCCCTTCATTTAAAGCATTATTTTCAGGCCTAAGGGTAGAGTCATTGTATTATATGTACACTAATTAGCTTGCTTAATTGTTTGTCTTATCAATTTTATTTCCTATTTATTTGATCTTGTTTCTTTGATTTCATAAGTCTTTAGTATGTCAAAGTGGTCCAGTTTTGGATTTGATTGTAGGAGTAAGAGGTCAGCCTATGTGTATACGAATGTCAACCAAGACTAAAATGATGTGAAAAATTGGAATCATATGGCAAAAGGCTTGAACATGTGAAATATGGTTTGCATCTCATGAAGCATGAAGTCGTTGATATTGCATATCATCCACCCATGTCTCAAAGGCACATTCTTATTACATAAACATCATATGCTAAACCCAAACACTGAAAGTGATGTCCAATTATCTTGGGATCAAAGGCACAAAGAACACTAAGAAGATCTTAGGTTTGGAAGTCGTTGCCGAAGTTGTCGTAGGTCTATCACATTTCTGTCCATGTCCAACATCTTGGGTAAAATAATATGAAACCATACTTGGATGGAGATATGAGGCGAAAAGATAATTCTGGGTTATCCCGCCCTGCACATAGTCCATAAAACAGTGGTTTTTACCACTTTCGCAATACTTGAAAGCCCAAAATCATAGTAAGGATAGGGTCAAATTATCATCATGCTTAGGTTGAGAATCCGATTCCCCAAAGCTTTGATTTTACCTCCATCACACCATGGATCATTGGGTTGTAAGGATCGTACTACGTGTCCCTCAGAAGGATGGGTAGTCATCCCAAGATTCAAGAAATCCAAAGCAAAATGTTCACCACTCCGTTTCCATCACACCATTGACTATTGGGTTGTAAGGATCGTACTACGTGTCCCTCGGAAGGATGGGTAGTCATCCCAAGATTCAAGAAGTCAAGAGCAAAATCATGGACTATGGAGTTAACTTCCACCGAGGCTATAGACGCTTGACTGGCAATGGAGTACACTCATGCCTGGTGACATGACTCTCGTAAGGTTGAGATTTATGGCCACCATGAGGATAAATTAGTCTGATGACCTCATTCATAACCGGTTTAATTATTTTGGTCAAAGATGAGAGCAGTAAAGGATAGGGCTATATTCTCATCACACCTTGGTTGAGAATCCGATTCCCCAAAGCTCTAAGGTACACTTGCACACGCTGGTCCTTGATGATGACGTCTCATAACCAAGCCCTAGATCTAGTCAATGAATTCGTTGCACATAGTTGATCCTAAGATGGTTAGACATTTTTGAGGTGTTTGCTCAAGCCACCATAGAATGTGCTACTCATGCTATAAAAATATTTACCCTCAAAGCTCTCCATATCCATTGCCATAATTCTAGTCAGGTAAAATTGATGATGTAATGCGAAAAAAGTTACAAAAACAAATGTGTGGAAATGCTACACACACAGAGCTAATATTGCATGATTCTAATATTTTAATGTTCTTCTAAGTCTATTGACATTATTCATGCATTTGCTGATGCTTGCTGCTTTCTGGTTTGGAGTGTGTTTTCAAATTTTCTTTTTGGGTTCTCACCGAAATGCTCAAGAGCATTTCCTAGCAGAGTCGCCATTTGTTGTGGAGTTTCCACAACCACCCCAAAATTCTTGGGGACCCACTTGTCATATTTTGATATGAAAGGTTTTTGGTTTTCTTTGGTTTGTAAGAATAAGGATGTAGAATTCAAACATTTTATGTAAAATGATGTAGGTTTTTAGCTATAGCATCTCAATTGAGATGAAAAGGGTATCTATTTGTAAACTCTCAAGCTCTAAATAAGAGAGATGTAATTTGTCAAGGGTGGGGGACCTAAGTACAACCCCTTATTATAAAGCAAAAAAAAAGTTAAGCTTAACAACTTAATCAATATATTTTGCTAGAGAATACATTTGGTTAAAACCAAATTTGTAACAAAATTAACCTTCCACTCAAAATATAACAAATTGTTGGGTGTACAAAATATTCTAGAAATTTATCACTATATGAACCTCTAAATGTGGACGTTATAAGAGATTGTAGAAAACCAAGTTTGGAACTTGTTGTGGAGTTTTCACAACCACCCCAAAATTCTTGGGGAACCACTTGTCATATTTTGATATGAAAGGTTTTTTGTTTTCTTTGGTTTGTAAGAATAGGGATGTTTGACCGTTTTGTTTTAATGATTTTAATTGCTTTGGTTATTTGATATTTAATGATTAATTAATCTAGGCATTAATGCTTGGATTAATTAAAATCCATTTTGATGAGTAGGGGTTTAATGTTCTTCATACTATCTAAGGTGATGGAATGTGTTTAACAAAGCAAGGCCTAACCTAAAACAAAAAGAGGATACAAAAGGTACAAAGAAATTGAGATAGAAGCCAATATGCTATTATCTACCTAATATAATTGCATTAACTATATTATGTACATAATAGTAATATTTTTAAGATTATGTTATAAGGTTCTAAAATGTTATCATTATAATAATATTATTATGATTATATTATAATGTTATTATTATAATAATATTTTTGAGATTATATTCTTCTAAAATGTTATTATTATAATAATATTATTATATTGTATATAATAATATTATTATAATGTACTTTATAAAAGACGTGATAATAATATTTACGATAAGGTAAAGTTTAACGTCGTTTCGTTTGATTGCAAATAAGGCGATGGTGGCTATTCGAAAACATTCAAAGACATGAGTGGCTAGTCCAAGAACGTTCAACGCTATGGCAGCGAAGCTTCGCAGAGCAACGTCGACAAAGAAGAGGCGGTCCAAGATGGCATTAGGGTTTCAGAAGAACAACATGAAAGGCATCGGAGTTGTCAGTGAAACAACCGAGAGGCAGAGGCATGCCATCGAACAAGGAAGGAAGAAGCGTTATTAGCGCAACCTGTGATGCCAATTGACGGAGTTAAAGACCGACCTCAAAGAGCATGGAAGGTTTTAGTGTTGCATATGTTTCATTACGCTATGGCAGCGTGAGTGTGAGAGTAGGGAGTTGAACAATGCCATTGCTGTGGAGGTTTGGCAGCACCACGACGTCGATGGCAGCGTCGATGGCTACGTAGGTTTGGCAACACCACGTCGTCGATGGTAGCATCGATGGTTGCGTAGGTTTGGCAGCGCCACGGCGACGATGGTAGCGCTATGGCTACGTAGTCTTGGCAGCACCATGGCTGTGTAGGTTTGGCAGTGCCACGACGTCGATAGTAGCGCTATGGCTGCGTAGTCTTGGAAACGCCATGGCTACGTAAGTTGGACAGTGCCATGGCTGCGTAGGCAGTGTGATGGTTTCGTTTGGTTATGTGGAAACCAAAGTGCCCAGGATGGGGGAATGTCATCTCAGTCCTTGGGCACATTGGTATGGCTTAGGAGAAATACCATCGGGTCTCGGCCTCAAAAAGTGACAACGAAAGTTTCGCTGAATAAGATTGGCCTGTATTATTTTAGTTAATGTGAATGTGGTTTGATCACGTTCAATGTTTTAAAGGAGGTCTAAAATCATAGGGGTTATAAGGTATAGTTAATGCTTTTATCATTCGTTTTATGGATGTAAAGGGGTATTCTTGGGTAGAATGCTTATAAGAGAAAGGGGAGATATAGGAGTCATGCAGGGTTATGTTTTTGTTGTTAGTTTTTTAAAAATAAATAATGTTTAGAAGTGTTATGTTTATTAAATCACAAAAAATGATGATGGATTATTTTCTTATATCCATTCATTATTTTGGTTGTGAGAGAAGATGAAGCGAAATGACTTCTAAGCATTATTTATACCTTGTTATCCTACCTTTTTCAAGGGGGGCTAGAAATGATGTAACATTTCGAGAAAGCAATAAATAAAGAGCATTTTTTAGATTTTGAGAGGGTAGCAAACTTTTGTGAGCAAAATCAAAAGGAGGGTTTTTATCATAAAACTAACGTTTTTAGTGTCTTATCATTTCTGCATTTTAGTGACTTCTAGCCATTGTCTTATGCCATGAAATGGGTTGCAATATGCGAAGGTCAAGATTATGCAGTTTCTTTATGTTTCCTTTGAGTCTCGAACTTGATTTAATGGTATTGTGCTTATGTTGCAATTCCATTGATTCGGGTTGTTTTATGATTACCTCATAACTTGGGATTTTGCAGGAAGAAGCTTGCTAAAATAATTCAGAATTTGACTTTTTCAGCTAACCAAATTTACATGTTTATTTTATTTATTGTTCTCAAAGTTTATTTTATTTCAAGCATTCAAGCATTCTATTCTGGTCCATCCATAATTTTAGTTTCTTTCATTTCCATTATGGTCCTTTTCCAAAATTTCTACTAATTTCCTATTAGTTTCATTTTTTCTGGTCCATTTCCATAATTGTTAAGCTTTCAAGTTATTTCCATTCTGGTCATTTTCTAGAATTTTTGCACCTCCAAGTTTCATTAATCTAAAGCTTTCAGATAAAACACATGGTTTAGGAGGGATACTAACCTACTATTTCACATTAAACTAAGATAAGAAATGAAAGCTAACTTTGCTAACATTGCTAACATGCTAACTTCTACTAACCACTATTAGGGTAGTGGCATCAACATAAGGAAGATAAAATAAACCCAACTATCTAAAATTTACTTCATCTTAAAGGCACGGGCATTAAAATGAGGTGGACAATTCCACATTTTGTCTTTTGAAACCTTTTAAATGAAGATAAAACACTCTACTAATAGGGATTCAGGGTAGCACCAATTTAAAAAAAAAACCTAAAAGAACTGCTTTTATTTTTAGTTAGATTTTTCAAATCACTAAGCATTGTTTAGAACCAGTAAAGGCCCCTTGTTTATGGTCACATGCATTATTGAATTATTTTTGGCACTATTGTAATCTTTTAGATATTTTACCAGAACCTTGGAGAAGTTGAATGTTTGTCATTTTGTTTCTTTTCAATAGAGAGCTTTCTATTCAATACTCTGCATGTGGTGGTATTTTGCAATTGGGCAAAATATACACTCAACAGAACTACATGGACCTCTAAATATGGAGGTTACAACAATTTTTTAGGTGTATAAAAAGACAATAAAAACAAGTATGCCAACATACCCATTAAGCTTAACTTGGGATATTTGAATAAGATACAAATCAATTATTTGATCAAATTGATTATTTGACCCAAATTGTGTAAAAGGGTAGTAAGATATGCCAAAACTACTTCCAATATTATGGATTAAGCCATCCACAGGAAGTTTAACTCTAGAAATGGAACCTGATAATGTCTGCTAGTGCTAAAAAAGTGGAAAAACACTTCTCAATGAAGAATGTAACAAGTTCATGATTGAAAGGATGAATGCCCATCTACATGGAGGCTAAAATGCTCTAAAACCTCTTGAAAATATGGATAGTGTAGTAGAAGGTGGTGTCACAAAATACCGTGACGAACAATGACCATCAAGTTGTAAAATGGTCCTATTTTCGTAATCAATGCCTATTCGAGATGGATGAAATGTAAGTTTAATTGGTGTAACAATGACGTGACCATAGGACCACCATCATTGTAACCTATTTGTAAAGCAAATTTAATCCAATGCATGTTGTCTTTCTCAACGAAACTGTTGGTCAAATATTTGCCTAGTTAACAAAAACTGCGTTTGTGCGCCCTAGATACAACCAACATTGAATGACCAAAGGAAAGGAATGTCCTTTGTGTCAATCTCCAGAGAGGGCTGACTCCCTTACTAATCATAAATGGATAAAGATAAGAGTTGCAGGAAAGAAATTTAAAATATGTAGAAAGAAATAGGAAATATGGCCACAGGCCGGAGTGTAGGATTTAGGGCAGACTAGCATCAAGAATTCCCACCGAACATTATATAGCATATCATAGAAAGTAAGCAGCAAAATTTACTCACAACTTCACAGAGACAACTTTCGAAATTACACTCCAGTACTCACTCCCTCACCAGCAATGTTTGAATTCAGATTACATAATTTAAACTTTGCAGCAGATAATGAACACAGGCAGGAAATAGAAGTGCTAAAATAGAAAGAAATCTCACAGAAATCGCTTGCAAATTACAGAAGCCAAGTTTCTTATATTTGTGCAGAGAACTTGAAGAGTTTTCTTACAAAATGTCTCCACCCTTTTACAATGAAATTTGCTTAGTATTTATAGAGGTTTTCGCCTCTTTTATTAAATACATGAAAGGACCCAATGTCCGTAAATCAGAGACATGGTGAGTCATTATTTCTTGGAAGTCCCCTACTGATAATCACGATCTAAAAACGGTTATGGATGACAAGGCATTCGGGCACAAGGGCATTAAATTTGGGCCACCTCCGTCCTCTCGAAAATTGAACATGAGCTTCATTAATTTACTACGTATTGAATTTTCTTGGGAGAGGGAGTAAAATCACAAAGAAGGCGTTCTTGAAAATGACAAAAAATATTTCATTTCACCACCAATATTAAATTGCGGCCCTTATCTAAGCATATCCTTGATTGGAATTCACATGTTAAATATTGCCCAAGATGGCGATAATTAATGAACAAATCCGCATCTTTTAATTTGTCATATGCTCTCATAATTTTGCAATCGGGAGAAAAATAAACCAACCGAGCTTTTTAAAAATACCATTAGCCTCCCAAGTGGGGCAACGAAGAAACACACCTTTGCCCGAACTCAAACATTGTTGAACTACGCGTCTTCGACCGATATTTAAAAAAAAAAAAACTTTTAATGACGTTTGCCCTTGAAGTGTAGTCACCCATCACAGTCGCCCATTAAGTTCGCCCCTCAAAGTCGCCCATTAAGTTCGCCCATCAACTTCGCCCCTCAGCTTTGCCCATCAACTTTGCCCATCAACTTCGCTCATCAACTTTGCCCCTAAGGAGGGCGAAAATGATTTTCGCCCCTCCTGAGGGGCGACTTTGACTTTGACTGCGCCCAACAATTTCTTCCTTCTATTTTCGCCTCGAAGATTGATTTTTGGTGGTAAAGCTTCCCGGAGCCATAACTTTTGATTCGTTCACCCGATTGTCTATTGTAATATATTGTTGGAAAGCTTGAGAAAAGATCTATCACAACAAAATATCTAAAGATCATTTCATCCAATTTTCCTTTCACTACTGGATGTACTTCACTTGACGAATTTAAAAATTTATTTTTTAGTGTGGCAAAAATGCCAACACTTTTGGTGGCTCACGAGGTATTCAACTCGTCTGGATGCAATCGATCCCAGGGCCTTTATCCATTGGGCAACGAAGTCACAATCGCCTGTTGCATCAAACTATTTACTGCTTGCATCAAATTCTTCTTGCACTACCTGATATTGTTCAGCCATTTGTTTGTATTTTACCCAATGTGAAGCACTTCACCGAGCTCGACTGATTTTCTCTACTTCAGGGTGCTTTGATAAAACTTCAATATTTGATGCCAATGGCTCCTGTAATCCAAAAACAAAATGGAAAAAAAAAATAAATAGATGTTGTTGAGGGTTTGGCTCAACGGAAGGAGCATAAATGGACAGGGCCATGGTTACACTCACCCTTGATGAGGTTGGTATACTCACAATGATGATGGAATTAACGGGAGTGAAAGATGAGGCAGATGATGGTGGAACAAAAAATGAGTTAGGGGCAGAGGCAAACAAACTAGAAGATGAAGGAATGGAGGAAATAGGAATGGCGGAAGAAGCAATGGTGACTGATGACTATGAAATGGGGAGGGGAACAAAAGTGGTGGGTACAACGAATGAAAGCATCAAGGGAAGAGAAAATGCATACCTGCGGGCTCCGACACCATGCTCTCAACACTTTATTTATCAGTTGGCCTATTTACAATATTTACACAAAAATTTACGACATGATTGGCATGTCGCCACCACAAACCTGGATTTGAATGCTTATCCGATGAATCTGCAGTGTTCGAACCAGATTTGATTGTACTTCAGGAAATCTTTGAAGTTTGGTTGTCCTCTTCCCAAAGTTTTCCAGGTTGCAAGCCAGCTACAATGTGGCAAGTTATCATGCATACCAACACTTATACAATTACTGAATAATATGGCAAAAATATTTACCATATGGGAGCCTTCTTCGAGTACCAATTGCGGTGATGGTTGGAACCAATGTTGCCACTTTTGGGAGTCCACTGGCTATGGGATCTTGGGTACATGTTCCTCTGACTCCTTGATGTGACAGCAGGATCTTTTTTATGATAGCCCTACTGTCAGGATCTCCTCAGGACCAGTCTCCTAATGAGGCATGCTTATTGGGTCTCGATCGAGTACTTGCGTGTTATGCTCAGGGATATAAAAAGGGTGCAAAATTATTCTCTTTTCGCACTCAAAGTTTGTCGTTAGACTCTTCTCTTATTCTCGGTCCTTCTCTTGAAGAAATTTGCAAGCTACCATATTGTTCATTGTTGGAGCACTGCTTGCATATTCCCTTTGTTGGCCCTGGATGAGATTCGCCTCTTGTGCTCCACACAGTTGTGTTCCAGGTCTTCGCATAGTTTGAGGGATCTACCATTGAAAATATTGCGCAAGACATATGGGAGCAACAACTGTCGGAGAGAGTGATGGAAAGGTAGTTTCTCTCCACTGTATTTTTCCCGATTGGAGCAGGAGTTGCTCTGCTTGTACTGCTTCTTGAAATATTTGAGGGAATCTATGTTCCCCATATTGCAGCAGCAAGAGGCCTATGTCCGAGTGAAAAGCCCAAATATAGTAGAGGTGGGTCTGATCGGGTGTCGACTGGATCTCTGGAATTCTCTTCCAACTTCTCCAAAATCAGATTTTGAAGTTTGTGATGCTCTCTAGAGGTGCTCTCTTTATGGTGGAGAGGTGCGTCAGGAGTTGAAAGGGGTCCTGAGAGCCATCAAATGTGTCAACTAGTGCTCCTGCCAAGTCTACCCATGAGCAGATGCTCTTACGCCCGAGAATTTTGTACCACTGTAGTGCCCTTCCTTCCAGAGACAAGACCAGAAGTTTGATCATGACATCTTCGTGGGCTATGCAATGGAGCGTCGCTAAAGCAACATCTTCAAGGTGCTCTCGAGCCATTCCCTTAGTGCCATTGTATTTTGTTAGTCTTCAGGGCACTTTTAGGAATCTCATGCTGACTTTGGAGATTCAGAGGGCCAGGATCATCCCAGCTAGGATAGCATACCTGTGTCATTATAGCAGTGGTCCTCAAAGATCACGGTCCTTATCGCTGAGTCGAAGTTGCCAGGTGAACATTCTTTCTTCGCTTGTGAGGTCAAGGCTACTCACCAAACCTTGATTCCTCCGAGGTGTCTTCTTTTAGTATAAAAGGCGTCCACGATCAAGAGATCTGGATCTTCAGCTCAATAGAGTCGCCAAGTGATTTTTCCAGATAAAGGCATGCTAGAGATTCAACGAACTCAGGCTCCCTTAAAACATAGACTATTTGTCCCAGCGGGCGTGCCAAAAACTGTTGGTCAAATATCTCCATAGTTAACAAAAATTGTGTTTGTGCGCCCTAGATGTGGCCAACATTGAATGATCGGAGGAAAGAAATGTCCTCTGTGTCAATCTCCAGAGAGGGCTAGCTTCCTTACTAATCCTAAATGGTTAAGATAAGAGTTGCAGGAAAGAAATTTAAAAGATGCAGAAAGAAATGGGAAATATGGCCACAGGCCGAAGTGTAGGATTTGCGGCAGACTAGCAGCAAGAATTCCCACCGAGCATTATATAGCATATCATAGAAAGTAAGCAGCATAATTAACTCACAACTCCACAGAGATAACTTTCGGAATCACACTAGTACTCACTCCCTCACCAACAATGTTTGAACTCAGATTACAGAATTTAAACTTTACAGTAGATAATGAATGCGAGCATGAAATAGAAGTGCTAAAATAGAAAGAAATCACACAGAAATCTCTTGCAAAATACCAAAGCCAAGTTTCTTATATT
This sequence comes from Wollemia nobilis, assembly GCA_028583015.1. Classification (NCBI taxonomy): domain Eukaryota; kingdom Viridiplantae; phylum Streptophyta; class Pinopsida; order Araucariales; family Araucariaceae; genus Wollemia; species Wollemia nobilis. The sequence goes on from JAQPPZ010001493.1 coordinate 17,682,842, forward strand.
TATGCAGAGAACTTGAAGAGTTTTCTCGCAAAATGTCTCCACCCTTTTACAATGAAATTTGCTTAGTATTTATAGAGGTTTTCGCCTCTTTCATTAAATACATGAAAGGACCCAATGTTCATAAATCAGAGACATGGTGAGTCATTATTTCTTGGAAGTCCCCTACTAATAATCACGATCTAAAAATGGTTATGGATGACAAGGCATTCGGGCACAAGGGCATTAAATTTGGGCCACCTCCATCCTCTCGAAAATCGAACATGAGCTTCATTAATTTACTGCGTATTGAATTTGCTTGGGAGAGGGAGTAAAATCACAGAGAAGGCGTTCTTGAAAATGACAAAAAATCTTCCACTTCACCACCAATATTAAATTGCGGCCCTTATCTAAGCATATCCTTGATTGGAATTCACATTTTAAATATTGCCCAAGATGACGGTAATTAATGACCAAATCCGCATCTTTTAATTCGTCATATGCTCTCATAATTTTGCATTCGGGCGAAAAATAAACCAACCGAGCTTTTTAAAAATACCATTAGCCTCCCAAGTGGGGCAACGAAGAAAAACACCTTTTCCCGAACTCAAACATTGCTAAAATACGTTTTTTGAAACGTCTTTGCTCGATATTTAAAAAAAAAACTTTTAATGACGTTTGCCCCTGAAGTGCAGTCGCCCATCAAAGTCGCTCATCACAATCGCCCATCACAGTCGCCCATCAAAGTCGTCCATCAAAGTCGCCCATTAAGTTCGCCCATTAAGTTCACCCATCAACTTCGCCCATCAACTTCGCCCCTCAGCTTTGCCCATCAACTTCATCCATCAACTTTGCCCCTGAGGAGGGCGAAAATGATTTTCACCCCTCCTGAGGGGCGACTTTGACTTTGACTACGCCCAACAATTTCTTCCTTCTATTTTCGCCTCGAAGATTGATTTTTGGTGGTAAAGCTTCCCGGAGCCATAACTTTTGATCCGTTCACCCGATTGTCTATTGTAATATATCATTGGAAAGCTTGAGAAAAGATCTATCACAACAAAATATCTAAAGATCATTTCATCCAATTTTTCTTTCACTACTAGATGTACTTCACTTGGCGAATTTAAAAATTTATTTGTTAGTGTGGCAAAAATGCCAACAGAAACCAATTTGATATTTGAGAGAGAATATAATTGAGATATAGTCATAAACAAATGAAGCTAAATTGTATGTATCAAATTCACTATTGGATTTTCAAACACAACATTGTAGAATAAGGAGATGGATCCAATCAATCAAAAACATGATAAACACTTTCAAGTTTCTATCGATGCAAATTTAGAAACCATGGTTGCAAAGAGAGCATGCCCTCGACTTCCTTGAGAGGAAGGTGGATCCAATTTGATATTGTGCATCTTTAGTGTTGCTTCTAATATTTCCATCTTCTTATGACAACATGATTCCTCGTGAACTAGAATATTGCAATAACAACAAATAAGCTTCTTCCTTTTAAAAGAACCATAATATGGTTTCTTCCCATGTGGTGAACGTGATCCTTTATTTTGATTTTGCTTCTTGGAGTATTGTATGGTATGTTGCTTGGCTTCTTTCTCCAACCTAGCTATCAAGGCCCTCTTCCTTGATCTTGGATTCTTAGCATCATTCTCAATTGAAGTGATCAATTTTGAAGTCTTCATAAAAAAAACTGCTTTTGAAACTAATTTGCAAAGCTCCCACTCTAATACCATGTTGGAGCTATCAACCTTTTTATATAAAATCAGGATCCAGCTTATATAAAATCAACCTTTTGGGTACGAAGATGTAGGACATTGTTTAATTTTCCATTGATGGCTCAAACCTACAAAGATGTACATTTTCTTTTCATTAATAACTCAGAATTACAAGTTACAAAAAAACTCAAAGACAGGTAAACTCTCATGTTTACATAGAAAATATTTTACAAAGTTTAATAATTTACTTGGATTTTTTTTGGCTAAAGAACACAATATCAACCTCTCACTTAAGAGATATAACAAATTGTTAGGTGTAGACAAATTGTGGTTGAAAACAAATTTGTCACTATAGGAACCTCTAAATATGGAAGTTATAATAAATTTTTGGGTGTACAAAAAGACAAGAAATGCAAACACACCAACAATTAGAAATAGTACACAACAATTAAATTTAAATGTTTGATTTAAATCTAACAATACCTATTAATGGCACAATTTTTACACCTATTTGATTGCAATCCAATATTTCATGAAATAACTCAATAATGGATCATTGGAGTGTAATTCCAAATAGCCTTAACAACGAAGATGGAGTGACTCAACCTTTCTTGGAGTATGACCTTGAGCTGACTCATTTTAAGTCTAAACTCTCCAAGAAGTCCACTAACAACTATATTAAAGTTTAAAATCTCAAATTTTGGATTCAAATTTAAATTGAATATGTATCTATTAATAAGGCTTTTTGATGCCTATATTTAAAATTTCAATGTAATTCAAATTGTCATTATGTATCTTGATGATGGATTACGAGGTATAATCCAAAACTTTGACTTAAGTGGGATTGGAACCCTGTTCCACTTTGGCATAATTCAAGGAAGCTCAGGAGGAGATCCCTAATGCATTTAATAAGAGATGTATCTTCCAATCAAGAGAAATTTTTGAATAAAATATATAAAATCATCAAGTTATCATGATGGATACAAGATATGATCCAAAAAATTGACCTAATTTGGGAGGGACCTGACTCCATATTGGCAGAATTCAAGGGGGTTACAAGGTAGATCCCTAATGCATGGAACAAGAAACATCTATTTGAGTTGACGAAAATCTTTTAATCATCAAGTAATCCATGAATAGCATGGGCAGTGGTGCATATGACCCGTTGTCATATGCATTTTGCTGAGTACATGCACCAAACATTCAGCGAAAAAATCATACCATGCTGTTTTAGTGTAATTTCTTTTTTGCTTTAAAAAAAATAACAATTCACTACTAGATACAGTGTTAAAACTTGAGATGCTCATTTTTTCAGAGTCTATTCTGATAACTTAACAGATATAATATCCCCATGAGTGTGGTCTACCGGCAAGGACTCCACTTGCATTATCGGTTATGTGACCCGGGTTCAATCCCCATGGTGGATGTGTATAAGAAGTATATTACTCCAAAAAATAAAAATAAACTTAACAGATATAATACATTCCGTTGAAAATTGAAATGTCGAACTCAAAAGAAGTAGATAACTCATAAAATGAAAGAAATGGCGACGATTGGAACAATGGTTTTTCCCTTTTGATCCTAAGCTACAACTGCCTCTAGAGTCTTATAAAGCGGGTTAGACTAGCAAGTGCAGTACGCAGACTTCGAATACCAGCTCCTGACTTTGAGCTTACCATCATCTACAGCACATTCATCACAAGATATTAATGTGCTTGAAAAAGAAAGAGGGAGGAGAAATAATTTGGGAACAAAAAAAAATAAGAGCACACAACATGGTTTTAACAAAGCTGAATTGATGCATACCATAGGTTGGACCATTGATTTGTTTGTTTTCAGATCCTGTCAAGAGAATTTCACAAACTTCAAAGACACAAAAATAAATTAAACATAAATGCTGAACTATTTACTATAAAATTACAATAACGATATAGTTCAAACAGATTACTTCCTGTAATTGCATAGCACGACGAGCCACGTCTATGGGGAATACTAAATCCGTTTTTGTCAAGACAACTTGGTATTTTGTTTTAGACCTGAAATGAAAAACAAACAGATATTAAAGCATCAATGCCAAGTATGGAGCATTCTCAGACACTCGGTTTGGTAGTAAGTTATGGTTCTCAAACAAAAAATAAAACAACACAAGCTAAAAGCATTAATTATGCGTTATGAGAAATGGTTTGGTAGTTAGTAGTAGTGGAATCAAATGGAAAAAAACGATACAAGAAAAGGAATAAGTTGTGCATTAATAAGGCCCTTCTCAGCAGCAATTCGAGTCAGACACACATGTTACTGCTCTTATACTGTTTGAGAATGTTGCAAGTGTGAACAGGGTTCTCACTAAAAGTGGCTTAGAAAAATCTAGTTTTCTAGCCCTAAGTGTGAAAACCTAAAACAAATTGTCGGCACAATTTGTCGGCACACTTTGTCGGCAAATTTCTTCTATCCTATTCTCCCCTATTTCTCCTCCTATATTCCCTCCTTATCCCTCCATTTCCTCCACTATTCCTTCTTCTCCCTTATCCCTCCAACTCCCTATCCCCTTATCCTTCTCCTATCCTCTTCGCCGACTATTTCCCTATTCCCTACCTATATATTCAATATTATGTAATGTCCTATGGTTGATGGTGGGAGCAATTTAATAATCAATTAATTTTTCCGCTGCGTGTATTATTTCTTATTTGTTTGTCTTGTGCTGCGATTGATCCTGGTCTAACAGAGAAAACATCATTCAAATAACAACACTGGACTAAATGGAAATAAAAAGAGATCGCTCAAATATAGCACTGCTGCACTTGATATCGAATTTTTAATAAATAACAAATTAAAATCAGTTAAAAGCAATCTCAAGAAATCATGAGCAAGTTAAACAAAAAGGCAGTAATAATTCATATGAAACAAAATATGGCTTACTCTTTTAATAGAGGATCCCTTGTTGGAAAGATATAACAGGAAGAGAAAGTAACAAGACAAAATTGCATAGAACAACACTGAAGATGGTACTTCCCTGTTAAAAAAATCCATTGTTTTTTGAAGTAATGGTGTAAAAGAGTCGGTGGACGATCTCTAGGCTAATCCTCCTACACAAGGAAACACTGACCCCAACCTATAGGCAGCAATCGGAAGAACCTACCCCAGAAAACATATTCACTAAATTTTGGAATGCTTTCTCATTATGGCAGAGGGATTTAAACCTCTGAAAAAGCTACAATCATCTAGAGACATTACCAACATAGCACTGCTGTTTTTGTCCAACTTCTGCAGTTCTTTTTTATCCAAAAAATTAGCACAAAGATGACCCTATGGTTGCCTGTCATTTCCAATTCCCTTTCACCAGTTCTGATCTTGTTTCCCATCTCTCCAGTTCCTTGAGAAGCGTACACCAAAGCTGGTGTTGTTTCCTTACATTCTATACTTGCGTTTCCCAAGTTTACGAGTAATTTAATTCATAAACATGTATTTCACTCACTTGAAAGCAATATTTAGTGACATATTGAAAAGTAGAAAGACAAGTATTTATTAAGAACAGATTATAGTTCAAAAACGGAGACTGGCAAAAACTCAGAATAGATTATAGTTCAAAAACGGAGACTGGCAAAAACTCAGTAGAAAAATTGAATAACATATTAAAGACTTTTAAAAAATATAAAAGACAAATTCAGGCGATTTAGAATTTGATTTATTTTAGATTCTTTTTTTAGGGCTAGGGAAATTAGTAACACCATTGGATGCTTATAAACCCTAGCCTGCTGGGTACCATTGGATGCTGCCTCTATAAACCCTAGCCCGTTGGGTAAAACAAAGTCAATGGGACATCAACTCTCCGGGGCATTGAAGTGGGTCAGCCAACCAACATACACTCTGATGTTACCATCCAGCCTATCCCCTTTTGGGTATGCCATGGTTTGAACCTTGGACCTCCTCAAAGAGAGGCTAAAGCCCTCATTGCATTGTCCTTGAGGACAAAAAAATGTTAGGGTAAAGCACAGGTTTTTATGAGGGATCCCGATCCCCTCATACATGGGTTTGAACTTGGGCCTCCTAGATGAAAACCCAAGAACTTACCACTACGATATCCCTCCCAGGACCTATTGGATTTTTCTTTTAAAAAGTACAATCTAGGTCATACAATCATAGATTCATAGGGGAATGTTGACTTTGGAATTTTCAGAAAAGAATTAATTTGGTTCAAGAAATGCAAATATTCAAAATTATAAAATATAATGATTTGATTTAAACTTAATATATTAAACCTTACAATATATAATATAAACCGAATTAAAATTATACGTACATCAAATTACAACATAAATATAAATTATATAATATAATGATAGTATAACTAAGCTTGACTTTATTTCGCACAATTATTATATTTACCTTATGTTAATTTGACTGTTGGAAGAGTATGAAATGATGAATTGCAATTCATCTTTTACTCGGGCAGAATACTAACTGTGAGTATATTCTTGTAATTGGACAAAAATATCACTCAACATGTCCCTTAGTTTCTTTGAGGCCTCAACATAGTAGGTCGAGAGGGATGCCTACTCTGAGATATGGGAGGAGATCGAGCCCTACTGTGAGCACTAGCAGAACAACCTGAGGCTAGAGAATATAGAATATATTTAAGAGAAAAAAGAAATGAAAAACAGTGATAAAAATGTATGCTACAACAAATGTAATATTTTGGTACTTTGATAGGAATGGCCCCCAATAAAAACCACATATAACCTATTAAAACAAATTTCAATGCTACTATAAATCAAAGTGTCAATACTATTCAATCAACCTGAGCATATATCTCCTCCCACCCTAAATCCTTCATCCCCAAATAGTTTTGCAGCCACACAAGAGACCATTTTTGAAAGCTATATGAAAGCTGTCATAAAGCAAAACGATGTTGAGAATAGTTTACCTCAAAGCTATTTTGCCATAGATAGTAAACATAAATCAAGAGCTGCCCTAGAACGGAGGAGACCTAATCTGTAAAAATATATAATGCAGCGTGTGTGGTCTACCGGCAAAGACGCCACTTGCATTATCGGTGATGAGACCCAAGTTCAACCCCCACGGCAGATGTGTATAAGAAGTATTAATCCAAATATATATATATATATATATATATATATAATGCACAACAAGAAATTCACTTCAAACAGAAGCTGCGAGACATTCACCAAGATCAAATTAGTGAACAGAGTCCAATGCCATCAAGAGTTGTTTTCATGTGACTCTAAGCAAGTTTCTCATGAGAACTTGCCAAGAACTAACCAAAAACTTGTGCAAGAGTCCTGAAAAGAGTGGCTGGGCTCCTGAATTGTAATCACTCGCAAGGACTTGTGAGTTGCACTAAAGAAACAAGTCTCTCATTGACAGTTCACATTATACTTATAATCACACACATACTTGTCTCTGTAATATCCTGTTAAAGCATTGACCTATGTATCCTCACAATAAGTACAACAATTATCTGGTTGAAACCAAAATAGTTGATTCAAAATGATTGACATGCATTGACAAGATTGCAGACGTTATGACCTAGACGATGGGTAGAAATCACTCGATACAAAAATTACAAAATTGACAATCAGCATCTTATAAATCAAACAAATGTAAGCCAACTAGGACAAAATCACAAGGCCACATGGATACTTGTAAATCAAATTTAAGGTAATGATGGATACTCTTCATCTTCATCAAATTATTATTTTTCCACAATCAACTCTTTGACATCATTTTCATTAAAAGATAAAATCCCACTTGGCCAATTGCCTTCTAACTTTTGAATTCTGCCAAGATGAAGATCAACTTTGCAATTGGTAAAATTATCTGCTAATCAATTTCCTTCCCTGTAGATATGCTCACATTTCCAAGATACTACCTCCAACAATAGTTGATGAACATCAGCAATAATGTTATTTTTTATCCAATCCCCACATCCATTTTTGTTGATAACATTAATAATAATTTGTGAATCTCCCTCAATTGAAATATATTTCCATCCTTTTTCAATGGCAATTTTGATCCCTATAAGAAGTACCCTAGCCTTTGCATGGTTGTTAGTTGAAGTTTCATACGATTCTAAGTAAATGAGAAAAATTTTGTCTTCTATCTCAAAAAACACCACATCCACCAGTTTTTCTTGAATTTCCTTTGGAAGCATCATGCAAATTAATTTTGATAAACCCAATTTCCAAGCATTTCCATTTTACCATAGATTAAAGCATATCCTTTGTGCTAACTCCACTATCGCAGATGACCCATGTATATTCAAATCCTATAACTAAGAGGCTAGCACCTCTTTTTCCACACTTGAGACTTCCCATGATGAGCACCATGCTTGTAAACATTTTGCAAGAGGCAATAATATAGTTCCAAACATGGGCATAATTTTGAAATTTATTTTTAAAAATTCTATTATTCCTTTCAAGCCATAAATTTCAACAAATAATGGCAAGACCAATCCTCCATAGAATGCATAATGCTTTAGCTTTGAAACAATTAATCCAACATTTCATGAACTCTTTCAATGTTGATGAAGCTACCCAATATATTCTCATATTTTTGAAAAAGTGGCCCCAAATGGTGTAAGCAAAGGGATAGTAAAGAAGTAAATGATTTGATGTTTCTAGATCCTTCTCACACAAAGAACACCTGAAATGTCCATGATCCTCTTCTTTCATGATGATCCTCTTTTTTCATGATTTCTTTCATGATATCTTACTTTGGACAACTAACCAAAGGAATCTTGAGGCCTTAGGGAGGGCATCCATTAACCAAACATTCCTTCAAAAGAAATCATTGGGAGGAAATTTTGATTGCTATAAATCCTGATATCTCAACTTGACTGAGTATCCAACATCTTTTGATAGATTCCAAACCAACTCATACTTTTGCATAAAAATATGCAAATAGAACCCTTAAAGCATCTTCTGAAGCCCATCCGCTATTTTTTTGAGTTACTTTCCTTCAACCAAGTTACTAATAGAATTCTATTATCTAGAGTTGTTGCTCACATTAATATAATTTTTGACTTTTGGATCTTTACAAGCTAGACATGCCCAAGCTAACTGTTGCCATGTTGGATCAAAAATAAGAGGATGTCTTTAACCAAGCATGGGACCAAAAATTTGAAGAATCTTCCTCATTGACTAACCATCTAATATGTTTCTTGATCACTTGCAAACTATCTAATATGAAGTTTCATGTTGGTGATCCCATAGGTAGAGTTAGTTTGTGAACAAATTCATTACATCAAGGGAACCTATCTATTTTTGAAGTAACATTTCTGCCCATCTCTTGTTGAATAATCTCCAGCCAAGTTTTGCCCCTAATGCCAAGTCTACAATTCCGCAACTCTGGCCCTAAATTTTTCCTCACATCCTTTCCAAAGAAGATCTCTTGGAATTTTATCAAATTCAGCTGCTATAATTGTTGGCAATCATGAAAGTGACATCATATATATATAGGGATGGAATGCAATGTAGTGGAGTTGGAGTCTACCACACATAGTTAAGAACTCACCTTTCCATCCAACCAAATGAGATTTCATTCTATTCAAAATTGAGTCCCAAAGATCCTTTTTCTTTCCTTTATCAAAGGAATACCCAAATATGCTGATAAAAATCTTCCAACATTAAACCTTAAACTATCCACAGTAATCTGTTAGAAATCTGGGGCAATGTTTATGAAAAAGATCCACGATTTTGTAGTATTAACTAACTGTCCAACAGCCTTCTCATAGAATGAAAATATTGATTTAAGCTCCATGGCCTCATTGACTTAGGGATGACCCAAAAGTAAAGTATCATCAACAAATTGGAGATGATATTCAATGGGACCATTTTGTTGCAGCCTAAATACCTTTGATTTTTCCTTCCATTTTTTCCTTTGAGAAAGTTCTTCCCAATGCCTTAGCAAGAATAATAAATAGATAAGGAGATAGTGGGTTATCTTTGCAGAGTCCATGAGATGACTCAAAGTATACAACAAGGGATTCATTGATTAAAATAGAATATTTTGAAGTGCTTTAACAACATCTAATCCATTCACACCAACCTTGATCAAAACCAGTTTTTTTCTTAGAAGATCATGTAAAGAACTCCAACAAACCCTATCATATGCTTTGTTCATATCTAATTTAAAAAGTATACTTGGTTTTTGTTAGAACTCAATGCTTCGAATTATTGTATTATGGTAGTGAAGCGTATTTAAGTACATAGAATGCCTAATGTAGACATAACAAACCCTCAAACAAACTTGCAACTATCTTGTCCTATACTACATGCATGTACCTTGTGAGGGTGGTTATACCACTTGACTTCTCACATGCTCTATGATGTAATAACTCTTAACATACCCCCCTTATTACATCATAGTCAAAAGCATAGTCACAAAAATCTCGATTTAATCTCAATCCATTCCGATTTTTCCCGATTCAACAAGGTTTTCGATTAAAATCGCATCAGAATCGCGATTTTTGTCAAATTTTTTCCAAAAAATAAAGAACAAAAAATTGCAATTCCTGCGATGAAAAATCACCCACGGCTGCAAGGGTAGAAAAAATCTATAAAAAAAAATTCCATTTTGCCTCATTTTTACCTGTTCCAAACTGGAGAAAGGGGTCTACCTACCTGCTACCACACCAAACAAAACACGCTAGTGCATCCTAACAGCCGATTTTTTGCAGTTTGAAGGAATCTGGCAGCCACTAACAGTCCCCCAAAAGATTCATTTGAGGTAAGAAAAAATTTTGCAAACTCCTTTTTTTCTCTTTTTCTATTTCCAGCATGTTTTTTTTTATTTTTTTTTTAAGATTAAAACCAAATGCAACACCCACCCAACTATTGCATTTGAGCTAGAAATTTGAAAAACTAGGTCAAAGTTTCAGCTTTTTTTTTCCTCTTTCAGCTGTCTTTTATTTTCTCCTTCTAAGTAAATAATGCTGCCTAATAACTGTGTATGCAAGCCCATTTTTTCAGCTGTCAATGTTTAAAGTTTAAACCCTGAACCCTAGTTTAAACTTTAAATTAGAGTTTAGTTTCTTTTTTTGTTTAGGTAATTGTTTGTAACTTCGTTGTTACTTGTTTCAATGTGCAGCCATATGGAAAATGTCGAAAAGAGATCCAGCATTGAAGTATGCAAAGGAAGGGGAAAAGAAAGGGGAAGTTTATTGCAATTTTTGTGGATCTATCATTCACAAAGGCACATACCGCCTCAAGTTCCATTTGGCAAAGATATCAAGGCAAAATGTCAATGTATGTCAAGATGTGTTGATTGAAGTTATGAATGAATGTAATGCTATCCTCTCTAATAAAAAGGAGAAAAAAGACCTCAAATGAAGACAAAGCGACACCATGTCAACCCCCCCTTTCGACCTCATACAAACTGTACTAGCAACACCTTTCGACGGTTTCACTACGGGAGTTCGAGTCCATCAGTCACACACCCAAGAAGTGGGATGGATGAGTCCTATTTTGCAAAGCGTTCCATGCCAAGGGCACAACCCATGCTTGAAGGTATAGCCACGTGGAACCAGGAGAGGCACATGGCTACGAGGATAGCCATTGCCAGTTTTTGGTATTTTTAGAACCTTCCGTTCAATTTGGTCTCGATTCCAGTCGTGTATTGTAGATGCCATTGCAAGTTGCAGCGCAAGATTTAAGCCGCCAACTTATGATAACCTTAGGGGCCCTCTCATTCAACAATCCATGGACGACGTTCAAGTTGTGCTTGAAGACCAGCGCAAGGTGTGGAGGAAGAAGGGTTGCAGTATCATGTTTGATGGGCGGACCGATGGGAGGGTAAAAACCTCAATTAATTTTTTGGTTGCTTCTACAGGAGAAATTACATTCCTCAAGTCAATAGATGCATCGACACAAGTTAAGAGTGTCAAAATGCTTGCAAGGTTGTTGGGGGAGGTTGTGTTGGAGGTTGGGGAGGAGAATGTTGTCCAAGTCATCACGAACAACGCAATGGCACATGTACCAGTCAATAAGATTTTGGAGTACAGATTCCCCACCATTTTTTGAACCCCATGTGCAACCCATTGTCTTGATTTGCTCCTCGAAGACATTGAGAAATTACCTTGGGTGTCAAAGGTTGTAGATAAGTCGAGGGCTATCACAAAATTCATCTACAACCATACATGGGTCCTCAACCTCCCGAGGCATTAAACTGGTCGGAGGGAGCTAGTGCGAGCTGGAGTTACATGTTTGCCACAAACTTCGTGACATTGCAGAGCCTTTATGATGCAAGAGGGTCATTGGAGAAGATGTTTGTGAGCTATGAGTGGAATTCCAAACAAGCTTCTAGATACCGACTCTCCAATGAGGGGTGAAATTTATGACTGTTTGTTTGAGGAGCCCTTCTAGATAGCCATGAATGAAGCCATCAAGGTACTACACAGTTTTTTAATTTATTTTATTATTTAGTTCTTTACTTGGGTGTTTTTTACCCACATGCATTACTCTTCAACCCCCCCCTAGAGTTAGATATTTATAAAGAGAGGTTATACCTCTTTGAAGCTCACTCTGCTGATGAGACCTGTAGGTCGAAACGCGTTCGGAGTTTTGTAGATGTATCCCTTCTTTTTTTTTTAACAAAAATTCAATCAAATGTATTTTGTTCCTTTCCTAACTCGTCTCTTTCTTTAAGTTTATAATCCCTCGTTTTTCTTCCTTTTGTTTTCTAATACATTTTAGTTGTCGGTATTATGCTCTTCACTTGCACGTAATATGATCTGGTGAACCAGAAAGCTTACAGCACTAGGAGTACGCTCTTCACTTGCACATCTATGATCTGGTGAATCAGAAAGTAGTTTACGTTTTTAGAGTACTGCTTCGCTATTTTTCTATTTTATTAATGAGTTTACCCATTAATGGTGCATGCTGCTCTACCAATTATTGACCTTTCAGATTTTGAATCCTCTCCCATAGTTCCTGATAGTCCCCCTAGTTCACCTGTTCGTCTTCCTCGCAAGCGTCTACGGCAAGAGGGTTCACGACAACAAATTTGGGAGCTTGAAGAACGGGTCTTCGGCACAGATAAAATGGAAGAGTTTTGCAAAGGTCTAATAGAAACAAAAGTTTTTGCTCAAAACGGAAGAGTTCATTCTACACAGGATAGAAGGACCTTCATAAATGGAATCGGTGCAATGCGCGGGTTCCTCCACGACCAGAGTCTTTGGACAGGTTGTTGGAAACAAGGTTCGAAGAATTCAAGATTTTGAGCAGAAAGGCAAAAAAATGCCATTCCAGGCTAGCCCAACTTGAAGAGAATTTGAGCAAAGGCATTGTTCCCCATAGCCTACAAATGGAAAAACCACGTCTTCAACTTCCAAATGAAGATATTACTAAACAGTTTTTTGAGGGTGGGTTTACTTGCTTTCCTCATAGTGGTGGAGCCAATGTCGTCGACTATGCTATTTCCTCTACCACCCTCAGTCCATTCATTTCCCGGTTCAACGTATTTCCTCTACCACCCTTAGTCCATTCATTTCCCGGTTCAACGTCTCTAATCACCCTCCCCCCCTTATCGATCATTCAGTTCTTTCTCTTACTTTATCCGTTGTTTCCCTTCCTGTTATTCCTCCCCCTCCTCCCTCCCCTTCTGCCCCTCGAGTCATTATGGACTTTGACTATTATTATTCCTCAAAGGTTTATTGTTGCTTTGTTGACTTCAAAAAAGCCTTTGACATGGTGTCTCGACATTTACTTCTTGAAAGACTTCGGTCAGTTGGAATCTTTAGGCAACTTTTGACAACGGTTACATGGTTATATGAGACTATGAAAGGTTGGTTTTGCTCCCCTTAAGGGCTTTCAGCCAGTATTCTTAGCACCATATGAGTGAAACAAGGATGCCCCCTTTCCCCGACACTTTTTGGGATCTTTATCGACGAGCTTGAGACTTTTATTAAGGAGAACACTCACCCAAAGGATGGTTGCCTTCTTCATTATGTGCTGATTTCTATTCTCCTCTTTGTTGATGATGTTCTTTTGGCCTCATCTCCTAAGAGGCTTCAGCGTCATTAGGACATTGTTGCCGCTTTTTGTGACTCGATACAGTTGACGGTGAATCTTTCTAAGACCAAGGTTATGGTATTCAATACTACCAAAGAGACCCTATCCCATCTCCACTTCTTTTTCCAAGGTCGGGAGGTCAATATCACCACCTCTTATGTGTACTTGAGGGTTCTTTTCACCGGTCCCACTTTTGGTATGACCCTTGCCGCCCAGGCCCAAGTGTGCAAGGGGTATGTAGCTCTGTCTTTGCTAGAGAGGAATTGCTTCAAAGCACATTTTTAAGATATACTTGTGAAGATGAGGATCTTTGATGCCTTGGTCGAGCCAACTATTACTTATGGGTCAATGGTTTGGGGTCTCTCCCAAACTAAACCAAATACCCCCCAAGGTTTAGTCATTAACACATGCACAAGCATGCCCTTATACGGAGTTACTGCCATTATAGAGATGTTACTAACACGTTTAAACAAACACAACAATGAGACTAGAGACTTAACTCAAAAACTTCTATACCCGAAACAAAATATTGAAGTGAATTCTAGACTTTGACAAGAAGCAAGTTGTAACCGACCATAGAACTTGGTAAAACCATAAATCGGACTAGACTTCAGATTTCGTGACACCAATGCACTACTCTAAATTGTCCAAGCAACAAACAAAGTTGACCAAAATCTCAACTAAACTCTAAATTGTATACACCACATATTGGACCAATCTCCAGACTTCAAACTCCAAACCATCTAAGAAACAAGCTTCACCCAATTTGGCAATCCCAACTAGAGTCTCCATCAAATATTGAAATGTCGAACAACAATCTTTAAGTCAAAGTTCCATTGATCAAGCATGTGTTTCATCGACGACATTTCCATTCTTAATTGTCTTCTATATTGCCTTTATTTAGATGTCGATTGAAATGGCATGCTCGACAGCAAGCCTCAAGTATCAAGTGATCTAGGCATCCTTGCGATACTAGATGTTTAAAGGACATCTGACCAGTCTCACACAAGAGCTCTTGAAAAGCATAAAACAATCTATATGCCTCCTCCATAGTGATTGAAGATATAGGCTGCATTGCAAACATTGGCGAAGTCAAAGACATTTGCCCTTGGATAAGACTCACCACTAGAACAGATGACCACTACACATAATATCATAATAACCAACCTTGACTAGACTTTATCAAAACACTTTTACAAACAAAATATCAAGGTAATTTGACTTGATCACAACATATCACTAAAATGGAATCTAGACAAACAATGGGAACAAACGACTGCTCCTTTCGAATCATAAGAACAAGAATCTCACAAACAAATGATACTCCTAAAAAAAAAAAATTTCCCACTCTTTGTTTTCTCCTCTCTTTCTTATTTTGAAATAACTCAAACTCCCTCTAAGAAATACAATATGCCCATTGCAGTCTACGACTTCACAAAAAGGAATTTGAAGGATGAATCAAGTCATCACAAACTTAAGGCCAATAAAAGGATGACCGACCAAAATAAAAGCTCAAAACCAAGACCATAAAAGGGACAACAAAACCACTCCACACATCTGCCCAATAGATTTGCCACCAACATTCTAAAATTCTTCTCCCATGGTAAAACCCAAGCACATCCCCCTACCCAATCTCTGTCCCATAACACAACACAGAAAATTTGTTGTCCTCGTAGTAAAACCCAAACCTTTTGTTCAGAACTTCAAATTATTTCCCACAGGATAACGTCCATCTCTGCAAGCAAAGACATGTAACCTTGCATACATTGAATTCCCTGAGCAAAAGGTCATCCACGTGGTATCTGGAGAACCTTGGATGGAACACCAAAAAGAGAATTGTGCCCACAATAACCATCACCATCATGGAAAAGAGGTGGATAAAACCATCCATCAGAGGATGAGGGAGCACCAAAACCACCAATCACAACAATCCAATTTAATTTCTATAGATTCTTAGAGATCACTATGACTTGCAAACTTTACATGCTTTCCTTGAACCTGGAAATTTCATTTTTTCAATCATAACCTTTAAAGTTGCTTCAATTGGCATGCCATTGGCATAGAACCGGTGTCCAATATATGCAATACCAAGGTGTCGTTCAATTGATCTATAACAAGTTGCCATAATGGCGGCCTAAGCATCTTTTCCAACTCATTCCAGCCATATATCTTCCTCCATCTCTCAACCTCCCCACTGCTCATCCCATGGTTGATATCTACTTGAAATTCTTTGGCGCATTCATGCTCGTCCCTCTCCCAAGCGAGGAACACCTTCTGATCCAAGGGCATTATCACAAGACTCCTCGTGTCATAGTCTTGGCCTCCTTTTCCCATGGTTATTTGACACCAATTACAATGATTCTTCAAGCCCTTAACCAGTTTGAGTCAAAAACCTCTCAAATTCTCATGAATCTCGAGCAAAAATCGATCATGATGCCCATGTATGGATATTCCAAGTTGCTCAAAGCAAATTCAACCCTCGCATCTCTCAACTATGCACATTACAAACATGGACTCTCTATGTCTCCCTCTTCGAGTTTCAAATGGATTTCTTGCACATAATCGAGTGGAAGGACAACCTCACCAACCCATCAAGTGCACGTATCAAACTAGTACTAATTAAACAAGCTTTGTTGCCATATAAGATTCATAATAGATAGATATTCTCATGACCATATCACAAGAATATATGGCATATTACATACCTAGAATAGCTAACTACCATGATAACAGCATATTTTAATTGGCAATATAATTTAGACATGTTATGTTGTTATGCTGTTATGGTATTATATAAATGTATTCCAACAAACTGGATCTGGACAAGGATTGAAGGGATAGGCAAGACAATGATAAAGGATATATATAAACCTGTGTTACATGAAAGCGTATATGATAACCGATATAGACACAGTATCGGATACAGATAGAGCCATTTTAAAGGCCCCCTGATACAGCGATGGCTCAATACGAAAATATTAAATACAGATATTTTATATATTACAAGGATAAAGATAGAACATAAAAATATTTATGCAAATGAGTTCTGTATATGATGTGTCATTAGTTAAGAGAAGGATTTTCATTGTTTTTTAATTTAAAATTTTCTTTCTTCTTTTTCTTTTTGTCTTCTTTTTTTAATTTAAATTGTATGTTCTTTTAATCTCACTCTGTAGGTACAGCTTTAGACATTCCCAGGCTTTATCTGGATGTATTAGATATGGACCATATACTAGCATGAATTCGAATACGTCAGGAAATGATATCTACATATTTGGATTTGTTTAGATACAGTATCCA
Source organism: Wollemia nobilis (assembly GCA_028583015.1). NCBI lineage: Eukaryota > Viridiplantae > Streptophyta > Pinopsida > Araucariales > Araucariaceae > Wollemia > Wollemia nobilis. The sequence continues at coordinate 17,699,874 of JAQPPZ010001493.1, forward strand.
GGAAATATAGTATCCGCATTTGATTCCAAATAAGTGTATCCAGGCAGGAGGGGTGCTGGATTTGGTAACTCTGGAATAAATGTGAGGTTAAGCAAGCTTATATACAGTGAGCAGAGCAAATGGACCTTTGCATAGGATTCTACATGTTTTGAAGGACACAAATGCACAGTGCTATTGATGGTTTGACTCAAGTTGGAGCTAATTATCTCATTTCACATTTTGCAGAAAAAGAGAACAGAAGCAAGAAGCTAAGCCAGGGCTATTACCAATTGGTTTATGCATCTCCTCTAAAACTGAAAGCAGCATTGAAGAATTATTTGGCATCTTTTAGAGGGTTTGAACTTGTGGTCACTTAGTTTATCACTCATGAAATCATCCTGAAGAAAGTATTTGTGTAACTAAGTATCCTCATGCCATCAACTAATCCATTCAGTTCTCATACTCTTAGAGCTTTTATGACGTTGTTAGGAGATAAAATCTATTTAGATGTTAATCAACCCAAAAAATTCAAACAGTATGCATATCCAAATTATATATTTATAAGGCTTTTGATTGACTCATAATCATCATTGTCTTGAATTATTCATATAACGTATAATTACACAATGGTTTTTATTCATTGTACACATATTCTTATGGGTTAACTTTCTACATGTTAATTTAGGTAAAGACCAGTTTACAGGGTATGGAACAGAGTTACTGTATCTGGCAGTCCCCCTCTCCGGATACTCATATGTGGGTATAAGAGATGGAGTGATGGACACAAATACAATACTTACCAGGTACTCTATCTATTCATATCTGAATACAGTGATATCTAAGGCATCCAAAGAAATAAATATCATATCTAAACATATGCAGGTACCCAGATATCATATCTAGAAGTATCCAAAAACATTATCATATGTAAACATATTCAGGTACACAGATATCATATCCAGGAGTATCCAAAAACATACTTGTAACTGGTCCATATCTAACACATCCAGATACAGCTTGGCACATCTAAAGCTATATGCACAACATGAGATCAATAGAACATAGGATTTTTCTAAATTAACTTCTAACTCGAGTAAAAATATATATCATTTGCTTTGTTAATAAAAATATCTATTTAAAACTTGTATTTCTGTAAATATTTCCAGATTCTACGTTTTGTCTTTTATTATATAAAACATATATGCTTTATAATGTCATATCCAGCTGCATCAATATTAGGGGGTCTTAAATATTTGTTGTGTCCATATCCAACACCATACTGTTTCCATGCAACACCAGTTTGAAGCACAAAGATTAGGATCCCAAGTTACAGAAGTGCTTCATTTTTCAGGTAAACCTAAGAAATCAGACACATATTTGATCACAACCTTCAATGACAGCACCAATTCTACAAAACAATTTCGAAAGTTGTCCAAATACCCTTGTCAGAATTCATCCAAGTCTTTCATATCTGTGTTCATTCTTGTACTTCAATCTTTCCCCCAAATTTTTCCAATGTGTCAATCTCCAACCCCTTATTTTAGGCTGAAACAAGAATTTGCAACCGACACATCAATGGATGGATATTTCAAAATGTTTATAGGCAGCAATTTTCAATGTCAATCCAAAGGTACGTAGTCAAAAATGAATTCCTCAAGAACTACATAGTTGGCTTGTAATGCTTCCATGCCTGTTGAGATAGACATTTCTCAGAGTGATTAAGACAGGAAGAATCACAATATGTGGATTCTTTGTACATTCCTTAACATATCTAATGCAAATTATTCCATTGTTCCTTAATGCATATAGCTTTTGCAAATGCACGCCTCGTCATTTCTCTATTGTGTGCATTGGAATTTTCACCTATCTCAAAGCCTAAACCTGGTTTGGTCAAATGGATTTACAAGGTTTCTTGTTCAGTCTTCCATCTATGTTAACAAGAACCACTAACATACGATTCAATGTGATCATCTTATAAGCCAAACACTGCTGAAAGTAAGTAGTCTTGATATAGGTGGTCTCTTTTCATGTTTGGGGTGGTTGTTACTTGTTACCATTGTTTTATGTGATGATGAAACTAAAACCATGACTATACCTATATACACTGATGCATCACTAACGTAAATGTCACTAGCCTTCAACCTCCTTAATCTGTTTGTTGTTTCCATATATCCATGTGAGTGTTTACATGATCAGAATGGGTCATGAAAAGGTCAATTGGAAGCAGATTGGGTGATCCAAGCACAAGTTGACTTGTAGGTGCCAATTAGCAAACTGACCATTTGAGAAGTTAAGCTTGGGTTTTGGAAACCAACAAGTTGGATAATGATTGAAATAGGTTTTAGAGGTCCATGTGATTTTTTAATGTAGAGGCATATCAGCCATGAGGTTTGACCAGGCCACAGGAAGCTGAAAAGGTAGACATGGATGAAATGAAGTGGAGAAAGGCCGGGAAAGGCTTGAGGAAGGTAAAAGGATGTTTCAGTTCAGAGGTGCCTCTCACACATGAATCATGCACTGCAAACACCCTAAAAGCCTAGACAAACATCCGAGTCATCTGCGGGAATAGTTTCAGGGCATTTCAGGACCCTAAAATTATCAGCTCCATCCAAGTCGCACCAAATTCATTACAAAGGACAAATTTCAGATGTTTCACAGTTTACACATGTTTAGGATACTTTTGGGAAAAAATAAACCCTCAAAACAGTCTTGGAAAGGCCTAGACATGTCCCAGAAGGGTAACCAACAGGGAGGAACCTTGCCCATGGCACGCAAAATTATCCTAACTGACTGGGATCCCTCAATGTTCAAGATTCTAACAGGAGTAGAGACGAATAAGTGGCAATTTGGGTTGAAATGATGTTGAAGGTGCAAAATCATCCAAAGTGGGTAAAGTCATTGTCAAGGAGTTGGAAACATGATAAATCATTAATTATCTTCCTGCATAACAGATATCATCAGGGAGATTAAGAAAAGAAGGAAAACCAAGCAAGAAGGTGATTCAGGTCCATAAAGCAGAGCAGAGAAGAGCAATAATACAGAGCCTGGTATGAGCATCAAAACCATTGTAAACGCTCCTAAAACATCAAGACATAGAAGTACTCTCCAAAGATCACCATGGGCTCTGTGAGCAGCATAATTCACTTGGCACAGTGGGCAAACATGCAACCAGGAAATACGAGAATACCAACGAGTATCTGAATGTATTCTAACCTGAAGAAGCAAGAATAACACTAAACAACACTGTAGAAGCTCCCCAAAGTGCTGAAGTTTTGGATCCATAAACCTTGTATTCTTCCATTTTCACAGGCTCAAATAAAGCATAGTTATTGGCCCTGAGGATTTTTACATGAGAGGATTCTGGCATCTGATCCTTTACCTCCGAACCCTCCAGCTCTTCAGGGAAGCTCATCTCATCCGGGTCAATAGCTAGCCTATTAAGATCAAGTGGGTTTGGGCTTTGGAATCAATGTGTGGATTTGCATATTTTGGGAGGGGCCTGTTATAAGCACTCAACCTTAAATATTTAAGGATGAAAAAGGTCAGTCGAACGTATTAATGAAAAATTTCTCTTCATAAAAATCATGTGTCTCAAGCTCTTCATGTGATTGTTTCACTTTGCTCTTGTATTTCCCCTTGTTCTTGAGCAGAGAAAATAACAACAAATGCAGGATACATGGGTTTTCACTAAGAATAGTGGCCAGTTCTTAGAGTTCTAAATGGGAAAACATTGAAAAACAACTCAAAGTTCCTTTAGCGATCTGTTTGATGAATTCTTCGAGGAATGTCAGATCATTAGGTTCATATTTTAATATTCTATTCTTTGACCAATTTGCACTTTTTTTGCAATAGCAATTAGAGATTTAACCAAAGATTACAAAAACCAATCTCGTAAATTAAATATTAGCATTTTCCAATAAGTTTGCAATGCAAACAAATTTTATATCCATTTAATTATGGAAATGAACAGGATCTAACTTGAAAACAATAGTCTAATACATGTAATAACTCTTCATAAGAGGGTGAAGAAGCACCTCTCCATCAAATTAATCAACTCGTAATCTCCGGGTTTCATACCCCATTTTGCATCAACAAGAAGACAGACTCTGTTCAAGCCTACTCTCGTTTGAACATACTCCTTTACCTGCACCACAGAATATACATTGACGTTGCTTATGCGTGAGTCATGACATCCTTATCAGTAAACCATGAACCAAAATCCAAAAAATGCCACATTCAAGGAATAAAACAGACAACCATAATAAGGTCATAGATGCACCCAAACATGCTTACACAAGACACGTGGCCACGTGTGCAGCCCCACACAAATAATCATAAGATAATTCTATTAAGGTCCACAAATGACCAAAGTAGGTTATGAAGCACTGTAGTTACCCAGAGAATAAAGATAAACTGAACTAGAGACAAGAGTGAACTTCACTAAAGTTAAATTATTATAATACATTTGATCACATCCTCAAGGGGTGGACCTAAAAATGGAAAAGCCCTAACATGTTGCATGTAATGATGAAGAGATAGGAAAACCAGCAGTCAACAGATAAGATAGAAATAGAGAAGACTTCGAGAAGATCCAAGTGCCAACTCAAATCAGTGGTAGAATTCTCAGTATAAGTAGAAGTAAAAGCAAAGTCATCATCCTTACAAACTATCCTAAAAGAGTCAACACAAGTTCCAATGATGCTCCCAGGAGAATGGCCAGGGCTAACAAGACCTATTATGATAATCTGTCTGAACCTCCTCGTAAAATGAAGAGTAGTTGATATCCTGCGTTGGAGAGCCATGGTGTCGCCCCACCACAATCAAGAAGACGAAGGCATTGAAGCCTTGGTGGCTACTCTCAAATGTAGATAAGAACACATATATCTATCATTACCATTTTCAAGAGTAGCATTAGAATGAAAGAGATAGGATAAAAGGAGGAGGTGATTAGTCAAGTGGTAGTCAGTCTCTCCTATAATATTTGATGTTGAAGAGTGATAGCTTTTGGTTTAATCGGTTCTTCATTTTGTTCCCCTGCAACACATTCCTCTATGGAGATTATATAATATTCTATATTGGTGTTATTTAGTGGTTGTCATGGGCCACACACAATCCAAGGTTTATTGTATTGAGATATTATATTGTACTAATGTGTCCACTAGGGTTTATCCTCCCCTAGTATTATATGGTAAAAGTATATAACAAAGGGATCATGGAGTTATGAGATATCATCATCATGACTACTTTTAGAGTTGTTAGAGATATCATGGCTATGTGCAAAAGTCAGGTATAGACTTTAATGAAATTTTTTCTCCAATTGTGAAGATGACTACTGTTAGAGTTTTTTATTGAGTCAATACTTCTTATACATATACATATCCGCCATGGGGATTGAACCCGGGTCACATCACCGATAATGCAAGTGGCATCCTTTCCGGTAGACCACATCACGCGGATTTACTTGCACTTGTAGCAGCACAGGATTTAGAACTAGAGCAGTTTGATGTAAAGACTGCTTTCCTACATGGTGATCTTGAGGAGGAGATTTATATGGATCAGCCTGAGGGCTATGAAGAAAGAGGCAAAGAGCATTTGGTTTGTAGAATGAAGAAATTTATGTATGGGTTGAAACAGGCACCAAGGATGTGGTACAGAAAATTTGACACCTTCACAAAGAGCCAAGGTTTCAACAGGAGTGAAGCTGACCATTGTGGATACTACAAGAGGTTTGATGATGGCAGTTTTATTATTTTGTTGTTGTATGTTGATGATATGCTGCTTGCAGGCCCCAGCATGAAGAAAATCATTGATCTTAAGGCTCACTTGGCTATGACGTTTGAAATGAAGGATTTAGGAGCAGCAAACCAAATTTTAGGGATGAAGTTACACAGGGACATAAAAGGAAGAAAGATCTGGTTAAGTCAAAAGTTATATATAAAAAAGATTATGCAGCGTTTCAATATGCAGAATGCAAAACCAATTAGTACCCCACTTCTTCCACACTTAAAATTGTCTTCCAACCAGTGTCCTAGAACAGAAGCAGAGAAGACAAGCATGTCTCGTGTACCGTATTCATCAACAGTAGGAAGCCTCATGTATGCCATGGTGAGCACCAGACCGGATATTGCCCAAGCAGTGGGAGTGGTCAGCCAGTACATGGCAAATCCTGGTAAGGAGCATTCGAATGCGGTGAAGTGGATATTTAGATATTTAAGAGGCACCTCAGATGCTGCTATTTACTACGGATCAGATAGTTTGCAAGTTAAAGGTTTTGTGGATTATGATTATGGTGGAGATAGAGATGGGAGAAAGTCCACTACAGGATATACTTTCACTCTTGCTGGTGGAGTTGTGAGTTGGGATTCTAAGTTGCAATCTGTGGTGGCCTTATCAACCACTAAAGCAGAATATATTGCAGCGACTCATGCCAGCAAAGAGGCAAATTGGCTAGAGAGACTTTTGGGTGACTTCAAGGTAGTGCAGGCGAAAATTACGTTGCATTGTGATAGCCAAAGTGCTATTCAGCTAGTGAAGAACCCAACATTCCATGATCGCACGAAACACATTGATGTCAAGTACCACTTTATAAGAAATGTGGTGGAAGAAGGTAGGATCCTGCTGCAAAAAATCGACACTGAAAATCCTGTAGATATGCTTACAAAGCCGGTCAATACAAAGAAGTTTGAGTGGTGCAGAACTTCTCTGGGCTTGCTGAAAATGTGATAAGGGCAGCATTAGGCACAATTGGCACTTGGATGGAAAAACATAGCAAATAATTCCTATATATCGACTTCAAGTGGGAGAATGTTAGAAGATGAAGTCAATATCCAGATCTCCAATGTTCTTCAACAGTAAGGTGTATGGTGGTGCAGTTACAATCTCATCAGAAAGTGATGTTCGCATGCGTCGGGTGCGTCGAGGGGGGTCGCAAGGAGGAACCGGCTAGGTTCCCCCCCTACCTGGGGGTTCGGGGGCTCCGATCCTGAGCCGAATGTTTTTGGCGTCCGTACAACCATAATTCTGGGCGTTCGTACATTTATAATGCTTTTGGGCGTCCGTACTTTGTGAGAGGCAGCGAACAGTTTTCTGGAAGCGAACATTTTTCTGGAAGCGAACAGTTTTCGGAAGAGGAAGCGAACAGTTGTTTTGGAGTTTTCCTTTTTCGGAAAGGAAACGAACAACTTTTGTTTTTCTATAAAAGGGAATGACCCCTTGCATGTAAAAGTTGATTGAATGTAATTTTGCCAAAATCAATAAAAGATCAAGCTGCCATTGCCCCCTGGTTTTTCCTACACATTGCAGGTTTTCCACATAAAATCTGTGTTACTGTTTTTTTTGTGTTATTGTGTTTTCTGCTTGCACATAATTTTGCTATTATTTCTAACAATTAGTCAAGTGGTAGTCAGTTTCTCCTATAATATTTGATGTTGAAGAGTGATAGCTTTTGGTTTATATGGTTCTTCATTTTGTTCCCCTGCAACACATTCCTCTATGGAGATGATATAATATTCTATATTGGTGTTATTTAGTGGTTGTCATGGGCCACACACAATCCGGTTTATTGTATTGAGATATTATATTGTACTAATGTGTCAACTAGGGTTTACCCTCCCCTAGTATTATATGGTAAAAGTATATTACAAAGGGATCATGGAGTTATGAGATATCATCATCATCATGTATTGCATTGACATAGTCTTACCAACAAAGTGGCTTATAAGACTTTGCCCTTTCTGAGTGGCACTCTCATACCAAGAAATCTTCTAGAGCTAATCCTTCCTCAAGGAGTATCATTGGTGTTGCTTGTACAAATGGAATACAAAACATTGCAATACAATTCCATTACGACTTATATAAACAAAAGCACACAATGGGAATACTTACAAATACAAATGGATACATTGTGCATACAGCATGTATCCTAAACAACAACTATCTACAAGACATCATACTTTGGCCAACAATAAGAAACATTCTAACTCCTGCATCTCTCACATAGATGTGTACTTATATCGAGACAGGTAGGCAGCCGGCAACTACCCGTTTACATAAAAGATAAAAAATACCCCATTACATAATTACAAACATTTTGCCATGTGCATTATTACAAACACTTTGCGACCTACACATACAACACTACACAACAACTTATTACAAACACTTGTATGCACACATTTGCACAAATATGTTCCTACGCTCAAACATGCAATCATGAAACATATCAAATCGTCTGCCTACATTGCCCCACCTTAAGGGTATTCTCTATATTCATCTCTTGTGTGGATTTATTGCATTGTTCTTTTATGCATTGTGGATGCTGACTTATGTTATTGAGTATCAAGGTTCTTAACAGTATATTTGATTATTTAAATCGATCACATAATAGAACAAACTTTTAAACAGCACCATGGAAAGTCATTTAAATATAGCTCTTTGGCAGCCTAAAGAGTGTTAAAATTTAAAAAAATGTTGGGTACTTCAATTCAAATTTATCGAATAACATAGCTGGTTGTTAAAGTATAGGTACAAACTAGGAAATGCATCCCTCATTGTTTGTCCAACAATAGTTGTGAACAAGAAATGTCATGGTAATTATGTATTATTTCGACACTTCTCATTAGGAAAAAGAAAAATGATATAATCATATTCTATATATCTTCATCTAGTTACACTTCATGTTTTATTCAGATATTATTATCTAATTCTATCAAGTATATAGTTATAAAGATATAATTATTCTACTTAAAGTCATCAAAGCAGAATACAGGCCAAGGCAAGGGCATGTAGTAAAAACTCAAACAATCGCTAACATAAACATTCGCTTTCTTACCTTAGGGTTCAACATTGTGCAGCATGCACAACACCATATCAGCCAAATATTCAAAGATGTATTTTGTAATCAACTAATTATAACTTTGCCACTCTTTGTCAAACTAAGTTCATTCATTTCATTTGTTCAGCTGGAGTTCAATGAGTTATTGAGTGCTTCAGACGAGATCAGTAAACACAAAGTGAGACTTGCAGCTCATGTGTTAAAAATATATATAATTCAGGAAAACAATAATAGGCTATAGAATCTGTGAGGATTTCCAAAATTTTCATGGATACAAAAGTTTGATTTGGCAGTTGCTTTATAATACGTTGCTGACTTGTGAATTGAAAGGAGAGAATGGTTCATCTATTGGCATGTTCTGTAGTTGAAGGTGAATCCTGCAACCATTATTTCTGCTTTGCAAATTCGTGAAATACATTTGTAGAAAAATAGCTACGAGCTGTTTTACTGATCAATAAGGTACATAATGTTCAAAACTCATTTTCAATTGGAGCAAATTAAATCCATATGCCCTCAGAGAAAAGTGATGTAAAATATTTTGGCATGCTACTCCTAACTTTGACTGTGGTCATTTGATGTACAATCGGAACAGACACTAAGCTTGGCTCAATGAACATATGCTGGTGGTAACTCTATCACAAACAAATCCCCATAGTGTTTATGTCTTCCTTTCACAAAAACATTGAGACGTAATACAATGCACATTAACATTGGACTGCCTCTTCCAACTCAGCCACAATTGAATTTAAAGGGTTCTCCAACTTGAAATTCTTGCTGTATCCTATGAGAAAACTTCCCCAACATAGGTCCTCTGACTCTTTAGTTGATTTACCTGGTAGGTAACTGAAGGCTTTATGTGACAATACATCTGGTTCTGCTCATCTGAGTAACACTTGAAGCTATTATGAGACAAGAAGAAACTTTGCTCTCTCCACAAAAATTTTACTTCCATGAGCACCTCATGCATATTCAAATGGAGGAGCTGTAGAAAGCACATGTGCAAGGGATAGCAGCTAAAAAACACAATCAGTGGGTAGTTATCCGTGACCAAAAGGCAGTGACTCGTGAATCCTATCCCCCAGGGTGGTCTCATCCATGGCTAGTAAATAAAGGTGTTCTCAGGTCCCAATAGTTAAGAGTATCCTCTCATCTCATTGGCCTGCTAGAACTGCAATGGGGTGATATGGTCTTCTCCGGGTACATTCCAGGACATTATTTATTCATAGGATCTTGTTTTCATTATAGAGACCCATGACAGCCTTAAACAAGTTCTCTCACCTGTCAGTGGTTACTTTTCATTTCTGCTTTCTGACATGAGACACGCCAATCAGGTAGTTTTTGCAGTTTGGGTGGTGCAGCTTGCCTCATTGGAGACTGCCTTCATCAACAAGTGTCATTGATCACATCAAATGAGCAGTCTAGGTATATGCAGTTCCAAATCCAAAGAGACTACCCCCTGCTTAAGACATCTTCATAGCAATATGATATTTTCCTCTAGTATCCTCATCCTTTGACATCCATACTGATGGTATCCCATACTTATTCTCTATGCAAAGATTTCAATATAATAATTGTTGTGTGATGTAGATGACTTAATTTCCCACATTGGGACCCGCCAAGCACTTTTTCATTATCACATGGAAGACAAGTTCTATCTCTTCAAACTCGACCCCATGGATCTTTGATTCAATAGAACCTTTACAAATGAGAAGCGTCCTATCATTGCTTATGGAAAAGACTTGATTCAGTTGTACAAGTCACATGGCTTGTTAGTTCTCAATGGGATTCCTTGGTTTCTTAACTCCTACAGGTTGACTTTGTTAGGTGTGAAGTTCGTATGGCCACTAGACGTCTGGTTTGGCAGACGACTAGGCCAGACGTCTGGGCTGCCAGACGTCTGGACTGGCAGACGCCAGACGTCTAGGGCAAACGTCTGGTCTAGCGGACGTCTGGTCTGGCGGACGTCTAGGCCAGACGTCTGGGTTGCCAGACGTCTAGGCCAGACGCCATGCCAAGAAAACGCCAAAGAAGCAGACGTCTAGGTAGACGTACACGGAAGACGAAAAGTCTTGGGAGCGGAAGATGAAACGAACAGTCTTTGGAGGCTTGCGTTGGAAGATGAAACGAACAGTTTTGGAGTCTTCCTTCTGCTCTATAAAAGGGATGTGATCCCTTGCATAATGTAATATGAGAGTTGTTGAAAACGTCCAAGGACGTGAATGTAATCTTTGCTGAAATCAATAAGAAGAGAAGTTGCCATTGCCCCGTGGTTTTTTCCTGCACATTGCAGGTTTCCACGTAAAATCTCTGTGTCACTTGTGTTACTGTTTTCGTGTTCTATATTTTTGTTATTGTGCTTCCTCTTGCAGGTGTGGAATCTTGGATTTTTTCCTAACATCTGGTATAAGAGCTAAGGTTTTGTGCGAGTGGGAGCTGCAACAATGACAAAAGGTGTAACCAAGTTCGAGATTGAGAAATTTGATGGTAGGAACTTTGCTCTATGGAAGATGAAGGTGGAGGATTTGCTGGTTCAGAATGACCAAGCGCAAGCCTTGAAAGCGGTCTCGAGTAAACTGAGCAGCATGAAAGATGAGGAGTGGCTAACGCTTGACAAGAAGGCGGTTTCTACAATCCGTCTCTGCCTAGCGGACTCCGTCTTGTTCAATGTAGCTGAAGAAAAGACCGCGGAAGCCCTTTGGCAAAAGCTTGAAAAGTTGTATGAAACAAAATCAGCAACTAACAAGGTTTTTCTGAAAAAGTAGCTTTATAGCTTGAGGATGAAGGAAAGTTCATCCGTGGTAGATCATTTGAATGAGTTTAATACTCTAATCAGTAAACTGGTTATTTTGATGATGTGGTAGCCGCTTTGTTGGCAGAAGAGTTGAGGTGAAAAACGTCTTTGGAACCCTCAACCAATGAAGCCCTATCTGTGAGAGGTCGATCGTTCGAGGGGAGTAAACAAGGTAGAAAGCAGTCCAGATCTAAGTCTAAAGGACATAAGCGAAAGGGAAGTGTTGGCATTGTGGGAAGCCAGGACACTCCAAGAAGGACTGTTGGCAATTAAAGAATGGTGAAAAGCAAAATCAGCCATCAGCTGAAGCCAGTGCAGCAGATTCAGGAGAGACGGCAACATGTGAAGCCTTTTGTATCAGTAACAGCAAATCAGTGTTATATACTTGGGTTTTGGACTCAGGTGCATCCTTCCACAAGTCTCCCCACAGAGACTGGTTTGACAAATATCAGCCATACTGTGGTGGAAAGGTCTATTTGGGTGATGATCATCCTTTAGAAATTGTGGGAAGAGGGGATATAAGGATCAGGCTGGACGATGGTAGAGAAAGGATGCTATGTGATGTGCGACATATTGCCGATTTGAGGAAGAATTTGCTATCAATCAAAATGATGGATAAGCTAGGGTATTATGTCACCTTCTGTAACAACCACTGCAAGATTACCAGAGGAGCTCTTGTAGTAGCAAAGGGAGAATCTTACGGGACCTTATACCGTTTATGCGATGATACGATGACAAACCATGCAGCAACAACAACTTCTGTTCAGGATGCAGTAATGCTATGGCATCAACGCCTAGGCCATATGAGTGAAAAAGGCTTGAAAATTCTACATGACAGAGGTATGCTTTCTGGGATTAAGTCTTGCAATTTAGACTTATGTGAGCACTGTATTTTTGGTAAACAGATTAGGGTTCGGTTTACTGCAAGTCCTGGTAAGAGTTCTGATTTTCTGCTACTTATACATTCGGATATATTTGGACCAGTCCCCACTCAGTCCTTGAATGGCGCCATCTATTTTCTGACTTTTATAGATGATTATTCTAGGAGAGTGTGGGTGTATTTTCTGAAGAAGAAAGAGTACAAAGCACGGGTAGAGAAGAGTTTGGGCAAGTCAATTTTGTGTCTTAGGTCAGATAATGAGGGTGAATATTGCTCCAAGGAATTTGATAAATTTTGTATGCAGGAAGGCATTAAGCACCAAAAGACTGTACCATACACTTCACAGCAAAATGGTGTGGCTGAGCGGATGAATCGCACAATCATGGAACGTGCAAGAAGCATGCTTAGCGCATCCATGTTGGAGAAAAAGTTACAGGCGAAGGCTATTAATACAACTGTTTATCTTATTAACAAGTCACCTACAAGTGCGTTGGATGGACAGATTCCGGAGGAGGTTTGGTGTTGTAAGCCAGTTGATTACTCTCATTTGCGCACTTTTGGCTATGACGCGTTTGCCCATGTACCCAAAGAAAAAAGGTCCAAGCTTGACCCGAAGTCAAGCAAATGTGTTTTTCTCAGCTATGGAGATATAGTGAAGGGGTATAGACTGTGGGATCCTACTGCCCACAAGGTAATCATTAGCTGGGATGTAATTATTGATGAAAAATCCATGCAAAGGAAGGAGGTACAGCAAAATCCTAATGTTGTACCTATTGAAGTAGAATTTAGTGAAGATGAACATGCTAAATATTTTGATCAGCATGCAGAACAGCAAGTAGAACAGGAAGTAGAGTAGCCACAACGGTCACAAGACCAAGAGCCAGAATCGACAGATCATTGGATTAGAAGATCTACACGTCCACAAAAGTGTCCGGAAAGGTATTCTCATGTGTATCAGTCCTCTTTTGCTTTGTTAAGTGATGATGGTGAACCTAGTTCATTTCGGGAAGCTAGAGAGTTTGAGAATGCAGCAAAGTGGAGGAAATCCATGGAGGAGGAAATCGAGGCACTTCGAAAGAATAAAACTTGGGAACTTGTGGATCTCCCACCTAGAAGAAATATTGTTGGAAACAAGTGGGTGTACAAAGTGAAGAAGAACAGCAATGGGTTGTTGGAACGCTATAAAGCTCGCTTGGTGGCAAAGGGCTATGTGCAGAAGTCAGGTGTTGACTTTAATGAAATTTTCTCTCCAGTTGTGAAGATGACTACTATAAGAGTTCTACTTGCACTTGTAGCTACACAGGATTTGGAACTGGAGCAGCTTGATGTAAAGACTGCTTTCTTGCATGGTGATCTCGAGGAAGAGATATATATGGATCAGCTTGAGGGCTATGAAGAAAGAGGCAAAGAGCATTTGGTTTGCAGATGAAGAAATCATCGTACGGGTTGCAACAGGCGCCAAGGATGTGGTACAGAAAATTTGACACCTTGATGAAGAGCCAAGGTTTCAGCAAGAGTGAAGCTGACCATTGTGCATACTACAAGAGGTTTGACGATGGCAGTTTTATTATTTTGCTGTTGTATGTTGATGATATGTTGGTTGCAAGCCCCAACATGAAGAAAATCATTGCTCTTAAGGCTCAGTTGGCTAGGACATTTGAAATGAAGGATTTAGCAGCAGCAAACCAAATTTTAGGAATGAAGATACACAGGGACAGAAAAGGAAGAAAGATCTGGTTAAGTCAAAAGTCATATGTGGAAAAGATTCTGCAGCGCTTCAATATACAGAATGCTAAACCGGTTAGTACCCCACTTCTTCCACACTTAAAGTTGTCTTCCAACTAGTGTCCTAGAACGAAAGCAGAGAAGACAAGCATGTCTCGTGTACCGTATTCATCGGCAGTAGGAAGCCTCATGTATGCCATGGGGAGCACCGGACCGGATATTGCCCAAGCGGTGGGAGTAGTCGATCAGTACATGGCAAATCTTGGTAAGGAGCATTGGAATGCGGTGAAGTGGATATTCGGATATTTAAGAGCCACTTCGGATGTTGCCATTTACTTTGGATCGGCAGATTTGCAAGTTACAGGTTTTGTGGATTCGATTATGGTGGAGATAGAGATGGGAGAAAATCCACTATAGGATATACCTTCACCCTTGCTGGAGAAGCGGTGAGTTGGGCTTCTAAGTTGCAGTTTGTTGTGGCCTTATCAACCATTGAAGCAGAATACATTGCAGCAACTCATGCCAGCAAAGAGGCAATTTGAATAGAGCGATTGTTGGGTGATTTCAAGGTAATGCAGGAGAAAATTACGTTGCATTGTGATAGCCAAAGTGCTATTCAGTTAGTGAAGAATCCATCATTCCATGATCGCACGAAACACATTGATGTCAAGTACCACTTTATTAGAGATGTGGTGGAAGAAGGTAGGATCCTGTTGCAGAAAATCGACACCGAAGTGAATCCTGCAGATATGCTTACAAAGCCGGTCAAGGTAGAGAAGTTTGAGTGGTGCAGAACTTCTCTGGGCTTGCTGAAAAAGTAACAAGGGCAGCATTGGGTAATTGGCACTGGATGAAAATCTTTTGGCAGAAGAGTTCCTGAATACTGACTTCAAGTGGGAGAATGTAAGGTGGGAATTCCGTATGGCCTAGATGTCTGGGCTGGCCTAGATGTCTGGGCTGGCAGACATCTAGGCCAGCCCAGACATATAGGCCAGCCCAGCCAGATGTCTGGGCTGGCCTAGATGTCCGCCGACCCGGACATCTAGGCCGGACGTCGCGGGTCGGCAGACATCTAGGCCGGACGTCCGGGGTCGGCGGACATCTGGGCTGGCAGACATCTAGGCCAGACGTCTAGGCTGGCAGACGTCTGGAATGGCAGACGTCTGGAATGGCAGACGTCTAGGCCAGACGTCTGGGTTGCCAGACGTCTAGGCCAGACGTCATGCCAAGAAGACGCCAAAGAAGCAGACGTCTAGGTAGACGTACGCGAAAGACGAAAAGTCTTGGGAGCGAAATATGAAACGAACAGTCTTTGGAGGCTTGCGTTGGAAGATGAAACGAACAGTTTTGGAGTCTTCCTTCTACTCTATAAAAGGGATGTGATCCCTTGCATAATGTTATATGAAAGTTGTTGAAAACGTCCAAGGACGTGAATTTAATCTTTGCTAAAATCAATAAGAAGAGAAGTTGCCATTGCCCCGTGGTTTTTTCCTGCACATTGCAGGTTTCCACGTAAAATCTTTGTGTCACTTGTGTTATTGTTTCCGTGTTCTATATTTTTGTTATTGTGCTTCCTCTTGCAGGTGTGGAATATTGGAGTTTTTCCTAACAGACTTGTCTTCTGCATGAAGGTGTGAATGTGATTAACTATGTCAACACCAACAAGACCTTTTTTTTCTGATACCCACAACTTTCAAGTTTCTACTCAGCTTCCCTTGGCTGATCCTACAATGTTAACTTTCTCCTCGGATTCTTCCTCTTTTACCTCCCCCTATTCTCCCTTCCTTCACCCAATCCTACAAACCATTGCATGGTTCATTTTGATCTTGTTTTACCAATGATTGTGCTAGTCATCTCTCTCAATTTATGTCCAAATCCTACACTTTTTATTCAACCATGACAGCAACTAAATATGAATTTTTGTCTCACACATTCTGGGATGCAGCCCTTGACTCCTTTCCCCATACTTTTCCTAATAAAAGCCCATCCGCCATATGGTTTCTTGCCCCATGAATCATTGGCATGATAAAAAATGTTAGTCTATGTATTGGAAGCTCTATTTTGCTTTTATCCATGAGCCTATGGTTATATCTTCCACCCAACAAGAATATAAATGCCTCATTTGACATAAGAAATGAGAGTTCCTTGCCACCAAGTGTTGTGAGCTTTTGGATGCTCTTCATCACTCTCCAAAAGCCTTCTCATGCACTCTTCTTCCTCAACAGCCCCATCCCATGTGAATCAAATATGCAATCCTACATCTCCCATGCTAATTCTTTATATGATATCCTAGGGCAGTCCACCATTCATACCCCCCTCCCCATCATATCACCTCTTCTTTTCAAAAGACATCAAAAGAGATGAACATAAATTATGCACTACCAAGGCTGCTGATTTTTGAAGGATTTCAGGGTGAGTTCCTAAAACTTGGTGTTGAAGTTATTGGCCATCCCATTGTAGAACTATTCAAAGAGGTTGTTTGTTTTGGCTTTCCTTCCTCCTCGTCACAACATATTATCCAACCCATCCACAATTCTGGGGACTATTCATATCTGAACAACCATAGAACTATCACGATTGAGCACATATTTGCAAAGCTTTATGTTAAAGTTTTGAACATGAAACACTCAAAACTACTAGATCACAACAAACTTAGAGTGAGAGAGCAAGATGAATTCAGAAGTAATCACTCAAACTATTGATCATGTTTTCACTTGTTGAGCTATTACGGAGGAGGTCATCAATAGTCTTCTAAATTCTTTTGTTGTTGTGTGGATTTTGGAGAGGCCCTTGACACTAGTCCCAAGTATCTTTTGTTTCAAACTACATGACATCAACATCTCAAAGCTCTTTATCATTGCCATAAAGAGACTACGAGGTAGATGGTTGTTTTTGGACAATCATTGGTTTGTCATAGAACATTAAAAGCACCAACAATGTTGAACAAGGATGTCCTCTTCCTCCTTCACACTTTGGGATCTACATAGATGAGCTTTAATAATTCATTCATCAAAACACACATGTTGGCGATGGTTGCCTCCTACATCATGTCCTGATAAGCTATATTACTTTTTGTTGATGACATAGTTCTTCTTTGATCATACTCCTAAGGGCCTACAAAGATGGATGGATGCTCTTGCTTGCTTCTGTGACTTAAAACAGCTAGTAATCAACCTTATCAAGACTAAGGCAGTGATCTCCAACACATCAAAGAGTACCCCTTCCAAGTTTTAGTTTTTCTAAACAGGTGAGTCAATTGAATTACCACTACACATACTTGGGGATTTTAATTTACCTGTCATTTCCTTAATCTTCGGCCACATTCATAGTCATAAATTTGCAAGGGATATGCATCTCTCTTAGTCTTGGAATGCCAATGTTTCGAACAGCACGTCTTTGACATACCTACAAAGATGTGTCTTTTATCACATTACCAAACCCACAATACTTTATGGATCTGAGATTTGTTGCCTAAGACAATGGTGTGTTGATTGGGGTTGAATTAAGAGGGTCCAAACTATTTTGCTTCAACGATTTATCCAATGTAAAAAAACATTACCATAATGTATTATTTAGGCTGAGTAAGGCACTCATTCTTTCACCTTGATAGCATCTTCAAAAATTAATTTTCAGCTTTATTGTCGTAGATCCATGGTTGACCACTTCTCAGGCCAAGAGAGATACCCATATTTAGCACCCAACTCCTCAAAAAAAGAATTCCTCTAGAAGCATTTTTGGTCATCGTGGTTAGTAATCGGAAGTTATTTCTCTTCTTCAATCAATTTCTATTTCCATAGATCAATTATCTCCATTCAAATACTATTTGAATGCTCCTTCTTACCTTCTTCTTGCTAAGAATGTGATTAATCATGTAGTCAGAGATGATGTTATCGACAATATATTTAGAACACCACGGTTGCTCCACCTCAAAAACTGTGTTATGCTGGTATTCTAAACTAAACATTTCATAATGATTGAGTATGGCATTATTACATCTCCTAATTATATCCAACGACATTGTGAACACCGCCTCAAGATTCCTCTTGGTCAACTCAAATTTTGCTCGCATCAGTTGCGAAAGGAGATAGGTCACATTCTCAAGAGGATAGTGTATGTCATCTCTGCCTTCTTTTGGAGCTAGATATTGAAGAACAATTTTATCTTCAAATGTCCCATTTATTATGAAAATCAAAGGAGGTACTATTGCTTATATTGAGACTCAAGTGGATCATTCATCACTTTCTTCAGCTATCTTGACCAAAGATGCTTGGCTTTGTACCTTTGGGAAGCTATCACTCTTTGGCAACAAGTATTACATAGTAGATTGACTACCACTCAACTAATCAACTCATTCTTTCACCATATCTTTGATGTTGAGACTAACAAGCATTTCTTTGAAGCTGAAACTCTCCAAAACGCTAATGACAAATCTGCCTGTCCTTATTTGCACACAAGAGTAGTTGTTGGGCTTTAACATTTGCTTCCTCTTGCATGTAATAAGACAGGATTGTAATTCTCTAGCACCAGATTTTGGCCATCCTTCATGTACCTAGGAGTTGCGGACAAACAAAACTTACTAGTTTCCTATCATCTTTTATCGGTTGCTTAGCCATGGATGTTAGGAGAGTCTTACAGGGTCAAACTCTAGTCCTCACAGGATTATCCAACCAATCCCCCTTAGTCCTGACCATTCTCTTGGGAACATCATTGGATGTTGTTAGCCTTTCTGGGATGGTTGGTGATGATGACAGCTTTCTCTCAACATCCTATTACAAATTGGGGTTGGCGCTTGGGTCCACTTAAGTTCTTTTCTATCTCTTTTACTTTGACTGCTTCATCATTACTTTCAGCATTATACAGTTTACCACCTTTTGGCCCCAACCCTCAAGGCAATAATTTGATGCCACAAAGTTGTTCCACTTTAGTGCAATCCACCCTAGCTTCTTTACTCTAGCTTAGTTTAATTTCATAGTACTCTTGTTGTTACTAGATTACATTGCAACAACTTTTTTCAGTGAGTCCCCTTGGCCTAATTTGGTCATCCATGGGCATTAATACAATTATCTTATAGTATCTAATCTAGTTTTGCAAGTGATAGTGTGCACTCATTCTTATTCATTCACATTTTTGATGCACATTTTTGATGCACTTGTGTGATGGAAATTGAAGCTAGCTAACACAAACAACATAGTTGAACCACTTCCCTTAATTCAAATTATCAACGCAGCTATCACATAGGAGCCACCAATATTCTTATCAATGGTGATTTAAAACTTACTGATTCAATCAGTTCAATGCAATTGGAATATAAAATATGCTACCTTACAAAATCTGATTAGAAAAAGGCAAAAACCTCTTGGAGCCCTTTCAAATCATACAGCATTAAAAGTTAAAACATCTCTAGATAAAATTATGACAAAGCTTATACAGCTGCCAATGAAGCCATACACCTTCAAGTATTACTAGATTGGCTGCTACTATGAAAATTTTTGCATGTCTGTTATTTCTGTATAATGCTTAGGTTTGAGTACAAATATATGTAATATATTCAACCTATTAGATGTTAACATGGCAGAAAATGTTTACACTGGTTTTGAGCTGATTTTGAATCAACACAACCTAATATTTAACCTTGAAGTAAATTTATATCACTCTAATACAGATGTGTGTATGCTTTCTTTTGAAAAATATATGTAAATAAACAAAAAAAAAAAGGGTTATCACTACTATCATCATGTTAGAGGCAAAAAATTATAATCATGCTAACTGGGGAATAAATTCCAGATATTGTACAACTCTAAGTATTTAAAACTCTATACAAATCATGGCAAGTGGTTGTCCTCATCAGGGGGGAAAAAGCAACACAATATGATTACTTACAAGCTCCTCCCAAGATTCTTTCACTTGTTCTTTTGCATATGCAAAGCCATATCCAGGCAAATCAACCAAGCACAGCTTGGATCCAAGCTTAAAAAAGTTAATAGTCTGCAATAACCAATACCTCAAATGATTATCCACCTTACACTTGGAAGAATAGTGGACAGCAATTTAATATGAACTCAGAGTGTTTAATGGTGTACCTGAGTCAGACCAGGTTTATCTGATGTTCTCACCACACCCCATTGTCTGGTCAGAGCATTTAGCAATGAGGATTTACCCACATTCGACCTCCCTAAGAATCAACAGGCCAAACTTTCTCTCTTTAGCTTTATATCATAGTTAAAAAATTTAATATTTCTCAGCATAACGTTTTGAAGTCCAAAAAAGTAAAATTGTACAAAAAGTATGAGAAACTTATAAATATAAATGATGAAGAGGGCATGAAACAAGCAAACAAACTTACTAGTAAGACATGCTTTCAAGATTCAAGTACTAAATTTTATCTAATACATAAGCAGGTTTAGCTGACAGTCTCACAACACCCCATCGCCTGTCAGAGCATTTAGCCAAGACAATTTACCACACCAAGAACCAAGAGGCAAAACTATTCTCTTCATGTTTATATCATAGTTAAACTTGTTAATATTTTGTGGCATTAGGTTTTAAAGTCGCAAAGTAACACTGTACAAAAATATGAAACTATTATATATATTTATAACAAATATAAATGATGGAGACGGCATGAAACAAGAAAATAATCTTCCTAATGATGCATGCTCTTAAGATTCAGGTACCAGATTATATTTGATAGATAAAGGCATGACTTCAAGATTCAGGTACCAGATTTTATTTTGATACATGAACCATATTATCTGACAATCTTACAACACCTCATTGCCTGGTCAGAGCATTTATGTAAGGACCCTAGTTCCTTTTAATTGAGCTCTAATAGACGATGATGGAAAATGCTGCAAATAAATAAAGAATCGCCTTTGAGTGTTGAATTGCTGTTTTAAATATTGGAGGAAAAACCTGTAATATAATATAATTGAATAATTGTTCCTTTATGATTATTTTGGAACATCCCTATTGTTCTAATATACCTAACTAAGAGGTGTGAAAGGTGAAGGGATGTGTCCCTTATAAACATAATATATAATATAATACAATTAATAGGTTATGTTAGGAGGGTCCTAACATGCCACCCTCCTTAAAAGGAGCTTTGTCCTCAAAGCTCAGAGTGAGAGGCTTCATCCTCTGTTTGGCTAATAGTATGCGCTCATGTTCTTGTACCCTTTTAATGTCACTTTTCCGAAGGCATGAATATCTGGAAGGCTGAAGCGTTAGGGGAGGATTGCTAGGAAGAATAGTAGAATCTTGATGACGGTGGAGGGGCAACCCTTGGGGTTCCTCAAACACTTCGGAATAATGTCTCACAAGGGGTGGTAATATTTCCACATCTTTCAGTTGTTTCCTGGGAGAGTTAATGGAAAATGAGTGTGTAATATTCTTTTTGCTTTGTTTTCGGATAGGTTTTACCGTGTGGTGAGAACTCATTATTTGTGAAGAACTTGTGTGTAGTCTAGTTAGAGTGTATGACTGGCCTTCATTGGTCACTTCTTGTACATCGATCTCTTTATCTTCATTGTTGCGATCAGGTGCTTTGGTCACGTCTTCCACATCTATCTCTTTATCTTCATTGTTGCGATCAGGTGCTTTGGTCACGTCTTGCACATCTACCTCACCTTTGACCCCTATGGAGGGACAAGAATCATCTACATTTAATAAATACAATGTTGGTGTAACGCAACGATGATGAGGCCCAAATTGCTCATCACAAGTACAGCAAAGGTCTTTCGCTCATCGCTCCTCCATTTCTTGCAACCTGAGGTACTTAACTGGCAAGGGTTTAATTTTTGGGACAGCAGGCGGGAATGATGATTTGTCAATAGGTTGCTCCCTATGTCAACTTTGAACATTGAATTTATCTTCAGCTAACACAGCTAATCCAATGGCTTCCTGCAGGGTGCGAGGAGTGTACATCATGACCGCCACTCTAGTTTCTTCTTTTAATCCATTGATGAAACCGCTTATAAGAAATGGTTCGTCCAACCCTGTGATGCAACGGGCGATATCCTGAAACTGAATTTTATATGCACGTACTGATGTGATTTGACGTAGGCGGGCGAGATTAAGCAGCAAAAGTAGATTGGGGTCATAAGATATTCCACCGTTAGTCATTTTTTTAATCGTGATTGGAAGTTGTCACTAAATTTGCTGAAAATCGTCACAAAAATTTATCGTTAGGAATTGTCATCCAAAGTTTTATCATCAAAAATTGCCGTCAAATGTTGCAGCAAAAAATTGACAAAAATTGGTGTCTTTGCAATTTTTGTCAAAATTTGGTATGTTATCAATTTTTGCAACTTTTTGAAATCAATTTTATTCCAAAAATTTGATTTTAAGCAACTTGATATTGGCACCCCTCAACGGTCATGAATTTCAAATTTTTGAATTTATAATAGGTGGGAGAGCACTGATCGGCAGAAACCACGAAATAGGGCGGCGGTAAGCACAAGGACACGGGATAGCGGGAGACAATGACAGTGGGACAAGCGAGGCACGAGCGGAGGGTGCGGATAGACAAGTGGCACGGGACAATGACAGTGGGACAAGCAAGGCACGAGGAGAGGGTGAGGACAGACAGGTGGCAAGTAGGTGATGTCAACAGCAGGGCACGAGTGGAGGGCGTGGACAGACAAGTGGCAGCGACAAGGACGTCGGGGAGGCAGGGAACGAGCGGCACACAAACGCGGCTGGGGAGGAGGCAGACAAGAAGCAGGGGTAGAGAGGGCAAGGGAGAGCGGTAGCTAAGTTCGCGTGAGTAGGGAGTGTGATCGTAGTCACACTTAGGTCTATGCGTGTAAATATTTTTAAACCAAGTTTCACTCGCTCCCTTGTAAATGTGGGATAATTATCCCTTTTACTTTTAAAACGATTCTTTCTTCTCGCAATTCCAATGACGGAAAATAAAAACCGACGATCGGAAAATAAATTAAGAGGAGAGGCAGAGCAACAACTACGGTATTTGAGCGGAGCAGGAGACAGGTGGCAGGTTTCGAGGGCAGGTGCGGGGCGATGTGGAGGCCAAGTGTCGTGCGAGAGGTTTGGTTAGGGACGTGACCGAAGTCACGTTGAACTATATATAAGAAACTCCTTTTAAGCCGATTAATTTTTGTCCCCTCATAGATGTGGGATTTTATCCCAAAGATTTTTAAAATAAATGCTTTGACGTCGATGATATTTTAAACACTACGTAAATTATTTGTCCCTTCGGTGACGTAACTTCCCGGTGACGCAAAATTTGAACTCTAGCTGCCGGAAAAGTGAAAAAACCTTGGTGGTTTTAAATTTTTATTTTGATTTTCTTCCGGATTCTGAAGAACTTCGTCGATTTCCTGGGTTTACTGTCAGAATACGACATTTTCTGTAGAATTGTGACTCTTTTCGTTCAACTTATGTTCGTCTCCTATTTGGGATGATCACTCTGTTCGGTCAAGGTGTGGACGAGAATTTGAAGCTTGTTCTCCGTTTTTCTTTTCACCGCCAGTCACCTGTGAATGTCCAAAGCTTCACTGCTCGTTGGATATTTCTGCTATTGTTGTTTTATTTCTTTGTAACTGTTATTGCTGGTAGTGAAATACGGTCCGAGTCGATTGGTGGGCGGCAGGAGATGAAAAAACACTCGTTCAGGCGATGGTAATGGATATTTGGCACGTTTTTTCCTTAATCTAATCCTCTCCGCCCTCTGTATCCTCGCGATAATAGCAGGCGAGGGTGATCAGACGCGGTAGACTTAATTTTAATTTTCTTACTTTATTTCCCGGCGTTGTCGTCTTCCTTTTCACGTTTTCCGTTAGTTCGTCCGCTTGGCGTTGTGATGACAAGATTCAGTGCTTGTTGTGTTGATTCGGAAGCGCTGTGTTGAGCAAGAAGCGTTGGCTCTGATACCAGATGTAAGGAACCTAGTTCCTTTTAATTGAGCCCTAATAGACGATGATGGAAAATGCTGCAAATAAATAAAGAATCGCCTTTGAGTGTTGAATCGCTGTTTTAAATATTGGAGGAAAAACCTGTAATATAATATAATTGAATAATTGTTCCTTTATGATTATTTTGGATCAGCCCTATTGTTCTAATAATACAACTAATAGGTTATGTTAGGAGGGTCCTAACAATTTAGAAAAGAAGATTTACCCAAATTCCACCTCCCTAAGAACCAACAGACAAAACTTGTTCTCTTTATGTTAATATCATACTTAAATTTGTTAATATTTTTCAGCATAATATTTTAAAGTCACAAAGACCACACGAAAATATGAAAAAGTTTTACAGATATAAATAATAGAGAGAGTGTGAAAAAGAAAACAATCTTCCAAATGACATGCTTTCAAGATTCAGGTACTGTATTCTATTTGATACATAAAACAAACAGACTCAACAATTCTCAGTACCTCCTTTACTGTTCAACTATATTGTGCTTGCAGCCAGAATATACTATAAAAAATAAAAGCCACTGATTGCTTCAATAATCATGAGGACTTTTGGGTAAAGCTTCATTTGATTAATAATACTAACATAAACAGTCATCCTTCAGCATGAGAGGTGTAGACTATATTTAAAAGGCAATCAAACAAAGATCGAATCAATACAAAGAACATTAAATGCAATTAGAAATTTATGATCATTGCCAAGTCCTTTAACAACCAGAGCTCCATCTCCTCGAAAACCCTGTAAACAATCTACTGGCAAATTCTGTGTACGAATTTTAAATATTGCATTTGCATATTGCTATGTTCCATGCGGACATGTCTCAGATCCATCTCGGAGATGCATCTCACCATCCTGGAAATGTGTCTCCCTGTCCCAAAAGTGTAGCCCAACATCTCACACTTTCCCTGTCTTGAGAGGTTTATGGAACATAGGCATATTGATTTCTATGGTTTGTGAGTTTAGTTTATAGTGTAACAAATGAATTAATGCAAAGAGAATTATACAATTAGAAATTTATGATCATTGCCAAGTTCTTCAACAATAAGACCTTCATCTACTCTAAAACCCTATAAGCAATCTATTTGCAAATTCTGTAGTAAGAATTTTAAATATTGTGTCTGCATATTGCTATGTTCCAAGGGGACATGTCTTGGATCCATCTCAGAGATGCATCCAACCATCCTGGAAATGTGTCTCACTGTCCCAATGTCTCACACTGTCCCTGTCCTGGGAGGTTTATGGAACACAGGCACATTGAATTAAATGACTTGTGAGTTTGGTTTATAGTGTAATAAAAATGTGTTTAATATCATCAAAATGCAGAGTGCCATCACTGTCAAATTAAAGCAACTGATGTCAATCAATATAAATGGACAATGCTGAAAATCGTATTAAATCTGTAGAATTGTATCAACACTCAACCTTTTGGAGGTGTTAAGGCAAAAACCTGCACTCTGTAAAGATTTCGTCTTATAGCCCAATTTGAGCTTACGATTCTTCACATATAGGACAATGCTGAAATTCATATTAAATCTGTAGATTGTATCAACACTCAACCTTTTGGAGGTGTTAAGGCAAAACCTGCACTCTGTAAAGATTTCGTCTCATAGCCCAATTTGGACCTACGATTCTTGGCATATAGGAATTTTTAAAAAACAAAAGAGTCCAAAACGAATATTCCTGAACGCTATGAAGGGGTGGTTCCAAAACTTATACAAAATATTATTTACACATTACTTTTCTCCAACCAACAAAAAGCATCAAAAGTAATTTATGGCTCCTGTTGTCACATTTTGCACGGGGTGCAATGTCTTCAATGTTGTTTTGTAACAGTGCTGCTCTTCTTTTCCTCCTTCCGTTTTTCTCGCTTCTCTCCCTTTCCTTTTCTTTCCCATTCTCTTTCTCTCCCCCCTTTTTTCCATGGAGTTCCCCAAGTTGATTTTCCGGCTTTCCGGCGGGTCTATACGAAATTGGCTAAGTGCGGGTGCGAAGTTCGCACTTCGCCCGATTTTGGTGCGAAGTGCGCACTTCGCCCGATTTTGGTGCGAAGTGCGCACTTCGCCCGATTTTGGTGCGAGTTCGTACTTCGCCCCACCTCTGGGCGCACCTTGCCTTGGCGGCCGACGAGTCAATGCGAGAAAAAAGGTAAAATGCCGGAGCGGAGTCCATATGGCGGCGGACACCGGTGTTCGCTCGTGCGCGATTCGACTTCTCAACGGAGCGGGAATGCGCCCTTGACGGGTGTACGGTAGGGGAACAAACCCGGAATTTGACCAAGGCTTGAAGGCCTTCCCCGATTGCACTGATTTTTGCACGCATCCCAAGGAGCCCCGATCCCAAGCAAAGATGGATAGGCTGCCCTCTAAGGCGAGGCATGTGTCACACGGCATAACCCATCATCGGACAAGTGTCCGGCTTCGGGATTTG
Organism: Wollemia nobilis; assembly: GCA_028583015.1. NCBI lineage: Eukaryota > Viridiplantae > Streptophyta > Pinopsida > Araucariales > Araucariaceae > Wollemia > Wollemia nobilis. The sequence continues at coordinate 17,726,442 of JAQPPZ010001493.1, forward strand.
AACCAAGGCTGCCGACCAAAAGGGATAAGCATGGGCTGCACTGCACCGCTGCGTTAATAGCCACATTCAAAGCTGATCCGAGGTTTCAACTGCTCCAGCTACTAGCAAGCCTGCCGACTTGAAGAATTACCCAGCACTCCGCCACGTAGCTGTCCAGATTCCAGGAAGACCATGCTTGCGGGTACAGCCGATCCGACAAAAGGTCGGCATTTGCGGCTCTTTCGCCGCTTACGTCGGCTCATGTTTGGTCGGGACTCTGTGCCCATTAATGTAACGGGTGGGACTCGGGCTATAAAAGCCCATCGAAATTCATTGTAAAGGGTGGAAGGGGAATGTTTGTTAGGGAACTACGTAGCTTCTTGTATAGCGTAGTACGCTTATGAATACAATCTGTATGCCTGGTTACATTCTACTATCTTTATTCTTTTATCCTTGTCTTTCATTATATGCCTTAGGCCCACATGTATCGTTGCTCGTTAATTCACTTTGGCATTTGGCGATCGGGTTCCTCTAGCATTGCTTGCTTAAAGCACCTTATGTACTTCATTATTTAAAGCATTCATTATAAATTTGGTAGCAGTTCCATCGGTTGTGTGTGACGTTGCTGGCCCGTATCACGGTGATTGATGCGATCCCTACTTGTTAGTTCCTTGTAGGGAATGTTTGCTAGGGAGCCATTGAAGGCTGTGCGGTTAAACTCTCTACCTAACACATATACACAGCTCTCGGCATCTCTAGGTTTACTTTCTACCCCTGTCGGTGTATGTATCCGGTGATTGATACGATCCCCTGCTTTTAGTTCCTTGTAGGGAATGTTTGCTAGGGAGCTATTGAAGGCTGTGCATACGGCTGCTGGTGTATCGGAAGTACGCCTAGGTTTTGCGGTTCCTTGTCATGCTCTGTGTTTGTATGCGGTAAGTAGCGGTGATTGGTGTGTTCCCGTACTGTTAGTTCCCCCCACCAACCTTTGGACATATTTGTATCTCTTTACGTACATTTGTCTCTTTCCGTTCCTTTATTTCTTTCCTGTTCCCTTTAGCTTAAATCAAGCCCCCCAAAAGGAGCCGGCCTTCTCCGGAGATTGGCTCGGAAGGCATCTCTTCCTTCCGGCCTTTCATCTTCGGTGGGCGAATGCGGGCGCATTAACCAAAAATCCTTTCCTCATGGCAGATTCGTAACCAACGGTTTCTGCGCACGCCGGTGGGACGCTTGTCCCACGATTTAAAGAAAGAGTACCCATCCGGTTTCCACCTAGCGCAACGGTTTCTCGCCACGCTCGGCGGAACACGGGTCCCACATACGACGAGAGATTTTACGATCGGTCTCCACCGGCGGCGACGGTTCTGAGCTCTTGGTGAGACAAGGAAGTTTCTCACCCCCGACGAGAATCGAAGCACCGGTGTTCGCTTCATTGCTGTTCCAAATCCGAACACTGGCGACTACTGCACGAACAAATCCTCCGAGTCTAGAAGACCGGTCCGGTCACCTTCATGCACACGAGAAGGTGGCGAACAAGAAATCCGAGAAGCCCGCCTGAGTTCTACGAACTAGACATCCACGCTCGAGGCGAGATACCCGGGCTGGCTGATCCGCGAGCTCATTTCGACGAAGCCGAAGCTGAGGTCGGAAGAGCCGAGTACGAAGTAGAAGAGGCCGAGGAAGAGGAAAATCCTGTATCCTCGGAAAGTACCGATACCGAGTACACAACCGACGGCGGAGAAGAAGAAGAAATGGCTGATCAACAGCCGAATGACGATGATCTCTTCCCGGCGGTGGACTCTACAGGGCCTTTGGCCCTGATCGGTCAGCAAGCTGTGCCCCCTGCTGCTTTAAAGTCTATTCCCACATACGACGGCTACGGTAAGACGGCGTACGAGCACATCCAGGACATCCTTGCCCTGGCCGCACTGCATACCATCACCGATGAAAGTGTGAAGACCCGTCTGGCGGCCCTTTCCACGAGGGGAAAGCTTCTCTCTTGGTGGAGATCGGCGCCGAGAGGGATCCATCAGCTGGGTGGCCCCGGCTTGCCGGGAGGCTCGTAAAAGGATGCAACGAGTCCGCTGATCCTACCTCTCTCTCGCATCGGTTCCAAGCAATCCGAGAGGCATCCTCAAGAGGAGGTGTCTGATTTTAACATTAGGTTTGCGAGATCCTGGAAACGGGTACCTCGCGAACTTCGGCCTTCAGCCGGCATGGCTGCTCACTACTATTTGAGGTCCTTCAACTCAGACATATGCCTGCTGCTGAAGATCGCCAGAATTGACGAGTTCCCCACCTTGTACGAAGCTGCCCGACAAGTGAAGGCGACATTATCTCCATCGGCGAGGCTTCAGTCCGAGTGCGGGAGCCGATTCATCCCGACTTTCCAAGATCGCGGTATCCTTACGCCACGGTGGTGTGCCGTCTACTTCGAGGCAGCAGCCCCGGCCCGCAGTGGAATCCGGCGCCGGTCGTAACTCAATACGGCCCGCCTCAGTTGCATTACCCTCATCCGCCTCCTCCCGCTCCGCATTTTCCGGCGCTTCCTGCTCCCCCGCAGTATGCGTCTTATTCTAACCCTCCTCCATTGGCCGCTTTGCCTCCACCGGCACAGTTGCCGCCTCCCGACTGACAGCATCCAGAACACGATTCTACAAGAAGTGCGGGCTTTGGCCTCCGGATATCATGCCATGTCCAATGACATGACAGCTATGAAAAAGAAGCAGAGGCCCAAATGGACTTTGCTCCTAGAAGGCCGTATGCGCCGCCGGCATTGACAAAAGATAAAGCCCCGAGAAAACCAACCGCGGAGGCGTCCGCCTCCAGAAATCTTGCTATAGATGACCCACCTGGTCCTCCCGACCGGGTCAGCGGTGCACTACTTGCAATGACCCGCATTCGGAGGAAGATTGCACTTTGCACCAGCACTACATCCAGACCTTGGCCGGCAGCACTATAGAAGATGATGAGCTGTACATGATCTTGGACGGTGAGGCCAATTTTGCCCTGCCAGAAGAGAACCCAGTGACGCCCGCCAAGGAAGAAAAGAAAGGCTGCGGACACGGCTAAACCTTTGCAGGTATACACGAGAAGAGAAAGACCGCAGCCCAATGGGCTGCCACCGTACAAGCGGCTGTGGCCTTACACAGCCCAGGAGAAGGCATCCAAAGATAAAGCTCCCGCTAAACCTTCTCCAGCAAAGACCGCTGCTGTTCCAGCTAAGCCTCCGGCAAAGGCCCCAACTCCCGCTAAGCTCCCTGTACTTCAGCCCCCGGCCGAAACCAAAGAACAAGCCCGGGGAGAAGGCTGAAGTACCCGTCTCGACCAAGAGACGGCGAGTTGAGGCCACCCAACGATACCGGACCAAGTATGAACCGGCTAAACCGGCAGAAGGAGCTAGTACCTCGGGCTACAGCATTGTAGACGAGTTAAAGAAGACTCCTGCCAGAATCAGCATGTACGATGCCCTTCTGCTTCCAGGCCAGGTAGATCTGCTGCAAGAATCACTAAAAAACATGAAGAACGGCAAGCAGATGCAGCCTGCTGTCCTGGTTCAACCTTTGACAGTCTCCACCACTGGGAAGAACAGGACCGCCACCCTTTTATCTGTCTTTGCGGATGCAAGGGCACATAGTTCACTAGCTGCATGGTGGATTACGGTGCTTCCTCGGCTGTGATGCCGAAGGCCGTCTGCGATGAGATCGGGATGGAATACACGCGGAGCAGCCAAGGTGTCTTTGCAATTAGACGGCACCCCTGTCAAGGCAGGTTGGTGTCATAAAGGACATCCCTATCCAGCTGCACAAAGCTCTCGACATTGTGGTCATCCAAGAGGTCGTGATTGTTGACATGGAGCCTTACTTCGGCATGTGTCTCTCTCGGGAGTTCAGCTGCGAAGTTGGGCGGATACTGTCTCTAGACTACTCGCACATGGAAGTGCCCTTCAAAGGAAGGAGGCGAAAATTTTCAATGAGAAGCCTTCCCCTTTTCTAGTAGACAAGATACCGGCGGAGAGATGGGCTGCATGGTCCGGTTGTCGAGAAGAAGAGCGGTGACGATGGAGCCGGCCGAGCAAGCTCTCGAAGTGCTACGGCTAGAAGACGAGTTCTCGTTGCGGGATTTTAATGCCGTAATCGGGACAGAACGAGGCTGTTATTCCATTAAGCGGCCGAGGAGCTTGACGTGTCCGTTGCGAAGGAGGTAGGACCTGCACCCGAAGAGGCTGTGGAAGCTTTTCTTTGACGGCGCCCGTTGCAAGAATGGCGCCGGTGCGGGAGTCCTCCTGGTTTCTCCAACCGGAGTCCGGAGGGACTATGCCTACGAGGCGGCACGGAGGCTGTACTAACAATTCGGCGGAATACGAAGCCCTGTGCTTGGGTGTGCGAAAGGCGGAAAGGCTCGGAATCAAGCATCTCCAAATTTTCGGAGATTCGGAGTTAGTGTGTCATCAAGTTACGAATAAATGCGCGTCTAAGCATCACTATCTTAGAGCGTACCGCAATCGGGTGCGGGACTCGATGGAATCGTTTGACTCATTGAACGTTAAGGCAATATCGCGTGAGAGAAACAAGCACGCGGATATTACGGCGTCTGTTGGAGCAGTGCGTTCAGGTGAAGACGTCGTCCGAAGCGAAGCCGGTCCGCACCATTTACGGGCCTTACGTGCACGATAGGGATACCTTACAGCAGGTATTCAGTTGTGACGAGGAGATCGTCACATTCCTGGTTAACGAAGTGTGTGTAATCGAAGGTAGAGACCATGATGACGAGCAATATGAGGGGTTGATACGATTACGGAATAATCACGTCCCAAAAGGACTGATTACATTAGAAAGTCTCTTTGATCGGAATGACGAGCAATATCCCACGGGATCAAAGTAGACCCGAGGCGGTATCTTGACACTGGAGCTCGAACACGATAAAACCATCAAGGTCGGAGCAGTCGCACGTCGGAGGAGCGGGTGCGGATTAGATCAACTGTGCCGGGAGTTCCCCGACATCGTGGCACTGGTGCTACGAAGATTTGAGGGGTATGACGGATCTGTCATCCGAGCATACCATCGAGCTAGAGGATGGCGCCAAGCCGTTCCGACAAAAGCAAAGGGCCGTAAATCCAAAGGTTGAGGCCATGATGAAGACCGAGCTCTTGAAGATCTTTGGAGGCCAAGATCATCTACCCCATCAAACATTCATCCTGGGTCGCGAATACGGGTGCCCGTGAGGAAAAAGAATGGCGACATACGTCTACGTGTCGACTTCGAAACCTAAATCGGGCTTCCCTCAGGGACCACTATCCGCTTCCCCAAATCGACCAAATTTTGCATATCGTTCTTTGGAGCCCGAGAGATTTTCACTTTTAGATGGATTTTCCGGCTACAACCGATTTGGGTTAAAGACGAAGACCGGCATAAGACGGCGTTTACCACGAAGTGGGGACGTTCGCCTATCAGCGCATGCCGTTTGGCTTATCCAATGCTGGTGCCACGTTCCAAAGGGCCATGGACCTGGCCTTAGAGAAGCTGCTCAACAAGATTATTGTCATCTATCTTGATGACATGGCTATTTTCTCTCACCGACGAGAAGATCATGTTTCGCACTGCGGCGGATATTTGAAAGTTGTCGAGAATTCGGCATCTCTATAAACCCGAAGAAGTACTGTCTTCGCGGTAAAGGAAGGAAAGCTGCTTGGGACATGTCATCTCCGAGGAAGGCCTCGCCATTGACCACTGACGGAGCACAAGCCCTCGTTACGCTTACCGCCCCTGCGATAAAAAAGGTCTGCGGTCCTTCTTCGGTCGGATTAACTCCGTGCGGAAGTTCATTCCGGACTTCGCACAGGTGATCAAGCCTATGGCCGAACTGTTGAAGAAAGATACACCTTACGAATGGACTGATGAGAGAGAGCAAGCTTTCGAGGAAATCAAGGCTCGAGTTGCGCAAGCTCCGGTGTTGACAAACCCGGACTACTCCAAGGACTTCATCCTGTATGCGGTGGGAGAACCCGAAAGCTACGCTGCAGTCCTGACTCAGAAGGGAGACGACGGTGAGGAGCGCCCCATTGCGTTCCTAAGCCAAGTGATTACGCCACACGAAGAGAAGTACAATTTTATAGAGCGGCGGGTCCATGCGGTCATGAAGTCCCTTCGAAAGCTCGGGCACTTTGTCTCCCAAAGTAAGACCACTTGTCTTTGTGATTCACCCCGATGTTCGCGGTTTCATCTTGCAAGGGGAACCGGGTCACAAGAGAGCGGGATGGATTGCCAAGATCCGGGAGTTTGACATCGAAGTACGGCCCACCAAGCTTATCGGAGGCCGAGCCTTGTGTCGGGAATTGGCCCGAAGCGGCGTAGCCGGCATCTCCGCATGTAAGTGGGAGGACACGGCGACACGCGTCTACCTAGCCAACTCCTTATCGGAGGGGAGTGATTGGACAAATGAGCTGGTGAGATACTTCTACACCGGAAGATGTCTCGATCACTGAACGCCTCACAACGAAGGAGATTTCGGTTAGGTGCACTCAAGTACACTCTTCGCCCGAGGGGCTTTACTTCAAAAACATTGACGGCATCCTGTTGCGGTGCGTCATAAAATCTGACCAGCCTAGGATCCTCGGAGACTTTCATTCCGGGATGCATGGGGGTCACCATTCTTCAAGGCCAACGGCCTTAAAAATAATAAGGGCTGGATACTATTGGCCCACTACGTTCGCGAGACGCGTATGCGGTCTGTGCCAAGTGTGATCAATGCCAGAGGTATGCTGAAAAGCACCCCTGCCCCTTCAATCGATTCAAGCCGAAGCTCCGTTCCAGCAATGGGGTCTGGACTTCATTGGGGTGATTTCTCCTAACTCCTCCGCCGGCCACAAGTTTATTCTCACAGCTACTGACTATTTCACACGGTGGACGGAGGCGATCCCGACCAAGAACGCCGACCAAGAAACGGTCATCAGGTTCATTGAGAGCATGATTACCCGCTTCGGGGTTCCGAGTCGATTGTGACGGACAACGGTCCGGGATTTGTAGGCGGTGTACTCACGGAGTACACCGGCGGCCTTGGCATCTATCACAAGATGTCTTCTAATTACTACCCGCGAGGGAATGGCCTTACCGAGTCTACTAACAAGAACCTCCTGAAAATTCTCAGGAGGACCATTGAAAAAAATAAGCGGACTTGGCACTTGCTCTGAACCGGGCGCTATGGGCGGACGAGTTGCGTTCAAGAAATCCCTCAAGACGTCCCCCTATGCGCTCGTCTATGGCAAGCAAGCTGTTATGCCATCACACATTGAAATCCCCGCCATGTGGATGATTGACGAAGACAGGAGCAGCGGAGACCCGGTAGACGACAGGTTGTGCCAACTCCTGCAGTTGGAAGAAGACAGAGAAAGTGCATACCAGGCCTTCGCCGATCACATTGCAGCCACTAAAGGCTGGTTTGCCAAAGGCACCACTGCCCGAGTTTTCGAAGTCGGGGACCTAGTGCTGAAGTGGGACTCATACAAGGCAAAACCGGGTAATCATGGAAAATTTGATGCTCTCTGGGAGGGCCCTTATCAGATTGCCCGGTGAATCGGTTCAATGCCTACATACTTTCGGATATGGAGGGTCGGCTCCTCCCCATCCCCGTCAACGGGTTCCACTTGAAGCTTTATCGTTGTTGAAGGCGCCGAGTGGCCCTTCCCTGTAAAAATTTTGCCTTGTGTTTTTATTTTTCCCCGCATGTATAGTTTCCAGTTTTAGCATTCGGTTTATTTTTCCTTCTTTGAGCTTAAATGCGGCATGGGAGAGAAAGACAGGACTTCGCAACGAAGTCTATCGTTGCCCGCAGGGAGGGCGAAGTTCGGCTATGCGAGAAAAGAAAGGAGAAAAAGAGCAGAAATCGACTAAGTGTTGACCGAAGTCCGACTTCGCGGCGAAGCGACTCGACCCGGCCGAATTGCGAAGTTTGTCGGAGAAAAGCTGAAGCAGACTAAAGTTCGCACTGCGCAACCCTTCGTGCGAAGTACGCACTACGCGCAAAGTTTGTGCGAAGTACGAACTTCGCACCGAAGTCCGACTCGGCCGGCGCCGTGCGAAGTGCGCGCTGCGCTCAACACTTGGGCGAAGTGCGAACTTCGCGCGAAGTTCGCACTTCGCATCAAGTTTCGGCCGAAGTCCGAACAAAGCGGCCAGCGCCCGTGCGAAGTCCATCTAAAGATCAAAGGCGGCAAAGACCCAGATCGCGCCCAAACCTTGGGCGCGGCTAAAAACAGAGGTAGAACAGTTCAAGCACGCGCTTCGCGCGAAGTTCGTACTTCGCCCGATTTTGGTGCGAAGTTCGTACTTCGCCGAAATTCGGGCGAAGTCCGACTTCGCCGGCGAGGTCGGGCCGTGCCCAACCGGGCGAAGTCCGGCTGCGCCTAGTTTTCGGGCCAGTATTGGGACGCGGTTTAAAGAATAATAAAAAAAATTCAAAAACCCCAAGCTGGGCCCAAGGCGCGTTTGCACTTGTTTTAATGTGGGTTTCCGCACCGAAGGTTTTGTCTTGATCAGCGTGCCCAAGTGGTGGCAGCAACGTCAGCCATGGTGCGGTCCCCAACGGCGAGTTAATGATTGCGCGTTTTTCAAGCGAAACGCAACTAAAAAAGCAAGGCACGGCTGCCGGGCGCGTCTTTTCCTAAACGTTCTCTTGCGCGGCCACCAAGGGTTTTAACTCAGCCGACCTACCCCTCTTGCGTTGCATTAATGGCGCTGTTTTTATCTAGAAAAGGGGGTCGAGAATCATGCCAACATTCCAGTTTGCAGAGATTATTCCTCGGACGGTGCTAATTATTCTTCGATAGCGAAATTTGTTGCGAGACGGCTGAACTCGTCATTATTGCTGACTCGGAGAGATGGACAAGGGAAAAATGCCGTGTCGGCGCGATCCAGTGAAGCAATGAACCGAGGCGATTTGCCGCGGCCGGGGAGTTTTCAAAGGCGATCCTCCGCCGGAGAAAAAGTCAAAGGCCCGGACGAAGAAGGTACGGCGTGGGCAATCCCCACCACCTCCGGTGAATTACATGGCAGGATATGTGGACGGCTCGTTTTCCATGAGCCTAACTCAGGTGAGAGCGAATGTGGAGAGGCTGGGCGACAAGGTTTCGCCCTCCCATCATTTTGGAGCGGCGTACAAATCAAACCTCTTGATTCATGTGCCCTCCTGTCCACCAATGCCGGAGGTGATAGACTTAATTGTCGGACACTATAAACCGGCTTCCGGCAAATCTGCGGTTCCGGCGGCAAACCCTTGTTCGCACTTGCGCGAGGAGGCTGTGCGACCGGCTTTCGCCCCGGGGCTGGAGTATGACTCCGGCACCATCCTCGAAAAAATCAATTTGGGCGAACAAGCGGGACGTTTCCACGCACACCAAGCGAATGAGGGATTTCCTCAATTCGGAGGTGAGCGCCCGCTTCCGAGCGGACAATGGCCGGCGGCCCCATGCCTTTGGTAAAATTTCGAGCAAGTATCTATATACCATCTTGGCATGGATCCTCGAGCTGCGACTCCGATGGTGGTACACCCGTACCGGTGGCGCTAGCGAGAATGCCTCTGTGTGGAGAATCTTACGAACCGGCGGCGCGGCGGAGCGGAAACGCCCCATCTCTTTCGGTGGGCGGGCGGTGGCTTACGCCATTCATTCCGATCTGTCGAAGATCCGAAGCGCCGATCAACCAATTTTCGTTTCGAGTTCCGTTACGGTGCGGCTTTGTTTGTACCATCTGCACCCCCAAATGCCGATCCACGAACACTGAAGAAGGTTAACGAGAAGGGAGAACCCCGACCCGTCTATAAGCTGGACGGATGACTTATACCGGAAAGGGTCCTACTACAAGTTCAACTTCAACTTTACGGGATTCGTCATGTCGGTCTTCACCGAAAGTGAAATCCCCCGTCCCCGAGAGAAATGGCGAGTGCTTTGATAAATCGGAAGCTCGGGGACGTTTCGGACGACGCGAGGGATTGTGATCGGAATCTACGGATTCAAGGGCAAACCCTATTTGCTGCCCTATTGGTGCTCGAGCATATGTTCGGGATGGAAGTTGCCCGACAGATGGACTATGTGGAAGAAGAGTTTGGCCTAGGGAAGAAAAGAGGACAGATTTTTCAATATCCTCTTTCCTGGGCCAATGTTGAGATTATCGAGGTAGGACAACATGTCTACCTAGAGCAAGCGCTGTCCCGGATTGGCCTCGTTTTCTTTGCCGCGGCGGCTGGAAGTATGACCCTCATGGGATAAGGGGAAAGTTTGCACATCTGTGCCCCGGGACATAACCGAAGATAGATGCGACGTGGTCCATGTGGACCTTGAGTGGGAGATTGAATTAATGGAAGCTTCTCCCCCTTGGCGGGATTTCTCTTGCGAGGAGGTGACATATGACCCCAAGAGAAACCGGGACCATCACTTCTCATCTCCGGGGTTCAAAAAATTTCTGTCCAAGATTGCGAGGCCTTAAGCTGGTCTAAAGAAAAGATTATTGAATCTTTGGAAAATGAGATGCCGCACGCGACACGATAAATCCACAAGGAGAAACATGGCCGTAGATGACGACTTCTCGGTTCTCTATGACCGAGCATCATGACGGTGGCGGCCGTTCGCATATCAAGGTTACGTTCCCAGAGGCCCCTTTGAGGATTATAAAAGTGGGTCTCCTCCCAAACGATTGTACACTTCGGCAAGCTGCCGGCGCCGGCCCGGCAAGTACCCGAGCCGATCCAATGCGGTTCGTGGCTCCTAAGGCGGCGCATGAAAAGGCGAAAAAGTTAGCCGAGGCGGCGCCGAGGCACTTCCTCGAGCAAGAAAAGCACCGGCACCGCCGGAACGCGAGACCGGTTGCGGCGGACCTTACGCAAGTCAAACCCCGGTACAAGTTTACCGTGGGAGCATCGGCGCTCGCTGCACTCGCTTCGTCTCCTTCCCACGATCCGACAGTTGTTCCAGAAGAAAAGAAGCGGAGGAGAGTTGAGAAAATCGGGCGACCCTAGCACGATAGTGCGGCGACCGGTCGCGAGCCGCGGCCGCGTCCCGCCGCCGCGAGAGCGGTTCCTTTGGGCGGTCCCAAGCCGGCCGTCGAGACAATAAGAGAAGACATTCACCGGCATCGGCTCGGGGCGGAGCCCGCGAGTACGTTTGCTGTCCACTGTCTCTCTAGTCTCACCCGAGTTCTACTTCTACTCGGTCCCCCGCTCAATCTTGGCGAGCCATGACCACATCCTCCTCCCCGTCTCCGCGTCCTTCTAGCGGTCCCCATTCTTTCGACCGGTTTGCTCGAGAACCCTAACGTCTCTCTTTCTGTGAGCACAACTCCAAACCCTTCGCCCAAGGTTAGTCTTCGAGGCTGTCCATTCACCATCACATCCTCCGCCTCGGCCGCTTCAAACCCTCACGGTGTCGGCCTCTCCCATTTCCGTTTCCCGGTCGCCCCCACAAGCGGCCGATTCTTCCAAGGTGCTGTCCGGTTCCTCCCGATCCCATCCCCGCGGGAGAGACGTCTCGGCGGATCCCTAGGTCTGGGGGAACCAGATTTTATGGACGACCTCCGAACTCGAGATGACTTGCCCACGGCAGCGAGAGCCGTAGAGTATTCTGTCTCTTTCCGCCAAGACCTGAAGCGGAGGAGACATGAAGAGATAGCCGCCCGGGCAAAACGCGCAAAGTATGATTTCGGAAGGAGAGTGATTACAACGGAGAAAATAATCCCAATAGTGAAGAAGCCTCTCCAGAAATGACTAAGGCGGACTACGTGCTCCGGACAAAGGAGAAAAGCTTTGACGACATTGATAAACGAGTATGAGATTCGGACGATCATGCGCAAAGGCGACAATCTCTTTGTCAAGAGTGCGGAGGAAGCGGGGAAGAACTTTTTGCGTTGCGGGACAAAGTAAGGCAACTTGAAGAGGACCTATCTAGGTCCAGCGAGCGGCTGGAAGCGGCGCGGCGAGAGACGAGATGAATTCAAAGCCCGGCTAGCCGCTTCTCGACAACGAGGCCGCAACCGAAAGAAAGCAGCCTCGGAGCAGATTTCTCGGCTCCGGGAGTCTTTGAAGCGAGGCACGATCGCGGCTTGCGGAAAAAACATCTCAAGCGAGTTGTCTTTTCAAAGACAAAAGTTAAGGAAATGAGGGCTGGTTTCTTGAGGGAATGCAAGCCCCATACCTTTAAGGCGATGGCAGTCCTGGACTTCGCATCCGGGATTCAAGAAGTTTACGCCGGGGAAAGCCTGTGGTAGAGGAGGCCGAGCGCCGAGGCAAAGCAATGGGCTGGACACGGCGATAAACCTTCGGGAGCGCGAGCGCGACGGCGTCCTTTTCTCCCCCGTGTCCTCATTCGCTGCAGAATGGGCGGGTGCAAGGGTGACCTTGCACAAATATTTTAGAAAAGTTGAAGAGGTGAGAGTGGCCAGACGAATGCTTGATGCATTCGGGCATGAAAAAGATATCTGTCTGGCCCCCTTTCACGCTCTTACAGAACTTGGGTGTCCGGGTTTTGTTGAGAATGGCGAGCTCCTTACCCTAGATCGGGTAAAGAAGAATTGGCGGTCCTTTGAAGCGGATCCGACTGAAATTGATAGGCTGGACAGAGCCAATTCAAGACGGTCGGAGTCACTCGGATGGTGTCCGGATATTCCGGGATCCGCTCCTATTTTCGGGAGTTAGAGAAAAGATACCTCACCATCGACACGCACGCGGTCGTTGCTTTTCACGGAGCATTAGAAGACATAGGCGACCGCAAGCCATTCGAAGCGGAAGCATGGCACTCAGCCCAAGAGGCGTACACTCGCATGTGCGAGGCGAAGCGAGGAAATGGAGACCTTTCGAGAAGGAGATGCGGTGAGGCGGCGGCAAAGATGAATACGAAGAACGGTTGCCGCAAGGAGAAACGATTAGAAGCGAGAAAAAGGCAGGGGAGGCAAGTTCCTCTGCACCCAAAGGATGAAGGCATGGATTCTTTGCGCCGAGGCGAGCTCGACACCCCGCGAGCCGCCAGAAATGTTGTCACATTTTTGCACGGGGTGCAATGTCTTCAATGTTGTTTTGTAACAGTGTTGCTCTTCTTTTCCTCCTTCCGTTTTTCTCGCTTCTCTCCCTTTCCTTTTCTTTCCCATTCTCTTTCTCTCCCCCCTTTTTTCCATGGAGTTCCCCGGTTGATTTTCCGGCTTTCCGGCGGGTCTATACGAAATTGGCTAAGTGCGGGTGCGAAGTTCGCACTTCGCCCGATTTTGGTGCGAAGTGCGCACTTCGCCCGTTTTGGTGCGAGTGCGCACTTCGCCCGATTTTGGTGCGAGGTTCGTACTTCGCCCCACCTCTGAGCGCACCTTGCATCGGCGATCGACGAGTCAATGCGAAAAAAAAGGTAAAATGCCGGAGCGAGTCCATATGGCGGCGGACACCAGTGTTCGCCTGTGCGCGATTCGACTTCTCAACGGAGCGGGAATGCGCCCTTGACAGGTGTACAGTAGGGGAACAAACCCGGAATTTGACCAAGGCTTGAAGGCCTTCCCCGATTGCACTGATTTTTGCACGCATCCCAAGGAGCCCCGATCCCAAGCAAAGATGGATAGGCTGCCCTCTAAGGCAGGCATGTGTCACACGGCATAACCCATCATCAGACAAGTGTCCAGCTTCGGGATTTGAACCAAGACTGCCGACCAAAAGGGATAAGCATGGGCTGCACTGCACCGCTGCGTTAATAGCCACATTCAAAGCTGATGCGAGGTTTCACTGCTCCGGCTACTAGCAAGCCTGCCGACATGAAGAATTACCCAGCACTCCGCCACGTAGCTGTCCAGATTCCAGGAAGACCATGCTGCGGGTACAGCCCGATCCGACAAAAGGTCGGCATTTGCGGCTCTTTCGCCGCTTACGTCGGCTCATGTTTGGCGGGACTACTGTGCCCATTAATGTAACGGGTGGGACTCGGGCTATAAAAGCCCATCCGAAATTCATTGTAAAGGGTGGAAGGGGAATGTTTGTTAGGGAACTACGTAGCTTCTGTAAGCGTAGCTACCTTATGAATACAATCCGTATGCACTGGTTCCGTTCTACTATCTTTATTCTTTTATCCTTGTCTTTCATTATATGCCTTAGGCCCACATGTGTCATTGCTCGTTAATTCACTTTGGCATTTGGCGATCGGGTTCCTCTAGCATTGCTTGCTTAAAGCACCTTATGTACTTCATTATTTAAAGCATTCATTATAAATTTGGTAGCAGTTTCATAAGTTGTGTGTTACGTTGCTGGTCCGTATCTGGTGATTGATGCGTTGCCGTACTGTTAGTTCCTTGTAGGGAATGTCTGTTAGGGAGCCATTGAAGGCTGTGCGGTGAAATTCTCTACCTAACACATATACACAGCTCACGGCATCTCTAGGTTTACTTTCTACCCCCTGTCGGTGTACGTATCCGGTGATTGATACGATCCCTAGCTGTTAGTTCCTTGTAGGGAATGTTTGCTAGGGAGCTATTGAAGGCTGTGCATACGGCTGCTGGTGTATCGGAAGTACGCCTAGGTTTTGCGGTTCCTTGTCATGCTCTGTGTTTGTATGCGGTAAGTAGCGGTGATTGGTGTGTTCCCGTCTTTGTTAGTTCCCCCCACCAACCTTTGGACATATTTGTATCTCTTTATGTACATTTGTCTCTTTCCGTTCCTTTATTTCTTTCCTGTTCCCTTTAGCTTAAATCAAGCCCCCCAAAAGGAGCCGGCCTTCTCCGGAGATTGGCTCGGAAGGCATCTCTTCCTTCCGGCCTTTCATCTTTGGTGGGCGAATCTGGGCGCATTAACCAAAAATCCTTTCCTCATGGCAGATTCGTAACCAACAGCTCCAACATTGCTAAACCCTACATGACTAGACCCTAATTTATCCACATAACTAATGACACAAAGTTCACATAGGCATTCCAAGGAATTCAAAGTACCTTAGAACACCTTGTTCAATTTGGAATGAGGAATTCTTGTAAATATCCTTAAAATGGTTGACAAAAAGATAACAGGAAAACCAAGATCCTCAAAGTCTTCTCTCTTCGTTTACAACCTAGAAGTTGAGACAATTAAAATAAAGGTTTTGTCAATAGTACATTGGGAAAACGATGAACGAACGCGAGGGCTCTGGCGATTTGGCGGGAAAATTTCTGTGACGGCGTCTGGTGTTGCTCGAGGGATTCTGGCCCGAAGATCTTGCCTGGGGCTTTGGGGGGTTGATTTTGAATTCGTATGAAGGTTCATTCGTGGTCCCGAGAGGGCCCGATGGGGTCTCCTCCAGTTTCTCCTGCTGGGAGAAAGACTTCATATCTTGAGAAGTTGAAAGATAATCCCTCGCCTTCCAGCGATGGAGCTCAGCGGAATGCTTTTCAAACGATACTCAAGAATGTTGGCAATGGCCCAAATGCTCACCGCGTTAATGGATGCCTCCCGCAATCCACTTCCAGGCCTAAGATTGTAATAGAACCAATGCTTGTCGAAGATACAATCGTCTACAGAGCTAATCACGACTTGATCTGCAAATTCATGGGCATCCGGCCCACACTGAATTTTCTGCATACCTGGGTTCGTCAGAACTGGGAGCCACACGGTGAGTACTCTTTATGGCCTATAAGCAATGGGTATTTCATCATTAGTTTCTCTTCTTTAGCAGATAGAAACAGAGCATTTGAATCGGAAAAGAGAAACCACAAACCAGCAGGGTTATTTGTCCAACCCTGGAGAGTGGGTTTCGACCCCCGCATCGAACCCACGGCTGTCCCGGTCTGGATTCGGTTGTACGCTCTCCCGATGGAGTTTTGGGGTGAGCAGGTGTTGGAACTAATAGGTAATTCCCTAGGCAGATTTTTGGGAGTCTCCAAAGATACCATAGAGGGAAATACTGTTGTCTTTGCTAGAATATGTGTAGAGATGGACATTAGTCAGCCTCTACCAGCTGAGGTGGAACTTGAGCTAGCAGGGAGTACCCTGGATCCAGCAGCTAGACTATGAGGCCCTACCTTTCAGGTGCCGAGTATGCCATAAGCATGGACATTTGGCAAGGTTCTGCCCAAACATATTGAGCACAAAAACGGAGGCTCCGAGCGGAATGTCAAACCGCCCTAGAGAGGGTAAGTCCAGTCCTGTCAATGAACCTTCTAGCAATTCTCCAGGTCCTGATGCTCAGCAGGATGGCTTTGAACAGGTGAAACGAAAGAGAAACAAAAAGAAAAATGGCAAGGAGCGAGGTGCAGCTCAAGCCAAACAATCGGTATGAAATTTTTAAGTCATTAGTGGATCAGGAGGACCAATCTATGGAGGGAGTGGATGGGAATGGTGTGAATGACAACACTCCACCTCTTGTTTCTCCTTCCTTCACTCCTGTAGTAGAACAGGTGACTGTGCCAGCTGAGAATCTGCAGTCAGAGAATCCAGGGGCATTGGTTATACACTCCCCAGCACAGTCGGCTATCAAAGATGTCACCATGGGAAATGCAGATAAAAACAGAGAAAGGCATGCTTTAGGGATTACCCAGGTGGAGAAGAGATCTAGAAACAATAACTCTCAAGGAGCGGGAAGAAAATCCAATAAGGAACTACTAACAGCGCAAGGAGATAAGCTAATCAATGGAGGATTGGTGAGGACCATTGATTCTTACTGCTCTCAAGGTTTTCAATGATTATTCAATCTTGGAATGTTAGGGGTTTAAACAGTAGAACCCATCAATCTGCTTGTTCAAAGACTCTTAGAAAACCGTAAAACAGACTTTTTGCTTCTTCAGGAGACCAAAATGTCTTTAGATATTATGAGTAAAACTGCTACTAAAATCTGGCGGGGAGCTGGGCATATGGATGTGGCTGCCCAAGGAGCTTCAGGTGGAATTGTTACCCTTTGGAACCCTCCGGTCTGGACTGCTTTAGAACATATAGCTTGCAGGGGTGTTCTTACTTCTCTCTTCAGAAATAACTTCAATTATGAGCAGGTCCTAATCACCAACTTTTATGGGGCCCAAGACCTAGATGGCCAGAGGCTCCAATGGGACGTTGTTCACAACATGAGGGCATACGGGGAGTGTTATGAGCTGGATTATTGCGGGGGATTTTAATGCAAAATTATCTGTTCGTGACCGGGGAAGGTGGCACCCCTGTTTTGGATCCGGGGGACCGGCTTCGATTGCCCAAGTTCGGGCCTTTCATTTAGTGGACGTTCAAGGCCCTAGTGTTTTTTTCACTTGGACAAACAAGAGAAAGGAGCCACATAGCGAGGAAGGTCAAGTTAGATCGCTTTTTGGTCTCGGAGGAGGCTTTTGTTAAATGGACTTTTAAGTTCCAGATTTTGGAGGGCCCTATTTCGGATCATTTTCCCATTTTGCTAGAGGGAGGGACTTCGAGAGGGCAGCACCATAGGCCTTTTAAATTTGAGAATTTTTGGTTACAAAAGGAGGACCTTCGACAGAAAATTACTCAATGGTGGACAGAAGGCCGTCCACCTTTTGGGACAGCAATGTTCAAATTTCATAAACGACTTCAATTTGTCAAAATTCAATTGAAACAGTGGAGGAAAGGAAACAAGTCGGATTTCCAGTCCCAAAGGGCCCCCTTGGTGGCTAGATGGGAGGAGGTTCGGAAACTTTTTAGGGAAGGATCAATTCTTGAGCAACTCAAATTTGAAGATGATGAAGCTGCGTAAAGCGGTTGAGGACATTGACAACCAAGAGGAGATATCTTTGGAAACAGAGGGCTAGGAATACTTGGTTATTAGAGGGGGACAGAAATACCAAATTTTTTCATCGGTCAGCTTGTGCTAGGAGACAGATGAACAATATGGAAGTTCTCAAAGATGAACATGGAAATGTCTTCGATACTCTTCCTGGCATGCATTCCCATGCTATCGATTACTTTTCTAAACTTTTTAAGGAAAGTATGCAGCAAGATGTTGAGGCTCAGAACGAAGTTCTTAATGTTATTCCTTCTATTATCTCTGAAGAAGACAATCAGGCCATGCTTAGACCCATTGAAAGGGATGAGCTGAGAAATGTGGTCTTTGGTATGAGTCTTGGAAAATCTCCTGGTCCGAGATGGCTTTCCTATTGAATTTTTCAGGCTTTACGGGACACCTTGGGGGAGGATGTTACAGGTCATTATTGAGGAATCCAGATCCAATCGAAGAATGCTCAGGGCGATCAATCACACCTTCATAGCTTTAATTCCAAAAGGGGAAGCGGGGACTCATATCTCTGATTTCAGGCCTATTGCTTTATGCAATGTGATTTACAAAATCATCACTAAGATAATGGCTGAGAGGCTTAAACCCCTTCTTCACAACATCATTTCTCCTGAACAAGGGGGCTTTGTTGAGGGAAGACAAATCTTGGATGGGGTGGTTTTGGCCCAGGAGGCCATCCATTCAATGCAAACTTCGGGCAACAAAGGAATGTTCATTAAACTGGATATGTCCAAGGCTTATGACCGGGTGGAGTGGTGCTTCTTGTCGAAAATGATGGCTGCCTTTGGCTTTTCTCAGGAATGGATTGATTGGGTTATGAGTTGTGTTTCTTCTCCCTCTTTTTCTGTTCTCATCAAGGGCCTTCCCTCGCATCCTTTCGGTGCCACTCGTGGTCTCCGCCAGGGAGACCCTTGTTCTCCCTATCTCTTCCTTCTCTTGGCTGAAGGTTTGGGCAGACTGTTTCTGAGGAGAAGGCAACAAGGTCTGCTATCTGGTATCAAGGTTGGGGAGGAAACTCTGACTCACTTGCAATTTGTGGACGATATGGGCCTGGTTGGTGCGGCCACTCTTCGGGAAGCTAGAGGAATCAGAGATACTTTGAATTTCTACCTAAGGGCTTCAAATCGGGTTCTAAATGTCAGGAAGTCCAAAGTGGTCTTTTTCAATCTTGACCAACGGCTACGGGAGCGTGTTATTGAGATCCTGGGCTTCACAAGGACTTCTCTTCCAATTGTTTACACAGGCGTTCCCCTTCATTTCAAAAAGTTAAAAATTGACATACGGAAGAATACGTTGGCGAGGCATCAAAGACGAGAATGAATCATTGGGCCCATAAATGGCTAAGCTACGGGGGTAGATTAACCTTCCTGAAGTCAGTTATACAGGCTTTGCCGATCTATAAATTCTCAATCTTGGCTGCCCCTCATACCATACGGAAAGAGCTGGACAAAATGGCTAGAAGATTTTTATGGGAAGGCGCAAAAGGGAAGAAAAGATGGGCTTTGGTTGGGTGGGACAAAGTTACCCGACCCTAAGGACAAAGGAGAGGCTGGGCTTGAGAAGTTCTATGCTTAATAACGAGCTTTGGGTGGAAAAGCTGTATTGGAGGTGGATTTCTCGGCCAACCTCCCTCTTCGACGAGAATTCTTTCCGAGTAAATATTTGGGGCATGTTCATCCCAATGAGGTGGGTCGCTTTCCCTTGGAAGGTCTTGGATCCTTAGTGTGGCGAGACTCTCAAGCTTGGGTCCCAGTTATCAAAGATCAATTATTACGGAAAGTGGGGAGAGGAGACAAGGCTCGTTTACGGACTGACTCTTGGGACCAACATCCGCCCATTATTGTCATGTTCCACTGAGCTACAACCAATCATGACCGCCTTAGAAGCCCAGGGCTGGATCCATATTGATAATTATCTACTTACCAGTCAATTGGGGGGGTATAAATTTAAAAAGTTTAAGCGGTGGGAGGAGTGGCCAATTACTGTCTCTCCGGAGTTGGCGCCCATCCTGCAAAAAATCTTGTCAGAAAGGTTCCTCACGGGGAGGGATGAGGAAGATGAATTAGCCTGGGGCTATGGAAGCCTTGGGGTCTACTCAGTTAAGGCTGGATATGAAGAGATCCTCCCTGAGCCTCCCCCACACTCTTTTCCGGTTCAGCATTGGAGAAGGATTTGGCATTCAAAGGGTTGGCCGAAAGTGAATTTCTTTGCTTGGCAACTTATGCATAATGGTCTTCTCACCTTTGACAATCTCAGACGTAGGGGTTTCAATGGCCCCTCTCAATGTGCTTTATGCCTCCAACATGAGGAAACTGCAGATCATTTGTTTTTTGAGTGCCCTTTTACTCATCAGATTTGGGAACGCTGGTTCTCTCAATTTAAACTCCAGGCTAATGGTGTTTTCAATCGTACCAATATTTGGGAAAAATTGAAAAGGGGCAGGTTCAA
The DNA here is from genome assembly GCA_028583015.1 of Wollemia nobilis. Lineage (NCBI taxonomy): Eukaryota > Viridiplantae > Streptophyta > Pinopsida > Araucariales > Araucariaceae > Wollemia > Wollemia nobilis. Next base: position 17,746,573 of record JAQPPZ010001493.1, read on the forward strand.
TTCCATAGCTCTCCGAGCGCGGTGGCGGTTAGGCTTTCTCTTCATTTGGTGGCAAGTTTGGTTGGAGAGAAACGCCGGATCTTTAGAAACACTTTCTCCTCGATTGACGGCGTTTGGCAGGTCATATGGAGCAAAGTCACAGAAACTGTTGCTATTTTTGTTGATGAAGAGAATCAGGCTGCTCTTGGGCATCTTGAAGGGGGGGTTGAGGGACATGAGAGGCAAGGCGAGCATCTTGGAAACCTCCCCTGTTGGCTGGATCAAGATCAATGCGATGGGGCTGCAAAAGGCAACCCGGGCAGCGCGGGAATTGGTGTTGTTTGTCGGGATCACTCGAGTGCGGTTCTTTACTGGGAATTGCAGGGATTGGGCAGAGCCACGAACAATGAAGCCGAAGCCTTTGCCATTAAGTCTGCGTCTATCTGGGCTATTAAGCAGGGTTACCGGAGGATAATTCTTGAATCAGATTCTCAAGTCTGATCGGCGCTCTAGATTGCTTGCAGAATTTCTCATTAAAAGCCCGGAGGCTAGCGGATTTTGATATCCCAAATCAAGGAGTTATGGAGGGAGTTAGATGATGTTATCCCTGTGTATGTGAGTAGAAATTTGAACACGGTAGTTGACTTCCTTGCGAAGATGGGTCCTGAGAAAGAGGTAGGTGTTCGACTGCACGGTGATATGCCTATGATAGATGAAGAGATTCGGAGTGGTGCAGGACGATCCACTGCATCCATGAGCTCAAAAATGGCTAAGGTTAGTTTTTGTCGCGATATCGCGACATATTGCGCCGTCGCGACCTTGTTTGGAAATGCGTCGCGATTTCGCGACATGTTGCTCTGTCGCGACCTTTCCTGGACAACTGTAGCGATTTCGCTACCCTTTTTGTTGCCGCGGCCTTGGGAGGAAAATTGTAGCGATTTCGCGACTTGTTGCGTCGTCGCGGTCTTTGATGAGAAGGTGTCGCGATGTCGCGACCTTTTTGTTGGTTCTGCTGCTGGAGGAAAAGTGTCGCGATATCGCGACGCTTTGAGAAAAATTGCGTGAAGGGGAAAAACCGTCGCGATATCGCGACAATTTTTGTGAAAAGCTACTCAAAGGAAAATTTGTCGCGATTTCGTGCCTTTTTTGAGGAAAGGACGCAAAGGGGCATACCTGTAGCGATTTCGCGACGCTTTGAGCAAAATTGCGTTAAGTGGAAAAACCGTCGCGATATCGCGACATTTTTTGTGAAAAGCTTCTCAAAGGATAACCTGTCGCGATTTCGCGACATTTTTAAGGAAAGGAAGCAAAGGGGCAAACTTGTAGCGATTTCGCGACAGTTCTGGAGAATAAAGCGCATGAAGGATAAACGTCGCGATTTCGCGACTAGTTTAAGAAAAGGGCACCATGGGGGAGAACATGTCGCGATTTCGTGACACTTTTGCGGAAGGGCGCCCATTGGAATTCTTGTCGCGATTTCGCTACACTTCGGCCAACTGGGGCTTTAAGGAAAAGTCGTCGCGATATCGCGACACTTTCTCAAAGTTGTTGTTTAAAGGAGAACTCGTCGCGATTTCGCGACAATTTTGGGGAGCGAGTGCCTTCTGGCTTTCTCGTCGCGATTTCGCGACGTTTTTGGCGTTTGGGTGCTTTGGTGCTATGCTGTCGCGATTTCGCGACATTTTTTGAGTGTTGTGGCCTCGGCGCTGTTTTGTCGCGATGTCGCGACATGTCGCGTTTTCGCGACCGGTTGTCGTGGCGCGGCGGTTGTTAGGTTTGGTGTCGCGATTTCGCGACTTGTCGCGTTTTCGCGACTTGTCGCGTTTTCGCGCCCTTTGTTCTTCTGGTCTCTTTGCTCTTGGTTGGGATGCCCTTTCTCCCTCTTGTAACTGTAATTTGTTTTAATGCAAGCTTTTTTCAATTTTTTCAAAAAAAAAAATAGTACATTGGGAAAACAAGACCCTCACCATAATTTGCCATTGATATACACATACATAAGCCTTCGAAGAGCATACAAACTTCATAGAATAGTTGAAAATAAAATATTACTTGGAGGATTATTTTCTGTCAAAGTGGAAAACAAAATTTTCTAGTACAACTATTTCTAATTAATCCCATCAAATCTATAGAATTGTTGAAGATTTTCTCCATCAATTTAGTGTATTCATCAATTTTACTATATCAACAAGAGTCACAAGGAGTGGTGACATGTCCTTGTACTAATGCATAAGATAAATTTTATGATTAAGATGATGAATTATAATTAAAATTAAACATGGAATTGTTATTAATAGTTAATTTTTTTTTTTAAATATTATATTATTATAATTAAAACTCCTAAATTATGTTAAGAATTCATCTATCATAGAGTTTGACATATGTTTCTGATAAAATAGGTAGCTTCAAAAAAAAAAGTAATAGTATGTAACAAGTACGAAGTACCTGACTATAGAGACAAAGGAAATAAACAAAGGATTGGCAAAGAGGAGATGGCAAGGATAGGAGGTTTGGAAGAAGGTAGAAAGCCAACCAACAAGCAGAACCCTCTTTCATCAATCATCAAAGGTTATATATGATACTGACTGGTTACACCATCACTTTTTTGTCAACAAATTCCTGACTACCTCTGGCATGTCCTTTGACCTTCCATTAAATCTATGATGTAGCCTTTGCCTCCACTAACTCCTACACATTCTCTCCCAAAATGACATTTGTCCTACTTTTAAATAGAAAACAATAAATTTTGTGACGTATTATAATAAGAGAATTCGGATTTTTAAAAATTTGAGACTTTAACTTATACACATTCCCTTGTGTCGTCATATTATTACAATTACAGAATATAGGCCTACTTAATGTCACTTGGTTCGATGCGTTGAAATCTTATCTCTTACAACATGGTAATAGATGATGAGCATCCATCACCATCAAAAGTATGCATGCAGAGCTTACAATGGGGCAAGTGTTGTCGATTATGTCATTTGCTCGCAAAGTCGGATAGAGAAGATAATGGAAGTAGGGATTGAACAATCCCTACATAATTAAAATCAAATCACAGCTCGTGTGTACAAAACTGCAATGGTAGGAAAGAAATCAACAAATAGAAAAAGTGCAGCCCAATCAACAATCGTCAATAGAGGGAAAGGTCCTCATAACCCAAGAGAATTGTTTAATTTTCAAGGAAGCAATAAAACAGATTTTGCAAAGGGAGGAAAAAGAAACAAGAGAGCAAGGAATCAAGAGCCATGAGTTAACAAATATAATTCTAGAGGTGTTAAAAGGGTGCAAAATGTCTGAAGTTACAAACAAGAAAAAAGGTAGCTATTTGACAAATGCATGGTACAATGAAGAATGTAAAACAGCAAGAAGAGCTATGAAAGAAACAGGTAAAGAAGAAGAGAACAAAAGTTTGTACAAATGAATAGTGAAAGCAAAAAAAGAAAAGTATGTGAGTACAAGGCAAGAAGAAATATTTTATTTAGGGAAGAATAACACCAAAGTTATTCTCAAAGGAACTTCAGCAGAAAAAAAAAACAAAGAGAAAATAGCATTACAGCAATCCAATGGCTGGAATATGCAAAACAGCAGAATGAACAAAAGCAAGAAGAAGAGACCCCTTCTGCAATCATCAAAACAGCAAAAAAATTTACCTTAAGGGAGGTCAAGGAAGTTCTTAAAAAGCTAGGAAATGTAAGGCCTATGACGTGGACGGACTAGAGGACTTAACAGCACACATCAAGAAGATAGTCAACAGATTCATCCAACATGGCTTTCCAAGGGATTGGAAAACAAGTCTAACAATACCTCTCTTCAAGAGTGGAGATGTAGACAATCCCTCAAATTACCAAACCATTATGGTCAATCCCCTCTTTGTAAAGTTGTTTGGAAGCATGGTTGAGAGTAGAATCAGCAAGTGGGTAGAAGAAAAAGGAAAAAGGGCAAAAGGACAAGCAAGTTTCAGACCAAAACATTCAACAATAGACCACGTCATCACTTTGAGACATTATTGAAAAAAAATGAAACGAGCGTAGTGAAAGCAAAAAAGAGAAGTATGTCAGTACACGACAAGAAAAAATAATTTATTTAGGGAAGAATAACACCAAAGTTATTCTCGAAGGAACTTCAATAGACAAAAACAAAGAAAATAGCATTACCACAATCAAATGGATGGAATATGCAAAACAGCTAAATGAACAAAAGCAAGAAGAAGAGGCCCCTTCTGCAATCATCACAATAGCATATTTATTTACCTTTAGGGAGGTCAAGGAAGGTATTAAAAAGCTAGGAACAGGTAAGGCCTATGACGTGGATGGACTATAGGCAGAATATGTAAAATAAGGAGCAGAGGACTTAGCACCACACATCAAGAAGATATTCAATACCATCATCCTCCTTAGCTTTTTAAGGAATTGGATAACAAGTCTAACGATACCTATCTTCAAGAGAGGAGAGGTGGACAATATTTCAAATTACTGAACCATTATAGTCAATCACCTCTTTGCAAAGTTGTTTGGAAGCATGGTTGAGAGTAGAATCAGCAAGTGTGTAGAAGAAAAAAGAAAAAGGGCAAAAGGACAAGCAGGTTTTACACCAAAACACTCGACAATAGACCATGTCATCACCTTGGGATATATTATTGAAAAAATATGAAATGAAAAAGGAGAAGCCCATTGTGGTTTTGTGGACTTCAAAAAAGCTTTTCACACAATGCTTAGAAGTAAACTATGGACTAGAATGGAAGACTTAGGCATACCAAAAAAGCATAGAGCAGCAATTCATAGACTCTGCGAGGAGGTCCAAGCTAAAATCAGAATGCAAGGTCTTTTAGAATGTTTTAGAAGAGACATCAGGGTTACACAAGGAAGCCCATTATCACCTACCTTATTTGGTTTATATATTGACAAATTATAAGAATGGCTAAACCTGAGTGGAGGGGATAGTGCTCAATTGGGAAGATATGTGGTGAGATGATCTCATTCTAATTCCAAGGTCAGACAGCATTTAAAGGCCTTAGAGCACTTTTGCAAGGAGGTAGGCATGCAAGTAAATACCAACAAAACCAAGATCATGATCTTCTCCAATCAAAAGAAAAAGAATCAGTTAAATTTTTATTTTGAAGGGGATCTTCTGGAAGAAGTAACAGAGTACAAATATCTTGGGATAGACTTCAATAATAAGCTCAGTTGGAAAACATGTAGAATGAAGAGAACATTGGGAGGATGGAAAGCACTTTTTGCGATACAAAATAGTAGTGAAGATGAATTATGGTATTGGAAGACTACATGGGTTTTATTTGGGCTGCTAGTGGTACTCGTGATGTTGTATGGTGTGAAGTGTGGGCTAGTAGCACATCAACCTCAAAATGGAGGCAAATAGAGTGGATTCAAAAACATCTGATTACAAAAAAATTCAAAATAAAGGAGTTGGTTTTATATGATATTCTTCTGGTAAAAATAGGTACCTTCCCTTTACATGCAATTGCTATGGTTTGTCTTCCAGGATGTCTAAAGAAAGACAAACAAATGGATGCAAACAAATGGCCTAAACTTGAACTAGAAGATCTGAACAAAATAAAGAAAAACATCGATTAAGCAAAACAAGCAGATGAACAAAGGGAATATCAACTTACATGAATATCCAAATAATAGCAAAGACATAAAGGCATTTGTTAAGGAAAAATTCAAAGCAGCAAAGTGAGAAAATAAGTCATGAAGAAAGAGAGAAGATTATCTTGCTGAATTTAACCCCATATACGATCACTGCCAAAAGGCCTATTTAGGGGCAAACATTAACTGGAAAGCATAGATGCTCATGGCCCAACATAGGACCAGCTCACACAAACTTAGCTGTAAAACAGGCAGATGGAAGAAACTAGAAGAAGAATGGGAGAGAATATGTACCTTATGTACATCAAGGGCAGCTAAGACAAAGAAACATTTTATTTTGTACAATGGTTGCATTCTACATCATGTCTTAATAGCTATATTGCTTTTTGCAGATAATGTTCCTCTTGATCATACTCCCAAGGGTTTGCAAAGATAGTTGGATGCCCTTGCTTGCTTTTGTGACTTAAAACAGCTCGTAGTCAATCTTAGCAAGACTAAGGTGATGATCTTCAACATATCAAGAAGTACCATATCTAAGTTTCAATTCTTCTATGAGGGTGAGCCAATTGAGTTCACCACTGCTTCTACCTACTTGGGGGTTCAGTTTATAGGTCTTTTCCTTAATCTTTAGCCAGATTCACATTCACGTCTTTGCAAGGGATATGCATCTCTCTCAATCTTGGAACACCAATGTTTCTAGCATTCCTCTTGGTCAGCTCAAAGTATGCTCACATTAGTTGTTGGGGAGGATAGGGTATGTCGTCTTTGCTCTATTCGGAAGGTGGAGACTGAAGAACATTTCATCTTCACGTGTCCTATTTATTATGAGATTCAAGTAAGGTACTATTTCTTGTATAGAGACTTAGGCAAATAGCTTGCCAATTTTTTAAACTATCATGACCAAAGATGCTTGGTTCTTTACCTTAGAGAAGCTATCACAAGTTATTACAAGGAAGACAGACTACTACTCAACTAATCACCTCATTCTGTCACTCTATCTCTATAGTTGAGAGTAACAAGCTCTCATTAGAAGCTAAAACTATCCAAAATGTCAATGACATATCCATGCACCCTTGTCTGCATACAAGAGTGGCTACAAGAGCTTCAATTCTTCCTTCTTGTTTGCGATAGGACAAGACTGCAGCTCTTTGGGCATTGGGTTTCAGCCACCCCTCACATATCGAGGAGTTGTAGATAGATGCAGCTTACCAATTTCTTGTCCTCTTCTATTGGTTCCATAGCCATGGATGCTAGAAGAGTCTTGAGGGGTCAAACTCCATGTCCTCCCAAGATTATCCAACCAAGCACTCTTAGTCGTAGCCATTTTTGTGGGAGCATAATTAGATCTTTTGTTGACCCTTTTCGGATAGTTGGTGATATTGACGATTGTGCTTCTACTTTACATCCCACTATAGAGTAACGTTGGCACTTGGATCCACTGGAGCTCATTTCTATCATTGTTATACCTCAACTTCTAGCTCTTCCTAAAACATTACTTTTAGCATGTTAAGTTTTTATGCATTTTGGGCAACCCTCGAGGCTGTAATTTTATGCCATATAGTTGTTGCACTTTAAAGTAGTTTACACTAGATTCTTTACTCTAGTTTAGATTATTTCCGTAGCATTTTTTGGTTACTACAATGCATTGCAATCTGTAACAGCTCTTTTGAATGAGTCCTATTGATCTGCTTTAGCCATATGTGGACACTAATAGAATAAAAATTTTGAATGCAAGGCATATGGTGATATTCGAGCTGCCTATGTTAATATTCTACCAATGGAATCATTGTAAGAATTTTTGAAGAGGAGAAAGTACAGAAAGTAGGTGAATTCATCTTCAAAATAAATAGCAAAAGCTCAATATCGCAGAAAGAAAAATGATTAGGTCAAAAATTTGGGGTTGGCAACCATGGTTCTTTGTTAAAGTTCCTGTCCCATAGGCTGCTTTTGACCTTGTGGACATGTAAAACTTCTATTATATTCTATTCATATGCTCGCACTTGCTCCATTTGAATATATCCTACCTACCAGTTTGCTCTATCCTCGTCTATTGCAAGGAAATGAACTTAGGTAATCCTTTCCTTAGATAACATAAGGAGAGAAAATGAACTCTCAATATGTGTGTTGAGATAATTCTTATCTTATATGTGCACCAAATTTGTCAATCCCCACCTCATGCAAAAAAATGAACTCCCACTATATCATTCTTCAATGAATTATGTGAATCATTTGTATTCTAAATGCTCGAAAAGTAAAAAAGCTAATTTCAATGTTTCTTCTAAGATTGCCCCTAAAAATATTTTCCGACACAAGACTAGAATCAGAAGCCACGAAAAAGTTATTATGAAAAAACTATTGGCCTTTCAATAGGGACTGCTCCTTCGTCACCTAAAATTATGGCAATTGTTGACTAACATGGCACTAGTAGTCCCCCATATGACACCTAAAACTGATTGGATACTCAACATAATCCTTCTTGCTTCAGATTTGTGACAGACAGCCTTATAAGCATATAGGTCAATTGGTGCTTACATGTGTCATATAAAAATTGGCATAATGTATAATTTTGCAATAATGTGGCATCCTTCAGAAGAATTATATTTTTAATTTGGAATTCAAACTCCACTCATTCTCAAGGTTGTCGTTAAGATTTCTATAGCTACTCCCACACCTATACTTAGCCAAATCCTAACTTATCTTCAAGAAGTCATAAAAATTTATCCTAAAACATTTTCTCTCCACAATTGTGCTTATACCAGGTTTCAGCACTGTTTTGATAACTGAGTTCCAACCTAGTGAATCTTGGAAAAATAGCAAGGTTAAAAATGCCATGTTCAGACATGTAAACCCCACTTTCATTCCATCCGTGATGCTCCAAAGGCATAATTCGGTCAATTTCACATTCTCTAACCCTTATAAGCACTTAGTTGATTTGGTGGCAAAGACAATGGAGAAATTGTAAGCAAAAAGTCACCTGTAACAACCAATGTTTGAGGGATTTCAAGTTCAAATGGTACTTCAATGCACTTATAGGACCATCACTTTGAGATTTGGCCTTTTTCTTTTTAGACTACTAGCTGCTAGGGGCCTTGGAATAATCAAGTGCCTTTTTCATTCACTCATATTTACATGAGGGATAAATATTCTAAACATTTTCCTCTCTGCCACCACTTTTGCTATGTCACTACACAGGAGCAGGGTCACTAGACAACGCACCCACAATTTGTCAAGGTTCCAAACTAGCGCTGGTCAGAGACATCATGGACTTCTTCAGCTCCAGTACTTCGGCCTCGATTATTAGGAGAGATTAGTTTCTAGGGGTTTCTTGGAGCTTATCCCTCCTAGGCTGCTCCCTCCCCCCTCCTCCTCTCTCTTTGTTCTTCTTGGCATGCACTTACCTCTTCTGGATTGCAGCCCTCCCTCCCCTCTGCTCTCCCTTTTCTTTTCCCTTTCTCTTTTGCTCGGTTGTCGGGTTTCGTTTTGTATTTATCTTAGTTCTTTTCTTTGTTGAGCTTTTTAGCCTACTAGTTGGTAGTCATTATTGTCTTTATAGTCCCTTGGGTCTTACTTTGGCCCATCGCAGACATTAATAATATTTCATTTCATTTCTTGGGATTTTGGGCCAATTCACCAAGATCTGCAAAATTGGTGGCAGGAAGGAGGGATAATTGTTGTGATTGGCCCTGAAGATTCACATTTTGATCCAACTGCAATCTAAGATGTAATTCCGCCATTTTTGCCCTTTTATGCAAATACTGCAAGGTTCTATTTGTTGGATTTTATTAATTGCTACTGAAGGTGAAAGCTACCAATTGTCTTTGACATTTCTTCTTTTCCTCACAATATCTATGTAATGACCATAGATGCTAACAAGGATTTAATCGATAAGCTCACCATTGGAACACAAAAGGATCATTAATGCAAGAGGGTATGATTTCATATCCTTTTGTTTTATTGTCTTAGAAGTACTCAAAACAGCTCATTTCTAAATTTGCACTTGTTTATTTGATAGTCTCTTATGTTGTCAAGGGTAACTAGACTGTTCTCCCTGTGATTGGATCATTGTGATAGCATTAGTACATTTTTGCTTCCCATGAAAATTATATCAAACTTCTCTTCCCTATTTTTCTTTTAGTTCTTTGCATGCCACAGTATTAATCAAACATCAATTGAACTATCCTAGTGCACTCAAGCAAACATCCTCATACTGTCCCTAGCTTTTACCTTTCTCTGGATTGATAGAATTTACAATAACTTAACACCTTTAAATAATGAGGGCACATTTGTGTCAAGATGTTATAAATAATTTTAGCTCTTCTAGAGGGAATCCTGGGCATGCAGGTATTGGTGGTGTCAGAAGAGATAACAGTGGTGCAATTATTTTCATTTTTTCCTGTTATAAGGGGAAGCAGACTAATAATTATATGGAGGTCCTTGCTATTTACTTTGCTTTGGAAAAAGGTTATGCTCTGGGATGGTGAAAGATAATTTGTGAGTCGGACTCTCAGATTATTATTAATTTACTGAAGACTCAATATCTTTCTAATGTTCATTGGCAGCTGGTGGTAGTAGCTCGACAAATCTTTCAAATCTGTCGGCATCTGGAGTTTATTTCCTTTGTTCATATTCCCAAGGAATGGAATGGTGTGGCTGATTGCTTGGCAAAATGGGCTTCTGAGTTTCAGGAAAACTGGAATGTTAGAATGGGATCAACTTCCATTGGACTGTTCTCAACATCTTGCTAATTTGCTTGCGTGGATATGCCTAGTTGAAGCTGTTAATGTCTTTTGGTTGGATGCTCGGTGGTATTGGGGATTTCTTTCTCCTGGCCCTTGTAAGGGTTATTGTTATGGGAATCTCTGTTTCTTGTAAAGCTTACTGATTCAATAAATTTTTACCCTTTTATATAAAAAAAAAAGATGTTATAAATTAAATTAGGTTTATGTTGTGACAAGGTGGCACATTTAAGAAAATATCATCAGTAGGTTTTACTCCCACATATAGCTGATCTCCACATTCCAATATGCAATTCGTTCATTTCTTTAATGTTCTTTTTGCATTCATTTAATTTCTCTAATATTTGCTTAAGCATATTTATAGAATGATATCTCTCCCTTCAATTTTGTAGAGTTCGAAAGAGTAATGCTTGAGTTCTCAACTCCTCATAGCAACTTCTCCAGCTGTTTTCCAGGCAGGAACATGGCACTCTTTGCGTCACATAATTTTAGGGAACTACTTAGAATTTATGAATGAAGAATCAAAACATACATCATGTAATTCCAAACCAACTAACCTACCTCTCTTAAATTCATAATGTGGTCTCTATTCTGACAAGTCTAGAATGAAGCAGTTATTGATATAGGATTGATTAATTATAAGCTCGCTCGATTCTCTGACTGAATACAACATGTAGTAGACTATGGACTCCTCTTGGACTTGGCAAGCCTGTTTTATTGACCTGGACTATGGACCTTCTCAAATCTCAGCGTAAAACTTTACAATGACTCACCAAAAAAGAAAAATATATAACATGTAGTAGATTTTCCAAATACCTACTCACCCAAGGTCAATTGATTTGTAGTCTCGTGAATTTTCACGAACTTGAGGAGAGTCTCAACACTATGCAACACAATACAATACAATGATGATTTTAGGCTCTTATTACATTAGCACATACAAACGATGATCAATCATTGAATTGTAAAGAATATAGTTTGAGAAAGCACAACTCGAGAAAAACTCAACACTTCAATTTTGGAGATTTTATCGACAACTTGGCAAACTCCGCAAAAGCTCGCCAAAAACAAAAAAAAATAATATATATATATATATATATATATATATTTCAACTAAAAAAAGAACATTTTAAACAACAATTGGAGAGCCAAAAAGCTGATTTTATATTAGATATTCAAAAAAAAAAAAGAGTATAATTACAGTTTTTTATCATGAAATCCAACCAAATACATCATACAAATTCAAAATTTCAAAATATAAAGCAGTTTTTAAACTGCTTTTTGTTTTCCCCTCCTCCCCCTCAAACTAGATGGTTGGACTTGGCTTTGGACAAGTGGTCAAATTGGAGGCTCCTCAAGTATGGGATCATCATGGTTTATCTCCTCCAATGTACCACTTCTACCTCTAGTGTCCTTTGTAGTAAACTCGGTATCCAGTGGACTTTCACCAATCCAATCTGATAGTGGATCTAGCTCATCCAAGTCAATCGCCTTAGAGGTCATTGAGTCACTCTTAGGTCAACCTATTCCACTTCTTGATGTGTACAGCCTCAAATAGAGACCAATTGCGATCATACCCAAAACGCTTCAAGGCTAACTCAAGATGCAGATTGCCATCCTCCTCAAATTAGATGTTTTTGAACCATAATCCTCCCACAAAAGATTTACCCCAAAAAAAAATCAAATTATTAACTTACATTTGTAATTGCATAATTGTAAATGTAAACTACAAGAAAAAAATGTTCAAAAGTTTAAACATTTTACCTAGTCGCAACATCAACCTTGATTCTTTATAGGAGGATGAAAGCAAGCTCCCATGAGCACCCTCATAGGTTTGCAACTTGGCAGGGCTAAGGCAATGCTTGGCAGGATCATTTATCATCCTCTTTGTGCAAGTATAAAAACCAAACCTCTTCATCAATATTAAGATTGACAGTGAAAAAGAATTTGGGGTTCAAGAAGTACCCCACTCCATGAATAGGTCGATGGAGTTGCCTTGTCCATCTCTTATCAATGATACGCCAAATGGGTTCATACTTGCATTGATTGTAATGTCCCAAAAATAAATATTTTTGTAAATGTCTCCTACACTTAATTATAAAAGTGAAAAAGGGGTTCATGTGACTAGGAGACATAACTTAAGTTGTGTTTATTTATGTTTTATGTTTTTATGTTGTAATAAGGCACTTTAAGTGATTTTAGGGTTGGGAGATGTCAACTCCAAATTAGAACCTCACCCTATATAAGGGAGTGAGACGTCCCATTTTGGGCATGTTATGTTGATATCAGAATTGAATATTGAAACCCTAGAGGTTCCATGAGTTGAGATTGCGGGTCTTGCTCATTCCCATAGTGCATTGGAGGTGCATGGTTGGGGTCTTGGCAATATCATTGCAGGTGTTATTGCCCTAAAATATCAAAAATACAAAAAGAGGCATCCGTGAGGAGTTCGTGGCATTTTTGGGAGCATTTGTGTCATGTGTTTCAGATCTGTTGGCAGCCCCAAACCCTACGCTTGTATTTGGGGTCATTTTTGAGGAGTTTTTGCATCTGTTCAGCCTTGGGGAGTTGTTGTATTGGTTTGGCAATATTTAATATATGATACTGGCTGATTTCTCCTCATACTTGTGTTATTTTATGAGCAATTTCTGAGTTATTTCCTTGTTGTACTTAATTTCTGCATTTTCGTAGTAAGGGTTTGTTGTTTCTTAAAAAGGGACATTACAAGTGGTATCAGAGCTGGAATCTTGCCATCTGTGGTTAGTTTCAGCATTTTCGTGTTTTTCAGTTATTCGTGGTGATAAGTGTGTTTCGTGGTGAAAAGTTGTGCCCTAGTGAAAATCGCGGATTTTTAGGGGATTCACGGATTTTTAGGGATTTTTTTCAGAAAATAAAAATTGCAGATTTGGATACCCTTTTGACCAATTTGCAGTTCTATGGTTTCAGAAAATTTTTTTGGTGGTCAGAATTTTCAGAATTTCAGATTTCCATCTTTTTAGGGTTTGATAGGGTTTTATGCATCGTCCTCCTGTTCATCAGTATTTTACTAGGAGAAACAGACTCGCTTTGGAAATGTCAAACAGGGAAGAGGTTGAGGAGCCCCAAAGGCCAGTTGATAGGACTGAGCAAAAATTCGATGCCCTACTTGACATGCTGCAAAGAATGGTGTCCTTACAAGAGACAAATCAGCAAGAATTGAGGGCAGCTTTGGGCAACCCAAATGGCACAAGGAGGGAAGGAGAAAGGGGAGGCAACAACAATGGGCATGAGTCATCATCTAACTCACACACTCCCTTGCCTAGGCCGTCCAAGCCTATGTTCCTTGTTCCACCACCTCCACGGGAGGAAAATGAGGTAACTGATGAATTAGATGAATGGTTTGCTGCTTATAGTAATAAATCTGAGGGTTTTAGGGCAGCAGTTTCTTTTGATAAATATTTGAAGATTGTGGGTAAATCTGTTGTTGAGGCTAAAAAAGAGAAAAAGAAGCCCTTTTTGCATCAAAAGGTGACCATTCCCTCATTTAATGGTCAAGATGGTCTTACAGCTAGGGCATGGCTTCAAAAATTGCAGACTTATTTTACCTTGGAGCCTATTTCTGAAGCTGATGCGGTTCAGATTGCTACACTCCACCTTGAGGGTAGTGCTTACTCATGGTGGCATCATGGGTTAGTAACCCAAGGGCATGGTGATATTGATACATTTGATGAATTTTGTACCGGGGTTTTGAACAGGTTTGAAAGGAGGAATGTGGAAGAGTATTTCAAGGAGCTTGCCACTTTGAAGCAAACTTCATCCATTCATGCCTATGTGGAGGAGTTTGAACAACTTTCAGTTCAGGTACAAAATATTTCACCCAAGAGGGTAATTTTTCTTTTTATGGATGGTTTGTTGGAACCCGTGAAGGGATTAGTTAAAGCTTTTGAACCAGCCACTCTTGAAGATGCCATTAAGAGAGCTTTAAGCTTAGAATCTGTTTTACCTCCTAGACAGAAATATTTTGCACATAATCCACCTGCTAGACCACCTTTTGCAGCCAGAAAAACAGTTTTTGGACAGCAGTATGGGCAGCAAGGAAACCTCACGCAGCAAGGTGGAAATGAGAGAAATTTTTATGGCAGGAATCCCACGCATGGAGAAGGTTTCAGATCTGGTTTTCAGCCACCTAATAAGCCCCCAAATGGCCCACGCTTGACACAAGAAGAGAAAGATGAGCTAAGGAAACAAAACAAGTGTTTCATTTGCAAGTCTCCTTGGCAAAGAGGTCATAAATGCAGAGAAGGAGGTATGAAAATCATTGAATTACATTCTGATTCTGATAATCCTGATTTTTATGAGGCAGATGAGACACCCTTGGAAGAGGAAGCACAAAGGGAGTATGAGGAAGTTCTTGAAGGTTCCCTAGCCACTTTAAGTGGGCTGAATCAGTTTCGCACTATTAAGGTACCAGGTAGATCTTTTGATGAAAAGGTTATTGTTTTAATAGATGGTGGTGCTACTTACAATTTTGTTGATGAGAAGTTTGCCACTAGAAAGAATCTTCCTACAGCTATCATTCCTGGTTTTAGTGTTGCTATTGGCAATGGTGATCTTATCACATGCAACAAAGTGGTAAGAAACATAAAAATTAATTTTGGCAACATGGAAGTAGATGAGCAATTCTTTGTTTTTCCCTTAGGAGGTATTCCACATATGGTTTTGGGTGTGCAATGGTTGTATTCACTTGGTGATTATGTTACTAATTATCAGAAATTAGAACTGAAATTTGTGCTTGAAGGGAAAGATGTGGTGTTGCAAGGAATCAAGGAAAATGGGTCAAAAGATTCTTGCAAAATTTTGGAGGTTTCATACAAAAGAATGGAGAAGATGATAAGGCATAAGGACGTTGAGTGGGCAGCTGTAATTTTCAGTTCAGAAGGGAAAAAATCAGCCACCTATCATCCTCAAATTCAAGGTTTACTACAAAAACATCTTAAGGTATTTTCTGACCTACCTAAAGGTTTGCCACCTAGTAGAGGTTTTCAGCATGTTATTGAATTGGAAGCAAATAGTAAACCTGTCATAATTAAACCTTATAGGCATCCTAAGGTTTTCAAAGATGAGATTGAAAAGACCATTGCTGATTTACTTGAGAGTGGGCACATTAGACCTAGTTGTAGTCCTTTTGCTTCACCTGTTGTGTTAGTAAAAAAGAAGGATGGAACCATGAGAATGTGCATTGACTATAGGGCATTAAACAAGAAGACCATAAAGAATAGATATCCTATTCCTAGGGTGGATGAACTAATAGATGAGTTGCATGGGGCCATGTATTTTTCAAAGATTGATCTTAGGTCCGGATATCACCAAATTCGTATGAGGGATGAGGATGTGTACAAAACAGCCTTTAGATGCCATTGTGGGCATTATGAGTTTATGGTTATGCCCTTTGGTTTGACTAATGCACCAGCCACTTTTCAATCAGCCATGAATCAAATTTTCAATCAGCATTTGAGGCGCTTTGTCTTGGTATTTTTTGATGATATTTTGGTGTATAGCAAAAATTGGGATGATCATTTACAACATTTAGATTCAGTTTTGAGCATTTTAGGACAGCAAGAGTTTTATGCAAAAGAATCTAAATGTGAATTTGCTATGACTGAAATTTTATACTTGGGGCACATTATTTGCAAAGATGGGGTGAAGGTTGATCAAACTAAAGTTTCAGCTGTACAAAGATGGCCTATACCATCCAACCTAACGGAATTGAGGGGTTTTGTGGGTTTATGCAGTTACTACAGGAGGTTCATTAAGGGGTTTTCTTCTTTGGCTGCCCCCTTACTGAATTAACTAAGAAAGGGGCCTTTTCATGGTCCAATGAGGCTCTTTTAGCTTTTCTAAAGCTGAAAGATGTAATGACTTCCACTCCTTTACTTGCTATTCCTGATTTTTCTGTTGCTTTTACTATTGCTTGTGATGCTTCAGGTGTTGGAGTTGGAGCTGTACTTATGCAACAAGGACGCCCCATTGCTTATGAGAGTAGAAAGCTCTCAAATGTGGAGAAAACTTTCAGCATCTATGATAAAGAGATGCTAGCTATCATGCATGCCTTGACCAAATTCAAGCAATACTTAGTGTGTGGCAAGTTTGTGGTCAAAACTGATCATAACAGTTTGAAATACTTCTTGGGGCAAGTTGAACTGAATGAAAGACAGCAGAAATGGGTAACAAAGTTGCAATCATATGATTTTGAAATTGAGTTTGTAAAGGGTAAGAAGAATTCAGCTGCTGATGCACTTTCTAGGCACCCTACTTTTCATTCTCTTTCCATTATTTCTGCTGATTGGAAGGTGAAAATTATGGCTGAATATGCAAAGAATGATTTTTGTTCTAAACTAATAAATGGGCAAGTTGAAGATGACAGGTTCAGCCATAAAGAAGGACTGATTTTTTGCAAGGGAAGAGTGTTTTTAGTACCTGAATCAAAGCTGAAACAAGCTTTAATTACAGCCATGCATGATGCTCCACTTGTAGGCCATCCAGGTTTCTACAAGACTTACAAACGGGTTAGAGAAAGATTCTATTGGAAGGGTTTGAAAAGGGATGTCTTCTTGCATGTTCAGGAATGTGTTATTTGCCAAGAAAACAAGGGGGAACATGAATTTGCAGCTGGTTTACTTCAGCCACTTCCTATTCCCAATCAGAAATGGGAAAGTATCTCCATGGACTTCATTACTTGTTTGCCCAAGGTATACATGAAGGATTGCATATTTGTTGTTGTTGATAGATTGACAAAATTTGCTCATTTCTATGCCATTTCAACAACTTGTACAGCCATACAAGTTGCTGATTTGTTTTTTAAAGAAGTTTTCAGATTGCATGGTTTGCCTAAATCCATTGTGAGTGATAGGGACAGCAGATTTTTGAGCATGTTTTGGCAAGAATTGTTTAAGCTATGTGGTACTAAATTGACTCCTAGTACTAGCTACCATCCCCAAACTGATGGGCAAACTGAAATTGTTAACAAATGGCTTGAAGGATATTTGAGAAATTATGTTTCAGGTCAACAAAAGGCATGGGTTAAATGGCTGCACCTTGGTGAATATTGCTACAATTCTACTTATCATATGTCCATAAAAATGTCTCCATTCAAGGCACTTTATGGTTATGATGCCCCACACTTTTCAGATCTGATTTTTGGTGATTCAAGGGTCCAAAAAGCTAGAGACTTTGCAGCAGAAAATCAAGATATTCTTAATGCTTTGAAGGACAATATTCTTACGGCACAAAATCAGCAGAAGAAGTATGCAGATCAGCAGCGTAGTGAGCGCTCATTTGAGGTGGGAGACTTGGTTTATGTTAGGTTGCAGCCCTACAAACAGTCTACATTGAAAAGAAGTGGAGCAGAAAAACTCAAACCCAAATTTTATGGACCTTACAAGGTGTTGAGTAAGGTTGGACAGGTTGCATATGCTTTGGAACTTCCAAGTGGAAGTAAAATACATAATGTCTTCCATGTTTCTTGTTTGAAGAAGGCCTTGGGCCAACATATTCAGCCATCTTCAGATTTGCCACCCCTTGATGATGAAGGAAAGCTCATTCTTGAACCTGAATTGATCCTTGAGACAAGGGAGAGAAAGCTTAGGAGTAGGACTGTCAAAGAATATCTTGTGAAGTGGAAGGACTTGCCTATGGAGGATGCTACTTGGGAAGGTGCAGAAATTTTAGATGCTCCAGCTTTGACTTTGCTTGAGGACAAGCAATTTGAGGAGGGTGGACTTGTAATGTCCCAAAAATAAATATTTTTTGTAAATGTCTCCTACACTTAATTATAAAAGTGAAAAAGGGGTTCATGTGACTAGGAGACATAACTTAAGTTGTGTTTATTTATGTTTTATGTTTTTATGTTGTAATAAGGCACTTTAAGTGATTTTAGGGTTGGGAGATGTCAACTCCAAATTAGAACCTCACCCTATATAAGGGAGTGAGACGTCCCATTTTGGGCATGTTATGTTGATATCAGAATTGAATATTGAAACCCTAGAGGTTCCATGAGTTGAGATTGCAGGTCTTGCTCATTCCCATAGTGCATTGGAGGTGCATGGTTGGGGTCTTGGCAATATCATTGCAGGTGTTATTGCCCTAAAATATCAAAAATACAAAAAAGAGGCATCCGTGAGGAGTTCGTGGCATTTTTGGGAGCATTTGTGTCATGTGTTTCAGATCTGTTGGCAGCCCCAAACCCTACGCTTGTATTTGGGGTCATTTTTGAGGAGTTTTTGCATCTGTTCAGCCTTGGGGTAGCTGTTGTATTGGTTTGGCAATATTTAATATATGATACTGGCTGATTTCTCCTCATACTTGTGTTATTTTATGAGCAATTTCTGAGTTATTTCCTTGCTGTACTTAATTTCTGCATTTTCGTAGTAAGGGTTTGTTGTTTCTTAAAAAGGGACATTACATTGATTGCCACCGTAATAGTGTCAGATGGCCTCTTTTGTTGTCCATCGCGTCATATAGATATCCCATTGCTAATTTTTCACCATCTACAAGGCGAAGAACCTTTACCAAGGGTTCTATCACCTACAATTGAATAGTAAAATTTAATAATTGTAATTTACTTAATACATTTAATTAAAAATTACAAATCAGAATTTGTAATTTTTTTTTATTGAATAAATACTTCATATTAAAGAATGGATAAAAAATACATCAGCAGAAAACAGAGAGCCATTACATCAGCTTGCGAAATAAAAGCAAGCAATCAGATCTAGCACTTTTATCTATTCTAAGGCAGTCTTTCAAAATTTCATCCCTAAAAACCTTAATTTGACCAGAAACAAAACTAGTTGCTCTACTAATAGTAGCATCAACAGGGGCCTCCTCGTTTCTGAAAACCAAGCTGCATCTATCCTTCCAAATGCTGAAAAGAATAGAGATCCTGATAACATGCCAAAACACCCTCCTATGAGATGCACAATCAAGTGAGTCACCAAAAACAACCTTCTTCCACCCAAGATGACCCTGAGAAACACTGCCATAAAGCCAGGCCGCTGCTCTCCAAACCTTCCTTGTTCTTGGGCATTCCCAAAAGATGTGCTTAATAGTTTCACTCCGACCACAACTAGCGCAAGCATCAGAAATACGCATCCATTTGACTAACCGAGCTTTGCTTTGCAGACCTTGCATCATCACCAACCAAGCAAAAACCTTTAGCTGCATTGAGACCCTGAATTTCCAAACTCCAGACAACCGTTTCTTCCATTTCTTGCATGTACAATTCAGACCCCATCTACCATTCAATATGTCCCCAAGAGGGATACTAGGAAGCATCAGCTGATAAATTTTAGAAGCCTTAAAGCACCAAATTGGCTTCCCATAATTCCACCTCCAGTCTTTCCAAATCGGACCCGGAAGGCCACCTAAAAGCTTATATAGCTGCTCAGACGGAAGAAGGCCTTGAATTTGTTGAACAACGAATTTATCAGAAGGTTTTAATTTGAACTTAACAAGCAACTGTTGCCAAGGAATCCACTGCCCAACGTTCCCATCCCATAGATCAGCCCATTTAAAGAGACCTTTCTTGCTAAGCCTCTTACATTGCAGATTAGGCATATCCACAACATACATATCATTTTCCTGCCAAAGACAAATAGCTTTGGAAGAAAGAGTCCAACCTCTCCTATCATCCAAAAAATCCCATTTAACCATTCCAACAACCTCTTTCCAGGCCTCCCAAATCCTTTTAATCAAGATGCCTCCTCTAATTTTGAATCTACTAGGATGCCCAACAATATCCTCAAAGCTGAAAGCCCCACGAATCCCATCAAGATTGATACAAGTCTGAATCCGGTATCTCAACAACCGCTGCCAGCCAAAATTACCCTCCAGGCATCTGGTAATCCACTTAGAAGCAAGAACTTTTCCTTGAACCTGAATGTCCAAAAGCCCCAAACCACCCTCCTTCTTAGGAACAGTGCAATACTTCCAGGCAATAAGGGGAACACGCCTGGAACCATCCATATTAGCCCACAAGAAACTCCTAATGCAAGTCTCCAACCTCCTATATTGAGTCAAGTTGGGGAGCCAACAAGAGGAGTAATACATGTGACAAGTCTGGAGAATCTTACTAACAACAGTGAGCTTCCCAGCAAAAGAAATCATCTTATTTTTCCAACCCTGAAGCTTCTTTTCAAACCTATCCATGCACCAATCCCACATAGATTTGAGGGAAATCCTCCTGCCAAAGGGAATACCCAAATACCTAACAATTTCTCCATCATCAACTTTCCTCCAACCAGTGTTAATCCCACCAGGCATATCCTCAGCTCCTATCAACCAGTAATCTGATTTAGCCTCACTCACCACTGCCCCAGAAGCAAGACAAAATTGTTGAAGACAATCTTGCATACCCAAAATGGAATCTCTATCCAGCTGCACAGTAAGGAAAGAGTCATCAGCAAAATGACTATTTAGAAGATGTCCCTCCGGAAGAGCGATGCCTCTAATAAGCCCAGCTGACCTCTTTTTTTCCAACATATACCCCAAAGCATCCGCAGACAAGACAAACAACAACGGAGCCAAAGGGCAACCCTGCCTGATTGATCTGAAAAGCTGAATACTTTCGGACATTCTCCTATTGACCACCACCTTGGCAGAAGCTGAGGAGAAGAGCATACGGATCTTCTGAACTGCAGATCTGCTAAACCCAAGCCATTCCAACATTTTAAAGATAAACGTCCAATCAACCCTATCATAGGCTTTGTCAAAGTCTATTTTTAAGAAGAGAGCCTGCTGCTGAGATTCTTCCGCCCATTCCATCATCTCCCAGATAGAAAGAACAGTATCCAGGATAAATCTCCCTTTCACAAACCCAGTTTGTTCTTCTCTAACAATTCTGGCAGCAATGTCTCGCAGCCTCAAAGCTAAAGCTTTGGCAACTATCTTATACGAAACATTCAAAAGAGTAATAGGTCTCCAACCACCAATTTTGTCCTTATTACTTCCTTTGGGGATTAATTTAATCACACCTTGATTCATCCCAGAAGAAAATCCTACTCCTTCAAACACTTCCTGTACCATTTTAGTATAGTCTTCCCCTATGCAATCCCACATATACTTATAAAATTCTGCTGGAAGACCATCCGGACCGGGAGACTTACCATTCTTCATTCTAGATAAAGCACCAAACAATTCCTCCTTGGAAAAATCAGCGGCCATGCGATCACTCTCAAAGCTGAAAACCTTTTTTGGAATGCAATCTTTAATCAACTCCCTAGCATGTTGAACATCCACAGTGCTCTCATACGCCGCAAAAATCTTACTGAAGTGATTACCAAAAAGCTCCCTTATCTCTCCCTCCTCCTCAGTATGAGTACAATCTTCCCGTTGCAGAGTTAAAATCTTTTCCGAAGCATTCTTCTTACGAATGTAATTGAAGAAGAATTTAGTCGGAGCATCTCCTTCCTTCATCCAATGGAGCCTGCTTCTCACTTGCACTCCTCTACCAATATAATCTTCGATTTTCCTGATTTCTCCCTCTAGAGCAGCAACTTTTTCTTGTAAGGAAGAATTAAAAGGATCAGCTTCCAACTTCCTCCTGTCCTCCTCAAGATTCTGTCTGAGAGACTTCATATTTCTCCTCCTTTTTCTAGCCAAAAGTCTCCCCCATCCCCTTAAAAATTTAACCACCCTTTTGACAGCAGCATCCCACCAAGGGACCCATCCCTTCCCGGAAGGTCTTGGCTCCAGATTCCAGACACAACGAATCAACTCTCTACAATCTGCAGAATCAAGATGCGAGACATTCAATTTGAAAGGCAAGTTTTTCTTCTCAACAAGCATCGCACCAATGTGAACACATGTAGAAATAGGAGCGTGGTCAGAGCCAGTAACTCCCAGATCAACATCCACGGGCCTCTTTCCTTTGCCAACACAAGTAAAAAGGTTGTCCGCGTAAAATCTATCAAGTCTCGCAAAGATTCTTTCCGCACTTGCTCTTCTGTTTGACCAAGTAAACCAACCGCCAGACTCATACTGTTTTTGCTTGAAATTCACGTCGAACACCTGAAGAGCAGCCTTCAATTTCGCCCACGAATCCTTTTCTGTGCCAGCAATGCAGCAACCCAATCCACCCTCTCTATCTCCTTCCCACTCGACCATATTGAAATCCCCTCCCAGGAACCAACATGCCTCAGGAAGATTAAATTGCATCCAATCCCATAAACGAGCTCGATCATTAGCAGCATTAGGACCATACACTGAACATATTCCGATCACTTGGCCAGCCAAAGCAAAAGTAGCCCAAACGATACGCCCCTCCGGGTCCTCACCCCGATCTAGCAAAAGAGAGGCCAGCCATTGTCTAACAGCCAAAACAACACCCCCAGACCCTTGACGATGAATACAACAAAAAAAAAGTATAGAATAAGATTTTAAATTTAAACTACTTACCTAGCAAATTTCCTACACGCTCACCCAAAATAAATCATCAAAAGGTTGCCTCCAGACTCATTCCCCATTTTCTTTTGAATGAAATAGCAAGGCACACTAGTCCTTGCCCACTAACATCCACTTCAAAGTAGGTAATGCCACTAGATGGCTCTGCAAGGCGATGAAATTTGTGGTGAATTAGGTAATCCCTCATCGAAGAATGTCCCTTGCCTCATGTTGTTCGCTCATCAACTCGAGCACCCATGTGTGGTTGTATATAAACCATGTAATGTTCTTTGTCTCTTCCACCATAGTCTTCACCCATGTTAGTTTGCCAATGTCCTAAAGCATAAGATCATGCAATGGGCAATGCATGGGCTCCAGAAAATAGAGGGGCACTTCTCCTCCAAAAACCTAGCCATAGACACATGTCGTTGCATTGTCTGCCACAACTTGGACAACATTCTCTACTCTACTTCCAACACGACCTCCTCCAACAAATTGAATAGCATTTGGGCATTCTTTGCCTCTCATAAGGCATCAACCAACTTCAAGAGGACCATGGATCCACTCATTGCCACCATGAAGCTTAGAAGCTTGTAGTTCCTTGCATTTGTCGATCCATCAGAGAGAATTATGTAGCACTTTCTCCTCCATATTTCCTTTCGTTGTTCTACAAGAGCACATATGTTCATGACACACTCCAACAACAATGGCCCACTGAAATATTTTGTTGAATAAGGGTTGTTCGCACAATTGAAGGGAATGTTGCAGTAATACCAAAAATTAGTTGTAGTTGTTTCCTTCGCCTTCTCTTTCCCCATGCAATATTTTGAATGGTTGTTTTTCTGGTGTTCGATCCTCGATCAACCCTCAAACTCCTCCCACTCTCAATACCTAGTCAGATGCGATGGCTAAGAATAGACTCTTCGGCTACGACACTAACATACTCCAATTTGTCTCATCCCCATAAAAAGAGGCCTAAGGCCGTACTTTATGTCCAATTATAACTCTCGTCCTTTTGTGCTCTATTTTCTTTGCCTTCTTACTACACATCCAAGCCTTCACCTCATTTTTTATCATATCGTTTGCTCTAGGGGAGGGGTCCACATCATGCCCTGGTTGCCCAATCCAATGATATTTGAGGCAATGGTT
Organism: Wollemia nobilis; assembly: GCA_028583015.1. Taxonomy (NCBI): domain Eukaryota; kingdom Viridiplantae; phylum Streptophyta; class Pinopsida; order Araucariales; family Araucariaceae; genus Wollemia; species Wollemia nobilis. The sequence continues at coordinate 17,770,460 of JAQPPZ010001493.1, forward strand.
GCCTCCTCACATGTCCTTGCCACAAAGTTCAAAAAACACTTGATTTTGCAAGTTCCCTTTAATCCCATGCTTCCACATTAGGTCCCTCCTTGGGCTTAGATTTGGGGTTGAACTTGAAGAATTCATCTCATTGCTACCAACAACGGTTCCATGGCCTTCACCCAAAGAATCCATCTATTTTTTCGAAAGGGAAAAAAGAAAGAAGAAATAAGTAACTAAACAAATGTCGTAGGGCCTAGCCTACATGCCTTAGGAACAACGAACAAAACGAAAACATTGAAAAAAAAAAAAACCAAGAAAACTCTAGATTAATCTCTTGGGAATGAACAAAATCTCCTCCGATTGGTGTTTAATCTGTTGATGTAATCTCCAAAAGTGGTTTAAAATTTGGGGTTGACCTTTAGGAAAAATCCTTTTTAAGTAAGGGAAAAGGAAAAATGGTGAAATAGGGCCAAAACCCCTTTTAAAAATATGATTTCGTGTTTTTGTCACATTATGCGTGTTTTGTCGTGTTTTTGGTGAGAACATGATGAGAAAATGGTACAAAGTCGACAATTTTCTCAACATTAAGTTTTTTTTTAAATCACAGTCCTCGGTCTCTTGCAAGTTTCGCAAGAAAACGCGGGAAATCTATGATTTTTCCAACTATGGTAAAGAATATCATATCAAAACTATGTTTCACAAAGTTTTCGGGACAAGACTAGTGTGGTACAACGGGATGCATCTCAAGGATGGTAGGAATTTGGCCACAAAATTCATGATAATCGCAAGACAGTTAAACATGGATAACAATCCAAGAGTCCTCAAATTAAATTTTTCCAACTTTGTCAAGCATCTAGGATTCAATTCTCTAAGTTCATGTGTTCCAACAAAAGTAATAAAAGCATTTAGACCTCCTTGAGAGTCCTAGCATTGCAAAGTTTTTGATTGTGCCAAGCATCATCTAGGATTCAAAATATGCAGTTGATTTGTCTCAGATGAAAGGGAGGTCTTTCTGTCTCGAGCATAGTTGTGGAGAATCGCTCGCATTCCCCCGGATCTCATCTCAAGAACACTTGGGCATCATAAAGACACTATCCCAAGATGGCCTTGTGTCAAGGACATTGTCAAGGGCCATGGAATGTTTTGAGTACGGCACTACTCCAGTCCCCCAAGTTGGGGACAGCACGGGGACATTTCATCCTTGTCCCCATCCTTGAAACACCGAAGACGACAAAATGGTGGGCCCAAGGGCAAAGGAAGCATCCCCGTGTAACATTATTTCAATTAACATAGTTACAAGGTTTGGCCAAACTTGGCTCAGCTTTGTCTATTACAAAATTTTCAGACAACCCACTTTGATTTAGTCGATCTTTTAATTTTTAAGATTTTGATATTTTTATTGGAACCAACAATTATATTCAATAAAAAAATAAGAGAGGTTACAATAAAAAGGGAGCTAGAAAAATCACAGCTCGGGGCGCAAGGCCACCCAAACAATCAACACCGTAGAGACCTGAGGCCAAAAACAAAACTAGCCCCTAAAAGGGTGAATAAACAAAATAACTAAATAAAGGGAGTCACTCCAAGAGGAGACCAAGCCCTACTGTGGGCATTGACAGAACAACCTGATGCTAGAAAATGTCACCCCCTCAACTTGCTACGTCAAGGCCTCAAAGAAACAGAGGGACCTTAAGGCGGAAGGAGGTTAGGTGAAGCCATGTTGATAGTGCACGGAGCCTCGCGCCACAACCTGACAAGATTTATCAAATGCGCCAACTCATGAGTCCTACTGTGGGCACTGACAGAACAACCTGATGCTAGAAAATGTCACCCCCTCAACCTGCTACGTCAAGGCCTCAAAGAAACAGAGAGACCTTAAGGCGGAAGGAGGTTAGGTGAAGCCATGTTGATAGTGCACGGAGCCTCGCGCCACAACCTGACAAGATTTATCAAATGCGCCAACTCATGAGTCAACTTGGAAGCCTGCGAATGGAGTTGAACAATAACAATAGAAAATATTGTAATCTTTTCATGCAAGGAAAACTAACTAGAAATTGAATCTCCAGAATAGACAACAACATTCCTAGCTTTCCAAAGTTGAAACAAAATAATAGCACGAAAGAAATTCCATAGAGCGGCAATATAGGCAGGCCAAAAATTGTTATCTCCAGAAAAGATCATCTGTCATCTGAAAAATTCAGGATGAAAGGGCTTCAAAAATGAGTGAATCTAGGACCAAGCAGACTGAGCACGAGGGCAGAACCAAAACAGATGTTTAAGAGTCTCAAAACGACCACAAGCTGGACACTTAGGATTAGGAAGACCAACCCTACTAAGTCTCTCTTGCATAGGAAGCCCTTGATAAATAAGAGACCAGAGAAAAAAGGCAATCTTGGGTTCAAGTTTAGATTGCCAGATATGGTTTAGACGAGAAATCCAAGTATATGAGGTAGAATGAGTCTGCCATCTCTCATTAATTTTATCAACACCAGGGAAAACAGGACTAAGTAGCTGATAAATCAAGGAAGAAGAGTAGTTCTTGAAAGGAGTATCCACATTCCAACGCCAATCCCTCCACCAGGCACTTGGGGGTTGAAGGTCGAGCTTATGAAGCATGACATCAGGTATGAGCTCTTGAATCTTAAGAATAGAAGGAAGATCTGAATTTTGAAGATTAAATTTCGTTTGAAATTAGGCCAAGGAATCCAGTCTCGAGAGTGCACTAAATCATTAATATAGCAGATGCCCTTGCGAAACAACCTCAAAGCTTTAATCCTTGGCATATCAGCAAGAAGAACTGAAGAGTTAGACAAAATAGGAGACCACCAGATATTCTGAGAATTGAATGAAAGACCATTACGAAAACCATCACCAATCTAATGAAGATGAGGTTTCACCACCTCAAAAGCTCGCCAAATACTTTTAACAACAAAGAAACCCTGAATCTTAACTAGAGCAAAAGTAATGATGAGAGTGTGGAGGCCAATATTAGCCCAAACTTTGCACCCATAAGGTAGCCCTGAAGAAATACAGTAACGAATCAAAACCTTCCAGGCTTCAGGGCCTTCAATAGCTTTAACCACCCACTTAGCACACAGAGAAATGTCTTGCCTGTAAATGTCAATGATGCCCATTCCACCCTTATCAATAGTTGCAAATTGCTTTAGTGAAATTGAAAGAAAATAAAACACATAAAAGAAGTTGTTCAAAGAGGTAGTCATGCACAAGTCAAAGAGCCATTTTCTGTGTTTATCATTTTTTATTTCTGGTAATTCGTTTCACAAGGTTGAAATAAAGCCCATATTACATCTATTTCAATGAATCAAATTATAATGGCATTGCAACAAACTACAAGTCGCCTTATCACAAAAGATTCCATCACAATGCAGGGAGTTGAGCATGGATTGCACTCATACAATTGCATTCTGTTTATAATGTTGCTCCACAATACATTGGACAAAATTTAAGGTTCACCCGTGGGATTGGAACCTTGGCTTAGGGTGTGAGACTCCTCGCACAACTTGCTCCAAATCCATCGAGCCCTTTTATTTTTATTTTTTTTAATATGTATGCTTCTTTTGGAACAAAAGTGAACCTTTTCCAAAAAATTTGGCCTCCAAACTTTTTTCACATATTGTTCATACCAAATTTTCCCTGCACTATAACTATGTTAATTAAGATGATTATCACTACTCACAATGCAAATAAGTAAGGACAGAATGCAATTTTCCTTTTAGGAAGTTGGTGACGACCACGACTGTGCTTCTACTTTACATCCCACTATAGATTAATGTTTTAGCATGTTTTGGTTTATCCATTTTGGGTAACCCTTGAGGCTGTAATTTTACGCCATAAGGTTATTCCACTTTAGAGTAGTTTACACTAGATTCTTTACTCTAGTTTAGCTTATTTTCGGAGTACTTTGTGGTACTACAATGCATTGTAATTTGTAACAGCTCTTTTCAATGAGTCCCATTACCTTACTTTGGCCATCTGTGGACACTAATAGAATTATCTTACATTTCTTAACCATATTTATTGAATAGAACTGTAATACATGTCAAAAGTATTTTGTTGTTTTGTATAGGATGTTTTATCTTATCTTTCTGTCAGAATTTCTGCTTGCATCAGAACTGTGCTGCATAAGTTTATTTATGACAATCTTCCAAAGCATTGTACCATGATATAGGTAACCACAGATATTCCTGCAAGTTCTGATTGTTCCCTGTTATTTTGAATTTGAGACCATTTTTAGTTGATTCTAACATTCCAAGTGGCCCAACCATGATTCATGTCCAAGGACACCCTCAAACAATTGCAAAGAGAAAAGAAAAAACTAAAGAACAAATCTCAAATAGAACACTACCACAAAAGAGTAGGAAAGATGAAATTTATTTTGGTTACCAAAACATATGCATATGATAATATACATATGTGTGCATGCACAATCATGTACATATATTTAAAGGCCCTGACAGTATGCATACTTAAACTCTAAAATTTTTGGAAAAATTCTATCCCTACTCTTACGCCCACATTTCTTTTTGTTTAGTTAAAATGAAGAAATCTTTCTCATAATCTGCAAAAGAATTAGGATTTCTCGAAACAAATACAATCAATCTAAGCCCAACCATTTTTATCCCCATCTATGCTACTACAGAACATGTAGACAGGCAAATTGATATGTCTTTATTTGCTGAATCAGTTTTGGTATTATGTGTTATTTTGTAATTGTACGCAAAGTGTTTGACAAAATGTGCGTGCATATATTTAATTATGTTATAAAGTGCAATTTAATATTGTACGTAATAATAAAGTGATGTAAGTCAATTATGTCGGCTAAATTACAAGTTATAAACTATTTTGTCCTGTAGTGGGAAATGTCAAGTAAATGCAAGAGCAAATGCATATGAATAATCAATAATGAAATGTAATTTGGGGAAGTTATAAGGTAGTTGGAGGGTAACTACTTTTTGGGTGTATAAATAAGCCCTCCCCTCATTCATTCAAGTTGTTCATTCACGGTGGTTGTTCATTCATTCATTCAGCCAGGGCATTGAGGAGAGTCATGCAGGTTGGTGGATTAACGGAACAGCATTGGTACGTGTGAGAGTTGATGCATATGTGCGTAGGGCATGATGCAGTCCAGTCTTGTATGCAGCCATGGAGAATATTCTGCCTAGGGTTTGCAGGCTGCAGATTGTAATGCTGAAACTATAATGTTGTATCATAAATGCCATTGTTAATATAAAACTGCTTGTAATTACTGTTATCTACCATTGCTGCTTCTATTGTTGTTATTGCTGCTGTTATTATTGCTGTTGCAGATTCTGTGCATTATTATTGCTATACTACAATGACTGCAAGTCTGTAGAATTATTTAAGTAGAATGGAATTGTGTGTCAGCATGTAAAATTTCATTTCAAGACAGAATATGCCTAGTAAGTTTATTCAAAATTATGTAGAATTAGGACAATAAGGAAACTTACAGATAACCTTTAGCAATTTAGTTCAACTAGGTGAAGTTAGATAGAGCAAAAGAAAACAGAGCAGGAAATTAAATGAGTGACCTTACATTGGTTGTTAAGTTAATATATAATAAATAAATGAGAAATTACAACTCAATATAACATAATAAGATGAACCTTCTTTAGATATTACTATACATACATATATATATATATATATATGATTTGCACGAATGATACATAATATTCACCACACTAAATTTTAAGTAGTTGTTATGATCAAACCTATAAAGTACCAATCCTAAACACAATCCAAGCAACATGCTATAACCTTTTCTAATTAATCTAGCTAGAAAACAGTACCATGTGTAGCAATGTTCCAACTTGAGAAACACATCACCTTGGATAGCAACCACAAATTGTTGTTGCCCTTAATAAATATCAAAAAGTTCCCAAACATAATCTGTTTGCAGTTACAACTAAATCTAACCCTCTAATTAATGGAAGCATGTTTTTTTATGCCAAAACTGCTCAAGAAAAAAAATAAACAATTAATATAAATATGTAGCTTCACATAAGAGGTTCACCTGCAAAGGCTATTTCTGGCATGTCAACCTGTGGGAAAGAGGAGGAAACATTTGCAGCAGCAAAAAATTCTAGTTTATTTCTGAAGACCTGAAGACAAAACAGAGAGAGTATCTTGAAATACCCACAGACCAAAATATTGCATGAAAGTAGTACTTTGAAATATATAGTGATACACCTAAAACAAAAAAACTATACGAACATTGCTTTTTAGGATACAACATTACTCTGCTCATTCAAATGAAAATTCCTTATATCTCTCTCTCTCTCTGTCTCTGCCTGAGAGTTCTTCATGTTATAGTCTGTCAGTTATGTCTTTATCTTCTTCATTTTATTTCTATTAGTGTCCACAAATGGCCAAAGTAGGCCAATGGGACTCATTGAAAAGAGCTGTTACAAATTATAATGCACTTTAGTAACCAAAAAGTACTACAAAAATAAGCTAAATTAGAGTAAAAAATCTAGTGTAAACTACTTTAAAGTGGAACAACTGTATGGCATAAAATTATAGCCTCAAGGGTTACCCAAAATGGATAAATCATAACGTGCTAAAAGTAATGATTAGGGTTACCCAAAATGGATATATCCTAACATGTTAAAAGTAATTATTTAGAGAGAGCTGGAAGTCGAGGTACAACAGAGATAGAAAGGAGCTTGAGTGGATCCAAGCACTAACATTCATCTATAGCGGGGTGTAAAGTAGCAGCATAATCATTGTCATCACCTACTATCCCAAAAGGGCCAACACATGATCTGATGATGCTCCCAAGAGAAAAGCCAGGACTAAGAGGACCTAGTTGGATAATCTTGGGAGGACATGGAGTTCGACGCCTCAAGACTCTTCTAGCATCCATGGTTGTGGAACCAATATAAGAGGACAAGAGACTCTCACTTGATATGTGAGGGGTGGCTAAAACCCAACGCCAAAGAACTGCAGTCCTATCCTGTCATAAGCAAGGAGAAAGACTGAAGCCCTCATGGCCACTCTTGTATGCAGACAAGGGTGCAAAGATCTGTCATTAACATTTTGGATAATCAATTATACATACGACACATTATAGAGTTAAATTATAAAGTCAAGGTCAATGTTTGTCTAAGTTTGTCAATAATTTAAAGTAATGTTAAGTGTCATAAAATAGTAAAGGTCGTAGTTTGTAAGATCATCCATACCATCATTTACTGGAATTTGCCTTCCCTATTTTTATGATTCATGTCAGAAATCAAGGTTGTCGCCTCTACAAATTTCTGTTTAAAATTCCATAAACTTTTAAATTCTAATAGATCCTTACCCTGAGAGTAAATTGATTTCTCCACGTCGCCATTAGAGACTAATAGCAGATAATTCTATGTTGCATTGAAGTGGACACGGTATCCGATATGAATCTATTAATTATATTGTATATATGATGATCACGGGGCAGATCCATTCTTTCATGTAGAAAAGACATTAGCCAGCTATTTCTTCGATAATTTTTATAATTGTTCTGATCAACTGAAGCATCTTTTAACTAAAATAATATCTGGTGGTCATATGATTTGAATAATTTCCAAGAAGTTCAAAAACTTTCTAGCCATTCCATTTATAATTTTCTATGCGGTTTCAGTAAAGACAACATATGTAGACAAAGGTTTTGCAACATCACCTTAATCTCTTTTTTCCAATATTTAATATTCATTGGTTTTCTTCTTTCTCTTGTTCCATATCCTTGTATACATGCAGAAGGAATGAAGTTTGAAAATAAGAGAAACATACATTTTCCTCAATTCGCTCCCGTTCTCTACTCGTTGAATGAGGTATATTATCAAGTGGGGCAGAAAGGTCAACATTGTAACCTGCATCCCCCAATTCTTTTGATCGCCTACGCCCAATAAGCTAAGAAAGATAACAAAATATTAATAATTAGGCTAAATACAACATAAAGTCCTGTAGTTATTGTATGTTAAATAAAAGCAAGATCAGAACCACACATAAAAAGCCAAAACATACATTGTTGCTAATGTATGTAAGGATGGCAGGACTTGGCTTTATTGCACGAAACTGTGCATTCTTTGAAACTTGAGGCTCTTGTTTCTCTATCTTCACAGATGCTGTACAATAATCATGAAAATGTGAATTAGTTCTCATAAAATTGTCATCAGACATGGCACGTAAAAGAAAATTGTTTCTAAAACTTAGCAACAATTTACAAATGAATCCCCAAATCTTTGAAAGGATAACCATCATGAGAAACTTTGGTTATGCCTAATCCTGCTTCTAGCTTTCCGAAGAACTTGCTTATCAAAGACTAAAAAGTGTAGGAAAGTATCCCCTTGGTTTCACTTGCTGTCCTTACAAAGTTCAACAATCTAGTTTTTAAATTCATTAAAAAAGAATTTTGAAAAGACAGAAAATTTTAGTTTTGTCTTACTGTCATAGTTTTAGACAATCTCATCCTTTTAGAAGTCTTAAGAGGTGTTTTATTTAAAACTCACTGAAGGGCCCACAGCACTTAGATGGCATAAAAAGGGCATCCAGATATTTTGGCGTTGTATGTTTATTTGTAAACAAATTTTTCTGCCTACTAATGAGAAATGAAAAGCAGTTTCAGCTTTTCAATTAAAAAAAAAGCTTTCAATTGCTTCATGAGTGTTGGTTTTAGGAGAAGGTGAGTTCAAAATGGTCCATTGGAGCCTTACTAAAAAGGTTTTTCATGATGTTACAAATCAATTTCTAAATTTATATCCCACCACCTGTTTTTGAGGTATCTCTCAAGGTGAACTCTGTTTAAACACAAAAATGAATCTTTCTGGTCCAATAATTTTGAATTGAATCGATCCTATTTTGGTAAGCCTTAAAAGGCTTATTTAAAATGGATCCCAATATAGAAGACCTTATGAATGGCATGAAACATGATTTCTGTTTGTTAAAAATATAAAGGTAAAGGTAGATTTTTATGTCTCCACCAGAGAAGCACATTTAATTGGCATATGAGATCTCCTTGTAGTTGCAAAGAAAGTATTCACTTTACCTTATATATATTGTTCAACTTCAGTTTCATGATTAGAGTTGTGTTTTAAAGGACTGGGAAGGATTGATTTGAAGATATGTTATTGATCTGATATATTGGTTGCAAAACTTTTTAACATTGACTCTAGGCTTGTATCAAATTCTTTTGCAGGTCTTTATCAGGCTTGATTTGGATCCTTATCAACTCAAAAAGAAAGAGATAGAAATTTGATTAATGTTCACATATGACCAAAACAGTCAACAGGACTCAAAAGAGCAGACCCAATTACAATGGCCTGTAGAAGCCAAAAAGGAGCTCCAAAGACAAAACGGTATGGCTTCATTGGTGTTTCCTCCAATTTGTGAAGCACTTATCTGGGTGACCAACACCACCAGGATGGATAAGTTTTATTGACATTCAGCAATCTTCTTCGTATCATATCAGCTTCAATATTTGTCATACAATGGAACTGGTTACTTAGTGTCAACATCTTCACTCGTCCCTTGTCAAAGGGCAAGTTTTTCACAAGGTCCTTACTAGAAATGAAGAAAGTAGTTCTTGAGTTGGGATAGTCTATAATTCCGTTTTCCTTCCTCTCTCTCCAACTTAATCTTAACAGGGGATGTTTTGTATATAAGAAATCATCAATTTGATTAATGTCGCACCTCAACATTTTATCTGGGATGAAGTGAGAACTCAATTCACATCTTTATCCACAAGATATTTTGATTTAACTAAGTCTCATCTACCTTGTAATTGTAGTTACTTACCTTGTAACTATAACCACAAGCCAAATAAATTGATTGTGTCTCCAGCTCATGTTCAACTGAGCAATGTTAACCTGGAGAAAATCTTATATTCTTAGCAAACTCTCTCACTTAATTACCTCATGAACTTTTCTATTTGAAGTGCTTTGAAGATTTATTGTTGAGCATGATGAAAGCCAGATTGTATTTTGCATTGAGAACAATAATCGAAAAACAAAAGTATGATTTTGTACCCAAAAAGTTGAGATTTACATGTATTTTGTGAGCCAACTCCCTATGTTGATTTGAACATGAGACTTTTGTAAAGGGTGAAAATCCTAAAATCTATGCCTTCTGACAATCCGCATCAGCAAAGCAGTAAGCAAGACATGAATGACAGGAATGATAGTATTGAATTCAATGGTTAGCAACAAAAAAGAAAGTGCTCATCAGTGTTGTCCAACAAATGAAGAAACTTCCAAATGAATATATAGACCTGACTGACACAGAAAAAGCAGCTGCTCAAGCTTATACTGTCAATGAAGTTGATCCAAAATGGATCATAGTTCTGTATTTTTTTTTATTTTTTTTTGAGTAATACTTCTTATACACATCCGCCATGGGGATTGAACCCGGGTCACATCACCGATAATGCAAGTAGCGTCCTTTCCGGTAGACCACACTCACGCGGATAGTTCTATATTTTAACAGAAAAAGCACGTAAATGTTAGCAATTTTGAGGTAGGAACATATGGAACCCACAATAAAATACAGAAATAGATTAGGATAAGGTGCATCATGTTGTGCAAAATCACCAAGCTGTTCTCTCTCTCTCCTAGGAACAACCACTTTGAAAAAATAAAGGAGGGGCTTTATGAAGCCTGTCCCAGGCTGTTCCAAGCGGTTCCTGGGTGTAATTCCTCCACTTTATTAAATAATTATATTGGTGTGTTAAGTGGAAGGGGATTATGTATTAGGAGACATAATAATAGTTTGTATGGTTTTTACTTACTAAATAAGACTTTAATGATATAAATATCATTAAAGTCAATATTAGATTTTTAATGAATTTTGGAGGCTTGGAAATGTCAATGCAAAATTATATCCTGGAAATATTAAAGGATGGAAATATTAAAGGAAGAGGAATCGCTCATTGTGCATGCTTTTGGATTAAAGAATTGTTTTTTTTGAGAGAATCTCACCGATTCTTGGGAGGAAGGTTGTACCTTGCTCAACCTTGGATGATCCAGGGCTTCAATTCAATAGACAAGGGTTGATCCTTGCTGTGGGATTGATTCCAGAGGCTGTTCTTTTGGCATTTTGGTGGGCAAATTCAATTCTGGGTTTGCATGTGAGCTTATTGAAGAAGTTTCAGAGGATTAGTGATGGCTTTTTCGTTGTGAAAACATATCTCAGACTTGTATCAGATTAGCAGCGAATTTCCAGCGTTTTTGGTCATTATTCTACCGTGCATGATCCAATATATTCCAGATCCAGTCTTATGCTTGTTGGAGAAGCTAAACAAAGCCGGCAATTGATTGTATTGAGGGAGTATTTACAGTATTTGAGTGGTTATATTTTCTTGCATCAGGTTTGGGTGATTGTCATTATTTTATGAATGAATTTCCATTCCTATTATACATACATCTATTGTATTTTCCTTCCAGAAGCATTGATAAATTAAAAAAAAAATTGGGTGTGTTCTGGCAAATCCATGTGTAGATTATTTATGAAATTTGAGTGCAATATTGTCGTTATTTTCTGGGTTTTGCTAAATAGTTAGAAAAAGGACACCTCAAGGTGGTATCAGAGTCGTGTTCTGGCCAGCCTGTGGAAGTGTTACAGAAATTCCAGCAGTCCAAAGCTCCAGAAATTCAAAAATCTTTCTGGGTATCGCAGAACTCAGAATTTCGGACTTAATTTAACTTTTTCTATGAGTCAGAGGCCTCCCATCAAGCATACATATCAGCTGCGTAGAAGAAATGTAAATACAGAAGAAAATCCTATCTGGGAAGAAGAACCACAAGAAGAGGCATTAGAAGAGGAAGATATCAAAGAAATGGCGGAAAGAGGGGATAATTCATCTGGACCTAGGAATGACGATGCAATCAATATTGAACGGAAATTTGATACACTTATTCAATTGATGGCACGTATGGTAGGGTTGCAGCAGGAGAGTATGAGAAATGCACCCAGAACTACTGCAGGACATCAATTCCCACCTAGAGGTGAAATATCCAACCTGGGAAACAATACATCCCAACATGATAATGATAGATCCACTACTTATTCGCATACACCATTGCCGAAACCACCTAAACCCATGTTTACCCATCAGTTGCAGCAGGTTAATGATATCCAGGAGAATTTGGATGAGTTGTTTTTGGAGTATATGGAAAAACCGGAAAACTTCAGGACTGTAGTGAGCTTTGATAGATATTTGAAGATCATTGGGAAGAGGGTTTCAGAGAAAAAGCATGGGGATAAGAAGTTGCAGCAGAAGATGCAGGTGCCTAGATTCAGTGGCAGTGAAGGATTGTCAGCACGTGCATGGTTACAGAAATTGCAGACCTATTTTGCACTTGATCCGATGCCAGAGGAAGATGCCATTCAGCTGGCTACTCTTCATCTAGATGGTATTGCCTACGATTGGTGGTATCATGGCCTCACCACACAGGGTCATGGACCGATTACATCCCTTGAGAAGTTTTGCCAAAAGGTTCTTAACAGGTTTGAGAGGAGAGATGTGGAGGAGTACTTCAAGGAGCTAGCCACTCTCAAACAAACTACATCCTTGGGGAGCTACATAGAGGAGTTTGAGCGGGTTGCAGTGCAAGTGCAAAATATTTCACCCAAGAGAGTTGTATTTTTGTTCATTGATGGGTTGTTGGATCCATTAAGAGGTCTTGTGAAATCATTTGAGCCAGCCACTTTAGAAGATGCAATTAAGAGGGCAATAAATTTGGAGAGTGTACTTCCACCTAGACAGAAATATATTGCACATAATACACCTGTTAGACAATTTTCAGCAAGGAATACATCAAACTGGCAACCTAGAAGCATACCACCAAGGGTGGAGAACAAGCCAAATGTGCCTAGACCGCCAAATAGGCCTCCCATATTTACTACACCAGCAGCAAAAGCCTTTGCGGATGAGAGAAATGAGCTTAGAAGAAAACAACTTTGCTTTGATTGCAAACTTCCATGGACTCCAGGACATAGGTGCCAAGGTAAGGGGCAGATTCACTACATAGAAGTGAAATCAGATAGTGATGAGTCTGATGAGGAGTATGCATCTTCCGATGATAAAGAATTAGAGGATACCACATACCATGACACTATTTCAGGAGGAGCATTAGCTTCTTTGAGTGGGCTCAACAAATTTAGGACTATAAAAGTACCAGGAGAGGTAGTTGGGGAGAAGGTACTTGTCCTCATAGATGGAGCAGCTACACACAATTTTATCAATGAAACATTTGTGGCAAAGAAAGGACTCAAGGCTGAAACATTTGGTGGATTCAATGTGGCTACAGGTAATGGTATTGTCCCTTGCAATAAGATGGTAAAAAAGGTAAAAATCAGCTTTGGAAAATTTGAAGTAGAGGATGATTTCTTTGTGTTTCCTTTGGGAGTTGTGCCTCATATGGTTTTGGGTGTTTAGTGGCTTTGGTCTTTGGGTGATTATGTGACTAACTATCAGTCTTTAGAGCTGAAATTTAAGGTTGATGGGAAAGAGATAGTGCTGCGTGGAATTAGGGAAAATGCGCAAGAGGGATCATGCAATATATTGGAGGTGTCTTACAGAAAGATAGAGAAAATCATACGCCAAAAAGACACATTATGGGCTGCTACCATAATCCACACACAAGGTAACAAACCCTCCAAATTACATCCTCAAATTTAGTCTATTTTGCATAAACATAAAAGAGTATTTGAAGATTTGCCTAAAGGTTTGCCACCTAGTAGAGGTTTTCAGCATGTTATAGAATTGGAGCCTAACTCTAAACCTATCATCATAAAACTTTATAGGCATCCAAAAGTGTTCAAAGATGAAATAGAAAAATCCATTAAGGAGCTTTTAGAGAGTGGCCATATTCGCCCTAGTTGTAGCTCAGTTGCCTCACCTGTAGTTTTGGTCAAAAAGAAAGATGGTACCATGCGTATGTGCATAGATTACAGAGCCCTGAATAAAAAGACAATCAAAAATCCAGGAGCCCTGAATCCTTCCACTTCTTCGACACAAGAGCCTCATGAACCATTGAAGGTTCATATGTTTGCACCATAGTGCTCATCATGGCTAGGTTGACCTCATTTTGAACTCTACTCTGAGTTCTTGGTCTAGAACTAGATGTGTCTGGATCACAATCCAAGTTCACATCAAGAACTATACTGAGATACCACTTGGGTCTGCAAGTGGTACTCGAAGTGGATGGTCTTGGGTCATTAGCTCCATTAAGAACATCTCCTTCATCTTCATCAAAATCAACAACCTCTCTCTCAAAGGCTTCATCATCGTCATCAAACAAGAAAACAATAGGTGCTTTGTCAACAACACGTGGCTTAGAAGAAGAGGTACACTCATTCTTCTCATCAAACACATCTCTGCTAATATATAGATTTTTGATGCCAAGATCCATGACACAATATCCCTTTGACTCACTACTGTATCCAATGAAGATACATCGCTTGGATTCTCCTCCAACTTCATTCGCTTCTGCTTCAGAATGTGCATGAATGCAATGCGTCCAAACATGTGGTTATGTGAAATGGAAGGTTTGTTTCATGTCCATGCCTCTTCAAGTGTGTCACCATTCAATGGAAGTGTGGGTGCATGGTTCAACAAGTAGACCATAGTACAAATAGTTTTTGCCCAAAATGTTGGCTTCAAATTGGCATCGCTCAGCATGCATCACACCATCTCTTGAATAGTACGATTTTGCTTTTTTGCAATTCCATTTTGTTAAGGTGTGTAAGCATTCGTTAGCTGTCATTTGATGCCATGTTGCTTCAAGAAAGTTGAAAATTGATTACTAGTTTACTCCCCCCCTCAATCTAAGTCAAGTGTATGAATAGGACAACCAACAATCTTCCTCACACAAGCTTTGAACTCTTGGAAATAGTGGAAAGCTTCATCCTTTGTCTTCAGGAAGTACACCCACATCTGTCAGGTATAATCATCAACAAACAATTGAAAGTATCTACAGCTACTGAAACTTGAATCCATGGGTGCACACAGATCGATATGCACCAGGTCGAGTGGACCAGTCACTCTACGACTGCTTGAGACAAATGGAGCTTGATGCTGCTTTCCGACCAAACAACTCGTACAAAGGTCACAAGGCTTTGTCAAAGATGGAAGTCCACGTACCATGTCATGATGTAGGAGTGACTTCAAATGGTTGAAGCTTAGATGTCCAAATCGCCTATGCCATAGTGAGGCAATTTCATCTAACTTGGCCGCCAACGTTCGATTGTCTCACATCACAAATGCAAGCTAAATCATTTTGCCTATGCCAATAGCACAAGCAATGATCGTCAAACCTCTAGATTTCTCTCGAATGAGACAATTTCTTTGCACCTGTTTTCAAAAATTGAACACGCAAATTGTGATCAAGCAATTGATTCACAAAAATCAAGTTCTTTGTGAGGCCATGCATGTTAAGAACTTGAGTCATGCAATAGGTATGCTCTCCAAGATGCAATCGGACATCACCGATTCCAGCAACGGTGTTTGTTGAATTGTCGCCAAGTGTTACTTGTCCATGGAAATATGAATGGCCAAGACTCATGAACCATTCCTTCTGGCTAGTCATGTGTCTGATAGCTCCTGAATCAATGTACCAAACTGGGCTTGATTTTAAAACACCGGGAGATTGAACTGAATAGAGATAATCTTGTCCTTCTGTGTCAAAATCAACGTCCTCGGCTATACTACTATGTTGGCGTCGAGGTGCATTCCTCCTTTGCCAATGAGAATTCTTTTGCTTGCCTTATGATGAATTGTTTGGATGATTCTTGGATGATCCTTGTGAGAAGGTGTTGTACCAACACTCCTGCAGGATGTATCCTAGTTTCCCACAAATCAAACATATGAGATTTCTTTTTCCTTGATTTTTTTTTGCCCTTTACCTTTTTGCTAGTCCTGTTGCTTGTTGGGGAGTCCACACCTTTCTTCAACTATATTGGCTTCTTACCTTTTATATGTGTGAGCAAAGCATGTTCATATTTATTTTTCATCTCTCCAATTGCTTCCTCCTATTAAAGCAAATTCACAATTCTCAAAAGTGGGACTCTGATTTGTCACATTCAAAGTTGTTATTTGAAACACTAAATGCTGATGGCAAAGTATATAGCACTATTGGAACAAGCACACCATCACTGACAGCTTTGCTTAATGCTTGAAGTGAGGCTCGCAACTCAACAATCCATTGCAGAAAGCCTTCTAGCTTCACTGTTCTTCATCTTCAAGCAATGCAATTGGCTCTGTAGGTGTAGAATTTGATTATGGTTCTTGGACTCGAACATCGTACTAAGTTTGTCCCTTGCAACCTTCCCAGTTACATCATCACCAATGTACGGTTGGATCTCATCAAATAAACCAAACATGATGATCAATCTAGCTTTTTGTTCAACTTTATCGAACTTTCTTTGTTCATCTGGGTCAGAAACCCTTGTCTCACCTCTGGATCACAATGGGGAGCCACTCTCCCAGGCCTAGGCTCATACCACTTTGGGTTTACTGCATATGCTGCCATATGAAGGGGGGTGTTCATCCTATCCCACCTCATCTGTATAATAGGTCTAATGTTGGCCTCATAGAATAATAATGATGGATCTCTAGCAAAAATGACTTTTTTTATCTCCCCTAACATGCTGTCAAAAGTCTCATAGACTCTCCTAGATTAGGAGCATTTGTGTCAGCATATTTGATGACTGCAACAATTGGGGCAACAAAAAACACAATGTACCTACAAGAAATTAAAAAAAAAAAAACAAACTTAAGACTATATGAGCAATCCAATTTGAAACTAAAAACGAAAAATCATAAATGACATTTCTTACTTGGCTTGAGTCCACCAACTATCATCCAATATTTTGTCTCTAATTTTCTTTCCCTCCTTTGTCCTTGATTCCAGCCACCTCTTCCACTTTGTGCATACTACCATGGATTGTAAAGCATCTTGCACCTCAATCATCCTCTCCAATAAAATGAAGTAGGTGGCGTATCCAGTGTCTCTTGGTTTGATGAACTCCTTTGAGAAGGACCGAAAGAGGGCTAAGGAAGTGTGATGGTTGCAAATAAACATTTGTAAGTCTTTGGCTTCTACAACCATAGCCCTCACCCAATCTATCCTTCCAATGTCCTTCAATGCATTGTTCAATGCATGAACACAACACGGGGTCCAAAAAATATGTCTATATGCTTGTTCTATCATTTGCCCCGCACGTTGGCAAACAAGGGCTGCATCTGTAACTACTTGTAGTGTACAACAAAAATGGTCTCATTTAAACAACCACTTATATTTAAAGATTTTGATTTTCATAAGAAAAAAACTAAAAGTTAAAATGGAAATTGTCAAATTGATTCTTGTTGCCACATTTTGCACGGGGTGCCATGTTTTCAATTTTTGTAAGTATGCTGCTCTCCCTTCCCTCCTCCTCCTTTCCCTTTCTCCACTGTCCCCTTTCTCCCCTTCTGTCAGCTTCATTTCCCCTCTTTTTCCCCTTTGTACTTTCTCTGGTCAGATTCCCAAAACAGAGCAAACATTCCTTGAAAATTTCTAAGTCTAAGAGCGCAACCCGACTTCGCAGCGAAGTCGGGGTGCGCCCTTAAGTTCGAGCGCACTCGGGAATGCGAAGTGCGGAAGAGGACCAAAAGGACCGAAATTTTGGCTAAGTACAGGAGCGCAACCCGACTTCGCAGCGAAGTCGGGGTGCGCTCTCTTTCCTGTGCGCACCTGGGAAGCAGTGGATCCAGAAAATCAGCTAAGTGCCAGAGCGCAACCCGACTTCGCAGCGAAGTCGGGCTGCGCCCTCATTCCTGTGCGCAGTCTGAACAACAGCCAAAATGACTAAGTGCTGGGTGCGCAACCCGACTTCGCAGCGAAGTCGGGCTGCGCCCTCTAGCTTGTGCGCACTTGGGCAGAATCTTTCAAGCAGCCCAAAAACAGTCTAAGGCACGGAGGCCTCCCCAACTGCGTTGTTCCCCACTTGCGCTGTCCAATTGCGCTCCGATTCCGGGCGAAGTAGGACACAAAAGAGAGTGCCTTCCAAGGCAGATGCGTCCCTCATCGAAATTTGACAAGTGTCCAGCCTCGGGATCCGAGCCGAGATGTGATGGGAAAAAGGACAAGCGTGGGCCAAATTATCTACCGCAGCTACCCTCATTTAAGCTGACGCAAAGTTCCATCTACCGCAGCTACCCGCATTCATGCTGACTCGAAGTTTCATCAACCGCACTG
Organism: Wollemia nobilis; assembly: GCA_028583015.1. Classification (NCBI taxonomy): domain Eukaryota; kingdom Viridiplantae; phylum Streptophyta; class Pinopsida; order Araucariales; family Araucariaceae; genus Wollemia; species Wollemia nobilis. The sequence goes on from JAQPPZ010001493.1 coordinate 17,788,690, forward strand.
CCACGTAGCTGCCAAGTTTTCAGGTGGACCTTGCTGCAAGTACAGTCCCTGTCTGCAGGAGTCAACATCAGCAACTCTTTTGCCGCTTTTGTCAGCTATTGTCGGGTCTGGGATTTTGTGCCCAGGATTGTAATCGGGGGGAATTGCGCTATAAATAGCCGCACCACATCATTGTAAAGAGGTGGAAGGGGGATATCCTGCTAGGGAACCATTGTAGCTATACGTTTGCTTCGAATGCAAGATACACTTGGCTCTATTTGTTGTTATCATTCTTTATGCTGCCTTTACTTAGCATTTTTGCCTCATGTTGCTTATTTTATTGCTTACTTGTTATTACGCTATCTGGATATCGGTATTTGATGATTAAGTATTCCTGGAATGCATAGATAGAGGATACATAGGATGTGTGACAGTTGTAGTTTCTGTAGTGTATTATGTATTTAATTGTTGTTAGTAGTGGTGATTGATCGTTGTCGTGTTGCTTATCCTCCCCACCCAACTCAAATCACATTTGCATCTCTTTCCGCATTTTTAATTTCTTTCCTGCACTCTGAGCTTAAAACCATTTGAGAAAACCCATAGGAAGCCGGCCTTCTCCGGAGATTGGCACGGAAGGCATTCCTTCCTTCCGGCCTTTCAATCTGGTGGGCGAATCTAGGGCGCATTTCACTAAATCCTTTCCTAGTGGCAGATTCGTAACCAACAATTTCTCTGCACGCCCGGTGGGACCCGAAAGTTTCCCACCCAAAACAGAATCGAAGCATTGGTGTTCGCTTCATTGCTGTTAAAATCAGAACACTGGCGACTCTGCAAGTACCTGAATATTCTCTGAGTCCGTGAGACCGGTCCAAGCGCCTTCATGCATACAAGAAGGTGGAGAGCAAGGAATCCGGGAAACCAGCCTGATCTTTACGAAATTGACATCAACGCTCCGGGAGAGCGCGTCAGGTTGGCTGACTACCAAGCTCGCATAGACGAATCCGAAACCGAAATCGAAGAGGCCGAAGTTGAAGAGCAATCTACATCTTCGGACGGTACCGATACCGAGTACACGACCGGAGGAGAGGAAGAAATGGCTGCTCAGCAGAATGATGACGATCTCTTCCCGGCGGTCGACTCCACGGGGCCCTTGGCCCTAGTCGGACAAGAGGCTGTACCCCCCGCTGCCCTGAAGGCCATCCCTACTTATGATGGCTACGGCAAAACGGCGTATGAACACATCCAGGACATTTTGGCCTTGGCTGCGCTACACTCTATTACGATGAGAGTGTCAAGACCCGTCTACTGGCTCTTTCCCTAAGGGGGAAGCTTCTCTATTGGTGGAGATCCTTGCCAGAAGGATCTATCACGGGGTGGCCTCAGCTGGCAGGCAGGCTTGTAAAAGGATGCAACGAGTCTGCCGATCCCTCTTCGTTGTTGCATCAGTTCCAAAGCATCCAACGACACCCACAAGAGGAGGTATCAGACTTCAACATAAGGTTTGCGAGGTCTTGGAAAAGAGTACCTCGCGAACTGCGACCTTCAGCAGGTCAGGCTGCACACTACTACCTGAGGTCTTTCAACTCAGATATTTGCCTACTTCTGAAGATAGCCCGAGTCGACTCCTTCCCTGCCCTATACGAAGCTGCCCAACAAGCGGAATTAGATATAATCTCCATAGGCAGACTCCCGCATAGAGTGCAGCCCCCTATTTACCCTGATTTTCCTCAGTCCCAGTACCCATCGGCCTCTGGTGTGATGCCTTCATCTTCAAGTCAGCACCCCCAGCAACCATGGAATCCGGCACCAGTCATAAACCCCTACGGCCCGCCTCAAATCCATTATCCTAACCCGCCACCTCCGCCTCCGCAGTATCCCGCACTCCCTGCTCCCCCTCAGTACGCGGCGTATTCTGCGCCCCCGCCATTGGCTGCATTACCTCCGCCGGCTCAGTTGGCACCTGCTGACAATGATATTCAAAATAAAATCCTCCAAGAGGTACGGGCTCTGGCCTCTGGGTATCATACCATGTCTAATGACATGACAATAATGAAGAAGAAGCAAGCCCAGATGGAGTTCCTTCCAAGGAGACCATATCCTCCTCCGGCGCTAACGAAAGATCAAGCCGCACAAGCTCAAAGGCAACCCCCTGCAAGAAATGCTGCCATTGAGGATCAACCTGGCACTTCTGACCAGGTTAACTGGTGCTCCACGTGCAACGATCCACACTCAGAAGAAGGGTGCACGCTGCATCAGCATTACCTCCAGGACCCTGGCAGGTAGCGCCATAGAGGACGAATTATACATGATCCTGGGCGATGAAGACAACTTTGCCGTCCCAGAAGAAGATCCTGCGTTGCTCCTGACCAAGGAAGGCAGAAAGCCCGTTGAAGCTGCCGCGGCCCAAGCAAAGCCATTAAAGGTATACGCCAGAAGAGAAAAGGCGCAACCTGTTGGGCTACCACCTGACAAGTCACTGTGGCCTCATGCAGCCAAAGAAAAGTTTCCTGCGCCCAAAGCTCCCGCGGTGAAAGCTCCCGTAGCTCAGTCTCCGGCTGAAACAAAAGAACAAGCTTAGGAGAAGCTGAGATATCCGTCGTTGACGAAGAGACAGAGAGTCGAAGCCACGCAGCAATACCGGACTAAGTATGAGCCTGCGAAAGAAACGGAGGGAGCCAGCACTTCAAGCTACGACATAGTTGACGAGCTAAAGAGGACCCCCGCGAAGATAAGTATGTACGAGGCTCTTATGCTCCCCGGGCAAGTTGATCTGCTGCAAGAATCTTTGAAGAACATAAAAGACGGGAAGCCGACGCAGCCTGCTGTGTTAGCTCAACCCTTGACAGTCTCCGCCACCGGAAAAAACAGGCCACCTCCTTTCTATCTGTCATTACGGATGGAAGGCTATATAGTGCACAACTGCATGGTGGATTCTGGTGCCTCCACGACTGTTATGCCGAGAGCCGTCTGCGACGAGATCGGTATGGAATATACAAGGAGCAGCCAAGGTGTGTTGCAGCTAGACGGCACCCCTGTCAAGACAGTTGGTGTCATCAAGGATATCCCGATCCGGCTGCATAAAGCTCTCGACATAGTGGTCATACGGGGAAGTCGTGGTGGTCGACTTGGAACCCTACTTCGGCATGTGCCTCTCCGGGGAGTTCAACTGCAAAGCTGGGTGGGTATCTGTCTCTGGATTACTCACATATGGAAGTGCCCTTCAAAGGAAGGAGGCGAAGATCTACAATGAAAAGCCTTCCACATTTCTAGTAGAGAAGATACCCGGAGAAGAGTCACGGAACGGCATGGTTCGGTGACGAGCGAGGAGCTGGTGGTGGTGGACATGACAGAACAAGCCCTTGAGTTGTTACAAGTGGAGGATGAATTCTCCTTATTGGACTTCAATGCCATGATCGAGACTGAGCAAGGCTGCTAATCCATCACTCGGCTTGAGAGACTTGACCAGTCAACAAGGAAAGAGGTAGGACCTGCACCCAGAAAAGCTATGGCAGCTCTTCTTTGATGGCGCCCGATGCAAAAATGGCGCCGGTGCAGGGGTACTCTTGGTTTCCCCGTCCGGGATCCAGAAGGACTACACCTACAGGCTGGCTTGGAGCTGTACTAACAACGCGGCGGAGTATGAAGCCACGTGCTTGGGTTTGAAAAAAGCAGAGAGACGGGGATAAAACATTTGCAGATCTTTGGTGACTCAGAGTTGGTGTGCAACCAGATTACGAATAAGTGCGCCTCCAAGAAGCATTACCTCAAGGCGTATCGTAATCGTGTCTGGGACTTGATGGAGTCATTCGACTCGTTGAATGTCAAAGCCATATCACGTGAGAAGAACAAGCACGTTGACATTTTGGCGTCTGTTGGAGCCAGGTACGTTCCGGTTGATGACACTGTCCAGAAGCCGAAGCCGGTTCGTACCATCTACAGGCCTTTTGTGCCTGATAAAGACACCCACTGGCAGGTGTTTGATTGTGACGAGGATATCGTCACTTTTTTGATTACCGAAGCATGTACAATAGAAGGTAGAGACCCTGATGACGAGCAGTACGAGGGGTTGATACAGTTGAAGAACAATCATGTCCCGAAAGGACTGATTACCTTAGAGAGTCTCTTTGACCAGAACGATAGAGCAATATCTCACAGGATCAAAGTAGACCCCAAGCAGTACGTAGACCTGGAGCTGGAACCTGGAAAAACAATCAAGGTCGGGACGGACTGCACTGAAGAGGAACTCGAGCAGATCAGATCATTATGCGAAGAGTTCCCCGATATCGTAGCCTGGTGCTACCAGGACTTGAAGGGGTATGATAGACAGATGATCCGACATACCATAGAGCTGGAAGATAATGCAAAACCTTTCCGGCAGAAGCAAAGGGCAGTAAACCCGAAGATTGAAGCCATGATGAAAGCTGAGCTCTTGAAGATTTTGGAAGCCAAAATCATCTACCCCATCAAGCATTCATCTTGGGTCGCGAATTTGGTTCCTGTGAGGAAGAAGAATGGAGACATCCGTCTCTGCGTGGATTTCAGAAATCTTAATCAAGCCTCGCTAAAGGACCATTACCCGCTTCCCCAAATCGATCAGATCCTCCACATAGTTGTTGGAGCACAGAGGTTCTCTCTCTTGGACGGATTCTCTGGATACAACCAGATATGGGTAAAGGACGAAGATCAGCACAAGACAGCGTTCACCACCAAATGGGGAACGTTCGCATATCAGCGCATGCCCTTCGGCTTGTCTAATGCCGGCGCTACATTTCAGAGAGCCATGGACTTGGCCTTCGGAGAGCTGCTCAACAAGGTCATTGTCATCTACTTGGATGACATGATCGTATTTTCTCACGGAAGAGAGGACCATGCTTCCCACTGCGGCAGATATTTGAGAGATGTCGTGAATTCGGCATTTCCATCAACCCGAAGAAGTCAGTCTTCGCGGTAAAAGAAGGTAAGCTGCTGGGACATGTCATTTCCGAGAAAGGCCTTGCAGTGGATCCTGACAGAGCAAAAGCCCTCCTCCGCTTGCCCATCCCAGTCGACAAGAAGGGGTTACAGTCATTCTTCGGCCAGATCAACTTCGTGAGGAAGTTCATACCGGACTTCGCACAAGTAATTAAGCCCATGGCCGAACTGTTAAAGAAGGATGCCGAATTCTTGTGGACTGATGAAAGAAAGCAGGCCTTCGAGGAGATCAAGGCTAGAATTGCGCAAGCTCCGGTGTTGATTAATCCCGACTATTCCAAGGATTTCATCCTGTACGCGGTGGGAGAACCCGAGAGTTACGCCGCGATCTCGACTCGAAAGGGAGACGATGGCGAAGAACGCCCCATAGCGTTCTTAAGCCGGGTGATTCAGCCGCATGAAGAAAAGTACAATTTTATTGAGCGGCGAGGTTCACGCAATCATGAAATCTCTCGGGAAGTTCGGGCACTTTGTCTCCCGAGCCGGATAACTGTCTTCGTGATACATCCGGACGTCAGGAATTTCATCATACAAGGGGAGCCTGGTCACAAGAGGGCAGGATGGATAGCCAAGATCCAAGAATTTGACATCGAGGTACGGCCAACAAAGCTAATCAGAGGCCGAGCCTTGTGCCAAGAGCTGGCCCGAAGCGCTGCAGCTGAAATCTCTGCCTGCAAGTGGGAAGATCCGATAGCAGAAACCAACCTAGCCAACTCCTTATCAGAGGAAAGTGATTGGACAAATGACCTGGTGCGGTATTTTAGCACCGGGAGATGCCCAGATCACCTCAATGCCTCACAAAGAAGGAGGTTTAGGCTAAACGCCTTGAGATACGTACTTCGCCCCGAGGGGCTTTATTTCAAAAACATTGACGGCATCCTGTTGCGATGCGTCGGAGAAACAGACAAACCCAGGGTCCTCGGAGAATTCCACTCCGGGATGCCTGGGGGACATCATTCTGGAAGGCCTACGGCCTTAAAAATCATCAGAGTTGGGTACTATTGGCCCACTCTCTTCACAGACGCTCATGCGGTCTGTGTCAAATGTGATAAATGCCAGAGGTTCGCTGGCAGGAACAGAAAAGCACCCTTGCCCCTCCAGCCAATTCAAGCCGAGACTCCGTTTCAGCAATGGGGTCTAGACTTCATCGGGGTCATCACGCCTAACTCTGCAGCGGGACACAAGTTTATCCTTACAGCCACCGATTATTTCACTAGGTGGGCAGAGGCGATCCCCACTAAGCATGCGGACCAGGAAACGGTCATTGGGTTCCTCGAGAGCCTCATCACCCGTTTCGGGGTCCCGGAGTCAATAGTGACAGACAATGGTCCGGGGTTCGCAGGCGCTGTACTCACGGAGTACACCAGCAAATACGGCATCTATCACAAGATGTCTTCGAACTACTACCCGCAAGGGAATGGCCTGGTCGAGTCCACCAACAAGAATCTACTGAAGATTGTCAAAAGGACAGTAGAGAGAAACAAGAGGACATGGCACCTACTCCTGAATCGGGCGCTGTGGGCGGATCGCATATCATTCAAGAAGTCTATCAAGACATCCCCCTACGCGCTCGTGTACGGCAAGGAGGCAGTTCTGCCTACCCACATAGAGATACCCGCACTCTGGATGCTAGATGAAGAAAAAGGCAACGGGGATCCAGTGGACGCCAGACTTTGCCAACTACTGTGGTTAGAAGAAGAAAGAGAAAAGGCATACCAGGCCTTTACTAAACATGTTGAAGCGACCCAAGGCTGGTTTGCGAAAGGCACCACCGCCCGAGTTTTCAAAATCGGGGACCTAGTGTTGAAGTGGGACTCACTGAAAGCAAAGCCGGGCAACCATGGTAAATTTGATGCCCTCTGGGAAGGTCCCTATCAGATTGCTCGGGTGAACCAATTTAATGCATTCGTGCTCCGGGATATGGCGGGACAGCTTCTCCCCATTCCTGTCAACGGGTTCCACCTGAAGATTTACCACCACTGAAGGCACCCAAGGGGTCCTTCCTTGTACATATTTCTTTTCTGCATTTTAGTTTGTCACACAATGTACATATTTATTTCAGCATTCAGCTTTTAGTTTTCAGAGCCTAAGTGAAGCCTAGAGCGAACCCCGACTTCGCAGCGAAGTCGGGCATCGCTCCTTGGATAGTGCGACATCGGGAGTTTGAGAGAAGGCAGCTGACAAAAAAGCCAAAAATTTGACTAAGTGTTGGGTGCGCAACCCGACTTCGCAGCGAAGTCGGACTGCGCACCGTCTTGGGAGCGCAGTCGGGGAGCGCAGAGCAAAAATCGGCTAAGTGTCGAAGTCAGACTGCGCAACTTTTCTGGGCGAAGTCAGACTGCGCAACAAAGTCTGGGCGAAGCCGGAGTGCGCACGTTTTCCGGGCGAAGTCCGAGTGCGCCCTCAATTCTGGGCGCACCTTGAATGACTTGCCGCGGGAAACGAGGGACATAATGATAAAATATTTCTAAGTGTGGGCCCAGACAACGCAGTGTGGCATAGTGCGAAGTTGGGTTGCGTCCCTCCTTAAAACCCTGGGCCAAAAGTTCTCCCTCGAAGTATGTGCCCAGGCAGCGGCTGTGACGTCATTGGAAGCACGAGGTCCGAAAAATTTTAAAAATAATGATTGCGCGTCTTTCAAAGCGGATGTCATTAAAAGAGCAGGCGCATTAGGACCAACCGCAACCGGGGTACGCTTTCCAAAGAAAAACCCACGCACGGCCGCCAAAAAATTATAACGCTTCCAACTACTTCGGGTAAATCACCTTAACCCCCTCCCTTGCGCCATTAATGTTGTATTCCTTGCCTAGAAAAGGGGCCCTGGCATACTCAGAACATCCAAATTGTCAAGTCGACTCTGAGCTGCAAGGCACAGAACCGAAGAATCAGTAGCCAGAATCCCCGTCTCTGCCAATTCGAGCAGAAAAGAGAGAATGGACAAGGGGAAAGCGCCAATACAGGCGCAGTCCAGCGACGAAGAACGCGAAGCTGAAGAACATACAGAATCCAGCGCTCATGAGAGAGAAGCGCCGCGAGAGCAAACAAGGAGAACCAGGTCGAAGAGAAGCCAAGGGCAAACTCCACCGCCACCCATCAATCGCCTGGCCGGGTATAGAGACGGCGAGTACTCTATCAGCCTCACCAAGCTGCGGCCAAATATTGCGAAGTGGGCTGACAAAGTTTCACCCTCGCACCATGTCGGGGCTGCATACAAATCGAACCTGTACTGGTTCTTGTGCCCTCCTGTCCACCAATGCCCGGAGCTGGTTGAATCCATTGTGACATACTACAAACCAGCTGCCCGGCAAGTCTGCGACAACAAAGGAAGGGTGTTGTTCACCCTCTTCAGGGAGAGCGTCCAGCCAGCCTTCGCCCCGGGGCTCTAGTACAACCCCAACGCAATTGTCAGGAGAATTAACCTGGACGAACAGGTAGGCAGATTCGCCCAGACCAAAAGGATGAGAGAGTTCCTCGACTCAGCTGAAAACTCCGCTACCAGTCGGACAGTGGCCGATAGGCCCTATACCCCTGGACAGGTTCAAAAATAAGTACATATATATCATCCTGGCATGGGTACTCGACTGCGACTCCGACAGAATGGTACGCCCGTACGAGTCGGCGCGCGAGAATGCATCTTGCATGGGGAGTTTTATGACTCCACGGCGCAAAGGAGCGGAAGGCGCCCTATTTTCTTTGATAGGGCAGATTGGGTGGCGTACGCCATACATTCGAACCTGGTCAGGTTGCAGCAGAAGCAGACAACAGAATTCCGGCTCTGCTCGTTCCTCACATGGTTGTGCCTGTACCACACGCACTACCGAATTAAAGTGCCTGACCTGAAAAAGGTGAATGAAAAGGGAGAGCCGTTGCCTGTGTACGAATGGACTGAAGCCCTGTACAGGAGAGGGTCATACTACGAGTTCAACTTCAAATTTCTAGGTATGACCCTGGCGCTGTTCAACGGCGAGGGATCTCGCCCGCCAGTGGCCATGACGAACTATCTGAGGAAGTACAAGTGCGGGGATACCTTCCGGTTGACGCAGGGCATTGTAATCAAAATCTACGGATTCAAGGGGAAGCCGTTCCTGCTGCCCTATTTCTGCACTGACCATCAGTTCGGTATGGAGATATCGCGCCAGATGGACTATGTCGAGGAGGAATTCGGCCAGGGAAAGAAGAGAGGCCATATTTTCCAGTATCCTATTACAGGCGAACATTCAAGTACGCGAGATTGGACATCATGTCTACCTCGAACAAGAGCTCATCGTCATGGACCTGATACAGCTACCTCAGCGCTGGAAGTATGACCCGATTGGGGTCAGGGGAAAGTTTGTGCATATCTGCCCCCGAGCCGAGATCATGCAAGAAAGGTGCAATAGAACAGGCGCAGACCTAGAATGGCACATCGAGAGGATGCAATCATGGCCGCCATGGCATGATTTTTACTGTGAAGAAGTGGCGTTTGATCCGGAGGGCAACCCGGACCACCGGTTAGACTCAGCGGGCTTCAAGAAATTCCTCTCCAAGGTGGCGCCCCTCAACTGGCAAAAAGACAAAATTATTGAATGCTGGAAAATGCGGTGCCGCACAAAACACGATAAGTCTAACCGGAAGACGTTGGCCGTTGATGATGAATTTTCGACCTTATATGATCAATACGACGACAAATGGCAGCCGTTCGCATTTCGATATTGCATTCCCCCAGGCACCAGAAAAAGGTATAAAAGGAGGCCCCCGTCCCAGCAATTGCCTACTCCAGGGACTTCCAGCGCGACACCAACAAGCAGCCAAGTGGGCCCAATGTTGCCTCCAGCTCCTAAAACGTTACCTCAAAGGGTACAGGAGCTAGAAAAGCCGGCCAATGGAACGGCCGCAGCAAGCATTCTCCCGTCGAAACCCAGGTACAAGTTTACCGTGGGAACATCGCTGCCTGCCACCTCAACCTCCTCTGCCTCCTTCAAACCAGCTGTAGCTCCAGAAGAAAAGAAGAGGAAGAGGAACGAAAAGGCAACGCAGCCTAAGAAGTCTGCGCAGCAAACGGCCGCAGCACGGACGGAGACAGCAGCGTCGGAAATCATCTCATTGGACAGCCCTGGGATAGAAGCAGAAGCTTGGGCTGTAGGCGTCCTTCAATCAGCGGCTCAGGCGGAGCCCACAGGTACATCCTCTTCCCCGGTTCCCCAAATCCCAGTCGGCCCTACCGTAACACCGTCCCCCACTGTATCAGGGCAAGCCCTAGTTGCATCCTCTCTGTCTCAAACCACCCAACCCTCCCACAATTTCCATTCCTTCGATCAGTTCGCCCAAGACCCAAATGTTTTCCAGACCCTCAGTCAAACACTAGACCTCTCGCCTGCGGCCAGTGCTGAAGCAGTGCCTACATCGCCGCGCCACTCACCTCCCTTGTTCAAAACCCCGCCTACACCTTCTACTCAGCCGCTCGCTTCCCCTAGGACCCGATCGCCCTTAAAAGCGACCACGCCTTCTGGAATATCTCCTGCTTCATTGTTTGCAGGAAGAATGCCGCAACAAGACTTAGTCTCGACGTATCCGATGCTGGCGGAGCTTGACTTCATGGGAGAAAAGCTGCAGATCACAGATGACCAGCCTCTGGCAGCAAAGGTCGTAGGGTGTTCCGCCTCTTTCCTCCAGGGCATCAAACGGAGAAGAGCCGAGGAGATAGTTGCCCCGGTGAAGCGCACCAACTTTGACTTGGACAGGAGAGTGTTGCGAACTGAGAAGCTGATCCCAAAAGTGAAAAAGCCTCTCCGGGAAATGACCGAGGCAGACTATGAACACCGAGTCAAGGAGAAGATCTTTGACGATATAAACGAGGAATACGAAAGCAACGGTATTTGTCGCAGAACTGACAATCTCCTTGTCAAGCGCCTCGAAAATCAGGAGACGCTATTTCGGCTGCAAAATGACTCAATGCAGCTGGAGGAAGATCTGGCTAGGGCCACCGCATAGCTGGAGTCTGCCCAGCAGGAAATCGATGACCTGAAAGCACAGCTCGCCGCCGCTCAACAGGAGGCTACAGCACAAAGAGAGACGGCTTAACAGTTGCTAGAGGAGAAGGCAGCGTTGGAGCATGTCTCCCAGCTGCAGGATTCATTAAGGCAGGCCCAATCTCAGCTCGAGGAGAAAACGTCCCGGACGGCGGCCTTTTCGAAGAATAAGATCAAGGAGATGCGGGCTGGTTTGCTGCCGGGTTGCAGAGCTAACGTCGTCAGGTCCATATCCGTCCTGGATTTCGCATCCAGGATCCAAGAAGTATCTGCCCAGGGAAAGCTTGTGGTAGAGGAGGCCAAACACCAAGCGAAGCAATGACTGGACTGGCAATAAAAATTGAGGAGTTCGCATGCAATGGCCTCCGATTTCCCCCAATGTCCCGAATTGCCTTAGAGTGGGCAGATGCAAGGGTAACCTTGATAATTATTTTGAAAAAACTGAAAAAACAAGGGCTGCCAGGAAAATGCTGGACGTATTGAACCACGAAATGAACATTTCCCTGGCCCCCTTCAACGCTCTTTCTGAGCTCGGTTGCCCGAGCTTCGTCAAGGATGGGGAGTTTCTGCCCCTTGAGCAGGTGAAGCTGAATTGGCTGTCTTTTGAGGCAGACACGTCAGAAATTGACAGCTGGGCCGAGCCAGTCTAGGAAGCTCAGGTCACCGAGATGGTGTCAAGGTATTGCAAGATCAACACCTCCCTTCAAGAGTTGGGAGAGAGATATAACACCATCGACGTGCATGCGGTCGCAGCATTCAGAGTAGCGCTGAGAGATGTCAGCGATTTAGGGCCCTTTCAGGCCGCAGCCTGGGACCAGGCCAAAGCTGCATACGACCATGTCCGTGAGCGAGAGGGTGACAGTGGGGATCATTCGGATTCAGAAAGAGGAGGAGAAACAGAAGAAGAAACTGTCGAAAGTGAATCCGAAGAGGAGTAGTTACCCAAGAAGGGGTCGTCAGAGCAGCGGAATGCAGGGGAAGGGAGTTCCTCTACGCCCAAAGGATGAATGCTTGGTTCTTTGAGTCGAGGCGAGCTCGACACCCTGCGAGGTGCCAGGAATGTTGCCACATTTTGCACGAGGTGCCATGTTTTCATTTTTTGTAAGTATGTTGCTCTCCCTTCCCTCCATCTCCTTTCCCTTTCTCCATTGTTCCCTTTCTCCCCTTCTATCAGTTGCATTCCTCCCTTTCTCCCCTTCTATCAGTTGCATTCCTCCCTTTTCCCCTTGTTCTTTCTTCGGTCAGAATTCCCAAAACAGAGCAAGCATTTCCTAAAAAATTCCAAGTCTAAAAGCGCAACCCGACTTCGCAGCGAAGTCGAGGTGCGCCCTTAAGTTCGAGCGCACTCGGGAATGCGAAGTGCGGGATAGGACCAAACGGACCGAAATTTTGGCTAAGTACAGAAGCACAACCCGACTTCGCAGCAAAGTCGGGGTGCGCTCTCTTTCCTGTGCGCACCTGGGAAGTAGCGGATCCAAAAAATCATCTAAGTGCCAGAGCGCAACCCGACTTCGCAGCGAAGTCGGGATGCGCCCTAACTCCTGTGCGTAGTCTGAACAGCAGCCAAAATTGACTAAGTGCTAGGTGCGCAACCCGACTTCGCAGTGAAGTCGAGCTGCGCCCTCTGACTTATGCGCACTTGGGCAGAATCTTTCAGGTGGCCCAAAAACAGTCTAAGGCACAGAGGCCTCCCCAACAACGAAGTCGGGTTGCGCCCTCTGACTTACGCGCACTTGGGCAGAATCTTTCAGGCGGCCCAAAAACAGTCTAAGGCACGGAGGCCTCCCCAACTGCGTTGTTCCCCACTTGCGTTGTCCAATTGCGCTCCGATTCCAGGCGAAGTAGGACACAAAAGAGAGACTGCCTTTCAAGGCAAATGCATCCCTCATTAGAATTTGACAAGTGTCCAACCTTGGGATCCGAGCCGAGATGTGATGGGAAAAAGGACAAGCGTGGGCCAAATCATCTACCGCAGCTACCCTCATTTAAGCTGGCGCAAAGTTCCATCTACCGCAGCTACCGGCATTCATGCTGACTCAAAGTTTCATCAACCGCACTGCCACGTAGCTGCCAAGTTTTCAGGTGCACCTTGCTTGCAAGTACGATCCCTGTCTGCAGGAGTCAACATCAGCGACTCTTTTGCCGCTTTTGTCGACTTTTGTCGGCTATTGTTAGGTCCGGGATTTTGTGCCCGGGATTGTAATCGGGGGAATTGCGCTATAAATAGCCGCACCACATCATTGTAAAGAGGTGGAAGGGGGATATCCTGCTAGGGAACCATTGTAGCTATACGTTTGCTTCTGAATGCAAGATACACTTGGCTCTATTTGCTGTTATCATTCTTTATGCTGCCTTTACTTAGCATTTCTGCCTCATGTTGCTTATTTTATTGCTTACTTTTATTCTGCTATCTGGATATCGGTATTTGATGATTAGGTATTCCTGGAATGCATAGATAGAGGATACATAGGATGTGTGACAGTTGTAGTTTATGTAGTGTATTCTGTATTTAATTGTTGTTAGTAGTGGTGATTGATCGTTGCCGTGCTGCTTATCTTCCCCACCCAACTCAAATCACATTTGCATCTCTTTCCGCATTTTTAATTTCTTTCCTGCACTCTGAGCTTAAAACCATTTGAGAAAACCCATAGGAAGTCGGCCTTCTCCGAAGATTGGCACGGAAGGCATTCCTTCCTTCCGGCCTTTCAATCTGGTGGGCGAATCTAGGGCGCATTTCACTAAATCCTTTCCTAGTGGTAGATTCGTAACCAACAGTTACCTGTACAACATTGGAGGCTCCAACCTCCTCAATAGCCTCCTTCAACATGAGGCACTAGAACTCAGCATCCTTTCTTTTCCTCGTGCAATCAATGACTCGAAGAAAATAGGGACCTGTTGAACATGTGACAATGATATTGATGAGTGGATGTTGACAAATGTGAGTCCACCCATCCATGATGATAGAACATCCATTTGTCAACCATGTGTTCCTCATCTGCTCCATAACCAAACTGCATTTGGAATATTGTTTGTCCAAGAGAGAGGTACAAAGCTTAGTTTCTCCAAGCGCTAGATATGAAGTCCCTGCCTTGGCTATTTTTTTTACTGCTTCCTTGAAATAGGGGGAACGTGCAATATGGAAAGGAAGCCCATGTGCAAAAAATAATTGTGCTACAGCATCATTTGCTTCCTCTCTTGCTTGCACATTAAACATCTCACTTACAATTCCCTTTTTCTTTGAGGGCAGCGGTGGCATACTAGAGGTTTGGGTTGATTCTTGTGGTTGTTTTGAGGAGGCTCCAAAGTCACCTCTAGATGATTGGCCAGTTGTAGGGAAAGGCATGCCTAAACTTTTAAATCTGGACTCTTGCACAAGCTTATTGGCTTCAGACACTTGTACCTGGGTCATTTTTTTGCAAGGCCTAACCCCTGTTCTTGCCTTATCAGTGAGATGAGATTCAACCCTAGTATAGTTGCCCTTATAGTTTTACAAAAAATTACACAGCCATGTTCTTGAGCCCCCATAATTTTTTTGCCTTGGTCACAGTTGGTTACAAATTGCAGCAAAGGTTTTTTGATATTGAATGGACCCTTGGCATATTCTTTTAATAATGGTGATGGACAGTCAAAACTAGTCTTAGAAGCAGTGTTGTCCCCTTTGGAAGTTTGGGGTTGGATGGTAGAGGCAGAATCCCTAGCAGCATGAATATTTATATTTTCATTTTGGTTTTGACTTTCAGTTTGGTTTCCCCCCTCCTTATTAATGTTAAATGAGCCTGATTCACTGCTGGCCATGTTGAATGTTGAAATAAAAATATGAAAATTTCAAAACAGACTTGGAAGAGGTAATGAAAATTGGAAAACTTCAACACAAACTTGGATTTTTGCTGCCTGTTGTTGCTATCTCTGCTGTTGCTATCCCTGCCCTTGTTGCCTACTGTTGTTGCCTCTTTTTGCTATCCCTTGCTGTTGTTGTTGCTTGTTGTTGCTATCCCTGCCCTTGATGCATACTGTTGCTGCCTCCTTTTGCTATCCCTTGGTGTTGTTGCCTGTTGTTGCTATCTTTGTTGTTGCTATCCCTGTCCTTGTTGCCTATTGTTACTGCCTCCTTTTGCTATCCCTTGTTGTTGTTGTCATCTCTGCTGTTGCTATCTTTGTCCTTGTTGCCTACTATTGTTGCCTCCTTTTGCTATTCCTTGTTGTTGTTGTTGCTATCCCTGCCCTTGTTGCCTCCTTTTTCTAATCCTTGGTGTTGCTGCCTCCTTTTGCTATCCCAACTCTTGAAAGATGAGTGTTTGTTAAGTCTTTGACTTTTAACTTTTTAACTTTATATAGTGTGTTTATTTTAGGTTTAGGGTTTGGGAGGGGGGTTGAGACTTTCATGGGTCCCACCCCCTACCTTTTTGTTTTTATTTTTTTTATTTAAATTTTTAAGTGATTTTTTATGGTTTCACTTTAATTGTAGGCGCCCAGCCGTGGGGGATGGCTGGCCATCCCCGGAGACGCCCCAAAACAGGGGATGTCCTAAGGACGGCTCCACGTCGTCCCCCCAAAAGTGGCACTCCGAGGAAATGTCCCCAATGCTGACGCCTTGTTTTGGGGACACGAGGGACAGGGGGACACATCCCCATGGAACCCTAACATAAAAAGTCCATGTTTTTAACCACATGAACTTATGCCATTTAATAAGCTGAAAATGTGCCTATTAAGTAAAGCTGAAAAACAATATAAGTCAATAAAATTTTTAAAATATTTACTTTAATTATTTATTTTTTAAATAAGTTATGTGTAGCTTCTATTGGTGGCCACTCCCATCAAAATACCAAAATATTACATTTGCTATTAGGTCAATATCCAACATGCCTTTTTATTATAAATATTTTTCATCTCTTTTTCTATTAAATATATTCTTCAACTTCCTCAAAGTGCTATGTTTCCACAATCAGCTCCTTGACATCATTTTGATTAAGAGATAAAATCTCACTTGGCTAGTTGCCTTTTAAAATTTGAATTTCACCAAGATGAAGATCAACACCACGATTGGCTAAATTATCTACTACTGATTTCCTTCTCTATAAATATGCTCACATTTCCAAGAGATTGCCTCCAATAATAGGTGATAAACATCAGCAATAATATTATTTTTTATCCAATGCCCACATCCATTTCTATTGATAGAATTAATTGTTAGAAAAAATATCAAAATTATGTGCAAGCAGAAAACACAATAATGCAGAAAAAACAGTAACACAAATTTTACGTGGAAAACCTGCAATGTGCAGGAAAAACCACGGGGCAATGGCAGCTTGATCTTTTATTGATTTCGGCAAAATTACATTCAATCAACTTTTACATGCAAGGGGTCATTCCCTTTTATAGAAAAACAAAAGTTGTTCGTTTCCTTTCCGAAAAAGGAAAACTCCAAAAAACTGTTCGCTTCCTCTTCCGAAAAATATTCGCTTCCACTTCGAAAACTGTTCACTTTCAAAAAATTGTTCGCTGCCTCTCACAACGTACAGACGCCTAGAAGCATTATAAATGTACGGACACCCAGGAATTATGGTTGTACGGACCCAAAATAAAGAGTACCCTATCTAAGTTCTAGTTCTTCTATAAGGGTGAGTCCATTGAGATCATTACTACTTACACCTACTTGGGGATTTAGTTTACAAGTCCTTTCCTTAATCTTTGATAGCTTCACAATCAAGTCTTTGCAAGGGATATGCATCTCTCTCAATCTTGGAACACCAATGCTTCCACAATCCTTTATGGATCTGAGATTTGGTGTCCAAGTGTAGGGTGTGTTCATGCGGCTCACATTGAGAGAGCCCAGACTATTTTGCTTCAATGATTTATCCAATGTAAAAGAGCAATTCCCCATTGTATTGTTCAATTTGAGTTTGGCACTCATCCTCTTTGCCAGCATCTTCAGAATTGTTTTTCAGCTTCATCACCTTAGATCCATAGGTGACTACACCTCAAGCCAAGAGAGATAATATTTGGCACTTTGCTCCTAAAATGCATTACCTCTTGGGGCTTTGTCAGTCATCATCATAGATGATACTCAAAAGTTTTTTCACTTCTTCAATTAGTTGGCATCTCCATAAATCAATTACCTCCATTCAAAAACTCTTTAAATGCCCCTCCCTACCTTCTTCCCAGTAAGAGGGTAATTAATCAAGCAGTAAGAAATGATGTTTATCGACAATATATTCAGATCATTTGGGTCACTCCATCTCAATCTCTTAGTCCTAAGTTGGCAATCTATAGTAAACAATTTCATAAGGATTGAGATGGCATTATTACTCATCCTATTAATGTCGAGCAACATTGGACACATAGCCTAAGGATTTCTCTTGGTCAACTCAGAGTATGCACACACTCCTTGAGAGGATAGGGTATGTCATCTTTGCTCTATTCTAGAGATGAAGACTGAAGAACATTTCATCTTCAGGTGTCCTATTTATTATGAGATTTGAGGGAGGTACTATTGCTTGCATAGAGACTTACGTGGATAGCTTGCTATTTTTTTCAGCCATGCTGACCAAAGATGCTTGGCTATTTACCTCAAGGAAGCTATCACTCTTCAACATCAGTTATTACATGGAACACATACTACTACTCGACTAATCATCTCATTCTTTCACTTTATCTTTGTAGTCAAGAGCATAGTTGAGAAAATCGACAAAAAATCACAACTCCATAGCCCTCTTCATGCAACGGGTTACTATTTGAACCCCAAATTCTTTTATACCCCTACATTCCGTGTTGATTATGAGGTCAAGATTGGCCTTCAAGATTGCATTGACCGCGTGTTCTCCGCAAGAAAACAATTGCGCGATAAAACGCGTGCAAAGATACAAGATTATAAAGCACGTCATGGTCGCCAATTCTCATCTGAGCAATGCAAAAATGCTATTGAGATATTGAGGCCAGGTAAACCTCATCGAATTATTATTTATTGTCTTTTGATTTTGTTTTAAAATTTAAACTTTTAAGTTGTTACATGTGAAATATTAATTTTTTTTGTTGTTGTTTCTAGATTTATGGTGGGAGGACTTTGGTGATTATACACCCAATTTGCAACACATGGCGGTTAGAATCTTATCTCAACAATGTAGCTCTTCAGGTTGTGAGCATAATTGGAGTATGTTTGAGCACATGCACTCCAAGAAGCGCAACAGACTTCCACAAGAAAAGTTAAATAATCTTGTGTTAGTGCATTACAACCTTCGTCTCCACCGAAAAAGTTTTGAAAAACAAATATTGAGCCCATTGACCTAAGTGACATTGATCCATCATCTGAATGGATCATAGATGCAGCATAGGAGCAGCAGGAACAGCAAGAGCCTCTATTCACCATGGAAGATTTACAAAACTATGAGAACCTAGCGGAGGAGATGGCAGCAAGGGACCAAGAAGAGGCCTTAGCACAAGAAGCAACACAAGCAACTACAAGCACACATCAACCAAGAGAGACTAGGGCTTATGCTAGGACAAGGGGCAAAGGAAGACAATAGATAGTGGGCCTATTAAGGCATTGTGACACATCTTTTAATTTGTACCTTTTCATATTATAAGCAATACAGGATGTGTTTTGTCACTTTCATCTTTCATGTGTACTTAAAGCTTGAGCCTTGTATGATGTCTTGACTTGAATTGTTGTGTTTATTGCAATATTTAATTTGCATAATGTTAATTCATATATGCATGAAAAAAAATATCGTTTTCTTCAGTTTTTTTTTGCCAAATTTTTCTCTGATTTTTTGCCGACCGATTCACTTCCGATTCCGATTTTCTCAACTATGGTCAAGAGTAATAAGTGCTCATTTGAAGCTACAACCATCCAAATTGTTAATGACAGATTTGTGTGCCCTTGTCTGCATACAAGAGTGACAATTGCGGCTTCAGCTCTTTCCTCTTGCTTGCAACATGGACAATACTATACTTCTTCGGCATCGAGTTTCAACCACCCCTCAAAATATTGAGGAGTTCTAGACATAGGCAACTTACTTGTTTCTTTTCTTCTTCTATTGGTTCCATAGTCATAGATGCTAGAAGAGTTTGGAGGGGTCGAACTCCATGTCCTGGACATTCTCCTAGGAGTATCATTAAATCATGTGTTAGCCCTTTTGGGATAGTTGGTGGTGACAACGATTGAACTTCTACTTTACATCCCACTGTAGATTAATGTTGGCGGTTGGATCCACTAGAGCTCCTTTCTATCTCTATTGTATCTCGACTTCTAGCTCTCTCTTAATCATTACTTAAAGTATGTTAGGGTTTATTCATTTTGGGTAACCCTCGAAACTGTAATTTTATGCCATACAATTGTTCGACTTTATTGTAGTTTACACTAGATTCTTTACTCGAGTTTACTTATTTTTGTAGTACTTTTTTATTAATATAGTGCATTGTAATTTGTAACAGCTCTTTTCAATGAGTCCCATTGGCCTACTTTAGCCATCTATGGACATTAATAGATCTTATCTATGTTTTCTCACAACCTTCCAGCGCTCAAAATTTTCAAATTGCTTATATTGAACCATCACAATAGTAACCAGTTTCTTATCAATGTGCTTCTACCATATAGCACTATAACCCATTTATATATTATACTCCCATTTCACACCCATGTTTTTGTATGTAATATAACATAACAATTACAATGCTCATAGAAATATGTGTTATTTTTATGAAGGTAATACAACCACAAGTTTTTTGGACAAGTAACATCATAAAGAGCAAATTGATGTGAACAAAACATGCATGATACTGACATCAAAAGAAGGTTTTATTCACTTCGTTTATCATCAATTTAGGCACACCTTGCAAGTAAAAAACCAATGAAATGTTTCTATTCATAATCACATCAATCTCCCCATAAATTACATTTAGCACTGCCAAGGTGTCCCCTCTCTAACTATTTAAATAGCATTACAAACATAAGTATCACTTTATGTATTAATGCCCTAGTTAGACAAGAATAAGACTGCAAATATGGATCTTTTGCAGTTAAAATTTCAAAAAACCTAGTTGATGCATGTTAACAAAAACCATATCATTAAATGATTTAATAATGCATGCAAAGAAAACAGTGATTATTTCTAAAAATCTGCTAAACCATTTTATTGTAAGTAAACAAGCTATCATAATAGATTTTCTAGACAAAACTTACCAGCTAGCTTACAAATTTCTAATAACAAGATGCACACTATGTTCTGAACATACCAGGTACAGGTTTGGAATCATCATCATCAAATCGCTTGTTTGATATGTCATATGGATCCAGTCTCATGCTGTATCTCGTTCCCATCTTCCTTTTATCTTCAGATATCAAGGACTTATCACTTTCCAGATTCTTGCATTTGACATTTTGCTTTCTGATATCATTCCTTCCTACTCGTACCTTATTTAGCTTATTCCTATCTCCATGTACTTTTGCCACCTTGATGGCTACTTGAGTTTTCCCATCAATATGACTTACCATTCGAGCTTTTCCCTTGCCAACCATTTTTGACATTTTAATTTGCTTTTCATTTAAATGACTTCTACTTTTAACACTCCGACTTTTCGTCACTGTGGAAGCATTAACCATTTTTCTTCCATCCTTTTTCTGTCGTGCCAAACCTGATATTCTGGACATTTTATGATTTGCCTTTGCATAGAACCAAAGCAATAGCTCTCCACCTACTATATATTCCACATCACATGAAAAATTTACCAATCAGCATGTAGTTCTAACACAGCTAACCTGCAAAACAAACAATCCTTCAATAGTTGGATTCTCACCAACAGTCAATTATAGTATAACAAAATTCATGCTCAATTCCCAACTCTGTAGGTTTTGACATTAAAATGAACAGTTTGAGAAGCATCCACAAGTTTTATATGCATATGTAAAATATTGAGTCATTGCTGCATAACTTAGCATTTTGTTTTCCTTATTAAGAAAACAATAAAGTACCAGCAAAAACTTTGCAAAAGCACATAAAGACTGTTCACTGATTTCCTCTTTTATAGGAATTGACTAGAATCTAGATGACTATGACAGCAAAGAAATTTACAATAACACTATTGCTCCAATGGCAAAGAAAACTGCACTACATGTGAAATGGTACCTTCGTCAAGTCAATACGTCCAATGGAAACAACCTCAACCAAGAATGCCATAGTAGGTGACAGTTTATATTGGAAATTGAGTTTTAAATATTTTTCATTCTATACCGTAACAGAACATGTCTAAATATATAGAATGTTTTGTGCAAATAGGATACAGCTACAATTACACCTCTGCCAATTTTTAGTCCTCTTGACGCAATTACAAAAATTAAGGTTGAAAATTTTGATATTAAATTTCCAATAGATATAATAGTTAAAGAAAAGCATCATGTTTTTTGAATTAAACATAGCTGTGAAACTCAATTTCTAACACTCATTCACTAGAAACATTTTATGTTGAGCAGAGATCAATCATCTTTATTCAATATGCAACAATTTTTATACATTAACATAGGCTAAGATGAGCCCGTAACAACCAAGCTCGAATAGTTATCAAAACTAATTTCATGTCTAACTAAAGCTCATCAAACCAATCTACATAAGCTAACTTTAGCTTACTATCTAACAACACAATATTCCCTACTAACTAGAGAATACCTCCACTAACCATAATAATCTTCTTAAATAATGTAATAAAACATTTATCATAACATCGCCCCTATTCGGAATACAAAGAGAGTTGCCAAACAACTCAAACTTGACACGTACAAGTGCCTTTGTGAAAATATCCGCAACTTGTTTGTCAGTGGGAATGTACTGGAGCTGGATCTTGTGCTTCTGAACTTCATCTCAAATGAAGTGACAATGAGCTTCATTCTTTCATAGAACACTAGATTCTTGACTAATTTCATATGCCCCCTTAAGACAGATTTCGGGTTGGCTGATTGACCTCTCCCCCAAAGTTGGGAACCGTCGAAACTCTCTATTGTTAACCCAAGGAGGGCGAGAAGCTGAGAACCTTGAAATCGCCCTTTTTAAAATAGAGAGGGAAGGGGGCCATCCTTTCAAAAAGAGGGGCTCATTCCTTTTAATAAAGGTGGGCGTATATTATATACAAGGAGAATAAACTCGTGAGGAATTAAAGAGAGCCTCTCCTCTCCCTTCTCAAGAGCTCTCCCTATCTTTTTAAGGTCGAGTGCCTCGCCCCTTAAAAAGCGGTTTAAAAGGCTAGAGAGGTCTATATATCTATCTATCAAGCAGGCTATATCTTTTTTAGAGAGGAGAGGAGAGCTCTCTTAAAACAAACCACCGAGAATGCTTACTATCTTGTTCGCTATGGTGGAGAGGGAAAGGGAGGGGGAATAGCAATACTCCCAAAAAAGCTATTCCAATAAGCGCCCTCTCTATTTTAAAAGGGATCATGTGGTGATTCAAGCTTTTTAGGGGGGAGCCCTATTTTTATAAGGACCCACTTTTCCCGCTTGGTTGATCCTTATAAGTTCCTTCCCTCGTTCGCAGCTATTGGAGATCAAAAAAGGTAAACCACCTATTAAAAGCCTATTGCGGTTGGGGTGATTCCTCTGAAAAAATGATTTAGTGTGGCCTTTAGGATCTAACCCCTTTACTCAGCACTGGAACGGTTTAGATTAATGGTGTTCTTCCCCTAAGGGCTGTTTTAAAAAGGGGCCCATGATCACATATATATGGGCACTTCAATCCTTCTCCATTCTCCTCTTTGCCTTCTTCACCATGTGTTGATTTCTATTCTCCTCTTTGCTGATGATGTTGTTCTTTTGGCCTCATCCCCTGAGGGGCTTCAGCGTCATCTGGACACACTTGCCGCTTTTTGTGACTCGAGACAGGTGACGGTGAATCTTTCTAAGACCAAGGTTATGGTATTCAATACTACCAAAGAGGCTCTATCCCATCTCCACTTCATTTTCCAGGGCCAGGAGGTCGAAATCACCACCTCTTATGTGTATTTGCGGGTTCTTTTCACTGGTCCCACTTTTGGTATAAAACCCACCGCCCGAGTCCGGGTGTGTAAGGGGTATGCAGCTCTGTCTTTGCTAGAGAGGAATTGCTTCAAAGCACATTTTCAGGATATACCTGTGAAGATGAGGATCTTTAACGCTTTGGTCAAGCCAACTATTACTTATGGGTCAGTGGTTTGGGGCCCTAGTCTTGGCCCGACTGAGTGGTCACGGGATCCGTACTTTCGGAGATACCCTTGAGAGTTGCAGGCGGTACCCTTACCTCGCCCTTCACTCCTCGATGGAACTCTCTCCGAGTTCTCGGGGAGGCCGAAGGAGCTAGTATTTTCAGGTTTCTACTCTCCTGGCCAGCATTCAGATACAGATAGACAGGCTGCCCCCTTATTCTTTGGGAGTTCTCCCCCCCTCTCGGCTTACTAAGGAGAAGATGCTCCACGAGATTCGGAAGGATGTTAGTCTCCAGTACACCAGATGCACATGGATCTCTCCTGTTGCCCCTCTTTCCCCCAAGTTGTCTTTCTACCATGAGCACTTCTTACAGATACAGGAGGGCAGAATAGTTCCTCCACAATACCTTCAGCAGCACACAATGCATAGCCTTCGGATCACTATTGGGCAACTTAGGGTGTGTTCTCACCAACTCCGGATTGAGTCGGATCACCATCTTCCGATGGAGGAGCGGATTTGCTTGTTTTGCTCCTTGGGTGGAGTTGAGACCATGCATCACTTCATTTTTTGTTGTCCCATTTATTATGAGATCTGGGGTAGGTTCCATTGCCTTTTCAGGGACAACTCTCAATGTGTTTCTACCTTCTTCAGATACCCGGACCAGCGTTGTCTCGCACTCTTTCTTAGGGAGATAAATCAGCTTCGACGACATAAAAGTTCTCCAAATGGATCTCACCCTCCTCAACATCGGCTCATCACAACATACTTCACCAACTCCGACGGACCAGGTGACTTCGACCGGAAACGCCCCACACCATCCGGTTTGAACAGAAGCAGGGTCACTAGACAGCGCACCAGCAGTTTGTCAGGGTTCCGAACTAGCAATGGGCAGAGACATCATGGACATATTCAGCTCCGGTACTTCGGCCTCGACTGTTAGGAGAGATTAGTTTTTGGGGGATTCTCGAAGCTTGCCCCTCCTAGGATGCTCCCTCCCCCCTCCTCTCTCTCTGTTCTTCTTGGCATGCACTTCTCTCTGTTGGACTGCAGCCCTTCCCCCCTCTGCTCTCCCTTTTATTTTCTTTTCCCTTTCTCTTTGGCCCGTTTTTCGGGTTTCATCTTGTATTTTTCTTAGTTCTTTTCTTTGTTGGGCTTTTTAGCCTGCTAGCTGGCAGTCATTATTGTACTTCTTATAGTCCCTTGGGTCTTATTTTGGCCCACCGCGGACATTAATAATATTTCATTTCATTTCATTCAAGGGTTCCCCACGTCCGATCCAACAACCCCACTCGATCGAGTCCTGTTCCGCTCACTAATGGGGGAAGATTTGACCAAGGAGGGTTTCAAGCATAGATGATGAAATGGACTACCTTCAGCAAGGCCCTTCCAGAATGGGGTCTAGGGTGGTCCTTCCTCACGTTAGGGTCCGAGAGTAGGGCAAGGAACCCCAACGGAATACCTTTAGGCATAGGCACTAGACCTTGAGTGGGCCAAGGGAGGATGGAACGGGGAGGGACCACAAAAAGGGGGCACCCCGTTCCTTCTCCATTCACTAAGGGTGGACTCGTGAATTAGGAGTCCATCCGGAAGGGAATGACTGTGAATTGTAAGTCCATCCGAAGAAGCAGGTCAAAGGGGAGTAACTTTGATATAAAGGCTCTCCTCTCCCCTCCCCCACCATTTTAAAGGCAAGACTAGGGGCTCTTAAAAAGGGACGTTTTAAGAAGGCGAACTAAACCTGTCATCCAAGCAAGGTATCCCTTCGTTCGGCTGAGCTGGGGCTCAGCCTCACCCCTTTTAAAGAGAAAGGCCCAAGATTTTAAAGGCAAACATTTATTCAGACATTTAACCACATTTAAGAGAAGAGATATTTAAGAACATTTTGTGACCAGGTGAAAATATTTGATAAATGATTAATTTGCATTAACTAGAACATTAGCAATGAGGCTAATGTTAAATAGATTACAAAATAGGAATAATAACAACTACTCCTGCATCTACGCTAACTAACACGCCATAGAAGGTAGAGTGTTAGGTTTAGGATTCTTAACCTAAGATATTTAGGAACTTACCATTAGATATTTGAACAGTAAATATCTACATGGTAGAAAGTAGAAAAGTAAATACTAGTGGTAAAAAGTAACAAACTACTTTTTACCATGCGGTAAATAAAATCTACCTAATATAGGAAATGGGGTAAATATCCCAAATGATGAAATATTACTCTAACATCCCCCCTTATTACATTATTTGGGTAATGTATATAACTGCCCCAATAATGTATATAACGGCCCCAATACAGTGAAAAAGATGTCGATCTGCTGGTTCTTGCCCTTGCTCAGGTTCTGTCACAGTGCTTTGGCTGCTCCTAAGCAAAAAGTGAGTCATTCCTCACTTTGTCTTCACATCAACGAATGTCCTTATCGTAATCTCATCATCCAACCGAATTGCATGGGTAACCAACTGCTGCAATCGCTAGGTGTAGTAGAATAAATCACTTCATACGAGGTCCATTCAATTTATAATATGAGTTTGCAAAAGATAAGGTAGCTAAGGTGTCGATCGCTGCCAAAAATTATAAGTTCCCCCCTTCTCGTTGCAAAACATGTTGTAATTAATTTCTGAAAGAAGTATGACTAAGGTGTCGGTCACTGCCGAAAATGCACCCTTATAAGTCTTCTTCCCTTTTTACAAAAAATTGTGAAGAAAAGAAAGTATTGCAATTAAAGGGGGATTTTCTTTTACACATGAAGAAAATCCCCCTTTAATTGTAAAAGATGTGCAACTTAAGAAGCTTTGTGAAGGTTTTTACAAATATTGCCTCCTAGGCAATTTTACACCAGAAAATTCCCTCCTTTTGTTACAAGTACTTCAAAAATTGAGAGTTTGCTTTTTATGAAGCCTAAAAGAGGTACAATCACCCCTTATTGCAAGTACTTCAAACAAAAACTTATGCTATTTATGAAGCCTAAAAAAGAGAGAGAGGAAATGGTGTTTTGCTCAAGGTGACACGTGTTTTCCCTCTACAATATTGTTTTAGCCATGAGCACTCTGTGTGCTCTCTTTGAACCAGAATCAGAATCAAAATGAGACACTTCACTAGAAACATGGCTTCTGTGATGTGCCTTTGCCATTTTAGTTTTGCTTGTTTTGAAACCAACACTGAATGGTGTCTTGGTTGTCATTTTTAGAAGTTGTGCAAAACTATGCTTTCTAGGCAATTTTATCAAAAAGTTCACCAAATCATCCTTCCTTATTGCAAGTACTTCAAGCATGGTTGCTATTATGAAGTCTAAAAGAAAAAGTATAATTTTGATGACTTCTACTTTTATGATTGCCTTTACAAGTTTTATTTCCCTCTTGTCAAAAATCTGTGTTTTGAAGGAAGAAAGGAATTATCCCCCCTTAGTGCAAAGGATTGCTACTTTTTAAGGTTCCTTATTTTCAAAAACTTGTTCTTTCTTTTGATTACCCTAAAAGAGTACCAAAAGGTAATTCACTCAAACAGATATTTAATGGCCCCTGCCTAAACACCCTTGAATAAGGATGATCAGTTTGAGGAGTTTAAGCCAAACAAATAAGAGTGAATTAGGGGTTTTGTTGTTTTAGGAGAGAATATCAAGTGAAATTGGCTTTAAAACTGTGCAAGGATTTACACAAATTTGTGAAATTTTGGGGTTTAGTGTGTTCTTGATTCTATGACTTATAATTGCAAAAGAAATAATGCAATAATCAAACAAGAATGCCCACAAAATTTTTATCACCTAGGTGTCGGATGCAACCGAAAATGCACCTAATTTGCCAATGAAGGTGTCGAGTAAAATCGAAAATGCACCTTTTAATTTTTGCAACAAAATGTGGATTTGTGTTGTGCAAAAAATTGATATTTTTATGTCTCCTACTTGTCTTCCAATTTTGCAAAAGAAGTACAATGTTGTCTTCCCCCCTTTATTTTGCAAAATTAACAATATGAGCACTCCTTTCAAGACAAGTCGACACACGACCTGCATTTGAAAGGCTTCCAGACCAGTCGACAAATGACTTGGTTTTGATGGACCCAAAGCTTCATGTTCTTCTCATGGTTGCAAAAAGAATGTGCAATTTTATGTCTTATATCCCCCGTTTTGAGAAAACAAATGCACAATGCCAAGTTTGATGTTTTGCAATTTTGGAGTCTCCTTGTGTTACAATTTGCAAGAAAGAATTCAAGTTTGATCCTCCCTTTTGTATGCTTAATTAAACAAGGTTTGAGAAGAAATGAGAGGTTTTCTAATTTGCAAAAAAAAATAGGTGCTCTTCTATGTCTTATATCCCCACTTGGAGAAAACAAAAGCTCCTTTGGATTTTGAATTTGCAAAAAAAATCCCTCTTTTTTTCTTTAATTTTGCAAAATTTAAAATAAATTTTAAAGAAAATATTTTAATTAATAATAAAAATATAATTGTTTGTTTTAAAAATCAATTTAAATATATAAAAAAAATTGATTTGAAAACTTTAACTATATTCAAATTATTTTAAAAAAATATTAAGAAAAAACATTAATTAAAAAAATAATAATTTGCAAAAAAAAATTTTACCTTCGGCGCTCTTTATTTTGTTTTTTCCCTTTCTAGCAAAAAATGAGAGGGAGGCCCCGACGGGAGTCGAACTCCCGACCTCCCGTCGGGCAGCGCCTTGGCGCTGGCCGCCTCTCCGGTCGGGCTAGCTAGCCCGACAGATATACTGGGGAGGAGGCTTCATCTTGAAGCCTCTCCTCCCTAGGGGCTGGAGCACGCGCCCTTGCGTGCACTCTAAAGCCTTTGAAAAGGCTTTGGGACATTAGTCCCACATGCGTCGTGAAGGCGCATGTAAAGTCGTTTAAGAACGACTTTGCCCCCATTTTTACTCGATTGCCTTCGGGCAATCATTCAACCGATGCATTTTGCCACCCAAACGTGGAAATTCCTCCGCGGGACACGTGGCAGAGTTTATCGTTGCCACGTGTCGCCCAACCATTTGATTCCCACTCAACCTCGAAATTCGTGCCCTGTCAGTGACCAAGTCTAGGTCATTGCCCAAGTTTTCTGTCTACGTCAGCTGTGTCAGATCTAGGGTCTCGGTGGCAGTGCCACGTGCCTCCTTTAGATTCGTCCACGTCAGTTGTGTCAGATCTAGGGTCTCGGTGGCAGTCTGAGTTTCTCGATTTTCGTGTCCAACGTGTCCGCCACGGAGGGCGCTCCTGCCCTCGCGTGGTATTCGGCCGCCTCACGGAGGGCGCTCCTGCCCTCGCGTGTAGGGCGGCCTGGTTGCCACATGGCCTCCCACGGAGGGCGCTCCTGCCCTCACGTGGAGGTCGGCCGCTGCATGGAGGGCGCTCCTGCCCTCTCGTGCAGGTCGACCGCCAGTGGCCACGTCTGGTCGCCGGAGACTTAACTCCGATCGTCGGATGGGCAGGCGGGCGTGAATGCCCACGACGGTGTTCAGAGGACTGCCTATCCTCCCGTGGTTGCCCGGTGACGTGGGTTCTACCCCACGCAAGTCTATGGGCCTGCGGGCACTCTCCCGTGGCCGCCCGGTGACGTGGGCTCTACCCCACGCAGGTCTGTGGGCCTGTGGGCCCTGATCGCCTGCCTGCTCGGTGTCTGTGGGCCCGAGTTAGGTGAGGCAAAAAAAATCATCACCAACCTTAGGAAATGATTAAATAATGAAGTGCATAATAAATCAAACCAAACCCTGCGCGTCGCCTTCTCCAGTGGAACGAGATCTGCTCTCGTCTTCTCCACTTGGAACGAGCGCCTCCTCCCTGGCTCTGATGCCAATGTGCACAGGTGAAAATATTTGATAAATGATTAATTTGCATTAACTAGAACATTAGCAATGAGGCTAATGTTAAATAGATTACAAAATAGGAATAATAACAACTACTCCTGCATCTACGCTAACTAACACGCCATAGAAGGTAGAGTGTTAGGTTTAAGATTCTTAACCTAAGATATTTAGGAACTTACCATTAGATATTTGGAACAGTAAATATCTACATGGTGGAAAGTAGAAAAGTAAATACTAGTGGTAAAAAGTAACAAACTACTTTTTACCATGCGGTAAATAAAATCTACCTAATGTAGGAAATGGGGTAAATATCCCAAATGATGAAATATTACTCTTAACACATTTAAGAGAGAGCTATTTAACACATTAAGACAACTTTGCTTGCAATAGTTAGCATCGAATGATAACGTATAGATAGGGAGAGGGCAAACACCTGAACTGCTATATCGTTTTTAGAGAGGAGAGGAGAGCTCTCTTAAAACAAACTTGAGGAGAGGCTTTTAAAAAGGGGAGGGACCGGTGACTGCCTTTTTAAACATGGGGGGGTTTTTAAAAACTTTAGCCCTCTCTGGGCCTTCAGCCTTTAAAAGAGGGAAGGGAAAGGCTGGTTTTTAAGAGGGCTATAACTTTTTAATTATAGGCTCTCTAATCTTAAAAGCCTCTATTATTTTAATTTAAAATAGAGGGCAGGGAGGGATTTCCTCTTATATACGTATTATCTCTACTTCTAGAGGGTCTAGAGGGTTAACCGTTCGGCCGAGCTTTCTTTAAGGGGCTCGGCCTTCACTCCGGCTTCCCAAAGACTAAGGTCGAGAGTTCTTTCATAGACTATTTAACAACTATTTAAGACATCTATTTAAGACATTTAAGAGACTTCTATTTAAGACATTTAGCATTAGTTAGCATTCACTATTAATACAGTTCTTTAGGTCACCTTGATTATCGCATTTCAAGTGTATTGGTAGATTTTTCTGAAGTCCCATACTTGAAAGAATGCAACGTAGCCATATCACTTCGCATATAGCTCCTTGTGCGATGCGATATTCTGCCTCTGTGGATGAGGGTGCAACTGCTTGTTGCTTCTTGTTGTGCCATAAAACAAGTATAGATCCTAGATGAAATATGTATGCAGACGTTGGCTTCCTGTCATCTAGTGATCCTGCATAGTCTAAGTTCGTGTATCCTTGTAAGAACTTGCCATTCTTCTTATATTCCAGGCCATAGTCTATAGTTCCACGGACATAATGCAATACTCTCTTTTCTACTTTCCAATGACTGACCTTAGGCTCTTGAATGAACCTCGAAAGATAGCTCACAGCAAAGCTTATATCTAGCCTGGTATTAGTCAGATATATGAGACTCCCAATCAGTTGAAGATAGAGAGTTCCAGATACCTAAGATTTGTCAAATTTGGATAACTGTAACCCTAGTTCCATTGGAGTTGCCTTGGGTTTACAATTTGTCATCCGATATTTTTCTATAAGTGTCTTGGCATATTTTGTCTGTGAGATCCTAATGCGATTCTTCCTTTGACAATAATGTAGAAGTCCCAGATCTATCATATCAAAGGACTTTTTCAAGTCACTTTTCATAGCGTCCACCATTTCATCTGAACTACCAATGATGATCGGATTGTTAACATACAACATAAGTATCACCATTTTAGAGCCAACTTTCTTGAAATAGAGATTTGCATCTGAAGGACTTCTTTTGAATCTGTATTGCAATAGGTGATTGTCAATTTTGATGTACCAAACTCTCAAAGCTTGCTTCAACCCATACAAAGATTTTGTCAGTTTACAAAAATTTTGTTGTTGCCCTTCAACAGCAAAACCTTCAGGTTGAACCATATACACCTTTTCCTTGAGATCACCATGTAGCTTCCAACCAAACTGAGCTGCCATTGCACAGAGAACATGAATGGTTGTCATCTTCACTATTAGTGCAAATGTTTCCTCATAGTCAATGCCTTCTTTCTGAGCATAGCCCTTTGCAACAAGTTGGGCCTTGTATTTATCAATTAAGAGATCAGGCAATCCTAACACCATTTCATGTTTACTTAACTAGAGTAAATATCCTGAACTTAGATGCCCATAGCGCTTGTGCCACAAGGAGGTTGCTTCTTTGGTGGTGGCAACTAAAGCAACATGAGGAGAAGTTAGGGCATCTAGAGCAAACAAGCCATGGTTGTATGAACCAGTTGCTATATGTTTACCATTTTTGGTAATGAAGCACCTCTTTTGTCCATCAACAACTCTGAAATCAACCACCATATTTTTATCCAGAATTTGAGGAACTGACAACAAATTGTTTGCAAGTCTTGGTACATAAAGTACCTTTTCAATGCGGCATTGGCCATCTAGAAGAGTAAGGGAGACATCACCTGCACCTTTGACTTGATAGGTCTTATCATCAACGGTTGTCACTAGCTTCCCTTCTTTGGCATCTAAAGAATCAAACCACTCTTTGTCCCCTGTCATGTGCTTACTAGCACCTGAATCAATGTACCAAACATTGTCCTTTTGTTTGGATTTGACCTTTGTCATGAGCACCTTGTGTGCTTGCTCTGAATTTGATTCTGAGTCTTCAATAGCAACATGCCCTTTTGGTTGCTTGTATTTGAGGTGTAGTTTATATTGTGCCTTCTTTTGTCGTAGATGGTTTTTGTCACCTTTAAGTGATGAATTGTAGCAACATTATTTGGTTTCATGACCTTCTCTCTCATGAATGTGGCAATTCCTCTTTTTCTTTTGAGGTTTTTTCTGTGAGGAGGTTGAGGGAGTAGAACCGTTTAAGTAAGAAGCCTTTTGAAAAGAATCTGATGGTGGTTTCTTGTTGCCAAATTTCTTGGTAATGAGTGCACTATTGGACAATTGATCCCTCAAGTTGTTGGTGGCTTCTTCTTGTTGCAACAAATTTACCAACTCCTCAAAAGAGACTTGTCTATTGGACACTTGGAGGGAAGTGATTAGCACTCTAAAGGAATCTAGTAAAGCTCTAAGTATAATGGGAACTAAGAGCTTGTCTTCCACTTTCTCTCCCATGACATTCAATCTTGCTTTCAAGTCAGCAACTCTGCAAAGAAATGCTTCTATACTTTCTCCATTTTTCATGCTCAAAGTGTGAAGCTGGGATTGAAGGTTAAGAATAGTTGCTTGATTCTTCCCTTCATAAATAGTGGTAAGTTTTTCCCATGCTTCTTTGGCACTCTCTAATTCACAAATATGAGGTTGAATCTCATCAGTTGTGGCAAGTGTGATGATCATAAGGGCTCTTGCATTTGCATCATCATATGTTTCTTTTGCCTCATCACCAACTTTAGGTCTTGTGACTCTGTCAATCACGATGTCCCATAGCTTTTCAACCTACAATATGGTCCACATCTTTATCTTCCATGGTGCAAAATTCAAACCTCTTAAGAGCTAAGAATTTGTGAGATAGAGTTTTGGCATGGACATTGTGAGGGTTCCTTATCTCTCCAAACAATCCCCCTTTCTTGATACCGCCAGTCTAATATACTGAACCTTCAAATATACCCGCCCTTCCTAAATATTCGTCGGTATGTGGAAGAAGCTAGTCCTCTCATTATACGCAGTCGTACATGAGAGAGACCTTAAGGTACTAGAAGCAAAATGATACGTGGTGCATAGGCAGTAGTAAAAGGGATTCACTCTATCTTTGACACCAGCTTAAAAAGACCTCTACATACGTAGGGCATAACTTCCCTTAAATACTTGGAGGAACTTAATTTCAAGATTTACGCCTAGCGATAGAAGTGAATAAGGGTAATTACAGAGAGAGAAAATAATATGGGTTTTCCTTATTTTGCCCTCACGGTTTATAGGGATAGACCCTAGACATCGTTGTTGCAGCTATGTTAGGTATTAAACACAATAGCTCAAGCACAACAGCATTACTTGTAAGTGTGAGCCAGAGGAGGCATAAATACCGAACGTTGTCTTGCGCAATTTGCACAAATATAGGGTAAAATTTTGGGGTCTTTTCAAAAGCATGAAATATTTTGCAAAACAGAAATGAAAGCATGCAATACAATTTGGAAAGATGTTTCCACCGAAAATGCACCTTGATACAATGTCAATTTTGCAAATAGTTTGATGTGAATAATTGCAAAATTAATTGATTCTCCCCCTTAAAAAAAAACATTTATCTAATTAATCAAACTAAGTCAATCAAATAATTAATTAACTAATTAATCTAAAATAATTATCTAGTCAAATGAATTAATTAATTAAAACAAATGCATAAAAAAAGTTGTTTTTAAGGGGGCTTTTTAGTAAACCTGATGTTGCCAAGTGTGCCCCATCCAAGCCATCATGGCCAGCTGCCCCATCCAAGCCTTCAAGGTCAACTACCACGTGTCGACAAGAGCCTCTCCTTGCCAACCCGCTTGGACTGGCATTTCAATAACTAAGCATGAAGCTTTTTAAAGAGGTTGAAAAATGCCTGAAAAATGCATGTGGGATTAAAGCGCTGATAAAAAAAATGCATGCAACTTGGCCACCTCGACCACGGCTGCTCCACTTAGATCCAAGGGGCGTCGCCAACATCCAACCACCACAGTTACCACTGCAGCTCAGCCATCTGGCCACTCCTCCGAGCTGCTTCACCACCACCTTGTCGCCTAATCACATCTATATTTGACTTCCTTTATTTTCAACACTCGAATGGAGATGCTCCTTGACAAAGCATTGTGTTTGACAAGCTAAATCCAATGGCAGTAGTTGGATTTCAAAATGCAATTAAGCGCTAGAGAGAAAGCTCGTTGGTGTCGAAATTTGCGATGGCGGTGCACTTTTGTCAGCCCCAAAAACTTGATGTTTGTATTCTTTCGTCGAGGCTTTACCATGAGGCCACTGTTGTGAGAGTTCCACTCGGCCAGCCAGCCCCTGTTGCATCCAATCCACCTCTTGTCCACTTCAAACAAGAAGCGACCCTTTTGTGATCCTGCTCAACCACATATCTACTTAGACAACATTTTGAGTCTCCAAGTGCACCACATTTGAGTTCTTTCACTGGCAACGCCCTCTCCAACGACGCAACTTGCTATCAAATATTCGTCATTAGATGCTGATGTTGGAGTCATAGCCATTTGCAACGTCTGCTTTCGCTGCATGTTGCAGGTCTCTGATGGCTCCTCACAAATGTGACTGAATCAATCCTTTGCTTCGGGTTGATCGACGTTAGCCTTCTTTGCTACAGTTATGTAATCACCACGCAATTCTTCAGAAGATCTCCAGCCGCAATAACACAATTATCTCCACGTTGGAATGATGTGGCTATTGATTCCGTGTATACGAAACCAGTTAGCAGCAGGCTTGTTTGGTTTCTCGACACAATGTTGCCCACAAAGATGCACACTAAGCTTCCTATAGATCAAAGAAATCCTTGTCCACTATAGATTGCTCTGAACAGGCCCTTAACCGCTTTGATACCAATGTTGATCGGAGATCAATCATATTTATTTAATATGCAACAATTTTTATGCACTAGCATAGGCTAAGATTAGCCCGTAACAACCAAGCTCAAATAGTTATCAAGACTAGTTTCATGTCTAACTAAAGCCCATCAAACCTATCTACGTAAGCAAACTTTAGCTTACTATCTAACAACACAATATTCCCTACTAACTAGAGAATACCTCCACTAACCATAATAATCTTCTAGAATATAAAATAATGTAATAAAACATTTTTGTCTATAGCAACTGCCTACATTTGCAATTGTTGTGTTGTACTCTTATCTTTAAACACACTTCAAAGTTGCACATTTTTGTATCATCCAGATTCTTCATCTAGAGGCAAAAGTGCAACTACCACCATCAACCTCAAGTGACTACAAAGATTTCTCCTACAATTTTTGCACTTATTACAATAAGCCTCAACTTTTGTTTGAAGTCATGTACTAACCACTAAATATTTGATTTTTTTCCTTATATAACTCTTGTGAAAGAAACACAACAAAAATTTTGGTTGCCCAATCAGAAAGAATGATACATAAGGTCAAGATCCTCTTAGCCTTGAACTAAAAGGAGGACAATATTCATTCTTTGTTTTGCTTTTTCTTCAAGCCATTAGAACTACAATATTTACCCCTATCAATTATATATATATATATTTTTTTTTTTGGTAAGTAAAAAGATAATATTAAACGGGTTTTGACTGGGTCCCAATCCTAGAAGTACAAAACACCATAAAGATCTGCAAAATATCAGGGCCAAAAATTCCCGCACAGGGGATTTGAACTAGCTAAGTATCAAAAATTCCCACGCAGGGGAATAACCAAAGATCTGCAGATAGGACCAGGCCTATGCAGGGGCAAGCAGCATAGTAACCTAGCTTCCAAAAAGACATGAAAAATCCCGCGCAGGGGCAAACCAAGCCGTCAACATTCGAAGACACCCACGCAAGGGTTGGTTGCAAACCAAAGCAAAAAAACCAAGACTGCCCAAAATTCCGCGCAGGGGGCAAATGAGATCAAGACACACCTGTAGAACGATGATATTGAAAACCATGGAAAAAGGGAAAAAAGAACTAGAGACTCTTGGAGCCTTTCAGACAATCTGCTCACGCAGTATTGAGAACAATTTGAGGGGCATTGTGGTGCCAAATGGAGAGAGCGGATTGGGCTACTCCCAAATTTGCGAGGCAGTCAACAACCTTGTTGGCTTCACGATACACATGGTGAGCCACCACATTGTTTTGCTTACCAATTAGAATCTTGGCCTCCTGAATGATTGAGCGAATGTTCCACGAAGGCTTCTTGTCGATGTTGATATACTTAATGATGTTGAGGGAATCACCCTCAATGTGCAAATTTATTTTCAAATCCCTGATGATGTGCAGACCTCTCCAGAGAGCCCAAGCTTCAGCTACATGATTTGTTTGATGGTTGAGGTGCTCAGAGAAAGCTATTAAAATGCCTCCCCTGTGGTCCCTTACAACACCACCAACACCAACTATTCCCGGATTCCCTTTAGAAGCACCATCAAAATTCATCTTGAACCATCCCTCAGGGGGGGCTTCCAACAAGCATTAATCCTTGGATGGGGAGGAATTGGGGCCATATTGGAGAGGATGGGAATATTCAAGGACTGGAACAGCTCAATCTTAGTGCCATGGCTAGGGGATTTGAGATAGGGGAAAATCTGGGAATTCTCTGTAGCAAAGGTAATAGCTTTGTTGGCTGTGGAAATGGGGTCATTTGAAGAGAGCAAGAAAATCCTACCATTTCTTTCAAGCCAAACTTGCCAAATGAAATGATGCAAGCAAATTTTCCACAAAAAAGAAAGCTTTGGATTGATGAAGGGATTAGGCCATTGGACAAAGAGGTCTAAGAGGGAATTAGGTTGAGCCCACTGAACATGAAAAGTAGACAAAAGGTGGCTCATTCCTTCTCTAGCATAGGCACAATCTATGAAGAGGTGATTAACAGATTCCGAGGCAGAAAGGCACATATGGCATCTATTAGGCACAATCATACCTCTTTTCATCAAATTATCGGTGGTAAGGATCTTGTTTTGGATAGCAAGCCAAGAAAAGAACCCAATTTTAGGAATGAGATACTTGACCCAAACAAGGTTGAAAGGAATGGCAGAAACTTGAGGGTTGAGGAGGAGGAGATAAGCTGATTTAATAGAGAATTCCCCATTGTCATTTCCTTTCCAGATGGGATAATGAAGAGAAGCTACAGTCGGGATTATAATAGTATTGAGCATGCAAGATAAAGCAGTCCCTGCCCTAGATATGTGGTTGCTTTCATTGGTAGTGGGAATGATTTTCCATCTCCGTTGATTGTCAAGGAAATCCGCCACTTTGCTGCCAAACCTCCTATCCAAAATAGGTTTTAAGATGGAAACCTTTGGGACCTCAGAGAGAGGTCTATCTTTTATCCACCTGTCGGTCCAAAAATTGATAGTAGTGCCAGTGCCCAGCTGCCAACGAGTACCTTTATTGATGAGGGATTTAGTCTGAATGATAGCCCGCTAGAAAGCAGACCCATTAGTGGGAGTGTTATCATCCATGAAAGAGAGGTTTTGGAGATATTTCCTTTTAATTATGGAAACCCACTCAGAGTCAAAGTTGGTAAAGACCTTCCATGCCTGCTTGGCAAGGAGGGCAAGGTTCATGTTGAAGATCCTTCTGAGCCCTAAGCCTCCTTGGGATTTGGGGTAACAGACCTTATCCCAACCGATGAGATGGAACTTTTTCTTATCCTCTGAACCCGACCACAGAAAGTTCTTTTGAATTTGCTCAATTTTTGCATACACAGAGGCAGGAGCTTTGAAAACCGACATGAAATAAACTGGGATGCTCTGAAGACAAGCCATGGTAAGAGTAGCTTTGGCTGCCTGGGAGAGGAGGGATCCTTTCCACCCTGCAAGTTTTTTGTTGATTCTTTCAATAACATTGTCCCACATGGACTCCTTGGGATTCTTGATGAACAGTGGAAGGCCCAGGTAAGGAGTAGGGAGATCAACAATGCATCATTGGAGGATACAGGCGATTTTATGTTGTCTACTCACTGGAGTGTTGAGAAAGTAGCTTTTACTTTTCGTGTAATTAATTTTCTGCCCTGATGCTTGTTCATAGATATCAAGGATGGATTTGATGGTTTTAGCTTGCTAGACAGAAGCAAAGGTGGCAATGATAGTGTCATCTACAAACTGCTGATGGGAAAGAGGAGGTGAGTTTGAAGTGGCTTTAATACATGAAATGAGCCCTACTGCACAAGCAGATTTGAAAGCCCTACCCAAGGATTCTGCAAGAATGATGAAGAGGAAGGGGGAGAGAGGGTCTCCTTGCCTGATGCCTCTGGAGCTGGGGAAGTAACCTGCTACTGATCCGTTAACCAACATTGAGAACCAAGGGGAAGAGATGCAACCTTTAATGAGATCAACCCAGTCCTTGTGAAAACCAAACTTGAGAAGGACCTTTAGGAGAAATTCCTGGTTGACCCTATCAAAAGCTTTGTTCATATCCAACTTAAGGAAAAGGGCAGCCTTTTTGTTGCAAGAGACTGAGTGAAGGGTTTCATGCAGAGAAATGATGTTGTCTGTGATAGATCTGCCTTCCACTGAACTCCCTTGACAAGGGTCTATAATGTGGGGGAGGATTTTCTTGAGCCTCAAGGCCATGGCTTTGGTTAAAATCTTGTAAATGATATTGCAAAGGCTGATGGGTCTGAAGTCCATCATGGATTTACAGTTGGGACTTTTGGGGACTAGGGCAATGAAAGTTGAGTTGGTTCCTCTGGGGATGATCTTGGTTTGTTGTAGATCTTTAATAGCACTGCAGATATCCTTCTCTAGAATATCCCAGAAAGTTTGAAAGAAACGGGGAGGGAACCCATCTGGACCTGGAGCCTTATCGGGATGCATGGAGAACAAGGCTTGCTTAATTTCCTCTTGGCAAAGGGGTTGGATGAGAGAGGAATTCATTCTAGGAGTGACCAAAGGGGGAATGTTCCGGAGGAGAAGCTCTTGAGATTCACCATGCTCTGGGGAGGAGGTTCCCATCAAGTTGCTGAAGAAAGAAGAGGCTTCATCCCTGATTTTGAAAATGTCCCTAGAGGTAGTGCCATCAGCCAATATAAGCTACTTAATTTTGTTTGCACTCCTATTGCGAAGAGTGGAAGCATGGAAGAACTTTGTGTTAGCATCACCATATTTGAGCCAAAGGGCTTGGGACTTCTATCTCCAATAGATCTCTTCCCTGGAAAGAATGTTGTGGTACTCGGAGAGGAGTTGCCTTTCTTCTTCCCTGATTTGGGGTGTCAATTGGTTATTTTGGATCTGTTGATCAATAGTTTTGAGTCTGCTCAGAATCTGCTCTTTATTTTCGAAGATATTCCCAAAAACCTCTTTGTTCTAGATTTTGAGATTTTCTTTGATGACTCTCAATTTTTGAGAAACTTGGGAAATGGCAGTTCCAGGGAAAGGTTGCTACCACCACTCAGAAATCCTGCTTCTCAAATCAGGGTGTTGTATCCACATATTTTCAAATCTGAATGGAATTTTAAATGAGGGAGCCCTGTTAGCTTCAAAGAGAAGGGGGCAGTGGTCAGAGCCAATTCTTGGGAGAGAGATGAGAGAAGCATCCCCGAAGGTGGGAATAGCTTGCTGAGAGAGGAAGACTCTATCCAAATTTACTTGAATGTGTTCAGGACCCACTCTTCTGTTACTCCAAGTGAATTGACAGCCCTTGATTTGAACATCCATTAGTTCATTCTCAGTTACAAAGTCATGAAACTCTTGAATGCTCCTGGAATGGATGGAACTGCCACCCCTCTTGTCAGAGGGAAAGAGGGGGGAATTAAAGTCACCTGCTAGAATCCAGGGATAGTTGGTGAAGGCGTCTCTCATGTGGGAAAGGGACCTCCAGAGAGAGCTTCTTTCAAGAGGGTTATTTGGAGCATAAATGTTGGATAACACCCAAGTGAAATGCTTGTCTTTGCAAAAAAACACTAAATTCAGAGTTCTTTCAGAAGATGAAATGACCCATCCTTCAACTCTCTCAGAATCCCATAGACACAAAAGACCACCTGAAGAGCCTTGAGCAGGAGAAAAGGCCCAATGGCTGTTTTTCCACACAACGTTGACAACTCTGTTTATTTTGGATGCATCAATTTTTGTTTCCTGCATGATGAAAATAGTGGGTTTGTGATCTTTCCTTACAGTTCTTGCCAACCTCTGTTTAGTAGAACTATTTAGACCTTTGACATTCCAAGAAAGAATCTTCATTTGGGAATTTTGGAGGATTTTTTGCTTCCCTTATTCTGCTGCGGGGGAAGTTTAGGGTTTTTTGATTCATCCTTAGCCTGATTGAACAGGTCTGGGAACAAAGTTGTTTGCAATCCATTGGCAACTTGATCTTCAGTGTCTTTTTTCTTTTGCTCAGCCAAGGTCGGTCTTCCTCTTTTTTCTCACTCCCTGTATCAACAAGGGATTTTTTATAGCTTCTTGTAATGATAGGACTGTGATCCGATTTGTGGAAGGAGGGACTCACCGCTTCTCGCAGGGATTCAGAGACAGATTTGGTTGGGGAAAGGGGCCCTTCAGGGGGGAAAGGAAGGACCAGACCTGGAAGGGGAATGAGGTGGAGGAGGGGGGAGGGGTGGA
The DNA here is from genome assembly GCA_028583015.1 of Wollemia nobilis. NCBI lineage: Eukaryota > Viridiplantae > Streptophyta > Pinopsida > Araucariales > Araucariaceae > Wollemia > Wollemia nobilis. Next base: position 17,828,756 of record JAQPPZ010001493.1, read on the forward strand.
TTTTGGAAAGAGAATGTCATCATGGGAGGAATTAGATAAGGGTCCAAACCGATTTGGAAAAGCGAACATGGAACATACCTTGCTTGCGTCTGAAGACGGCTCCTGGACGGCAGGTTGCTTGCCTTTGTTTTCTCGCTTGTTGCCAAAGGGTGCTTTGAATCTTTCATTTTGTTTTCCGGCCTGGGTACCGACCTTGCGTAAAAATGGATGTCTGAAGTTGGTCGCCTCCTTTTGGGGTTTGAGAGATGGACATTGGGATTTCAAATGCCCTTGGGACTGGCATTCTATGCAGAAATCTGGTTTGTTCTCATACTCTATTGCTTGACACCTTCGATAGGAGCCATAGATGAGATTGATGCGGGTTGGGAGCTGGGAATCCAAGTTGGCATTTACACAGATTCTGGCGTGAGCCATGCGGGATCGAGCCTTCGTGGTAGGGTCAATGGCCACGAGATCTCCAATGTACTTCGCAATCCCATGCAAAATGTCTTCATGACAGAAGTGAATGGGGAGATCTGGGAGACGAACCCAAATGGGGGCGAAGTTAATGTTTTGGGTTTCTGGGTTGAAATCTTCCCCCCACTTCCGAAGGAACAAACTTTTCTTGCCATAAAACCAAGGCCCTCCTGTGAGTATTTGCGCAACATCGCTCTGGTTGCTCAGTCGAATCAGGAAAAAACCCCGGGATAGGGCAATGAGCTCCATACTCCCCGCCGTTCTCCATTTGGAAGCAACCCATCTTCGCACGGACTCCATATCCGGTCTGCCGCCTATAAACTTCTCGACAAGGGAAAAAGATTCTAGAGAAAGATAATTCACCATGACAGACTTGGGGATTACCAGGTCTTCACCGGAGGGAAGCAAAGGTGGGTGGTTCCCAGAGGAGCTGGGAATACCTTTGACCTTCTCAGCATAGCTTTGAGGTGAGGGAGCTTTATCTTCCGAACGGGACCCATAATTGGTTGGGGGACCGAGAAACCCCCCATTGTTTTCCCAGGGTCGATCAATGGTCTGGACCCACACTCCGCCTGGGTCAGGATCAGGGCCCTTCAATCCATCTTCCTTGGTTACTTCACCCATGGGAGGAATCTCGCCCTGCTCCAGTCCAAACCCGTCTGCAGAAGTTTGAAAATTCCCGCCCGTTGTCGCCAGAGCTGTCGATGTCGCCATGGGAATAAACCTTTTCCTGTACTATGTGTTTGAGTTCCCCCTATCAAATATATTAAATATATATAGCACTCCCTATTTATCTATGTTATATTTTATATACCTCAAATTTAAAGAATGCTCCTTGAATATTTCCGTGAAGAGATGGTCCAACTCAATCAGATTATCTATAATCCCCCAACAAGCAAGCTTTTTCATACATTCTCAAAGAAATGTTTGAACCAAATGTCCACTCCAATAGTTCCCTCCCATTATCACATGTCTTAATAAAATATTCAAAACACCATTGACATTACTTTTATGGGTAAACCATGACAAGCAGGATGTCTAGCTTATATTTAAGACCATACATTTATTCCCTTAGCAATATGGTTAGATGCACAAACTTACCTCAGATGTGTCAAGATTCATGATGTTGAAATCTTGGTGGTCACTACATACCTCTTAGCAAAATTAGTAATAATTTGTTAGATCGTAGACCAAATTGTGGCCATTGGTGTACTATAATAGCACATGCATGTGCACATAGCAAAGAGAGAGAGAGAGAGAGAGAGAGAGAGAGAGAGAGATTTGCTAGAGTTTGGTCTTTCATTGTGTGCTTCTATAGCACATTGTTGTCCCAAGACTTCACATGTTAGACTTTGTTATGAACCTTTATTCTCATTAACATAAATCATTCACCATATACTGAAATAACAAATCATCCATCCACAAATAATTATCCACATTAACAAATCCACATAATGAGACAAAGATAGATAATACCCTTTAGGTACGGCAACACCAATATTATTCCCGAAGGAAGGAACCACTCCACAATATCTTCCAAATGAGATCCTCTCCACGAGCCAAGACTATTACAAGAGAATACTCAATATGATTGATTGATGATTACAATGACAATCTCCCTTCTTTATATACCCATATTCTATTTCTTTAGAGAGCCAACTACTAAAACCGCATCCCACTCATTATTATAATATAATCAACCTTAGGTTATGTGTGGTCCATGCCAACTATCCATAATACCCATATACAATATAATATTATATCCCCATATACCTATTCCTAGGTCCATAGCATTCCACCCTCCTTACAAATGTTTCATCCTCAAAACATGAGAAGAAATTAAATAATATGATCTTCGAAGCAAAGCTGACAACTGGTATCAATCTTAATCATCCATCCATCCAAGTGAAATCTTGATTGGTGGTTGTCTTCGATGATGCCAAGCTACCATTGTGCCACTTAAATATCCATAATTGCTTTGTTGGCTTCATGCTTCTACTGCTCTACTCTGATATTTCAAACGATTGGTCTGTAATGTCCCCATCCTACTCAGCTAACAGAGCGTAATATGGACTTGCCTATTCATAAGGTTTCGTAGGCAATGTCGAGTGTTTAGGAACCACTAGGTGTTATGGAGATATTGTTGGACGATCTGCATTCACAGTTGTCGGCTTTCAGGACCGTTTCTGGCAGTATTTTCAGAGACTTACTATTTTTAGTAAGTCAGTTAGGGTTGGATTCTCGGGAAACGGAAAGTACAACTGGCATCTTCGGCTTAATGGGTATCCGTTTCCGTAAGTTGTTTGGTGGTTGGATGTTGGGAGAGCAATAATTTTAATGCCCGAAGATTTATAATGTTATATTTAAATATAAAAGTTAAATATATTAATGTTGGGCATTAATTTAATCTTAAAAGGGGTCATGTAACCACTTGAATTAAAGGGGATTTTATAAAGTTCATATTTCTAATGTCATAAAAGTGGTATGGTCTCCTTGGAAAGTAATAAGTGAAATATATTACAATTTATGGTAAAAAGAATGCCTTCAAGGTGCAATGTAGCATTTGGAAAGACAAATTATCCCACATTCAAGAAGTGAATGGATCAACCAGCTTTGGGAAAGGATAAAAGTGGCATTGAAGAGTTGATTGTGACATCTTTGGCTATTATTCTTGAAGCTTATTGTGTGAGACTTGCAAGTTGCAAGATTTCAGTCATTCCAGGCTTGTATTGTGACGAAAACCACATACAAGGACACCATATCTTGAGGTTGAAAGATACCTTTAGATTGGTTAATGAGCATTCATACTCAGTGGATGCAATTGAGCTGATAAAGGTGATATTTTTAGATATTGTTGAGCAGATTGGAGAGGGTTTGAAGTTAACAACAATTCCATTTCATTTGCACTTCACTCCTTCAGTTGGCCATACCATCTAGGGCCAAAATAGAGCGATTTGGATGCACACTCAGCAATGGTTTGTCGAAGTTTGAGATCTACTTGCAACTACAAACCTAGCCGCCACCTTTTCTGCAGGTTTTGGAGACTTTCATTGGATTTTTGTAGTGTTTATTAGCAGCCGTACCTGCTCCTGGCATGGTCGTACATTTCTTGGGGGATGAGTTACTTGCCTAGGACCAAACGCCTAGTTTTTAGAGGATTTCTTACATGCTTTGTTATTGTCTCCAAAAAGGGTATTCAAATGTATGCTGGAGAAATTTGTAAATTGGATTTTATGATAAAAAATGAAGATTTATGTGTGCTGATGAACATTTCCAGATTTGTATCAGACCTTCACAATTCCGGGTATACTCCTTTTAATGCAATTTCCTTTATTGGGTTTGTTTATCTATATTGGAAGAAGCTAGTGTTCGAATTTGGTAGCATTTGGATTGATATTTTTCAAGTTGTGATCCATTCTTGAGAGCTGCCCTATTATTTTTGAGTATGCATGACAAATGTTTGTCAAAATGTCTTGTTGAAAATTCATGAGTTAATATGATATTTGAAAATTGGAATTAGTACATTGAATGTTCATATGATCTCCAAACATACAAAACACTAAATAACCCAAATCAGCAAACAAGACACTCAAGTTTTCAGTTTGGAACCCAAGATCGAAACCTAGCTCTTTTGGTGGCAAATTTTTTGTCTTCGAAAGGGGTAGGACATTACATGGTCCTATTGTTCCCTGATGTTGTTGTACCCCTTTGAAATCCAAAATTACTGTGTTTCTTACCAAACACTATCATACTTGATGTCTTTCTGACTCCATGTAGATCCATAATGATATTGATCCTCTAAGCCATGCCTTCAATATGGTGGTGTCGGTGGTGATATGCTACAACCTTAACTTGATGTTTTGTTTCCTTTGATTCTTCAATATTTTATTCCTCTCTTTTAAATTCTTCCTCATGCTCTTCTCTCTTGTTCCCTTCTTTTGGTGCATCTTTGTGCGCTTCTAACAAAGCTTCCTTGGACTTTGCTACTGCTTCTGGTGTAGACTTAGCTTTTGATTCCTCTACTGGTTCCTTAACTTGTTCCCTTGCCATAACTGCTTCTTGTTTCTCCTTGGATCCTTGCTCCTTAAGCTGAGAAATATCCTGTAGTGTTATCTTCTTTTTCCTTTACCATAACTTCATGAACTTCTTTTGCACATTAATGTTAACAGTACCCAAAGAATCCAACCAAGTTTAACCCATAATAATATCCACATCATCTATCTTAATAGCATAAAAATGTAAATGTAAAATATATTTATCCATGGTAATCTTCAAATCTTGAAAAATATGAACATTCTCGCCCTCAAGCTTTATGTCCTTAATTTTTGTTGTTTGAACCTGAAACCTTTTAGCCAAAGCAATATTAAGAAAATTGTATAATGGAAATAATAACCTTTTATCTCTAAATGCAGCCATGAACCTGCAAAATAGAATTTTTAGATTCAAACAAATCCTTTTGATCATTATTTGGCCTATTTGACACCAAAAATCTGGTTCCCTCAGCCCGCACACTATCATCCTCATCTTTTCCTTCTGCCAATTTCTTAAAATTTTCCAACTGTCTTTTTAATTACTTTTATTTATCTTGGAGCCTAGCTATCTTTTTATAAGGATTCCATTGACTTAAATGATTGCTTTGTTTCTTCCCAAGTCAGTTTATAAATATGGGCTTTAAGAAAATTATAAACCCAAGAGAGAGCTTCTCCTCCAAAATAAGAACTAAGCCTGATGTTCCAACAATAATCAGTAGAATACAAAAATTTAAATTGTTTCCACCATTCTCTTGAAAACTTTTGTACATCCATAAGTTCACACCCCAACAAAAAGATAATGCAAACTAGGGTTTGACAAAAATATATACCTCCCCACAGATTTTGAAGCTAAAATTCCACAAACAATAAAACCCAAAACTCAGCAAATGATTTGCTTTCCCCAACAATCAGATATATCAGCTAATTTGCTGCCTTCACAAGGTCATATCTCTTTCAATACTGTTCATATTCCTTCATATGACCACTCATTTTGAAGCTCTTCAAATTTAGAACAAAATGGCACATGAATCATCTGAATTGGACAGATTTACACAAAGATATGGCTCCCAAAAAATGAGATGTTTTCTTGAAAAAAAATGCCAAAATTCTGCAACCCATAAAACAATTCCCACTTCGCCAAAATCATTGCTCTGATACCACTTATTATTTTATTTAACATCATTTATCATATACTGAAATAACAAATCATCCATCCACAGTAACAAATCCACAATAAACAAAGATAGATGATACACTTTAGGTAAGGTAACACCAATAAATTTCTTGAAGGAAAGAACCACTCCACAATCTCTCCCAAATGAGATCCGCTCCACGAACCAAGACTGTTACAAGAGAATACTCGATATGATTGATTGATGATTACAATGACAATCTCCCTCCATTATATACCGATCTTTTATTTCTCTGAGGAACCAACTACTAAACCCTCATCTCACTCATTATTATAATATGATATTATAATATAATCAACCTTGGGTTATGTGTGACCCATGCCAACTATCCATAAAACCCATCTATATCATATTCCTAGGTCCATAGCAGACTTGATTCTAGGTCTATTAAGTTGCTACCATAATATTCGCCATCTTCTCTCACACGTTTTGGGCTAAAGTATTTAAATAGATCCTTTTTCAGAATGTGACTACAGTTGTAGGTTGAACAGATTGCAATGACACCCACGAAGGCCAAAAAGTGTCCTAAAAATGTACAATAAGGTAATGAAAATGCCTTTTCTCTTGATGTCTTTGTTAGACTCAGATTATCTGTCAAATGAACACATATGCTCCATTTCAGTACATTTTAGGTCATGTCCCCTCAGAAAGTCCAACACAGGACCTAAATCAGAGATTGGAGGAATGTCCATGGTTAATACATGATCAATATCAAAATTCTCTCAAAACTTTTCTGGCTTTTTGCTTTAAAAAGGCTGGCCATAGTGACGAAGTTGACAGCTGAGGTCTTTGGATGTGCAAAAATGTTTTCACAGTTTCTCTTGTTGATCGAAGCATATATCAACTGATAACAATGGACACTTTTATGCTGTCCTATGTAGGTCGAATATTTTAGTTTGTCAACCTCCTTTAGACATTTTCGTGGAAAGCAATGACCCATCCTTAGTTTCTCTTTTCTATTCTAAGACTCAAAGGCCAATTGAAGTCTTTTTTCTGCATTTACCCATTTATCTTTTGCATGTGGGATGAATAATTATTTTCTTGTAAACATTGTTCTATTTAGCTTTTTACCTTGGTAAACATAAGTTCCCTTATTCTAAGGCTACCACACAAAATTTAATGCCTGTCCAACCACGTGCTAGCCCTTCTAACACAAAATTAATCTTAGCTGGTCTTTTTAATTGTTAGACAAGAAAATTGGCATTTCCTCTTGGCAAAAACTATTACATAATTTTTAAACATCATAAATGTTCTCCGCTAACTCCCATTGAAACCAATTGAAATATAGAAGAAACAGTCAACAAGCCCACTATAACTGAAAGTTGAGGTTCAGCCTTCTACCAATCAATATATACGTACAATGCGTGCACCATACAGTCCTTCATTTGCTAGGAAGTTTTAGATAAAGTCTGAGACTCGGTAATGTCCTAATGCAACAGCATAATAAAAGTATCCATCACAAAACACAATCGGAAGGCAATCCTCATAGATCTTTATAGCTTCTCCATCTTACCGATCCTTCATTTCCATGCTCTTGGAGTTCTTCACAAGCACTTGGAAAGCCCCAAAGGTAAAGATGAAGTAGTTTTTAACGTCAACGAGGCCTTAGGCCATATGAGATGATCCTCATGGAAGATGATACTCAAAATATGGTTATCCAACCATACTCCGATCATCGAAGCATGGTACACAACCCTAGCCTGCACAAGATTTGAACCTTAGACCTTTATTCAAAGTTACAAAGTCTCTACCGTTAAGCCACACAGGAGAACCCCTATTTCTTATTATATCCAAGGTAGCTCCACTATTCTGTTTCCTTTATTTGTTTTCTCTTCAAAGCAACACAGGCTTTTCTTTTATCAGCTTGTATTTTAGTTTATAAGCTTGACTGTCAAACACATTAAACAAAGAATCAAGGGTAACATGGGGATGTCTTTTGTTCTAATATTTGTGACATAAAAAGATGCTTCATCATAATTGAATTGATGATAAACAACATATACGTTGTCTGCTATGCTTGTTAAACACATTTTACAGCATTGAAAATATTAGTTAAACTTTGCCACACTTCTCTATATGTTTCAAAGTACTAGGGAATTAACAAAGAGGGTATCTTTGTGGGAAGTGTTGGAATATCAGTAATCTAACATTATTGGCCAAGGCCAACAATGATGAAGTGCCCACAGACACTCTTGATGTAAGCCTATAGGCATCGTTTATGTAAGCCTACGGGCAGTTTTGACGTATTCATCCTTCAGGATATTGGTTAAACCACCTAAATGGTTAACCTTAGTTGAAGGGTTTAATATATTTAATATATTGTAATTTCACCTTCAACTCGGGTTATGTTGGCTTGAGGTTAGCATTAAACTCGAGATTAGGTATCCCTACAAATATCACCCAAAGATTGATCCATTGCATCACTTTTGTGGTATGTGATCGTGGGGGTGCCTATGGTCACCCACCCCTTATTCTTATTTTGGTTATCTTTATTGCATCATTTTATCTATTCCATCTATATGCTGTTTATTTACACTCTTCTATAATTATGCATGTGATTGTGGTGAACGTATGCTTCAGAATGTTTTTTGGAAAGTATTGCAAGTTCCAACAATTCAAAGCGGTAACCCTCAACTACGGAGAAGAAATCCTTTTGGTAGCACAAGGAGCAAAAATTGAGGAAAAACACCCTTCTTCTAATTTTCAAAGGAAATATTTGATCATCTAAATTTGAAAATTCAAAAAAGCAGGGGAGGGCACCAAAATTTGCATACAAATTCAAAAAAAATTGGGCCATTTTTGCGTGCTAGTTTTTCTTACAGCGCCATTTTTATAAAATAAAAAAAATAAATAAATAAATGTTGTGCTCCAAAATTTGACAATTGTATGTGGATGTGATCGCTTCAATCACAACAGTCGCTTATGGACACATTGACAAGTACAGCAGCTCTTAAAACCCTCTTAAGCAAGAGTGTGCATGTTTGATCACATTAAAGCCAGTTTTTTGGGTTGTTGTTTGCCCTGAGGTGAATATTATTTTTTCACCTTGTCGCAATTTGTATCAAGCCATGGTGGCTCAGCGGTAGCAATGTTTTCTCTAAAGCCAATGCAATTCCTGACAAGCCATGGTGGCTCGGCGGTAGCAATGTTTTCTCTAAAGCCAATGTAGTTCTTATCAAGCCATGGTGGCTTGGAGGTAGGAGTGTTTTCTCTAAAGCCAATGTAGTTCTTGTCAAATCATGGTGGCTTGGCGGTAACAATGTTCTCTCTAAAACCAAACAATTGAGGTTCAAACCCTCGTGTTGTTCTTTTAGTTTCTGCCCTATAGTTCATAGTGTGCCCTTTCCGCTAGAATAGCAAGTTTCCTTGGAGAATCTTTAAGCTTCAATCATCAAACATCGAGAGTGTTAATTTGAAGACTTTGGTGCTGGCTACAGTTCTTTTTTAGCATATAATACATCATGTTTTTCTTTAGGTCTCAATCGTGCTCAGCATTTTGATGCCCAGTAGAATATCTTTTGCTTCCCTCTAAACCTGAAGTTTCTAGTCCAATTCTCTTTTGAACCTTTGCAATCAAGAAGGAAATTGTTGTGAACTTCTTTTTCTCCTTGACTCCTGCCGATAGTGAAGATTTGAGTGGCTAGCGCTGTGGTGGAGTTGTTTTACCATCCTCAAGGTCCCAAGTTCAAATCCGCCTAGAAAAATATCTTTTGTGCCTTTCAAAGCATGACCTCTTATGTAAATGGCATAGTGCAATGTTAGCTCCAACTAGCCCGTTGTTGTGGTGGTTGGTAAGGTTGTTTGTATGTATGGCATCTTGTGTTCAAATATGCACCATGAAAAAAAAATTTCATGCCTTCTTCTTCAGAGCACGTATTTTGGTCCTGTTGCCACATTTGGCACGGGGTGCCATGTTTTCAGTTTTTGTAAGTGACCTGCTCTTTTCCTTCCTTCCTCTCTTTCCCTTTCTTCATTTCTCCCTTTCTCCCTCTTCCTCGCAGTTTAATTCCTCCCTCTTCCCCTTGAACTTTCCCCAGTAAGTTTCCAGCAAGTTTCCCTGAAAATGACTAAGTGTCAGGGCGCAACCCGACTTCGCCCCGAAGTCGGAGTGCGCCCTCCAGTTGGAGCGCAGTAGGGAATGCGAAGTGCGCAGCAGACAGGAAATGAGCGAAATCTGACTAAGTGTCAGGGCGCAACCCGACTTCGGGGCGAAGTCGGGGTGCGCCCTTTTTCCTGGGCGCACTTGGGAAGCAGTATGGCTAAAAATCAGCTAAGTGTTGGGGCGCAACCCGACTTCGCCCGAAGTCGGGGTGCGCCCCCCTTTTTGGTGCGCAGTCCGAATGACAGTAAAAACAGCAAAGTGCCGGTGCGCAACCCGACTTCGCAGCGAAGTCGGGGTGCGCCCTCTGACCGGTGCGCAGTTGGGCAAGCAAGCCCAGAAATTGACTAAGGCACGGAGGCCTCCCCAACTGCGTTGTTTTCCATCTGCACGACCCGACAGCGCTCAAATCCTGGGCGAAGTTGGATAAACTGCCTTTCAAGGCAGCCATGTGTCACTCATCAGCATCTGACAAGTGTCCAACTTCGGGATTCGAGAACAAGGACAAGCATGGACCGCCCTATCTACTCCAACTGCCACCATTAAAGCTGATGTAATGTGCCATCTGCCACAGCTACCCGCACTCCTGCTGACCGATGGTTTGACCCGACACACCGCCACGTAGTTGTACAGCTTTTAGGGAGACCATGCCGCAAGTACAGTCCTGCCCGAGAGAAGTCAGCATCAGCAGCTCCTTGGCCGCTTTTGTCGACTATTGTCTGGCCTGGGACTTTGTGCCCGTAAATGTAATCGGGGGGAACTTGAGGCTATAAATAGCCATGCAATGCATTGTAAAAGGGGGAAGGGGAATATACTGCTAGGGAACCATTGTAGTTGTGTGTTTGCCTCTAATACAAAGCATATACTTCGCTCACTCTTGTCTTTTATCTTGTATCGTTGCCTCTCCTTGTCATTTCTCCCTCATGTTTCTTGTATCATTGCTTACTGTTGTATTGAACTCTGGACTCTAGTATTTGATGATCAAGTATTCCTGGAATGCATAGATAGAGGATACATAGGATGAATGATAGTTGTAGTTTCAATGTATGTTTCGTATATGAATGTTGTTAGTAGTGGTGATTGATCGTTGCCTTGCTGCTTATTCCCCCCACCCAACTCCAATCACATTTGGATTCTCTTTCCGCACTTTTATCTCTTTCCCTGCACTCTTATCCTAAAACACTAAAACCCCACAGGAAGCCGGCCTTCTCCGGAGATTGGCACGGAAGGCATTCCTTCCTTCCGGCCTTTCAATCCGGTGGGCGAATGCGGGCGCAATAACATCAAAATCCTTTCCTCATGGCAGATTCGTAACCAACAGTTTCTGCGGCACGCCCGGTGGGACATGGTAGTTTCCCACCCCCAAACAGAATCGAAGCACGAGTGCTCGCTTCATTGCTGTTAAAAATCAGAGCACCTGGCGACTCTGCAAATAGCTGAATAATCTCTGAGTCCGTAAAGACCGGTCCTGACGCCTTCATGCAAACAAGAAGGTGGCGAGCAAGGAATCCGGGAAACCCGCCTGACTTTTACGAAATTGACATTGACGCTCCAGGCGAGCGCGTCAGGTTGGCTGATTACCAAGCTCGCGTAGAAGAACCCGAGGCTGAAATTCAAGAAGACGAGGCTGAAGAGCAATCTACATCCTCGGAAGGTTCTGACACCGAGTACACCACCGGAGGAGAAGAAGACATGGCTGCCCAGCAGAACGATGATGATCTCTTCCCGGCGGTAGACTCTACGGGGCCCTTGGCCCTAGTCGGACAACAAGTCTGCCCCCCCCCTTCCCCTACGTATGACCGCTCTGGCGGGGGGGGGCGCCCGCCCCCCCCGGGCCCCCCCCCCCCCCCCCCCCCCCCCCCCCCCCCGCGGGGGGGGGGGGGGGCGCCCCCCCCCCCCCCCCCCCCCCCGCGGGCCCCCCGGCGGGGGGGGGGGGCGGCGGGGGGGGGGGGGGGGGGGGGGGGGGGGGGGGCGGGGGGGGGGGGGGGGGGGGGGGGGGGGGGCCGCGCGCGCCCCCCCCCCCTTCTTTTCAAAGCATACAGCGACACCCCCAAGAGGAGGTGTCAGACTTCAACATCAGGTTTGCGAGGTCTTGGAAACGAGTGCCTCGCGAACTTAGACCTTCAGCAGGTCAGGCTGCCCACTACTACCTGAGGTCTTTCAACTCAGACATTTGCCTGCTGCTGAAGATAGCCAGAATAGACTCGTTCCCTGCTCTGTATGAGGCTGCCCAGCAAGCTGAGATGGATATCATTTCCATAGGCAGACTCCCGCACAGGGTACAGCCGCCCATTTACCCTGACTTTCCCCGATCTCAGTACCCATCGGCTTCTGGGGCGGTGTCGTCCACTTCAGGACAGCAACCCCAGCAGCAATGGAATCCGGCGCCGGTTGTAAACCCTTACGGCCCACCACAAATTCACTATCCGCCTCCTCCTCCTCCGCATTATCCAGCACTCCCAGCTCCCCCGCAGTATGCACAATATTCTGCACCTCCTCCATTGGCTGCATTACCTCCCCCAGCTCAGTTGCCGCCTCCTGATAATGATATTCAGAATAAAATCCTCCAGGAGGTACGGGCTCTGGCCTCTGGATATCACACCATGTCCAACGACATGACTGTTCTAAAGAAGAAACAGGCCCAGATGGACCTTGTTCCAAGGAGGCCATATCCGCCCCCAGCACTGACAAAAGATCAAGCCCCAGAACGGCGAGATCAGAGGCGGCCACCTCCAAGAAATGCTGCCATTGAAGACCAACCTGGTACTTCTGACCAGGTCAACTGGTGCACTACGTGCAATGACCCCCATTCTGAGGATGACTGCACTCTGCACCAACACTATCTCCAGACCTTGGCCGGCAACGCAATAGAGGACGAAGAACTCTACATGATCCTGGACGATGAAGGCAACTTTGCCGTCCCAGAGGAAGATCTGTTGCCGCCTCCTGCCAAGGAAGACAGAAAGTCTGCTGAAGCCGCTGCAAAGCCCTTGAAGGTATACGCCAGAAGAGATAAGGCGCAACTTGCTGGGCTACCACCTGACAAGAGGCTGTGGCCTTACACAGCCAAAGAGAAGACTCCCGCAGTCAAGCCTCCCGTAGCGAAAGCTCCCCCGGCTAAAGCTCCCGCTGCTCAGCCTCCAGCTGAAACCAAAGAACAAGCTCAGGAGAAGCTGAGATATCCGTCTCTGACCAAGAGACAGAGAGTTGAGGCCACTCAGCAGTACCGGACAAAATACGAGCCGGCAAAAGAAGCGGAAGGAGCTAGCACCTCGGGCTACAGCATAGTAGACGAAACAAGAATCTAGCATAGTAGACGAGCTGAAGAGGACCCCCGCAAGAATCAGCATGTATGATGCTCTTCTGCTCCCAGGCCAAGTTGATCTGCTGCAGGAATCTCTGAAAAGCATGAAGAATGGCAAGCAGATACAGCCTGCTGTCCTGGTTCAACCTCTGACAGTCTCAGCCACTGGGAAGAACAGACCACCTCCCTTCTATCTGTCATTACGGATGCAAGGGTACATAGTGCACAACTGTATGGTGGATTCTGGTGCTTCCACGACTGTTATGCCGAGAGCCGTCTCGTGACGAGATCGGGATGGAGTACACAAGGAGCGGCCAAGGTGTGTTGCAATTGGACGGCACCCCTGTCAAGACAGTCGGTGTCATTAAAGACATCCCTATCCGGCTGCACAAAGCTCTCGACATCGTGGTCATTCAAGAGGTCGTGGTTGTCGACTTGGAACCCTACTTCGGCATGTGTCTCTCCAGGGAGTTCACTGCAAAGCTGGGAGGGTATCTGTCTCTAGACTACTCACACATGGAAGTGCCCTTCAAAGGAAGGAGAGCGAAGATCTACAACGAGAAGCCTTCCACCTTCCTAGTAGAGAAGATACCCGGAGAAGAGTCGCAGGACTGCATGGTTCAGCTGACGGAGGAAGAACTGGTGGTGGTGGATATGACGGAGCAAGCTCTTGAGCTGCTGCAAGTGGAAGACGAATTCTCCTTGCGGGACTTCAACGCCGTGATCGAAACTGAGCAAGGCTGCTACACCGTCGTCCAGCCTGAGAGGCTTGACAAGTCGGCCAAAAGAGAAGTAGGACCTGCACCAGAAAAGTTGTGGAAGCTTTTCTTTGACGGCGCACGATGCAAAAATGGCGCCGGTGCTGGTGTACTTTTGGTTTCCCCAACCGGGATCCAGAAGGACTACACCTACAGGCTGGCCTGGAGCTGCACCAACAACGCGGCGGAGTACGAAGCCCTGTGCTTGGGTTTGCGAAAAGCAGAGAGGCTGGGGATTAAGCATCTGCAGATCTTCGGCGATTCGGAGCTGGTGTGCAACCAGATTACGAACAAGTGCGCCTCCAAGAAGCACTATCTCAAGGCGTACCGTAATCGGGTGGGGGAGCCGGAGTCGTTCGACTCATTGAATGTCAAGGCTATATCACGTGAGAAAAACAAACATGCTGACATTCTGGCGTCTGTTGGAGCCAGGTACGTTCCGGCTGATGACACTGTCCAGAAGCCGAAGCCGGTCCGTACCATTTACAGGCCTTCTATGCCTGATAAGGACACCCACTGGCAAGTGTTTGACTATGACGAGGAAATCGTCACATTTTTGGTTAACGAAGCGTGTTCAATCGAAGGTAGAGACCCTGATGACGAGCAATATGAGGGGTTGATACAGCTGAAAAATAATCATGTCCCAAAAGGACTGATTACACTTGAGAGTCTATTTGATCAGAACGACAGAGCCATATCGCACCGGATCAAAGTAGACCCGAAGCAGTACTCCGACCTGGAGCTTGAACCTGGAAAAACAATCAAGGTCGGGACAGACTGCACCACAGAGGAACTTGAGCAAATCAGAACATTGTGCCGAGAGTTCCCTGACATAGTAGCCTGGTGCTACCAGGACTTGAAGGGGTATGACAGAAATATAATCCAGCATACCATTGAGCTAGAAGATGGCGCCAAGCCATTCCGGCAGAAGCAGAGGGTTGTGAATCCAAAGATCGAGGCTATGATGAAGGCCGAGCTCCTGAAGATGCTGGAGGCCAAAATCATCTACCCCATCAAGCATTCGTCCTGGGTTGCGAACTTGGTTCCCGTGAGGAAGAAGAACGGAGACATTCGTCTCTGTGTGGACTTCAGAAATCTGAATCAGGCCTCCCTCAAGGACCATTATCCGCTTCCCCAAATCGATCAGATCCTCCATATAGTTGCTGGAGCACAAAGATTTTCCCTCCTAGATGGCTTTTCTGGCTACAACCAGATCTGGGTTAAGGACGAGGACCAGCATAAGACGGCGTTCACCACCAAATGGGGAACGTTCGCCTATCAGCGCATGCCTTTCGGCTTATCCAATGCTGGCGCCACATTCCAGAGAGCCATGGACCTGGCCTTCCGAGAGTTGCTCAACAAGGTTATTGTCATCTACTTGGATGACATGACTGTATTCTCTCACAGGAGAGAGGACCATGTTCCCCACTTGCGGCAAATATTTGAAAGGTGTCGTGAATTCGGCATCTCCATAAACCCGAAGAAATCTGTCTTCGCGGTAAAAGAAGGTAAGGCTGTTGGGGCATGTCATCTCCGAGAAAGGCCTAGCCGTGGACCACGATAGAGCGAAGCCCTCCTCCGTTTGCCTCGCTCCAGTTGACAAGAAGGGGCTGCAGTCCTTCTTCGGCCAAATCAACTTCGTGCGGAAGTTCATACCGGACTTCGCACAGGTAATCAAGCCCATGGCCGAATTGCTGAAAAAGAATGTTGAATTCTTATGGACTGATGAGAGGAGGCAGGCCTTCGAGGAAATCAAGGCCCGCATTGCACAAGCTCCGGTGTTGATAAACCCGGACTACTCCAAGGACTTCATCCTGTACGCGGTGGGAGAACCCGAGAGTTACGCTGCAGTCCTGACCCAGAAGGGAGACGATGGCGAAGAGCGCCCCATAGCGTTCTTGAGCCAAGTGATTCAGCACGCATGAAGAAAAGTACAACTTTATAGAGCGGCAAGTTCACGCGGTCATGAAGTCTCTCCGAAAGTTCAGGCACTTCGTCTCCCAGAGCCGGACAACCGTTTTTGTGATACACCCGGACGTCCGAAGCTTCATCATACAAGGAGAGCCGGGTCACAAGAGAGCAGGATGGATTGCTAAAATCCAGGAGTTCGACATCGAAGTGCGGCCAACCAAGCTTATCAGAGGCCGAGCCTTGTGCCAGGAGCTGGCCCGAAGCGCAGCAGCCCAGATATCCGCCTGTAAGTGGGAGGATCCAGCAACGACCACCAACCTAGCCAACTCCTTACCCGAGGAGAGTGACTGGACAGATGACCTGGTGAAGTATTTCGCACCGGGAGATGTCCAGACCACCTGAATGCCTCACAAAGAAGGAGGTTTCGGCTAGGTGCACTGAAATACACTCTTCGCCCCGAGGGGCTTTACTTCAAAAATATTGACGGCATCCTGTTGCGGTGCGTCAAGAAAACCGACCAGCCCAGGGTCCTCGGAGAATTTCACTCTGGGATGCCTGGGGGTCACCATTCTGCAAGGCCAACGGCCTTGAAAATAATAAGAGTTGGGTACTATTGGCCCACTCTCTTTACAGACGCGCATGCGGTCTGTACAAAATGTGATCAATGCCAGAGATTTGCTGGCAGAAATAGAAAAGCACCCCTGCCCCTTCAACCGATCCAAGCCGAGACTCCGTTTCAGCAATGGGGTCTGGACTTTATCGGGGTGATTACGCCGAACTCTGCAGCAGGGCACAAGTTTATCCTTACCGCCACCGACTACTTCACGCGGTGGGCAGAGGCAATCCCCACCAAGAACGCGGACCAGGAGACGGTCATCAGGTTCCTCGAGAGCCTCATTACCCGCTTCGGGGTCCCTGAGTCAATAGTGACGGACAATGGTCCGGGGTTCGCAGGCGCTGTACTCACTGAGTACACCGGCAAATACGGCATTTATCACAAAATGTCTTCCAATTACTACCCGCAGGGGAACGGTCTTGCCGAGTCCACCAACAAGAACCTACTGAAGATCATCAGAAAAACAGTAGAGAACAACAAGAGGACTTGGCACCTACTCCTGGATCGGGCGCTGTGGGCGGACAGAATATCCTTCAAGAAATCAATCAAGACGTCCCCCTATGCGCTCGTTTACGGCAAAGAAGCAGTCCTGCCGACCCACATCGAAATTCCCGCTCTCTGGATGTTGGACGAAGAGAGAGGCAACGGGGATCCGGTGGATGACAGACTGTGCCAGCTGTTGCAGTTAGAGGAAGACAGAGAAAAAGCATACCAGGCCTTCACCAAACATGCTGAAACAACCCAAGGCTGGTTTGCAAAAGGAGCCACCGCCCGAGTTTTCAAAATCGGGGACCTGGTGCTGAAGTGGGACTCGTTGAAGGCAAAGCCGGGCAATCACGGCAAATTTGACGCTCTCTGGGAGGGCCCTTATCAGATTGCCCGGGTGAACCAGTTCAACGCATTTGTGCTCCGGGACATGGAGGGACAGCTTCTCCCCATTCCCGTCAATGGGTTCCACTTAAAAATTTACCGCCACTGAAGGTGCCCAATGGGCCCTTCCTTGTACAGATTTTCCTTCTGCTTTATTTTTAATTTTCAGAATGTATATATTTCAGCATTCAGTTTTTTATTTTTTAGAAAAAGCCCAAGTAAAGCTGAGGCAAAACCCGACTTCGCAGCGAAGTCGGGTAGCGCTCCTTGAACAGTGCGAAGTTCGGAAGAAGGCAGCTGAAAAGAGGAGCAAAAGCCCCGGGGGCCCCCCGGGGGGGGAAAATGGCTAAGTATGGGACTGCGCAGGAACTGGGCGAAATCGGATTGCGCCCATTTTTCGGGCGAAGTCCGAGTGCGCTCCCATTCCCGGGCGCACCCTGGGTGATCCGGCGCGGGAAGCTGAAAACGGCTAAGTGTCAAATCAGATTGCGCCCATTTTCCGGGCGAAGTCGGATTGCGCCCTTTTTTCGGGCGAAGTCTGAGTGCGCCCTGAATTGTGGGCGCCACCCGAATAACCCACCACGAAAGACGTAAAAAAATTTCTAAGTGTGGGCCCAGGGCGCAGTACGGCACGGTGCGAAGTTGGACTTCATGGGCCAGAAATTCTCCCTTGTAAAGTGTGCCCAGATGGTGGCGATGACGTCAGCAATGGCACGGCGCCCAAGGAGGTTTAATGATTGCACATCTTTCAAGAATGATGCATTAAAAAGGCAAGGTGCGTTTGGACCAACGGCTACTAGGGTGCGCTTTTCAAAAATAAACCCATGCACAGCCGCCAAAAAATCATAACGCCTCCACCAACTCCAAGTTAACCGCCCTAACTCCCTCCCTCGCGCCATTAATGTCACAGACGTTGTCTAGAAAAAGGGCCCTGGCGCACTCAGAAAATTCAAATCGTCCAAGCTGATTCCCTGACTGCAAAGAGCAGAGCTGACAATTCAGAAGCCGTAATTCCCGCCTCTGCTGTTTCAGAAAGGATGGACAAGGGAAAAGCGCCCGTACAGGCGCAATCTAGTGAAGAGCGGCGCGAAGCTGAGGAATCACCAGAGTCAAGCGCCCATGAGAGCGAAGCGCCGCCAGACCAGAAAAAGAAGACCCGGACAAAGAGGCGCGTAGCTGGGCGAACTCCGCCGCCACCAGTTAATCACCTGGCCGGGTACAAAGACGGCTCTTTCTCCATCAGCCTCACCAAGCTGAGGCTAAATATTGCAAAGTGGGTAGACAAGGTTTCGCCCTCACATCATGTCGGCGCTGCGTATAAATCGAACCTATACTGGTTCTTGTGCCCTCCTACTCACCAGTGCCCGGAGCTGGTTGAAGCAATTGCAGAATATTACAAACCAGCTGCCCGGCAAGTCTGCGACAACAAGGGAAAAGTGTTGTTCACACTCTTCCGGGAAAGCGTCCAGCCAGCGTTTGCCCCGGGGCTTCAGTACGAGCCCGGCGCAATTGTCAGAAGGGTAAATCTTGATGAGCAGACCGGCAGATTTACGCAGACAAAGCGGATGAGAGAATTTCTTGATTCGGAGCTGAAGACTCCGCTGACAGCCGGACAGTGGCCAACTGGCCCCATACCCCTGGATAGATTTGAAAATAAATACATCTACATCATCCTGGCGTGGGTCCTCGGCTGCGACTCTGACAAAGTGGTACGGCCGTACCAGCTGGCACTGGCAGAATGTCTCCTGCACGGAGAATTCTACGACTCTACAGCGCAGAGGAGTGGAAAGCGCCCTATTTTCTTTGACTGGGCGGACTGGCTGGCATATGCAATACATTCAAGTCTGGTTAGGCTGCAGCAGAAGCAGTCAACGGATTTCCGGTTCTGCTCTTTCCTCGCATGGTTGTGCCTGTATCACATGCATTACCGGATGAACGTTCCTGACTTGAAGAAAATAAATGAAAAAGGAGAACCGCTGCCCGTGTATGAATGGACCGAGATTCTGTACAGAAAAGGATCGTTCTATGAATTTAATCTTAAGTTTCTGTGCATGGTCATGGGGTTGTTCAACCGTAAGGCGTCTCGCCCACCGGAAGTCATGACAAAATACCTGTGGAAGAATGAGTACGGGGACACCTTCCGGCTGACTCAAGGCATCATAGTCAGAATCTACGGGTTCAAGGGGCAGCCGTTCCTGCTGCCCTACTTCTGCACTGACCACCAGTTCGGGATGGAAATTGCGCGGCAGATGGACTATGTTGAGGATGAGTTCGGACAAGGTAAAAAGAAGGGCCATATATTTCAGTATCCCATTACCTGGGCGAATACCCAAGTGTACGAAATCGGACAACATGTCTACCTCGAGCGGGAACTCATTGATATGGGTCTAATAATGCTGCCGCAGCGCTGGAAATACGACCCAATTGGGGTCAGAGGAAAATTCACGCACATCTGTCCCCGAGCTGAGATCATGCAGGAAAGAAGGAACAGGACAGGTGCAGACCTGGAATGGCATATCGAGCAGATGCAATCATGGCCTCCATGGCATGAGTTCTACTGCGAAGAGGTAGCGTACGATCCAGAGCAAAACCCGGATCACCGGTTGGAGTCTGCGGGCTTCCGAAAATTCCTCGCCAAGGTGGCACCCCTCAACTGGCATAAAGACAAAATTATTGAATGCTGGAAGATGAGGTGTCGCACACAGCACGATAAATCCAACCGGAGGAATCTGGCCGTGGATGACGAATTTTCGGCCCTATATGACCAGCACGCTGCCACGTGGCGGCCCTTCGAATTTCGAAATTGCGTCCCCCGAGGCGCTAAGAAAAGGTATATAAGAAGGCCCCCGTCCCAACAATCATCTACTCCGGCGACTTCCAGCGCGACTCCGGTGAGCAGTCAAGTGGGCCCGATGCAGCCTGTATCTTCCGAGACAGTGCCCGAAAAGGCGCAAGATTCAGAAAAGTCAACCCCAGAGGTGGCCCCTCAAACAGAAAAAGTGCCCGCGCTGCCAGCTAGCAGACCGAGCGCGGCAGGCATCCTTCCAGCCAGACCCAGGTACAAGTTTACCGTGGGAACGTCAGCACCTGCCGCCCCGTCCTTATCCCCTTCCTCTGGACCAGCCACAGCGCCAGAAGAAAAGAAGAGGAAGAGAGTTGAAAGGACCAAACGGCCTAAGGAGCCGGTACAGCAGACAGCCGCGACACAAACAGAAGCAGCAGCGCCAGAAGTTGTCTCTTTGGACAGCCCCGAATTAGACGCAGACACTCGGGCTGCAAGCGCCCCTCCAACAGCGGCTCAGGCGGAGCCCGCAGGTACGTCCACTGCACTTCTTCCCCAAGTCCCAGTCAGCCCTGCCAAAGCTCCCTCTCCCATTTCATCAGGGCAAGCCATAGCCGCGTCTTCCTCTTCCCAAGCTACCCAGCCCTCTAGCGGCCCACATTCCTTTGACCAGTTTGCTCAGGATCCTAACGCCTTCCAATCACTGAGTCAAACCCTAGAACCCTCACCCGCAGCCAGTGCTGAAGCTGCTCCTTCACCGTTGCGCTCCTCACCCCACCGTCCAAAACCCTACCAGCACCATCCACTCAGCCGCCCGTTTCCCCTAGGACCCGGTCGCCCTCAAAAGCGGCCATTCCTTCTGGAATACCTCCCGCGTCACTGTTTGCAGGAAAAATGCCGCGGCAAAATCCAATGTTGGAGGATCTAGACTTCATGGGCGAACTACAGAGCGCTGATGACCTACCTTTGGCAGTAAGCGCCTCAGGATGTTCTGCCTCCTTTCTCCAGGGCGTGAAACGAAGGAGAGCCGAAGAGATAGCTGCCCCGGTAAAGCGCACGAAGTTTGACCTAGACAGGAGAGTGCTGACAACCGAGAAATTGATCCCGAAAGTAAAGAAGCCTCTCCGGGAGATGACTGAGGCGGACTACGAGCATCGGAGGAAGGAGAAAAGCTTTGATGACATCAACGAAGAATACGAAATTCATGGTATTCGTCGTAGGACAGACAACCTCCTTGTCAAGCATCTTGAGACCCAGGAAGCGTTGTTCCAGATGCAGAATAACACAAGGCAGCTAGAGGAGGACCTAGCTAGGGCCACCGCGCAGCTAGGGTCAGCACAACAGGAGATAGATGAGCTTAAGGCTCAGCTGGCCGCCTCTCAGCAGGAGGCCGCAGCACAGAGACAGACAGCCGAGCTGCTGTCAGAAGAGAAAAGAGTTGCGCTGGAGCAGGTTTCGCAGCTTCAAGATTCGCTGAAACAGGCGCAGTCGCGGCTTGCAGAGAAATCATCACAAGCGGCGGTCTTTTCAAAGAGCAAAGCCAAGGAGATGCGGGCTACTCTGCTGCAAGGTTGCAAGCCCAACCTTGTCAAGTCCTTGTCAGTTCTGGACTTCGTGTCCAGGATTGAAGAAGTATCTGCCCAGGGAAAGCCTGTGGTAGAGGAGGCCGAACACCAGGCGAGGCAATGGCTAGACCTGGCTATGAAACTTGAGCAGTTTGAGCGCAAAGGCCTCCAATTTGCCCCTATGTCCCAACTTGCCTCAGAGTGGGCAGATGCAAGGGTAACCTTGCACATTTATTTTGATAAGACAGAGAAAATCAGAACGGTTAGGAGGACGCTGGACGCCCTAGAACATGAAAGGAACATTCTCCTGGCCCCCTTTCACACTCTGTCCGAGCACGGGTGCCCGAGCTTCGTCAAGGATGGCGAATTTCTGACCCTGGACCAGGTCAAGCAGAATTGGTTGTCTTTTGAGGCAGACACAGCGGAGATTGATAGTTGGGCAGAGCCGATTCAAGAAGCTCAGGTCACCCAGATGGTGTCGAAGTACTGTAAAATCAACTCCTCCCTAAAGGAATTGGGAAGAAGATATAACACCATCGACCTGCACGCAGTTGCTGCATTCCACGCAGCACTGAAAGAGGTCAGCGACCTCGGGCCCTTCCAAGCAGCAGTCTGGGACCAAGCCAAGGCTGCATACCGACGCATCAGCGAGTGGGAGGCTGACAGTGGAGAGCATTCAGATTCAGAAGGAGAAACTGAGGAGGCAACTGCCGGAAGTGATCCTGAAGAAGAACAGTTGCCCGGAATGAAGCGGTCAGAGCAGCAGAAAGCAGGGGAAGGAAGTTCCTCTGCACCCAATGGATAAAGGCATGGTTCTTTGCGTCGAGGCGAGCTCGACACCCCGCGAGCCGCCAGGAATGTTGCCACATTTGGCACGGGGTGCCATGTTTTCAGTTTTTGTAAGTGACCTGCTCTTTTCCTTCCTTCCTCTCTTTCCCTTTCTTCATTTCTCCCTTTCTCCCTCTTCCTCGCAGTTTAATTCCTCCCTCTTCCCCTTGAACTTTCCCCAGTAAGTTTCCAGCAAGTTTCCCTGAAAATGACTAAGTGTCAGGGCGCAACCCGACTTCGCTCCGAATTCGGAGTGCGCCCTCCAGTTGGAGCGCAGTAGGGAATGCGAAGTGCGCAGCAGACAAGAAATGAGCGAAATCTGACTAAGTGTCAGGGCGCAACCCGACTTCGGGGCGAAGTCGGGGTGCGCCCTTCTTCCTGGGCGCACTTGGGAAGCAGTATGGCTAAAAATCAGCTAAGTGTTGGGGCGCAACCCGACTTCGCCCGAAGTCGGGGTGCGCCCCCTTTTGGTGCGCAGTCCGAATGACAGTAAAAACAGCAAAGTGCCGGTGCGCAACCCGACTTCGCAGCGAAGTCGGGGTGCGCCCTCTGACCGGTGCGCAGTTGGGTAAGCAAGCCCAGAAATTGACTAAGGCACGGAGGCCTCCCCAACTGCGCTGTTTTCCATCTGCACGACCCGACAGCGCTCAAATCCTGGGCGAAGTTGGATAAACTGCCTTTCAAGGCAGCCATGTGTCACTCATCAGCATCTGACAAGTGTCCAACTTCGGGATTCGAGAACAAGGACAAGCATGGACCGCCCTATCTACTCCAACTGCCACCATTAAAGCTGATGTAATGTGCCATCTGCCACAGCTACCCGCACTCCTGCTGACCGATGGTTTGACCCGACACACCGCCACGTAGCTGTACAGCTTTCAGGGAGACCATGCCGCAAGTACAGTCCTGCCCGACAGAAGTCAGCATCAGCAGCTCCTTGGCCGCTTTTGTCAGCTATTGTCTGGCCCGGGACTTTGTGCCCGTAAATGTAATCGGGGGGAACTTGAGGCTATAAATAGCCATGCAATGCATTGTAAAAAGGGGAAGGGGAATATACTGCTAGGGAACCATTGTAGCTGTGCGTTTGCCTCTAATACAAAGCATATACTTGGCTCTGCTTACTGTCTTTTATCTTGTATGCTGCCTCTCCTTGTCATTTCTGCCTCATGTTTCTTGTATCATTGCTTACTGTTGTACTGAACTCTGGACTCTGGTATTTGATGATCAAGTATTCCTGGAATGCATAGATAGAGGATACATAGGATGAATGATAGCTGTAGTTTCAATGTATGTTCTGTATATGAATGTTGTTAGTAGTGGTGATTGATCGTTGTCGTGCTGCTTATTCCCCCCACCCAACTCCAATCACATTTGGATTCTCTTTCCGCACTTTTATCTCTTTCCCTGCACTCTTATCCTAAAACACTAAAACCCCACAAGAAGCCGGCCTTCTCCGGAGATTGGCACGGAAGGCATTCCTTCCTTCCGGCCTTTCAATCTGGTGGGCGAATCTGGGCGCAATAACATCAAATCCTTTCCTCATGGCAGATTCGTAACCAACAGGTACATAATCATAACATGATTTTCTAACTCCAGCATGCTCATTAAAGTGGTTGTTGGTAACTTATTTTGTATATGAAAGGTTGAGGGTTCTGTTGCCATATTTTGCACGGGGTGCCAGGTCTTCGAATTTTTTGTAAGGATGCTGCTTTCCCTTCCCTCTTTCTTCTCTCCCTTTCTCCACTATCCCCTATCTTTTCTGCCATCAGTTTCATTCTCTCCATTCCCCCCCCCCCATACTTCTGACTATTTCTCTGAGAGGGCAAAGAGCCCAAAATTTTCTAAGTGTTGTTGTTCGCCCGACTGCGCAGCGCAGTCGGGCCGCGCTCGCCTATCTGTGCGCACCTGGGCAAAATTGTCAGAAATGTGCCCAGGAATTCTCTAAGTGTGGAGCCGCCCGACTTCGTAGCGAAGTTGGGCTGCGCTCCCAATTTTATGCGCACCTGGGCGACGTCAATGAGAAAGATATCCAAAAAGTGGTTAAGTGTTGGGACCACCCGACTTCGCAGCGAAGTCGGGCGGCGCCCTCAAGGAAGTGCGCAGCCGGGCGATTTGCCATGGTGACTTCAGAAAATCGGCTAAGTGTTGAGCCGCCCGACTTCGCAGCGAAGTCGGGCTGCGCTCACTGACTTGTGCGCACTCGGGCAAAGAACGTTGAAACCTGCCCAAAAAATTTCTAAGGCACAAAGGCCTTCCCCAATTGCGTTGCTTCCACCCTGCGCTGCCCGGTTGCGCTCCAATTTTGGGCAAAGTCGGGCAGGAGAGAAAGTATGAGCTTCAAAGGCAGATTTTTCCCCTTATCAGATTTCGACAAGTGTCCATCCTCGAGATTCGAGTCAGAGATGTGATAGAAGGTGTGCGAGCGTGAACTGACTTATTGTACCGCAACTACCCTCATTCAAGCTGACTCGAAGTTTCATCTACCGCATTGCCACGTAGCTGCCAAGTTTTCAGGTGGACCTTGCTGCAAGTACGTTCCATACCCGCAGAGGTCAACATCAGCCACTTTTGTCAGCTTTGTCAGCTATTGTCAGGTCTGGGATCCTGTGCCCAAAGTTGTAATGGGGGGGAAAATTGCTCTATAAATATCTGCGCCATATCATTGTAAAAAGGTGGTGGAAGGGGGATATATTGCTAGGGAACTGTTGTAGCTGTGTGTTTGCTTCTGAATACGAAATATACTTGGCTCTATTAATTGTCTTTGTCTTGTATGTTGCCTTTACTGAGTATTTCTGCCTCATGTTGCTTATGTTATTGCTTACTGTTATTCTGCTTTTCTGGATATTGGTATTTGATAGTTAAGTATTCCTGGAATGCAAAAGTGAAGGATACATAGGATGAATGGTGTTGATAGTTTCTGCAACATATTTTGTGTTTAATTGTTGTTAGTAGTGGTGATTGGCTGTTACCGTGCTGCTTATCTTCCCCACCCGGAACAATCATATTTATATTTCTTTCTGCATCTCTAATTTCTTTCCTGCACTCTGAGCTTAAACCAAATTGAGAAAACATAGGAAGTCGGCCTCCTCCGGAGATTGGCGCGGAAGGCATTCCTTCCTTCCGGCCTTTCAATCTGTTGGGCGAATCTAGGGCGCATTACACTAAATCCTATCCTAGTGGCAGATTCATAACCAACAGGTTCAATCCAAAGGCTCATTCTTTTGCTACAAGAAAGCACATTGTGTACACTTCAAGAGGTAGGCACTCCTCTTTGAGTTCAAGGCATCTGAGGGAGGGAATTTTTAGCTTAGCTACCATAAGACGTTGTCAGCCCACAGGTTCCAGGTTTGAATCTCTCCTCCTATCTGTTTTACATTTTTTCTTTGAGTTTGTTGACACAGCCAGCCAATGTGCAACATTGTGAACTTTATATATGTATATGAAGACGCCTGACTAATTACATCCCACCAAGTGTCACTCATTCATCGCGACAGCACATTGGATGATAGGTGGCAAAGGATATCCACTCAATGCAGGACAGGTAGCAAAGGAAATCCACTCAATGCAGGACAGTTGGCATCATTAAAATTCAACAGGTGGCAGCCCCAGATGACTCATTGCTCTCTGAAGATTTAAAACTCAATTTTTCTCATTTTTGAGTGCTATTATGCCCAACCTTCTAGAGGCCATAACTTTTGCATATGTTTCGGGCCCCTTTTTTCAGATTGCATGGTTTTTTGAGGTCTTTGCATTGGTGAAATCAATTCAAGGACTTGTTATAGTGTTGTATATGATCCACACAAAGTACATGTTGTTCCTACAGGTCCCTTTCTAACAAGGGGGCTGATTATTTGGCAACCTGCCTCTGTTGTTCACTTGTTTTCTTTTGAGATAGAAGGATGGATTGTGGTCACTATATTGCATGTTGAAGATCTTCTCACAGAAAGCTCAACATCTTAGATCCAAAAGGTGAAGTCATGGCTTCATGTTCGAGGAAGGGTTGATCCAGTTCATGTACCTTTAGCAAAAGACAGTAGCAAGATTTATGACAAAGATTCATTGTCCATTCGAGCATTCATTATTTTTCTTTTTTGAAGGAGGGTAGCAATGGAGATGGTAGGGGCATTGGAATATCAATAATCTAACCTTTTTGGCCAAGACCGACAGTGATAAAGTGCCTATGAGCACTCTTAATATAAGCCTATCAGCATGTGCTATGTAAACCTATGGGCAATTTTGAAGTATTCACCTTAGCAATATTGGGTAAACCACCAATTAAATGGTTTAAAACATTTAATATATTGTAATTTAACATTTGAGTAAGGTTTGTTTCAATTGGTTATATAGGATTGAAACAGGCCCCACCCATATTACATCATCACCACATAGTAGTATCACAACGGCTTGGCTACTATTCATGTGTCATCTAGCAAGATTCAAACCTGGGTCTCCTCCTTGAAAGTCGAGGAATCTAACAGGTTATGCTAATGCCATTTGATAACCTTCAGGAAATTTTATGTCAGCTTGAGGTTAGCATTATATTGGAGATTAGATATCACTATAAATATCCCGCAAATGATCGATCCATTGCATCAGTTTTATGATATGTGATCATGTGGGTGCCTACAAGCACCTATCCCTTATTCTTATTTTGGCTATCTTTATTTTATTATTTTATTTATTTCATCTGTATGCTCTCTTTAGTTACTCCCTTCTAATATTCTGCATGTAATTGTGGTGAACATATGCTTTGGAATGTTTTCTAGAAAGTATTGCAAATTCCAACAGGAAGAGAGGGATTCAATTGATATTCATGTATGTCTTAGCCCATATCAAATTTCATCACAATGACAAGAATATCATATACATACGTGTTTCCTAGATTAAGGTTTTTGTGAATTTGCATTGAAGTTTGGATTCATAAACTGTTTGAGAGTTTCACAGGAAGAACCTTTTCTTATATTCGGACTACTGGTGATTTGAGCACCAGAAGCTTTAGTTTCTATCAAGATTGGGTTTTAAAAAAATTGAACAAATTTGAGCATTCTCCTCAATTCCTATGCATCTTTAACCCTTTTGCATATTCAACACCAAAGAACAATTATGACCAAATACTCCCTTCTAAAGGATAGTGATTGCAGTGATTACCATATTTATCACAATTGCCAATGCAGATATTTGGCACAGTAAATTCCAATGCAGTACGTGCAACTGTTTCATCCTTTTTAATGCCACAGTACATGCCCAGAACAAATTGGCTCTCCCATCAAAGCTTTACCAAACCTTCAAAAACATCTGCAACATTCTGTCAAATGAAACCACCACAAGTCTTTACAAAGCAGTGAATGATCTAGGAGCCATTCAATATCCTTTGATGCTGTATTGCTGCTTGGATTGTAAAATGTTCCCAAAATTATCTAACTTTTGCAAATTTGCCATCTCCTTTTCTTATCTTTTACAATTTCTGTTTATAACATCTAAAACTTCTATAATATTTTTATTTATTTTACTTTCTGTTTCCAGAAATTTGTTGACTCTGTGTCCACTGACATTTCTGCCTCCAAAACCATACACATTTTCAAATATTGTGCAACATGGGTATTTAGCAAAAGCCATATCAGAATTCAGTTCAAGTTCAACTTTCAGAATTTGTTGTATGTTGACCAACTTGCAAATGCAACAATAAATACAATACCCATAACTGCTCCCAATAACTCTGTTCTAACTACTTGTGAGTCGAGCAGAACTCCCATTAAACTATCACATGCAAAATGTTCCAACTACCCATCAGAAGCACCATGTGGTTCTCTCATTATTTACCCATACCCTCTCTTTTTACACATATGCTCCATGGTTCTCTCATTATTTACCCATACCTTCTTTTTTTACATATAGGATCCACTCTTTGACTTTTAATACTTGTGATTATCTACTATACTCTAACCAAGGTCACAACTTTCGTACAGACTGCTCTATACTGTCAACCTTAAAGAAGGTGGAAAAAACGGTTCACAGAAAAATTATGAAAATACGGAAAATTGCCCAAAAAAAAAAAAATTATTTAATAGTTTATAAAAAAACACATAGAAATGTTTAAAATTGTCTGTATAGATCAACATACTTGCAGAACTGTAGAGAGAAGACTTGGCTAGTAGCCAAAGAAGACTTTATTCTTGTTCAGATTTCACTTTGAAATAAGGTTTATATTTTTAAAGTTTGACCGTGGCATCGTGGCATTAACCAAATTCACCGTTTTTTTACCGTGTTGAAACAGTATCTTTCAGATATGGTTAAAAACACAGAAAATTTAAGCACCCACTTCCCATTGCACTCTATCTTTAGGTCTTGTTTACAAAAGCCTTAAATCCCATTATAGATTTTGCTTTTCATGTTGAGTTGATGAGGCTCAGGACTGACATGAGAACCCATGCTGGCTAAGATTCTCGAGTTCAAAGCTCTGGTTTAAAAAAAAAAAATCCTCCAACAGGGATACAAACTGGTCTTTGGTCACCAAGGACCATGCAATTCCAGTGTCCCAGAACTACACCTAATTATAGGGGGAGTCACCTCAGCCCTCCAAACAGAAAAACCCACAAAAAACCTCACCTCTCCTATCAAACTGTGAAATGGCTCAAACAATTCTCATGTTAGCATCAATTATTGTTCAAATTATGCTTATTACCTTAAACATCCTTTACACATCCAATTTGTTATTTTGTTTTTTAAGATGTTAAGCGCAATCACAGAAACGACTGTGGATAACCTGCGACCACGAGAGGCACTGTAGAGTGCCAATTGTAGAAATTGAATACAACATACTGCAACACAATTCCATTTCTACTTAAATGATCAAACTATACAATGTGAATAACATACAATTACAATGCATACACTACGCACAACATATATCAGACTGCCTGGCACAGCAGTTCAGACTGCCTGGAACAACACCTAGACTGCTTGGAACAACACTCAAACTGGTTGCAACAGCATTCAGCCAGACTGCAGCAACATCCAAACCGACTACACAACTGTCTCATGCATATATATCTGATACAGCCAACTTCTACTGCCACATGCAATGTCAATGTACAACACACAACAACCACCCTCACTACCAAGCCAACCACACTCTTCGGCCAACAACACTCTTCAACCAACCATACTAATGAACGAGGGAAGGCCGTAGTTGCATCCTCCAACTTCCTAACTACAAGACACCTCATCGTTTTCTTAAATTACAATTTAGATGCAATGACTTAGTGACTCTAATGACTTATCTGTACATAACTAATACTTGTTAAATACCATGTCAACCATATTCTTCCACCAACAACACCCTTCAGCCAACTGTACTAATGAAGGAGGGAAGGACATAGTTGCATCCTCCAACTTACTACCGAGACAGCACCTCATCATTTTCTTAAATCACTTTATGACTAATGACTTATCTATACATAACTAATACTTGTTAAATACAATGCCAACCACATTCTTCCGCCAACAACACCCTTCAGCCAACTATATTAAGGAATGAGAGAAGGACATAGTTGCATCCTCCAACTTACCACCGAGACAACACCTCATCATTTTCTTAAATTACATTTTAAATACAGTTTTCTTAAATTACATTTTAAATACAGTGACTTACATTTACATTTCATGACTCACGTTATGACTCATGACTTAACTATACACAACTAATACTTCTCTTAACATACATTGTCACATATGACTTTATAACATATATCAGAACTATATCAAAACTCTTAATGTAACTTCCACCGCACTATTCATTAATTTGGAAGACA
Organism: Wollemia nobilis; assembly: GCA_028583015.1. NCBI lineage: Eukaryota > Viridiplantae > Streptophyta > Pinopsida > Araucariales > Araucariaceae > Wollemia > Wollemia nobilis. The sequence goes on from JAQPPZ010001493.1 coordinate 17,858,980, forward strand.
TGTCAATTTGCCTGCAAGTGTACTCGAACCCTTACTCCAAAACCTTGTAGTCCTTAGACGATATGTAGTATCTTATATATCCTTAACCACAAGGTTTTGGAATATGCAAACTATCAATACAGTTGCAGTCCTTTTTCTATCTGAAATTTTAATTAATTTGTTATAGTTCCCATATATATGTAAACATACAGTCGTGGTCCAAAACAACCATGCTTAGAGTTTTCAAATACAAAATCATATTTCATTTATTTTCAGTCTTGATGCGTTCTTTCTTGCATTTATATTTTATTTATTTCGTTAAACAACACGAGTAAGATTAACTGGCTAAATTCCTTCTGTTCAAATCTTACTGTAAGATTCATACATGAATTTTTATAATATCAATATGGAATGATTGATTAGAATGCAACCTATTTTATCTCATATAAACAGTTTAAAAAATAAATATACCATTCTAGTTGAATTGAAAAAACATATTTGCCTCTATGCAAGGTTGAAATATTACCTGTAGACAGAGCTTTGGCTCTATTTCGAGTAAGGGTCGTGGCGTTTGGTTCAGCTCCAAATTGTAACAGAAATATAGGACTAATGCCAGAATAGCCAAGGCTTCAAAAGCTGCTTAAAAACAAAAGTAGTATTTCCCCTCTTATTGGGGCTTACAAGGGTTTTGGGTAGGACATTGGTGTATGCCGAGGCCTTTTCAAAGTATTTCAATTGAATTTAAGATATGAGGAGGATGAATGTTTTTTAATAATTCTTTCTTGTTAAACTAATTAGTAAAAATAATTTTGTTTTTGTTATATTAAATTTAAAGGTAGAGTATATGGGTTATATAAGCAAGTGGCATTAGCTAGATTTTTCAACATTTTTAGCTAAATTTTGTTAAACTATACATGAATAATATTCCAGTTTTGTTATAACACTACTATGTGGTGATGATGTAATACAGTTGGGACATGTTTCAATCTCGAATAACCCATTGAAAAAAATATATATGGGTTATCTATTGCATAGAACAATTTTATGGAGGAGGTTGTTTATTTAGTAAATAGTTATTCATCCATACTTGTATTATCGAAGTATGGTGTATGATCTTGTCGTTTTAGGATTTAGACTTTGAACCCTCTTTTTAAAATTTTCACCGTTAAACAATAAAATGAATATTTTGGTTATAGTTGAGTTTGTTGTAATATATCAAATAGCATTAGCTCATTTGGTTTTCCTCAACATTTAAGGAGGACATCCAAGTTCTAAACGTTAAAGCTTTATTGCAATACCACTATATACTATATGGTGATGATATAATACATGCTGAGGATAAAATTATAATAATTTAATTATAATATAATTTGCTACAAGTCAAATGGGTCTAATAGGGAGACTTTGTAATACCACTATATACTATATGGTGATGATATAATACAAGTTGAGGATAAAATTATAATAATTTAATTATAATATAATTTGCTACAAGTCAAATGGGTCTAATATGGAGACTTTGAAACTCCAAATAAAAAGTTCAAGTTTCAAATCCAGTAGAGGGTAGAGTTGTATATGAAACTTCTACAGCTAAAGTTTGGTTATGAAAGTGTGAAGTGTGATGTTATCTCATTAACCAATGATCTTAGGGGTTAAGAACTACCTTACCTTTAATTACTAGTTCTTAATTTAAATTTAAAGTGCATAAAGGTTTTACTAGGGAGAGTGCCTAGTGTAATGTCTCATGGGGATAGGGCAACTATTCAGGCTTTGGCTCTTTTTTTGGGAGGATAAACTCAACTCTCCCTCTTATGAGAGGTCATCAGTTCCTCTTCTTTGGGAGGTCCAAGGTTCAAACAATGGTATGTGTTGTATGTTAAATTCTCTATTGATAAACTCAACTCTCTCTCTTATGAGAGGTCATCAACTCTTCCTCTTATGAGAGGTTATGGCAGGATGGGGATGTTTGGCCTTGAGCGTTGGTTAGCTCTCCCCTTATGATAGGTCATGGTCGGATGGGGATGCCTAGCCGTAAGCGTTCGTCGTAGGGGTTTCTCACACTAACCAAATAAAAAAATAATTGTAACATGAATTGAAAAGAGGAGTGAATTAGCCACACTATAAATTGATTTTTGTGGTAACTTATTTAAAATCTCAAGAAAAAATAATGATAATAACAATAAAAAATTCCATTGTGCAATTTATTTTCGAAACATGATCCAACACTAATAAATGGAAGGTTCAGTGTTTGAACCACCCCAATGAGTCTTCGAAGTGCAATTGGTTTCTAGGACATGGCCCGGACACTAATAATAAGAGATCCAATGTTCGAACCACCCTGTATTGTCTTTGCAACACATAAAAAATCTTATGTGGTTTCTCTCTAAATAGTGGTACTTTTAGATGGGGTGGCAACTAGCGACCACCTAAGAGCGGCTCTAGAGGTTTTCTCTCTATCCCAAGAGTTACTCGTAAGGGTGGTATGTTGGTGATTGCAAATATCCCTCCATTTAAGAGGTCCCAAGTTTGAATCCCTATATAGACGTGACATTCGAGAGGTATCAAAAAATATCTTGTGGCTTTTTATAGATAGTGGTATACCCAAATGGGAAGGCCACCTAAAAATGGCTTTGGAGGTTTCTCTACCCAAAATTTTTTTTCCAAGAAGGAAAACATAACAATTCAAACTTCGGCTCTTTTTCGAGAGGTCCAGATTCAAACCAAACTTTGGCTCTTCTTCAAGAGGTCCAGGTTCAAATCGTGACATGTGTGGGGTTGTATGCTAAAATATCTATTAAGAGGACATGGTGGGATGGATATGCTTAGTCATGAACATCGATCATCGGGGTTTCTCATACTAACCAAATCTAAAAAAAAGACAATCTTAAAAAAAACTTTTTTAATAAATTTCAAATGAATTTTATATAAAATAAGTAATTTAAATAAAATATATAATATAGTATTATAATAAAACAATAATAATAGTTAACCCAGGTGTTGTAGGTGAGTTGGAGAGGAGAGGGCAATCCTCCAAGGGAGGTCCTAGGTTCAAATATCCACCCTACCAAAAAGCTGAATTGGGTGATAATGTTGGTGCGGGCAGGGTCGGGTGCGACTCCCGGGTGACTTTGACGATGTAGAAGGTCTCTCAAACCAAGGCGGCCCCGCAAGGGGTTTTTCGCTAAAAAAAAAAAACAATAATAATAGTTACATTGTGAGTTATGAGTTAGGAGTGAGTATGAGTTGGAAGCCAGTGTGATGCTATAAACTTTAAGATAAGTATAATTATAATAGCAATGCATGAATTTAAATGAAAATGTGAAATGAAATAATAAAAATGCTTAAGATAACATGTAATTGGGAATGCAACAAATTAATATTGATATTGCACACCTCTTCAATAGGGCAACCTCCTTGGAATCAAAGCTTCGATATAACTTGAAAATATGAGATACATTATACTCTTGAACTATGCCCTTATATGGACTCTTATAACTCCTACTTACAATAATAATGATGGTTATATAGATTCTAATAACTTTTATTTATAATGATAGTAATAGTTACATCATAGCTTGCAATAAAACTAGTAGTTACATCATATTGCAATGTACACCAATAGTTTCCTACTAACCTATTCTCCTACCTATCCAACTAGACATACGGTCCTCTTCATGTATTCCATATGGTAAAATAATATAGGGTAAAATTGATTATATTCATGGGTTACATAACACGCCACCCCCTTAGAAAAGCTTTGTTCTCAAAGATAAAAAGTGGGAAACTATTGTTGGAGCTCTTGCAATAGCTCCCATGTGGCATCTCTTGGTTGGTTTCTATGCCACTATACATGAAATTCAATGATGTTGTGGGAGTGAAGGTGTCAAGTCCGATGATTAAGGATGGTTGTTGGTTCAAGAAGAATAAATCCTTCTTCATCTAGTTTTAAGAGGATTTTCTAGATTGTGGTACATTTTTGCACCATCTTCAAGATGTGGAAAATTCGAGTGTATCTTGGATGACATAGGTAGCTCCAATTTGTAAGCAACTTTTTCCCCCTGCACGAGTACCTTGGAAGGTCTGTAGAACTTGGTCGACCTTTTTGTTTTGGAGACATCTACTTATAGGGATGGAGACATCTACTTATAGGGATAAAGGTGAAGGAAAACCATCTCACCCTCCATAAAGTCTATCAATCTTGTGTTGATCTACCTATTATTTCATGCGATTTTGGGTGGTCGCTAAGTTTTGTTTTAGGGTAATTAGGATCTCTTATCGACGAATGAATATAGCATCAACTACCTTGATCTTTGAACTTCTTGGAAGGTAAGAGGTAAGTGTTGAAGGTGATTGGTCATAGACTGATTCCTACAAAGACATATGTGGGTGTATATAAAGTGTTGGTGTACCACCATTCTATGAGGGGAAGTCATTTGATCCACTTGGATTATTTGTCCATGATGAAGCATTTGAGGTATGTATCTAGAAATTTGTTTACCACCTCAATCTAACCATCAATATGTGGATGATAAGACATGCTTCTTTCTAGCTATGTCCTTTGAATGTAGCAGAGTTCCTCCCAAAACTTACTGTGAACACCTTGTCATGGTCATTGACTATTAAGTGAGGGATCATGTAGAGCCAAAAGATCTAGTCCATGAAAATTTGTGCCAATATATTCATAGTTTAAGGATGATCCAAAGGGCAGAAGTGAGCATGCTTGGTCAACTTATCTACTACACAATAATAATTGATTTTCCACTCAATGAAGGGAGTCCCTCAATGAAGTCCATGGAAATATTTATCCATGGTGAATCAGGAATGGATGAGGGTTGAAGGAGACCTAGTTTTTTAATTATTTTCCTTTTTTTATGGTGGTGTGTGTCATAGGTGTCCACAAATTGCTTCATATTGATATTTTGACTAGGGCAATAAAATTTGTATTTGACCCTTTCATAGATATGTAAGAAGTTGGTATGTCCTCCAATTGGTGAAGAATGGAGCTCTATTAAAATTTGAGACTTGAGTTCATATATGGATGGGATGATAAAACCCTACTTATAGCAAATTATCCCATCATTCCATGCGTAATTAGGATGATCCTATGTTTTTGTCTAGAGTTCATGAATGATTGTCATGAGTGTGGGGTCACCTTGCCACTCCAAATTGAGTTCTTTTATCCCATCAACCTAGATAATGGATACTATATAAAGAATGTATTATGCTTATGAAAGTCTAAAGAGGGTATTTGCTATCATATTATCTTTACCCTTATGGTAGACTGTCTCATAGTCAAACCCTAAGAGCTTAGTTACCCATCTTTTTTGTGGAATCAATCCAATTGAGCAATTTTATTGAAAAACAATAATATATAGGCATCGAAGATGCCAAATAAAAAACAAGAGATGGTATATGAGATGTTTTTCATAAAAAAAATATTACTAAGGTTTATCTAGACACCCTAAGCTAACTTATGCTAAATCTAGTAGATTAGCTTAACAACCTATCTAGAAGCAAACCATGAGTTTTAGACTCTCATGTATCACATAAGTGCAAATGAAATAACTAAATAATCTAATAATAATCCTATACTAATATCAATAAGCCTAGCTAATTATCCTCATCAGGGGGTCTAGCAAATGATCTGATGCTTTAATGATCAACAAATCTGAAGGCTGAAGGAGTGTGGAAGATTGGAGGTTGAAGGAACATAGAAGGCTGGAGATTGAAGAAGCATGAAAGGCTGGAGGCTGAAGGAGCATAGAAGGCTAGATTTTGAAGGAGCGTAGAAGGATAGAGGCTAAAGGAGCATAGAATGCTGAATGATAAGTTGATATTTGGAGTGTTAAGGCTAAAGGAGTGTGGAAGGTTGGATTGGCTGAAGGAGCGTGGAAGGTTGGATTGGCTAAAGGAGCTACAATGAAAGGTTGAGATGTTGGGTGAAAGGCTAGGATAGCTGAAGGAACATGGAAGGTTGATAAGGCTGAAGGAGCGTGGAAGGTGTTGCATAAATTTATTATCATTAACATAGACCATTCACCAATATGCAAAAATATCAAATCATTCATCCACAAATAATTATCCACAATAACAATCCACAAATGAGAGAGAGATGATAATACCCTTAAGGTAGGGAAACACCAATAATACTCCTTAAGGAAGGAATCACTCCACAAGTTCTCCCACTATGAGAGGCCACTCAAGGAGGGCAAAGTCCCACAAGCCACTTCATGGGCAACGACGATTACATAATATTCATATCCAATGATGATTACAATAACAAATATCTCTTCTTCATATATCCATATTCTTATTCTACTTTGGGGAGCCTACTACTAATATTATATTATAATATAATCAACCTTGGGTTATGTGTGGCCCGTGCCAACCCTTATACAACATAATAATATATCCCCAAATATCTATTCCTAGGTACCCTACCATGCCACCTTCCTTACAAATATTTCATCCTTGAAACATATGAAGAAACATGATAATATTATTTGCTAAGCAAAGTTAGCAACTGGTACCAATATCGATCATCCATCCATCCAAGTGAAACATGTTAATGTTGGTATGCCATTTTGTTACTTGAGTATCCAAATCTGCTTCGTTGGCTCCACGCTTTTGCTACTGTATTTTGATAACTTGAATTATGGGTCCACTTGTTCCTTGATGCTGATGAACCACTCTAAAAACTAGGATCACTATGCTTTCTTTGCCAAAATCTACCATAGTTGGTGCCCTTATGATTCCATGTGGAACCATAATATTGTTGCCTTGAGCCATACCTCTAAGAATATTGCTGCTCATGGTGGTGTGGATGGCGATATGGTGCAACCTTAACTTTATGTTCTACCTTCTTTGACTTCCCAACATTTGGCTCCATTGTTTTAAATTCTTCTACACATTGTTCTTTCATGTTCTCTTTGTTTGGTGTGCCCTTGTGCTCTTCTATCAAAGCTTCATTGGACTCTATTACTGTTATTTCCCTTGAATCAGTTGTTGTTACTTCTTCCATGGACTTTGTTGTTGCTACTGCCTTCTTGGATTCTGTTTTAGGTTCTTCAATTTGTTCTTCTACAACCACTTCTTGATTTTCCTTGTATCCTTGCTCCTTAAGCTAAGAAATATCCTACAATGTTATCTTCTTTTTCCTGTACCATAACTTCATAAAATTCTTTTGCACATTAATGTTAATAGTACCCAAAGATTATAACCAAGGATCACCAAGAATAATATCCTCCTCATCCATCTCAATAACATAGAAATCAGAATGTAAAATATATTTATCCATGGTGATCTTCAAATATTCAAAAATCTAAACATGCTCACCCTCTAGTTGTATGTCCTTAAGTTTTGCTGCTTGAACTTGCAACTTCTTAGCCAAAGCAATATTAATAAAATTATATCCGCTACTAGGGTCGATGGAAATAATAACCTATTCCTTTTGAATGCTACCATGAACCTGCAAAATAGACTTTTTAGATTCAAAAAAAATTCTTTGTCCATTTTTTAATTTATCTTCTACCAAATGTATGATTTCCTATGTCCGCATACTGACATCTTTTTTATCTTACCTGACCTTTTTCTTCTTGAGTAATTTTATTTCTTTTTCATAGTCTTTATTATGTTTCTTGAAAACTTCCCATTCTCCTTTTATTGTATTCCACTCATTTTGAGTTCCCTGTAGTTTTTTTTCAAGGTATTCGATGACATCCACTAGGCTATCTATATAATATGGGTCCCATTTACTCAAGAATGCATGCTTCACTTCTCCCCTAGTGCATTCATTAGTCGTTTCTTTACAAAAATTTATCCACCAAGATAAAGATTTCCCTTTAAGAGATAAATTAAGGAAGGATTTCCAGAAAGGATTATTATGATATAGAGAGCCAAATTTTTTCCACCATTCTCTAGCATCAATATCGTCTTCTCCAGAAAAACTTTGGAGTGCCATTGTGCATGCCCTAATGCAACTAGGGTTTTTTTTTATAATATATATCATGACCTAATGCAAACTAGGGTTTTATGGAAATAAATATCTTCCCATTGAGTTGAAGCTAAAAGTCCACATAGGCAACTAGATCTACAATTTTTCTTCCCAAAAAAATAAATTGCAACTGATTTGCTTACCCGAAATAAATAAATTTCATCTTCAAGAAATTTGCGATTTGAAAATTTGTCACTACCCTTGTTCTAGACGGCTAAATTTAGAAGGTCGTATCTCCCTCAATACTACTCGGATTCCTTCATATGACCACTCATTTTAAATCTCTTCAAATTTCGCACAAACTGATCCAAGAATAGCCTGAATCGGATAAACTGTCGTAGAGATATGGTTTCTGAAAGATGAGACGTTTTTCTAGAAAAAAAATCTATGAAATTCATCACTATCCTTGTTTCGTATGACTAAATTCAAAAGGTCGTATCTCCCTCAATATTGTTTGGATTCCTTCATATAACCACTCATTTTAAAGTTCTTCAAATTCTGCACAATCCGATCCAATAATCGCCTGAATCGGATAAACTTGCACAAAGATATATCTATATATATATATATATATATATATATATATTAAAGTGAAAAACCCCTTACGTGGCTGCCTTGGTTTGAGAGACCACGAACAGGGGGTTCTACATCGTCAAAGTCACCCGAGAGTCGCACCCGACCCTGCTCGCACCAACATTATCAACTGGATTTTTGGTACCCAATTCAACTTTTTTGTAGGGTGGATATTCGAACCTGGGACCTCCCTTGGAGGATCGTCCTCTCCTCTCCAACTCACCTACAACACCTGGGTAACTTGCACAAAGATATGGCTCCTGAAAGATGAGACATTTTTCCAAAAAATAATTGCCCTAATTTTTCAATTTCATAAAAATCCCCACTTTGCCAAAATCGTTGCTTTGATACCACTTGTTGCAGTATTATTATTATTATTAACATAAACCATTCACTAATATGCATAAATATCAAATCATTCATCCACAAATAATTATCCACAATAACAATCCACAAATGAGAGAGAGATAGATAATACCCTTAAGGTAGGGAAACACCAGTAATACTCCTTAAGGAAGGAATCACTCCACAAGTTCTCCCAAGATGAGAGGCCACTCAAGGAGGGCAAAGTCCCATAAGCCACTTCGTGGGCAACAATGATTACATAAGATTCATCACCAATGATGATTACAATAACAAATATCTCTTCTTTATATATCCATATTCTTATTCTACTTTGGGGAGCCTACTACTAATATAATATTATATTATAATATAATATAATATTATAATACAATCAACCTTGGGTTATGTGTGGCCCATGCCAACCCTTATACAATATAATAATATATCCCCAAATATTTATTCTTAGGTACCCTACCAAAAGGCTGCTTATAATGAAGAAAATAAAATTACAAAATGTGAAGGATTAGAGTTTTTTCTTGAAAATGTCTCACCTTTTAGGAGCCATATCTTCGTAAAGAGTTATCTAATTCAGCTGATTCTCGGATCAACTTGTGCAAAATTGAATAGATTTAAAATGAGTGGTCATATGCAAAAATATGAGCAATATTGAGGGATATACAATCTTGTGAATTCAACCATTCGAAACAAGGGCAATGCCAATTTTTCAAGTCGTGAAAAATGAAATTACAAAGTGTGAAGGATTAGGGTTTTTTCCTGAAAAATATCTCATCTTTTAGGAGCCATATCTTCGCGAAGAGTTATCCAATTCAAGTGATTCTTGGACCAAATTATGTAGTATTTGAATAGCTTTAAAATAAGTGGTCATATGCAAAAATCTGAGCAATATTAAAGGAGATACAACCTTGTGAAGTCAACCATTCAAAACAAGGGCAGTGATGATTTTTCAAGTCGTGAAAAAATAAATTGTAAATATTTGCCAACTAGGGTTCAAACAATGGGAAGAGCAATGAAGGGTTGTGACTTTAGTGAAGAAGGAAACTAGCAATTTAGATTTGGTAAAGAAGACTATGGCAGTGTGTTGTTTTGCAAATATTACTCTACTAAGATGCAAGGCATAGATAGTAGAGGTGAAGTTTTGGCATTGTGAAGGTTGCTATAGGAAAATGTTAAGAAAGATGCTAAATTTTGGAGTAATTGTATTCATACAAAAATTTGAAAATATCCAAAAAATGAAAATCAAGAACTCAGACATTTTTATGTAAAATGATGTAGGTTTCTAGCTATAGCATCTCAATTGAGATGAGAAGTGTATCTATTTGTAAACTCTCAAGCTCTAAAGAAGAGAGATGTAATTTGTCAAGGGTGGGGTACCCGAGTACAACCCCTTATTATCAAGCAAAAATAATAATATGGATTAAATGACCAATATAAATAATAATATGCTGAAATAAAGTTATAATATAGTTGCTCAAAATTAACATCAAAGCTTCAATATTCACTTTGATTATTTTCACATACTTCCATTACAATACATTGAGCTTTGTCTCCATAATATAACCTTAGAAAGGTGACTCTTCAATACTTTGAATATTTCTCTCCTCATATATCCAGGAGATGCATCCTTTCCTATTCCACACATAAGACAAACCTCTCATGTCCCTTGGCTTTACATCTTGACACTTGTATACATGACTCTTGACTTTCTATTCACTTGCACACTTTGCACACTCTTACATCTACACACTTGCACACATTGTTACATGACACTTGGACACTCTCACACTCTACACACTTGCACACTTTCTCACTCATGACACTTGTACACATCCTACACATAGACACATACTTTAGGGGAAATATAAATCACATACCCTAAACTATAGACTCACACTAATCTAATATTTACAATGGTACCATGGAGGTACATTTATATTTCTACCAAATAATGTAATATTCTCTAACAATGTGATTGTAGTGGTAGATGCAACTTATCAACAATGATATTACAATCAAATTCTTTTGCGAGTTGTTGTCGATTATACAATCAACTAAGAAATTATGATTGAGGCTCTTATAACGAATAAATTGTCATGGTCACCTTTAAAAAAATTATGACACATCAGGGTGATATTATTGAGTTTTCCCTTGAGCTCATAATATTCCTTATATTCTCCTATAACATCAATGGAAACATCTTATGGTTCCTCATCTTGCGATTTTATAATCAATTTTTTTTTCTTCCTAAAACATTCAAATTCATCATGACCTCTCCTATTAAAGTTAGTATAAACTTTTTTGCTATAGAAAGAATGAGAAGGTTTTTGAGAAGGAGAAAAAGAAGAAAAAGAAGAAGAAGAAGAAGAAGAAGAAGAAGAGAAAGAAGATTTCTTCACCTTGAATGACTATTGTTGTGAGTAGGAGGTTCTTGTAGAAAATAAATATTGTGAACCCCTCTATTGAGCAACAACCTTTTCTTCTACAAGTTGTGTTTGATTTTAGGCAATATCTAGTATGGAAATGGGAGTGTTCTTCAAATCCCTATATATATGCTCCTATAAGCCACTCTTGAACTTGATGATGAGTGTGGGAGTTGCATCAACCACACCAAGTAGAATTTGCAACCTATTGAATTGGAAAATGTAATCCTACTTAGACATGTTATTACTTTGCCACAACGGGTACCATTTGACAATGAGATCTTGCTCATAATTTGAAGGATGAATTCTTTTCTTCAAGGCCTTAATGAGTTCTTCCCAAGTGTGAAGTGAGTTTTGGTCCTCCTAATGCTCCATGACCAAAAATTATTCTAACCCGAAAAGCTTGAGTTTAGCAAAAGAAACTATCTCCTCATCAAGAGTTTGAGTATAGGAGAACCATGTCTCCATATCAAGTATCCAACTACTCAATATGTCTAGATATTTGGATCCATCATACAATTTGACCTCACACTTAGCCTTAGAGTGAAGGTCATTATTATAAATTTTTACATCACTTGGGACATTTTGAACATTTATGTCATTGACCTTGTCGGCCAAGGCACTTATAATATTGGCTAAATTGATCATAGTTTTGGCCATATTTTTGGTTTTGGTGGAATGAGTGATAGCTAGATGTAACTAAATAAATATTCTTGGAGGACCCAAAAGATTTACAAAGCATTTCTAATTTCAAATAATTACAAAAAATGGTTGTTTTCAAGTTTGGACAATCAATTATACTTAGAAAATTCAACAAAACGTGCATGCAAATTGTTTATTATGCACTTTACAATAAAATTAATCAAATAATTATTTGATTTTATTAATTAACTTAATCGAATCAATTAAATTGATTAATTAAGGTGATTAATTTTAATTAATCAAATACACAACATTGAATTTATCAAGGTTATGAAACCTTAGACTTTCACTTTGTAGACTGAAAAAGCTCCTTCATGTGTGCCCAATGGTCTAGAGACAAAAATCAACACCAACATTTCACTAACCATTTGGATTGAGTTACTCTGTTATTAGTCAACTGGTCCACCTTCCCGCTCCTCTAGTGGTCAAATGGTTTGTTTTTCCTCTAGTGCATAGGCTAACATAGAAAGTGTGTTAGAGGGACACAAAAGGACGTCAACAACTATTTGACAATATCAATTATGGTGGTGGTTAGGCACCCAAATATTTGTAAGTTGCCACCATGTTGTTTATAGCCTCCAACGTGAATCAACAATAAAAAACATACCAAAGTAGCGGGTTGAGGCTAATGTGGATCACCACACTGTCGGTGTCGTGTTATCATGGGAGATAAACGTAGGTTGTGACACTCTATCCCACTTGCTACATCAATGGTCAAGAGGTTGCATGTGGAAAACCTAACATTGAGTGAACAAACATATGAAAGTTCTTATATCAAGCTAAAACACTAGAAAGAAACTATGTCAAAAAATACAAATTGCACAAGAACACAGTCAATCCAAAGTTCTTGCTTTTGACATAAAGGGTGATCGGATGAGTGCATCAAAATAAATATACATTCCTAGTCAATGAAACTAGCAAAAATCAGATGTTGGAGTTCCTTTTTTAAAAGTAAATAAAATTTTAAAATAAACATTGTCTTCAGAGCACTAAAGAAAATATATTATAGATCCCAGTAAGACATTCAAGCAGGAGTTCGAACAACTTGCAGTAACACAATGGCAAGTGGGGTGGATTGAGATATTTACTATAGCAGAATGTCAAGTGGTAATGAAACGAGGAACTACGCATGTCGACTATGGTGCAATTGTTGAACGGTGTTAGGGTGCCTACACACTATGCCTTTCACAAAGCGAAAACCAATGGTGATGTAGGCTTGCATGTAACTTAGACTTCTATAATGCTTGGTCAACACAACATCTAACGTTGTGATTCAAACATCTAGGAATATGGTGCAAGACGATTGCCAAATGGGTTGGAAATAATCCAAATAACCATGTTCTATCTCTTTGATATTTTGCACACCTAACAAATCTTTGAGGTCAAAGTTGCCTTTCTCATGCAGTGAGTTTCCTATGAGGTAATAACTCACAACTAGACAAAACTATGCCTTCTACAAAGTATTAATGGGATTTCCACAAGGTAGGAACTTGCCTAACAGAAGAAGACAATGCCTCACAAACAACATGTAATCAATAAACGCCTAACAAACCCAACCATGAATGGTCAATATCCCAAATCTCTTATTAAAACAAAGCTCTGATACCACTAATGTGAAATCAATCCAATTGAGCAACTTTATTGGGAAATAATAATATATAGGCACCGAAGATGCCAAATAACAAATAAGAGATGGAGGATGAGATGTTCATAGAAAAAATATTACTAAGTCTTATCTAAAAAATCTAAGATAACTTAAGCTAAATCTAGTAGATTAGCTTAACAACCTATCTAGAATAAAACCACGAGTTTTAGACTGTCACGTATCACATAAGTGCAAATGAAATAAATAAATAATCTTATAATAATCATTTGCCTAGCTAGATGTCCTCATCAATTTTTGCTACTCAAAAAAAAGAAACTCTTTATTCCAATAGATATTTTAAGCTACGATGATTTGCCTTGACAAGGAATGTTGCCCTATCATATATGATTGTCAATGGAGATCCACAAAGACGATGGCCATCATCTCTTTTTCATAGGTTAATTTGACCAGATTTTGTTTTAATAATACTTTGCCAAGAATACAATGGATTTACCTTCTTGCATGAGTACAACCCCCAATCCAACCCCTAAGGCATCACTCTTTATCATAAAACTTTTGGAGAAATTTAAGATTGCCAAAATTGGGTTGTTACACATAGCATTTTTTAGGGCAAGGAAAGATTGTTATGTGATGCAGGAGCATCCAAGTGAAGTCATGCTTTTTTTATTTCTTTGTGTACATGGTTGTTATCTTTGTGTATGTGAGTTGGTGTACATGTTTTGGTGCATATGGTTTGGTGTACGTGTTTTGGTGCACGTGGTTTGGTGCACGTGGTTTTGTGTATGTGGTTGTGCATACGGTTTGGTTAATATGGTTTTGTGTATGTGGTTGTGCACGTGGTTTTGTACACATGGTTTGTGCACATGTTTGGCTATAAAAAACATAGAAAAAAGGGATGGCAGAGTTGAGCTTTGAGAGTGAGATTAGAGACTTGAGGAGAGAACAAATGTTATGAACCAGGGTTGATTTAAAGGTTGTACTAAACCAAAAAATTGGATTTCTAATACCTTAATCTAGTTTTGTTTTCTCTATCTATGTATTTTGAATGATTGTCAACCTATGAGGAGGTAAAACATGTATTGTTCTCTACAAGGAATGAAAATATTTTTTTTGTGGAAGCTTATCTATGCTTTTTTTGTGGAAGTGTATTTGAGTTCTCTGAGTAGAATTCTTGTATTTTAAGCTTGCATCCTATTGGGTTAGGAATTATCTGCATTGTAATCACACTTCTTGACTGCATCATTATGCTTCATTAGTCTATACAAATGAGTCCTTGTCGAGAAAAGTTGTCAAGGGTGCTACTATCTTACTATATTTTTGACAAATTTGCTATAGTACCCTATGATTCCAAGGAATCTTCGAAGGCTTTTCAAATTTTTGGATTTGGGTCATTCCCTCATGGCCTCAACTTTGGAAGGATCTCACATCATATATGGCCATAATGTGTCCAAAATATTCCACTTTTGTCACTCTAAAAGCACACTTGGATTATTTGATATAAAGTTGATTTTCTTGTTGTAGCATCAAGACCTGGTTGACATGTTGGAGGTGTTTGTCCCATGTCTTAATATATATCAAGATGTCCTTGAAGAAGATCGAGGTAAACTTTATGAGAAATGTCTTAAGAACCTTGTTTATCATACCTTGAAAAGTTGAATGTACATTTGTAAGGCCAAAAGGTATAACCAAGAACTCGTGTTGTCCCTCATGAGTCCTAAAGTTTGTTTTGGCTATATCCTCCTCATGGATGTAAATTTTATGATATCCTGATCATAGGTCCAACTTGGTAAAATATTGTGCCCCATGTAGTTCATCTAGTAAGTCATTGATTACTGGTATTGGGAACTTGTCCTTATTGTGAAAATCAACACACATCCTCCATGACCCATATTTTATTTAAACTAACAATATTGGGATTGAAAAGGGACTCATGCTTAGGCGAATAAGTCCTACATCCAATAATTTCTTCACCATTTTTTTATCTTATTATTTTGAAAAATTGGGTACCTATACAATTGTATGATGGGGGATGGCTACCTAGTACGAAATTGATCCTATGGTCCTTTGGTCAATAGGGAGGTAGCTAAGTTGGCTTATTGAAGACCTAATTTTTTATGAGGATGGATGAAAAATTGGGGGGTACTTTTTCAACCTGCATAGCACAAAATTGCTTTTGACAAAATCTCCCAACTACTCTATGACCCTTTTTTATCTGTCATATTAATGTGATGTTATGACCTTGGGATTTCCATCCTTTATTTTTCTAGAAGGTGTGTTCTATTTTTGATGGTGAACCTTATCCAATTTTTTTATAAATCCCATAGCACTAACCCTATAGTCCTCAACCAGAGGCATATTAGCACAATATCCATACCTCCCAAGGGAACTTCATATAGATCAATTTGAAATTATTAATCACCTATGGTTAGGAAGCATTCAACCACCGCCTATTATAGGTCATGATATCTCTATTAAAAGTCTTGACATTAATTTTATCCTTATCATATATGAAGCAAATTGTCCTTTTTTCTACACTAGGATATTTAAAGTTATATGTGTTGTTAGAGTCTAGTAATATCAACACCTTGTATCTCTTGCAAAAACCCTAGACTATCATACATTGGGGTGTTGAGATCCCTACTATGGCATTCAGGAAAAAGTGTAGGTTATTTCTCCAAAGGTCCTTTGGGTAAAGCTTTGTCATCCCCTAAATCAAGGTGTTCTTCAACTAAGTCCACAAATTCATACCCTATGTTTGTAGAGGAGGGTGAAGCATTACCCATTTGTAAAATATAAAGATGTGTTTCACATTTATGCCTAATGATCCATTTTTCATCACAATTTAACAATGTCCCTTGGCTCTACGGGTTGCCATCTCATCTGGTGTTAGCCTCTTCACTATTGGACTCTTGCAAGTGTTGTTCATGTGTGCAAAGGTTTTATATTGGAATTTTATAGGTTTGAAGATATTTTGTTACTATTCCATTTAATTTTTGCAAGTTTGGCTAATCCCATTGTAGTCATGTATGTGTATGGTTTGAGCATTTGCACCTTAGCTTTGATTTCCTCCTTAATGTCGTTGATGAAGCAACTCTTAAAAAAGATGTCGAGAAGACGTTTTGTTATATTGGCTAGCTTCTCAAAAATTGTAATGTACTCAAGTACTATGCTTGTTTACCAGAGTTTGGCTAAGGCTTCATTAAAGTCTTCAAACTTGAAAGGACCCAAACTACTAAGGAATTCATTCTTGAATTGTGTCCAACCAATTTGTGGTACTTGTTTTCATAACCATTGATACCATTGGAGTGTTGTAAGATTAAAATGGAAAGCAACCACAAAAATTTATTGGGTGGTGGATGTCTCATATAGCTCATACCTTTATTCGGCCTTGATTAACCAACTTCATGTATTTGTCCCATCTAACCTTGGAAAAAATATCTTAGGGAGTCTTGGGACCATGCCTTTATGATTTCCTAACTCTTGGTAGTTATCCTCGGGAAGGGCCTTGGAAAATTTTGACCTATCAAGAGCCTTCCTCTTATGAATTTCTATGTTTATGAAAGTATTTTCAGTGCGCCCGTCAATATTTGGATCTTTAAGTTAAAGCATTTCAATATCTTGGCTCATCCATAGTGGTTAGCAGGGCTAAGGTTGTTATTGATGTGGCTTGTGTGCCACCATTTTTGTATATCATGGTATTTATGTATGAGAGTTCATGATGATGTATATCACAATATATATATATATATATATATATATATATATATATATATATATATATATATATATATATATATATATTTATAAGTACATATGATGTAGCCTATGGGCGATTTTGATGATGTATTCATGATTTGATATATATATGATGAGGATTTATGGACATGTGTTATGATTTGATGCATGATTATTATGATTATTGCGATGTGATGTATATTGATTAGCTTTATTTGATGTGATGATGCATTGGTACGTGTGATTAGATAAATGTTATATGAGATATGACATGTATTTGGCATGGTTGATGTTATGAAGTAAGGTGTATGTTTTTGTAAATGCATGGTTTTTCTACTTCATATGTGTTTGTTTAATCAAAATTTTGGATGTGTGTTTTTGAATTTTACAATCACAATAGAAGTAATTAATCAATGACAATTTAACAGTCACACAGATATTTTAGTTAATAATGAGACAGACAAACATACAATGTGTATGATAAATGTAAATTTAATAATAAACACAGGTAGGATATGCATATAATCAAGCTAACTGAACATGAACAATGAACATGTAACCAAAATGATTGAACACAGGACTAAAGATTGAAAGGCTTTTGTATTATTTAGTGAAACTAGTCATGATGTTTTTCATTCCTATGTCCAAGGGCTTTTGGATGCTAGAAGAATTTTTAGAAAGTCAAACACCTTAGTTTGAACAATCAAACTCATCTATTAGTTAGTCAATATCCTGTAGAAATCTTGACCATCCCAAATAAGATTAAGCTTATCATGGACCAGTGTGTGTGCAATGATGTTTATTTTTCCATTTTGAGTGATTCTTGGACTAACCAATTGTAAAATTAGCTAGTATAAGCTAGCTCATCCATAAGTGTGTAGTGGTATATACAAAATAAGGTCACTAATGTGACAGACATGTCACCACTCGTAAGGCATACTTCACTACCAAACATGCGTCTATGATCCCAATGGAGGTTATGCTCACAATCTGTCAACTTTGCTCCACTGCCAACCAAGCATCTATAGCCCTGGTGGAGTCATCTAAAATACTTGAGGATATCAAGAACAAGTTTTTTGATAGTTATCTTACGCTCTTTTTTTATTTGCTTTTTATTCTTTGGTGATCTTTTTTTTTTGCTTTTTTTGCAACTTGTCCTTTTTTGGATCCTCAAGCTTGGATCATGCAAATAATAGGATGAGCAAGAAAAATTTTTCTTTGTGACAAGACTACTCATGGCATTATATTTTCTATACTAAAAAATTTATTTTAATGTGTGAGACATGATTGGTCCAAGAAAGAACTCAAGACAGTTAGGGTAAACCTAAAATTGAATTAGAACTTGATGATGTTTGACAAAGTTTGATTGGATGAACAAGGAATGGTTGAATAAACAAAAAATAATCCAAGGATCAAGTCACATAAGAATATGATTGAACAAGACATCACAAATTTTTTTGCTAATGTAGTTCATGTCTATGGGCTATGTGGAAAAGACAAATATGTTTATGTGTAATATGGGGGACCATGCAACTAGACAAAGAGAGGCACTACTCTTAAACACATGACAACGATATGAGCATGCAATGCATATGAATGATAACATCAGTTTGTGATAAAACTTATCATTGATTAATTATACCAATTATGATTGGTCAACCCGTATCTATGCATCCAAAAGATGACCAAATTAGCATATTATGATGTGAGTTTTATTCATGCATTAATTTTGGATGAATGAATTGAATGCCAAGTAATAAAAGAATGAGAAGCGCAAATGTTTGTGAGAGAGAAGAAATGAGGAAGAAAATAGAAATAAATATTAAAGAAATGGGGAGAGAAAAAGGAAAAAGGAGGGGAAAAGAAAAGAAAAGAAAATAACTAGTCAAAGGTATGTAGTTGCTCGTGTGTGACCATACAACATTGACATGGGGAAAAAAGAAAAAGATGAAATAAAATTAGAAAGAGAAAAGAAGGTTAGAAGAGTAGAGAAGAATGACAAAACAAAGGAAAAGGAGAAATAGGATGATTCAAAGGTATGTAGCCGCTCGTGCATGACCATACAACATCGACATGGGACCTAAGAAGAAAAAGAAAAAGAGGAGGAGAATTGGAGAAGGAAGAAAGAAGAGGAGAAACTAAAAGTAGGAATAAGGAGGGAGCTAATTGAATGGAGAATGCTTGAGGCACTTTCATTAAGTGGATGGATGAAGAATTGAAAGAATGAAATAATGATTAGAATCATTACCACAAAATGTATTTTTTGGTTTTGTTTTTGATGATTTTATCTTTGTTTTGTTTTTGTTTTTTTGTTGTTTATGAATAAGAATGTACAAGAATTTGAGAGCCCTGTTAGATAAGCTTAGGCATAGAAATCATAGAGGTGAATAATGTTGAGGGGTTCAGGTTCCTCTATTCCTTCAATATTGGCGATCCTGTAAGCTCCAAAACCAAATTTGTGTTTGATAATGTATAGGCCTAGCCAATTGGGAGTAAATTTGTCCCTCAAATGACATGGTTGATTTGGATTATGTTGATTTTACTTTAGTATAGGGTCCCCTACTTGGAATTCATACTCATGAAATTTGTTGTTGTATGCACATTGAACACGATCTTGATAAACCCAAAGGTGCTCGATAACATTGATTCAACGTTTGTCAAGGAGTGTAAGTTGGTCGAAATGAGCTTGGCGTGTAATGTCATCATCAATAAAATATTGTAGAAAAATTTGTAAAGGGATTTCTAACTCTAGGGGCATGATGGCCTCAATGCCATAGACTAATGAGAATGGGATTACCCCAATGGATGTGCGGATACTTGTTCTGTATGCCTATAGTGCTAAAGAGATTTGGTAGTGCCAATCTCGGTGTTAATATCTTAGAGGAAAGTAGCTTGAATGAATGACAAGAATCACAGGCCTCTTCGAGGGGGCTTCCTCCTTATAATTTTATATAGTAAAATATTATTATTCTTGATGATATTCTTGCTTTTGCTCATATGACACATATTTATAACTATCCTAACCCTAACCCTACGTTGGTTCATATTAAAAAATGATAGTTCATAATAATTAAATTAATTATATTATTATTAATAATAATGACATGGTAGGATATGGGATCCTAACATGCCACCCTTCATGAAAAAAGCTTTGTCCTCAAAGCTGGAACTAAGGATATTATTGTTGAAACTGATGAAGCACTTCCCAAGTAGCATCCTCAGGTGCCAATCCCTACCACTGAATTAGGACTTAAGTGATGGTGCAATTGCAAAGTTGATGGGTGCATCGATCCAAGACTGCTTTAGGTTCAACCACTATGGAATGATCCTTAGTAAATTCAGGTAACTCAGTTTGTGCCTTCACTTGTGAGCCAATGACCTTCTTGAGGCAAGACACATGAAACACGGGATAACTTTTTGAAGACTTCGGTAACTCCAACTTGTATACTATTGGTCCTATGCGCTGTAGAATTTTGTAAAGTCCATAGAATTTTGGGGCTAATTTTTGTGAACCCTTAAGCTTGAGAGAGGTTTTTCGATAAGGTTGAATTCATAGGAACACCATGTCTCCCTCTTGAAATTCATGTTCAAACCTTTGTTGATTTACCTGTTGTTTCATCTGATGTTGTGCTATGAGTAAATTCTCTTTAAGAAGATGAAGAATATTGGCCCGATTAGAAATAAAAAAAATCTATAGCTTGAACATTGGTGCTTCCATGAATATAAGATGTGATTGTCGGTGGAGCTTGGCCATACAATGCTTCATAGGTTATCATTTTGATTGTAGTATAATATGAAGCACTGTACCATCATTCTGCCAAGGAAAGCCATTTAACCCAATGAACCAGTTGCGCAGAAGCAAAACAATGCAAATAAGTCTCCAAACATTTATTAACAATCTCGATTTGTCCATCAGTTTGGGGGTGATATGTCAAACTCATGCGAAGTTGTGTTCCTTAGAGATTGAAAAACTCTTTCCAAAAATGACTAGTGAAAGTGGGGTCTTGATCACTGATGATGGTTGATGGCATACCATGGAGCTTGAAAATATTGTTAAGGAATAGTTTAGCCACGTTAATAACCCTGTAGGGATGAGATAAGGAGCAAAAGTGTGCGTACTTGGACAAGCGATCCACAACCACCATGATGAAATTTTTTCCATAAGACTTTGGAAGGCCCTCAATGAAATCCATCAAAATATCAGTTTATGTGTTTGTCGGTATAGGAAGAGGTTGAAGGAGTCCTAGAGTACCCATTGTCTCCCTGTTTTGTCATTGGCAAACTTCACATTCTGCAACAAAGTTTTTGATATTTAGTTTTCATTCTATTACAATAAAAATATCAAGCCACCCTCTTATACATTTTTAGAAACCTAGAGTGCCCTTTTGCAAGTGTTGCATGTAATTCATGGAGTATCTTCGATCGACATGAAGATGTAGGAGGTAGTACAATACGTCCTTTGAACAAAATCATTCCATTGATCCAAGTGAAGTGAGGCTTACTATCGGGATCATGTTGGAGTTGTTGAATTAATGCTTGCATTGAACTATCACTGATCCATTCCTGTGTTACCTTGTCTATCCATTATAGAACTGGTGAAGAGAGTTCTTGCAACATTATCAAATCTTCAAATTTATGTGAAAGAGCATCTGCGACCACATTTTTATTTCCTTTATGATACACAATCTCATAATCTCGTATGTTTATCATGCCAAGTTACATCCTAAAAGTGCCTTGCTGGTGAAAGCCAAGGGTCTACCTTCTTGCATGAGAACGACACCAATTCCTAATCCAGAAGCATCGCTTTCAATCACAAAGGTCTTAGAGAAGTCTGGCATGGCTAATACAGGGGTGGAACACATTGCTTCCTTTAATTTGTGAAAAACATTTTTAGCATTTTTTGACCAAAGAAAGGTATTCTTTTTAACTAAAGCTGTCAATGGGGCTGCAATCTTGCCATAGTCCTTTACGAACTTACAGTAATACCCCGTCAATACAAACAATCCTTGAAAGATTTTCAATGATTTGGGGATAGGCCAATTCTCCATATCTTTAATTTTGTGGGGATCCACCTTAATCCCATCTTCTGAAATGATATGTCCCAGATACTCAATCTCCTTCAGCCCAAAATATCATTTTGAGTGTTTGGCATATAATTTATTTTTGTCCAAGATTTACAAGGTATTTTCCAAGTGAACCAAATGGTCCTCCCACATATTGCTATAAAATAAAATATCATCAAAGAAAACTAGAATAAATTTCCTAAGATAAGGACAAGATACCTGATTCATCAAACTTTGGAACGTCGAAGGAGCATTTATAAGGCCAAAATGCATGACCAAAAATTCATAGTGTCCTTCATGGGTGTGGAAAGTTATCTTAGGAATGTCATCTTCTCTAATTTTGATTTGATGATACCCTGATCATAGGTTCAACTTTGAAAAATACTTAGCTCCATGTAGTTCATCCAACAACTCATTAATAACAAGAATTGGAAATTTGTACTTGACTGTGATCTTGTTGAGAGCTTGAAAATCAATACACAGTCATCATGACCCATCCTTCTTATGAACCAACAATACTGGAGAAGAATAAGGGCTCACACTTGGTCAAATGACACCTGATTTCAATAGCTCTTGCATTATTTTCTCAATTTCACTTTTTTGTAAGAAAGGGTATCTGTAAGACCGAATATTTGGTGGTTGATTCCTAGGAAGAAGTTGTATAACATGATCATGCCTACGGTGGGGGGGAAATCCTTTTGGTTCTTCAAACACTATAGAGTGATGTGTAAGAAGTTGTTGTAACTCTTCCACTTCATCCTGTTCTACCACTGTTGATTGAATGGAAAATAATTGTGTGACCATCCCTTTGCCTCCTTTTCAAATAAGATTTTCCATGCGGTGAGAACTCACTATTTGTGAGGAACCTGCTTGGAGTCCTTTTAGAGTGTATTTTTGGCCTTCAACTATGAATTGAATCCACGATGTTGCAAAATCCTATAGTATTAGCTCGAGTGTTCGCAACTATTGAGCCCCTAGAACAACATCACATCCACCCAATGAAAGCACATACATTTCACTTTTCATGTTGTAGTTGCCCATGGTGAGCTTGACATTTCAACACTTTCCTTTACAGGAAATCCATCCCCCATTACCAATCATCACCTCAAATCTATTGTAAGGTTGTATATAACAATTAGCCTATTTCACCATACTTGGGTCAATGAAATTATGTGTACTTATTGAATCAATGAGCACAATGAGATTTTGTTGTTTGAAGTACCCTCAAAATTTCATAGTTTGTGAATAAGAAAATCTTGCGAGAGCATTGAAAGAAATTTTTGGGATATCCGCATTGTTGTTGTCAGGTACATTTGTTACTTATTCCACTTCTACCTCATCTTCTTCCTCTATTGAGTTACAAGGATCAACTACATTCAACAAATATAACTTATGTATAGTGCATCTATGATTTAGTCCATATTTCTCATCACAATTATAGCAATGGTCTTTCACCCATCATTCCTTTATTTCTTTCGGGCTAAGCCATTTAACCTGCAAGGGTCAACTAGGTTTTGGGATAGTGTGCATGATTTGTAATTTTCCAATAGGTTGCTTCCCTTATCGATGTTGAGCATTGAATTTATCTTCTACTAACTTGGCTAATCCAATGGTATCCATCATGATGTTGGGATTGAACATCTTCACCTCCATACAAATTTCATCCTTTAATCCACTAATGAAGTAAATTTTGAAAAATGAGGCATCCAACCTTGTTGTGTGATTTGCGAGCTTCTCAAACTAAGCTTGATATTCATGCACTAAAGTGGTTTGATGTAGTTTGGTGAGAGCTCTTGTGAAGTCTTTGAAATCACTTGGACCAAACCAGACTAACAGATTATTTGTAAATTACCCCCAAGTAGGATTTCCATTAGTCTTTTCATACCATTGGTACCATTGGATAGCATCATGCTCGAGGTGGAATGATGCAATACGAACTTTTTGCACATCAAGAATTTGGTTCAATGAAAAATATTGTCCGACCCGATAGATCCAGCAGGTGGGATCTCCTCCATAAAATTTGTTAAAATCTAACTTAGTTATTCTTGGAAGGATGGATGCTTATTGGCCCTCAATGTGCATTTGATGTGTCGATCCTCCAGTTTGTCCTGAAGAGTGTGGTGAACCTAAAACTTGTGTGCTTTGAGACTGGTTAGTTACAACTGATTGCACAATTTGTTGTACTTGTGCTAAATTTTTATTCAAAGAGTCATATTTAGCATTCAATCCAACCATCCTTACCTCGATTTATTGAAAAGTATGCTTGAGATTAACCTATGTAAGCAGGTCCTTGATTTGTCGAATATCATGATCCAATTTTTCTAAGTTGGGATCTTGAGATCTTCTTTCCTCGACCATTTTTTTTAGAAAATTATGACTTCTAGAAAAAAATTGTGGGTGTTATATATCAAAAATATCAACACGACGAGCTGATCACAATGGGATATAACTCAAAAAAGTATTTTCGGGATCAAATTTTGTATTTGTGGAATATTTGGCCAAAAAGGGCTAGTGGAAAAATGATAAATTTGAGGAATTTTAAGAAAATAAGGAGTTAGGATTCAAAAATTATGTGAGAGGTGCAGAAGCGACGAAATGATAACAAAAAAAATTTGAGAATTTTTGGGTTGTCTAGAGATTTTTATGACTTTTTTAGTGCTATTTTTCCTATTTTTGGTTTGAAAATTACTCAAAATAGAGTAATGATAAAATCACTACAACTTCATTATAGCTCATATTTTCATGATTTTTTATTTTTTGAGTGCAGGATCAAAAAGTAGCAAAATAATCTATTTTTTTCGAAGAAATGAAAAGCTTGCTAACCTCTTGGTCAGGTCGAAGCGCCTTGTCTAGGAAAACTTATCTTCATACTGCCTCTTAATCTAACTAATTCCAGAGTGATAGGTTTTCCTTCAAATCCACCCACAAGTGGCTGCGATCATGCTTTGATACCAGATGTTAAGACCCCAAAAGGAAGTAGCTTGAATGAATGACAAGAATTGTAGGCCTCTTCGAGGGGGCTTCCTCCTTATAATTTTATATAACAAAATATTATTATTCTTGATGATATTCTTGCTTTCACTCATATTACACATATTTATAACTATCATAACCCTAACCCTATGTCGATTCATATTACAAAATGGTGGTTCATAATAATTAAATTAATTATACTATTATTAATAATAATGAAATGGTAGGATATGGGATCCTAACACTTAGTGATATTTTGCAACTGTCTTGCAAAGGATGGCATAAAGTGTGTTGTTAGTGGCTTTGGCTTGGCCATTGCCTTATGGATAATAAGGAGTTTAGAATCTATGTTAGATATTGTATTTGTCACACATTGCTTGAACGCCCTTATTTTTGAAGCACGTACCATTGTCAAAAATGATTTTAGAGGGAATGCCAAAATGATAGATGATGTGATGTGTGATAATTCCACAATATTGAGTCTTGTCATTTGGACAAGGGGAACACATTTCTTGATGTATGCTCAACAATATTTCTTCATGGTGAACCAATAATAATCCATGCGCAAGATGCACTTAGTGATGACAATTCTACTAAAATGACCACCACAAGTACCATCATGGGTTGCAAAAATGACATAGTTGGATTCGTGTGGTTCTAAGCGATGAAGGAGAATATTGTCGTAGTTGCGCTTGTAGAGGATGTCCCCCAAGAGGGTATATTTTGTAACTTTCTACTTGAAGTTTCTCTTGCCAACATGAGGTAAATCAAATAGAAGAATACTAAGCTTAAGGTAATCCTTGATTCGTGAAAACCAAGAATCACAAGACTCAGTTTGAACAAAATTGATGTCCACATCATTAGAAGATAGAAGTTAGGACATAGCAGACTTGTGGAGAGTTGTTACCTGTACATGAGTTACTTTGTTGTGTGGATTTTGAGGAATAAGGGAGTTGAGAGTGGCCATAGTATCTTCAAAATAGTTTGTGGACCTTAGCAAGGTTTCAATGTCATACCACTCTAGTTTTGACAACTCTGTTGCAATTTGTTTGTTTTTTCTGAGTATTTCACATCTACATTGGTAAATACCCTTCACTTGATTAACAATTAAAAGGGAGACACCAAAGATCTTTAGTCGTATGATGTGCATAAAAATTATAGTTTTGAGGTCAAGGATGAGATCTTCATACTTGGCATTGTTGTTGGTGTAGGTGAAGTCAAGTTTAAAAGAAAAGGAGAGTAGAGCCCCTTGAGGTGTGAAGAAAACTACTCCAATACCTCCCGCTTGCTCGTACTGGGAACCATAAAATAAGAGAGTTAGGTCTACCTTGTCTTTTGGTTTGACATATTCTTCAAGCTCAATAGCATAGAAGATAGAGTCATTAGGAAGCTCAACGATGAGAGGTTTATCATTTGTGAGTGGAGCTTTTGCCAATTAGTCAGCGATGACCTAACCCTTTATGGATTTTTTATTGATGAATTCAAGATCAAATTCTATTAGAAGCATGATCTATTTTGTGGTTTTATTGTTATTGTAGGATCTACCCATCATGTATCGTAATCAATTTTCTCATGAAATAATATAGGTGGTATGGTTTAGCATGTAATGACAAAGTTTCTTGGTAGCAAAGACTACTACCAATCACAAATTTTTCATATAGACATATCACATTTTTTATGACACCAATGTATGACTATTGTAATGTATAGCTTGTTCTTGACTGATCTCATTCTTCCAAGTTAACATAGTTCCTAAGGTAAAATTGGTGGCAGATGTGTACAATTGAAAGGAAAAACTTGGTCTAGGTGGGAATAAAATTGGTGGAGATGTAAGATATTGCTTGACAGATTCAAATTCATCCTGATAGTCTTGGTTCTATTCAAACGCAACCCCCTTTTGTAAGAGATGATTGAATGGCTTGCACTTATCAGATAGTTAGGTGATGAAGCAATGAATCATTTGGATCTTTCCTTGCAAGCTATGTAATTACTTTAAATTTGGAGGGGGTGATATTTCTATGATGGCCTTAACTTTGTTGGGGTCCACTTTAGTACCCTGTTGAGAGATAATGAAACCTAGAAGCTTTCTAGAGGTAACACCAAAGATGCACTTCTTTGGATTCAGTCTCACTCTATGCTCAAGAAGTTAGTCAAAGACTTTACAGAAAATGTCAATATGTTGTTTTCACTTTTTGGATTTATCCAGTAGATAATCCACATCATCTTCAACAATGCTATGCATGAAATCATGGAATATGTAGGTCATGGCATGTTGGTATGTAGCACCTGCATTTTTAAGACCAAATGGCATGACCTTATAGCAAAATATCCTCCAAAGGATGGTGAAGAATGTTTTATATTGATCATCAAGATTAATCCAAATTTGGTTATAACCTGAAAAACCATCCATCAAGGAGAGCATTTCATGCCCTGTTGTGGTATCAACTGGAGTGTCAATGTTGGGTAGGGGAAAATTATCCTTGGGAGATACTTTTTGTATGTCTATAAAATTAGTGCATACGTGTATTCCTTCCTTTTTATTTCTAATAGGTACCAAGTTTGATAACTACTTAATATAATTGATTGGTTGGATAAATCCTACGTCTAAGAGTTTCTGTAACTCTTATTTTACCATTAAAGCGATTGTGGGGTTTATTTTCTTGAGTTTTTCTTTGACCAGCTTAGTGTCATTGTCGAGGGTTAAGTTATGGACCACAAACTATGGATTAAGGCCAAGCATGTTAATGTAAGACCAAGTGAATACTTTCTTGTAGTTTGTTAGAAGCTCTATGAAGCTTTCTCGCTCTTGAGGAGATAAGATATTTTCAAGTTTTATGATACGAGGGTTGTTAGGATCGAAACTAAGGTCTATATAAATGGTGTCTTCCATGAGCATGGGGGAGACATATTCTAGCTGAGCAAGAATATGGATGATATGTAGGTCATCTACTACATTCTCAACAAGGATTTAATCATCATGAACATCTTCAACTTAGTTCACAAAAGAAATTTAAGGAGGAAAGGGTGGAAGGTAAGAATTAGACTGTTGTTGCATATGTTCTAAAGGGATAAAGTCATATGGGGAAGGATCAGAAGGAAGATGATCGAAGTTGATACAACTTAGGTCGATGCTGAGAATCCTATCATGATGAGCTATATAAAAGAGTGGTGTGAACAGATCAAATAAAATCATATGTATAGATGAGCTCGAATGAGATGAGAAGATAGAGTCACTAGAGGATGTATCTAATGATGATTGGCTTGGTGACTGGTGTAGGAATTGTTGTAGGATAGGTGGAAGGGTCATTGGTTGATGTGGGGGACAATGAGGTAGAATGATATGAGGTAGCTAATGGTGCAAATTGACAATGAAGGGGAGGATATGGAAGGACACATCTTCAGAGCTAGTAGATGCAATTGAGATATTGTCAAAGTTCTTATTGAGCTCATCATAAAAAATGTTAATCGAAACCATGTCGATTAAGGAAACTTGGAAAAAGCTGGGGGGAATGTTCATCATGGATTAAGGGGAGAGGCTCCCACTGAGAGAGTCATACTCAAGATCTAAAATTATCCTCTTGCATCAAGGATGAGGTGTTGGAGTTCATACTCAAGAATGTCTATATGGTCACAACAATAGCCTAGGCCAAATATATATTTAGTTTGTTGGTAAGGTAGGTCAATAAGGTTCCTAGGGCCCTACTTGTAGTGCCCTAGACCAAACCCTTGCCAATTGAATATCTTATGGCAAAGGATGAGTTAGACATCTAATCAAGATTTTTGTAGAATCGGACCTCTAGCTCTTTGGGCTCAGGTTTTTCTTAAGAGGTGTCAATTACTCCATAAACAAAATTTGTTTTATTGGTTGGGGGACCAATGGAGATAATGCAACCTATAGTTAAAGGTACATCTTGAGGATGACCAAAATATTTGATGGATTGAACACTAGAGGGGAAAATACGAGTATTATGTATAATGTACTCCCTTGGACTAGGACTGGTCATAAGTATAGATACATGGGGCATCCCTTGACATGCTTGTTGTGATAAAGACCCCTAATTTTTGTGGTTTGAAGGAGAAGAAGAGGATGATGATAATTGAGAGTCATGAGGAAGGTTTATGGGAAGAGAGAAAATGAATGAAGCAGGTTTGATAAGTTGAGAGTCATATTGAGTAGCACACCACTCTCAAAAGTGGCACTCTTTAGGAGTAGGCGAGATAACATGGGTGGCATGAGTGAATTGTGGGGTAGGTAAAGAAATATTGGTAGAAGAGGAGGGACAAGAGCTAAAGGATGCAGGAAAAATCAATGGATTAGGGAGGTAATTGGGAGAGGTGAGGAGAATTAGATTATTAGAATTAACGGTGGGAGAGAGTGACAACTGAGGAGGAATGCAAACCGAATATGAGGGTGGAGGTGGAGGATTTGTAAAAGAAGAAGAGAAGAATCCATGTGGTGGTTGCGAGTTGTGTCATGAGAGAGTAGATAGTTAGGGAGAAGGATTAATTAAATAAATGGGATGAGGAGAAATGGTTGCCACTAAGTGAAGGGATCGATTAAGTGGGAATGTTAGGCTGAACCATGGTAGGGGAAAAGTGAGTGGAGGAGAGGGGTAAACCTTGTGATAGGGTGATCATGTTGCAAAATTTGAAGGGATCATCAGTATATGGAATGCAATGCACTTGTTTATCATAAAGGTAATTCAAACAATGATGGAGCATAGAAGGTACACATTGCATATCTCGAATCCATGGTCTTCCTAGAAGAAGATTGTATTACATCTCCCCTTCAATGACATGGCATAAGGTGGGTATTGTTTTGATGCCTACCTGGATAGGTAGGATGATTATACCCAATGTGGAGCATAGAGTGTCATTGAAGACCTGAAAGTTGAGGGTTGGGGTGGAAAGATGGCTAGGTGGAAGGTTTAGGTGTTGGAGGGTGACGGTAGAAATTATATTGATAGATGAGCCAGTATCATTCAATATCCACATGAACATTATGCCATCCAGTATGCCATGATGTGCATAGGGGGATTGGACCTTACTCCCTCAATATTTGTCATCTCATGACCATATAAGACAATAGAGGGTTGCATGTAGGTTCTTACACTAACCACAACATTAGCAAAGGTATTGGTGTCATTTATTTCAAGATATATACATTGTAGGATTTTGTTCAACGCCTCACGATCAGGTTAAGAATGTTGTAGATCATACTTTGATAATTTTATTGGTGTCATGTGAAGTTGATGTGTGAGGCTACTCTTGAGAGTTACAACATTTCTTAGAGAAGGAGGAGCATCTTACATCAATGGAGTAGTGAAGGAGGGTGGTACGATAAGACGGTTTGGTTTTTGGATGGGTCGTACGGGTATTACTGGTTCCTAGTGACAATATGTATCATCCCTACAAAACCTTGATGAGAAGGGATGTTATTGACATGATTTATTTTTTGGGGTGAGGGTTGCAATATTGAGGCACCGACTTGTGATTGTTGCATTGCATGCTCAGGTAAAGGATTTCTATAAATGCTTAGATTTTGATTTAGAGGGGCTAGGGGATTGTCAACTTGTATTGCTCCACAATCGAGCAAGTCTTGAACCAGGTGTCTAAATTGATGGAAACTATTCATATTGCTCTCTCACTATTAATGGTATTCACAAAAGACATGCTCATTGCACCCTTTTAGTTTTGGATGAATGAGATCATCTAGTCTAATCTCTGGCAATGCGATGCAGTTTATATCATACAACTTCTAAAAAATGTTAACCAACAACTCAAAAAGGGGAGTCCAATTACATGGTGGATGAGGGAGACATTGTGGGTAAGAGGTTGATTAGGTGGGGGAGGAGGATATGCTTGCCTAGGATATTGATAATATTGGCATCATGGTTGAGTGTTTGGTTGATGTGGAAATATTATCGTACTCAACAAGACTTGATTTGTTTGTGGAGCCTTAGGCTGGTTTGGGTTGGTACTACCCTTAGTGAACTTGTTGGGTGGTGGATAAATAAATCCTTTTGTGAAGTTTGACCACCCCTTCTTGTACCTTGATATCCTCTATTACTTTGTCTTGAGCAATAACATCCTTGAAGGAGCAACATTGTATTTGCAGAGTTGTAGAGCTATGCTTTGCATAAATTTTAGCTAACATTTTCACCAACTCTATGGAGGAAATTACAAAGGTTAAATTATTGATCACCCCAAGACATTTGGAAACATAGTCATTAATAGGCTCATAATCAAACTATCGTAGGTTGTATAAGTGTGGCAATGCTATTTTATTTTTAATATTGTTGGAGAAATATTTCAAAAAGGGGTTTGACAATTGCTCAAATGCAAAGAGGCTGTGTTGGGGTATATTGTTATACCAGTCTAAAGCATACCCCCCAAGGGACCAAGGAAATGTCATAAGCATCAAGGAATCATTGTAATTGATATGGTGGCAAGCGAACCTATAATTTATTTTATGTTCCTTAGGATCCTCATTTCCTTTGAATTTCTTAAAATTAAGGAACTCAAACCTGTATGGGTATGGATTTATGGGGATTGAAGGATTAATGGGATCATTTTAGATTTGGTTATAAGTGGGCTTTTGGTACCCATAACCACTTACCCACAACTACAAGTTCTTGAGTTGTTCCCTCGTGATCTGCATTTCATCAGGTGGTGTTTGAGTTGCCTAGGTAGAGTAAACAAGTGCATCTACCATGGGAGGCTCAGGGTAATAGGAGTAGGGATAATTATAGTTGTAAGGTGGTGGAGGTGGATAAGAAGCACGAGAAGCTTGTGGGTAGGAAATCACAAGATTCACATGAGATAAAGGAGGTGGTGGTTAAGGAGGTTGGGAATAAGAAGGGTAAGAACAATAAGAGGATGAAGGTGATTGATATTGTTGTTGGACAACCCATTGATTAGTTTGGGACATAGGAGGATGATTTGGAAATAAAGGATCCTGATTGGGAATTTGAGTGGGGTTCTACTAGAAGGTTTATTTATTGAAAGCTTAGTTGAAAGCTTGAAGGGGAACTTGTTGTTGAGAAAATTTTTGATTGAGAACTTGATTGAAAGCTTGAAGGGGAACTTGTTGATTGGGAGCTTGGTTGAAGTCTTAAAGGAGATCTTGTTGTGGAGGAACTTGTTGATCAAGAGCTTGGTTGATAGCTTTAAGGGGAGCTTGTTGTTGATGAACTTATTTATTGAGAGCTTGGTTGAATGCTTGAAAGGGATCTTGTTTGTTGAGGAACTTGTTTATTGGGAATATGTGATTGTGAAGGAGGCCACTCATAAGGAGAGGGTGAAATAGGTCAAATGGATGGAGCGGTACGAGGGGTAGAAGTCCAATAAGGAGGAAAAGTGAAGAAAGAGGTTCAAGTAGACTGAGGGGGGAGATGAGGTTGAGTGGAGAAAGAGGCTTGACCATAATGAGGAGAGCAGAAATAATTTATCTAATAATGAGGAGGTAGACAAATATTGAAAGAGTCAAACTGCACATACTACAAAGAAGAATAGAAAGAAAGGTGTTAAAGATAAGGTGGATATTGGGGATTGAATGAAGATAAAGGAATAGAATGAGGTATATGAATAAGAGGAGGTGGCAGAGTGTTGAAAGAGGAAGGCAAAAAAGAAGCTGGATAGACAAAAGAAGCTCCATACATGCCAATTTGAAAAGGATTTTGAGGAGGGAAATTTGAAAAGGAATGAGTGATATTGAGAAGATTAGACTTGAGAGGAAGAGTAGGTTGATAGCAGGTTACAAGTGAGACAAAAAAGATAAAATAAGAAGGGGCTCCTGTACGTGGGTTGAAAAAGGCATTAAAATCAAGGAAGGTGGATGAGGGAGGTGGTTGAGAAGGATTTGGTGATGAAGAGGTAATATTTGAAGAAGTATCATGCAAGTTAGGAGAAATAGGAGTGTTTGAGACCATGTCTACTGTTTGGTACATAGTGTTAGAGCAAGTACAATTTTGAGATAAGGGATGATAATTACTATTAGAGATTTGAAGAGGGGGCAATGAAAATCGAGGTGAGTTTTATCATGAGTGATGAGAAGAATGTGAAGAATGATCATCATAGGAGATAAAAGGTACGAAACTTTTAAGCATAAAATATACAACATTGCAAGAAGGCATTGGTCGAAGGGATATCGTCACGAGGACCAAAGGGTTGCAAGGTGTTGGTGGAATTTTGTGCTAGGGCTTGCTCATAAGTCAAAGACCCAAGTTGGAACATGTCGCTCGTGTTCTAGCTATGAGAATAGGCAGGTGGATTTTGAGATGGAGTCAAGGTTGCTTCCTTAGGTTGGCTAGAGAGTTGGTTGAAGGGGGAGGGGCTACCCTAGAAGCTTCTATGACTAGGTGTGCTTGCTCGTGATCTTGACTTTAGGTGAGGACAATGATGGAAGGGTGAATGATAGGTATATGGGTGGGAGAGGGAGTTGTAACTAGTTTGGATCAAGAATTATAGTTGTCTAAGCAACTCTAGGTTGAACTGTATTTTTTTATGAAGTTATGAATTCAAATTTACTTGTTTGTACAATCAAATTTGATCGCACCTGTTCATACAATTCTATAAAGAAATAGGTTACAGAGATAGAATTATGGAAAAAATAGAAAATGAGAATTTGAGAACTATTTTTAGGCTTGTTTTTCTAATTTTGTGTTAGTTTGTATGTGGTGTTTTAAATGTGCTTGTGTGTTGATGTGTTTGAATTAGATTAGATAGTTACTTGTGTGATTTTTAGTTTTTTTTTGCTTTTCTAATATTTTTGGATGTGTTTTCTATTTTAAAAGACCTCTAAAATAAAATTGAAGGGGTTATGGATGTAATCTATGAAGGTGTGTTGATGCACATTTTCCAATACACCTAAAGGTACATGATGCTCTAACAATCAAATGGCTTCCTATGATGAGGATGGTTTGAGGTAACCAAAAAGTGAGAATATAAATCTCTTATGCAAGAGGCGACATTGTCTAAGACTTGCGTAGGCCAACTGACTTTCACTTCTCCCTTAGTCAGGCTTAGTCAATAATGATGACTGCACACTTACTAATTATATATAGCCTTGTGAGTAGGGGCATCTATCTTAAACTACCCCAAGATAATCCCAAGGGTAGGGAGCTTTTGGTGATGAAGTCCATGATACTACTTGAGGGGGAAACAATGGTGGGTAGGGTGCGAGTCGATAGTTGGAGATGAATGGCAATGTCACAATCTCGATTGGTGGTTGATGATGAAATCCAATGTCACCAATGTGTGTAATACATGCAAGTGTGTGGCATTGATTTGATTTTTAGAAAAGTAAAGTACAAAAAGAAACTATAATATGAAAACAATGAAAGATGTTTTTTTATTTTGGAAAGGAAATTGCTTTTTTAGAAATAAAAGTTTACACTAAGCAAACAAGAAAAAAAGTGTTTTGGAACCAAACATCTATGCTAAGCATAAGAGGGTGATATATTGCTCGATTTAAGCAATTCCTATGTTAAGATTTTCTTGAGCGCAAATCTATCTATATCGGTTAAGATATGCCTGTTAAAGTTATGACCAATTGTATTTTTAAAGCTTTATGCATGAGAAAAATCATAATCTATCTCAACTCACACAAACAAAGAAATTAGAGGTCTTCTTCATACCTTATGCAAATGCTTGTATCTTATGCTATGGGAAAGATAAATGCAAAATCCTACAAACTAATGCTTATGAGAGAAAAGAGCTTTCTTGAAACCAAACAAGAAAGGAAATAAAAGACTTATATCAATGAATCTCAAAAATGTATAATTTGGTTAGGGTTTTGAAAATGGAGAAAAGATATATGAGACGTTTTTCGCAGGACTGCCCAAACTTCCGAACTCGTTTCGGCCATATCTCACTCATCCGGACTCGGATTGAGCTAAAATTTTGAGGGTAGATGCCTGAAAAACCCTAGAACGTCTCCACCAATTTTCATATCATTTGGAGCAACACAGATCCTAGCACATCCCTATGTGTGAATGACATATTTGGCAAGCGGCTATGCGAGGGTTTCATCTAGGGTTGAGTGCAAGCAGCTCCAGAGGTTGGTTTTTAGGGCCTTCGGGCCCTAGCGGCCAATATTTTTGTGGTTTATGCTCAATATTTTAGCAAGAAATGTTGCAGGGGATACAATATGGGTTAGAAATTTGTCTTTCAACAGATCATACTGTGAACTTGAGTGACAACGACTTCCAATTTGTCTGCACAAAAGAAAAGTGAAAACCATACCTTTCCACGATGTCTAGGGCAAGGATTAAAGAGATCACGAAACAAGTTTCAAGTAGTTGATCAAAAAATGGCTCATATCTCAAGTGAATCTGGTGCTAAGGTGCACCCACAAAATAATTCTACTATGAAAACCCCTATCAAGGGTAAGAATTTCGAAGACTCAGTCCCAAAAATGAATTTTAGGGATGCCCTTCATGGTGGACAACCTCAACCCAATGCTAATATCAATATTAGGGCTTCCCATAAACCTCTAAGAATGCCTAAGATTGATCCCAAGAAAATGGAGTCAGGATGTCTTAAAGCAGCTGATGGAACTCCTATTGTTAAGCTTGATATGGGTAACATTCAGATTGGCATTGAAGATTTGGAAAAAAGAGGACTAATTTGTCGGTTCGTGGGTTTTCGTCCGAGTCTATCTCCTTTCAAAGTCTGGGCTGCAAAAAGCTGGAAAACTAAAGGTGAGTTACAAATCTCTATTTATCCAAATGGTTATTTTCTTGTTTTATTTGCTAATAATGAAGATAGAGAGAAAACTTTTCAAGGGGGTCCTTGGTTTTTTGGAAGGGCAGGGCTTTTCATGAAGCCCCGGCATACTAAATTTAAAGCCGAAGAAGAGATGCCTTCTATAGCTCCCGTGTGGGTTAGACTCTTTGGCCTCCCTATTGAATTTTGGAATCCTACTATTTTTTCTTCAATTGGAAACTCTTTAGGAACTTTTATGATGACTCGCTGATTGTACTCAAAATTTTGAACATATTATTTATGCTCGGATTTGTGTTTTAATGGATTTTGACAAACCCCTACCTAAAAAGATCACATTACAATTTGGGGAAGACACTTGGGAGCAAGTAGTGGACTATGAGAACATTCCTTTTCATTGTAGAATTTGCCATGAATATGGTCATTTGGCCAGTGCTTGCCCAAATAAAATTCCTGATCAAAAGAAAGAAGATATAAACTCAGCAAGTTTCCAAATACCTAAGAAGAAGAACACTCAGAAAAAACCAGTTATGAAGGATCAATCAAAGTCATCTCGCTAATATGTTTGAAATCCTTTCCACAAATGATGTCCCAAGTGAGGAAGAGGAAATAATGGAAACTAAAATCTTAGAAACACAATTTAAATATGAAGGGAAGAACTCAGAGACAAACCAACAAATCAAAGGTTTTCAACAAAAAAAAAGGAGAAAATTTACACAAGAAAAACAATATTTCAAATGTCAAAACTTCAAATAATGCAGGTCCCAATATAGACTCCGTTGAACCATCTAGTAAAATTTTGGCTGTGTACGAGCATTCTTCAAGGTTAGAAGCCATCTCAGATTCAATTGGAATAAGTCAAGAAATAGGGAAAAAAAAATTGAAGATGGATTCTAATCAAAAAGTAGGTCGCAAGACCAATCAATATCATATGGTAAAAGAAGGTGAAAAGCTTGTAGAGGAAGGTAAGATTAATGCCCTTCCCAAAATTTTTTAGCCCCGGTATTAATGAAGATCATCACTTGGAATATTAGAGGACTCAAAGGGAGTCTTTCAAAACAAAATGAAATTAGAAGAATGATTCAGGTAAATCATCCACATCTTGTTTTCCTTCAAGAAACAAAGATGTCAATGGAGGATATGGACTTAATTGCCAGTAAAATTTGGCCAGCTGGAAAAGTGGTTTCCCTTAGTTCCCAAGGGACTTCGGGTGGCATTGCTTGTCTTTGGGATCCAAAAGAGGTAGTTATTCACCATATGGTTGGCAGTTGGGGTTTGTTGGCTATAGCTATTCAAAGTAGACATTCCAACCAGATTATGCTCTGCATTACTATTTATGCTCCGACTTCTTT
The DNA here is from genome assembly GCA_028583015.1 of Wollemia nobilis. Classification (NCBI taxonomy): domain Eukaryota; kingdom Viridiplantae; phylum Streptophyta; class Pinopsida; order Araucariales; family Araucariaceae; genus Wollemia; species Wollemia nobilis. The sequence continues at coordinate 17,896,464 of JAQPPZ010001493.1, forward strand.
GGAGGAAAAAAGAAGACAAGTGGAAGGATATTACTCATATTATCTCTCATTTTCCTAAAGCTTGGATCTTGATCGGAGGAGATTTCAATACCATCCTCTCTCTGGATGAGAAAAGGGGGGAAATAGAAATTTGGACAAAAGCACTGACCTCATGAGCGAATATATTGCAAACCTCCATCTTGTGGATATCCAACCGGATAATGGCCTTATGACTTGGTCTAACAGAAGGCAAGGCTTAGCTTGTATAATGGAGAGATTGGATAGGTTTTTGCTCTCTAAAAATTTCTTAATCCATGGTCACATTCCTAAAGTGAAGACTCTTAATAATGCTTGGTTCGGATCATTGGCCACCATGGTGGAAATGTGGAAAACCAATGTGAGTTTCTCTCCTTTTCATTTTCAATTAATGTGGCTTAGAGACATTTCCTTCAGACCTCATGTGCAACAATGGTGGAAGGAAGGTAAACCTAGGCATGGGACTAAGATGTTCTGTTTTGCCAAAAGACCGCAATACATTAAATCCAAAATCAAGACTTGGAACTGGAAAGAGTTTGGGGATGTTCATAAAAAAAACATGAAGTTATTGCTCATCTTGAAAATTTGAATAAGAAAATCCGTTTAGATGGCCTCACAGAGAAGAGAAGTGCAGATGAAATTAAACTCACAACTCAGTTAGAGGAATGGGAAAAAAGAGAAGAAATCTTATGGAAGCAAAAATCTAGAATTCAATGGCTCAAAGAAGGAGATCGAAACACAAATTTCTTCCACAAATCTCTTCTAGCTCGAAGATCTCACAACTTTATTTCTTCCTTAAAATCAGATTCTGGAGATGTTGTTTATACTTGGGATGGCATGAACTCTATTGTTGTTGATTACTTTTCCAATATTTTTGCTGCTACTCCCCTTGACTCACCTTCACAATATAATGTTCTTCAAGCAATCCCTTCTCTTATCACTTCTGAGGAGAACTCTATTTTGACTGCTCCTGTTACTATCAATGAGCTTCAACAAGTAGTTTTTAAAATGCAAAAAGGGAAAACCCCAGTGTCCCGATGGTTTTCCTATTGAGTTCTACCAAGAGTTCTGGGATATCCTTCATGTTGATTTATTAGAGGTGGTGGAAGAAGCCAGGAAAGCCAAAGAAATTTTGAAGGTTATCAATAAAACTTATATTACTCTTGTTCCAAAAGCTCAAGAGGTTGATCATATCTCAACTTTTAGACCTATTGCTTTATGTAATGTTCTTCTCAAAATCATTACTAAAATCATGGCAGAAAGGTTGAAGCCTCTTTTGCATAAGATTATTTCCCCAGAGCAAGGGGGTTATGTGGAAGGACGTCAAATAGTAGATGAGATAGTTCTTGCTCAGGAAGCCATCCATTCCATGGATATGCAAAATTCTCCTTCCATGTTCATTCGGTTAGACTTATCCAAAGCTTATGACAGAGTGGATTGGCACTTCCTTATCAAAGTTTTGAGGCAATTTGGTTTCTCTAAGGATTGGATGGATTGGATTATGGGATGTATCTCTTCAGTTTCCTACTTAGTTCTTATCAATGGCAGGCCTTCTCAGTCTTTCCTAGCTTCCAGAGGTATTAGGCAAGGTGACCCGCTATCCCCTTATTTATTCATCATTCTTGCTGAATGCTTGGGTAGGACTATAACCAAAAAGAGGGAAAACAAAACCCTTGAGGGAGTTACCATTGCTCATGGAGCTAGACCTATCTCTCATCTTCAATTTGTGGATGACTCTACTCTTTTAGGTAAAGCTACAGTTAAGGAAGCTTCTAATATTAAGCAAATCATTAGCTATTTTTCTAAGGCTATCAGGCGCTTGATCAATGAAGACAAATCTAAAGTTATTTTCTTTCACCGCTTCTGCTAGACAGGAATCCATGGTCTTGGATAAACTAAGATATAAGAAGACCTCTCTTCCAATCACTTATTTAGGTATTCCCATAAATATTCAAAGGCAAAAAAATAAAGATTGGAATTGGTTGTTGGACAAAGTCAAGAAGAAAATTGGAAAGTGGACCAACAAGTGGCTTTCTTCCGGGGGTAGAATCACCTTGGTAAAATCAGTCCTTCAAGCTATTCCTATTTATGTTTCTTCCATTTTGAATATCCCAAAGGTTGTTCTTCGAGAATTGGATCAAATCAGTCATCGTTTCCTTTGGAGTGGTACTAAGGAGAAAAGAAAATGGGCCTTGGTGAAATGGGATACTTTATGTCTTCCTAAGAGTGAAGGGGGGTTAGGATTACGGTCTTCAATTAATAACAACAAAGCTTTAGCTGCTAAATTATATTGGAGGATGTTGCATAACCCCAATGCTCTTTGGGCCAATAATCTTCGTGCTAAATATGCTGAGAACAAAAGTCCTGAAGACCTTGTTCGCTATCAACTTCCTACCAAAGGTTCTCCCATTTTAGCAGTTCTTAAGACTGGTGAGGATTTGATAAAGAAAAAATTATTTTGGATCATTCATAATGGTCAACATGCAAATTTTTGGACAGATTCTTGGGATGGTCACAAGCCTTTGATAACTCGGTTTCCCGATTGGAGGCCTTGGATGGAGGAGCTTCACCGAGCTAATTGGATAAAGGTGGCTAATTATCGTCGGTACCATACTGGTAATTCAAAGGTTGGTAGATATTGGATCCCTATTGAGGACTGGCCTATTCAAATCCCAGAAAGGCAAAGACAAGATATCCAAGGCATCCTTCATATGAGATCCCTCTCTTGGTCCCATGAAAAAGATTGTTTTGGATGGAACAACACTACTAAGGGTGAGTATTCAGTTGCTCAAGGTTATTTGACCTTATGCCATAATAATCCCAACCATTCTTCTGACATATTTTCTCGATTGTGGGCTCAAAAGCTCTGGCCTAAGGTGAGGTTCTTTAATTGGCTTTTATTGCATCGTAGGGTGCTTACTCGGTGAGCAACTTATGAAGCATGGTTTTCATGGCCCTTTTAGATGTGAAATGTGTGAAGAGAATGTAGAAAATATCAACCATATTTTTATTGAGTGTACTTTAGCCTCCGAGCTATGGAGGAGAATGGCCACTTTACTTGGCTTACAAGTGGTCCAATTTTTTTACTTTTGAACAGACTTTGGAGGGATTGGCCTAATCAAGAGGGTGTTGATCATTTTATTAGGCACTTAGTTTGGATGGGTTCTACCATTCTTCTTTGGAATATTTGGAATGAAAGGAACAACCAAATTTTTAATCAAGATAGGAAGGATATTCACTATATTTGGCAAAAGACCATAGCCAACTTAGTTGAATCAGTCCATCATCTCCTTAATCACCCCCAAAACTCCCACCAAAGATGGGATCAAGTGATGCAAAGATTGAAGATTAAACCTTCTAAGGGCAACCAACTTAAAGGGAATGTGAGTATTAGTAAGATGGATAGGAATAGAAATTGGCAACCTCCTCCTAAGGATTTTGGAAAAGTCAATACCGATGGAGCCTCTAGAGGGAACCCTGGAAAAGCCAAAGTGTGGGAGGAATTGGTAGACTTTCGGATGGCTCCCTGGTTTTTACTTTTGTCTGAGAATTTGGGTATTCTTTCCAATAACCTTGCTGAGGGGTATGGTATCCTCAGAGGCCTTCAGGAGGCTACTAAGGTTGGATGGGAAAAGGTGTTAGTTGAGTCCGACTCTCAACTTATGATTAATCTCTTGAAGAATCCTTCTAAGAATCATAAGGTGGATTGGAGAATAAAAAGAATTATTGAGAAGATTCAGTTAATCCAGATGGGATTTTTGAAAGTTGATTACAATCATGTGGTCAGAGATCAAAACAAGAGTGCTGATGCTTTAGCTAATTGGGCTTTGGACAAAGGTGATCTTACTTGTTATGGCCACCCTCCTATATGGTGGGCTTCTCAAATTAGGGAAGCTCTTCTTTCTATCATTTCTTTGGATGGCTCCAGCTCTAAAGGTACCTAGTTTCTTCTTGTTTTTTTTTTTGCTTCTCTTTGGTTCATTCAGTTTTTTTTAGTTCCCTAGCTCATTCTATTCTTTATTTTGTTTCCTCTGTTGATTCTTGCCTTAATAGTCTTCTCGTCTAGATAGGTCATTGTTTTGTTCATTTTTTATTTCTTTTTTCTTTTTTGTTTTTTTTGTTTAGTTTTTTAAGGTGGGTGGGTTTTTTTATTTTGTTTTGTTTTTGTGTTCTTTGTGTTGTTTTTTGTTGTTCTTGTGTTTTTGTTGTTTTGTTTTTTTTTTTTTTATGTTTTTTGTTATTGTTCTTGTGTTTTTTTCGTTCTTGTTCTTGGGTTTCTCTTTGTTTGTGTTATTTCGTGTTTTTATGTGTGAGTGTTTTCTATGTTTTTTGTTTTTGTTTATTGTCTCGTTGTTGGTTGTTTTTTATTTTTATTTTTATTTTATTTTTTAATTTTTTAGGTTTTGGTTGTGTTTATTTTTCATGTTTTTTTTGGGTTATGTCTTTGTAGTGTTCTGTTGTTTTTGTCTTGTTTGTGTTTTGTTATGTGGTTCTTGTGTTTTTCTATGTGGTTTGTGTTGTGGTTTCTTTTATCTTATTGTGCGTGTTTGGTTGTGCTTTTGTTTTTGACACACTCAAGGAGCATGTTTTTTATTTTATTTTATTATTTTTGTTGTTATTTACTTATTTTTAAATTGGTTTTGTGTGTTTGTTTGCTCCTTGAGTATGTCAAAGGTGGTAGGCCAGGTCCGAGTCCTGGGCATTTTTGGCGGAATGGATACCCCCGCCTCCTTGGGTCTTACCCGAAAGTGGCATCCCTTTTGGGATGTTTTCCACAAAAAAAAAAAAAAAAAGGAAATAAAAAAGAATCTTTTAACAGTTGACCAAGACAATTTGGTGCATTTTGAAAAGCAAGAAAGTAAATTTAAAGTTTTTTAAAGTAACCAAAGCAATTTGGAGCCTTCTGTAAGACACAAAAATAAATTTTTAAAGTGATCAAAGCAATTTGGAGCTTTTCGTAAAACACAAAAAATAAAATTTGAAAGTGACCAAAGCAATTTAGAGCCTTTTGTAAAGTAAGAAAGCAAATTTGATAATTGACCAAAGCAATTTGGTGCCTTGACATTGAAATTGGTAAGGAGATTCTTTGATTTTGAAGTATCAAGAGAGATATAACTAAAAAATAGGGTTTGAAGTGCTTACCTATGGTCCTAAGCTTCTAGAATGAAATCTATTTTTTTTAACAGGTTCTAGACTATGTTTGAATTTGATCGAATGGGTCCCTACCTTGACCGTACCTATCTATACAGTCTAAAGCAATGGTAATTTTTGGATGATTTCTTATGTTTTTAGGAATATGTCTACTATAGAAAGTGATGTCTATGAAATTTTTTGCAATAAAAAAAGACAAAAAGTTAGATTTCCTCAAAAAATACTTATTGAAAGAAAATGCATTTAAGCTAATGAATGAAAATTACAAGGTGGGAAGCAACCAAGTTTGGAAAACAAAAAGGGTTGAAAGGTGAATTATTACACCTTAGAATACCATTTTGTGAGGTGATTTTTGGCCTGAGTTAAGGTGGAAAGCAAGATAACAATATTAATGGGAAAAACCTATCCCCAACTTACCTATAACTACAGAGTTGTTGTGGTGGTTGCATAGAAACTAATACCTGCTTGGAATGGGCTTAGTTTTTGGAGTGCTTTTTCTGACTGTATGGATTTGTACGATCAGATTTGACGATAGCCCTCTATACAATCTTGGATCAAAGAGCAAAAAGGCTTTTACCTTGGATCTGAACTGGTGTATCAGGGTTTTGGAGGGTTTGTGCTGGTTTTTGGTACCTGTAACACAAAACAAGATAACAAATGTCAGTGACATGCTAAAGAGCAAATAAAAACACAAAAGGAGGATTTGGGTCCCACCATGATCGTCAGAATGTGCTCACAAAACAAAAAACATGTCATTTTCATTATGGTAAAAGGGTGTTACAAGATGTTTCCTTTTACAAGATTCTGCCACAAGGGCAATGACACCAAGGGTCTTCTGTGGGCACCTCAAGGGGAGTAGAATTACTACACGTGGGCCTCCAGCTGTATAGGTCCTCTAAAATTGCACAACCCAATAAAAAATATTAGTAATATATGGGGACCTGTCTCAATCAGACCTCTTTTTATAAAATATAAATACAAATGAAATCTAAACTATTGTATTACAAAAGAATTGTAAATGATCACAAAACTTATAAAGATAGTCTTATTTAACTGATTTGGTGGTTTGTTGTTGTGTTACAGTCTAAAATAGGTCCCTAAAGGGAAATGTACCCCTGGGTATGGTCCAATGTGACTGTACCTATCCATTCGATCAACTCTATATTATTAAGACAACAACTTGCTTTGATGTAGAGGGTTCTGCTAGAGCTTTTGCTTGAATCTGGTGGTCTTTTGAACCTACAACTAACAACAATTTGCAATACAAAAAGATGTCAAGGGGCACATGTAAGAATCCATAGTGGTTGATGGTAAGTGGAGGTTTGAGTGCAATAGAGTCTAGAGTGATTTATATAGAGTTGGGTATGCAAGTATTGCAAACATTTATTATCATTAACATAAATTATTCACCATTATGCAAAAATATCATATCATTCATCCACAAGTAATTATCCACAATAACAATCCACAAATGAGAGAGATAGATAATACCCTTAAGGTAGGGAAACACCAATAATAATCCTTAAGGAATAAATCCACAAGATCTCCCAAGATGAGAGAGTCCCTTAAGGAGAGCAAAGTCCCATAGGCTACTTCGTGGGCAAAGATGATTACATATGATTGATCTCCATGATGATTATAATGAAAAATATCTCTTCTTTATATATCCATCTTCTTATTCTACTTTGGGGAGCCTACTACTAATATAATATTATATTATAATATAATATTATAATACAATCCACCTTGGATTATGTGTAGCCCATGCCAACCCTTATACAATATATAGTAATATATCCATAAATATCTATTCCTACGTACCCTAACATGCACCCTTCTTACAAATGTTTCGTCCATGAAATATGTGAAGAAACAAGATAATATGATTTGCCAAGCAATGTTAGCAACTAGTACCAATATCGATCATCCATCCATCCAAGTAAAACACGTTGATGCTGGTATGCCATTTTGTTACTTGAGTATCCAAATATGCTTCATTGGCTCCATGTTTATGTTGTTGTATTTTGATAACTTGAATGATGGATCCACTTGTTTCTTGATGTTGATGAACCACTCTGAAAACCAAGATCACTATTCTTTCTCTACCAAACACTGTCGTAGTTGGTGCCCTTTTGATTCCATGTAGAACCATACTATTGTTGCCTTTAACCATACCTCCAAGATTGTTGCTGCTCATGGTGTTGTGGATGGCGATATGGTGCAACCTTAACTGGATGTTCTACCTTCTTTGACTTCTCAACATTTGGCTCCATTGTTTTAAATTCTTCTACACATTTTTCTTTCATGTTCTCATTGTTTAGTGTGTCCTTGTGCTCTTCTATCAAATATTTTTTGGAATCTATTATTATTGTTTCCATGGAATCAGTTGCTACTACTTCTTCTATGGACTCTTTTGCTACTACTGCCTTCTTGGATTTTGTTTTAGGTTCTTCAATTTGTTCAACCACTTCTTGATTTTCCTTGGATCCTTGCTCCTTAACCTAAGAAATACCCTATTTGGCTCCATTGTTTTAAATTCTTCTACACATTGTTCTTTCATGTTCTCATTGTTTAGTGTGTCCTTGTGCTCTTCTATCAAATCTTTTTTGGAATCTATTATTATTGTTTCCATGGAATCAGTTGCTACTACTTCTTCTATGGACTCTTTTGCTACTACTGCCTTCTTGGATTTTGTTTTAGGTTCTTCAATTTGTTCAACCACTTCTTGATTTTCCTTGGATCCTTGCTCCTTAACCTAAGAAATATCCTACAATGTTATCTTCCTTTTCTTGTACCATAACTTCATTAACTTCTTTTGCACATTAATGTTGATCGTACCCAAAGAATCTAACCAAGGATAACCAAGAACAATATCCTCATCATCCATCTCAATAGCCTAAAAATATGAATGTAAAATATATTTATCCATGGTGATCTTTAAATCTTCAAAAATTTGAAAATTCTCACCCTCCAACTGTATGTCCTTAATTTTTGTTGCTTGAAACTACAACTTCTTAGCCAAAGAAATATTAATAAAATTATATCTGCTACTAGGGTCAATGGAAATAATAATCCGTTCCTTTTGAATGCTTTTATGAACCTACAAAATATAACTTTTAGATGAGTTTAAACCCTTTTGATCCCTTGCTTGCTTCTGAAAATCCAAATATATGACTTCATTCTTCTTGTAGCGACCTCGGGACTCATGCACCGCTTTACTCTACTTGCAATATTATACCAAAATGAAATGAAAGACCATGAAATGCATATAACACAAAAATAACAAAGAGATATCCTTTTATTGATATTGAAACCCGGTTACATGTCGGTCCCTCTGAGGGATACCCATTTCAATACAATGAATTAAAAGTAGGTAAGATGTCCCCTCGCAAGGGGTGGTGCTCTTTTAAAGGCTTTCCAATTTCATACACGAAAATGTATGAGGGCTTACATATGCCTCCTTCTCCAAGTCTGATTCCTGGAGGGATCTTTGTGCTTTCTAATGTTGTTAATCCATCTGATGAAACTGTATTCTTACAAGCAATGAAAACAACAACACACGCTTAGTTGTCCGAGATTGCCTCCCGGATGAGGCTGTTAGTGATAAATCTGATAATAAAAGGAAATATGCTCAATTAATGAAACTAGTTCTATGAATGCAAATGAATGAAGTAAATTCTATGCTAATGATATGAAATATAAAGAAATTAGAATAAGAGAAACTAACACCTAAACCCTAGACTAGGTTTACGGGCCACTATCCAGGACAACGGTCGCTAAGATGAAATCCCTCTCTATTGACCCAAAGACTATGGTCTTAAGTTGCTACTAATGTTAAATGATTACCGTATGTGTATGGATGATCACCTCTTAGTTGGCTAGCACTTTGTTTCTCCTCAAGGGTGCTCAGATCTGCTCTCCAATCCAATAGGGCTTCGCTGTGTATGCTCTCCAAGAAAAATCTCTCTCAAAGAAGTCTGCTAAAAGATCATCCTTGGTCTCAAAATTGATATTTGATCCCCTTCTGTCCCTTTGGTGCTCTCAGGATTGCACCTTTTAAAGATGTGTGAAACCCTAAAGTCTATGTTCAAAACCCTAGGATTGAATCCCTCATGCATACTAGATGTTAGCATGATAAGTTTATATTTTTCTATGCTTTGGAGGCCAGTTAACTAAAGTCTAACTTTGGACTTGAGTCTCCCATGTAAACCGGTTGTTAGCATGAGAAGTTTTATCATTGTCTATGTTTGAAGGCCAGTTAACTGAAGTCTAACTTTGGACTTGAGTCTCCCATGTAAATCGATTTTTAGCATGAGAAGTTTTATCATTGTCTATGTTTGAAGGTCAGTTAACTAAAGTCTAACTTTGGACTTGAGTCTCCCATGTAAACTGGTCATTAGCATAAGAATTTTTTTCATTGTCTATGTTTGAAGGCCAGTTAACTGAAGTCAAACTTTGGACTTGAGTCTCTCATGTAAACTGGTCGTTAGCATGAGAATTCATTGTCTATGTTTGAAGGCTAGTTAACTGAAGTCTAACTTTGGACTTACGTCTCCCATGTAAACTGGTTGTTAGCATGAGAAGTTTTGTCTTTGTCTATGTTTGAAGGCTAGTTAACTGAAGTCTAACTTTGGACTTGAGTCTCCCATGTGAAATGGTCATGAAGGGGAATGCAAAGTTACTCCGGCTCACCTTTATTGCATGCAGACTACCACTTTGGCTCGTGATTAGGCCTGTTTGTCGATAAAATGCTTTTTATGGCTTAGCCGCTGTCGTATGCAATGACTAAGATCTGGCCGCTGTCGTCTGTAGTGGCTAAGATCTGGCCGCTCTAGGCTTGAGCATCTAGGGTTGGATGGGCTCAGAATGCCCCAGATGAGGGGTTTGAACCACTTTTGATACTTGGAAAATCCAAGGTTTAGTCATATGGTCTAGGAATGTGCCTATGTGGGTAGTTATCCTAAACATGACATGTTTTAGGTGTCTACACTTCTCACTATCTTCCTTAAAATTTTCCTTTTTCTCCTTCTTGACTTATTTCTTTTTCATAGTCTTCATTTTATTTCTTGAAAACTTCCCATTCTCCTTTTATTTCATTCCGCTCATTTTGAATTCCCTACAGTTTCTTTTCAAGGTCTTTTATGACATATAATAGGCTATCTATATTTTTATCCCTTTCCTCAAGATCTTTTTCTAGTTCTTCTTGAAGCATGTTTATTGCATCTTCATCATCCTTGAGGATGACCTTCAAACTAGCTATCTTTTTATATGGGTCCCATTTACTCAAGAATGCATGCTCCATTTCATCCCAAGTGATGACACTATTAAAACTATAAAACTATAAAACTAGGAGAGAGATTCTCCTCCAAGATAGCGAGGAAACACAATTTTCCAAAGACCATGATGATGATACAATGATTTAAAAAATTTCCACCAATCCCTAACATCAATATCATCTTCTCCAAAAACATTTTGTAGCTCCATAGTTGATACCCTAATGCAAACTAGGGTTTTTTGACAATATATATCATGCCCTAATGCAAACTAGGGTTTTATGAAAATAAAAATCTTCCCACTAAGTTGAAGCTAAAATTCCATAAAGACAACTAGATATGTAATTTTTTTTCTAAACAAAATAAATTGCAACTCATTTGCTTACTCGAACTAAACAAATTTCGTCTTTCGAAAAACATTTATGAATTGAAAATTTGTCACTACCCTTATTCTAGATGGTTGAATTCAAAAGGTCATATCTCCCTTAATACTACTTAGATTACTTCATATGACCACTCATTTTAAAGCTCTTCAAATGCTGCACAAATTGATCCAAGAATTGTCTAAATTGGATAAAATTTTGTAGAGATATGGCTCCTAAAAGATGATACATTTTCCATAACAAATATACAAAATTTATCACTATCCTTGTTCCAGATGACTAACTTCAAAAGGTCTATCTCCATAAATACTGCTCAAATTCCTTCATATGACCACTTATTTTAAAGCTCTTCAAATTCTACATAAACTGGTCCAAGAATCACCTAAATCGGATAAACTTTCACAAAGATATGGCTCCTAAAAGATGAGACATTTTTCCAAAACAATTGCCCTAATTCTGCAATTTCACACAAAAATCCCCACTTTGCCAAAATCGTTGCTCTAATACCACTTCTTGTAAAAATTTATTATTATTAACATAAATCATTCACCATTATGCAAAAACATCAAATCATTCATCCACAAGTAATTATCCACAATAATAATCCACAAATGAGAGAGAGATAGATAATACCCTTAAGATAGGGAAACACCAATAATAATCCTTAAGGAAGGAATAAATCCACAAGATCTCCCAATATGAGAGAGCCACTTAAGGAGGGAAAAGTCCCATAGGCCACTTCGTGGGTAAAGACGATTACATATTATTGATCTCCATGATGATTATAATGACAAATATCTCTTCTCTATATATCCATCTTCTTATTCTACTTTGGGGAGCCTACTACTAATATAATATTATATTATAATATAATATAATATAATATTATAATACAATCAACCTTGGGTTATGTGTGGCCCATGCCAACCCTTATATAATATAATAATATATCCCCAAATATCTATTCCTAGGTACCCTAACAACAAGTGTGTAATCATTTTAAATGTGAGAAATGACCTTCTATTTATAGACTTGGCCAAGGTTAGGGGGGCTGAGGTGTCCAATGAGGTGGCATGGTGTGCCATACCTCATAAATGGCTTTGGGTGGAGGAAAGTCCTCACCCATCCATATGCAATAAATGGGCATGGGTGCACCATGCCTCATAAATGCATGGGTGGAAGAAAGTCTTCACCCATTATGGCATGGTGGATGATGACTCATCAATGTCTTCAATGCCTTGAATGGGAAAGTCTTCAAATATCATTTATGGCATTGAATGAGCATAGGGATGTGGGGGAGCAAGAGTTAAGGTTGACTAGGGTTAGGTTGACTAAGGTGAGGTGGAGGCTAGGCTATTCAAAGGGTAGACTAGGGTGAGGTGGCCCTAGGCTAGGCTTAGAGAGGTGGTCACATGGTGACTAGGGGCTAAGCATAGGAAGGGGCTTAAGTGGCCAAAGGGGCTTAAGTAGGATGAATAGTGTTTTTAGGTAAATTATGCAAATTTTGTGGGTTTTACAAATTAATCAATCGTTAGCACTACACAAGGGATAATATGACATTTTTATGTGTCTACAACCTTTCCATCATGGCCTCCTACATCTCATCATAATAGCGATATGGGGTATTTACCACTTCTTGATAGGGTATGTCTAACTTCATAATGCTTAGGGGTTGTTCATCTTCCTCTACCTAGTCTAGCTAGAGAATGAGAAATCAACTTTTATTTTGGAAGAGGATCAACCATACCAAGTAGAAATTATAGGTGGACTTCCTCTCTTCTTAAAAATCCTTTAGTTGATTGTCCATGTGGTTAGAGATGTACCTAGCATAATCAATCATTTGGAAGTACCCTAGGTAGGTTTGTACAGTGTGCAATAGGGGTATGTGTATCACTTCTTTCCCCTAAGATTATGGTTATCCCTAACATTACCATTTTAATCCTCTTTGAGTTGGTCTAACTCCAAGGGGATACTAAAGTTGGAAGGTAAATTTTGCTTCTTTAGGTAAGGCATCGGGAAGCTCCACCAACATACATTTTTCCTATAGTAATAGTCCTTTTGGATTTTGGGACTGTAAGATATCCACAAAACTAGGCCATTCATGACCTTAAAAATTGTCCTTATGACACCCGATCTGATATAGAATGCATTCTCTATCCATTGGGGGAGCCTAAAGCTTCTAGTTATTGGGTCATACTTTTTAGTTATTGCTTTACCAATTTAGGGCAACTCCAAATTTAGGGCACCATATTTCATCTCTAAGCTTGAGGTCTAAATATGACTAATGCTCCATGAATAAATTTAGGGACCCAAGTTGTATCTTCTCAAGGCCTCTTCCTCACCTCCCCATTGAATGGATATAATTACCCTCATAAAAATATCTATTATAGATCCTCAAAGTACTCTTCTGGTCTTTTGGGGGTGGGTATCCTTGCCTCTTTCTTTTTCATCTCATTTTATTTTGTATTTTTCCTCCTAATGGTTCAATTTCCATTGTGGTGATTGCATTGGGGATAATGAGATGTTGAGGGGTGGAGAAAAAATTGTGGAAGGAGTTGATATGAATTGTGATTCCAAAAATGAAGGACTGATGAAAGCAGATGTAATATCCATGAAGTTAAAATGATGAAAAACCAGGCAAAAAAGGTGAAAATTTAGGCAAATTAGGTAAATCTAATTCTTTTAGGAGAGGAGTGATTTTCTCTTGAAATGTGTAAAAAGGGTGAACATAAGTGGAGTGATTCACTAGATAAATTGAAGGATTTGCTAAATAAAAATGAGATATTTTCTCTTTGGATGAGGTCCTAGCAGGTTGAAAGGGAGCGATTTGATTTTTTGGCACAAGCAATTCACTATTGTTATTGAAATGAATCACTAAGTTTTTTGAACTTAAAAAATTAGGCAAGGATTTATTATTTTTGAGGAACTTTGTATTTTTAGACTAGACTTCTCAAAGTAAGGAGCCTAGTGGGCTTAATAGTAATGAGGTTCTCTATCATGAGCAATTTTCTATGCAAGAGTATATGGATTGTTGGAGTAGCTTGGGTGTATATTTACAAGTGAGACTTGATTGGGGAACCATGAGACTTTTATATGCCCCAAACAATGCACATTGAGGTGTGGGCCATCCAAACAGGGAATTCGACCCTTTGAGGGCCAATTAGCCAAAATATATGGCTTGCCTATGGCGTCCTTGTGGGGTGATCCCATCGCTTGCCTTGTCAAGCGATTTGCATGCTAAATCCAAGTGATGTGCTCATCCTCTTTCTCACTTATTTTTTAAACATGGAGGAGTCGTTAATGGACCCAATGGATCACTTTCTAGGGAAGAAATAAAATCCTTTTGATGGAAATTAGAAAGTTTAGAAGAAAGGGTAAAAATAAAAATGAGACTAGCTAGAAGTAAGAGGAGGGGGAGGATACTTGAAGAATTACTAGTCAGTACTATATATACATATCCTTTGGTTGAAATTCTTACTACTACATAGAGCAAAGGTGTTGCTCATTCATGGAAGTAGGCAACATTACTCCCTTCATGAAGGTAAATATGTAGGTCTCTGGACCCATAATTTTGGTGATTTGGTAGGTTCAACTCTGTAAAGAGTAAAATATTTTAATCACTCTAGGTTTTGCTTGATCCTCACCCTATTTGAGCATAAGGTGTCCTTTATAATCCACTTTCATAGCTCCTTTATGAAACCACCTCTTCATGACTTCATGGTGTTGTATGGTATTTTTGAAGGCCTTTCCTCTTTCTTCTTCTAGGGGTAGTAATGTATTCATTCTTGCTTACATAGATTCTATGCCAATATTTTGCAATTTGAGATGCTAAGATATTTGGAGGTAAGGAAGCTCAAGGTTTATTGGAAACACTACCTCCTTTTCATACACAAAATTGTAGAGAGATGACCTAATGGATGATTTTGGTGTTACTCTATTTGGCTATAATGCTTTCCATAAATTTGTATGCTAGTTCCTCTATGATTATGAAATTATCCTTTTCAAAACCCTTAGGATGTTTTTATTAGTTGAATAAGCTAATCTATTGTGCTAAGGGTAGTAATTAGATGATGTTTTGAGCAAAAATACATACTCGAGCAAATTTCATCACTTTAGTCCCTTTAAAAGAGGTGGCATATTTATGACAATGATGATAGGAGCTCAAAATTTAGTGATGATATCTTCAATAAATTGAACCACCAACTCCTAATTAGCTACTTTGGATGGGAAAATTTTAACTCATTTGGTAACTTTTTATGTAGTGGTGAGGATCCATCCATGGCCCACACTTGACAATGGGTTAATATTTCCTATGTAATTGAGGCTCCATTATTGGAATGGTTCAATCATGATGATGGGCTTCAAAGGCATTGGAGCTCTCCTTTTCCTTCGCCTGAATATGCAACAAGATTTGCAATGTTTGACCTCTTAGTACCAATTGGTAAAAATGGTAGGCCAATAGTACCCAACTCTCAGGATCTTATGGTCTATCATAGGCATAAAGAAGTGCCTTGCATCATGATACTTCTTGATTAGGGATCCTTGTCTATTTTCTTCCACATAGCAAAGCAACATGCTATCATACCATTTACTCAACAAGACATTGTCCAACCATTGGTAACGCATTACCTCTTATCTAAACTTAAATCTCTTTGGATGTCAATCCTTCAGGGACCTATCTTGTAGCCATGTATCTACACATATACCCATCCATATGATCCTTTCATTGATATCCATTTCTTCAATAAGGGCAACTTGTTATTAAAAAACTATCCTTATCGAGGTTTTGCATAAAAGCTCTTCCCTTGATTAGCATAGTGGGTTTGATATTATATCGAATTCCTATTTCTTATTGATCCATCCAACCCTATTTTCTGCCAGTTAGTCATGCAATACAATAAATCAAACATTAGGATGTACTATGAAGATGATGGTATTGCTTTATGATAGGTAGTATTTGAACTTCTTCAAAGCATTCATTATGGTAAATACTTGTTTCTCGATCAAGGTGTACTTTTCTTCATAGTTGTAAAGGGATTGGCTTATGAAGGATAGAAGATGCTCTTCATCCCATTTGTTCTTTTGGGTTAGGACAACCATAATGCTCTCATCTATACCAAATATGTGTATCCTAAAATCCTTGAAAAAGTTTGGATAAATTAGGATAGGGGCCTCTGTGATTGCATCTTTGATCTCTTGAAAGGATTTAATTCTTTCTTTGGTTCAATATAGGGAGGCGTCTTTATTTAACATTTTGGTTATGGACCTAACTATTTAAGCAAACTTAGTGATGAACTTAGCTACAAATTGGATTTAGCCTAGGAACAACTTGATCCCTTTGACTAACATGGGCAATGGTAGGTCTTGTAAGAATTTTATTTTATTGGGGTCTATAGGTAGGTCTTCTTTCAATACTACATGATCTAGTAATTTGCCTTCCTAAACCATGAAAATAGACTTCTTAGGTTTTAGAGAAATACCAAATTCCCTACAGCTTTGGAAGACCGAATCGAGATGGTCAAAATTTTTACTCCTGATCTTCAAAAATACCATCAAGTCATTAAGGTATATGCAAATAATATCATCTATAAGCCCTGTGAAAGGTATGTCTATAGCCCTATGGAAATTTGCCTTTGTATTTGATAGATCAAATGACATTCGTTGGTATGCAAAGGTTCCCTCTTGGTAATGAAGGTTGTGTTATGTTGGTATTCATCTTTAATATAAATATGATTATATCTTAATAAATTATCCAAAAGCAACAACATTTATTATTTGGCTATCTTTTGCAATATTTGATCAATGGTAGGTAATGGATAGTGATCTTTTAAGGATGCCTTGTTCAAATTCATGAAGCTAATACAAATTCTTATATCCCTATTTTCTTGCATATTGGGACTTGATTGACAAATCATGTAGAGTGTTTTATTGGGAATATAATACAAGTTTATAGAAGCTTCAATAACTCCTTTATCATGAGTTCTATCTTTAGATTCATTGGTATCTATTTATATCTGAAAGTCTTGGCATCAGGTTTAAATTCAATAATATGCTTTACGATACTGCAATTGTAGACTTTAAGATCTTTGTATGACCAAGAAATCATGTCTTCGTACTTACCACAATGTTCTTTGAAAATGTGTTTTTCTTCTTGAGTGTAATATTTCCCAAGTACCCCTCTAGCATACTTATTAGTCAAGACAATTCCCTAGTTCAACATAGTTTCTAACACGCTCGGTCAGACCATTAGGTGAATCACTTGTTCCTACAAGCAAATAACTCCATATTTTTGAAGCCATCTACGCCAAATAAAAAAGACGAAGTACCCCTCTCTTGAGTGAATCACTCCATATTGTGAGTGAATTGCTTGACTTTTCAAGTGAATCACTTATAAAGCAAAATTTCTTTAATCTACCAAAAAGGAGCAAACATATCTAATTTTTGAGTGAATCGCTCCCTAACTCAAGACTTAGCAAAAGTTTCCCCAAGCTTCCAATTTCACACTTCATTCAATTGTCATGAATGCCTCCTCAAATTTTGAAGGTCCCTTCATGCTTGAGGTCAATCCCGATGCACCACCTTCTACTAGTACTATCTCTCCCATATCTGCTTTGCCATCACCAATCCCAACACTTCCACATGAGGTAGAGATACCAAAAGGAAAGGGGAATAAGAAATAAGAAAAGATAAAGAGGTAATCATCCCCTTATACCAAGAGATCAAAAGAGTTGTTTGAATATCCTTATAAGAGGATTAAAAAAGGAAAATATAGATATTTCATCAGGCAAGTAAGAAAAAAAGCATCTAGGCGATTCAAATCTGGTCCACAAACCAACTACTAGAGCATCCATAAAATATAGATATTAGTATTGGCCATTGATTTGGTGTTCCATGTGTGGAGCTACCTAAAACTTGTAGAAGTATATATTGAGAGGTACGCCTATTTAAGGAGGAGCTTCAAACCCCTTGAACATATTAAAAATTCATTCTCAATAAAGAGGCGGGACATTAGAAATATGTAAAGGGAGTAGATTATCCTATCATGTAGGTCTCCTACAACCCCAAGATGTAGAAGGAATTTTACTACAAGGGAGCAAGCACTTACTAAAGGGACTTCTTAGTCTGAGACTTGAAGAAGCCCAGCCTACCATCTAACTTCAACATACCACTAGGTAACTTCAACATACCACTAGAGTTGGGAATCTTTGAGGAATACATTCATATGATATTATCAGGGATTGTTACAATGTTGGGAGAAAGAACAAACATGAAATTCTTAAAGAACACATAGATCTTCTACATGTCATACAAACCTATTCAGACACTCCCAAATGAGTGATTGTTTTAAGTACATTATTGAATAGTTGGATAATCAACTATTAGTAGTTAAGGAAGAGAGAAAGTTCATGCATTATTCTTACCTAGTTTGACTTATTATCTATTAGAAGAAAAATTAGTTTCCTACCTTATAGTTAGATTAGGTGGAGGAAGAAGGCGAGTCTCTCTATTGTAAAGTATACAAATATACCCTACCAAGAAGCAAATAAGACCTCCTATCACTTCTATGATGAGATGTACAAGGTCATCATGGAAAAATTCAAGGAAAAGACACCAAGGCTATCGGATGAGGGATGCCAATAGTTGAAGTAAGTAGAGTAATCAAATGGGGATTTTTGTTTTGGGAGGTCCATGTTCTTCATATGCCTCTATGGCTTTTTAGTCACGCCTTTTGAGTTAATAAGGTCATTCTAGATTATATGTTCAACCTAAAATATGTGAAGCAACTTGATTACATGGAACTAAAATACTTTAAGAGGTAGAAGAAAACCACCTTCTACCCACTCAAACAATAGATAATTAATATGGAAGCAGAGTTGGAGTTGACCCTTGGCTTTCATCTTCGGGTTGCTCCCACGGTCCAACCAAAGACAAATTTAAGAGATTTGACTGTTTGGGAACCCCCCTTCCGCTAGATTAAGCTGAATTTTGAAGGTGCCTCAAAAGGTAATCCTAGGCTAGTAGGGTTTGGTGGTGTCATTAGGAACTCAAGAGGTGAGATATTGCTGGCCTTTGTTGAAAAGTTGGGAGTTCAAACCAGTCACTTTGTGGAGGCTAGAGCACTTTTCCAGGGTATCTCCCAGTTGGAAGCTTTGGACTGTAAGAAAGTTATTATTGAAGGTGACTCCCTTAACATCATTAACATGGTTAATGGCTCTCAAACTCCCACCTAGACCATTGCAAATTTAATTTCAGAGTCTAAAAGAATAATCCAAAACTTGGAAGCAATTCAAATTAAGCATGTGTTCAAGGAGTGTAATAAATCTACATATTTCCTCGTCAACTTGGGCTTGTGCCAAGAAGACATCACCATTTTGTGGGATGGCTTTCATGAATGTCTTAACCTCTTTGACAATGAGACTAGGTGTGGGTTGTGCCATCACCTTGGGGAATGGAAATTGGTCCAGTTCATCCTTGGGCTTTAGGAGAGGAAGGACCCCCATTACTGAGCTTGGTCCCTATGCTTTGCCATCTAGGTTAAGACACCATATTTATTTGGAGACTAAGCCCTGTCAAGCCTCTTAGATAGGTTGCCTAAACAATTTATATTTGAATTGTATTTTGTTTTGCACCATTTGGCTGGGGTACTCGTGTATGTTAGGTGGTTGACTCATGCTTTTTTGGGATTGTGATGACCATTTCACAACGCCCCACATTTGGGAACCCATTGAAAATTTTTGATTTGAGTTTTGGTTTGCTTTAGATTTAATGTTATTTAATTATTTATATTTTGTTGATTTTAATGTTGTAATGTTTAAATTGTTTTAAAGTTTTTGTTGGTTTTAATATTTAATTTTTTTAAAATGTTGAATTAAAATTAATTTGAATATGTTTAAAATAGAAATAAAAATTTAAAAATTAAAAGTAATTTGAACATGTTTAAATTAAAAATAAACCCACGTGTTGTAGGTGAGTTGGAGAGGAGAGGGCAATCCTCCAAAGGGAGGTTCCAGGTTCAAATCTCCTCCTACCAAAAAGTTGAATTGGGTACCCAAAATCCAATTGATAATGTTAGTGCGGGTAAGGTCGGATGTGACTCCCGGGTGACTTTGACTGTGTGTAGAACCCTTTGATCGTGGTCTCTTAGACTAAGGCGATCCCACAAGGAGTTTTTCGCTTAAAAAAATTAAAAATAAAATTTATTAAATTAAAAGATTGTTAATAAAGGTGCTTTCGGTTAAACACCCGTCGTAGCCCGAGGCAAACAAACACCCCAACGCAGTTTTGAATGCGTTTTCGAGGCGAAGTTCGCGTGCATAGTTATAAAGTCGACGTTTCAACTATTCAATGCGTGTGGGATAATATGAGAAGTGAGAAGAATGTTGTTCCACGACAGTAACCAAAAATTTAAAGCGAAGGACATTTTGAAGCTCATTTGATAAACAGTGGCAGCCGACGGTTGACAGTCACATTCCAGAACTTTGCATAGCCCCACTTGGAGAGCTGATAAAGAAAATAAACAGTGGCAGCTACCAGTCGCATCATGGAAATATTTTTATTTTGAAAATCTTATAAATTATGAAATATAGAGGAAATATTTTTCTGTTTGTTCGATTCAAGTTGGAATAATCACTCTCATAGAACGTTTATTACGATCACGGACATGGACACGTTGATAGGGACGGACACATACATGGAGGTGGAATCGGATCGCATAGCAGATGGATAGGTGTTTTACTCCCACAGTTGGTGATTTGGGACAATAGTGACATATAAAACAAATTGAAATTAAGGATGATGATTTTTGCTCATCTGGTCGTATCCAAAGGAGGTGTTTACAGTCCGAGCACGGTATTGTTCATTTCAGAGGAGGTCATGTACGCAGATTAGTTTGTATACAGAGCACTAAGGAGTTGAATTGGCACATCCATACGAAAAGAGAGGGATGGTCTTTTATTCTCGAGGGTATTATTAAATATTATTAATCAAAATTATTGACTAATCAAAGAATTTGATCAATACAGGTTACATGTCGGAAACATAATTAAATTACTATTGATAAATGTATCCGTTGTATTTCAAAATAAAAATAAGAGGATTAAGATAGTAAAATGTTTGCAAACAGTCCAGTCTAATAATGGTCCT
This sequence comes from Wollemia nobilis, assembly GCA_028583015.1. Taxonomy (NCBI): domain Eukaryota; kingdom Viridiplantae; phylum Streptophyta; class Pinopsida; order Araucariales; family Araucariaceae; genus Wollemia; species Wollemia nobilis. The sequence continues at coordinate 17,917,429 of JAQPPZ010001493.1, forward strand.
TGATCTGTTGAAAGGATTTATTTATTTCTTTGGTTCAATTTAGGGAGGCATCTTTCTTTAACATCTTGGTTATGGGCCTAACTATTTAAGTAAACTTAGTGATGAAATTATCTATAATTTGGATTTAGCTTAGGCATAAGTTGATCCCTTTGATTGACATGAGCAATGGTAGGTCTTTTAAGGATTTTATTTTATTGGAGCTTATGGGTACATCTTCTTTCAATACTACATGACCTAGTAATTTGCCTTCCTAAACCATGAAAATAGACTTTTTAGGGTTTAGAGAAATACCAAATTCTCTACACCTTTGAAGACCGAATCGAGATTGTCAATATGTTTACTCATGATCTTCAAAAATACCGTCAAGTCATTAAGGTATATGCAAAAAATATCATCTATAAGCCCTATGAAAGCTATGTCTATAGCCCTATGGAATTTGCCTTTGTATTTGATAGACCAAATGACATTCGTTGGTATGCAAAGGTTCCCTCTTGGTAATGAAGGTTGTGTTATGTTGGTCTTCATCTTTAATCTAAATATGATTATATCTTAATAAACTATCCAAAAGCAACAACATTTATTATTTGGCTATCTTTTGCAATATTTGATCAATGGTAGGTAATGGATAGTGATCTTTTAAGGATGCCTTGTTCAAATTCCTGAAGTTAACACAAAGTCTTATATCCCTATTTTATTGCATATTGGGACTTTATTGACAACTCATGTAGAGTGTTTTATTGCGAATATAATATGAGTTTATAGAAGCTTCAATAACTCCTTCATAATGAGTTATATCTTTAGATTCATTGGTCTCTATTTATATCTGAAAGCCTTGGCATCATGTTTAAATTCAATAGTATGCTTTATGATACTGCAATTGTAGACTTTAAGATCTTTGTATGACCAAGAAACCATGTCTTCATACTTACCACAATGTTCTTTGAAAATGTGTTTTTCTTCTTGAGTGTAATCTTTCCCAAGTACCCCTTTAGCATACTTATTAGTCAAGACAATTCCCTAGTTCAACATAGTTTCTAACACGCTCGATCAGACCATTAGGTGAATCGCTTGTTCCTACAAGCAAATAACCCCATATTTTTGAAGCCATCTACACCAAATAAAAAAGACGAAGTACCCCTCTCTTGAGTGAATCACTCCATATTGTGAGCGAATTGCTTGACTTTTCAAGTGAATCACTTGGAAATCAAATTTTCTCTAATCTACCAAAAAGGAGCAAACATATCTAATTTTTGAGTGAATCGCTCCCTTACTCAAGACTTAGAAAAAGTTTACCCAAGCTTCTAATTTCACACTTACTTCATTAAATTGTCATGAATGCCTCCTCAAATTTTGAAGGTCCCTTCATGCTTGAGGTCAATCCCGATGCACCACCTTCTACTACTACTATCTCTCCCATATACGCTTTGCCATCACCAATCCCAACACTTCCACATGAGGTAGAGATACCAAAAGGAAAGGGGAATAAGAAATAAGAAAAGATAAAGAGGTAATCATCCCCTCATCCCAAGAGATCAAAAGAGTTGTTTGAATATCCCTATACGAGGATTAAGAAAGGAAAATATAGATATTTCATCAGGCAAGTAAGAAAAGAAGCATCTAGGCGATTCAAATCTGGCCCACAAACTTACTACTAGAGCATCCATCAAATCTAGACATTAGTATTGGCCATGAATTTGGTGTTCCATGTATGGAGCTACCTAAAACTTGTAGAAGTATATATTGAGAGGTATGACCCTTCAAGGAGGAGCTTCAAACCCCTTGAATATATTAAAAAGTCATTATACATCAAGAGGTGTGGCATTAGAAATATATATACGGAGCAAATTATCCTATCATGTGGGTCTCCTACAACCCCAAGATGTAGAAGGACTTTTACTACCAGGGAGCAAGCACTTACTAAAGGGACTTCTTAGTCTAAGACTTGAAGAAGCCCAACCTACCATATAACTTCAACATACCACTAGAGTTAGAAATATTTAAGGAATACATTCATATGATATTATCAGGGATTGGTGCAATGTTGGGAGAAAGAACAAACATGAAATTCTTAAAGAACACATAGATCTTCTACATGTCATACAAACCTATTCAGACACTCCCAAACTATTGACCATTTTAAGTACATTATTGAATAGTTGGATAATAAACTATTAGTAGTTAAGGAAGAGAGGAAGTTCATGCATTATTCCTACCTAGTTTGGCTTATTATCTATTAGAAGAAAAATTAGTTCCCTACCTTATAGTTAGATTATGTAGAGGAAGAAGGCGAGTCTCTCTATTGTAAAGTATACAAATGTACCCTACCAAGAAGTAAACAAGACCTCCTATCACTTCTATGACAAGGTGTACAAGGTCATCATGGAAAAATTCAAGAAAAATACACCAAGGTTGTCGGATGAGGGATGAAAGTAGTTGAAGTAAGTAGAGTAACTGAATGGAGATTTTTGTTTTGGGAGGTCCATGTTCTTCATATGCCTCTATGGCTTTTTAGTCACGCCTTTTGAGTTTATAAGGTCATTCATTTTTTTTAAGTGAAAAATCCCTTGCAAGGTCACCTTGGTCTGAGAGACCATGACCAGGGGGTTCTACACCATCAAAGTCACTCGGGAGTTGCGCTCGACCCTGCCCGCATATCAATTGGATTTTGGGTACCCAATTCAAATTTTTGGTAGGGTGGAGATTCAAACTTGGGATCTCCCTTGGAGGATTGCCCTCTCATCTCCAACTCACCTACAACACCTGGGTAGTTGATAAGGTCATTCTAGATTATATGTTCAACCTAAAATATGTGAGGCAACTTGATTATATGGAACTGGAATACTTTAGGGGGTAGAAGAAAACCACCTTCTACCCACTAAAGTAATAGATAATGAATATGGAGGAAGAGTTGGGGTTGACCCTTGGATTTCATCTTTGGGTTGCTCCCACGGTTCAACCAGAGATAAATTTAAGAGATTTGACTGTTTGGGAACCCCCTTCCACTGGATTAAGCTAAATTTTGAATGTGCCTCAAAAGTTAATCCTGGGCTAGCAGGGGTTGGTGGTGTCATTAGGAACTCAAGAGGTGAGATCTTGCTGCTCTTTCTTGAAAAGTTGGGAGTTCATACCAGTCACTTTGTGGAGGCTAGAGCACTTTTCCATGGTATCTCCCAGTTGGAAGCTCTGGACTGTAAGAAAGTTATTATTGAAGGTGACTCCCTTAACATCATTAACATAGTTAATGGTTCTCAAACTCCCACCTAGACCATTGTAAGTTTAATTTCAGAGTCTAAAAGAATAATCCAAAACTTGGAAGCAATTCAAATTAAGCATGTGTTTAGGAAGGGTAATAAATTTACAGATTTCCTCGTCAACTTGAGCTTGTGCCAAGAAGACATCACCATTTGGTGGGAAGGCTTTCCTGAAGGTCTTAACCTCTTTGACAATGAGGCTATGTATTCTTAGTGTGGGTTGTGCCATCACCTTGAGGAACGAAAATTGGCCGAGTTTATCCTTGGGTTTTAGGAGGAGAATGACCCCATTACTGAGCTTGGTCCCTGTGCTTTGCCATGTAGGTTAAGACACCATATTTATTTAGAGACTAGGCCCTGTCAAGCCTCTTAGATAGGTCGCCTAAAAAATTTATATTTGAATTATATTTTGTTTTGCACCATTTGGTTGGGGTACTCGTGTATGACGTGGATAAGGTTTAGGTGGTTGGCCCATGCTTTTTTGGAATTGTTGTGACCATTTCATAATGCCCCACATTTGGGGACCCATTGATTTTTTTTGAAATTTTCATTTGAGTTTTGGTTTGCTTTAGATTTAATGTTATTTAATTATTTATGTTTTGTTGATTTTAATGTGGTAATTTTTAAATTGTTTTAAAGTTTTTTTTGGTTTTAATATTTAATTTTTTAAAAATGTTGACTTAAAAGTAATTTGAATATGTTTAAATTAAAAATAAAATTTAAATATTAAAAGTAAATCGAACATGTTTAAATTAAAAATAAAATTTATTAAATTAAAAGAGGTTAAAAATAAAATTTATTAAATTAAAAGAGGTTAAAAATAAAATTTATTAAATTAAAAGAGGTTTAATAGAGTTGCTTTCGGTTAAACACCCATCGTAGCCCAAGGTGAAAAAACACCCCTAGTGCAGTTTTGATCATAATTTTTGAGGTGAAGTTCGGGTCGAGAGGCGCATAGATAAGTGAACGACTCATCCTAGAGTTTATGGAGAGTGCGTGGTTATAAAGTTGGCATTGTCAAGTACTCAATGCGTGTGGGATAATATGAGAAGTGAATGTTGTTCCATGACAGTAACCAAAAATCTAAAGCAAAGGATATTTTGAAGCTCATTTGACAAACAGTGGTAGTCGACGGTTGACAGTCGATGGTTGACAATCACATTCTAGAACTTTGCACAGCCCCGCTTGGAGAGTTGAGAGAGAAAATAAATAGCGACAGCTACCAGTTGCATCATGGAAACATTTTTCTTGTGAAAATCTTACAAATTATGAAATATAGAGGAAATAATACTTCGAACAGACCAATTTTTTCCTTTCTATTCGTCTGATTCAGGTTGGAATAATCACTCCCACAGAACGTTGATTACGATGACGAACACATTGATATGCACAGGGACGAACGCAGACATGGAGGTGGAATCTGATGGCGTAGTAGATGAATAAGTGATTTGGGATAATAGTGACATAAAACAAACTGAAATTAATGATGATGATTTTTACTCTCTCTGATTATTTGATGTCGATGACGAAATTCTTCTTTCGCAACATGTATCAACCCTATTTTGAATTAGATTTTTGTATGTTCATCTATATTTGGATTGATCCATAATATGTACAAGGACATATTTTCTAGGATTTTGTGGATAGAAAGCCATGAGAGTTTTCACTGATACACATCAGTTAAATCTAAAAATGAAGATATGTCATAAATGCCCAATTCGTAACATTGGTGGCCATGGTTTTTGAGACATAAGAGTAAATAATCATTTTTTCATAATTATTATTACAGATGGACAACGATGTTTAATGTATGAAATATTTCAGTGTGAATAGATAGATAGTGTCATTGGAAGGCGTTTGCTCACAAACTGTGCTATGGAATTTGTAGCCAGTAGTGTAAGGTAGGTTTCGATTGCATAAACGGTGTTGAAAGGGGATGAATTGGTAAAATTTTTGTCCACAATGTGGCTAGGCAGAAGTAGTCATGATGGAGATATTCTAGGTAATGAACAACCACAATAACACATTGTTGACCTATGGTAAATACGATGGCTATAGTGGAGGTGTTCACTAGTGATAGATCTTCGAATGGGAACAATTGCCAGATATACACACCAAGAATAAGTTTGATTCACATTTCACAGATGTATATCACAAGGACAAAATTCAAAATAGGTGATGTTGATATTATTTTGAAAATAAATTTGCTCGTATCCAAAGGAGGTGTTTATAGTTCGAGCACGATATTGCTCATTTCAGAGGAGGTCATATACACATATTAGTTTGTATATAGTGCACTAATAAGGAGTCGAATTGGCACATCCATACGAAAAGAGAGTGATGGTATTTTATTCTGGAGGGTATTATTAAAGATTATGGAATGAGAAAAAGAATGAACGAATTTGAAAAACTATTAAACGAAAGAAACCAACCAAGAACAACAAATTATTTCAAATATTAAATACGTCATTACAAAGTTGAAAGAGGGTCGAACGGGGAGCCAGAGGATTGTAGTAAGAAGTAAAACATTAGTAGAGTATTGATTTTAGAGCCTCTCTTTCCATGCTGGATTAGATTTTCACCACAGAATACATTTTTATGAATAAGGTATTTTGTATTATGATGTTTAAATTTATTGAAAATCTCATTTTTTGCAATATTTTGGAAATGTCATAAGTTTTATGCATGATGATGGTTAACTTATATATCATTTTTCAATGTATTGCACTTTTACCTTAGAATATTGCACCCCATTGTATGTTGAATTGCATAAATACAGATCACATAAATGTGGGTTTGATGCAGGATACTGATGTTTGCAAGGTTTGTGGAGAATTTTGGGATCACAACATTTTATTTCATTTTTCTAAACCCTATTTTTTTATTTTTTAAAATTTTCCAAATAAAAAAAAAAATGTAAAAAAAAAAAAAATACAAAAGAGAGATGCACAGGTTCAAAGAATAAGCTTTAAATTGTTATTTAAAGCAATTTTGATTTTAATTTGAAATAAGTTTGAAATTATAAAATTATTTATAAAGTTCACATTTTCAAGGAGTTTTATAATTTCACAAGCTTTATTTCACATTTCAAGCTTTGTATTTCATTTTCAAGCAATAAATTAACTTACCTTTATGAAAATTAATTTCATTAAAGGGGTAATTTATATGGCATTCAAAAGGCCATTGTATTCAAAGCTATAAATTAACTTCCCTTTATGAAAATTGCAATTTCATCAAAGGGGGGGTTAATTTATAAGGTATTTCAAAGGTTATTACATTTTAAGGTTAATCATTTGGATCATTTTTTTTCATGTTTAAAGCAACATAAAAATAAATTCATTCATCATTTCATTAAGTTTCATGAACAATCAATAGCATAGCATAATAAATATTACCAATACAGGCCCCTTGTTAACAATTATTTGCAAATCACTAAGGTATTGTAAGCACTTATTTGACATATTTTTAAACATACAAACACATATTAAGTAAAAGGAACCTTGGAGAGATTTCTATTTCTTTGCAAGAGAGGGTTTTCATTTTAAAATCCTGACTGTGATGGTGATTTTGCTATTGGGAAAAATTTCCACTCAACAGGGATTAATACAAAACTCCCAATTTTTTAAAAGGATATTTTGAATTATGTGGAGGGGGAGGGTGAGTCATCATCACATGTGGTGGAATATTGTTTCAAACCAAAGGAATTTTGCTCAGCATCATCAAAATAATTGAAAAAATAGGGTATGCCAAATCAACATTCATCATTTTGATTGGCAAAATGATACGGACCAATATTATGTCAATTGGCGAGGCATGTCTCGTAGCATGAGTTTTCTATGGCAACATGAGTAGTTTGGGAAAGGGCCAATTTTTTGCAATTCATGGACCACTTTGATTAGGCATGCATGGGGGTTTCCCTACATGATGGTTGTGCATGGGTTGAGGTGGCCTCTTAGTATGTGGTAAGTGCAAGGTACCAACTAGGACACCGTAAGAGATGTAAAATGTTATTTCCTTGATCCATGGATATCAATATAAATCTACATAGAGCTTGGTGTTAGGGCCCTAGAATGGCCGGTCCCCCTTTTAAGAAGATTGCACTAAACTATGGGAATATAATTTTGGTATTTTTTCCATGGTACAACTCCTAGAGTGATAGTTGGCATCATGGTGGTGGATAGGTAGTTGGTTGGATTATCTTCAGCTGCTCTTGCTATTCTAACTAACCACTTGGTTTGGAAAGGACTCTATTTTATTTGCTTCTCATTTTTTTCTCACGAGAATATAAGGCTATGGGTTGTCAGGGTAGTTTGGTCTTTGAAAGCTTGTTAGAAGATTAACTTCCCTATGGTTTTAGTCATTGTTCATGAAAATGTTGGGTTGTCTTGCATCTTTGGGAGTGATTTGGATAGCGTTTGGTGTTCAATTCTTCTTGATAATTCCTTGTGTAGAAGTGTTATCGATAGAATGACTTCATTGATTTTGGAACCAAGCACACTGATCATTGATGAGGACGTAAAGAACCACCTAACAAACCTAGCGGGAATACCAACAAATATGGGGCCCCTCCTGGGACCTTTCCATCTGGCTCATACGTGGAAAAGGTCAAGGGAAATAGCACCCATTTGACTCCTGAAGGGTGTAGCCCCTTATGGTAGGAGAGGATCTGGTGATCCCAGAAACCCGAATGATGGATTACCTTTCCCTGGAAAGCCTATGCCTGATCAAGAAATTTGTAGGAGGGCGACCGGATATGGAATCCATCCGAATATGGGCATCATTAAGGTGGAAAACCCTAGGGAACCTTGAGCTCGTGGCCCTACCTCGAGGGTTTTTTCAAATCCGGCTTAACAATCAAGAGGATGCATCCCGCATCCTAACAGGGGGACCATGGTTTTATGGAAGGAAAAGCCTTTTCATACGCAAATGAGGAGAGGATTTCAATGCAAAGACTCAAAACATCAATCATGCATCGGTGTGGGTCCGTTTTCCTGGCTTACCCAGCCAGTTTTGTCATGAGGATATACTGCAGGAAATTGGCAAATACATTGGGAAAATGATCGCCATCGACCCCACCACAAAATCCCGCACTCGCATGATCCATGCAAGAATATGTGTCAATGCCAATCTGGATTTCCAACTACCAATGCAGATCAATCTCGTCTATGGATCATACCATAGATGTCAGACTATAGAATATGAGAATAAACCTACATTCTATATTGAATGTCAAGCCTAGGGACACCTCAAGAACCAATGCCCTTCTCTCAAGGCACAAAAATAACTGGAGAATACTGATCAAAGAATCAGATCCCAAGCTGAGAAACAACCAGGCAAAATCTAATTCAAAAGGGAAGGTAAGCAAACAAAGGGAATCACTACCAGTAAGCAAATATTCAGAATCCCTAGGCAAACAAAGGGAAGCAAGTTGCGAGTCCAAAACAACCAGCAGACCAAAGCAAGGTAGAGTCCCTTTTTGCTCACCCCAATCATTTTGATATTCCACTTGGATATACTAATCATGACTCTGGGATAAATGATGATCTTCAAATCCTCTCAAATGATGACATTCTGAATGCTGCAAAGGAAATCCAAAACCCCTCAGTTGAAGAGGTTTTCCAAAACCATCCCCCTTCAAAATATCCCTTTCCCCCTTTCGAAGAGCTCTGCCCCCCCCTCTCCCCATCCCGATCAGGGCCTTCTGAACCTCCCCCTGATCCCCTCCCTGGGCAAGAGCAACCTGGAAGCCCCCCTCCAACCAGAGCTGATTTCAGTCCCAAAAACACAGGAGCTCCAATAAAGTTGTGGTGGATTATGGTTTGGACAAGAAAAGGGGAAGACCGAATATCCAAGAGCAAAACAGAAAAGAAACTATAGAAGATATAGCCAACGGGGTCCAAAAAACCCTCTTCCCAAAACTTTTCAACCAACCAAAAGATGACACCAAACTATCCAAACCTCCCTTGCAGACTTCAAAGGGAGGCAAGAAAGGAACCAAAGTTTCCAAATGAGAATCCTCTCATGGAATGTGAGAGGCCTAAACAGTGCGGCCAAGCAGAGACTCGCAAGCACTGTAAGGAAAGACATCAAACCTACAATCCTCATCATGCAAGAAACAAAAATCGATCAGGAAAAAGCTCATAAGGTTACCCAAAACATATGGAAAAATAGTGAAAATGTTTCCAGTCCCAACCAAGGCCCATCCGGAGGACTAATGTGTCTGTGGGATTCAGAGAAAGTGGAAGGCAGAGTAATTTCATCCTCGGACAGAGTAACGAACATAATATTTTTTGCAAAGACAAGAACTTCTACTGGATTTTATCTAATATCTATGCCCCAAACAACCCTCACAACAGGAGCTCTCTATGGGACTCCCTGAGTCAAATGAGAACCACTTTCAGCAACCTCCCTTGGATCTTGGTTGGGGATTTCAACTCCCCCATGTTTCCCTCTGATAAAGCAGGAGGCAACGACATTCCAGTCAAAAGCATCCAAGATTTCCATGACTTTGTCACCAATAACGAACTTATGGATATCCAGATTAAAGGAACTCAATTCACGTGGAGCAACAGGAGAATAGGGAACCAACACATCCAAGTTAAGCTAGATAGATTTTTCCTATCCAAAGAAGCCATTCCCCTCTTCGGTGATGCCTCCCTCAATTCCCTACCAAAAATAGGATCAGATCATTGCCCCCTCCTATTCGAAGCAAACAAAGTGCCCATCTTCAAAACTCCCTTCAGATTCGAAGCAATGTGGGTCCTCCACCCTGATCTACGAAATCAAATCTCTGAGTGGTGGCAGCAGCAAGTAAGTGGATCTCCCATATCCCAGGTTTCCCAAAAACTCAAAATAATCAAAGAAAACATCAAGGTCTGGAACAGGGAAGTGTTTGGGAATATCTTTGAAAGCAAGAAAGAAATCACAAACAAACTCCAAATTTTAGAGCAACAAATTTAGAACGGTCAAATGAGCATCCAAATCAAAAATGAAGAGAAAAAACTCCTTGCAGATTATCACAACATTCTTGCCAAGGAAGAGATGTTTTGGAGACAAAAATCCAGAGCCTTATGGCTCAAAGAGGGGGACTCAAACATGAAAATTTTCCATGCCTCCACTCTTCACCACAGGAGCTCAAACAAAATTAAAGAGCTAACCAAAAGTGATGGTTCAACAACGACAGACATCCTCAGCATCCGAGAGGAAGCAACTGCTTTTTTTGAAAACAGGTTGGGAGCCAGTGCACCCTGTCCTAGGTAGGCCCAAGATCAACTCCTCCAACACATTCCCAGCATGATCACCCCTGCAATGAATGCCATGCTTATCAAGGACATCACTGACGATGAGATAAAGCAAGCTCTATTCTCCATGGCTCCTGATAAAGCCCCTGGCCCAGATGACTTCCCCCCCACTTCTTCCAAACATTTTGGGACATCATTGGAGAAGATATATGCAATGCCATCAAATTCATGCAGAAATCCAAGTCCATTCCCAGAGGCATGAATTCCACCTTCATTGCTTTAATCCCTAAAGGGTCTGAGTGCAAATCCATGAATGATTACAGACCCATCAGCCTATGCAATGTTATCTACAAAATTCTAGCCAAAGCAATGACAACTAGGCTCAAAGATATCCTTCCCCACATCATAGATCCATGTCAGGGTAGTTCAGTCAAAGGAAGATCTATAAATGATGGCATTATTTCCCTTCATGAGGTCCTTCATTCAACATCCCAAACCAAAAAGGCTGCCCTCTTCCTTAAGTTGGACATCAACAAAGCTTTTGATAGAGTCAACAGGGTTTTTCTGCTCGTTGTCCTTCAAAAATTTGGCTTCCATAGGGACTGGATTGACCTGATCAGGGGATGCATCTCAAACCCATGGTTTTCAGTTTTAGTAAATGGATCCACTACAGGATATTTCCCGAGTGGCAGAGGCATCAGGCAAGGAGACCCCCTCTCCCCCATTCTCTTCATCTTACTTGTTGAATCTTTGGGAAGAACCCTCAAGAATGTTATTTTTGAGGGCACCATTTCGGGCATCAAGGCTGCTTTGAATCTTAATCCCCTGTCCCACCAATAATTTGTGGATGACACAATCCTTGCCACCCATGCCTCAGTTGTGGAGGCCAAGATGATCAAGTGCATTCTCGACTCATATGAAAAGGCAGTAGGACAAGAGATAAATTACACCAAGAGCAAAAGTTTCTTCATCAACACTCCCCATCCCAGGCAGGTTAAAATTGCTCAGATCCTCCAATGCAGCATTGGTGAGTTCCCTACCCGATACTTGGGTCTCCCTCTCTTTACCAATCGACCCAAAGAGTCCATGTGGAGCCATGTGATAGAGAGAATTAACCAAAAGCTAGCAGGCTGGAAAGGAGCTTTCCTATCCCAAGCTGCCAAAGCAACCCTTACCTCAACTTACCTTCAAAGTATTCCAATCTATTTCCTCTCTATTTTCAAAGCTCCCATGTCAGTCTACTCTAGGATAGAGCAAATCCAAAAAATATTCCTGTGGACTGGGTCAAAAAACAAAAATAAAATCCACCTGGTCGGATGGGAAAAGGTATGTCAGCCTAAGATCTAGGGAGGGTTAGGCCTCAGATGAATCAACAACATGAACACAACCTTGCTGGCAAAGCAAGCGTGGAAAATCTTCACAAATTTAGATGCAGAATGGGTGTCTATTATCAAAAGGAAGTATCTGCAAGGCAAAGACTTCATGGATGCAGACATTCCCAAGGAAGGATCCACCTTTTGGAAATCCATTATCCATTCCAGGGATCTTATTCAAAAGGGAACACGATGGCAACTGGGATCTGGTCTCTCTATAAACTTCTGGATAGATCGTTGGCTTGGAGATCAACCCCTCATAGAAGACAATGAAATATCCTTATTGAAACCCTTCCTTGATATTTCTATAGGCAGCAAAGTGGTGGATTTCATTCAATTAGACAATGGTACTAAAAAGTGGAAAGATCTCAATATCATCCCAACCAATAGATAAATTCAAAATGTTGTTAAAAGTCTGTCCCACAAGCTGAGCTCCACAGTGATCCCGACAGAAAGAACATATGACTACCCCATTTGGAAAGAAACTGACAATGGGATTTTCTCCATCAAAACTACCCACCAACTCCTTCTCAATCCCCAACAAGTGTCTGTTCCCTTCAATCTCATCTGGATCAAGCACCTCATCCCCAAAGTTGGGACCTTTGCCTAGCTAGCAATCCAAAACAAAATCCTATCCACTGACAATCTCATCAAAAGAGGGATGATGGTCCCTAATAGATGTCATTTGTGCACTAAAGCTTGGGAATCTGTAAATCATTTGTTCACTGAGTGTGAGTTCTCCACTTCTGTGTTGGGCCACGTTTTGTCCACTTTCCACTTAACTTGGGTCCAACCCAATTCCCTGATCAAGTTTTTCATCCAGTGGCCCAATCCCTTCAAGAATTCCCATCTCTAGGCCCTGTGGAAAATTAGTCTCCATCACTTCCTTTGGCAGGTTTGGCTAGAGAGGAACAACAGAGTTTTTTCAAATTCACCCAAGGATCCCCTAACTATTGCCAACAAAACCATCAGTTTTGTTGCTGAGAATGCTCGCCTCTTCCCCTGCCCCAAACCCCCCGACCCGAGATTAGAGCAAGCTCTGTTCGTTAGGCTCAACATCCCCTGGGAAAGCAACTCACCCCCTCCCATTCCCCATCCAAGGTAGTCTGCTCTCTGGAAACCTCCCCCTGAAGGTTGGCTTAAACTCAACTACGATGGTGCTTCCAAAGGAAACCCGAGAATGGCAGGAGCTGGTGGTCTTGTCAGAAATCACAAGGGTAAGATTTTGGTCGCTTTTGTTGAGAACCTGGGAATCCAATCCAACCATGTGGCCGAAGCTCATGCTTTATGGAGAGGCGTAAACATATTTCAAAAATATGGCCACAAAATTGAAATTGAAGGGGATTCCCTCAACGTCACCAACTACATCAACAACAACAAAATTCCCTCTTGGAGCGTCAAAAACACCATCCAGGAAGCCAAAATTCTACTTCAAAATCAATCAAGTGTCATTTTCCACCATGTGTACAGGGAAGCAAACAAAATGGCCGATCTTCTGGCCAACAAAGGTGCTCGTGGAAACTCCCTGGTTGTCTGGGACAAGCATTTTCCCCAAGATATTGTCAATGAAGCAAAAAAAGATTGGTCTAGCCACGCGCCCATCTGATTTCCACCCTTCCCCAACTCCTCCGGGCCACTCCACCTTTTTTGTGGTCGTGCCTCCTTTTCATCCCCCTTCCATCCCCGTCAACCCTTTGTTGATTCGTTGGCTCCCTAGAGAGTGGTTTCCTCAAGTCTCTCTGATTCCAAGACGTGGTCGGCTAAGTTTTGGAGATCGGCTTTCTCGTCATTATCATTTAAATCAAAACCACAACCCATAAATCAAGCTCAATGTCTCAGTAGGTGCCTCCATTACTTCCAATAATGAGGGGTTTCAAGAAGGCTCTCATCCCATCGCCATTTTTAGACAGAATCAGATGTCTTTTTTTGGTAAATCAGCAGCGAAAGTCGTGCATGGGCATTTTCGAGATGGGTCATTCTAGATCAACCCAAGTGAGTGGATCCACACCAGCAAAGGTCATTATTTCCATAATAAGTGTGATTTCAACAATCGGACCACCAATGACGATGAAACTTCCCAAAGAAGAGTCACCCATCGCACCAATAAAAAATGTACAACTCTCTGGATCATCAAGTACTACAATCTGGGCTCCCAAGTGGCTTTAAATAACTACCCCCTATCCAAGCTCTTAGCCTACAATCACGAAATCCTTTGCGCCCTCCTCCCCGCTCCAATCCTTGCTTGGCTCTTAGTCATTGTCCTCTCGATGGCTCTGTTAGAACCTACTGAAGTCCAAATCGAATCTCTGGCCCTATCTTTCTTCGAAGACTAGGGATACATCCCATTTTTCCAAAAATTTAAAGGGGCCAAGGTGGACATAACCAGTGATTTTGTGAATTCCTGGGACAATGGAAGCGTAAAGGTTCGAAACCTCCAATTTTGGGTAATGGTGGAAATGCTAGCTGAAGTGACGAGTCTGTCGGTGGTAGGTCGTGTTGTCCATAGGGACAAACACAACTGGGATCAGGAGCTCGAAGGATGGCCCAACCACACCAAAATTTTTAGGTGGAAAGGTATAGCTCTTGATCGTGAATCCCTTCCTTCTCCTTGGTCATCTTTATTAATTCCTATTTTGTAGTACATCACAGTGGATGATCCTTCTAAACCCATCCTTAGTTTTCACCTCGCCTTGGTAAACCACCTGAGGGGGTTCAAACCCATCAACATCCCTGAATTCCTCTTTCGGTCCATCCGAGCTATCCATTCACAACGCCCACAAATGGAAATCACTCGCACCTCCCCACTCACCAAGGGTTGTTTGCCATCCTCTACTACCATGCCCTAGCCCAACCTCCACCCATCGCCGTCCCTCCCCTTTAGTCCAATCCACCTCCATCCCCTACCACTTCTAGCCCATCCAGCTCTCCCCTAGATGGACCCTGAAGAGTCTGACATGGACCCTAAATTTCAAACCCCACCCAAAAGCAAGGCCTCCCCACCTACCATCCCCAAATCCCTACCTTCCAAGAGGAAAATCAAGTTGGAGGAAAGCGCTACCCAGACCCATAGATCTGCCTACATTGAAAAAAGTCAAGGAGAAGAGTGTAAACTCCTTGGAGCGCATCTCTAACGACAACAATGGCAGCTCAGGCCAAGTTTCTAACACTCACCACAAAGTGGCTACCATTATCATCAGTAGCATTATCAACACCCTGGAGACCATCAGTGGGAACTTGAAGCAGCTACTCAAGAACGCTGCTGAGAGCAACTCAGCGAAAGGGGACCTGATCGATGCTTGATGAAATGGTGGGTGCAGATGTTTTTGTTGGTTTTTGTGTTTATTTTCTATCTATTTTATTTGTTTTCATTTGGAGGTCTTCACTCCCAATGCAAGGATTTTGACATAATTTTGGTTTTCCCTAGGGGAAATTAATGATGTATAGTCCAAGTAAGATGTCCAGTAAGGTGGTCTTTACGTCATTTTTTGGTTTACCCAGCTCTGACTGGGGTTGTTGTCATCCTCAAAGATGCAGTTTTTGGGCAAATATTAAGACTAATATCAAAAACTATGGAATTGTAATACATGGAGTTTTCCCTGCACGGGCTCCTTGCTAGTTTTATTCTGATTAAAAGCGATGTATATGGTTTCGGGATCCAATCAAAACCCATATAATGCAAATACCACAATTACAAAAAAAAATAAAAGGCTCATGAACATCCCATATTTTTTATTCTAGTCTATGTCAAGGTCGATGAGCAAGATGAAGAAAGGGGTTGCGCTGGGCCCAATCCACTAGGGGTTGACAAAGTTGATTTTTTACCACATCATCAAATCAAGAGGATTTTTGGAGGAGGAGATCCTAAATTCCCTTGCTAGAATGACACCTCCTATTGTCAACTATTCAGATTCCTCTCACTCTAAGCAGAGTGACTCTTTTATTTGGGAAGTCTACAATGTAACCCATGTATCAATTTTTAGGGCCAAGGTGGTAGAATCTCCCCTGTAAGGGGCTAGAGGTAGCAAAAAAAAACTAGACGCTCCAAGAACCTGGTGGTAAAGCTTAAATTTTTTGGTAAAACCCCCCTTTGTGTTGAGGAATCAAACTTGAATAACATCGCTCAACCTTCAAAGAAGTCTAAGCTGCGTGTCAGATTAGTCTATATGAAAAAAAAGTTTAATCTTTGATCCTAGGATACCCATAATGCACCCACATTCTTTAAAAGGATGCTCCTAAAACTACATAAGTCCCTTATTGAATCCATGTAAGTGATCATCTTGTACATTGAATAATTTTTGGGTTTTAATGGGCTAGGAAAAATGGGAGGTGGATGAGTAGATTGCAAATAAAAATGAAGTTGGACCCAGCAGGCTAAAGGATTGAGTTATGAGATCCTTGGTTGTATTCTCCGATTGGTGTTAGTCTCATTTTTTTAGAATATATTACATCATTTGGTTATGTTAGATTACTTTAGGGGAAAATTATCTAGTTACTTCATACAATTTAGTAAATGCACGAGTGTCCATGTGCAAGTTGTAAACATGAAGGTGTCTCTTGTATATCTAGGTAGAGTGTTGGCCAAGGAATCCATCTTCCTATATAAAGGGCCTCATATCTCTACTTGAATATATCACTTTTATTCTCAATAATATATGTTTCTTTTCTATCTCTCTTTCTCATGATATGATGGAATGGTGCTAAAGCCATCAATGGTATCAAAGCCACGATAGATATAGCCACAATATATCAAAGACCTTTGGGGAGGTCTTATTGAGCATCCAGTAAAAGGCTTGGAGAGAATTTTTGAAGAAATAATCAAAGGAGAACTCATTGGAGAAATTCACTACAAAAGATAGCGAAAGATTTGGGACAATTATCGCCATCCGACAACAAGCCCAAAAGGAGAAGAAGATTTTGGCAAAGAATGCCAAATCTCAAAAGATTATGCTTGAAGACAAAATTTGACAAGAAAGCATTATTTGTTGAGATGAAGAATTCTAAAAATCTATAGCCAAAAGGAGGAGACTACAAGAGGAGAACATACCACCAAATCCTATGTTCGTGAAAGAAAGTTCGAGACCATCTTTTGGTGAAGGAGTTGTTTAGGACAACCTACAAAGAGCTACAAGATCTTACTCAAGGAAGCAACTTGGTGATATCAGACACCAAGATCTACATCCTCTACAAAATCTATCAGAAAAAGGTAAGCAACTATTGGTGCAAGTATATTACTTATTTGATTTGTTAAAAGCACCTTAATTTGGATTAGATTTGCAAAAGAGAAAAATTGAATTACAGTCTTCAAAAGTGCAAAAGAGAAAAATTATTTTTAAGGTTCATAGGAGTTGATTAGATTTTAGAACTACATCTATCAACTACCTATCATATAATTTGGAAAAAAAAAAGAAGACTAAGTCCTACAACATTACTTGTAGTGAATTTGTAGAATAATTCTTGAAGGTTCATTTTAGATTATTCTTGATTAGTTGCAGTAAATTGATTAAGTGCACTTATAAGTTATTTTGAGAGTTTATTGGAGTGATAAGGTGTGTTTGTTAGTGCATTAAAAGTGGGTTCATTTGCACTACTATATTACTCTCAAAAATCTTAGTGTTTGTGTTCTTGAGAAAGGCACAAAATCAGAATTTGTCAAAGTGTCTAAAGACACTATTAGTGCACAAAAATCTGCAACACATAGTGGCCAAGTGAAGCCACCAAAATAGGTTAGAATCCTCCAAAACTTGGAGAAGAAGACAACTAACCAAAATCAGAAATAGAAGCTTCAAATATTGAGACTTGGTGAGTCTCAAATCCAAAGCATTATAGGGTTAGTTGCAAGGAGAAAAGTGCAGAAAATTACATCAAATAAGGAGCTTCTATCTACTTCTATCTAAGCTTGGATTTGTCATCAAAGTATCCAAGCAAAAAGGGGAGGTGTCTAATAAAAGAGACAACCTCAAAACCCCTACATTATCTCCAAAAATTATTCCATAAAAATAAAAAATCAGACCTGCAAAAAGGAGTGCAAGAAAGGGTGCAATAAAGGCATCTTATTTACAAATATTGTTACATTGTATTGCACTTCTCTAATTCGTTCTACACAGGAAAGAAGGTAGATTTGAAGGTGCCTCAAAGGTACAATATCCATAGGGTAAACTAGCCAAAGGCGGTCGAATGCTAGCATTATTCCAAGCATAAAGAAGACTCCAAAAAGGCTCACATCATGCATGGGTTGGACAACCATTATAGGTAACCTACAAAGCACAAGAAAGATGTCACATTGCTCACTAAAGGAGAGAAATCCAGCAACATATAAGCAAGGGAAATCAAAGCAAGAAAATTGGAATCATACATCCAATCAAGGAGCATTCAATACCATCAGTGGAGCATCAAGAAGTCTCCACCAAAGTGTTGCCATTCGAACTCCATTCAAGAGCCACCAAAGCTCCTCCAAATATCCACCAAAGCTCCACCATAAGCATTGCTTGGCTGGAAATATCTCAGCACCAATGAAGTACAACAAAGAACAAGGTGGAAAAATATATTGAAGGGCTTGCAAGAAGGCATTGATAAGACAAGGGCATGCAAAGGGAAGAAGGTGCCACTTGTCATTCTCCAAGAGAACCCTAAAAATGCCCACAAAGGAGATGTTACAACATTGTTTTGGCACCCATATTCCATGTGGAAGAGGAGTTACTTTCAACCATAAGCATTACAGTAAGAGGCCTCAAATACGTTGAAGCAGATAAGCCACTTGGACAGCGCACAAAGAGGGAATAAAAATATCCCAAGTAAAGGTGACACTTGTAACAGGCGTTAGAATAGATCTGGTGACTCCACCAAATGTCCAAAGCATCCTTGGAGCGTTGAATGAAACTGCCATGACACTTATCACTCGTTAAAATATTGACCACCTATTAAAGGCACCTTGGACCAGGGAGAATGTAGCATTCAGGAGCATTCAAAGTAGCAAATAACTCTCGATCAAACAGGTCAAGGGAAGCATTAAAGAAGGGCATTGAAGCCAAGGAGCATGTTGAAGAATCTATCATTACTCACAGCACCCAAGAAGGACAGATTACAACCATACACATCCGATTTCATAAAGGTGCAAAGCTTTATTAAGGGTAAATTTCCCCTATCTAATTTGCTTTCATTAAAAAGGGAGTTATAAGGTTATATTCTAAGGTTGAAGTATTAAAGGAAATCAATCTTTATTTGAAAGCAAAAATTAGGGAAATTAAATATCAAAGTAGTCTAATATTTGTAAAACACAACCTAGGAGAAATAAGGGATACTACTTGGAATTAATCCATTGATATTTGCAAATATTATTGTGTTCTAATTTTCCAAATTTGGGAGTTATAAGGGTTACAACACCAAACTAGGTTATTGGAAATTAGATACACTAAAATTAAATCCTAAAGGGATATTAAAAGGGGTTTATCAAAGCATTTCAAAGGTTGGAATTTAGCAATATACTTGTCTCAAAATTTCACAAAAAGGGAGGAAAGGAAATCCAACATTAAAACCTCTTCAAAATTAGAAAAGTGCATAGTTCAATAGGAGTAATAAGGAGAACTACAGGTTGATTTTTGGATTCTCAAAACTTTACAAAATCAATCCAAAACTGAACTATATTTCACAAAAGCACTTTCACATTTCCAAAATCACTAGGGAGACATAAGGTATTCCACAAATCCTGATAATAACAACATCATGGATTATTGGTATATAGATTCAAGTGCAAGTAAGCATATGACAGGAAACATACATTGGTTCAATTATTTGAAGAAGATAAATGAAAAGCCAATTGTTGTAGCAGATAGCAAAACATATGAAGTAAAAGGAATTGGAAATATTCTAGTAAATCTTAAGGATGGAAGAGGTATAATAAAAAATGTATTGTATGTTCCAGGATTAACTACTAATCTTATTTTTGTTTCTCAACTCATGGATCAAGACTTAACTATTGAGTTCAAGGTTCTCACTGGTAGAAAACAATGTCACATCTCTAGATAGGGAAAAATGATAGCATCAGGATCATATAAAAATGGTTTATTTATCCTAGACACTGCTATTCACTCAACTCTTTCAGTCAATGCTTTAGAACTATGGCACAAACGACTAGGACATACCAGTGAGACATAAATGAAGGAATTATTCAGATATCAAATGGTAGAAGTACTACCCAACTTATCTCTAGAATCTATTGTATGCCTAGAATTCTTAGCAGGAAAACAACATAGAATTCTTTTTGAACTTTGTCAACACAGAGCTCAACATCCTCTAGAAATAATATATATAGATTTATGTGGACCAATGAAAGTTGATAGTGTTGGAGGACATAAATACTTTCAATTATTTGTTGATGATCACACTAGAAAAATGTGGGTATATTTCATGAAGTACAAATCGAAGCATTCAATTATTTCAAACAATTCAAACTTCAAGTGGAAAAATAATCAGGGAAGACCATAAAATCACTTCGTTCAGATAGAGGAGGAGAATTTATTTCCAAATAATTTGACTCATTTCTTGAAGAGAATGGAATTAAAAGACAACTTACTACAGCATATTCACCTCAACAAAATGGAATTGTAAAAATAAGAAATAGATCAATAATGGAAATGGTAAGATGTATGTTAAAAGAAGCACAACTTGATCACAAATACTGGGCTAAAGCAGTACAAACAATAGTCTACATACAAAATATACTACCAACAAGAGTACTCAAGCATATTACACCAGAAGAAGCATGGTCAGGACAAAAGCCCAACATAGAAAAACTAAAGATCTTCGGATGCAAAGCCTACATGCATGTTCCAAAACAAAAGAGGACTAAACTAGACGACAAAACTATGATAGGGATATTTGTTGGCTATGACAATGAATCTGTAGGATACAGAATACTAGATCCATCTACAAAGAAAGTCTACATTAGTAGAGATGTGATATTTGATGAAAAATTCAAAATCAACACAAATGAATCTAGTGGTGACACAAAAGTCCTCCTAAATCTATCTTAAGAAGACACAATGAGTGTAGAGTCAGAATCAGAATCTCAAGATACAGAAGCATCAACAATACTACCTAGAAAAGAACCAATATGGCTCAAAGATACTCTCAGAGAATCAAATCTAGAAATAATGCCAGATCTTACCTCTACAAGACCTCAAACTCACAACATGACTAGAATGAATAGAGGAATGCTAAGTAACACAGTAGAACCAACATCAACTTCTCAAGCACTGAAAGACTCACATTGGAAAGTAGCTATGGAATCTGAATATGCATCACTCAAAAATAATAAGACATGGGATCTAGTAAACCTACCTCCAAGAAATAAAATAGTGGGATGCAAGTGGGTTTACAAAATCAAATACAAAGCAGATGGAACACTTGACAAATACAAAGCTCGACTAGTAGCCAAAGGGTATACTCAGACATAGGGAATTGACTATGAAGAAACATTCGCACCAATAGCTCGAATGACTACTATTCGAATAGTTAGCACACTAGCAACACATTAAGGGTGGAAACTTCATCAGATGGATGTAAAAAGTGTATTCCTTAATGGTGACTTAGAAGAAGAAGTCTATATGACACAACCTGAAGGCTTTGTCATTCAAGGACAAGAAATTAAGGTATGCAAATTGAATAAATATCTATATGGCTTGAAACAAGCTCCCAGAGCATGGAATATAAAGATCAATAATCACCTATTACATCATGATTTCAAAAGGAGTTCATCAGATCCCAGTCTATATACCAAGAAAATTGGAAATGATATCTTGATCCTCATAGTATATGTTGATGACATAGTGATTACTGGAAGTTTAGAAAATTTAATAAGTGACATAAAAAAGGATCTAGAAAAGGCATTTGAAATGACAGATCTAGGACTAATGAACTATTGCCTTGGTCTAGATATTTATCAAGGAAAGGATAAAATAGTTATCACTCAATCAAAATATGAAAAATCTCTTCTTGAAAAATATAGAATGATAGAGTGTAAGCCCAAAGATACACCAATGGAACAAGGGATTCAACTATCCAAAAATGATAAAACACCATTGGTTTTAGCAATGATGTATCGTCAGTTGATTGGAAGTCTTCTATACTTAACAAAAAATCGACCAGACATAGCATTTATAGTAAATTATCTTTCACGGTTCATGCAAGAACCAAGAGAAAGTCATTGGAAAGCTACAAAAATAATATTACAATATATCAAGAAGACTACAAACTATGGATTAACTTATATGAAGGATGTCAAAGAATTTTATCTGTAGGGATACTCAGATTTATATTATGTTGGATCTATTGATGATAGGAAATCTACCTTAGGTTATGTCTTCTATCTCAGATCAAGACCCATATCTTGGCACAACAAGAAACAACATACAATAGCACAATCATCAACTAAAGCAGAATATCGAGCAACCTTGTGCAGAACATAAAATTCACACCTATCATAGAATATGCACAAGACATGGGAAAACCAAAAGACTTGAGACCACCAATGAGAATAGTGGTTCCGATTGGAATCCCTCCCAACCAAACAAACTTTGTATATGCTGGACTAGACTGCGCACATAAGTATACTGAAGAGGAATAGGACAATGATGAATTATTCATTGTTAATGTTCGTTACCTCTCTAATACTAAGTTTGATCTAAGCTACTTTGAACGTTGCCATTTGATAGAGAAGCGAATACATTTCATTAATCAAGCAAAGCTTAAATATGACAATATGGGCCTAGATTAGCCCGTAACTACCAGAGCTAACTAGTCGTATTTAGGTAGGCGTTCTAACAAAAATAATGGAATAACAACTATATGCTATCTACGCTAACATCCCCCCTTATTACATTATTTGGGTAATGTAATAACTACTAGCTACACTATCATCCCCCCATACAATAATATTTGGGTAAAGTATATAACTACCCCAATACAGTGAAGAAGAAGAAGAGAAATGAAAGAATGGTGGCTTGTGCTTTGTATTCGAATATGGCTCTGGCTCATGGCTCTGGATCTGGCTCTAAGCATACCTCTGGAATTGTACCTCTGGGTCTATCTCGGGATCTGCCTGTGAATCTGCCTTTGGATCATTGCCTCTAGATCTGCCTGTAGATCTGCCTCCGGAAATTTGTCTTTGGGTCTGTATTTAGGTCTATCTCTGGGTCATTATCTCTAGGACTGCCACTAGTTTTGTCACTGGATTTGCCTCGGGGTCTACCATAGGTTTTAACTTTTCGATAGAAGCCATACAACATTTCTTTCATCATGGTCCATTGTGTGAGATCTGTCCATCCACAATCAATATGAACCTTGTTGGCCATTTTCACTTAGTACCAACAACTGGAAGAATAGTGATTCATACATCCACATGAATCACAAGGATGTAATCTCCAACACTTAGCTGCAACATGTCCTGTCTTTCCATAGTGACTACAACAATGATTTTTAGGAGTTGTAGGAGATTTAGGTTTTAAAAACATAGAATTACTGGTACTTGCATGTCCAGTATAGCCAAGGCCTTCATGCTTTGCCCTAACACTTAGCATTATTGGAGATTTAATGCCTTGTTCCTGTTTACCTAATCTCTC
This sequence comes from Wollemia nobilis, assembly GCA_028583015.1. Lineage (NCBI taxonomy): Eukaryota > Viridiplantae > Streptophyta > Pinopsida > Araucariales > Araucariaceae > Wollemia > Wollemia nobilis. The sequence goes on from JAQPPZ010001493.1 coordinate 17,940,909, forward strand.
ACCATTGAATCCCATTTTCTTCACAATTTCAGAACCAAATCCTTTGGTGTGTTTTTCAAAACACCCAATTTCATCATCTTCATCAATATTGCATTTGTCGCTATTGATAAGAGTATGGAATTCATTTTTAGGAGGTTCAATTTTTAAGTCACTAGTGTCACAAGCAAAATCTGCTACTGTGATGAGATCACCTATGTTACAACTAATATCTGCCAATATAGGCATGAGGTCGCTTGTATCACAACAAGCATTGGCCATCATGGGCTGAAGGTCACTTGTGTCACTACAAGCATCGACCATTAGGGGTTTGACCTCTGTTTCCTCACTAAAGTCCCTATACACTTTATGTTGGGCAATATAAAGAGAAATCAATGATATGTAGACTGCCCTTATGACGCCTATAGGGATTTGAACACCATTCTTCTGAAGATCTTTAGAATATTTGAGAATGGATTTTACACCACTGCATAGTGTAGAATATTTTTCATCCTCATAAAAATCCATTCCTTCCATCTTTGGTGGAAAGTAAGGACCTTTAACTGATTTTGCAACATCATCAGTTTGTTTTGGGATAGTTTTCTTCTTTGATCTACCCATTCTTAAGGTGTCGGTATCTACCAAAAATGTACTTTTTACAATGAAATTTTGCAAAAATAATTTGACTAAGGTGTCGGTCACTGCCGAAAATGCACCCTTATAAGTCTTCCCCCTTTGGTTTTGCAAAAATTATATCTCCCCTATACGGGGTTCCAAGGGGCAAAAATTTTTTGGAAGCGCAAAATGGGCGCTCTAGAAGGCTTTTTCCACTGGTTTGTAAAAAATTACAATATTTGCCTCTTAGGCAGATTAGCACAAAAATGTCATCAAAAAAATCCCCCCTATGTGAAGTACTTCAAACAAAAGAAGTTTGCTATTTATGAAGCCTAAAAAATAGGTTTTGAGGTTTGATGATTTTATGCGAATTGCTCAATGAGGAAAAAAATCCCCCCTTCACTTATGTAGCAAAAAAATGCCCCCCTTTTTAAGTTTGAAAATTGTTCCCTCCAATGTTTATAAAAAATAATATAAAGTTTAATTAAATTATTTTTCTAAAAAAAAAGAAATATTTCATATATTTTTAAAATAATTTTTTTTTTAAGAAAAAATAAAAAAAAAATTAATTAAACAAAAAATATTAAAAAAAAAAACATTAGGAAAAAAAATCAAACAAAAATTTTACCTTTGGGGGGGGGGTCGACGGGGTTTGAACCCCCGACCTCCAGCTGCTAAGAGGTGGCTTCTAACCAGCTGAGCTACCGCCTCAGCTGGGATTAAAGGAGCATGACCCTTCAAACATCATGGATCTTGTGGTGTTTCAAACACGTTTGACCTTCCCCTCTAAACATAGGACCACCACTCATGATGACGCACAGGCTCCTTCGCACTTGTCATGACAAATAAAACCTCCAATTGTGAGCTCTGAAACACTACACCGTCTGTGAATGATGCCTCACACAACATAGATTTCAAAACTTTTTTTTTTTCAAATAATCGTAGTATCTCCGCAGACTCCTATCTGTTCATGCAGGCGCTCCTCTTCGCAGGCTCCTATCCATCTACATAGGCGCTCCGACTCGCATCCACACAGACTCCAACTCTGTCATTGGAAAGCATGATGTTGGGAAAATAAATGTTGTGCGTTCTCCTCAGCAACTCAGTTGACTCCGCTGGTCTTCCTCAGCACAGTCTCTGGCTCTACAAAGTATTCCATGACATCCTCAAAAAAATATATGCAACGTTGCGATCCATGTTTAGCCACCACTAGACACTAACGAGCACATAACTCCCTTTTAAAAGTCACATCAAGCCTTAGTGAAACTTCCATTAAAAAAAAACACAAACTGCCACAGAGGAATTAGATCTATACTAACAGATGTAGAATTTTAAATCACGTCTTCTACTCGTCAAGGCTCGCTCTCCAAAGACACCATGACTCGATGTCATTTTTTTTTTTACTTTTAACAACAGATTTTATGCAGTCTTTGCACAATCCATGTCTTCCATGTAGTCTACAACGTCTGTTGCACAACAAGCGCCACATAAAACACAATCACATGATCTCGTTTTCGTGGATCAATCACACAAGCTGCCTCTCCTATTCATGACACTGGCTAAAAACACGTGGACAAAATTTTTTGTATGATAAAACAACGCGTTTTTAAAAAACTCCTTATGCGCAGATCACAACTACGCTCTGATACCTTGATAGAGAAACGAATACATTTCATTAATCAAGCAAAGCTTAAATATGACAATATGGGCCTAGATTAGCCCGTAACTACCGGAGCTAACTGGTCATATTTAGGTAGGCATTGTAACAAAAATAATGGAATAACAACTATATGCTATCTACGCTAACACCATTGGCATGGTTACGATCTTGGTATATATGAGCAGGGGTGTAGGCGGCCACTCAAGCCGCAATACCAACTTCCTACTGATAGGTTTGGGGTAGGTTACCACATCAGATGTCGGGATGACTCTTTGGTAGCAACTTTAGATAGATTGAGCTTGGGGTTAGGAGAAGACATCAATTTTATTCCTTATCACCCACTAAGTTCAAGACTTATGTGCAATAGACAAGTGGCCACAGTGAACATCCCGCCGCCTGAGACATATCATCCAAGACTCACAACTGATGCCATCCCAGTAGGATACAACTCATGGGATGATGAGCAAGAAGAAAATAGATATGTGGCAAGTGATGATGAAGCACAAGAGGGCTTGGCCTATCATGGGCCTCGCTATTTACAAAGCTTTACTTGGTCCATCCACAACGAGAGTGGATACATATCAGATGAAAGTAGCTATGAGTCAGAGGACTCGATAGAGAGAGCCTACTTAGGACCAAGGCATTGGCCCCACGACATGGGGCAAGAGACTAATGCAAATGGCATCTTCATAAGTGACGAGGAGTATGAGGATGAGATAGATATGGCCTACTTGAGGCCAAGATACGTGCCCCATATCTTAGGGCCGCACACTAATGCCAATGGATTCTTCATAAGTGACGAAGAATATGAAGATGAGACAGAGATGGCCTACCTAGGGCCAAGGCATGAGCCCCTTGTCTTAGGGCCGCATACCAATGCTAACGGTTTTTGGATAAGCGATGATGACTTTGACTCCAAAACTGAGATGGCTTATCTTGGGCCTCGCCACTTGCGACAAGTTGACATGCTGGTAGAGAGAGAGGTGGCACTTCGTGCCATAGACCCTCATCTATGGTTTTTGGGGAGACCTGTTGACCTAGCTGCCATTCACCAGATGGTCAATCCCCCTCCACCTACATTCAGAGAGTGGTTAGAGCCCAATGATCCTATTATCCACCCTGCTCATGGGCCAGATCCAAAAATTCCCATTCCTCCAGAGCCTCATCATGAGTATGGAAGGGAAACCTCTAAGATAAGATTGCACCCATGTGGTCCTGGAGATTTCATTCCATCCATCAACACAATCTCCATTGATTTGACCACTCCACTTCATAATCCAACCGATCCCACAAAACCTTTGTGTATTGATACAGAGGCAATTGATTGGGACCACGCTGATTCACCCATAGAGCCTGAAGATATTTTCCCTAATGAAGAGATGTTACAACCATTTCATTTTGCATCAGGCTGTGCATATGACGTATTTCATGCTGGTTTGGATCCTGAGTCAGTAGGACCTATAAATCCCATCGATGACATTCACTTGATACCCACACCTCATCAGCTGGAGGATGGGTCACATATGGTTGTAGAAGTGACTTTCGAGGTGGACATCAGCGATGATCCTACTCAACCAAAGAAATTCAAGTTCGGAGAAAGTCTATCTCCAGAAGAACAAGCCATCATAATTCCCCTCCTCAAGGAGAGGCCAAATATTTTTTCTTGGACTTACAAAGACATGCCTGGGATAGATCCAAAGTTAGTTGTTCACAACCTTTCATTGGATCCCATGAAGAAACTAGTCAAGCAAAAGTTGAGGAAAATGCATCCAACCATCGCTTTGATGGTAAAGAACGAATTGCAAAAACTATTGGATGCAGTTTTCATAGTTCCTATCGACTACCCTGAGTGGGTGTCCAACATGGTGCCCATGGGGAAACCCGATGGAAGAGTTCGTATTTGCACAGACTTTAGAGACTTAAATAGGGCAACTCCAAAGGATTCATTCCCATTGCCAAACATAGATGCTCTTGTTGATGCCACCGCAGGTCATGAGATGCTTTCCCTAATGGATGGTTTTTCTGGATACAATCAAATCTGGATTAAACCCGAAGACCAGCACAAGACTGCTTTCATTACTCCATGGGGAACATTCTATTACAAAGTGATGCCATTCGGGCTCAAGAATGTTGGTGCCACCTACCAGCGAGCCATGACATACATATTCCATGACTACATGCACAAGATCTTAGAGGACTACATGGACGACTTACTCGCTAAGTCTTTGCTATGGCAAGAGCACGTTGAAGTCCTTAGACAAGTCTTTAATCGCCTCATTGAGCACAATGTAAGATTGAATCCTAAGAAGTGCGTATTTGGCGTAACTTCTGGAAAGCTTTTGGGATTCATCATTTCTAAGAGAGGCATCGAGGTCGATCCGAAAAAAGTGAAGGCTATACTAGAAATGGCCGCCCCTACCAACATTAGGGAATTAAGAAGCCTACAAGGCAAGATAGCATCCATAAAATGGTTCATTGCACAATTATCAGACAAGTGTCGACCCATGAACCGGTTGCTACGCAAGGATGTCCCATTTCATTGGGATGAAGAGTGCCAACAAGCCTTTTTAGAGATCAAAACATACCTGGCCACACCACCAGTGTTGGCTCCACCAAGGCCAGACATTCCATATTTGCTATACATATCGGCTACTAATTTTGCTTTGGGCACCATGTTAGCCCAAAATAATGTACAAAACAAAGAGCAAGTCATATATTACATTAGTCGCACCTTGGTGAGTTATGAGCTGGGATATGCGTATGTAGAAAAGTTGTGTTTAGTAGTGGTCTTTGCAACCAGAAAGTTGTGACACTACATGTTGAGCCATACAACCTACGTTATATCCAAACAAAATCCTTTGTAGTACATGATGAACAAGACATATCACAATACTCGTACTGCAAAGTGGATCATGCTACTGATAGAATTTGATCTAGAGTTCATAAGCCAAAAGTCCATCAAGGGACAAGTCATAGCAGATCAACTAGCAGAGGCTCCTCTTCAGGATAGCAAGCCTCTCACCATAGAGTTGCCTGATGATGCAGTCTTTGCATTATCAGATCCACCTGAACTCGAAGAACTTGAGAAAGAAAGAGACATGTCATTGTTCTTCGATGGTTCAAAATGTGAGCAAGGGGGTGGAGCAGGGATAGTCTTTATCACATCGTAGGGCACGTCATTGCCCTTATCATTCAAACTAGACTTCCCTTGCACAAACAACAACACAGAGTATGAGGCTTTGATCTTGGGACTCCAAACAACCGTAGCAATGGGCATTAAAATATTGAACATCTTTGGTGACTCCTTGCTCATAGTAAATCAAGTTAAAGGCCTATTCCAATGCAGGTGCCCACTCCTGAAAGCTTACAAGGAACTTGTTGACACCTACCTAGCCCGGCTAGAATGGTATGACATCGAGGCAATCCCTCGTACATCAAACAGATTTGCAGACACCATGGCCTCTCTGGGATCCTTAATCCCTCAGAATCCATCCACTGATTTTACAACCATTCATGTGAAAGTGCTCTCGCACTCAGCAATACAATGTGAGGCTTTGGACAATCAAGAATCAGTCAACATGATCAACATCGAACCTAATCAGGATTGGTCCATCATAGCTAGAGACTTCTTGCAAACAACACCTTGGGCATCTTTGGTTTCTCAAGGACCTACGGAGTGTGGCACGACCATTCACCATAGAGTTGTTTCTCAATATGTGTTCGCACATGTTGGATCATAGGAGGAACATGTTGTTTTATCAATAGAAGTTGTGGCTTATCAGGATTGGCTTTCCCAATTGCGGGATTTCCTGAAGCTGGGAATGCTACCGCAAGACCTATCGCATGGTGAAAGATGAACATTTAAACAAAATGTGACTAGGTACATTTTTCTAGGAGAAGTCCTCTATAGGCGAGGTTATGATGGAGTACTCCTTCATTGTCTTGAGCCCTAGGAAGCATCCTGGGCAATTTTGCAAGCTCACGATGGTACGTGTGGTGGCCACTTCAGTGGCATGGCTATTGTTAAGCGTATCTTAAGGATGGGTTATTATTGGCCCACTATGGAAAAATACTATTGTGAGTATGTCAAGAAATGCATTAAGTGCCAACATCATGCAAATCTCACCCATTTGCCATCACAAGCCTTGCAACCCATCCAGGCAACATGGCCATTCTCGTAGTGGGGACTAGACTTGGTGGGGAAGATCTCACCCCCATCCTCGGGCCGACACACGTTCATCATAATGACCATTGAGTATTTTACTAAATGGGTCGAAGTGATCCCCTTAACATCGACAATTGGACCAAGGATTGTGGAGTTTATACTCCATAATATCATAAGTCATTTTGGGGTCCCTTCGAAGATAATATCGGATAATGGGCCATCTTTCAAGAACAAAAATGTGTGTGCTTTAATGAACAAATACCATATTCAACATAATTTTTCAATGCCTTATTATCCACAAGCAAATGGGCAAGCAGAAGCCTCAAATAAAATAATCATCTCCATCTTGAGGAAGACGGTAAAAGAAAATCATAAGGACTGGCACTTGCAATTACCTCTTGCACTATGGGCATACAGGACTAGTGTGTGGACGCCCACTGGGGCAACACCATTTTCACTTGTATATGGCACTGAGGCCATCATGCCCTTAGAGTTGGAGATTCCAACCTTGCGAGTAGCCATGAAGGACTTCATAGATGATGACACCGCACGACAAGGCCACCTTGATCAGCTAACGCTTCTTGATGAACGTCGAGTCAATGCCTTGGAGCATCTCCACGTTTATCAGAATCGCCTTGCACGAGCTTACAATAGTAAAGTCCACTTGAGGGAATTCAAAGTTGGGGATCTTGTGCTCAAAGAAAACCAACAGAACTCAAATCTGCCACCGCACCTACGAGACAAATTTATGGCAAACTGGATAGGCCCCTACATGATTTCAGAAAGGGTTGGGCCTGGAGCATATCACCTTACATCATTGGATGGTGTTGAAGAGCCTGAACCTCTCAATATCATTCACTTGAAGGTATTTTATACATAAAATAAAAAAACATTCAAATATGTCAAAAATAAAAAAACATTCAAATATGTCAAAAATAAAAAAACATTCAAATATGTCAAAAATAAAAAAACATTCAAATATGTCAAAAATAAAAAACATTCAAATATGTCAAAAATCAAAATACAAAAGCAATCAAAAATGCTCCAAGGGTATCTTCACACCGCTTGGTCACCTTCATCACAAAAATCTCCAAAGGCATCTTAAAGCCCTTTGGTCAAAATCAATCAAAAATGCTCCAAGGGTATCTTCACACCGCTTGGTCACCTTCATCACAAAAATCTCCAAAGGCATATTAAAGCCCTTTGGTCAAAATCAAATAAAAAGCTCCAAAGGCATCTTAAAGCCCTTTGGTCAAATCAAACAAAAAGCTCCAAAGGCATCTTAAAGCCCTTTGGTCAAATAACAAAATCAAAAAGCACAAAAACAATGCAAAAATAAAAAATACAAAAACATTTGCATTTCACACTTGCATTCACATAAGTTGCATTACATCCATTGCATTCACATATGTTATGATCACATTCTAGAAAAATATGCCACATTTTGTATCACAACCCAAAAGCTCAAATCCACCTCCATCCATGCACTCATGTGTATAATTGTGTTTGTCAACACAACCATTTCATGTTGCTATACAAAATAGGCTAAGATTATCCTGTTATTCAAACATGTCTAGTGGTCTTATCAACTTTTGTAGAAAGCCACCTTGATTAGTAGAAGGTAAGGTCTAGTTGTGATAATACCTTGGATATTCAGGATCCCATCACTAATTGAAACACTAAAATCCTAGCTGGTACAAGGAAAAGATGAAAGTTGCGAAGTGGTCTAGGTTACCTTAAGTGAAAAGGATCTTCCTTGCTTATCCCCCTATGTGACTGGTTTAAAGGTGCTGAGAATTGGCAAAAGGACAAGCTTCACCCTATCCAAATCCCTTGCTTAAATCAAAATAAGCAAAAGCCCGAAACAAAGTACAAATTCAAAAAGCCAAGCATACATTCCAGATTTCAAAGCAATGATCCGATACACAAATCAGAGATTCCAAGAATCCTCGCTCAAAGAAAAATCAATAAAAAATAAATAGTGATTTTCATCACTACATATGAGCAAAATAAACAGTGATTATCATCACTACAAGAATCCTCGCTCAAGAAAAAAATCAATAAAAAATAAATAGTGATTTTCATCACTACATATGAGCAAATATCCAAAGCCAAAAGGAAGAAAAGAAGGGAATGAAGCTTGAATCCCTAGAATTCTCAGCATTGTACAAAATCGGAAGGAGAAATCCTTACGCATGATGATATGTCTACCACAATTGCTTCATGCATTTGTGTAGACCAATGTTTGAATGTGGATGAGCTAGCTTAGGTAACCCAATACTGCCTAGTGGTATAGTCCAACTAAGTCCAACTTAGGATGAGAGGAACACTTGAGAATCCTTGATCTTAGCAATGGGCTGAAAGAATCCCGCCTGACATCGAAGGAAATGCTTGAGTTCTATCTCAAAATATACAATCACTTGCACACACAGAGATCATGAATATCCAGGTCCATGGTAAAAGCCTTACTTTTCAAAAGTCTAGAATGGTCAGTAGACAGTTGTTGATAGGATAACTAGAGTGGTTGAGTTTCAGGAACAACCAAAAATAATTCCTACATAAGCAACAAATCATATCACCAATCACACCAACAACTTTCTTCATAAGCTTCTATAAATTAGGGGGTATTAATAAAATATATGAGATACCGATTATATGTCAGAAATGATATTTAGACGACCACTGATTATTTTATATTTCTTAAATTACAGAAGCTTATCCAGAAAATACATTCATCCCACACCATTACATTGCACATATGGATGGAGTAAATGATCAATTCTCATGATTAGAATGATTATTAAAAAAAAATCCATGGTTGTTATACTTTCTGTGGTATCACCCATTAGATTGTCAAAATCATAGCATATGCATTCTTTGTGTTTTGAGTAATTAAAACATACAAGTTCATTCACATTAGATTACACACTGCATACATCATATACATAACCCATTACATATTACATTCACCATATACATAGCACATTGCACATTGCATTTACCATATCATAACATAAGTTAAGTGCGCACACTGAAATCAAAATCAAACATGCATTTAACATACCAACATCGCATCCATAAATACACAAGTCATTAATCATCCATCATCACATTATAAAGCACATCATAAAACACATAAGCAATATCCATTTGCATACAATCATAAATCCATCATCAAATCACTGCATAATACATCACATCATATCACAATAGGTAGATCATATCACATCTACATGAGCATCTATCCCAATATCCACATCACCACCAATATCATCTATCATCTATCATATATGTCAAATCATCATAATACCATCATCACATCTCATCATAAAACAAATAACAACAAAAACATGAGCAATAAATGATACACATAATGAGTCATAAACATAAAGATATCATATAAATGTGTGTCAAATAGATGGGTATACAAAACTGCCCATAGGGCTACAGTCATATAGGTCAAGCCGACCTCAAAAATGATAAACTAAGAGCATCATCAATCAAATACAGGGCCTGAACCTCCTGCACCACCTCTCCCAGTGCCACCTCCCCCTATGGTGGTGTCACGGGTCGAATGGTGTGAACCTGTCGGTCTCTCTATCCGAGTCCTGGTCCTCTAGCTAGAATGGGTGGAAGACTACCCTGAGGTGGAGCGCCGTTGACCTGTGAACCGCCTGCACCTGGTGCCTCCCTGGGGACAAGCCCATGCCTCCTGAGCTACATCTGGAGGGTGGTAATATGACCAACATGCCCATGGATCATCATCTCATACTCCTCTAATAGTGACCTCAGGTGTAGAACCTCTGCCCTTGAGTCTGTCCCTATAGCACCCTATGGAGTAGAGGGAGGTACAACAAACTGCATCCTAGTAGCACCACCCTCGATAGTAGCCTACAAAGCCTGGATCTATAGTGTGAGCTGCTCTATGGTGGCATCCCACTATGCAATAGTAGCATCTCGTTGCTCTACCTAGATCTTGGTCGACTGGAGCTCAACCTCGACCTCGTGCAACTATGCTCTCAGAGGAGAATCTCTCTCCTCAAGCTCCAGCTCCTCCTCATCCTCCTCAAGAGCCTCCTGCTCCTCTACTCACCTGCTCTATTGGCTGGCCCCATACCTCAGTCCTAGCTCAGACTCTATGCCCTGTTGGATCTGTATCATCACCTCCACCATCATCCTCGTGACCCAAGCTACCATCACCATGCCACATCCGATCCCCCCACCACTGAGTGTATGCCTCTATGACACCCCCAGTGACTCTTGGGTCAACTATTGGGGCATCCTCCTCATATAAAAACTCTGTGATCCATGGTAGGGGGAGATCTCCCTCTATTATGATGCACCTATATACAAATGGAACCAGAGGCACATCCTGCTGCAGCCCGTACTGACGAAGAACTCGGGAGTAGAAGAAATACTCCTAGATGCCAACCTTATGGTCGATGAGCCACCGCTCATCCGCATCCTCACTATGAAACTAGTAGGATCATCCCAAGCTGGGCACTCATGATATGGTCACCACATGACATCATCGACCTTCAGCCCAGTAAAAGTAGCAGTGTAGTGGGGAAGCTCCCCGCATGAGGGTGGCTCTTGCACAGCTCACGCTCTCGAGCCCATCTAGCAGCATAGCACTACATCCGCTCCTCCATAACTATAATCATAGGAGGAAGCCCTCTGGGATGATCTACCTTGATGTGCTCCCATCCCTAGACCTGTAGAAGCAAGCTGCAAGCAATGCCGATGTGACCTCATCGATGGATGTGGTACAACTCATCATAGCACTGAGCCAACAAAGATCTACCCCATGCATAGATGATAGGCTCCTCACTATCCAAAAAATCTTGAACCATCACCAAAAGGTTCCACGGGAACCTCAAACCTGAGCAATCTGGAATCAAGATATTGTTGATGATTATCAGCAACACTGCATGCCTCGCAGAGAAGACATCCACCTCATACCACTACGAGATGGACACTCCCCTAGATTTGGTGTCCTTGAGAGCTTGCACAGAGCACCCTCTGAACACCCGAGTGAAAATAATAGTCTGATCATTAGTGGCCGAAGAGACAATGGCCACTCCATCAAAGGGGATCCGAAATATCCTATACACATCTTTCGGCATGATGGTCATCTCACCGGTAGGAAAGTGGAAGGTATTGGTCCGAGGGTCCCATCGATGGACCAAAGTCATAAGGTAGGCATGATCTGCCATAATGGTGGGCAGTCTGGTGACATACTGTAGCCCATGGGCTTTGAGCCAAGCCCAATCATCGCCATCCAAGAGGGGCAGAAGTGTATTCATGAGCTTCGGGTCCCGAGCTCGAGCAGTAAGAATCTAACAACAAAAGAAAATGAATCATAACTACAATGCATCTAAGGCATAATTCACAATAAACATGAAAATGGTGCAAAATATGATAGGCTATTCTAAGTCTAAGCAAAGGGACAAAATTGCACCTAATCAAACAAATCAAAAATAAAAAAAATCAATAAGTCAACCCAAAAAATGCACCAAAAATAAAAAATTTCACTAAGTGTTCTTGGCCGCTGTCGCCTACAGTGGCCAAAAATCGGCCATCGAAGCTGATAGCGGCCAAGCCCCAATGGTCAATTTTTTGATCGTTGGGATTCAAATCGGTCACTACCAGTGACAACGGCCAAGTTGCAGGCCTTCCTGGCCGCTCTGATCGATAGCGGCCAATGGGTAGCGAGGCAGACGCATCGACCCTAGGCCAGAAAATACCAAAAAAATATAACAAAAGCAACAAGACAAAATGGGGACAAGCCCACCACATAAAAACCTAAACTAAGCCTAGCTACGGGTTTTGATTCATTGCCAACAAGCTTAATGGGGTTCAATTACCGATTACTTAATGTGGTTCAGTTTTACCCAAAACAAAAATAAACAAGCAGGGTTAAGGTTTGAGGGAGTACTCGAGAAGCTCCGGCTCCTCCACCCGAAGACGCTTCACCTCGCATAGCCATGATCTTCCAAATTGTAGAAACACTCCAAGTTGTAGAAGTCACTTTCACCTCAGAGCTCAAGAAAGCAGAATTGATAGTTGGCAAAGTGAAAAGACAAAACCCTAGGGTATATTTTATATTGCCTTAGCCGCTTCTGACGTCAGTGGCCCGCATCTTGTAGCTGCCCAAGATGGGAGTGGCCATGGCCAGGCACTTGGTGGCCGCTGGACCTGACAACGACCGAGATCCTAAGCAAAAATAAGTTGTTTCCCTCCAAGAGAAGCAACCAAAAACATCAAATAAGCATATTTTGGTGGTTCATAATCACCATAATGATCAAAATAACAAAAAAATTGCATAAAAACAAATTCTCAAGTAGACCTCGTATTCAGTTACCTACTCTATCAACTTGGCGATTGCAGCGACTCGCACTCCATGCAACTCGATAAGATGAGTAAGTTACCATAAGGCTACTTGGGGCAAAAACATTCATTTTGGAACCACGATGCATCATTTCAAACCCGAAGAAGACCAAAATGGTTGGACTGCTCCACGGGTGCGATAAAATCATCTTCGTTCCCTTATGAAATCAAAAACATTGAGCCAAAGTGATACAATATGAGCATAAATAGAATCACTCATCCTAACTCCCTAAGAAGGCTCTTGATAGCTGGACCGCTCCTCGGGATAAGGATGGATGATTATCATAAATAGTTGGAGTCACACTTGGATGGGGGTTCACCCATTGAAAGAACAAATGTTAGAAAGAAACCAAGTTAGTCATATTGGTCAAGCGACTTGTCGCTTTATTCATCGCCTTTTTCTCACCAATTCACTATGTGAGGAGGTAGTTCAAATCTTCAAAATAATCATAGTCAAAATCAACAACAGATCACTCGATCATATCAAAATTGTGTTCATCCTACGAATCATTGCATACAACAATCACAACATCTCCCTTGTTTGTTGGGAACGTAAGCAAACATAACATCTTCAATTTGTAGCTATCCTTTCGATCGGATCTGATTGTAGCAGCTGAAGCTACCCGATTGAGTTTGAGGAATGAGTGCAAATTGAACGTGCATAAGCCACTTGGCTAAGTTAAGTCTTCAGAACATTGAAGCAATGATTCAAAGGATGTGCATCATCTTGCATGATTGGGCCATCAAGCATTGGTCAGACCATTGACCATCATACACCTTACAAGCAGATCAGTCTACATTTTTGCTCAGCGTTGTGTTTTCCACACAAGCGCATCGCAAAAAGGGGCATCTGTAGACACCTAAAACATGTCATGTTTAGGGGAGCTACTCACATAGGCACATTCATAAGATCATAGGACATAACCTTGGACTTTCCAAGCATCAAAAGTGGTTTTCACCACCCATTTGGGGTATTCTGAGCCCATCCAAGCTTAGCCGCTCAAGGCCAGAGTGGCCAGATCTTAGCCGCTCAAGCTTAGAGTGGCCAGACCTTAGCCATTGCAGATGACAGTGACCAAATCTTAGTCGTTGCAGATGACAGTGGCTAAGCCATAAAAAGCATTTTGCCGACAAATAGGCCTAATCAGAGGTGGAAGTGGTAGTCTGCATGCAATAAAGGTGAGCGGGAGTAACTTTGCATTCCCCTTCACAACCAGTTCACATAGAAGACTTGAGTCTGAATTTAGACTTCAGTTAACTAGTCTTTAAACATAGAAAAGACAAAAATCTTCTCATGCTAACATTCACTACGCATGAGGGATTCAATCCTAGGGTTTTGAGCATAGACTTTAGGGTTTCACACACTTTAAAAGGTGCAAGCTTAGAGCACCAAAAAAAATCAATCAATCCAGAGATACAGGAATGCATTAGATCATTGAGGAGAGCTTTCGAGACTTGGAGAGTTTCCCTTGGAGATCACATTTACGGTGAAGCCCTGACAAATTGGAGAGCATAGCAACCACCATTTCAACATCGGATACAAGCTTTGATCCATAGCTTTGGAGCAAAGAGAACGAGATTCACTTTAGCGACCGTTGTCATTGGACAGTGGCCCACGGGCCTAGCTTAGGGTTTTAGACATTAGTTTCATTACTTTGATTTCTTCATATTTGCATATCATTAGCATAGCTTTTATTCATTCGCATTCATAGCATTAGTTTCATTTGCACTTGCTTTCATTTGAGTATATTCATTGCTAACAACCTCATCCGGGAGGCAATCTCGGACATCTAAGCGTGTGTTGTTGTTTCATTGCTTATAGGGCCACAGGTTCATCGGACGGAAGCTACAACATACGAGAGCAAGAGGATCCCTCTAGCAATCAGACCTAGAGAAGGAGGCATCTGTAAGCCCTCATACATTTCCATGTGCGGAACCGGGAAGCTTGTGAAAGCGCACCACCCCTTGCTAGGGGACTTCTTCCTCACTTGTAATTCATTGTATCAAAATGGGTATCCCTAAGAGGGACCGACATGTAACCGAGTTTCAATACAAATAAAGAGATCTATCTTTGTTACTTCCATGTTATATGCTTTTTCATGGTCTTTCATTTCATCTTGGGTATAATATTGCAAGTAGAGTAAAGTGGTGCGTGCGTCCCAGGGTCGCTACACCAAGCGTGACGATGATCATGGAGTGTTATGATTCCTTGTTTCATGACAATTGAAATGATTATGTATTATCCATGTGAGAAATTTCTTCGAACTGTTCTTCTTGGGTACTACAAAAATATTTATTTAAAATATCATGCTAAAATAAGAAATATCGATGGTCTACATGGGATGACACACATCCCTATGTTGATTACTTTGGAACTTTTTGAAATCCTTCATGGGATTTTGCAATAATTTCCTATGAAATATTTGACCTTTTTGTCATGTGGGATGCTAATGTGGCTACGACCACTTCCCAATGTTGCCAAATTATTCATGTCGCATACAAGCGCTTAAACGGGAGGTAGGCACCTTTTCGTTGAGAAATAGATGCCTTAATTGGAATTTAGATAAGTGTCATACTTCAAGTACATGGGAGTCAGGAACCTTCCTAATGGGAGTTAGGCACCTTTCTCCAGATACACAGGAGTTAGGTGTCTTCCTAACGAGATTTATGCATCTTCCTCTGGATACATGGGAGTTCGACACCTTCCTTCAAATACACGAGAGTTAAGCACATTCCTATTGGAAGTTAGGTACCTTCCTCCAGATACACAGGAGTTAGGCACCTTCCTATTGAAAGTTAGATACCGAATCCTGACATATGTATCAGATATAGTTATTAGCTTGCTTAATGATAAACACCTATCTCTAGTGGATGGGAGACAAGTGCCAATTTATCACTTTGAAAAACTCTCAAGCTAGGCGCCTTTATGGGAATTAGATGCTCTTTTTGATATACAAGACTTTTCATTAGGAGTTAGGCACCCTTTAAGTACTCGAGAGTTAGGTTCTACAGTCAAAACTTCCTATTCGATCAAGCCTTTCAGTGCTTCCTTCTTCACGAGCTTCATCAACAACTACTTGTCCAAACATGCATATGGATATTTTTCTTCTTGTCAATATTTTAGACCTGCGTATGTATTCGTCTTGTGACTATTCCCCCAAGATGGGAATAATCAATCTTCTACTCCTAAAAAAATGGAAATCATGCAGGTTCATGGATCCTATGTCTGTTAGGCCTAGGTTTCCCATGTTGCCTACAACATGCATTCAAGGCATCATACTTGCAAAAGCTAAAAATAAAAACTAAAAAGCAGTAAGACGTAAGTCAGTGGAATCTGTGCCTGATATGCCTAGGTTTCCTAGGATACCTATAGATTGCACTCAAAGCATTGTACCTGCAAAACAGAAACACAAGAAAAAAAAGAAAAATAAAAGAATAAATTGTTCTTCTTTTTGGATGGACATTCTTATCCACTGACTGTTGAAAATTTTAAATTTTTTATCAGATGGGGGTCTCTCCCATGCCTATCTTAGACTCCATCACAATATTTTTTAGATATATGGTAAGGCCACGTCTTATAACCATTAATTGTTAGTATGGTGTGTCCAACACCATTATTGATTAGTTCAATCACTTCATATGACCCCATCCATCATTGCATCAACTTGCCTTTTCACTCTTGATATCGAGAATCATACAATAGTGCCAACTCTCCTACTTTGAACTGCTTTAGCCTAATGTAGCGGTCATGCCATTGTGTCCTTTGTCTCTAGATGACCTCTATTCTATGCAGAGCATCTAATCGATGTTTATCCAACTGATTCAATTGCTAAATTTTCTCTTTTTGTGTATCATCCAAGCTTAGGTTCAATTCTGCTATAGTCTTAAGGGTTATGATTTTTAACTTAATGGGCATCATTGCATTCTTCTCATGCACCAATTGGAAAGATGTGAAACCAATAGTTGTTTTCCATACAATCCTCTTAGCCCAATCCTTTTTGTGTTTCTATACAGTTTTTGTGAGGATATTATCCAACTCTCTATTGGTAACCTCTACCTATCCATTTGCTTGAGGATGATAAGGGACAATCTTGTTATACCTGATTTTTTACTATTGTATGATTTCCTCAATCAAAATTGAGGTGAATTGGGGATCCTGATCAGTGGTGATCTCTCTAGGTACTCCAAACCTTGTGAAGATGTGTGAAAATAAGAAGTTTTCTATAGATTTCTCCTTGAAATCCCTTAGTGTCTATACTTCAACCCACTTAGTTACATAATCAATACAAACCAAAATATACATTTTTTGCTGATTGTGGGTTGAATGGCCCTACAAAATCCATCTCCTATTTATAGAGTGGTTCAATGTGAACGTGTGGTTGGAGGGACATCTCATATTTAAAATTTGGTCTGCCTATCCTTTGGAATTGATCACAATGATTTGCATATTTGGATGCATCCTTGAATAGCGAGGGCCAGTAATATCCAATCTGTAATATCTTAAACACAGTTATTTTTCCTACAAAGTGGCTACCACAAGGTTAATCATGATAGGCTATAAGGATTTTTGAAAACTTATGTTCAACATCACACCTTCTCATGATTTGGTCAGACCCTGCCATCAATCCATGAGAAGGTTACACTCTTCTCTATTAATATCCATTTTTCATGGGGTGAGAGTGTAGAGGATACTCTACCAGTGGCTAAGTAATTAGCCATATCTGCATACCATGGTGTTTGTTCACTAAGAGAGAAAATATGCTCATCTAGAAATTGGTCTTCGATAGCTGAATGGTTTGGAGGTGTCAACCTTGACAAAAATTTTGCAACTACATTATCCTTACCTAGTTTTTCATTGATGGTTACATAAAATTATTGCAGAAGCAAAAGCCACCTGATTATTCAAACATTAATTGTAGGCTTGATCATTATATATCTAATTGTTGCAAGGTCAGTGTGTACAAAGACCTTGTATCCTATTATGTAGTGGTAAAATTTGTTGATGGCATGGACAACTGCAAGGAATTCCTTCTTAGTTACGGTGTAGTTGAACTCAACCCCAATGAGATTCTTGCTGACATAGTAGATGGCGTAAAACTCCTCACCATCCTTCTATATCAAAAATGCTCCTATAGAATTATTGAATGCATCAAAGTATATATGGAAGGGGTGGCCCAATTTGGACCTCGTAGTACTAAAGCAGTGATCAACTTCTCCTTCAGAATATGGAAGACGTGTTCACACTCCTCTATCTAGACAAACTCTATGTTTTTGGATCTCAAAGTGTGTAGCGGTGTGGTAATTTTGCTGAAATCTGTTATGAATCTCTTGTAATACCCAATAGAGCCAAGAAAGCTCATAACATCTCTCTATGTTGTAGGACTCGGCATATATTTAATAACTTCAATCTTTTTCTTATCCACTCTTATCCCATTTGCAGAGAGGTGGCACCCAAGAACTATCCCTTCTTGCATCATCATGAAGCACTTCTTATTGCTTAGGGATAGGTTGGTCTCTTCACACCGTTGGAGTACACATTCCAGGTTGGTCATAGCCTCCTCAAAGGTTTCACCATAAAAAGTGAAGTCATCCATGTATATCTCCACTACTTCTCCCATCATATCAAAAAAATGATCAATACTGCCCTCTAAAAAGTGGTTGGTGTGTTGCACAAACCGAAGGACAGAAATATGTAAGTAGATTTACCCCATGGACAAGTGAATGTCATATTTTCCTTATGGACCTGGTTATACCCACTAAATCCATCCAAAAAGAAGAAGTACTTCCTTCTTGCCAGTGTATCAAGAACTTGGTCAACAAAAGGTAGTGGGAAGTGGTCCTTTTTAGTTGCTTTGTTCAATAATCTATAGTCAACATAGATCCACCACTTCCCATTCATTTTGGGTATCACCACCAGAGGTGAAACCCACTCACTATCAAATATGGGGTAAATAAATCCAGCTGAAAGGAGTTTCTACAACTTTGCCTTGACTATCTCTTTCATGGCGAGGTTCATTATTCGTTGTGGCTTCCTGATTAGACTTGTCTGCTCTTCCAAGTATATGCGATGTGTACAAGTCTCTAGAGCGATCCCTCTCATATTTGAATAATCCCAAGTAAAAACCTATTTTTGCTTGGTCAGTATCTCCTTTAATACTATCAACTGAGTTGGTATCAACTCACTATTTATGCTCAACATTCTTCTAGGCTCAATCTAAATTTGTTTGACATGGTGGTCTTGGTTGCCTACCAGTGGTGACTCTAGAGAGATGTGGGAGGATTCTCCATGGAAGAAATTTGTGATAATTCTATCCTCATCAACCTCATTTTCTAACTCCATCAATGCCATTATAGGTTGCACCATTGATAATGCTCCATCATCCTGATTTTCCCAAATAAGTTCTCCCAATGTGTCAACAGACTGTGCAGGTGGAGATATGGTTAGATTTTTAATATTTTGACCATCTAAAATAGTCATCTATCCATTTTGGCATCCTATATATGCATCTACTATTTCCAGGCAAGGCCTTCCTAGGATGAGTGGATAGCCCCCTAGTCCAGACTTGGACTGTAGTACCAAAAATTCTGTTGGGTATTCCCATGCATCCACCATCATGATGATATCTTCCAACATTCCTTCTGGTGATACAGTTGATCTATCAACCAACTGTAAAATAGTCTTGGTAGGCTTTAGGCCTGTGAGCCTAAGCTTCTACATGGTCTCATTTGGAATAAATTTGATGGTTGGTTCTAAGCCCACTAAAGTGTTGGCCAAAAAATGGCCACCAATCTTCACAGTGAGGATCGGGCTGCCTGGGTCTGCATATTTGGGGTGATAGGTGTTTCCAAGCATCAGATCAACCAGTTTTCCTACCACATTTATTGTCTGGGCTGGATTATGGCTTGGATTTCTTAGACATAGTTCCTTGATAGCCTTAGTGTAGATCGAGATATCTCTTATGGCTTGGAACAAAGGGATTGTCACTGTCAAATTATTCAAACTTGAGAGGATATCAAATTCTGGTTGTATTGGCTTTCTTTGCTCTTGTAACATTTTGGGAAAAGGAGGAGATTCTTCTTTAGTATTCTCAGTAGTTGGTTCCTCATTAACCTCTTCAACCAGAGTTGATTCTCCTATTGTAATATGTACATCCTCATCCTCTTCTATCAAAGGAGGAGCCTCTACTCCTAATTTTCTACCTGATCTCAATTGTACAGGATTGCAATTCCTAATATTGTACATGGAAAACACCTCACTTTCCATTTGATATGCTTGCTAGTTTGTATTATTGTTGGGATTGACTGTGGGTTGTGCTAGGAGTTGTATAGGCCTCACTACATGGGGGCTCGTAAGATTTTTTGTAGTGGATCTTGTATTGCATTTGGTGGAGCTGTATTCCACGGGCTGTAGTTTCTCCATTGCTACCCTAGTTGTTGATATGGCATCCATGGGTATTGATTGGAGAATGAGGCTCCCTGGGAGGTATTCATCTAGGGTGGTTATCCCCACCATCCCATATTGGGTGGTTGGGCCTACCCTTGTGGCATGTAATTTACCCCTCTATAGGGAGATATTCCTATTGGCATATTCCCCATAGGGGGTTGCTGCCAATTTATTTGGTTTCCCATGAAGTATGCTTTTGAAACTTTAACACTCTCTTTGACAGTTGGTAGTTGTGGGCATAGCCTAATAGCACATACCATGATATTGTCTTCAGGTTACTTATTCCTTGCTTGATTTCCTTTGCATTTTGGATAGTAGTAGGCCAATGTTGCCTCATTCTCTTGATACTTATTCGCTAGTAGGAGAGTATCCATTTGCAGTGCTAGGGAAGACAACATTTCGCTCTTCAAGTCCTCCAACACATTGCCTATATCTACCTTTGTGACTGAGGTTGTTGACTTAGTGATCCTGGAGGTTGGTTTACCTTTTCTTCGAGAATAATTTTGACATAATTATTGGATGTATGACATATGGTGTTGGTAAATATCTCCTCCAGAAATCATATTCAACGCTTCAAGAGATTCACTATTGAGTCCCCTTAAGAAGATGCTTCTAAGGGACTTGTCTCTTAGCTTCACATGGGGAGATCTCTGCAAATTGAAACTAAATCTATCATAATACTCCTCCAAGGATTCATCTTCCTTCTACATCATGTTCAAGACTTCCTCTCTAAAATCCCATGCTCTACCAAAATCTTGGTATTGCTCTAGGAAGATCCTTCTCATCTCCTCCTAGGTAGTGGTCTTCTTGTTCCCCAAGTTGATGAACCACTATAGGACCGAATCATCCAAGGTTGAGGAAAATAACTTCAGCTTCTAGGCATCTATCTTATAATCCATAGATCTGCACAAGACATAAAAATTGAATAGAAACATGTCAGGATATTCTGTTGGGAATCCTTTGAAGGTAGGAATATGGGTAGGGGATATATTTTTTATTTTTGTCTCTCCCCTGGCCTCTTCTATTGGGAAGCTAAAGCTAGTTGATGTCTCTTCTACCTTAGCCATTTTTTAGGAAATGTGGTCTCTAGATCTATTGTCCTTGAAGCAGTTTCTAAGGCCTTCCGATCACTCTAAGTTTTCTGCACAAGAATCTTCAAATCAGCTGGTGAAATGGTTCCATCCTCAATAGCTTTCCACTACTGTTCATACAAAAGATCCTCTTTAGATGGGGTTATTTTAAACAAAGGATTCTATATTATCTGCTCTTCACTCAAGTTTGGATGATTGGGTATGGAAGAGCTTCGTGAAAAAATTGGGTGTTCAGTCCAATGCATTGGTAGAAGTGATTGTGGGAACACTATTTTAGGTTTAGAATCTACAAGCTGGTTCAAAATTTACCTGTGAGTCTTTTCCCTTTAGAAAATGACCGTTTGGTCCTCTCTTTCTTAGTGGACTCATGCAAGATCATATGGAAGAAGTTTTACAAACTGGATCAAAATTTCTATAGAACTAGGTATTGTAGTTATATCTACTATTGACGCATCCCAAAAAACGGTGCCAAAATGTTGGGGCAAAAATATTGGTTAAATTATACTCAGCCCTTTCACTTAATTGTCAACCTAGAGATGCTCGTAAGCTTACGATGGACCAAATAGAGATTTCCTACAATACCTCTGAGATGAGTCCACTAAAATTTATAGTTTAGGGGGTGTTATTGTATAGCATTATTTCAATCCAAACCACTTAATCTTTAGAAAATAAATTGCAGGAAATAAAATCACACCACACTTGTAGAAATGAAAGAAAGCAGTAAATAAATCAAATTGTTGAAAATAATCAAATGCAAGAAAACAAAATAAATAAAACTGAAATGAAATTACAGGAAAGTAAAGGAGATGGGAGGAATACTGGCAAGGAGTGGGCCCAGGCTCTAGCATATTCTACTCGATTAAATACGTACGCTGAACTAAATTAGAGAACTTTGAATGAATTTTATTGCATAAATAAAATTACATTATAGTCCGGTTCTTCTGCTATTTTTCTCTTTTTTTTTCCATTTTTTCAGAGAAGTCTTATGCGTTTATATATCACACAATTTTCTCTGTTGTAATATTTAGATTGTTGTTATAATAATAAATCTCTACTAAAAACGTGATTACAATAATAATACACTAAATTAGAAAAATTCGGTGTATTCAGAAAATATTTTGTTTGTTGCATCATTTGTCTGTGGTCTGGTTAAATCAAATGACTTTTGGTCTTATCTCATTGTCATCACTCATGTTCTACCTTTGGGAAGTCATTACTCTCTTTTATACAAAAACAAAGCAGTTACCATGTTCTTTAGTTAATGGGAGTTAGGCGCCATCAGGTCGGGAGTTAGGCACTTCGTTCTTCTTACGTGGAGTTAACCATATTTGACTTCGTTAATGGAAATAAGGTGCCTTTTTATTGGAAGATGGTATCAAGGCACCTTCCCATCGAATATGGGAGTAATACGTCTTGTTGTCAAAATATGGGAGTAAGGCATCTTCCTGTAAAAAGATGGGAGTAAGGCACCTTTTCGTTGAAATATAGGAGTAAGGCGCCTTCCTGTCGGAAGATGGGAGTAAGACGCCCTTCTCTTTTGTGGTCAAACACCTCCCTTAGTATTCATTAAAATCCTTTGAAAATAGATGATGCCAAGTCCAAGTGGGACCTCGACGTAGTTATGCAAAAAATAACTAAAATGATCAAATCTACACACAAAGCACACTTTTCACACAAGTTAGGCAATATACACAATTTACCATTAAATACATATAAACATTCATAAAAAGTATAAATTTGATATAATAATGCCACACAAAACATTAGAAACATATGCAAAAATATGAATAATTTTGGTGCTCATTACTTTGCATTGAAGTCTCCTTCTACAATCCATTGGTCCTTTGGATAGTTGTCTCTGAAAGTTTGGATGGTTGCCCATTGATCTCTCTATAATCTAACTATTTGTGATTAACTATAGGCCAATTTTTTCTAGTTTCCCTATTTTGTAACTGGACCATCAACACCCCTCTTGTAGAGGCTCCCCCTATATCTAAGAATAGTTGGTGATTCCACACAGTGGCTAATCCACCTGATTTCGCTTGTGCCGATTGAGTAAGAATCTCTCCTTTTTGCCATATCCTCCTATTTATTTTTTGTAAGTCTTCTCCTTGCATTTTGGTTTCCTATAACAAAATTATATTTGGACTCATTTCTATGATATTATTTTTGATTACCTTTTGTCTGGGGTGACTGCCTAAATCCCTCACATTCCAAGTGATTAATATAATTGGGAATTATGAGAGAAAAATTAACCATCAATTTTACCTTTCCATCTTGGCTCAAATCTCTTCCTTGTTCCTCCATCTTTTCCTTGTTTGACTTCCTCCTTGCAGATTGGTTCAGTTTTTGTTTCTTCTCCACTTGATGAATCCCTAGAGTAGGGCTTTCTTTATTCTTATTTCCTTCTTTTATCTCTATTTCTTGTATCAAAATTATCTTCTCCTCTATTTCCCCTCCTATGGTCTCCCTTGTGGGTTGAATCTCTTCCATGATAGAGGTTGTGTTTGGTTTTGATCCTTGCTTGTTCCTTGACACTAGATTGGAATATTTTTCCTGATCAACTAGTGTGACTTGTTGAGTATCCTCCTCTAACATTCCATTTGAAAATCCCCTTTTGTTTCCAAGTTTTCTAGTTGTTTGAATATCTCATGTATGTTGTTTGTTCTTACCGCTCTTTCTCCTTGTCTCTGGTTACTATGCTGATTTCTTTTATTTGGCCTTCTCATTACTCTTTGAAAGTCCTCAAAGTCTATTTGGCATTTCCCTTCCTTTTTATTTTCCTTTTGTTGAAGAGATTGAACCTCCATGTTAATATTTGCTTTTGTCCCCTCTTGTTTAGATTGATGATCCTTAATTGTTGGGCACATTCTAGCCAGATGTCCATGAGCGTGGCACACTCGAAATATGAATGGAATAGCCTCATAATCTAGTTGTTTGCACCAGATAAAATTCCCTATTTTTAGGTATATCTTTGTTGGAAGAAGTTTTTTGAGGTCCATTTCTACACAAACCCTAGGAAACATTACCAATTTTCTAAAACTATTTCTCTTGATCTACCTTGATAATGCCCTAGTAAGTTGCCTATTGCCTCGAGTACCTCCTCTTTCTAAAATTCAAGGGGAAGGATAAGAAATCTTACCCATTTTGGTACTATAGTCGGTTCCACCATTGGATCGAATCTCATATTTCATGGCCGCAAGAATAGTCCTATTGGCCTATGATGATACGACCCTTCCTCAAATACTTTTTGTCGATCTACCACCCATGTGAACTCTATAGAAAAATGCCCATTTGGGAGAGTTTGAATTTTGTATTCTCCTTTCAAATGCCATTGTTTCCTTATCCACATGTGGAGGAAGTGCACAGACGGTTTAAAACTCATGAATTTACCTATTAGGTTGTGTTTTGACTTATCAACAATATCCTCAGCTATCCAGTCCTCAACTATTTTGAATACTGGTATTTCTTTTGCTTGTGGTAGACATTCGTTCACCCTCCCAGGTAGAGAATCCTACTTGTGTCGCTTTCCCATGGTGTTTATAAATTTTTTGCTTGTTTTTGACAATCATTGAAGCTATCTTGGGTTCCACATAGCTTATCCTAGAATGAGATTCCTTCATTTGGAGGATTTGGTACCGAAGTACCCATGTCCCCCATTCTTGACCATGAGTTGTCCTATTGCCAGACCTATATCCTAGCTTTTGAAACCCTAGTTTTATTCCTTAGATCGACCCCATTATGCTATATTATTGGTGCATGAAAATTAGAGTTTAAATGACAAAGGTATGGGTTGTTGTGGGGTAACTAGGACAATTATTGTCCCTACACCTTTAACATATAGAGCTCCATAAAAATAAAGAATTTATGACTCAAGTTATTGTTAAGAAATATTACATTATTTGGTACATGCTAATATACCCCTATGGTACCTTCATGGTACAATTGTAAATATGTAATAGATTAGGGTTGAGTATTTAGTTTAGGAGTGTGATTTATATTTCTCTTTTATTTAAGTGTTAATATGTAGGAAATGCACAAGTTTCATGCAAGTTAGAGTGCAAGTGTGTGTTGAGAGAACATGCACAAGTGTCATGTATGTAAGTGTGCAACTATGTAATGTGAGCACGTGCATAAGTATCTTAGATTAGGTGTACATGTAGAAGTGTGCAAGTGTCATAGAGTCAAGTGTGCATGTAAGAAGAAAGTAAAGAGTCTAGTATACAAGTGGCAACTTGATTTGTTCGTCTAGTGGCCTTGCCCCTTTTCAAGCCAAAGACTTAGATACATGTGGAAAATTTGTCTCAATCACTATCTTTGGTAGGTGTGGTTAGAAAGGAACCATAGAGTCTTTAATGAGTCTATTCATGATCATAAAACTATAATTGCCAGGATCCTATCCTTTGCCAACAAGAATGTGAACCTTATCCCTTTTGATAGCCGTAAACCTCATCTACAGGAGACCATGATTGCTCAGTCTTTAACCTTAACCTTGTTAGATGAGTCTGTGCCTAGGGCAGTCAACCCCAAAGCCAATGTTAAGTGGTCCCCACCTCCTACGGGTTGGTTTAAGATTAATTTTGATGGAGAAGCTAAGGAAAATAATGGTAGAGTAGGTGCTAGCGATATTGTGTGAGATCATAATGGGAATATGATGCTTGCATTTTTTGAATATTTGGGAACAAGGACGAACAACGAAGCTGAAGCTAGAGCTATGTGGAGAGGCCTTCCAATGACTCAAGACTTAGAAGGCAATTTTATCATAGAAGGAGACTCTATTCATGTTATAAATCTCCTCAATAATTTGAAAACACCTCCTTGGAGGATTAAAATAATTGTTGAAGAGGCTAGGATCCTTTTCCAGGGAAGACATGACAAAAAAGCTCTTTCGAGAATCTAACAAAGTTGCTAATAAGTTGGCCAATTTGGGTGTCGATGGTGATGAACTTTTCAAATGGGAACACGGTGTCCCGAGAGAAGTAGAGGAGCTTATTCAACAAGAATTCCAAGAATGATAGTCGAATTTACCAACAGGAAAGGCACTATAATTTCGAAGGCTATGAGTATTCTCGTATCTTTTTTGAAATGGACTCACAATAAAAATTATCCGAGCTGTTAGTCTTGGTGGATGCTTCTTGGAAATACCACAAAGACTAATGGGGACAATCACATGTTAGATAACATGGCTCCTAGTCATCTTAGTAATTTGAGGTTGGTTTATAATCACAGGGCAGGAAAGAAACAACAATATAAGACTTTGAACCAGAGCCCGTGGACCACCAGATAGCCACCACAATAAATCTAGCCAGTAGGTTCACTTCTCCAAGGTTGATTGACCAAGATAGAATGTGGTCCCAAAGCATGTCATATACAGAAGAAAGCAATTACCAAGGAATTATTAATAGTAAATGTCAATACAAAGCTTGTGGGAGTTTTTTCAATACTTTGCTATGTGTCTGCAGCTTTTTGTTTCTCCACTATTTCAAGGAAGGGATCTGTGTCTGTTTCTTTTTTTGTAATTATGATGCAGGTGTGTTTTCTCGGGGTATACCCAAAATGTTGTATGGGAAGTTTCTTTTTTATAACAGGCTATGTGCCTTACCGGATGTAATGTCTTTGGTGGCATGTAGATTTTACATATATAGGATCCTTAGTAAGGACATGTTCATCAACAACCCTGGGCTGATTTTTGTAAAAGGTTTTGGGTCAACCTCTAAAACCCAGTATTAATTCTATAGTATCTTATCTACCAAAAAAAATATGATAAGCCAAAGGTCATGAGACTTGTGATATGGAGAGAAATAGTCAAGTACTTGAAGATTCACATTACTATGGCTATATTATGGAGAAAATATTCCATAAAGAAGCATAAAAGAAGATAAAAAATATAGAAATATAATAGTGAAAGAGATCCAGTTTGGAATAAAGCTTGTATACAAATTTGAGCAATTAATATTGTAAGTTTTCTTCATGCATAGTTCATGAATTATTTAGGTCATTTACATTTATATTTGTTATTATAAGTAATTTTTTCCAGTATTATATTGGCCTTGACATACATATTAAATTGCTCATATATAATTCTACTCTACATTATTTATATTTTGACCTTTAATATTATCGCTTTTATATTGAGGGACTTGTGATATTTTGTAGTAGAAAGGCTTAAAAATCCAACAGTGCTTGAGTTTCTTTACTTAAAATCATTTCATGAGGGAAACTTATATCTGAAGGATGTTTGGAATATCAGGGTGCTACAAATAATTGGTCATCAATTACTTACCCTTTTAGTTATTTTTGATTGATAAATTCAAGTTCAAATTCACTAAAGGCAATAACCCATTTGGCAGTTCATCATAAGAGGTAAGGTTTTGACATTAAATAACATAGGGGATATACCCTTGCTATAACATAAGTTTTTTGACCAAGCATGTAGTGCCTTAGTTTGAGTGAGGAAAAGACAAATTCTAAACATAGATTTTCTAATGATGTGTATCAAGTTTTATAGCTGACCAATTTTCTACTAATATAGTAGATAACCCTTTCTCGATGTTGATCATCGTATTGAGTTGGCTCCAAGGGAATTATTGGTAGCTACTACGTATAACAAAAGTGGTTGATTTGGGTTAGGTGGTATTAAAATGGGTGGTGTAAGGAGATAAGTCTTTAAGGCTTCAAAATCCTTTTAACATACATTCATTGTCCTTATCATATTTAGTATATTTCTTTAATAACTTAGAAAAGAGTTGAAATTTGTTAGCTGATTGTGAGATAAATCTTAAAATATCTTGTAGTTTACCTTTAAGACTGAATTTTGGTAAGATTTTTTGATGGTGGCATATTTTTTATTGATGTAATTTTAGTGGGATCTACATTGATTTCATGACATGATACAATAAACCCTAATAATTTTCTTGATTTACTCCAAAAATGTACTTTTTGGGGTTTAAGCCTAAATTTGTATTCTCGCAATCTCTCAAAGACCCATCTTAAATATCAGATATGATCTTCCCATTTTTAGGATCACCCTAAAAGATCATCTACATAGTCTTATATAATGTTGTTTTTAATATCATCAAAAATATATGGCATGGCTCTTTGATATGTTGCTCCTACATTCTTTAGGCCATATGGCATGAATTGATAACAAAATGTACCCTAGGGAGTTATGTAGGCTATTTTAGATTGGTCTTTAGGAGTGATTTTTATTTGATTATATCCTAAAAATCCATCCATTAGTGACAAAATTTTAGATCCTGTAGTGAAGTCTACTATCATGTCTATGTTTGGTAATGGAAAGTCATCCTTGGGGCATGCTTTTTTATGTTCCTAAAGCATATACAAATTCAAATGGATCTCTCTTTCTCTATAATCAGGATAGTATTGGATATCCAATCTGAATAGTCTATGGATTTGATGAAGCCAATATCTAAAAGTTTTTGGAGTTCATTCTTGACTAGAAGGGCAACCTTAGGTTGCATTTTTCTTAATTTTTGTTTTACTAGATTAGAATCTATATGTACAACAAGATGATGTATAACCAATGAAATATCAAGTCTAGGCATATCTACGTAAGATCATGCATAAGTCTAGGTATTATGTTTGTTCATCTTGTATCAAGACTTTACCTAGATTTAAGATTCAAGGATTTTCCTTAGTGTCAATGTTGATGTCTATTGTTTCTTCGATTAAGATTTATGATTTATCTTTAAATTGAGGGGGAGTAGGTAACACTCCTAAATCTTCAAATTCTTTGAGGTCTAATATTATTTGTTCTAGTTTAGGTAGTTTTGTAGAGTCTAGGTTGAATATTTGGTTGAGTGATTCTTCAATATGATTTTGATTACAAGGCTTGTTAGAGTCTTCTTCTTCTTTGTTTGATATAAGTTTGGGGTGGAAAATGGTTACTAAGTTGAAATTAATAAAAACTATGGTTTTATGAGGTGCTACATTGAGAAGGGACCATAATTCCTTCTCATATTCATCACCCCATTGTGAGCCATGCAAATATTTTATGTAATTATCTTCATCATCTTCTTCTAGTAGAGGTAATGGTTCATTTTTATTAGGGATGTATCCTATCCCACAATGTCCTGGCCAAGGCTTGACTTCTAAAGGTTCTTTAATACCTTGTTTAAATCATCCTAAACCTTTTCTTGATAGCCCATATTGACTAATATTTGTTTGGAAATAGAATATGCAGGTGACATGTAACATGATGCATATGTTCATTCATTAGGCATGGGGTTACCACCACAAATTTATTCATCAAAAGTGGTCCCAACATAGATAAATGAACAAGTTCCTATTTGGACTTTTAAGCTTTTTCTATTAGGTAAACCCATGATATGAGGGGAAAGGAAAAGGCTAACTAAGTATGTAAAGGGATATATATTTGGATGTATTAGATTAACTTGTTCTTTTGTTGAATATTGAGGATCATCTCCCAAGTTAATGAGAGGCTTTTCTAATATTTCTTTACCTTTGTTTGACTGAGATAAAGTTGATGGTAATGCTAGCTAAAGTGAGGGATAAAGGTTGAATTCTTTTTTTTGGATATCTAATAATTGGCAATAGGAAAAAGGTTTTGGATCTCCAAGAATATGAATGATCCTTCCTTGATATTCATATTTCAAACATTGATGTAAGGTAGATGGTACTACCTTCATGGCATGAATCCAAGGTCTTCCAAGCAACATGTTATATGTTACATCACATGATATGACATAAAAGAGGGTGTTAAGAATGTGTGGTCCTACCTTAAGGGGTAAGGTTATGGTGCCTATGACCTCTCATTCTTCATTATCAAAAGCTCTAATGATGTCATATTTTTATAAATATTTTATTCAAATCAAAATTTTATAAAAATCTTACATTGCAAACATTAAGTGTGGAGCCATTGTATACTAAGACTCTTAATGTGTTTATCTCCAATTTGAGCTATTATATAAAGAGGTGAATCTCTTGATATGGTTTCAAGAGGTGTATTTGTCTCATGGAATGCTAAGATAGCACTGTTAACTCTAGTGAAACCTACTATGTTGGCAATATCATTAGGAGATATGTCTTGAGGGACCTCTTGCTCACTCAAAATTTTAAAATTTCCCTAGGTTTAAAAAAAAAAAAACTAGTTGTTTTTCTAATCATTGTCAAAGATCAAAAGAATGTAGGTTATTTTCAAGAGGTGTAAGGACTAAAGGTGGATTTTTAGAGATATTTACCTTAGTATTGTGAGGAAGGACCAATGGTGGTTGTGTAGATGGTTCAGAAGATTGATTTTTAGCTTGTTGTCTAGTTACTGCATAGGATGGTTTGGACAGATGAATTCTGCCTACAAAATTAGTAGCTTTTTAATTATGAGTTAGTAAAGGATTTTGAAAATTTTCTAAGTTTTTATTAGGAGTATTTTGTTGATTGAAGACTATTTTTCCTTCTTCTATGAGATCTTGAATAAGGTTTTTTAAAGTGATACATCTATCAATTTTGTGACCATCTATGTGATGATAGTCATAATGTTCTTCTTGTTTATACCAATTGGGTAACTCTTTTGAAGTATCCCATGGCCTAATGGGTGGGAGATCTATCATTTTTGAATTAAGGAGCATTCTTAGCATAGTAGTTTGGGTTTGTCCAGTATTTGTAAATTATCACTTAGATTTATCTTGTTTTGATAATACTAGCTTTTGAGGAGCATTTTGAGTTGTATTTACATTATTGGTTTGATGGGAATCAGTTACACCATCCCCTACAACATGTTTATTTTTATATTGTCCTTTATTAGAAGGTTTGTATTCTTCCTTATTATAATTAAGTTGTCCTCATCTTATAAGGATAACTTCTACCCTTTTGGCCATGTCTACTACTTCTTCAAAGGAGGTAATATTAGTCATTTCTAAGGGATAAGATAATTGTTCATGAAGGTTTCTTATGAATATATGCAATAGTTCCTTAGGGGGAGGAATATATTGGAGTCTTCCTACCAAGGCCCTCCATTTGGCTAAAAAGTATATGAAATTTTCATTTTTGGATTGTTTAAGTTGGTATAGGTCATCTATGGTGACCTTCTCTTCTATGTAGACTAAAAATTGTTTGACAAAATCCTCCATAAGTTCTTTAAATATTTTAATAGAATGGAGAGGTATTTGGAAATACCATTCTAAAGCTAAGCCACTAAGGCTCTTAGGAAATAACCTAAGGAGTAACTTTTCATCATGAGTTATATCACTACATGCTATTTGAAACAACCTTAAGTGATTGATGGGATATTGTTTACCATTGTACATTTGAAACTTAGGCATTTCAAAATTAGGTGGAAAAGGATTATTTATGACTGTAGGGTCTAAAGGTTGACTATAGAACTCATCAAAAGAGTACTTTTGTCTAGATGAGGATCCTTGAAGAGAGGCAATTTGGCATTCTAATTCTTCAAACTTAGAATCCCTCTTTTCAAGGTGTTCTAATTTGGCATTTATGTTTTGAAATTCCTCATTTGGTTGATTTAGAGGTGCAGGAAAAATTAGTGGAGGTTGAGAATAAGGTTGAGATATGGGAGGTAAAGTTGCAAAAATTTGTGTAACTTGATTGGATGTAGTGGGTGTAGGGATATAACTAATCCCTAAATCATTTGATCAAAAAGGGTTAGTGGAGTTAGGATTTGGAATAGGGTCATAGGAATGCTAGAAGATGATGTAGAAATAGGTATATCTATAATAGGTACACCTATGGATATAGTTGAGGGAGTTGTAGAGTTGATAGGATGTGCCATAGCCACATTAAGACTAGCAATATTATTTTTATTTTCATGTATTTGTGCAATAATAGATTGTCCATTGAAATGTTTAATATTTTCATTAGAAGTAGAAGGTTCTCTCCTATTTTGTTCCTCAAGTTCCTCTCTAAGAACATCTAAGAATATATTTTTGTTCCTTTTAACATATTCTCTAATGTGATCTACAAAATCAAAGGTTACCTTTTCAATAACATGTTCTACTTCTCTATATTTGGGGTTTTCCCAAGGGTTTTCTACTTGTTCTTCATGATCATGTGTAAAAATTTCATAAGATGTTGTTGCTAAACCCTTTATTTGGGTGTTATAGCGATGTTCAACCATAGGTTAAGAGTTTTGGATAAAGGGGATTAAATTTATTAAATTTTTGTTTCTAGAGTTTTTTATAGAAGAAGATAAGATGTTTTGTAACCCTTATGTCACCTTGGAAAAGCAACCCTCCTTATGAATCCTATTATCCCACCATAATATACTAGCCAAGAGAGATAACCCTCAAGGTTCATATGTCAATTTACTCAAGGGGTCATTATCCTTCCCCTAGTAGGACTAACAATTTGGTTATGTTCTTGTTATCTTGGATTAATGTGATTTACACTATGCAAACAAATTAGGTGATCTTGTTTAAGTTTGAATAATTTTTATCTTGTTAAGGCAAAGGTGTATGTTCATGTTGGGTTCACCAAAATGTAGATTCAAAACCTCACATTCACGCGGGGGGATCTGTTGGGACCCCTACTTCCCCTATGACCTCTTTCCAAAGGAGACCTTGAAGATTGATCTTCATGAAAGTAGGATCTACCTCTAAGTCTATGTTTATGTTTAAGTATATTTGTTGTTTTATGATTTAATTAAAAAAAACCTAAGTTTTTGTCTCTAAATGACCTTTTCAAGATAAAATTTTACTAAAATTAATCAAGAACACTAAACTTGTAAGCTAGATACAATCAAACAATAATGCAAGAAAACAAGCTTTCTAACTTAGAATGCTTTTCAATTTTGAATGATATGCTAAGCTAAAAAGAGTTTTTCCTTTTCAAGGGAAAGTAAGGGATTATGCAAAAAATAATGTAGCCTAGGATGCAACTATATGATTTTAATATTTCTTACCTATTTGTGTTTTTGTGAAAAGAAATTTGACTATCCTAAAGTGTTCCTTTATTTTCCAAATTAAATGTGGTTTTAAGAAAATAGAATTACAAAAAACAAAGAGGCAATTTACAAAAAATGATAAGAAAACTAAAAATAGAGAATGTTGGTTGTAAAATTACCTATTTCAGAGGTTGAGTAAAAGTGCCACTTTCAAATGAAAATGCCATTGGTTTTTTTGAAATATGTGGCTATTTTGAAATCTGTAAAACTTGAAGAAAAAAAACTAGATAGGTTTGTTTTTGGGGGTCTATCTAAGTGCAAAGAGATGATGTACTATATTTATAGATAATAAAACCTCTTTTCTATTTATTAAAAATGAAATATGTGTTGTATTTGGAAGTAGAAACTGAATTGTCAA
This sequence comes from Wollemia nobilis, assembly GCA_028583015.1. Lineage (NCBI taxonomy): Eukaryota > Viridiplantae > Streptophyta > Pinopsida > Araucariales > Araucariaceae > Wollemia > Wollemia nobilis. The sequence continues at coordinate 17,974,543 of JAQPPZ010001493.1, forward strand.
AATCACCATAGTTGACCAAAAGCACCATTGGCACTTTTGATAGTGGTTGGCAAATTTGGACTATGTCAAATCAAAGAGTCAAAATATCTACTTGATGGGTTGAGTGGTGCTTTTGACCTACAACTAATAATTAATTAGTTCTGAGAAGAAATTTGAGGTTTATTATGCTCAAATGGTCTCAAAATTATTGAAGGGGTTACAAGTCCCAATCCCTAGGGCCTATGGCTTGGGGTTTTGCAAAAAATTGATAAATAGTTTGCCAATTTTCCAAAACTTATGGGATTAATTGCATATGATAGAGAGGAATGATAAATAATAGTTGGTTGTTTGAAATATATCAAATGAGAGTTTATGGATTCTTAAATATCAATAAAATGAACTAAAATACCTACAAATTGTGATAAATGGATTACAAAAGCTAATTGAACTTAGTGATAGCAAATGGTCCCAAATATGTCACAATTCCAATTCCTAGAATCTTAAAATCACTTTCAAATAATCTCTCACAACACAATATCAATATTGTACAAAATAACAATTTATTACTCAGTTACATACAATGGAGTTTTGTCTTCAATATATAACTTTATAGAAACTTTTCAATACTCTTGAAAATTTCCCTCCTCTAACTCTCGAAGATGCAACCTTTCACATGACCCACATTATGACAAAAATATCATGATTACATAATCTCCTACTTCACATCTTGATACATCTCATATGACTCTTCACTTCCACACTTGACACCTAACACTTATGCCTCTTCACTTGCACACTTAACACCTTGTACTCACACTTGAACACTTGACACCTTTCACATTTAATTATAAAAAACATAAAATCTCTTCACACTTTAACACATACTTTAGACAAATATTAAACACACTCCCTAAACTAAGCATTTACAATAGTACCCTATGGTACTTCATGATACTCAATAGCACCAAATAATGTAATATCTTCTAATCGTTCCAATCGTTCCAATATGCTCCAATAGTTCTACTCCAATCGTTCCAATATGCTCCAATAGTTCTAGGTTCTCCTTCCAAGATCTAATGTTTCTCACTGTTTCAAATTGCTCCTTTCAAGCTCTAATATTCCTCACCACTCCAAGCCACATCTTGTCTGCAATCCACTACATCTTCTTCTATGTTGCACTTCATTGGATAACATTTTGTAACTTCTTTCTTCTCAACTACACTTTAAATTCTATCTTTTTGCCATCAATATTTTCTCAATGTCTATTATTTTATATATTCTTTTTGTTGTTTTCACTTGCTACTCCAAGCGCTCTCTTCAACAAATATCTATGTATATCTTCAAAAAACTCTCTTCTCTAATATATTTATCCTTAAATATTTTTCTTCCTTCTCCAACCATCTTCTTTCTCCAATTGTTTTCTTTATTCAACTTTATTTCTTCCTCCTTCAATATTCTTCCTTCTTCCTTCAACTTCCTCTCTCTTCTCTTGAATTGGGCTATATAGAGTGGCTCTAATACCATTTATAGAAAATGGGTCTAAATATGTCACATGTCCAATTCCCAAAATCTTAAAATCACTCACAACTAATCTCTCACAATTACAATATCAATATTGCAAAAAATAACACTATATTCAATTACATTCCAAAGATTACTCAGTTACATAGCATGGAGCTTTGTCTCCAATATATAGATTTACATAGAAACTCTTCAATACTCTTGACTATTGCTCTCCTCAAACTCCCGGGAGATGCAACCTTTCACATGCCTCACATTATGACAAACTCTCATGATTACATAACCTCCTACTTCACATCTTAACAAATCTCATATGACTCTTCACTTCCATACTTGACAACTGACACTTATGAATCTTCACTTGTAAACTTAACACCTTTAACACTTAACTATAAGACACATAAACACTCTTCATGTTTTGACACATATTTTAGACAAATATTAAACACACTCCCTAAACTAAATATTTACAATAGTACCCCATGGTACTTCATGATACTCAATGGTACCAAATAATGTAATATTTGCTAACAGTTAGGATTTAGCAAATTGAATGCTATGATACAATAGGTATGAAACAAAAAATACAATGTGTTTCTATTAAGATTCAAGAAAGGCCTACTGCTACAGCGGTTAAGGATATTTTTAGGTCAAAAGAGGAGCTAAAAATAAGTAATACATGAGCAAATTCTATGAAAAAGAAAATAAGTATTTTTATGCCTACAACAATGTTAGTATGAAGTCAAAACAAGTGCATAAAAACATGCAAATAAATATTATGAAGAGTCACAACAAGGATTAATGACAAAATCATAAAAGCATGAAGTTAGATAACAAAAATAGACATATAAACCTTCAAATGAAATGAATGGGCATGTAAAATTATTATAACATTAAATAGGCTTGCAAATGATATGATATTATATGCAATAAACACAAATACCATCAAATAACAAAGATTAGAGATTAAAATTCTTAAAAAAAAGAGGAAATGAAGATTTAAAATGTAAAATATAATGAAATGACCCTACAAATGATTAGAAACTTGGAAATAAACATAGATTTACTGCAAATAAAGCAATGGAGGCACCAAGCACATGTTAGAGGCCTACAAACATATATTAGATGCAATAAATAATAAAAATATAAATATCAATGAAAAATTCAAGTTAGCAAGGCCAAAATGAAAGGGAAATGTATGAAATTAAAACAAGGAGATGAAAAGAAAGAGGAGCTAGGGATTTTACTACATAGAAAATCCTCCTCTTTGCACCAATATGACCTCCTTATCCCAATGCCCCTTTTCTTGCTTCAGTTGCCCAAATGCTTCATGGAGAAGCTCTAAATGCAATAATGGAAGGATGAGAATGGAGAATGAGAGCAAACTTTGATAGAATGTAGCTAGCAAGAAATTATTCATGAAATATCCCTCCTAATGGCTCTATTTATAAAATTAAGGAGGGTTGATCAAGGAGGGGAAATGAAGTCCAAGATGCCTTTAGGTAAAAACTAAAACTTAAATTTGTAGGTTTTATTCAATATTGGAGCATGAGTGATAAGAGAAGGTAGTGGGATGAAGTAATACGTGTGCTTTCGGTTCATGCCACAAAGATTCTACTCATGTTGGAAAAATTTCCACTAGCATTTTTGCACTCGATTGGCAATTTGACCAATAATAAAGTTGATTGGTAAAATGACCAAAAATGATTTTTTTGCAAAAGTTCCATAACTGATTAAAAGTGGCATTGGTGTTTTTGACATTGAGTGGCATTTTTTATAGGAGGCTGATTTTATGCCTATATTTCTTGGATTGAGGTGCTTGATTATAGTTATGATTTATGGTGTCTTTGCCTAGAGTTAAAGGTCACTAGGCATGTCAAAATTGGGTGTCTACAATAACCAATGAAGTTGTAGCCAACCCACGTTTCCCACAGATACCAAGATGAGCATTGGTGCCAGATATTATCATCTCTGTTACACCTACAACACTAGAAATAGTTAGCTTAACACTGAGATAAACAACCATCGAGGGGCAAAGGGGTTTTTAGAAGTATGGATCTATGTTTTGTAAAGTGTGGATCTATGTTTTGTAAAGTGGAAGCAACTCGAGTAAAAAAACTAGGGAAAATACCTCAACTTGAGGAGGGGAAATCCCTTAAGGGAATCCCCTCTCGAGTTGGGAACAAACAACATCATGGCGATAATTGTTTCCACTTCCATCTTCATTCCACCCTCCACTATCCCCCCTTCTTTAGCTATCATTTCTTAATCTATTCTTGCTTCTTCTCTTCACACCCCTTCTTATGTTGCACTTCTCACCCATCGCCATTGCATCCCATGGATCTAATGGAGACACCCCACCTCCATCTAGTATAATAATACTCGTACCATCCTAATAACCTCATTATCGTCTTCATCCATCCAATTTTTTATAACATAGCCATTGGTGCCATATGCATTATCATCGTAACCATCATCCAACTCATCACCAATGATGTCACTGCTAGTAAACACTTTAGTGTAGTTGACATCCCAACTAACCCCTTCTATATTTGCCACATTCCCTTCCATTTTCACTCAATGCACTTTACTAACCGTGTCAAGCAATCACATATGTCCACCATCCCAATCGAGGCAACTCCTACAATAGGTAATGATATCACCTATCCTAGCTAAGGAGACAAAGTCTACAAAAGTACCCCTTCAAACTAACACAATTCCAGGGCCAAGTCAAACCTTTATATGGAAAAATATTTGTGATCCAAGTGAGATGAAGTTAAAAAAGTATTTAACATCCTTGCTACAAAAAAGAAGAAATGGAGGAAATAATATAAATGACTAAAGGATAAAACTTCCAAGGCTTCAATTTTGATGTAGTCACAATTGGCAAAGGAATATAAGATCTATATTATAGAGGCAACAAAATTTGATCCATCCAAAGGGAAAATTTTGCTACTAGGTTGACTACAAGGGTTTTTGAGTTAGAGTTGAGCTAAACAGGTCTATATCAGATGATCCAACTCATGAACCAACTACTAGTTGGTGTGGCCATGAAATTTGACTAACTGGAATTAAAGGATGAAGAGTTAAAAAGAGAAATCAGGAACTTGAAGCTAAAGTGGCACAACTCAACCCTCAAAGGGACCAACCCTAGCAAGGAAGTGAGACGTTGAGAAAATATGTCTCAAAGTAAAATCAACTGAAGAAGAAAGTTGATGACATCAAACCCCAACTTGTCAAGGCTAAAAATAGCATGCAATAGCTACAAGATCTCTTTAGCAACACAAGGGTAGAACCAAATTAAGTAAATTTTAAATGCCCTACAAGAGAGAGATTGTTAGCTTTTGAAGCTAAATACTAAAAATAAAATAACCACAAGATCTAAAATAAAGTTGCAATATGAAATATAAGATAATGAAAATATTTTAAATATATAAAACTCATAAATAACTTCAACAATAACTCATAGAATTGCCATTAACAAATGCTCATGAAAATTGTATCTCCATTGAATCAAGATCTCAAGTACCCATACTTACAAACACTCATACAATAATACATGTATCTTGCACACACACACATAGATACATATATGATAGAATGTGACTTTTCATATGGTGCACCCTTGGTATTCACTCTTCTAGAGACCCTTCATCTTCCTATTCTATGGACTCATGTGCACATGGACTATTATGCACATTTACATTACCAAAATACTTTGCACACTTGCGCATTTATTACATTGCATAAATTAAATACTCACACTCTAATCTAGGACACTCTCCTAATTTAAAGATGTACCCAAGGTGGTACATTAGCATGTATCAAATAATTTAATATATTATAACACGCCCCTATATTACATTATTTGGTTATTGAAGAATTATCTTCAATATGGATCTTCATCTCTTAAATCACTTTGCACTATATGCCTTCTTGATCAGATTCTTTCTCTTCTTGCTTGTCTTCATCATTGATGTCAGTCTGTAAGCTTTTAGATGATGTCACATTGTCATTTGATTCTTGCAAAAATATTTTCTCTTTGCCTTTGTCCTTCATATCACAAATCTTCTTTTGTATAGAACCTTTTGAGCATTCACTTATGGCATCATGATAGGACCCTGAATTAGATGAACTTGAAGCATCAATATTGCATGAAGAATGAAATAATTTTTCTAAAAATGATTCATCCACTTTGCCTTCTTCTTAAGGGATTCAATCAACTCCTTTTTTTCAAGTTCTTCTCTTTGTAATATTTAAGTGTAAGCAATGCCATGTATATTATACTAGCAATGTTTAAAGGAATCATCACACTGTCTTTGTCGTTGTCCTTATAGATGAAACTTGAAACAAAGTCTAACTTCCCTTTAGACTTTTCAATCAAATATTTGATTCCATATTTTATAACTTTTACTCTTCCTTTTCTAATTTCATTTTCCATTTCATTATTCAATGAACTCTTTGGAGTAGACATCCTTTTAGCTCCTTAGTATTGAGTATAGAAAATAATTCTTGAGAGATTTTTGAATAGTAAGCTAAAGATAATTTTGAATGCAATTTCAAAATCTCTACTTTTATTCCACCTTAGTTTTGGGTGATAGACTAAGAACAATTTTTCAATTGTTAATCTTAAAGTTGACAACCTTTTATCTCCCTAATCTCAAAAATATAATTTCTTTTAATTCTAAATTTCTCAATCGTATGTTGGTGTTGAATTCCTTATAACTCCAAATTTAGAAATTTAGAAATTCCATAAAAAGATATTTGCAATTTTTATATTCCTAATTTGATGTAGAAAACCTTATTTCTCCAATATTATCAAATTGCAAATATTTGGAATAGAAAAATCCTCCCTCACATGAAAGATCAAAATGTTTTGATACCAAGAAAAAAAAAAATGACATCCACAACGACCTCTGCAACTGTGGCTTCTGCTGGCGGGATTTCCCAGGCCCCTTCAGGGGATCTGGAGCAAGGGGAAATCCCCCCTCGGAGGATGCTCCCAAGGGCCCCGACCCGAAACCTGGTGGGAAGATCGACGTCCCTCTAACTTACCTCGAGAAGGTAATGGGCAAGGCAAAACCTAGTCCCAATGGAAGCCCAAATCATCCCCCTGTGATCGCATCAGGGGAAAATATGGTCTTCCATGTCTCGTTCATAGCATAAAAACTCTCTAACAAATCCCTCTCCCTTGTTGGCAAGTTCGTGGGAGGGAGACCTGATATGGAATCCATAAGAAGATGGGCTAGATTCAAATGGCGCACAATGGGGAGCCTCCAGCTAGTTGCCTTATCAAGGGGATTCTTCTTGATCTGTCTGAACAACCAGGATGATTATGCCCGGATCCTCACAGGGGGCCCTAGTTCTTTGGAAGGAAAAGTCTATTTTTAAGAAAATGGGGGGAATATTTCAACCCTCGGACCCAGGATATCAACTATGCACCAATCTGGGTCCATCTCCCCAATCTCCCCATCTAGTTCATCCATGAAGATATCCTCCAGTGGATTGGGGGATACATCGGGGATCTCATCGCTTTTGACCCTACAACAAAAGCTCGGTCCTACATGGCCCATGCACGAATCTGTGTTAATGCCAATATTGCATCCCAACTCCCAACCCACATAAACCTCATTTATGGGGACTTTTAGTGGTGCCAAGCTATCGAGTATAAAAATAAACCAACATTCTGCATCGAATGCAAATCCCAGGGACACCTCCGATCCCAATGTCCATCCCTCAAGCCCCAGTAGGAGGCGCTAAGCACCAAGCTTCCCCCCCTCTTCGACACCAGAATACCCATGCGGGAGAGCGCAATGATCATTCCAAAGGACCCGGGAGCAACCGATCAAAAAGAGATAAAGGGAAGCAGACCGCTCACCAGGAACCTCTCAACAACAATCCTTCTTCAAGCTCAGAATAGGTATGCTCCATGTTTGCTTTCCCCAATAGATTTGGGCCCTTAAGCTTTTCTAATGATGAGGTTCTCTTCCCTGAATCCATTCCCATGCAAAACCCCTCCACCCATCCCCATCCCCCTCCTTCCCCCTCCAAATCTGGGCCTTCCATCCCCACCCCTGATGTCTCCCTCCCACCCCTCATCCCCCAGTCTGATCCCTTGATTGATTTGAACCCTCTCCTCCATGATGGTGTCCCTCTTACTTCCCCCTTGAAAGAACCCCCATCCCCGACCGGATCCTATCCCGAATCCCTGGAGGATGCATCCAGTCCCACCCATTCCAGAGCGGACATAAGCTCCATCATCACCAGAAGCAAAAAAGGCCCCATTGACATCGAGGGTGAAAGGAAAAGAGGCCGACCTACCACCTATGAGCAAAGAAAGAAGGATATCGATGACCAGGTCGCCAATGGAGTGCAGTTAACCCTCTTTCCAGCATTGTTCAACCAGGCAAAGGATGAGACAAAAAATCCCAAACCTCCCCCTCTTCCGAACAAGGGAGGCAAGAAACCTGCCAAAACATCTAGATGAAGATCCTCTCCTGGAATATCAGAGGCCTCAATAGCATGAGCAAACAAAGGTTAGCTCGAACCATCAGGAAAGAGTACAAACCATCTATACTCATCCTTCAAGAAACGAAAACTGATGCTGACAGAACCCACAACATAGTTCAAAAAATTTGGAAGAATGGCCAATGGGCCTCATCCCCAGTAGAGGGATCTGTAGGAGGTCTCCTATGTTTCTGGGACCCTAAAAAGGTAGAAGGCAGAGTTATTTCCTATTCCAGTAGAACCCTAAATATAGTTTTCTACTACAAAGAAAACAAATTCACTTGGGTGTTGTCCAACATCTATGCTCCCAACAATCCCATGGAAAGATACAATATGTGGAGATCTTTGTCCCTCATGAAGGACGCTTTCTCCAACCTCCCCTGGATGGTAGTAGGGGATTTTAATTCCCCCCTCTTTCATTCTGATAAGAAAGGGGGTGTGTCTACCCCTTCCAAGAGTATCCTGGATTTCCAGGAGTTTGTCATTGAGAACGAACTCATGGACATACAGATCAGAGGCTGCCAATACACGTGGAGCAATAAAAGGGTTGGCTCGAAGCATATACAGGTGAATTTGGACCGTTTTTTCTCTCCCAGTAGGCCATTCCCCTGTTTGGAGACACTTCCCTGATCCCTCTCCCAAGAATCGGCTCTGATCATTCCCCCCTTCTCCTAGAATCGAATAAAGCTCCATCTTTCAAAACCCCTTTCAGATTTGAAAACATGTGGATCCATCACCCGGATCTGAAGCAGAGGATCGAAGACTGGTGGAAGACCCCTGTCTCTGGATCAACCATTTTCTAGGTATCCCAAAAGCTCAATTCAATCAAAGAAAACCTAAAAACTTGGAACAAGGAGGTATTTGGGGATATCTTTGAACTCAAAGAAAAAACCTTGAGCAAACTCAAAACTTTGGAGCAACAAATCCAGCATGACCAATGGACCCCCCAGTTGAGGGATGAAGAAAGATAGTTGATGGCAGAATATCACAACATTCTAGCCAGAGAAGAGATATTTTGGCACCAAAAATCTTGGGCTCTCTGGCTCAAGGATGGGGATGCCAACACAAGGTTCTTCCATGCATCTACATTGCGAAACAGAAGCACAAACAAGATTAGAGAGCTCACCTTGGCATATGGAACTGTCACTCAAGACATCCTCAAGATCCGAGAGGAGGCCTCCTCTTTTTTTAGCAACATGATGGGAACTGCCATTCCCACCAACACTGAAGCCCAGGAAGCCCTGCTAGGAAACATTCCCCCCTGGTCACCCCTGAGATGAACCGATCCCTGATCCAACCTCTCTCTGAGAAAGAAATCAAGAGTGCTTTGTTTTCCATGAAAGCTGACAAGGCCCCTGGACCTGATGGGTTTCCCCCTTGATTTTTTCAGACCTTTTGGGACATAGTGGGGAAAGAGGTTTGTGATGCAATCATGGAGCTCCAACGAACCAAAATAATCCCTCGAGGGACAAACTCCACATTCATTGCCTTGGTCCCTAAAAACCCCCAATGCAAATCCATGAATGACTTCAGACCCATAAGCTTGTGTAACATCATCTACAAGATCCTAACCAAATCCCTAGCTCTCAGGCTAAAGAAAATCCTCCCCTCCATTATTGATCCCTACTAGGGTAGCTCAGTTGAAGGGAGATCTATCACTGATAGCATCATATCACTTCATGAGACCCTCCACTCGACCCTGTGCAACAAAAAAGTTGCCATGTTTCTAAAACTAGATATTAGCAAAGCTTTCGATAGGGTAGACAGGGGTTTCCTCCTAAAATTCCTTTCTCGATTTGGCTTCCACACAGAATGGGTCAACCTCATCAAGGGCTGCATCACTGCTCCATGGTTCTCAGTTCTAGTCAATGGATCTGTTGCAGGTTACTTCCCTAGCCTCAGAGGGATCAGGCAGGGAGATCCTTTGTCCCCTTTCTTGTTCATCATCCTTGTCGAATCCCTGGGTAGAGCTTTCAAGCAGGCTATTTCTTCTAGGTGTATGATAGGGATCAAGGCATCTTCAGAATCCCCTCCCCTATCCCATCAATAGTTTGTTGATGACACCATCATTGCAACCTTAGCTTCCATTGTCCAAGCTAAATCTATCAAAGGGATCCTTGACACCTATGCTTCTGCAGCAGGCCAAGAGATCAACTATCTTAAGAGCAAGTGTTATTTCCTTAACACCCCAGGCAATAGGCAACGAAAAATTACTTGCATCCTCCAATGTTGCATTGCTGATCTCCCCACTTCTTACCTAGGACTCCCCCTGTTCACCAAGAGCCCAAAGGAATCAATGTGGGATAATGTTATTGATAGGATCAAACGCAAGCTTGCTGCTTGGAAGGGCTCCCTCCTATCCCAAGTAGCCAAAGCAACCCTTACTATGGCGGTCCTCCAGAGCATCCCGGTCTACTTCATGTCAGTCTTCAAAGCTCCTGCTTCTGTTCATTCCAAAATTGAGCAAATCCAAAAGAGGTTTCTTTGGGCAGGTCCAAAAAACACAAGGAAATTCCACCTTGTAAGCTGGGATAAAGTCTGTCAACCCAAGGACCGAGGGGGCCTTGGTATGAGAAGATCAACCAACATGAATATTGCCCTCTTGGCAAAGTAGGCTTGGAAGTTGTTCACTAACTACAAGGCAGAATGGGTCTCAATTATCCAAAGCAAATATCTCAAAAACATGTCCCTGATGGACAACAACATCCCTATTAATGGATCAGCCTTCTGGCGGGTCGTTATCCAAGTGAAACCTCTTATCATTAGAGGCACCCGATGGCAGCTGGGCAAAGGAACATCTATCAACTTTTGGGAAGACATGTGGTTGAAAGACAAACCCCTCAAGGATATCCCTGAGGTGTCCGACCTTAGACCGAGTCTAGAGAGGAGATGGGGAAGCAAAGTGAAAGATTATATGGATAGGCAAGGCAAATGGAAGATCCCCTCAGGAGGCAGCGAGCATCTTGTAAGGGCAGGGAACTTTCTATCTGAGATGCTAAGAACCACCATCATCCCCACCACAGCCTCCCTAGACCTTCCGGTGTGGGCAGGAACCGACAATGGGGATTTTTTAGTTAAGTCAGCTCATTCCCTTCTGGTCAACCCTCGTGTTCCCACTATTCCATTCAAATTAGTGTGGATCAAGCACCTTATCCCAAAAATTGGTTTCTTTGCTTGGACAACCATCCAAAACAAGGCCCTCACCACTGACAATCTCATGAAAAGGGGAATCCCTGTCCCCAACAGATGCCACCTCTGCCTATCCAACTGGGAATCTATCAACCACCTCCTTTTAGAGTGTGAATATGCTAGGGAGGGCCTAGACCACATGTTTACCACTTTTCAAATCCAATGGGCCCACCCCGATTCCCTCTTGGACCTATTCATCCAATGGCCTGCTCCCTTTAGAAATCCCAAGGTGGCTTTCCTATGGAAAATTTGCCTCCACCACTTCATCTGGAAAGTGTGGCTCGAGCGCAATCATAGGGTCTTTTCTACCACCTCAAACAACTCCATCTCCTTGGCCACCAAAGCCATGTCCTACGCTTCTAAGAACTCCCAACTTCTTCCTTGGCCTAGCTCCTCGCTAAGCAAGATCAAAGTTAAGATCATCAATTCCCTCAACATCCCCATTCCCACCTTATCCCTCCCCACTCCCCATCCCCATGTCAAAGCTTGCTGGAATCCCCCTCCTGAGGGATGGCTAAAACTAAACTTTGATGGTGCATCAAAAGGGAATCCTGGTCTGGTAGGGGCGGGGGGAGTTGTTAGGGATCATAGAGGGGAGATCATTATGGCATTTGCAGAAAATATTCACCACCAAACCAACAATGTGGCTGAGGCATGGGCCCTATGGCGAAGCTTACACCTAATCAGGGATACGCGGGTCAAGCTCCACGTTGAAGGGGATTCCCTCAACATCATTGGCTATATGACCTCTAACAAAATTCCCCCATGGAACATCAGATATTTGATCCAAGAGAGTAGGGAATTTTTAAGTAAGCACTGCCAGGTGGAAGCTACCCATGCATACAGAGAAGCCAATCGGCTTGCTGACAGGCTTGCCAACATGGGCATAGGACAGACACCTATTACAGTGTGGCATGATTCTTTTTCACCAGATGTCCTCCAAATCATGGCTTCGGACAAACATGGCAGGTCTTCCAAACCCCTCCACACTAATCAATGATTTTTGGTTTCAAAATGTTGCAGGTTTTGCTCCAGGCGCACCCTCGCTCGAGATCCTCATGGAGTGTGCTCCGGTGCCACATCGTGATTGGCCGCCCCATTAATGTCCAGTATAATCATTTCATCGAGTTGAACTTAATGTCTTCCTTTGCTGCTTCCCAAAGCCTTTCGCCTAATCCCATAGCCATGTATGCGGTCGCACCCCCGCTCATTTCTCTATCGCCTTCCACGTCTGCAAGGAATACCCAAAAAATCAACTCCGCCCATGTGGATATCTTCCCAAGACTCCCACCCAATCCCCTTCCTCCTTGGTATGGCAACCACCCATCCATCTGTCCCTCATCCATGGTGCTCGGCATGCCTCGTCCGCCTCCCCTAGCCTATTTATCTCCTCATCATCGCATGCTCATCGATGTTTTCCACTGCAAGCCTTTCCTCTGGTTAATTTCTTCCACCACCCTCCCTCCAACCTCCACCCCCACCACCATGGCTTACCTAGAGCCGAGTTCACTTTAGCTGGATGCCCTGTCATCTACGTTTTTGTAGGGCTGCAGGCTCACCACCCTTCTATCAAAATTTTGAGGAGTGGAAGAGGACATTACGATGGATTTTGTTCGAACATGGTCGAATGGCCATGTTTGCATCAAGAATCTGCGATTCAAGGTTACTCCCCAATTGATTGGTGAGATTGCAGACTTGTCGCTCACTGGCCGCCTGGTTCATCGCGACAAGCACTATTGGGATCCAGAACTGGAGGGCTTCCCCAATTATCAAAATTTCAAGTGGGATGGACTTGCCCTGGAGCGTCAGTCCCTTCCACCCCCATTTCCCTCTATTGTAATTCCCCTTATGCAATACCTTACCTACGACGACCCTAATAAGCCCATGGCTAGTTTCCATCTTGCCTTAGTCAATCATATCCGAGGGTACAAGCCTATGAACATTCCTGGTTTCCTCCATCGCTCCATTCATCTCTCGGTGTCCACCGCCCACAAAAATTCTACCCCTCCCTCCCACCAAGGGTTGTTTGTTGTGATCTACTACCATGTTTTGTCCAATCCCCCCATTGCGGCTACCCCCTTACAGTCCAATCCCCCTATCCCCCCTCCTTCCCAAAGCCCTGCTCACTCTCTATCCAGTGAGCTCTTGGCCAACGACGGTGTTCCCAACACCCCTACCTCCAAAAAAGGCACTATGGTTGCTTCCCCATCCAAGCCCTCCCCTTCCCCTTCCAAGCCCGTCCCTTCCCCTTCCAAACCCACCCCTTCCCCTTCCAAACCCACCCCCTCCGCCAGCAAGAAAACTTCATTGGGTAAGCGCAAGGTCAAAACTGAGGAGGCGACCCCTCAAGTCCGTAGGTCTTCCAGGACCAAGAAGCCCAAAGCTGAGTCTAGCCAGAATTCACCCCTGGAGGTCGAGGACCTAAGCGGAGATTCGACTCCCACCTCTGGCATTTCAAATCGGCTCACTAGAATGTTTTTGAAGAGTTTCATCATGGCGTTCGAGAGTGCAAGCTCAGCTCTGAAGCGGGCCCTTCAGTAGAGTGCAGAGCGCATGGAAGAAGACATCACGGAGGTTGACCCCTAATCTGCTCCAGGATTGTAAGTTTTTTGAAGGGTCGTATGGGATTTCCTGCTATGGTTTTTAGTGTCTATTTTTGCACCCTTTGTCTGCCTACATGTTTGGGTTTCTCTATGATAGCCCCGGTGAGGGCCCTAGCTACTATCAATGGTTATGTCATGTCTGTTTCTAGCAGCCCCTGCATGGGCGAGCACCCCTTCTCTACCGACATTAATATCCCCTATGAGGGAATTTTATCTATAATATCCCCTGCGTGGGAATGGTTAAAATGGCACATGTCTATCCCCTATGGAAAGGGATTTTGCAATATTGGTGTATTTCAGCCTCTTGAAGGTTTTGTATATCTGGGGTTGGGACCCAGTTAAAACCCTTATAAATAAAAACACCAACTTACCAAAAAAAAAAAATTGCAAATATTTCAAATTGTTTTGTAAACTTAAATAATCAAATTACAAAACTTCAAATAAGTTCCTTTAATTCTTCAAACCAAATTTCAAATCTTCATAAACTTTCAAATAGCAATAATCAGGTTTCTAAGGTTTCAAATATTAATTCAATATCTTATCTCTCCAAAATAAATAGTTTCACTTTAACCTTAGAAAATAATAACTTTATGTAACCTTATACCTCCTATCTTGAGCATATAAATAATTTTAAATAGAATGAATTACCTTTAGTCTTGAATGCGTAAATTCTCTTGGTCAATAGTGTTTGACCATCTCCTAATTGGCGCTCCTCCTTCTATGTTGTACGTATGGAGTTCTTGTTGTACTTTGGCTTGCCTTGGAAAGATTACTCTCTCTCTCCTCTTTGATTGGTCAACTGACTTCCAACCTTATAAAGGTGCTCTAATTAATACGTTATCCCTATTGTTGTAATTGAAATGGAAGTAATGCAGACCTATTTTCAGTCTTTAGTTTGACCCTTCAACTCCTTTGTTGTACGTATCTTGAATGGCTCTCTTGCATGAGCTAAATGGAGTAACTCCTCCTACTTGCACTCAGACTTCAATCAATGAGCTTCCTTGCACTCACTCCTATTTTTGGCATTCTCTAAAATCAAACTTATGCTATGCTATCTTTGGTACCTCGAAATATGCATTAACGTTTCCATTGTGAACATTTGAATTGCTTCAATCTTGTTGACCTTCCACTTCTCATGTGCCACATGGCACTCAATCTCTTCTATCACTCCAAATTTGCTCACCTTGTTCTCCTTAGGCGCTTATAACGTAACTCTACCCAGTTTGGTGAAATTATGACACTTTGGGCATTACACTTTACAAGTGTCTCACCTCCAACAGAGATTCAAACGTCTCCTTTATCCTTGGTGCTATCTTGGCACTTGGAATTTTCCCTAGCTCATCCTTTCCAATGCTTTGTCTTCTCCACACGCATCCCTTCAATATCTTTTGCATGAAATATTTCCTTCAATCTTTGATGCTTGGATTTTGCCCTAGTTTTCCAATGCTCTATCTCCTTTATGTACGTTCCTTCACTATATTTTGCAAAAACATCTCGGTTACATTCGTTTGAGCTCCTTGAGGTGAAGCTATGGCGTTGGACCTTCAACTTGGTGGCTTTCTTTCACTTTTCTGGTGGTGGCTCTTCCTTGAGCATGGTGGCTCTTCCTTGAGCAATAGTGGCTCTTCCTTGGCGGCTCTCCCTTGAGCGGTGGTGGGCTCTTCCTTGAGCTATGGTGGCTCTTCCAACTCGATGGTGCTTTTACTACTCCAAACTGGTGCCTCCTCCTTTTCTTGCACGGTGGTTCCCTTAGTGTCTTTAGACACTCTAAAATTTGCTCTATTTGGTCTTCTATTTGCTTAGAAAAATGCCCTTATTCGGTTTCTTTTTACACTAATAAATTTGCACTTTCATGAGCTTATAAAAACAACATTTAATACTAATATTATTTCCTCCTTATTTCTCCTTTTCAAGTAAGATTTAACTTAGATCTTTGTTGTTTTATTTTTGCAGATTTTAGGACACAAATGCTACCACCTTCTTTTGCTTGAAGACTCTCTATTTCAACTTCCTTTTTCAAAATTTAATAAAGCTAATATGGTGCTCTCAAATACTTAATGTAGACTGGTTTTAATGCTCAAATAATAAACTTATGTAGCACCAATATCACATACCTTTTTGGTCTCCTTTTGTAGCTAATTTCCTTGGTGATTTGATTCACCCTTTTGCTATCTCAATCTTGTAAATTTTGCAGCTTCACTTCCTTTCACTTTGTTGCTCTAAACTTATCAATTTTGCAGCTCTAATTGCTGCCCAAATACCAACTTGCTCGCTGCCCAAAAACTCTCTCAAATCTACCCCGAAGTTCTCCAAAAATGCAACTCTTTCTTCTCCTTCTAATGTTGTCCACAAATCTGATTTTTGTGGCTTCAAATCTCCTCCAAATTCGTTCTCTCAAACTCTGAAACTTGCAGCTATTAGTGTTGCCCAAATGTTGTCCTATGACCCTTCAACTTCTACCTCAAAAATCAGCAACCTTCTTCTTTTCAAATCAGCCTTCAAAATATTTGTGGTTGTCCTTAAACTTCTCAAAATTGTGGCCTCTTCAATATTTCTTTCTCCTTCAATCTTCTTGTCGAATTCTGACTTCAAATCTGATATCTTCCACTATCTTCTTCCTCAAGAATCTGAATGTCTTGAGATCTTCAAAAATCTTCTCCAAAATTTGGCAACCTTCTTGCCAAAACCTTCTTCCTTTTGGGCTTGTTTTCGGATGGTGATAATTGTCCCAAATCCTTCTTATCAGAACCTTCTCCTTGCTTGCAATATTCTTCCTCTAGCTATCTTCAAATCTCCTCCAATGGCCACTTCTTCAACTTTGCAATGAGGCTTTCTCTAGCCTTCTTCTTCTTCTACTAATTCTCTTGAGACCTCTTTCCCTTGGGTCTTCTAATTCTACAGCTCCTCAATTCTTCTTCTCAAAACTTCAATGAGACCTTTCCTTGGTCTCTCTAATCTTCCAACTATGGAAATTCTGCAATGAGATCTCTTTCTTGGATCTCCAAAATCTGTTGCTCCTCAAATCTGCAATAGGACCTTTTCTTAGTCCTTCTCTATCTTCAATCTTCAATCTTCTATGGGGACCTCCTACATGGGTCTCCTCAATATTCAATGTCAACAGTCTTCAATCTTCAATGAGACCTCTTTCTTGGACCTCCTTAATCTGCAATGTCTACTCTTTTGCTGCAACTCAAAACTAATCCCTGCACGAGGAAAGCACATAGAATTTCAGGCAACCGAAGGTGAAATTCTTCTCTATCTATTGTAGGAAGCTTCTCAACTTCTGAGAACTAATTTTTTGCAACAAAAAACTTAGACAGTAGCAACCAAATACATTCAAATTTCCAGAATTCTAAAACCAATAAACTTCACTAGTTATTCTCAAAACTAGTGGAAAGAAATCTATGTTGAGTCCTAGTCTTCACGAGTTTTCCTTCAACCCTGTGGAAAGACTCTAGCCAAATAGCAATATGGAATCTTCTTCAATCTATCAAACTTTTCAATAGGACCTCCTTCTTGGGTCTCTTAATCTCATCAATGTCAAGGTCTATCTTCAAGACCTGTAATTTCCTTCTATTTCGAATTTGCTCTTGGAATAGGTAAATCTTCAAACTTCCCTGGTTTTCTTTTCCAGAGGTAATTTCTTTAACTTCATTGGTTTCTCCTTAACCAGTGGAAATCTCCTTTGCAACTTTAAAACCTGTGCAAGTCAAAACCTTGTTGTAGCTCTGATACCATTGTTAGCTTTTGAAGCTAAATACTAAAGATAAAATAACCACAAGATCTAAAATAAAGTTGCAATATGAAATATAAGATAATGGCAATATTCTAAATGTATAAAACTCATAAATAACTTCAACAATAACTCATAGAATTGCCATTAACAAATGCTCACGAAAATTGTATCTCCATTGAATAAAGATCTCAAGTACCCATACTTACAAACACTCTCATACTACAATACATGTATCTTGCACACACACACATAGATACATATATAATGGAATGTGACTCTTCATATGGTGCACCCTTGGCCTTCACTCTTCTAGAGACTCTTCATCTTCCTATTCTATGGACTCATGTGCACATGGACTATTATGCACATTTACATTACCAAAATACTTTGCACACTTGTGCATTTATTACATTGCATAAAGTAAATACTCACACTCTAATCTAGGACACTCTCCTAATCTAAAGATGTACCCAAGGTGGTACATTAGCATGTACCAAATAATGTAATATATTCCAAAAGAGATCAACGAATTGAAGATCTGACAATGTCAAAACCAATGGAAGCGATCGTAGACCCCAAGAAGACTTTTGACATCCAATGGGTCAAGTCCCTTTGGAACAAAATTAACGCAAAAGTAAGAAATGCATAAGAATACTTCCTTTTTGTGGCCCATGCAAAACACAAATTGAGGAAAGTGACACAAACCATTGAACATGTTGAAGAACAGTTGGATGCTAAGGAGAGATAGTGGGAACTAATAAAACTTTTGTCTACTATATTGGCATCACAAGCACAAAAATTGAGGATAGAAAGAGAGGACCTGCTTAGAAAACTAAAGAAGATCCTTGACGCTGAAAGAGACCTACAAACTTGCAAGGACACTTTGGTATCTTTAAAGACCCCCATTTAGAAAATGATTAAGGAAATTCAAGGTTAGTTGCTACCAGGGTACCAAACATTTTTGACCACATGTGAAGATCTTTGATGATGATATTGTGGATTCCATGTTTGAGGAAGAAAAGGATCAAGCCAATGAGGGGGGTGCAATTGAGATATACAAGAAGCTAGACCATGTGTATAACAAACTTCAAACGCTCAAGGGGAAGTGAGATGAGCTGTCGGATAATCCATATGAAGATCTTATGGGAGAAGTTAAAGACCTTGCATCCACCAAATTGTGATGTTATTTGGTTTCTCATGCATTGATTGATCACATACACTTCCTTGCTATGACTATGGCCATATTCTATTTGACTACCTTGCACCCTTAATATTTTCATGCATTTTCGTTTTCTGCACTTTATTTTTAATGCAAGTAGTGTAGATTAGCGTAAGAGTTTTTAGTGGGGATAGTGGGGAGTTGACCTCAATCCAAAGTTTGATAGGAGTCATTTACCCTTCCTTCCAACTTTGTTGAAACTAGAATTGGGACATATCATTAAATTAAAAGTCAGGGCAATTCCCTGATTCAACATTACCTAATGAGACTCACTCTTGACCTGCTTACTTCTATAATTGCCATATTATTAATGTCTTTATAAAGTAATAAACTTGTTATTTTAGTTTTAATCATCTATGATCTTTCTTTGTATGCATATGGATCACATTGCAAAACATACCCACCTTCCTACTTTATAACTTAATGTTTTGTATGAAACTCAATCAACATATATATTTTTGTTCCCCTACACCTTCCTTTTTAACAATCTTGCCTTACAATTTTGTACCCTTTCATCATTGTCAGCAAAAACTATTTTAATCAATCTCTCAACGTAATATTTCAAGTCAATTCATTTCTTGCCATAATTAAGATTTTTTTTTATCACTGAGTTCTTAATCTATATACAATTTTTTATTTACATTTTATTTTAATTCTTTCCAAAAACTCAATTAGCTCATTAGCCCCTACAATAAAAATGAGGGAACATGTAGTTCAATTATCTCAACACAACAATTTACTTGATACCAACTATTGCTGATATTATAATACAATATGCTCTTATAATTTTTTTGTTTGTAAATCAAGTACTTATGAAGGTGCATGCAAATTTCTTTCAGTACAGCTTGCTGATGCAGTTGAAGTAAAATATTCACTTGGTTTAGATAAGTGAAAGCACAAACAATTTATCTGAATGTGAAACAATTCACATGGATATATAAAGTCTCATTTATTTCACATATTCTTTATAATATTCTCTTAGTTCCCTTGAAAACTTTTGAAATACTTAAAAACCAGGGGCAACCAGAGGCAATCACTTAAAGTGCAGATACAGGGAAAGTTTCACCATCATTGAAGAGAGTCCTAAAGTTGCAAAAGAATTCCCTGAAACCCACCTATAAATTATGTTAAAAAATTACTGGATTCTGTGCATTTCAGAGAGCTTAATCTTCATATCTTTAAAATAGCTGCAATTGGAGTCCTGCTTTACCCTTCATGTGTTTAAGCAATTCCTTTGTAATTTCTACAGAGAGAAGAGCATTTTTTAGAGCAAACTTCTCATACTTCTCTGAGAAGATAATTTCATCTTGATGTCTTAAAATAACATTTATGGCTGTTTCTTTCAATGCAGTAGCAGAGCACATTGTTGCTAGTTCAAGCACTTCCAGAGCATTTGATGCGTCAACAGAATTTGAGATATGAACCTCACAGATCTTTCTTAAGAAAGGAATATCATACTTGTCAGCTGCTATAAACAATGCATGCCCATTTTGTTCAATCTTGTCCTCAGATAGGCTTCCACTATATAAAAACTCTATTAAGCATTTCAGCTGGTCATGACCCATGTCAGGAAAAGGGACTGAACCAGTGTGTGGCCCCTTGCATTCATCTGCTTCAAACATGCTTCTGAAAATTGAGGACTTTGTTGCCTTAAACAGAAAACAAATTACCCTATTATGTTAATGAAAAAGGTCAAAATATGTGCTTAGTAATGGATAAAACGAAAGAATGTAGCAGGACATAAAATTGGAAGCATAAAGGAGAACAAATGTACATATGGATTATAAGAACAAAGCCCCCCCCATTCCACATACACCCAAAAAGAAAAGAAAAAACACAAATGGTTTCTCGACTTTTACGGTATAGATGAGTCCAATTGATGAATAGCTATTGATTTCGCCTCCTATTAGGACCTCATCCTAACATTACTATGTAATGACCCCCTTTCTAACATGGGGACCCCATCCTAATGATATTATATAATGTTTTGTAACGTGTATGTAGCGCGCCTAGAGAAGTAAGGTCATTTAATGTAACTGTTTCTTTAGTAGAAGATTCTAACTCAGGTCTCCACTTTCATGTAAAGCCGACCATTGAGTGTTAGGGTTAGGGTTATGAAGAGTCTTTAAAAAGGCAAGGGGGCATAGATGGATGTATCTCTTTTTGCATATTTAATCAAAGTTCTGTTTAGGAGGTTGCCCCTTCAAAGAGGCCCGCAATTCTATATTGTGATTCTGTTGTGATTAATATAGTTGCTGCATTCCCATTTTGTATTGCAAAATTTCTGTTCTTTCATGATTTACTGTCTTTATTGCAATATTTATATGGATGCACTTATTTTAATTGGAAGATTTCTAACACCTCCACAACTAAGTCTTTTTTTTTCAATCCGTTATATGGGATTGAAACAGATGCTACCCGTATTACATCATGACCATATGGTTATATTAAAACAAGTTTGGCAATTATGCATGTATCTGTTGGCAACATTGGAACCTTGATCTCATCTTGAAAGTTGAGGAATCTAACCGGTTGAGCTAATGCCATTTGATTCCTCCACAGCTAAGACTTACAACAACCTGCTCTTTGTATTTTCTTATGATGTTGAGTCACATATGTAGTTTCCTATGTATTTTCTTATGATGTTGAATCACATTTATATGTACTTTCCTATGTGGATCCATATCCAAAACTAATCAGTTATATAAGAAACTATTTCTTGCAGTCTTTATGTCAAGTATGTTGAAGTCCCTGCATGTGTGTGAATAAATTTCAAGGAAATTTGGCACCTTGGAAGACCTTGTTTTGGCTCTTTAGTTAAGAATGAACCATATTAACAAGTACTAGAGTTCTTAGGCTTTCAAATTGTGATAATGTTGTCTTTTTCTATGATAGAGTACACTTGCTCAAAAATTTCGGGTCCATTACAGGAACTCTTTTCAAGGGAACTGAATCATGTTCAGTAATGAAACCTGAAACATTGCAGGAGGTTATAAATTCCATCCCAATCAGTCTGTTTAACCTGCAGACTGATTTGGAACTCATAGTCCACAGAATACATGTTATGAATTTCAGTTTTGACCAATTTTTGGTGTCTTTGCTTCTTAGTAAGTGTGTTCATTCCTTTGAAATAATGTATATTCGACAAACAGATATTAAATAAAATTGCAGACATAGGAATATATCATGATGAACTTGTGTAAATGACAAGAAACCAAATAGGAGGAAAGAGGGCTATTCCATCTGGCCCATGATATTAAATTGACCAGAATTGCACACATGAAAATATGCCATGATGAACTTGTCTTCATGACAAAAACCATCTAGGAGGCAACGGGACTACTACACCTGACTCATGATATTACAATTCGATGTTAACAAAAGAAACAAATCACCCATAAGCGAGACTAAATGCCTCCATCTCTAAATTTGCTACTCTATTAATTTGTCATTTGGAGTGGATTCACATTTTCAGGTAAACTGGCATTAGTTCAATTCCTTTGCAGTGGAGTACTCTACTCCCAACACATTTGAAGGCCCCAGTTCCATCTTTCGACCAAGTTTTGTCGACTCTTTCTAGCCTATTTTATCTGCTGCCATCTCAGGCACCATCCTTTCTATGCCCAATTATCTAAACTCTTAGTTTTGCTAAAATTTGCTGTCCTTTCAGGAGAATAATTTTTTTTCTCACAGGAGAATACTTATCAACTCCTCAGTATTTTTGTGAATATATATTAAAAGGCCGTTATCTTATGAGCAGAGAAAACAAAACCCACAAAAAGAAGCAGTTAGACATCATTTACTTATAACCTAAGAGTTTAGTGTTGCTTGCAGAGGTTTCAGCTAAGAAATAAACAGCACCAGTGAAAAGCCAAGAAAGAAAAACAAAACTCCAAATATTCTCTTATGAAGGCTTCCTCATATCCACACAACAACAACACCCAGAGAAAAAAAAAAAAGGGAAAAAAAAAGGAGAAGCATCCTACCATAACCACACGGTGAGCATGGATTGAAGGCCCATCTTTGGGAACAAGCTCCACATCTGTCTGCATCCCTTGATGAAAAGCAATGCTCAATGCTTCAACAAATCTATATTTCTCAACAAGGGCATCATCCAGCTGTTTCAACTGCTTCAGCTGATTGAAAGCATGTGCCAATCCCTGCCCAAACAACATTAAATAGGTATCCAAAACATCAGAATCTCTAAAGCTCCCATTTTGATGATGACGAGGCTATGCCCAAAATCAGAAGAATCACTGACCCTTTGAGCAAGTTCCTTGGGCTTCTCTGCCTCTTGTTGAGGTGGGCTTTCCACCTTTTGTGTGAGTGCCAATATACACCTAGCACCCTCGTAGCAGCTCCCACATATTGTGTTCCTTGGGGGCCTGAATATGCTTACCACAGGACTGCACAGACAGCAATCCATTGATCCTAATTACAGTTTTTTTGGCAATTGGGTGCTCACAGACAGCAATAATCCATTGACCCAAGTTACATTCTTTGGCAATTGGACGCTCATAGACAGCAATCCATTGATCCAACTTACAGAATTTTGGCAATTGGATGCTTATATACAACCACCCATTGACCCAAATTACAGCCTTTTGGCAAGGTGCTCATAGACAGCAATCCATTAACCCAAATTACAGCCTTTTGCCAAGGTGCTCATAGACAGCAATCCATTAATCCAAATTACAGCTATTTTTGGCAATTGGATGCTCATGAATTGTATTCCTAATGGGATGCTCTCCTGTTTTATTGATCCAGCCCCACTTAAACGCAGGGGGTTAAAATTCACGGAGCAGGAATACGAGAAATTTGAATAATGTGAGTGTTGCAATGAATTGCAATAAGCAGTTGCACTAATTTTTGTCAACCTTGACGGCTGAGAGAATATTTAAAGATGTCTGCTGATTAGGATGCAGCCGGTGAGTTCTTAGGTACACCTATATGATTCCTTCCGTCTCTCTTTTGGCATCGCAAGAATATGATAAACTTTCTCAATATTTTTCATAAGCATCGTGACAATAAGAATCATTCCGACCATGGCCTTGTAATATTTAATAATGCAAAACAGCGAAGGCATTCCTATCTTAAGATTATGATTTTTTTAAAATTAGATTTGACAAGTTTTGTATTTTTATTTTGAAACATAACTGGCTGTTAGTTATTATAAACCCAAAGTATATTGGATTAGAGTGTTAGGTTAGAAGCACTTGGCGGCTGCTCTAGTTTATTACTTTCTCTAGGTATACTGTGGTTTGAATCTTGGATCTAAAGAAAAGATAAAGTCGTAAGCATTATGTTGTCCTTGTCAGACTAAAAAAATTTAATTTAATTTTTTTTTTTTGATGAAAAGCTAAATTATATTAATAATAAAGTTTAATATGAAAAAAGTGGCGGGTGGCAATGATCACACCTTGGAAGAAACAAGCCAACCTTAACCACGGGTTGGGAAACCACAAACCAGAGCTCACTACAAACTAGGCAACATCAATCAAACAGGCAGTGAAACTTGCCTGCAATCAGAAAGTTTGTGGCTGCACGTCTACGTTGGAGTCCCATGGAATGGCCAAGGTATGCGGTAATCCATCTGTGTGTCCTTGATCCTCATGAACATTTGAATCTCCCCACTCTGTCCTCGAGATCTATCAAGCTGGTGATTATGTGCACTTATATCCCCTGCATTCCAGGCACGTTCCTGTGTGCCACCATTAACTTCCACCAGCTCATCCCCGACACCTCTGGGTGGAGAACATGATGGTGATTGAATTGGCTGTGCATTCCATCCATCATTGTAGGTAAAACTGTCATGTCCCCAACCTCCCTGTGCATGCACCAGACGTGGCAGTTGATGAGACCTCGAGTGGGAACAGGATGTCTGCTGTGCGTTGTTTGGAAAAACCCTGCTAACTGAGCAAGGTGCATTTTTCTAGTCATCCAAAAGTGCCTTCATGTGCGCCTGCTCAATGTCAAGTTTAGCCTGCTGATTGCAAATCTGGAACCATGTATCTTGAAACACCTCTATTTTGTCAGCTAGAGAAAATTCATCAGAAGGAGTTTGATGCTGAAAAACTATCTTGTTTCTAGATTTCCACATGTGAAAAAGAAGACTAATTCGAAATATGTGCCACACTTTGGACAAGGGAAGAACAAATTTAATCTTATCCCCTAACAGAGCTTGCTGCCATGTAAGGGATTCATCCTAGAATTGGGAAAAAAAAGACCATCCCCATTCCCAGGCACTCCTTGCTCTTGTGCAAAACCAGAAAATATGAGGAGAAGATTCATCCTCATTACAGAATGCACATTTAGGGTTTGCAACTCCCAAGTGCCTGAGTCTGTCTCCTAAGGGTAAACTTTGAAAGAGAAGGCTCCAAGCAAAAAAAGATTGTTTTGGCTCAAGAAAAGAAGACCAAACTATCTGAAATCGAGCCTTCCAACCAGAAACCGCCATTGGATCTCCCCATTTATCATTAAGTCTAGGGACCATTGGCAACATTGGGGAGAGCCACTTGTAACCCAATTTAGCTGAGTAATTCAACAATGGTATATCCGAACACCAGGACCAATCTTTCCACCATGGCCTCTGAGAGTGCTACCCAAACTTGTGCCACATGGAAAAGGGGATAATGTCAATTACTGAGTCATAAGTGAGCTTGTCACCAGTGCTCAACTAAAATTGTTGTTTAAAAAGCGGCCAAGGGATCCAATCCCTCGAGGTTTGAGAATAAAAATCGAAAGTGTAGATAAACCTTTTTTTAAAAACTTTTGGGCATGAATCCACGGGACCTGAGCAAGAGGAGTTCCCTGAATGTTAATCACCGAAGACCACCAGATGTTTAAAGAATTGATGGACAGTCCTTTATGGCCTCTATTCTCTTTCCACTTAAGCCAAGGAGTGAATTGCTGCCATGATTTCCAAATACTTTTAATCACAAAAGAACCAGATATTTTCACAAAGACTGGCATTACAATTAGGGAAGGGAGGTCAATTCCTCTCCAGGCTTGTTTGTTCAAATGCAGCCCTGAAGAAATACAATGTCTGATGAGGAATTTTGATTGGTTATATGAGATTGAAATAATTTTTACATGTGTCATATCTTAATCGCGGGGAGGGAGACCCCGTAATGTCATCCATTGTACTTTGCCTTTCAATTATATAGTAATATTTTTTTAATATTACATGGGATTAAAATGTATCTCACCTCTATTACATTATCATCATATATTGATGTTACAACAAATCCTGGATATTATTTATATATAGTTTGGCAAGATTTAAACCTCGAGCTTCATTTGAATTTTGAGGAATTGAACCACTTAATACCATTTGATTAAAATTGAGTTTACTATTTTTATAAAGAGTTTGGGTTCGAGTTTAAACTTAGATATTTTAGATGAAAATCTAAGAATTTTTCTTCATAGTAAAGAATTTAAAGAGTCTTTCCTTGATTAATCTTCATATTAGTTTAGTTCCACACACCTCTCGCGTAAGGACGAATACTTTATTCTTAATTAATTTTATTTTTTGGGTAAGCATAAAATATCCCACTTAACCAAATGGAACTTCTTTCTTGTTCTACTGCACCTTTTTAAAGAAATGTTTTTATTATCTTCTCAAAGTTCTTAATTACTAGTATTGGTGTATGAATAGATGGCATTAAATATATAAGGATGGTGAATAAAATTAATTTGATTAAAATCACTCTCCAACTAGATTCAACCATCTATGAGACCACATATTCAATCTTTGTATTACTTTGTTGAGGACATTCTCCCATTGCTTATTGGAATACTTGTATGGGCCATTTGACACCTCAAGATACATAAACAATTTTTTGGATTCGTCTAGTAAAAAGCTAATGTTTTTGGCAAGTTTCCTCTCAAAAGTTACTAATCAATTATATGCATAAAGGACATACTTATCACAATTAATAATAACTCTTGTTTTTATACAAAATTTGTTTAATATCTCTTTCATGTTCTTAGCTTCCAGAATATATGCTTGTCCCATTAATATAGAATCATCTATAAATTGTAGGTGGGTGGTATTTTATACATTTGAAGTAATTGATACTCCTTCAATTCGTCCCTATGTTCTTGTTTGCTTGATAAGATAGCTCAATGCCTCAACCATGATGACATATAGAGCCGATGATATCATGCAACCTTGTTTTATGCCTCTAAAAGAGTTAAAAAAATTAGATGGTCCTCCATTGACTAAAACCGAGAATGTACTAGAGCTAATGTAACATTCCACCCATTTTACTCACTACTCATAGAATCCTATGTTGTGGAGGACCATTAAGAGAAATTTCTTGTTGAGTCTATCATAGGTTGTAGCAAAGTCAAGTTTGATCATCATTGTCCTTCTCCTTGATTTAACTACAAAGTGAATTGCTTCTTGTGCAATGATGACTTCATCTAAAATTTGTCTTCCTTTAACTGCTCCTCCTTGCTCTTTCGATATGATCATAGGCATCCATTTTTGCAATCTACTAGCCATTATTTTTTAGAATACTTTATAGGAAAAATTGCATAGAGAAATGAGTTTGAATCTATCAAACTTACTTGCCTTGTTCTCTTTTGGGATAACTACCATGAATATTGAGTTTATTGACTTCAAAATTTTTCCTGTTCTCATTTCTTCCACAATTTCTTGTAAATCCTTACCTTTTAATTTCCCATGCTCTAATTTTTTTTACCTAAAATCCATATGGACCTAGAGCTTTGTCTAGCTTAAATGAATACACTATCTCTTTTAATTCTTCCGTTTTGACTTCATTAGATGATTATTCATTTCTTGTGTGACTATTTTTGGTATTAATTGTACCACTTCTCTCTAGATTTCTATTATGTCAATGTTATCATCTGATAATGTATTTTGAAAATAATTCCTCCCAATATTTCGTATTTAATTATCCTTTACCATCTCTTCCCCATTGTCTTGCTTGATACATGACATGTGGTTCTTCATTCTATAAGCAATCAAGGCTTTATGAAAAAACTTAGAAAGTGCATCCCCTTTTTGTACCCAAAACAATATTTATCTTAACCTTAATAAATCACTCTCCTCCTCAATCCTTTCCATTTGTGCAATCAACTTAAATTCCTCATCTCCACTCAAATCTATATTTGTTCCATTTTGTGCCAATTTGTTTAATTCTTCCAATCTATCACATATTTCTTTCTTCTTTTCAGCTTTAGCTTTCATTATGCTTCTTTGCCATCCTTTAATTTTATTTTTGATATGTTTCATTTTGCTATATAATCTAAACGTTGTTGTTCCTTCAAATTCAATCTCATTCCACCATCTTTTAACATTTTTGTGAAACTCCTCACGTTCTATCAACAGAGGATTAAATTTGAACAAATATTTTTTGGAGGTTCAAATTCATATATCTTCAACAATATTGGTGCATGGTCTAATATCGCTCTAGATAGTATAAAAGACTCCACTAATATATTTGTTCCTAGGATGGATTCATCTACTAAAAACTTGTCTAATATTTCTCGAGTTAAGGCTCCTCCTCCTCTTCTATTTGACCTTGTAAAAATACCATCTTTTTGGAACAATATCTACCAGGTTCCTCTCTTCCATCATATCTAATACCGTTCTTAAATTTTGATTTAGACTCATAATTCCTCCATTTTTCTCTAATTTGAGAATAAAATTAAAGTCTCCTCCTATTATATAGTTTTCAAGGCTATTTGTTGATCCATCTTTCCATATTCTTTGCTAGTGTTATTTTACCAAGGATTGATGAGTGGGCCCATAAACATTTGTGCGATGATATGCTTTTCTATATCTATGGTATTTTAATGATATTCATATCCAATGTGCATCCTTAACCACTTATGTGAACTTCCATTTTCTTCTATTCCATATTGTAGCAATACCTCTTGCCTGCTTCTCGAGGCAATGCATTCACTCTGTTATTAGTATTCCATATTACTCACCTAGGTGTTGTAGGTAAGTTAGAGAGGAGAGGGCAATCCTCCAAGGGAGGTCCTAGGTTCAAATATCCACCCTACCAAAAAGTTGAATTGGGTACCCAAAATCCAATTGATAATGTTGGTGCGAGTAGGTTCGGGCGTGACTCCCAGGTGACTTTGACAGTGTAGAACCCCCTGGCCGTGGTCTCTCAGACCAAGGCGGCCCCGCAAGGGGTTTTTCACTTAAAAAAAGTATTCCATATTCCTTCCATAGTTGTCCATTCTTTTTTTTGTTATCTTAGTTTCTTGATGAAAAATTATATTGAGATCATATTATTGAATCTTTCCCTTTAATGTTCTTTTTGTTGAGGTAGAATCCATACCTCTTATATTCCAAGAGAATATAATAATTTTCTCAGGGTGCATAGTACAACCTTATTACTCTTTCCTCCCTGTCCACTTGGGGGTTTTAATTATGTTATCTTGTCCTCTATACTGATTTGCTTTTGAGATCCCTCCTCAAAGACTTTTTGTGAATATGTTTGCAATACCCATGACCTTGTGGGTCTTCCTATATTCTTCTTGATACTTCTTCTATAGTCTACTTATGATTCTATTTAACTTATGGATATACACCCTACATTGTTAACTCATATTCTACCTTTTCACCTTCTGTTTCTTGTTCTTCTCAATTTTTTCCTTTTTTTGATCTCCTTTTGGAACTTCTTCAATCAATTCAAATTCCTCACTATTTATTTCTAGATTTTTTCCCCTGTTGTAATCTCTTATATTTTTTCCTTCTGCAAGGCCTCAAATTGATTTTTCACTAATACCTCTTTTGTTATCGGTACCCACTTTTCTTTAGTCTACTTTTTCTTTGATACATTCATAAATCCTCCATTATCATTCTTATTGCCCTGTTCTTTTGATACATTTCTTGCCTTTCTTAGGAAATAATGGACATAATGTCCATATTCATAGCAGTGGGTGCATTTAAATGAGAATTGCTCATAATCTATCTCTTGCTTCCATACTTGACCCTATAGTTCAATTTCTATGCACTCTGGTAAGACTTCCATTATGTCCATCTCTACATATTATGGCATATATGGTTAAATTTTGTTTTTTTCCCATCTTAGTTGTCTTAATGAACCGCCCTAAAGAGTCTCCTATTGGTTTAAAATATTCTTTGCACAAAAATTGATATGGAAAAAAGGCATCTTAAAGCATATTGGAATGGAGTTCAAATTTTCTTCTCTTGGGTCAGAATTATCGTCCCAGTATCCACTTCTTGCCATGAACCAGGGACCTCTCTATAAAATTATTTTCTTGTCTTTGGGATTGTTAAATGATACCAAAAAAACTCTCTTCCTATATATACTATAGTTCTTTCTAAATTAAAGGGAGCTAGTTATTTTTAACCCAAGTTTCAATATCCTTGGGAGATGACCATAGGTTAAAGAATTGACATATCAGTCCTTATTCAACCAACTTGTTATAATCCTCTATGAGGTTTTGTTCATCAAAATTTACCTTTGGAACTTGTTATTTTCTTCTTAAAAATCCATCCTTTTTGGAAAAATAAGAATTCTCTATTTTTCCCTCCTTTCTAAAAACCGTTTTTCAATAACGAAGTGTTATGTAAATCAACCCTATGGGCTTTTTTTGTTGGAGAACAAGGGGTTGTACTTGGGTCCCCACCCTTGACAAATCACAACTCTCTCCTTTAGAGCTTGAGAGTTTACAAACAGATTCAATTCTCATCTCAATTGAGTTGCTATAGCTAGATACCTACATCATTTTTCATAAAATGTCTGAATTCTTGATTTTCATTTTTTGGATCTTCTTCAATTTTCTGTGTGAATACAAATATTTCAAAATTCAGCATCCTTCTTGACATTTTCCTACAGCAGCCTTCACAATACCAAAACTCCACCTCTACTATCTATGCATTGCATCTTAGTAGAGTAATATTTCCAAAACATCGCACTATCATAGTCCGCTTTACCAGATCTGGATTGCTAGTTTCCTTCCTGAAGCATAAGTGCAACCACAAAAATTGTAATAAATAGTTTATATGAAAACACATTAATGTTATAAAATAAAGCAAATATTACCAATGGAAAACATTAAAGTAAATCTTAATCATTATTTGATTTAGGCAATCAACATTTTCTTGTCAGCTTCAGCTAAACTTACTACTTCCTCTAACCATGGAAAAGAGAATTTAACTTCACGATCCTCAATTAAAACCCCTCTATTGGCTAGCCTATCTGCACATTTGTTTCCTTCCCTTAATGTATGTGTAAACCTGATTTCTTCAAACTCTGTAGCAAGGTCTTGAATTTCCACAATTATCTCTTGTATGTTCCATGGAGCCTTTGCTTTCCTCAAAATTGCATTTATTACTATTAGTGAATCACCTTCCATCCATACTCTATTCCATTTCATTTGTTTGCATATTTTTAACCCTTCCAAAGCTGCCCAAGCTTCAACTTCATTATTTGTCTTAAATCCACTATTGAAAGCGTAATGAGATAAAATCTCTCCTCTATTATTTCTAATTATTCCTCCTCCTCCTACTGGTCCTAGATTTCCTTTAGATGCTCCATCAAAATTCAATTTGACCAACTCCACATCTGGTGGTTTCCACTTTATATTCTTTGCCTTCTTTTTGTTTCTCCTATACCCAACATCATAATTCCATTTGATGACTTGACTCCATCTATCAAGGCTCTCTGCTTCAAGATTAGGGATTGGGTGAGTTGATAGGGTTGGTTTAGACTCCTCTATGGCTAAACAAATCTTCCTTTTCATTACCTCTAAACTGCTTTCCTTTCCTTTAAATATTCTTCTATTCCTTTCTAGCCATATAATCCAAAGTATTGTATCTTTTGATATATCCCAGATTATCTGTAAAGCCTCACTTTTAAAAGTGCTTTGCCATTGCTTTAACCATTCTTCAATTCTGCCATTCATCACCATGCATTTACCAAACATATTAAGAATCCATTGCCATAGTTTCCAGACTATTGAGTAGTGTCCCAAGAGATGGTCTATACTCTCCTCCTTTTTACATAGAACACATTGTGAGGGGCCATGAAAACCCCTTTTCATAAGGTTATCCTAGGATAAAATTCTTCTATGACCTACTAGCCAAACAAACATTTTGACTTTAGGAATGCTTGGGCTATCCCAAATATCTCTCCATATTCTTGCGATATTCCTATTTTGTTGGTGCTTTACATTATATCCACTTCTTGTTGTGTATTCTCCTGAGCTATTCAACTCCCAAATCAACTTATCCTTGGCTCCCCTTAGAATAATCATTGTTGTTATCTTTCTACTCAATTGCCTCCTAGCATCAATGTCTTGTATACTTGTAAAACAATCTTCTTTCCATTTGTATCTTCCTTCCTGATCCTTGTACATAATGTTTGAAACCCTATCACCATATTTATCTTGAAGTAATCTCATCCATGGTTTCAAAATTGGATCTAGATTGAGTGGTTTTTTATCACACCAAGTATCCATCCAAATAGAAATTTTTTCTCCAGTTCCCACCACCCATCTTAGACCTTTAATCACTAGATCAATTGATTTTTTAAACCATTCCATAGTGCAGAACCATTTGGTAGTGAGAATGCAGTAAATATTAAGCTTGGGTCATTGGGCTCAACATACTTAGAAGAATTCTTGCCCATTGTCTTTGACTCTCTTTGTACAATCTCCAAATTAATTTTCCCCTAAGAGCTAAGTTTGCATCCATAAGAACTCTTAAACCGAGACCTCCCCTAGTTTTATCATCACACACCTTGCTCCATTTCACCAAAGGAAATTTCCTTTTATCATGTAATCCTGACCACAAAAATGACCACATAATATAGATTAAACTTTTTTCTATCGATTTTGGCATAGTATACAAGGACATATAATATGTTGGAATGGCCTGTAAGACTGATTTAATTAGCTGCACTCTTCCTGCTAATGATAACCATCTACCTTTCCATGTCGGTAGTTTATTCTGAACTTTACTTATAACTGGATTCCATAATTCTATCCTCATTCTCCCCTCAAATAAGGGCATCCCTAGATAAGTTGTTGGTAAATTTGCCTCCTCCATTTGAAGTAACTTGCATATCCCTACTTTGATTCTAGCTAGGGTGTTTAGGAAGTAAATTTTGGATTTTGTCCTATTAACTTTTTGCCCTGATGCTCTTTCATATTCCTTTAATAAGTTATTCAAAGCTCTGGCCTCATTTATCCTTGCCCTCCCAAAAAGGGTTGTATCATCTACAAATTGTTGATGGGTGATGTTGTCGATGTTATTACTAGCCTTAAGTCCACTTATAAGCCCATCTTTGTTAGCCTTCTTCAAGTTCCTACCCAAATTTTTTCCATTAACAAATATGGGGAACTAATTTTAGCTATCGATCTTTGTACTATAGCCATCTTATGAAAAAAAATTATATTTTTATATCATTTTAACCAAATCTATCTCAATTTTAATCTCCAAAATTTCTTTTCCTTACTCAAAATATAATGATATTCACTAAGCAAATACCTTTCCTCCGAGCTTGGATTATTATGATCACATTTTTATAATTTTAGAAGTTTATCTCTTAGTTCTTCTTTTTGCTCAAAACTATTTCCAAAAGTGTTCTTATTCCATTCTTTTAATTTGTGTCATTGATTTTATTTGTTTAGGAAGTGTATACAACCCACTATTTTCATTAAGAATTTTATGTGTGTGCTATAATATCAACAAATTGAGGATGGTCTTCCCACATCTGCTCATATTTAAAATATGATTTTTTAAAATTCACTTACACCATTTTAACTCTTATTGGCTAGCGATATGAACCAATCCTTGTCAAGGTATTAATTTTAGCACAAGTCCCTTTATCTAGCTAATGATTTGGGAGTAAGCATCTGCCTATTTTTTTGCTATTAGGTTTTATCCTCTCCTATTTTTGGTCTATGTATAGTTATCTTCTTCAAACTCAACCTCCCATAGTTTATTATTTTTAATAGAAGTTGAAAAATGTTGGAGTATATTACATTATTTGGTACATGCTAATGTACCACCTTGGGTACATCATTATATTAGGAGTGTGTTCTAGATTAGAGTGTGAGTAAATATTTTATGTAATGTAATAATGTGCAGGAAATGCACAAGTGTCATGTAATTGAGTGTGCAAGTGTGGTGAGTGTAAATGTGCACAAGTGTCCATTATGTAAGAGTGCACGTGTCCTTAGAATAGGAAAGTGAAGAGTCTTATAGAAGAGTGAAGGCCAAGAGTACTCCATATGAAGAGTCACAATCTATTATATATATGTGACTGAGCATTGTAAGAAGAGAGGATGTATGTGACCTTTATTCTATATTAGTTTACTATTTTTGAGAGCATTTATTAGGGTCCATTTTATGAGTTATTTATGAAGTTATTTGTGAGTTATATTTGAATAAATAATTGTTGTTATTGAGTATTTTATATTGCAACTTTATATTTGATTATGTGGTTATTTACATTAAGAGTTAAGCATCAAAAGCTAATAGTGGTATCAGAGCTACAACAAGGTTTTCTTGCACAGGTTTTGAAAAGTTGCAAATAGTCTAAGGACATTTCTACTGGTCAAGGAGAAACCAATGAAGTTGAAGATATTACCTCTGGAGAAGGAAAACCAGAGAAGATAGTATTTCCACTGTGTTGAAGAAAAACTAGTGAAGATTAAAGATAGATTGAGTTTACCTATTCCAAGAATAAATTTGGAATAGAAGGCAATCTACAACATAGTTTCAGGTCTTGAAGATAGATCTTGATATTGACAAGATTAAGAGACCCAAGAAGGAGGTCCTATTAAAAGGTTTGATAGTAAAAGCAAACTTGAAGGTAGAAGAAGACCTCAAGTTGCATTTGGCTAGAGTCTTTCCATAGGGTTGCAGAAAAACTCGTGAAGACTAGGACTCAACATAGAAAGTTGCTATTTGGCTAGAGTCTTTCCATAGGGTTGCAAAAAAACTCGTGAAGACTAGGACTCAACATAGATTTTACCACTAGGAAAACTAGTGAAGTTTATTGATTTCAGAATTTTGAATATTTGAATGAATTTGATTGCTATTGTCTAAGATTTTGTTGCAGAAAATTAGTTCTTAGAAGTTGAGAAGCTTCCTACAATAGATAGAGAAGAATTTCACCTTTGAGTGCCTAAAGGTCTATGTGCTTTTCTCATGCAGGAATTATTTTTGGGATTGCAACAAAAGAGTAGACATTGAAGATTAAGGAGGCCCAAGAGAAAGGCCCCATTGAAGCTTGAAGATTGAAGATTAAGGAGGCCCAAGAGAAGAGGTCCCATAGCAGATTGAAGAGAGAAGAGAGAAAGAGGCTAGAGAAGCCCTATTGAAGATTGAGAAAAAGGAGACCCAAGAAAAGAGGTCCCATTGAAGATTTGAGAAAGGAGATAGGAGATTTGAGAGAGAAGATTGAGGAGGCCTAGGAAAAGGTCCCATTGAAATTTGGAAGGAGAAAGAAGGAGAATAAAGAAGCCCTATTGGAAAAATTGAAGAAGTGGCCATTGGAGAAGATTTGAAGAAAGTTCGAGGTAGAATATTGCAAGAAGAAGAAACTCCTAAAAAGAGGTAATCACACCAAATTTGGGACAATCATCGCCATTCGATGACAAACCCAAAAGGATTTGTGAAACCGATTCAAGGAGGAAATATTTGGCAAAGTGTTTGTCAAATTTTGAGAAAGTATTTTTGAAGACTTCAAGACATTGAGAATCTTGAAGAATAGGCCAGCAAAGAGGCCAAATTTGAAGATAAAAATCAGCAAGATATTGGAGGAGAAATTTGGGATAGAAGAGGCCACCATTTGATATTTTTTGAAGGCAACCATTAAATATTTGAAGGCTGAAATCTGAAGAAGAAATTTCAGAAATTTTGGGGCAGAATTTGAAGGTTGTTTGGACAACAAATTTGGGCAGCATCAGGAGGAGATAGAAGAGTTGTGAATTGGAGAAGTTTTGGGAAGATTTGGAAGCATTTTTGGATAACTAATTGAAGGAGGAATTGACAACATTTTGGGCAGCATTTGGAGGAGAATTAAAGCTGCAAATTTAAAAAAAAATTGATAGTAAGTTGAAGAAGATAGAGACTATTTTTTGGATAACAAGTTGAAGAAGAGGAAGGTAGATTTCAGGCAGTATTTGAAGAAGTAGAAGAGCTAAAAATTTTAGTGTTTTGTGATAGCTATTTGGAAGGAGAAAGAGAAGTTCTTGGACAACATTTTGAGGAGGAGAATAGCTATGAATTTTAGATTTTTGGGCAGCATTTTTGAGAAGAGAAGGAGCTGCATTTTTACAGGTTTGGGAAGCAAGTTTGGACAGCGAAAAGGTGAGCCAAATCAACAAGAAAGCAAGGGAGGAAGAAGATAAAAAAAGGTTTGCAAAGTGGTGCTTAAAAGTACATTTTGTCTATGTGAAAATAGTGAATTTATCTCTAGTATTGAAAGCACTATATTCAAGTCTTTAAAATAGAAAAATGAAAGCTTTAAGTTTTATGTTTCCAAGTTGAAGGAGCAAGCATCTTCATTATCTTTGAACCTGCATATTATAACAACAAAAAGGCAAGTTAGAGATGGCATAGAGAAGGAGTAATAAGGGAGAGAAGTATTGATTTAAAAGCATAGTGTAAATGCTATTTGATAAACATCAAATATATCCAATGAAGTGCAGATTTTACAAGCACTATTGAAGCCAAGTAAGAGATGGGATTTCATAGCAAAAATTAAAGGAAAATATTATCCAAGAAGCAAGGGAGATAATATTGATTTCTAATATCAAAAGTAGTCAGAATATCAAGTCAAAGAGCTGCATTATCTGGCTGAATATCATTCAAAGAAAGGGTTAGAAAATAAAGGAGGAATCATAGTGTCTAAAACCACCTCAAGAGGATGTCGATCTTGGAGTGTCTTGGGCATCAAATCAGGCATAGTCTCGGATGTCAAAATCAGCAGCATAATTAGAGTATTCAGTCGCCAAGAGGAGGTCATACGAAGCCCATACGTTGCAGCAACTGAGGAGGTTCATTTCTAGATAAGACCAAACGATGGGCAAGTGAAAGTGAAACATCAAGCGTTGGAGGTTTGAGGAGAATGCAACAAGAAAAGGTAGGTTGAACGTTCAAGCTCTTCAATAAGCACACAACAAGTTTGAAACACCTTGGAAGGAAGAGCCATCATTCAAAAATGTTTGCAATAGTCCATACATGGCATTTTCTTGTTGAAGAGAATCTTGTAATGTTCAGGAGGAAGAAGCACCATTCAAAGTTGAAAAGCCCAAGTGCCACATGTCTTGATGGAAGGAGGAGCACCAACCACCATTATGGGAGAATGAAACGTCTCTTACATGCCAATAAATGCATAGGATAAAGTTCCATATGACATGCAATTGAAGAAGCCTAATTAGGATCACTCAATACGTTCTCCAAGCATCGAGCAAGAAGTCTGAGCATGACAGAAAGGAGGAGATTCGCCAAGGAGCACCTTCTTAGGAGAAGGTCAAATGACTTTGACTAGAAAATTTGCACGCCACTTTGGGAGGTAAAAGTAATTTGAATTGCTTATTGATTTATTGTTGAAGATAGGAGTTATAAGGTTGAGAGATATTATTTTGTTTAAGGTTTTACAAAATTAATTGAATGATTGGAGAGATAAGTTTTCAAATCAGAATATTGAAACCCTAGAAACCTTATAAAGGTATTTTGAAAAGTTTTTGAAGATTATTGAAAAGTCAATTTGAAGTTTTTGGGAATTAAATTACAAGTGTTGTAATTAATTTATTCAATTGGAAAGTCAATTTTATTATTTGCAAATAATTTGAGATTGGGAGAAATAAGGTTTTCTACATCAAATTAGAAATATTAAATTTGCAAATATTATTTCATAAAATTGATAAATTTATAATTTGGGAGTTAAAAGGTATTCAACACCAAAATAGTTTTTTTTTTTTTAATTTATAATTAGTTAATCATATATTCAAACTTAGGGAGATATAAGGTAGACCACATCAAAGGATATTCATGGATGAAATTATTAAGTATACATTCAAAGAAAATAGTGAAGGATTATTTCATGTATTCAAGGAATCAAAATGGCTTAGAAATATACTTGATTCAATGGATAATAATATGGAAGTATGATTAGAAGAGAAGAACCAATATGGATTAGAAATACTTTTGAAGAATCACAAATTGATAGTTTGACAAGATTGAATTATGTAAGGGCATTTTCTAATAGTACAGTACAATGTTCAATTTCTAAAATACAAGAAAGGAAAACATTTGGAAAACAAGGAAAAGAAAAATGGATCAATTGTGATCCAAATTTATCTTCCATATTCATGCACCAAAAATCAAAGAAGCTTAAGCAGTTTGTGAATCAAATAATGAAGAATCAAAATATGGAGATGATAAAAAATTTAGAGCAAAAACCTTCATATATAAAAAGAAAGGGTCATATGATTCTAAGAATAAAGAAAAAAGAAAATACTTATGGAAGAATTTGATGACTATGAAAGAGTTCAAGAGACTTGTAATCTTGAAGTCACAAATATTAGAATATACTAACCATTCATTTGATCAGTATACATAAAGGTAATATACTAGAGAATGCAGGAGAAGACATCATGAGTTCTAGGATCAGGATGAAGATCATGTTGAAGACTAAATTCTTCAATAACCAAATAATATAATAAAGGGGGGTGTTGGAGTATATTACATTATTTGGTACATGCTAATGTACCACCTTGGGTACATCATTAGATTAGGAGTGTGTTCTAGATTAGAGTATGAGTAAATATTTTATGTAATGTAATAATGTGTAGGAAATGCACAAGTGTCATGTAATTGAGTGTGCAAGTGTGGTGAGTGTAAATGTGCACAAGTGTCCATTATGTAAGAGTGCACATGTGTCCTTAGAATAGGAAAGTGAAGAGTCTTATAGAAGAGTGAAAGCCAAGAGTACTCCATGTGAAGAGTCACAATATATTATATATATGTGACTAAGCATTGTAAGAAGAGAGGATGTATGTGACCTTTATTCTATATTAGTTTACTATTTTTGAGACCATTTATTAGGGTCCATTTTATGAGTTATTTATGCAGTTATTTTGATTTATATTTGAATAAATAATGTTGTTATTGAGTATTTATATTACAACTTTATATTTGATTATGTGGTTATTTACATTAAGACTTAAGCATCAAAATCTAACAAGAAATCTCTCATACTTTGGGTTAATTTCCTAATTCCCCAAAATTTTCATCCAACTTGGTTATGGCATTAATATCTCCTATGATCATGGATCAAGTTTCTTGGTATTGACTTCTCATAAAGGCTTCAATCCCATTCCAAACTTCTAATCTTCCTAATTGAGCTGTAGGTCCATAAACACTGATAAGGATGAAATGAATGTCGACAAAGTAGCATGTAACTAAAGAGACTATCCAATGCCTAGTTTTATGAATTTTTACATAAGAGGTTATAATAGGATTTCAACAAGTTATAATTCCTCCTATCGCTCCTTCATAATCCATAGCATCCCATTCAGATCTTGCCTATACTACTTTCATATTTTTGGAAACTTCTTTTATCACTTTAGTTTCTTGGTTACAAAGAATATCAAACTTATTACTTAAACAAAGGTCCCTGATACACCTCTGCTTTGAGGGAAAATTAGCACCCCTTATATTCCATGAGATGATAATCATGTCTCATGTGGGGCTATTGGCCTTGCCTAAAGATTACCAATATAATTTTATCATTTGGTAAATAGAAGCTCAACCAACTTAGTTTGTGTTCCTTTCTCTATATGTGCTCTTGCTTCCCTAGATTTCGCTTGATAATTTGAGGGTTTTCCTATTTTTTCTTTTCTTGTATTAGGAGTAGGTATTATTATTCTACTCCTTAATATTATTTCACAACTATCTTTTTCATCAGATTTATCCTCTCTTAGCTTTACTACATAAATTTTTGACTTGTCCTAATTATTTTTTGGTATTTCCTTATTAATGGTAGAGGTATTAACATCTAACACTGCATTATATTTACCATTTTTCCTCCTGAATGGTGCATGGTACTTCAAGAGACTATTTAAAATATAATTTGACACATTCCTTAGGTTCATCGAGAATGTTCATCCCTAAATTAGGATCATACTAAATAGACGGTTCCTTGTTAATATATTGAACCTATTGTATTGTGTCCTCTAAACTTTGATCGACTTTTTCTTCATAAACTAAGGCCTCAAAAGAGTTAGTATTTCTTCAAATATCCTTCATTTCTGGTCTTCATTGTTTGTTTGATTTCATTCATCTAAATCTATTTTTTGGAAGTTGAAAACCATCCTCATCCATACCATTTGTAAAATTCTCTTGTGGTTTGCTACATATGATTTTGTTAGACTCTTCTTAGTGCATGATATCTCAATATTAACCTCCTCATGACATATTCTACATCTAAAAGATATGTTTTAATAATATATGGTTTGGGTCCACCTATTATCCCCATACTTAAAAATGATTTTCAGGTAAAGCTTTACTTATATCAATCATGACCAATATCAGAGAATAAATAGCCAAAAATCCATATTTTGTAGTTTTTAAAATCTCAAGGAATTCTCACAGAGTGTTGTCTATTGCCTTTAAGGTATACATTTTCTAAAATTCAATGGGTAACCCATACGTCTTGACCTATATTGATACTAGGGATAGATTTACATTTCCAAGTGAAAAGCCTTCATATCAACAACTAAAGAAGAGTCCTGATCTTCCCATAAACCAAGGACGCCCTTTTAGGATTCTATCACTTTATTCCCTAGAACAAAAAATGGATAGGAATAAACCTTTGGGAATAAAGGATAGACTCCATCCTAGAGACTTCCAACTCCTATCAATCCATTTTCTCAAGGTTGAAGCCCTTGGCCAATATCCATACAAATTTACCAAAAACTACCCTATCTTTGAGCAACAAGATGGACACTCTATGGTGCACTCAC
Organism: Wollemia nobilis; assembly: GCA_028583015.1. Classification (NCBI taxonomy): domain Eukaryota; kingdom Viridiplantae; phylum Streptophyta; class Pinopsida; order Araucariales; family Araucariaceae; genus Wollemia; species Wollemia nobilis. Next base: position 18,015,293 of record JAQPPZ010001493.1, read on the forward strand.
TAACCTATACTACTAGAGGTGGTTCTAAGGATTTAGTTATAAATAAATCCATGGGAATAAAACTAAAACTCAAAATCTATTGAAATTTATGATAATATCCTACAACAAATATAATATTTGATAAAAAACTTATAAAAATTTACATGCAAGATTTCTCAAAAAAAAAAAAGGAAAAAAGAAACTTAGCTAAAAAATCATATGCTGAGACATAATGTCTTGCCTTACTAAAGCCCTAGCCCTTCATTGCTCATATCATCATTCGAACCCTAGTCGATAGATATTTGCAATTTCATTTTTCGCGACTTGAAAATCGTCACTGCCCTTGTTCTAGGTGGTTGACTTCATAGGATCATATCTCCCTCAATATTTGCTCGAATTCCTTCATATGACCAATCATTTTAAAGCTCTTCAAAGTTTACACAAATTGGTCCAAGAATCAGTTGAATCAAAAAACCCTTTGTGAATATATGACTCCTAAAAGATGAGATATTTTTAGAAAAATGCCCTAATCCTTCGCTAAGATTTTCAACTCAGCCATATTGACATAGTTATTAGGTAATTTAAACTATATTTAGCTTATCTTTTTATTAAAATATTCTTCATTCATATTTTATCAAAGATATTTTTGACCTCAGGTCTCTACGATGTTGATTGTTTGGGTGGCTTGTACCCCGAGTTGTGATTTTTCCAGCTCCCTTTTTATTGTAACCTCTTATTTTTTTTATTGATTATAATTGTTTTATTTGGTAATATTAAGTAATGGGGGTTTTGACCAAGAATCCCCCGACCTGTTACAACAACTCCACCAAGGAGACACACACCCACCCCCTCACACACTCACCCACGCCACGGTTTGAACCTTGGACCTCCCGAAGAAGAGCTAAAGCCCAAACAATTACGCTGCACCACATGTGCAAATTGAATATAATTATTGGTTCCAATAAAAAAAAGATATTATTTATTTTTATCAAACTACTATGGTTCGACAATCAACTATATAATATCATTTTTATTAAGAAATAAAATCTCACTCATATCGTTTCCTTTTAAAATTTTAAATTTTCTAAAACAAAGATCAAAACAAAGAATAGCTAAAATATTTATTGCCCAAAATATGTTATCTAGAAAAACCTGCCAATTACCTTAGGTTTTTTGGTTCATGCCCCTAATATTCTAAGATATCAATTTCATCATGGCTTTTTGGTTTTTATTTGTTGGCTCAACCCCACTTCTTATTAACACTTACAATATTTGAATGTTTTCCATATCAATAATCTTTTAAGTTTCCTTTTCTCTTTGTTTTTGCCTTTCAGGTCTTCCTATCATTTTTTTAATTCCCACCAACACTTTCATCTTCATCCATCTTCTCAAAATTTTCATAGTGCTAATAGTGAGACTTATCATCTATAAGTTTGTCTTGCTCTAATAAATTTAAAGTGAACTAAATAACCTCAAAAGCATTTTTTTTTTTTAATGTTGTCATGGAAACCATAAAGTGAAAGGACATTATTAAAGTAATTACCTTCTTATATTTTCCTAAAAGCCTTAAATTACTATAAATATCTTCCATCCTTATTCTCTTGAAACTCTAAAGTGCAAGGGATAGCCTCTACACTACTTTCATTTTTACTGTAAGAAGAGGACTTTATATTAATTGAAGAAAATGAAGATAATTTAATTGGAATAAACCTAACCACTTTTGACTCATTTGTTTTAAAAAAATTGTACATTTAATTCCTTTCAAATTTAAACTTATAGGATACCCTTGCCTCCTTGGAACTTACCTGAAAATGACACCCAGACAGGGATGTTATCCCCAAACCAAAAAAAAATTAAACGTATAGATTGAACTTTCTAATCCTTGTATTTTTTTTTTTTTCTTTAAGAGTTAATGTGAGTAAACCTTAATGACCTTTTTATAAGGTTTGTTGGCTTTTCTTTTTGGAAGTGGAATATCCTTTACTTATCCTTGACTTAATCTAACTTTTATTATAATAATGTGATGTATAAGGTTTGTTGGTTTTTTTTTTTTTTTTGAAGTGGAATATCCTTGACTTGTCCTTTACTTAATCTAACTTTTGTTATAATATGTTTTTTGATGACCAAAATTTATGTGATTTTCTTGTCAATGTACTTTGCAATTTCTTGTCCTATGTCTAGTCCTATAACATTTAAGAACTTAAAATGTTATATGTTTATAATCCACTTCTTTATTCCATTTTCTTGATTCACATTTAAGTTTTTGGTAAAAGATTTTTAAATATTTATGACAACGTAAATTTAAATATAAACAACATGCTTTTACTTCTTGTTGGAAATTTATTACATTATTAAAATATTAGTTTAGTGGTTGAAACCATTCATGCAAAGTTGTTGTTAGTTGTAATTTTCAACATTAACAAATCACATATCACATAGTTCCTTGCAAAGGTTGTTCGACGCCAAGCAGTTATTTATACATTGAGTGTCGAGGACGATCTTGCTGCTTAGGGAAAACTGCCCGTGTGGGATAAGATGTGGTTGGTTCCTTGTACGGGTATTTTTAAGATATTCAAGTTTAAACCTGATAGTGGTGTATTTGCAAAGGTAGAGATAGTAGTTTGATCTAAATTATCAGACTGGTGAGGATGATCATAAGAACTGCACCAGAACGATGATGACCATACGAATGGCACCAGAAGATGATGATGACTATATGAGCAACCGGTAGTCCCCTTCACGCCAGATCAACAATACAATAAGTTTGATGGAAGCAACTCTTGGAGTTGAACTAAATTATTAAAAATAATGTGATTGTGACCAACATATGTAACCGAAAAAAACAGTGTTTGGTGGTAAAGGGCTTGGGCAGCTTCCAATGGCTGGAACTTTTTTATGTATTTCTGACAATGGAGGGAACTTCGATTCTCCGCTTTCGACTGTCGTTGCGAAATGTGAGGAGAAGAAATCTCGAGTTATTTTTGTGGAGGTCGTGAACAAATGAGCAGGGAACGGAAGTCTCTCGGCCCCGTGTAATATTAACCGTCTGTTGGGAGCATCTGGTCTTGTTTGTGCTGAGAACCCAACTATTTTTTAGATTTTATTTCATATAAATCTTCGTATGTTATAATAATTAAAAAAATGGAAGGTATCTTCGTATGTTATAATAATTTAAAAATGAAAGGTATTTAATTTAAAATATATATATAAAATAAAATAAAAAAATTATAAGGAGGGGCATATATTTTTTTCCACGTTTGAAGCGTAATAATATAATTTTGGTTGTAACATTTTTATACGAGTTCATATTGTGGTGTCATTTGAAGCATTGGATTCATTATTTGAATGACTTTAAAAGGAGTGGTTACACTATGTAATTAGTTTCGTTCAAAGTTAGATATATTATATTAGATATAGTATATTAAACACAACGAAATATTCAATGTGACTGTAACTTCCATTGTATTTTATTTGATTTATTAAGTGGAAAGGATGATAAGTGGTACTTAACATTTAAAAATTTGTACAAGAGAAGTTCACATTGAAGGGGAGGAAATATTATTCTTTTTTAATGATCAATGTGTTGAAGGTTTTGAAGATGATATTCGATCAAAACTAGGTGACCAAAGTTCAACAATGTTGGTAGGAGTAGTGTAGACACCAAAACAGCACCAATCCGATTATGTGACTACAAACACTGATCACATTAACACACACAGCCTCCAGGGTAGCCCCCAGAGGTTAAACAGTGGTTCTAACCACTTACACGACCAGTTTTACAAGTCAAAAATCAGTTTGGCACCTTTTAGACACTTTATTTCTTATTCGTCCCACCCAGGGACGAGTGCGAATTTGTACTCGTCCTACCCAAGGACGAGTATGGATTTGTACTCGTTTCACCCAGGGACGATTATTAGCGCTCGCTTCGGGGTGGGACGAATGCCAGGTTTGACCAGCAAAAAGTCAGACCTCAGCGCATGACAACTCAGAACTACCACTCAGCTTTTCATGCATGACATAGGAGTGCAAGTGAGTTTTTCTAAAACACACAAAGACATGCACGAGAGGCGATTAAGAAGCCCTTGATCAAGAAGAAGTCTTCTCTTCACAAACAAAAGCATTCATGCAAAGAAACACTTTTGCATGTTAATTCAAAGAGACCCCTTGGGTCTATAAAATGGTGAGTTTCCTCACCCAAAAATATACAGAGAAGGAGCATTTTGAGCGACGAAGTGCTGCTAGTTCACTTACTGGCGATTTGTGCTTTCATAATCGTGGTATTTCTTTTAGTTTCATGTTTATGCTTTTGTCAAGTTTTTCATTTCATTTAGATTCATTTCAACCATCGTTAGATTCATCTTTTATTTTTCATACACAGGTGCTACTGACTTTCTTGTTTGTTTCTTTGAGTGCAGAGTTGCAACATTAGAGGAGCGGCGAGGAGTCTACCTTACCAACGCAAGCGGCGGCAACATTTGGCCCGCCCATTCCAAACGTGGGCATGCGGAAGGAGGAAGACTAAGTCACAAATTGTAACAAAGACCAATTTAACGCTCCTAGCCCCTAAAAAGGGAGGAGACGTCTATGTAACCGAGGATAAGAAATTTGAATAAAGAGGGCTGTGATTTCCTTACATCTTTTCTTTCGTCTCCAATTTATCTCCTTTCCTTGTTTTTGTGCATAGGATTAAAGCGTTACATTTCGTCTTATATTGCATAGTTATAGTTTTCCTTTTGCTTTCGGAATCTCGTGCTTTCAATGGCGATCACGGTGGGACCTCTGTCCTCTGTTTTTTTTAGGTTAACTTACTGATCTAAAATTGCTTGTTTTTTTATAGGTACCTATTTTTCAACATCAGACTGTTATTCGTCTCTGCAAGTGACGATTACAAAATTGGTACTCGTCTCACCTCGGGACGAATAAACTATTCGTCTCACCCTGGGACGATTACGATTCTGTTATTCGCCTCACCCAGGGACGATTATAGATCTGTGCAAATTTTCAGAGCAAATCAGGAACTTCCGATTAGGCAGAGAAGAGGTAGGGGTTTTTTACAGCTTCTATTAAATTTTTGTTTTTCTGTTTTCTGGTTTTCAGTTTGTATGGCTTAGGGAAAGATTTCTTTTCGTTTGCTTGTTTCAATTTCGCAAAATTAAAACGAACCCCACACATCACGTTACATTTTAAACCAAGGCGTTGGTCGTAAGACCCCAACCCTTGAGCAAGACCAACGGTGGGTTCATCACCACCTTGGCTTAGCTTTGCATCCATTCCCCGATTGTCAACTGTTGTTAGGCGTAAATCCTGACGAAAGCTGACCGAGTGTCGCTGGGGTGATTCCCATGCGCGCGAGGATAAGTCTTCTATGGTAGGTGCCATTAACAGGACAATCCCCCTTCCGTACCGCCTACGTACCACGTACCATCTGCTCTCACGTACCTATAGTCTCCCTCTCGTAAGGGCGGGTATATAGAGAGGTTGGTATATCGGCCTCGGCTGGTATATTGAAGGGGCGACCATTTTGGGAGTTATATGAGCCGTCATAATGCATTTAAACGTTCTTCAAAACCTACAAAAACAAAACAAAACAACAAAAACACACTAAACCAGATTTAGGGCACACTATTAATCTTTAAAAGAGATAATCATTGCTTGTGTGTGTATGCTATTTTCTGTTTAGACAAAAAAAAATCAAAAATAAAAAAAAATCATAAACAAAGATAAAAATCTACGCATTTTGTCACTCGCTCCAAAAAGCTCCAAGGATTCCCGCAATCGCTTGGTCACTCCAAAATGCCCCAAAGGTGTCCATGAACCCTTTGGTCAACCCAAAAGCGCCCTAATGTGCCCATAAGTGATGCAGGACCATCCAACAAAATATGGGAAATTTTATATTTTTCTCTAAATTTTAGTGCATCTTGTCGGGGCCATAACTTCTCAACCGTAGCTCCGATTGACTTGAAATTTTACAGGGAGTTAGTTGGGATAATTTTAAACAAATATAATTCCTTAGAATTCTATTTGCCCAAAAAAGTCAGTTTTCGGGGCCAAATTCCATCATCTAGTGCCCCAAAATTAGGTTTTAAAATTGGGCACGCAATTTTATGCACTTTTTGAGCTGTTCAGATGTCAATATCTCCTAATGTATTTAGAGTTAGGACTTGAGACTTCATTTTTGTCTTATCTACTATAAGAGGGATGCGCACACCAATTTTGGGCCCCATCTGAATCATTTCAATTTTTAGGGTTTTTAGAGAGACATCGCCATGGTATTCACCCGTAGTCAAGCCCACTCATGGGCAGACGCTGTGGAGAATGTCCAAAGAAACACGAGTCACATCCGTTATAGTCCCCAGGATTTGGTCATACCACCTTGGCGACCTAACACACAAGGCAGTCCCCTACACACCTTAACGGAAAGGGACTATAGGGGCACCTCTTCTAGGGGCACTCCTGTTCAGCATAGCACCCAGCACGCATCCTCCCATGAGGGGTACATCCGTAGGAGAGCTCCCTTAGATGCTCGCTATGAGTGGTCACCATGCAATGAAGCACTAGGTCAACATAGGGTTCGACGGGAGGAACCACATGATTACACTATCCCTCCTTCACCCCCTCTAGTTGTCAGGACTACAAGGACAAATACAGAGCACAAGGCTCCTCAGGCGGGGCGAGCCAACTCTTCCCGTTCCTCTTTCACTTACAAAAGAGAGCACGAGGAAAACCTTTACCTTCCTCAAGAACAATATACATCGCAAGAGCAACACGCCTCCGCAATTGCTAGCTTTCAGGATTACCTATTGAGGCCAAAGCCTCAGGGGAATGCCGCTACCCCCAACAGAGGGAGGCGACCTATAGAGATCTCGGATCACCATGACCGAGATAGATATCTAGGAGAGGCATCTAGGCCTTCTAGACATGAGACGACAGGACCAACTATCTTAGAATCTGCCAAGCATATTGCACGTCGGATGCAACTCACGATACTTGAGCTGGAACAACAACGGTTAGAGCAACAATATCTTTTAAATCAAGAGTGCATTCGAGCCGGGAGGATGAGTTGTTCCAACACACTATGCAGGTGAAGACTCCAACCCATCGCATGCATAAGACAAAACATTATGAGAGACACAAGCGGGTGCAAGATAGGTCTCTACGACCTTATCAAACATCGCCCTCGATGCCTCCTAGACTTGAGCGGGAGGCCAATCCTAATACCAATGACGGGGTCCACCCAGGTTCATGGACCACCCCTAGAAATTCTTCAAAAAGCCTCTAAGGAACCTGAGCGAAAAGAAGAGCCGGATGAAATGATATACCAAAGCATGGGGGGTGCTATCCAGCCACCCCTCCCAAGGCATCAAGTTTCCCATAACTTGCAACGGGAACAAATCAAACAGGAGGAGCTCAAATCCCCCGATACAAGCAATGCGCTGCCACAACACTTAGAGTTGGTAGAGATCAAGATTTTGGGGTCCCAAATGCCCAACTCACATGAAAATCCTCTCAAAGAGGATCAACCCCTAGTTGTAGAACTACCTAATGACGAGGTCTTCCATATCTCAGAATCACCAAAATTTGATGAGCCTGACTCTCTCGCCAAAGACGAGTCAGCATATGCAATAGTGCCATGGGACCCGTTCGAGTCTGACAGCACTAATTCACAGGTGGTCCCCATGGATGAGCATCACAAAATTCTCCTAACATTATTCCCTTTGGAGGCTCCCATCGAGCCTGTGCCATTACAAGAAAATTCGGTCCCCCCACAAAGCGCGAAACAACCCCATCAAGACCATGTCAATTTGCTCGAGTCGGACGAGCTTAGCATGTCGCAGATAGCTATCGAGGCCAACGAGGGCCTTTGGATCATCAACAATGATTACGAAGATGAAACTGAGATGGCATATCTCAATCATGCACGACGACACAATCACCCTGTCACCCATGACGAACTAATGGCCCAACTAGGCATAAGACTAGGGCATGAGTGGCGCATAGACCCAGCCCACTGGCATCACATGTTGATCCCACTCCTTTGGGAAGATCGCGAGCACCTTCCACCCGGAGATATCATAGCACCATCGGTGCCGAAGGCGGACCTTGCCCTCCTATCCGTGCATAAGGCCGATCCATTCGTGCCAATTCCTACAGAGCCAGATCCGGTGCACAAAGATCATCACGTTGGGGGTACCTCTATTCCCTGAAGAGCCAGTGGGTTACACCAAACGCTCCAAAGGTGTCCATAAACCCTTTGGTCAAACCAAAAGCTCCAAAGGTGTCCATAAACCCTTTGGTCAAACCAAACGCTCAAAGATGTCCATAAACCCTTTGGTCAACCCAAAAGCTCCAAGGATTATCGCAATCTCTTGGTCATCCCAAAAGCTCCAAGGATTATCGCAATCTCTTGGTCATCCCAAAAGCTCCAAGGATTATCGCAATCTCTTGGTCATCCCAAAAAGCTCCAAGGATTATCGCAATCTCTTGGTCATCCCAAAAGCTCCAAGGATTATCGCAATCGCTTGGTCATCCCAAAAGCTCCAAGGATTATCGCAATCTCTTGGTCATCCCAAAAAGCTCCAAGGATTATCGCAATCTCTTGGTCATCCCAAAATCTCCAAGGATTATCGCAATCGCTTGGTCATCCCAAAAGCTCCAAGGATTATCGCAATCTCTTGGTCATCCCAAAAAGCTCCAAGGATTATCACAATCGCTTGGTCATCCCAAAAAGCTCCAAGGATTATCACAATCACTTGGTCACCCTAACAGCTCCAAGGATTACCATAATCGCTTGGTCAACCCAAAAGCTCCAAGAGTTACCATAACTGCTTGGTCAACATAAGTATTCAAAAATCAACAAAAACAACACAAAAATCAAAATCACAAAAACATTTGCATTTCAATTCCATGCATTCTCATAACACATCAAAATCACAAAAACAATTGCATTTCAAAAACAATTGCATTTCAATTCCATGCATACTCATACATTCTCAAAAAAAACAAAAATCAAAATCACAAAAACAATTGCATTTCAATTACATGCATTCTCATAAAAAAAACAAAATCACAAAAACATTTGCATTTTCCATACATTCTCATAAATAAAAAAAACGAAATCACCAAAACATTTGCATGCATTTTCATAAAAATCAAAATACAAAAATATAGGTTGCATTAAACATTGCATCCATCCCTTGCATACTTCGATAGGTCATACAAGTCAAAAGCACCATAGGCTGTCATTACTTGGCAATTCCATCATTTCCACCTCAAATCCATTTCCATAAACGCATACATCCAGCATATCACCTTTTTATTTTAGCATAGTCAGTTGTTTCCTAATGTATATAGGGTTTTCGTCATTCAGATGTCTTTAAATTTCTAGCCAAAAACTGTACACAGTTAAACAGATTTTACACGGGAAAGTTTTACTTGGATCACACCTTGTTACGTCACGTCCCAACACAAATTAACACACATAAATAATTCCTAAGTTGTGTGAACGAAAGATGAAACCTGCACCGTAATCCAGGTCACCATAAGCGAAACGGCTATCTTGCTTATCCCCCTGTGCGAATGACCCTAGGAATGTTGAGAGTTGGCAAAAGGACAAGCATCCTCCCTACCCAATTCCCCATGAATCCCAAGTTCTCAAAAGTTGCAAAAACATCAAAAATTTGCAAAACGTCAAAACATTCAAAATTGACATCCTACAGTGCACACATCAAAAGGCACAAACAATAGTGATTCTCGTCACTCCATATTCAAATCCCTTGCTCAAAAAAAAAAAAAAAAAACATCAATAAAACAAAATAAACAGTGATCTTATCACTATAAAGAGCAAGTATCCCAATACAATTGAAGAAAAGAAGGGAGTCGAACTTGAATCCCTGGAACTCTCAGCATTTCGACAGGTCATGAGGCAAGCTTCAGTACCGGTTTGGTTGATAGCCTATCAGTCACTGATAGTAAACCTCCCGCATGACGATATATCTGTCACATTAACTTGTGTATAGATCAATGTTTGCATGTGGATGAGCTAGCTTATGGTATCCTAGATAGCATCGCAGATTAATCTGACTAAATACAATAAAGGAGTTAGTGGAGCTAATTAGGTGATCCTCAGTACAGGTTCGGTTGAAAGCCCATCTGGCACTGGCGGTATCCTGATGAATACCACATAAACGAACTCAATTGCACACACAGGGATGTGAAATAACTTGGTTAAATTCAAGTCGAATTTATACCTTGTTCAAAAGTCTTGCGAGATAAATGTACAGTCTTGGCTAGTTAGTTAAAATATCTGAATCTAAGAAAAGCTTAACTACATTTTAAAAACAACTGTCACATTTTATTTCGTACATCACCATCAAAATATATGCAAAATACAAAAACAAAGTTTTCACATGCAAAGTCATTCCACAAAGTCATCCCATTAGTATAGCAAGTCAGTCAAATCTTGTACAGTCTATGGTGCATCGACACATCATCAACACCTCATTTCATTCATTCCATATCCATACATCATACAAATTAGAAACATCACATTCATAATCGCCTCTGCATACATCAAACACATACATACAAAACACGCAAAACAACAAAAAAAAAAAAAAAACAAACACAACAAAACAACCAAAATATAAAAATGACAAATGCCAACAAAACCACTAAAAATTGCCGGACAAAAGTGCTCTTGCACTTAACCTCTTGGCATAAGAAAATTGATGTCGGGGTCTACCTTGTCGTTATCCTACTCCCCAAGAAGGCTACCATAGCCGGACCGCTCCACGGGAAGACGGATTTTCGCCAATGTTACCCCCAAATGGCATCCCAAAATGGGTTCACACCCACCAAAAATAGGTCAAAACAATCGAGAAATTGCTCGCGCATTCAACGGACAACATCTGAAGGCACCCTCACTTAAGTCATCTTGGGTCAAGCGACTCGTCGCTTTTCTCATGTCAGTCATTCCTTCATCGATTCGTCGCTTGAGGGGGTAGTCACACTTAAGTCACCAATCAACAACAACACACCCAATCAAGGCAATGGCATGCATTCAAAGAATCATTGACAAAGACAATCACGCTCCTGCTTGGGGCAGCAAACAAGCAATTATCACAAAATTGATCAAACACTTGGCATTCCCGAAGCATGAACACAAGGTTCCCCCGTGGATAAAAGGTTGCGCCCTTTGCCTATTCATGATCGATCAATGTCCAAGCTCAAGTCACACCTCACCAAAATAGGTTAATACTTGAAATCAAATTCCTTAGCTCGTCGGAAGCAAGGATTCAAGAATGCATGCCCTTTCCATGCTTGGGGCATCAAGAGTTGGTTACGTTACTTGAGAAACCCTAATCATTAGTGCTTTGGTTATCTATTTTTGCTCGACGCTGTGCCATGCACAACGCTTCCCAAAAAGGGGCATCTGTAGACACCAAAACAGCACCAATCCGATTATGTGACTACAAACACTGATCACATTAACACACACAACCCCCAGGGTAGCCCCCAGAGGTTAAACAGTGGTTCTAACCACTTACACAGCAGTTTTACAAGTCAAAAATCAGTTTGGCACCTTTTAGACACTTTATTTCTTATTCGTCCCACCCAGGGACGAGTGCGAATTTGTACTCGTCCTACCCAAGGACGAGTATGGATTTGTACTCGTTTCACCCAGGGACGATTATTAGCGCTCGCTTCGGGGTGGGACGAATGCCAGGTTTGACCAGCAAAAAGTCAGACCTCAGCGCATGACAACTCAGAACTACCACTCAGCTTTTCATGCATGACATAGGAGTGCAAGTGAGTTTTCTAAAACACACAAAGACATGCACAGAGGCAGTTAAGAAGCCCTTGATCAAGAAGAAGTCTTCTCTTCACAAACAAAAGCATTCATGCAAAGAAACACTTTTGCATGTTAATTCAAAGAGACCCCTTGGGTCTATAAAATGGTGAGTTTCCTCACCCAAAAGATATAGAGAGAAGGAGCATTTTGAGCGACGAAGTGTTGCTAGTTCACTTACTGGCGATTTGTGCTTTCATAATCGTGGTATTTCTTTTAGTTTCATGTTTATGCTTTTGTCAAGTTTTTCATTTCATTTAGATTCATTTCAACCATCGTTAGATTCATCTTTTATTTTTCATACACGAGTGCTACTGACTTTCTTGTTTGTTTCTTTGAGTGCAGAGTTGCAGCATTAGAGGAGCGGCGAGGAGTCTACCTTACCAACGCAAGCGGCGGCAACATTTGGCCCGCCCATTCCAAACGTGGGCATGCGGAAGGAGGAAGACTAAGTCACAAATTGTAACAAAGACCAATTTAACGCTCCTAGCCCCTAAAAAGGGAGGAGACGTCTATGTAACCGAGGATAAGAAATTTGAATAAAGAGGGCTGTGATTTCCTTACATCTTTTCTTTCGTCTCCAATTTATCTCCTTTCCTTGTTTTTGTGCATAGGATTAAAGCGTTACATTTCGTCTTATATTGCATAGTTATAGTTTTCCTTTTGCTTCCGGAATCTCGTGCTTTCAAGTAGTAAGGATCATTCGACTGCTTGTTGATCAAATGGATGAATGGAAGCCCATGCCACATTTATTTGTGATTGGTTGTGTTTTCTCAAACATAATTGTTTGATGTAATAAGTGAAGGTCCATGCCACACTTAAAGTGAATGGTTGTGTTTATGCTAATTCAAGATGATGTAAATCAGTAACCCTAGTCCAATTGATTGTTTTGTTGGAAATATGTTGAATATTTTCCATATTATTGTGATGAGGTTAACTTTAAAAGGTACTAGATACTCTCCGTGTATCCTCGTCAGGGTTTGAGGAAGGATCAGACCCCGAGTAAGGGTTTATGGACGACAACCCTCGAAAAATGAGGGTTTGGAGACGACAACCCTCGACAAAATTTTTAGGGTTTCTTAAGCTATTTTTAGAGCCATATGGGTTGTTTAGGGTTTATTATTTGAACCCATAGTTTTACGCCCATGGTATTGTAAAATCTGTTCTCATGCTATTGTTATTTAATTGTATTTACATCAAGGTTTAAAGAGAGATGAGAGATGAACATTATTGTATTGGAGATGGTTAAGTTTATACAATATGGAGATGTGTTGGATTTCTTCTCGTAAGGGTTTTCCAGGTTAAATACTTATTATGTGTATATTTGTTATCTTCTTTTTTCATTTAATTATATATTTACTGTTTTTCTAGATTTAGTTTATCAGGGCCCTTTTACTCTTCATTTGGTATTAGAGCTAGGTTTTACCTTTATTCAAAGAGTAAGGGTTTCAACCCTGTGATAGATTAATTCTTGAGTGGGAGTTGTACGCGAAAAAATTTGGGTGAAGGAAAATGACAGGAAGCACACGAGTAGGGATTAAAAAATTTAATGGATAAAATTTTGAGTTATAGAAACTCAATATGGAGGATCTGTTGGTTGATAGAGATTAGTGGATTATGGTCTCGAAAATAAAACCACCATCAACGACAAATGAGTATTGGCTAAAGATCGATAGGAAGACAAAGAATTCTATCAAATTGTGCTTATCTGATTTGATATTGTTGAATGTATCAACAAAGACCATGGTGAAGTTATTATGGGATAAGCTAGGAACTTTGTATCAGACAAAGTCATTGGTAATTAAACTCTTTCTCAGAATGAAGTTGTATTCATTTTGGATGAATGATGGTGACTTTGTGGCTGAATATTTGAACGCTTTTAACATTGTAGTAAGTCAATTAAACTCTGTTGAAGTAAAAATGGATAAAGAGAAATAATGCATTGTTTTACTTTGCCCATTACCTAATTCGTGGGATAACCTAGTTATGGCTATCACCAATACTACTTATACAATGAAAGTAGAGGATATAGTAGGAACATTGCTATTTGAGGAAATGAGACAAAAATATTCTAAGTATTATCATCAGAAGGATGCTTTGGTTGTGAGAAGTCATTTTCAATAAAGAAGCAAAAAAAATTAGGAAAAAGGAAATTGAGATCTGGGAATAAATTTGTTGCTCTAGATAAGAGGAAATGCTGAAGTGTGGTAAAATAGGGCATTATAAAAAATACTACAGATCTAAAAAGGCTAATAATAGTTGATCATCTGATGAAGGAACTTCTACAGAAATGAAGACCACAAATGAAGATTCATGGAACTTATTCTTAGCTACAACGTGCTCAAGTGAATGTCATGACTCATGGTTGATTGAATCGGGTGCTTCCTTTCATATGACTCCTCATAGGGAGGGGTTATGTGAATATGAACAAATAAATGTAGGTGGTCTTCTTGGGAGACAATTGAACATATAAAATAATAGGACGAGGAAGAGCCAATTTGAGGTTAAAATATGGAAGAATTAAAACCCTTTTTGGTGTGTTGCATATTTTGGGTTTGGCAAATAATCTGATATATATGAGTAAGAGGAATGACATGGGTGTGAATGTGGTGTTCAATAAGGAGAGATGCAAGATGGTTCATGAAGTCTTGGTGTTGGCAAGGGGAGTTTGTATAAGAACTCTATTTAGACTTGAGGCTAGCACTGTAAGTATTGATTGTAATAACTCTTCAATTGTAGAGGAGAATAATATGGTAGAAGTGGCTCTGAGTATTCATGTATTGAATTCAATGTTGTGGCATCAACGCATGGGGTATATTGGTGAGAAAGGCCTGCCTTCGAACATTAAAAATGAAAGGTATGGCTGAAGGAATTTCTGATTGCCCATTAAATTTTAATTTTTGTGAGCACTGTATTTTTGGAAAGCAAACCCGAGTCAAGTTTCCTAGTAGTGCTACAAGATCTAAAAGAATTTTACATCTAGTTCATAGTGATGTGTTTAGACCTAAAAAAGTACCATCGTTAGGTAAATCTATCTATTTTGTTAAATTTATAGATGACTTTTCAAGAAAGACCTGGGTATATTTTTTACAAAGCAATTTTTATGTTTTTAATAAATTTAAAGAGTCTAAGGCTCTTGTAGAAAATTAGATAGAGAAAAATATAAAGGTTTTGAGAAGTGACAATGGTGGTGAGTATTGCTCTAATAAATTTGAGCAGTTTTGCAAGGATTGTGGAATAGAAAGGTAGAAAACAACTCCGTATACTCCACAATAGAATGGAGTTGCAGAATGGATGAATAGAACATTGATTGATAAAGCTAGAAGTATGCTAAGTGGTGCATGGTTAGAAAGGAAAATTTAGGTAGAAGTTGTGTTAATTATTTGTTACCTCATCAATAGATCTCCTACCTCAGCTTTGGTGGACAAGACTCCACCCGAAATGTAGACTGGTAAGAAAACCTCTCTCAGTCATATAAGAGTTTGTGGTTGCAATACCTATATGTATGTCCCAAAAGATAAAAGGACTAAGCTAGACTATAAATATAAAAAATGCATATTTTTTGGTTATAGTATTGGTGTTAAAGGATATAAGTTGTGGAACCCAAAAATATAGAAGATTGTTTACAATTGTAACGTGATCTTTAGAGAAACAAAAGGGTTTTAGAAACAGGAAATGCAACCAAGAAAAGAACCTAAAATAGTTCAAATAAATTTGGAACATGAGGAAGAACCTATGGTAGAACCTGGTGTTATAGAAGAAGATGAACTATAAAGAGAGTCTGAAGAGGAAACTTTAGAGGAATAAAATGAGGAGGAAGCTGAAGATGCAAAATCTAGAACTCTAAGTTTGAGGAGATCAGATCGAGTGAGAAGACTCCCATAAAGGTATAGCCCTTCAAATATTTGTTATGTATTTAATATATCAGTTACTAATGAAGAACCCAATATTGTAAAGGAGGCACTTCAATCAAGTGAGAATAAGTCTTGAAAAAGGGCTATGGAGGAAGAAATGGAGTCCCTAGATAAAAATAATATGTGGGACTTAGTGAAATTATCCCTTGGAAGAAAATTTATTGGTTGTAAGTGGGTATTCAAGAAGTACAATGTAGAAGAAAAGTTGGAGAAGTACAAGGCTCGCTTGGTAGCAAAAGTATTTTTTCAAGTTGAGGGAATTGACTTTGGTGAGATTTTTTTTCGTGTCTAAACTAACTTCAATTAGATTTATGTTGGCTATTTCTACTACTTTTGATTTGAAATAGAGCATATGGATGTAAAGATAGCATTTCTACATGGTAAACTTGATGAAGACATATATGTGTCACAACCATTAGGATAAAATGTAAGAAGGACTTGGTATGCAAGTTGAAATTTTTTTCTTTATGGCTTGAAGCAATCTCCAAGAATGTGGAACCAAATTTTTGATAGGTTTGTTTTGATACTTGGGCTTGGAAAAAGCAAAGCAAATCTTTGTGTGTATTTTAAATAAGAAGGTAAAAATTTTGTTATCATTGTTTTGTATGTGGATGACATGTTGTTAATTGATAACAATAAGGAGATGATAAAGTTACTAAAATCTCAATTATCTTATGAATTTGACATGAAGGATTTGGGTGTTGTAAAATTTATTTTGGGTATGGAAATAATAAGAGATTGTGCAAATAGAAAGTTGTGGTTAAATCAAAGAAAATATATTGATTTGATACTACAGAGGTTTAGGATGCATGATTGTAAACCAATAAATACTCCATATCTTGTTCGTCAAAAGTTATCTCCTGAACAGTATCCTAAAGTAGATGAGAAAATTGAAAAAATGTATCATGTTTCTTATGCTAGCATTATTGGTAGTCTGATGTATGCAATGGTATATACTAGACCTAATATTGCATATGTAGTGGGAGTAGTTAGTAGATATATGTACAATATAGGAAAGGAACATTAGGCTGTTGTGAAGAGGATCTTTAGATACTTGCTTAGAACTTCAAACTATGCTATCTGTTACCAAGGAAATTTTGGAGATAATAATATTGTAAATATACAAGGTTTTATGGATGCTGACTAGGCTGGAGATATGGACAAGAGAATATCCACAAGTGCTTATGTGTTCAAACTATTTGGAGGGGCAGTAAGTTGGATGAGTAAAAAATAATCAGTGGTTGCTTTATCCACAACATAGGCATAGTACATTGCAAAAACCCATACCTATAAATAAGTAGTGTGGCTATAGAGGTTGTGTTCAACAATGGTCTGAAGCAAAATGTTTTGATAATTTAAAATGATAATTAGAGTGCAATATTTTTAGCCAACAATTTTGGTTTTCATAATTGATCAAAACATATTGATATCAAGTACCATTTTATGAGAGAGATAGTCAAAGGGAATCAGGTGATATTGGAGAAATTTGATACAGAGAATAATGTTGTTGATTCATTAACAAAGGTTGTACCTGCTCAAAAAATTTCTTGGTGTAGAAGATATATGGGTATGGTTACCCTTAACAGTTGACAATGATAATTTTTGGCCCCTATGAAAAGTATTCAACAAGTGGGAGAATGTTGGAAATATGTTGAATATTTTCCATGTTATTCTAGAAAAGTAACTCTAAAAGGTACTAGACACTCTCCATGTATCTTCATCGGGGTTCAAGGCCAAGTTGAGCCCCGAGTAGGGGTTTAGGGGCAACAACCCTCGGTGGAAGGTTTAGGGTTTCTTAAGCTATTTTTAGACCCTTATAGGTTTTTTAGGGTTAAATATTTGAACCCATGGTATTGTAAAATACATTCTTGTGTTATTTAATTGCACTTGCATCAGGGTTTAAAGAAGAGATGAGAGATGAACATTATTGTATTGGAGACAATTAAGTTTATACAACAAGAAGATATTACTATGTACTGGGTTTTTTCCATAAGGGTTTTCCAGGTGAAATACTGTGTTATGTTTGTATCTATTATCTTCTTCTTCTTTTTTTCCTTTGATTATGTATTTATTATTTTCTAGATTTAGTTTATTGATGCCTTTTTTCTCTTCATGTTTGTGATTGATTTTATGTGTCCCCAATCATAAGTGTTGTGAATAGTAGTGTGTGTCCTTGTTTACATATTTAATTTTAGATAGTGTATGTGTCACTATACAGTTGTTTAAGATTGGTTGTGTGTCCCCATTTATAATTATGTGAACAATAGTGTATGTACCTATTCACAATTTTTATGTTAGATAGTGTGTGTATGTTCCTATCTAGTTGTTTGTGATTGGTTGTGTGTGTCCCCAATCACAATTATGTGAACAATAGTGTGTCTCCGTGTTCACAACTTTGATGTTTGGATAGTGTGTGTGTCCTTATCTAGTTGTGTTGAAAATTTTATGGATAGTTGAGTGTGTCCCTATCTATGATTAAATGTTCAATGAGACCATTCTCATTGAATAAGCATAGTGAGGCCATTCCCACTACTCCTTGTCGTGAATAGTCGAGTATATTACTATTCACACTCAAAGTGTACTTGATAAACTATTGAGTGTGTCCTAGTTCATCATATGGTTATTTGTATTATTGTGAGTATCCCTACCCATGTTTGGATCATGATGTAATAAGGGGTATGTTGGAGATTTATTACATCATTATGAAGTAATGAGGTCAATATTAGTTGAGTGGTTAGAACCACTCATGCAAAGTTATTGGTTAGTTGTGATTTCCACCATTAGAAAATCACATGGATATTGATGCTACTCTAAATTGGGCAATGAAATTTATATCTAAATTGCATTTGATCAATAAAACATCTAAGCAATGTCACCATCCCTTCGTAGTAGTTGGTTCCTCCTATATGAAATCCCCTAGGGTATTGTCGATATTGTCAATATTATTTAAAATATCCTTATTGATAAGTTGATATGGAAGTCCAAAAAGCCTAACCCACACTGTAAGATTTTGAATAGTTTTAGCTTTAATAGAAAAAATTCTCATTCCATTTGCTCACATAGTAGGGAGTATATCATAGTGGACTAATAGGATTCATAAGGACGTGCATTATTACCCCTCATATACAATATTTTACATGTATCTAGGACGTTACTTCCACATACTATTGGAGTTCCATGTATCAATCTTCTCTCACATACCAATGAGTGTATAGGAAGGAGTCAGATATATCAAAATATTTGGTATATAAGGAGGTCCCTAAGGTATATAGTTTAAACTAGATATATCAAGAGAAGGGAATGTATGGATATAAAATATCATCTCTTTAAGCTCTTAAAAAACACTATAAACAATTAAAATCTTAAATAATCCTCTCCTATCTTCTAACCCCAAATATATGGCTAAGAAACACTACATGACTCATACTGTTGCTCACTAGTTGACCAATAATCCTAACCCTTATATAGAGGGTTTATATGAACACCTTAGCTTTGATAACCCCACATCTGACTATGAAGAGGAGGCCTCATCACCTCGAGGTTCTCTAAGCCCCAACCATGAATAAGATATAAGATTGATCTTCTATCCTACAACCCATATGATTTGCTTCCTTTAAAATCATATGAGATTCATAAATGCCTTCCTAAGAGAGGGTAATGAAACCTTAGGAGTCTCTATAGGGTAGGATTCAACATTGCCCCCAACAACCTAACTTAAGTATTTTGCAAATTAACCAATTGGACCCATCTTTTGGGTCCATCCACATGAATGTTAATGCATCAAACTCTCATTTTATTGATTTAACTCCATCTTCTACCACTACATCAATGGATGGTGGGAGACAAGTTATCTATCCTCCATTGGTGTATCATTCATATCTACCTACCATTGAGGAATTATTGTAGGGTAGTGCTAGTTACCCCACATCTCAACAGGTAGGTGCAAGTTACACTCTCAATCTAACTGTCCTTTCAAATATCCAAGCCTCCAATGCTTATATCAACCTATCCTATAGTTCACATTCTAATCCTACAAGCACTAAGAT
The DNA here is from genome assembly GCA_028583015.1 of Wollemia nobilis. NCBI lineage: Eukaryota > Viridiplantae > Streptophyta > Pinopsida > Araucariales > Araucariaceae > Wollemia > Wollemia nobilis. The sequence goes on from JAQPPZ010001493.1 coordinate 18,035,080, forward strand.
AGAGTTAAAAAAAAAATCTAACCCTACCATCTATCATACCTAATCTACAAACCCTCTAATATCAGGCATCTTGGAAATAAGTTATATAGTGCCATCATTGACATTGTATTTCCAAGTATATAAACCTCCATCTTACACCAATTATCAACAAGTCCCTTTTTTCTATTAACATATACCTTTTATCTCATCATAATTTTCAAATCCCATTTTTACTTAACTTAAAGATCTAACTACCCAATTAGAGTAATTGAAGCAACAAAAGGTTGTTATCCAAGGGTCGTCATCTAATTACAAATACTCTTTTAATGAATTGTGCAACCAACCCATGGATACCTTTATAGCCAATAACCCTTTTACTCTCAAATTTGAAACATCCAAGGTTCAGATGTACAAGGGTAAAGAGGATCTCGTTAATCGGCTTAGGTTGTTTAAGATTACCTATAGTGAGTTTTCATATGATAAAAAATTACTATAGAAGATATTTTCTATGAGACTTAGTGGTCCCACCTTGGGATGTACTATCAAATATTGAAGCACTCCCTAAAGAGATTTATGGACCTTGTATACATCTTTGTCAAGTAATTCTCTATCTACATTGAGAAAAAGGTCACCATTAGTGACCTATACAACCTCAAACAATTTAAATATGAGAATATCACTAACTTGTTACCAAGGTGGTGAGCCTGTTGACAATTTTGTCACATCGCATAAAGGGGTAGAAAAAATGAATTTCTTGTAAAGTATTTCTTTTAATTTCATGAATTTGTTCCCTTGTTTTATTAGAAACAACATTTTCAAGTGTCACAACAATTTTGGCTTTCCCCGCCCCCCCTTGTACATAAAATGAAGAAGAAAGAGCTTCGCCACCAAACAAGCTAAAGAAGATAGCTTCGCGAAAGAAATCACTTAGGATAAAAACTACTTCGGGCCCGAAGTTCCTCAAACAAGTACTTCGGGAAAAAATCTCACAAAGCGGCGTCAAAAGGAGCTTCGCACCCGAAGCATTTTCAGCAGCTACTTCAGGTGAAAGTTTTGCGAAGTGGCACTCAAGCGGTATTTCAAAAGAACAACTTTGTCGAAGGAAGATCGCGGTCCGAATTGGCTAAGGCAATAAAAGCTACTTCGGCCAGAAAACTTGCGAGGCGAAAGTCGAAGGAGCGCAACATTGAAAAATACTTCGCCAAGAAATTGCCAAAGTACCTACTTCGGGCCTTCCCTCCAGTGAACCATTTCTACTTCGGGCCCGAAGCATTTCTAGCAGGTACTTCGGGCGAAAGTTTTGCGAAGTGGTGTTGCCGAAGCAAAATGCAAAGGAAGAAGAATGAAAAATACTTCGGGCCCGAAGCACTTCAAAAGGCTACTTCGGCCAAAAAACTTATGAGATAGAAGTCAAAGGAGCGCAACATTGAAAAATACTTCGCCAAGAAATTGCCGAAGTACCTACTTCGGGCCTTCCCTCCAGCGAACCATTTCTACTTCGGGCCTGAAGCATTTCCAGCAGGTACTTCGGGCGAAAGTTTTACGAAGTGATGTTGCCAAAGCAAAATGCAAAGGAAGAAGAATGAAAAATACTTCGGGCCCGAAGCACTTCAAAAGACTACTTCGGGCAAGAAACTTGCAAAGCAGGATTTGAAGGAGCACAAAATTGAAAATACTTCACCGAAAAGCCACCGAAGCACCCACTTCGGACCCCCGCGCCAGCGAACCATTTCTACTTCATCGAAAGTCGTTGCGAAGCATCTGCTTCGACCATCTTTCATGCGAAGTACTTTCACTCGAAGCGATAGCGGCAATAAAGAATGCAACATCTTTCGAAGGTAGGAATGCGCTTCGACTAAAATACCCTCGAATCGTAGTTTTGAATAAGGTTCGCGACGAAGCATTTTTCAAGCTCACCAGCGAAGTATATACTTCGGGCGAAGGGCCTCGTCGAAGCAGTTTTGACACATCTCTCCAACGAAGCAGCGAGAAGTGAAGAGCCCATCTTGCGAAGGAGATTTGCTTCGGCCCTCATCACCCCCGAAGCTGTTTTGCGAAGCTCCATTTTGCGAAGTACAAATCAAGGAGGAATTATTGCTTCGGCTCAAGCCCATTACGAAGCGAAGTTGCAAACAAACATCTAGCGAAGCGCTTCAGGGGCACGCGCTCCAAGCCGAGTATTTTCTCGAGGCATTCAAGTGCCTCATAAATGCATTTTTTCGTGCTCGGTAAGCCCGTTGTTCATTTTTAGCAATTGGAAATGAAGTATCAGTCCATGATGAAGAGCCCGACGAGCATGACGGCTGCTCGAGCACCGCACCCGGAGACCAAGGACATCCAGGCGGCTCATTAATGCACCTTTCCCCGGCTGACCCGGTCGTAGCTGCTAGTTTTGGTAATGAGATTGAGAGCTCAGTCACGAGATCCACAAGAGCCAACTTCTCAGCTTCCGAGGATGTACTCCTCCATTTTGAGTAATTATGGCTCAGAGGGTCGGGTCTTCTATAAAAACCCAGACATTGTAATGTAAAAGGGGGGGAAATTTCTGCTAGAAAGTTGCTGTAACTTGTATTCCTGCGATTAATACTAAAGAGCTTTGGACTCTATTTCTCTCTTGTATGCTACCTTCTACGTTTATTTCTTCCATCTTTCTTCATTTGCATACTGTAATTCTAAACTCTGGATTTAGGTGTGTGATTGGGGACTGAACCCTGAGATTTTCCCTAAGGATACATAGGAGAGGAAGATGTCGTGTTGGCCTTCTTTTATGCTACCTATGAATAGTGATTTTGTTATATTCACTTTTTTTAATCATCATTACTCTGAACCCTAAATTTTAGCGAAAGGGAAAGGATAATCCTGGAACTTGTCCAACGGATACATAGGAGGGCTAATACTGTGTCCATTTCGTTTATTCTTGGTTTTCTTTGCTGTTGTTCCAAGTTATTAGCTAGTAATCATGCTTCTGGTTCTTTCCCACCACTAAACTACTAAAATTTATGCACCCTTACTCTGTTTATATCTTTCCTGCACCCTTATATTAAACATCGAAGTAGTGTAGTATAGGAGCTAGCCTTCTCCGAAGATTAGCACGAGGAGCATCTCTTCTCTTTGGCCTTTCAATGTTGGTCCAGGTCTAGGGTGCATACACTTATCCAAATCCTTTCCTGGGCAGATTTGATGACCAACAATTTTTGGCACGCCCGGTGGGACCCGGTCAGTCTCACCTTCTGAGTGGTAGTGAGAACCGATGCTCTTATTACCGAAAGACTCTTAGCATCTAGCGACTCTATCTAACCGAGAATCTTTAAGTCGTAGAGACTAGTACCAAAGTCTATGCCTTCATGCAAACAAGATGGAGAGTTAGGAATAGAGGAGAGAAAATCGAGTTCTTTGAGCTAGGTATTGATGCCTTTGGGGAACGATCTAGGTTAGTCACCCCCGAGTCTTTGTTACATGGAACATCCTCGCAAGAGGTAGCTATGGACGAACAAGGTCTAACTTCTGATAGCACAGCAACCAGCTTTCCTCCTAATCCTCCCAATTCACCGAAGCATCCTAGTGCCTCCATTCCTACCAGATGTCCTGTTAGCAACCAAGGAGGAGCTTCGGGGATTCTTGTCTCTCAAAGTCCAGTCATAAATATGGCATAGCAGCAACAACAACAACAATAAATGTAGTAGCAGCAGCAACAACTGCCGCCCAAAATATTTCCAGCATGGAACTCTTCGAGACCACTAAATCTAGCGATACAAGGCCAAGTGCCACCTGTTGCTATAAAGAAGATCCCAACGTTCGATGGAATGGGGAAGACTACCCTGGAGCACATCCAGGATATAGTTTCTCTAGCGGCGATCCATGACATCACGAAAGAGCGAGTTATGGTAAAGCTTATGGTTCTGTCTCTTCGAGGAAAAATCCTCTACTGGTATAGATATTTACCACCCGGTACCATTACAGGATGGGACCAGTTAGCTGGACAATTGATGCGAAGCTTCAATGAGTCCGCCGATCCGACCTCTCTCCTGCACCAGTTCACAACGATCCAGAGACATCCACAAGAAGAGATCACTAACTTCAATGTTAGGTTCGCTCGAACCTGGAAAAGAATACCAGTTGGACTTCGGCCATCTGATGAAGCTGCAACATACTGTTTTCTTTGGGCATTCAATCCTGATATCGACATCATGGTAAGGTATTCGAATATCAATACCTTCCTAGAGTTATATGAGTTAGCCCAAAAGGCGGAAATGGATCTAATAGTTGTGGGTAAGCTTCCCCAAAGGATGCCGATGCCCATACTTCCCGATTTCTATCAATCCCAGTATGCAAGCGCAATCGCTTCGCAGATCTCTGCAACCCCTGCACTTCCGATCTCATCTTGGAACCTGAATCCCATCGTATCTCAAATCAATACTCCATAAATTCATTTTCCTACTTTCTCGGCTTCGCAGCCCATGGTCACTTCGGCATTCCTTGTACTGCCAGCACCACTTCAACATCCCGCCCTACCTCCAATACCGACAATGGCTCCATTGCCATCGATTCCCAAAATCGATGATATGCAAGCCAAAATACTGCAAGAAGTTTAGACCCTGAACTCCACAGTGCAGACCCTGTCTAATGACATGACTATTATGAAGAAGAAGCAAGCGCAACAAGATTTTCTATCGAGGAGATCTTATCCTACGCCTGCGCTTACTAAAGATCAAGCGGCCCAGCAAGGAAGAGCTTTGGCAAGAAATGATACAATAGACGAAGCCCCGAGCACTTCCTATTATATACATTGGTGCTCCACATGTAATGATCCTCACGAAGAGAATACCTGCATGCTGCACCAACACTATGTACAAACGCTGGCGAGCAGCAGTCATGGTGGTCAAGTCAACGTCATCAGGCAATTGAATCAGAACCTGGTAATTGGTGAAGAAGAGCCAGTTGCAGTCCTTACTAGAGGAGGAAAGAGGTCGATAGAGGTGGATGCTACTCAAATGGCTCCCTTAAAGGTGCATGCTCATCATGAGAAAGGACAACAACCTCCTCTAGCCCAGAACGAAGCTCGAAAACCTACACCAATCAAAGAAAAGGCCCAACAGGCCCCTGCAAATCCACCTCAGGTGGAAACCAAATAACAGGCTAGAGAGAAACTCAAGATTCCTTCGCTGACTAAGTGACAAAGGGTCGAAGCTATGAAACAATATCGCACCAGATATGAGCCGAGAAAGGAGCCCAAGGTGCCCAATTCCTTGGCATACAACATTGTAGATGAGCTGAAGAGGATTCCAACCAAAATTAGTCTGTACGACGCAATGCAACTGCCTAGACAAGTGGATCTGTTGCAAGAATCGTTGAAGATAACTAAAGCAAGAAAGGCAGCACCACTTGCCCTAGTGTAGACCTTGTCCACATCCATTACGAGGAAGAATAGGCCATCACCATTCAATATATCTCTACAGATGGAAGGGTATGTTGTGCATAACTGTATGATCGACTTTGGAGTCGTGACGACAGTCATGCCGAAGGCAGTGTGTGAAGAGATAGGGATGGAATATACATGAAGCAGCCACGACATACTCGAGCTAGATGGTACCCCTGTGAAGACTGTAGGAGTAATCAAGGACATTCCTATTTGGCTACAGAAGATGCCTCAAATAACAGTTATACAAGAGGTGGTAGTCGTTGACCTTGAGCCCTACTTCAGTATGTGCTTGTCGAGAGAATTTACGATGAAGCTGGGCGGATATCTATCAATGGATTACTCGCATCTAGAGATTCCATTTAAAGGGAAGAAGGTGAAAATCTATAACAAGAAGCCTTCTACCTTCCTCGTAGAGAAGATGTCTGAAGGAGAAAGTAGCGATACTGTGCATGCTATAGTGGAAGAGATAGAGCAAGTGGACCTGGTCGAGGAATCCCTCACACAGTTAAGTTGTGAAGATGAGTTTTCATTGGCAGACTTTAATGTCATGATAGAAACTAATATGGGATGTTATGCCATCACCAAGCATGAGAAACTCATTAAGTCAGAAGATAAGGTCTCTGTCGAAGGACTATGGAAATTATTCTTTGATGGTGCCCGATGCAAAAACGACGTCGGGGTGGAGATTCTTTTAGTATCACCTTCTGGAGAGCAGAAGGAATATTGTTACCGTTTGGTGTGGAGTTGCACCAACAATGCAACAGAATATGAAGCATTATGCCTAGGACTCAAAAAAGCAGAAAAGTTGGGCATAAAGCATCTCCAAATATTTGGAGATTCCGAATTGGTATGCAATCAGGTCACAAACAAGTGCATTTCAAGTCATACCGAAACAGGGTATGGGACTTTCTCGACCAGTTCGAATCTCTCAATCTGTAGTCTATTCCAAGAGAAAAGAATCGACACGCCGATGTTCTAGCATCCATCACAACCAAGTATTCTCCAACAGAAGACATGGTGCATAAGCCCAAAGCTGTGAGGATGATTTACAAGCCCTCTGTCCTAGACAGAGATTTGCATTGGCAGGTTTTTGACTGTGATGAGCAGATTGTAAATTTCATGATTCAAGAAGCAGCCATAGTTGAAAGCAGAAGCCCTGATGAAGAATAATATGAAGGGCTAGTTCAGTTGAAGAATAACCACGTTCCCAAAGGATTAATTACTCTTGAAAGCCTCTTTGATCAGAATGATCGAGCAGTTTCTCACAGAATCAAAGTTAATGCAAAGCAGTATCAAGATTTAGAGCTTGAGCCAGGAAAAACAATAAAAGTCAAAACAGATTGCACTTCGAAAGAACTAGAGTAGATCCGATCTCTGTGTAGAAAGTATCTCGACACAGTGGCCTGGTCTTATCAAGACTTAAGGGGATATGACCGGCAACTGATCCAGCATACAATTGAGTTGCAGGAAGGGATCAAACCCTTTCGGCAGAAGAAAAGGCCTGTCAATCCAAAGATCGAAGTCTTGATGAAGGCCGAAATATTGAAAATGCTCGATGCGAAGATAATTTATCCCATCAAACATTCTTCTTAGATCGTGAATCTAGTCCCAGTCAGAAAGAAAAATGGAGATATACGATTGTGCATGGACTTTCACAACCTAAACCAGGCTTCTCTCAGAGACCACTACCCTCTCCCGCGGATTGATCAGATATTACATTCGGTGGCTGGGGCTTAATGCTTATCCCTACTCGATGGCTTCTCAGGATACAATCAAATATGGGTCAGGAACGAGGACTAGCATAAAACCACATTCACTACCAAGTGGGGTACATTTGCTTACCAACGAATGCCCTTCAGCCTTTCGAATGCGGGTGCCACTTTTTAGAGGGAAATGGATTTAGCTTTTGGCGAGCTCTTGAATAAGGTTATTGTTATCTATCTAGATGACATGACCGTCTTCTCCCGAAGAAGGGAGGATCACCCCTTACAATTTTTTTTTGAAAAGTGTTGAGAATTTGGCATTTCAATTAATCCAAAGAAATCTATATTCGCAGTCAGCGAAGGGAAGTTGCTGGGACATGCGATATCATAGAAGGGTATCGCTGTAGATCCTGACAGAGCTGAGGCTCTAAAGAAGCTCCCACTTCTAGTAGACAAGAAAGGACTTCAATCCTTCTTCGGCCAGATTAACTTCATTAGGAAGTTTGTCCCAGATTTCACCCAAGTCATCAAGTCGATGTCCGAACTTTTGAAGAAGGGTGTAAAATTTATCTTGACAAAGGAAAGAAAAGAAGCATTCAAAGAAATAAAAGCCCGAATTGCTCAAGCACCGGTCCTGACCAACCCTGAATACAATCGGGACTTCATCCTATATGCTATAGGAGAACCTGAGAGCTATGCTGTGGTCCTAACACAAAATGGGGAAGATGGCGAAGAGCGCCCCATCACGTTTTTAAGCCAAGTGATAAATCCTCATTAAGAAAAATATATTTTCATAGAAATGCAGGTGCATGCAGTAATGAAGTCTCTTAGGAAGTTCAAGCAATTCATCTCCCAAAGTCGGGTTACAGTCTTTGTCATTCACCCTGATGTGCGTAATTTCATCATCCAAGGAGAATTGGGTAGCAAAAGAGCCGGTTGGGTCAGCAAGATTCAAGAATTCAACATCGAGATCAAACCTACAAAGCTAGTTCGCGGTCATGCATTGTGTCAAGAACTGGCGAAGAGAGTAATGGTCGAAGCTACAAAACCTCAGTGGGATGACTCTCCAACAGAAGAATGCTTCGCAAACAAGGAAGAGGATGAGGAGGACTGGGTCAGTGAAATAATCAAATACTTCAACACAGGTAGATGTACTTCACACCTAAATGCTTCACAATGAAGGCATTTCAGGATGAGGTCCTCCCGATATACCTTACGTCTCGAAGGCCTATTTTTCAGAAACATTGATGGCGTCCTTCTCAGGTGCATAAAATATGATGATAAAAGGAGGGTCCTTGGAGAATTTCATTCAAGATTATCTGGGGGCCACTTCGCAGGGAGAACAACGGTGCTAAAGATCATTAAGGCGGGTTACTATTGGCCCACACTCTTTGCTGATGCCTTCACGATTTGTCGCAAATGCGAGCAGTGTCAGAAGTTCGCCGATCGAAGCAAAAATGCTTCGATGCCTCTCCAACCGATACAAGTAGAAATGCCCTTTCAACAATGGGGGTTGGATTTCATAGGGGTCATATCGCTGAACTCCTCCGCTGGGCATAAGTTCGTCCTGATCGCGACTGATTACTTTACCAGATGGGCCGAAGTAGTTCCCACGAAGCATGCTGATCAGGAGACTGTCATAGCCTTCCTTGAAGGATTGATCACCCTGTTCGACATTCCCTAAGCAGTCATAACAGAAAATGGTCCTGGATTCGTAGGCACCAAAATCAATGAATTCCTCTACAGATATGGGATATATCATAAAGTATCCTCCAATTACTATCCACAAGGCAACGGCTTGGCGGAATCAACCAACAAGACTATTGAGGGTGCTAAGAAAGAACTTGGCATCTCCTTCTATATCGTGCCTTGTGGATCGATCGAATTTCTGTCAAGAAGTCAATCAATAATTCACCTTATGCCCTGGTCTACAGCAAGGAGGCCATCTTACCTACTCATATAGAGATCCCTACATTGCAGTTGTTAGAAGAAGAAGGAGTCAACCCTTTGGAAAGCAGACTGGCTCGGCTGCTATAGCTGGAGGAAGATCGCGAGAAGGCTTACCAGAGCTTCGCTAAACATGCTCAGGTCACCCGAGATTGGTTCAAGAAAAAATCATCCGATCGCACATTCAAAGTGGGAGATCTGGTATGGAAGTGGGACTCCTTGAAGGCCAAGCCTGGAAATCATGACAAGCTGGATGCTTTCTGGGATGGACCGTTCGAAATCATGAAGGTGAATTCGGCCAACTCTTTCATCCTCAAAGATGCAGATGGCCAGGTATTACCAATTTTTGTTAATGGTCTTCATCTGAAGACTTTTCATCGCTGAGGTGAAACACAAAAAAAAAATGTGTGTGGATGTACTTTTTGTATATAATTTTTCATTTGTGTATATACATCCTGTTCTGAGATTGCAAAAAACTAAGTATTATATTCCAGAATCTCCTTCGGGGACTTTTGATGCAAAGTAGCGGTTGCAAGGAGGTTCGCAGTGAAGCACTTTACCCTCAAAATATTAAGCAAAATTTGAAACTAAGGCATGAAAAATGCTTCGCAAAAGGAGTATGAGCGAAGCAGTTTTCAAAGGAAATCCAGCGAACCGTTTTCAAGAGGAACAAACTTTGGCAAATTCTAATGCGAAGCAACTAATGCAAGATGCTTCGCAGCGAAGCACTTTGGCTTCCAAAAGGTCTTCGAAAGACCGAAGGCGTTATCAAAAGGGAAAAGTAGCCGACGCAAAGAGCTTTGCACCCGAAGCGTTTCAAGCAGCTACTTCGGGCAGGAGTTTTGCGAAGTATTTTCCAAGAAGACGAGCTTCGGGGGGGTCAGTATTCCACAAATAAAAAAGTGATGCGGCGAAGGAGAAGTACTTCAAGGCCGAAGCATCGAAAAATAGCCCGTACCAAAGGTTCACCGCGAAGCATTTTCAATGACGATTTCAACTTCGCCAAAGTGGAAGCATTTAAAACGTTTCTCGAAGAATGTACAGACAACAACCGTGGAAAGAGTTCAAAGCAGATGAATTTAAGGCAAAGGTGGCGGAGCACATCTCGAGACGATTCGGTTAAGAGAAAAGCTCACGCCCATGTACGAGGTGGCAGCGGGTTGCATCTCCAATGCAAGGCATAATCATCAAAACATGTGGCCCCGCATACTACACCACTACAGAGCCAATCAAAGAGCATGGTAATCTCCTACGTTTGAAGCATAAGTTTAATTATGGTAGGTGCCATAAATTTAGGTAGTTGCATTTTAGGGCTATAAAATGCAAGGCCATAGCAGGAGAAGGTTATTCACCCATCAGTTCATACAAGATTAAGAGCCTTCGGTTATTCTGCAATCCTCCCGCCCTGTGCATCGAAGCCCTTTACGTCAAAGCCCTCCATATCAAGGACTCAGCCGCCACTCATTTTCACAATGGGAAAGAAAAGCTCTAAGGAAAAGGGGAAGGAGCCCGAAGTAGCAGGCCCTGAAAAAACAAAGAAGGGCAAGGAAGAGAAGAGGCATACACCAAAGAAGATCGATCTCACCCCTCGCCCGAAAAGTAGCCGATAGAAGAAGGAGATGACTCTAAGGAGGAGCAGCTTGTAGAACCACCAATCGATGGGTGGGAAAAAATTAGAGACACAGAGCTCTCTAAGGGTGTGTCCGACCTTCGACGCACCATAGAGTTTATGACGAGCAAACTCACCCCAGAGAATAAGAGAGTTGCTGCATATTACTCTCAGATTTATTGGTATTTGACCCCGCATACTCACCATTGTCCTGAACTAATCTATGCTATCACGCAGAATTACCAGCTCGCATCCAGGCAAGTGTTGGACACTTTAGGTCATAAATTTTTTTCTATTCTAAAGGAAGATGTGAAAGCAGCATTTGCGCCACAACAAGGTCCACCCAAAGGTTATTCAGTTCACAATGTCATTTTGAGCGAACAAATGGAGAGGTTCACCTCCAATAGCTACATATTGAAATTCTTGCACGAGAACCTCAAAAGCGGGCTCCCTTCAAGCAAGTTGCCCCAAATGCCCTTACCCTTGGCTACCTTCAAAAACACCGATATTTTCTCCATCATTGCATGGGTGGCGGGCCTGTCGACAGATGCTTCGGTGCAACCTTGGCAGGTGTCTTTGGCCGAATGTATTTCAAGAGGGGAATTCTATGCCCTTGACGCTTCAAGACCAAACACCAACCCAGTTTTCTTTGATTGGGCGGAATGGGTGGCCCGAACCTTGCATACGCGGCTCACCAGTATGAAGAATTCAGCAATGGGCCAGTACTTCGCACCCTATTATTTCCTTGTATGGTTGTTTTTCTACCAAGTACATAAGCGATTCCCCCATATCGCCATTTCTCCAAGCGACGAGGATGGAAATCCTCTATCGGTGTACTAGTGGACTCCCATTTTATTGAGGACAGAGTCTTATTATTCTTTTAACCAGCAATTTTTGGGACCCGCCATGCATTTGTTGAAGGGCTCTTGCCCTCGGGTGCCCCTCAGTTTGAGAGACAGAGTGGTGCAAGAGAAAAGGGGAGACATGTTTCAACTAACGCAAGGGATCATAATTCGTATGTTCAGCTTCATTGGGAAGCCCTTCCTGCTACTAGTCTACCCCTCCGAGTATCAGTTCGCATTGGAGGTCGCTCGACAGAGCGACGCAACTAACGCCGTCTACGGCCACAGTCGAAAATGGGCACATACCTGTGACTTCCCCTTTAGGATGGGGGTAATTGAAGTATTTGCCTTAAAATAGAATGTTTTCCTAGAGGAAAAGCTTACCAATTTTGGCCTACTCCAAATTCCTTAGCAATGGCTCTATGATCCCTTGGGAGTGATGAGGGATCACTTAAAATTCAAGAATTTCCACATCTGCCCCCACCCTGAAATTGTGGAACAAAGAAATAATCCCAATGGGAAGGATCTGGAGTGGCATTTGGAGAGGATGAGGACATTACATCCCTGGCATGAGTTCTACCCTATGGAGGTCGAGTTTGACCCTGAGCAGTACCCCCTCCCAACTCCAAGATCCACGTTTTGGAGAAAGGCAAAGGATGATTTAAAGGAAGAATTGAAGAATTGGAGCGAGGAAAAATTAAGGGAGTGGTGGATAATGAGAGTCCATCGCCAAAAGATGAATTCTTACGAACTCTTGACATCGGATAAAGACTTCGCGATTGTCTACAAAGCCAATGTTGGGACTTGGAAGTCCATATCCTTTGCCAATTTTGTTCCTCCAGCTACCCCAGGATCGGGCGAAAGCCCAAGAGGAGCTGATGATGCTTCGAACCAAGAAGAAGAGGAAGAAGCCGAAGCTACACCGGAGGCACTACCACAGGGACCATCAAAAATCCATGACACAAGTGCCGAAGAGTCGGAGCAACCATTGGAGAGAAAGAAAAGAAAGAGGCAGCAAATTCAAGTGCCTCCGAGCCACCCAAAGAAACCCCACACAAAACTCCCAAGTGCTCCTGCTGGGCAACCTGCATTGGGCCCGACTGAAGCAAATGTTGAAGATGCAGGGCCACCAAGTGCCGAGACGATCCCAGATATAGACATCATTAATGTGGAGGAACTCCTCCAACAAGAGGGAGACCTCGAAGTAGAAGTTGTGGAATTCGAGAGTACCGAAGCCCAAAAAGAGCAAGAGCCTATTACACAAGAAGTCACTATTGGTCATCAAATCCACACAGGAAAGGACTTTCGGTGGGTTTGCGTGCCCTGGACCTACGACCAACATTGAAAGGCCGGAGGGAAGAGATGCCCCTCGTGCCGATCTCTAGAGAAAGGCCGAGGGGCATCTCTTCCCCCCGACATTTCAATGTTGGTCGCAGGTCTAGGGCACGCAAACCCACCGAAAGTCCTTTCCTGTGCGGATTTGATGACCAACGTTTCTAGCATGCCCGGTGGCACCAAGGTCCCATATTTTGAAAATTTCTAACTCGTCTTCATCGGAGCCAAGTTCAAACAGTTCCCGGTGAGATCCGGTCAGTCTCATCTTCTGAGTGGTAGTGAGAATCGATGCTATCATTTCCAAAAGACTCCCAGCATCTGGCGACTCTGTTTTTCTCGAAAATCTCTAAGTCGTAGAGACCAGTACCTTCATGCCGAAGCACCCCGTGTTTTAAGCAAGCTTGAGTTTGGTGAATCTTTGGCTTGTCTATATCTGTCAAAATCACCTGGCAACTCCGTTGAGCTGAAGATCCAGATTTTTGATCGTAGGCGCCCCCTTTTTTTTAAAAAAGGCTGAAAGAAGATATCTCGGAGGAATCAAGGTTCGGTGAGCAACCTTGACCTCACAAGCAGAGAAAGAATGTTCGTCTAGCGACTCCAACTTAGCGACGATAACTGTGATCTCTGCAGACCGCTGCTATAATGGCAAGGGTAAGTTTTCCTAGCTGGGATGACCGAGGCCCCTTGAATCTTCAAAGTTACCATGAGATTCCCGAAGGCGCCTTGAAGGCATTGACAATATATGATGGCACCACGGGAATGGCCCGAGAGCACCTTGAAGCTATTGCTGATTTAGCGTTCCTCTATGACATAATCCACGAAGATGTCATGGTCAGACTTCTGGTCCTGTATCTGGAAGGAAGGGCGCTGCAGTGGTACAGACTGCTCGGGCCTAGGAGTATCTGCTCATGGGATGACTTAGCGGGAGCACTATTCAAAACATTTGATGGCTCTCAAGATCCCTTCCAGCTTTTGACGCACCTCTCCACCATCAAGAGAGCATCTTTGGAGAGCGTCACGGACTTCAATATCCGATTCATCAGAAGTTGGAAGAGAATTCCAAGGGAGATCCAACCGACGCCCGCCCAAGCCCACCTCTACTATGTTCGGGCTTTTCACTTGAACATAGGCCTCCTCTTGCTGCGATCTGGTGAACAAAGATTCCCTCAGATATTCGAGGAAGCAGTACGTGCAGAACAGTTTCTATCGAGAAATTGGTAGTGGGGAGAGGCCCCATCACTTTCTCCAATAGTTGCTACTCCTGTCTGTCCAACGCAGTATTCTTCATGGCAGACTCCTCATACTGAGCAGAAGCCTGAGATGCAGTCATGTGGAGCTCGAGAGGCAGATCCCATCCAAGTCCAACCCTGGCAGTTTGCAAGCTTTGCCCCAACAATGAACAATATGGTTGCTTGCGATCTCCATCAGGGGACGGGCCAAGAAGAGGAGCAGGCTCAAGTGGTAGAGCCTAAAAATGAAGAGGGCCCAGTTTTGCACTCTTTTTGTATCCCTGAGCATAGCACGCAAATGTTCAGCCAAAATCCGTCAAGCGTACCTCACCAAGAGGCTGAACCTGAAGAGATCATAGAAGTTTGCTCTTTGTCGGAGGAGCCCTGTTACCGCATCGAGAAAATGGAGGAACCTGTACCCAGCCCGCAGTTACTAGACTCTTCGGTATTCTGGTTCCAGCCATCACTATGGCCAGTGCCCCAAGAAGACCCTCGTGTGGCGAACTTCTTTGCCACATCTTGCATCAGCAGTGCGGGTACTGGCAGGAGTGACAACCTGCTGCATTGCCTCTTGTTTGCAGCATGGACAGCTTCGGGAAGAATCCAGTCGGACTTCAAAGATCAACTAAAGTTCAATCTGATCTGGTCCGGGCACTGCAGATTTACCAGATAGACACCCGAGGCTGAGTTGGTGATGGCGGTATGTCTGTCATGCCACAAATTTTGTATAAATTGTAAATAGCCCGGCTAGTAAATAAGAGCCGAAAGCACTAAGGTTGCTTAGGAGCTTAGGCATAAACAAAAAATATATGCTGTCAGTGGATGATCAGAGAAGAAGATAATGAGAATGACTCTGTTGCCCAATGGATAAAGGCCTGGGATCTCTGCATTCAGACTAGCAAAATGCCCCGCGAGCCGCCAAGAATGTTGACAACTTTGTCACATTGCACAAGGGGTAGAGAAAAAAAAAATCAATTTTTTTTTCTTTTGCAAGAGTATTTCTTTTCATTTGTAAGTGTTGCAGCAATTTTGGCTTTCAATGCCATCCCCTTGTACACAGAATGAAGAAGGAAAAGCTTCGCTGCCAAGCAGGCCAAAGAAAATAGCTCCGCAAAAAGAAAGAAAAGTTGTCACGATATCGCGACATGAAAAGGGTCGTGATATCACGACATGTGGCGTTTTCGCGGCTCACAACGAGGTAAAAGTGCAGCAAAGAAAAGTTGTGATATCGTGACATGTCGCAAAATCACGGGTCAAAGTGACAAGGGAGAGCCAAAGAGAAAAGCTGTCGCGATATCGCGACATGTCGCAAAATCGTGGCCGACAGCAAGGAGGCAAAGCCAAAGAGAAAAGCCGTCGCGATATCGCGCATGTCGCGTTTTCGCGACCGATAGTGAGAAGAAGCGCCAGGGCGAGAAAGTCGTCGCGATATCGCGCGTGTTGCGTTTTCGTGGCCGACAGCGAGAAGAAGCGCCAGGGCGAGAAAGTCGTCGCGATATCGCGCATGTTGCGTTTTCGTGGCCGACAGCGAGAAGAAGCGCCAGTGCGAGAAAGTCGTCGCGATATCGCGCATATCGCATTTTCACGGTCGACAACAAGAAGCGCTAGGGAGAGAAAGTCGTCGCGATATCGCGCATGTCACGTTTTTGCGACTGACAGAGAGGACCGCCAGGGCGAGAAAGTTGTCACGATATCGCGCATGTCGCGGCCAACAGCGAGAAGGAGCGCCAGGGCGAGAAAGTTGTCGCGATATCGCGCATGTCGCATTTTCGCGACCAACAACAAGGAAAGAGCGTAGAAAAGAAAAGTTGTCACGATATCGCGCATGTCGTATTTTCGCAACCGACAGCAAAAGAAGACAAAGGCATAGACATGTCGCGATTTCGCGACACATCATATTTTCGTGATGCAACAAGAAGAAACAAGCTGAAGGCAAGGAAATGTCATGATATCGCGACATGTTTTTTCACGATGGGCACGCGCTTCAAGCCGGGTATTTTCTTGAGACAATCAAGTGCCTCGTAAATGCATTCTTTCTTGCCCGATAAGCTCGCTGCTCTTTTTTGGCAATTGGAAGCGAAGTGTCAGTCAAGCATGGTGACCCCTCGAGCACTACACCCAAAAACCGAGGACACTCAGACGACTCATCATGGCACATTTCTACGGTTGACCCGGTTACAGTTGCCATTTTTGGTAATGGATTTGAAAGCTCGGTCTCGAGGGCCGCGAGGAGCCGACTTCTCAGATATCAAGAACATACTTCACCATTCTGTGTAATAATGACTCAGAGGATTGGGTCCTCTATAAAAACCCAAATTTTATAATGTAAAAGGGGGGAACTTTCTGCTAGAAATTTGTTGTAACTTGATGTCTTGCGTTTAATACTAAAGATCTTTTGTGCTCTATTTCTCTCTTTTATGCTGCCTTATGTGCTTAATTCTTTTGTCTTTTCTCGTTCGCGTACTGAGACTCTGAATCTTGAATCTGGTGTGTGATCGGGGACTGAACCCCTAAAATTCACCCTGAAGGATACATAGGAGAGGAAAAATGCCTTGTCGCCTTCCTTTATACTGCCTGGTGGATCGAGGTTTCTGTTATTCCCTTATCTCAATCGCTGTTACTCTAAATCCTGAATTCCAACGAGAGAGAAAGGAGAACCCTGCGAACCCGTCCAGAGGATACATAGGAAGTTCGACATTTCGTTTCCTTCATGCTATTCTTGGTATTTTCTACTGCCATTCGAGTTGTTAGTGAGTAATCGTGCTTCCTGTTCTCTCCCACCTTAAATCATCATATTCTAACCCTTACTCTTTTTATTTTCTTTCTCTAACCCTTACCCTTTTTTATTTATTTTCCTAACCCTTACTCTGTTTATTTCTTTCCTACACTCTTGTCTCAAACCCCAAAAGTAGATTAGTATAAGAGCCGACATTTCTCCGGAGATCGACACGAGGGGCATCTCTTCCCCCCGGCCTTTCAATGTTAGTCGTAGGTCTAGGGCACACAAACCCATCAAAAGTCCTTTCCTGTGCGGATTTGATGACCAACAGTCACCATGGCTGCTCTACCAGAAGGGCATGCAGGTACGCATTCTCCACCCTTTGCCTTGGTCTCTCATGTGTCTACCACCGTCTTGATCGAGTCCCCCATCAGTCTCTCCCTCCCTCACAAAGTCAGTCGCTTCCTCATGCGTTGCCTCTTGCCACTGATCCTGTTAGCCCCACTCCACTTGAGTCATCAGGCTGGGACAAGTTTGTTGCTACCACTTCGCCTTCCCACACCACCAATCGTTTGGACCTTAGCCAGGGCGAAGGCAGTGCACCAAAACCAGACCCTGCTCTTCATTCCCCTACCTCACATGGTGTTGATACACTCGTTGGGACTCCTGGTACACCTGTTGCCAAACCTTCTGGTGAGGCATCCCCCATTAATTATTTATATTTGTTTACCCCTTCGGCTGGAGATCCAACCTTATTTGAATCCGAATTGTCCATGATGAAGGAACACCCTCTAGCTAAGAAGCTACTCCTAGCTTGGCAAAATATAGAGAAAATGCTAAAGGAGGCGAGGAAGAAGAGAGGGCGCTCTTTGGCCTAGGTTGAAAAATGTGCTATCTTCGATTTGAAGGCTGGGAAGTTGCATAAATTAAAAAAGATCCCCAATGTCCAGAAGCCCCTGGATGAAATGACTCCAGCGGACTATGACTACCAAGACAAATCCAAAGACCTGGAGCATTTGAATGTTGACAATGAATCTGAATCCATGCACATCAAAATCGAAACCTTTCGAGCACATGCCAACATCGCTAATCAGCACAGATTTGAAGCAAAAAATGCCAACATCAATTTGGAGGAAGAGTTGGCTAGAATCCACTCCAAGATAGAGGATTTAGAGAAGCAGTGTAAGCTAATGAAAAAGGAAACACACACCCTAAAATAGCAAATACTACAACTACAGTGTACAGCTCAGAACCAAGAACAAAGACAGGCCGAGAATGATCTGAAGGCCAAGGAGTCTGAAAGCAAGATCTTGCAGTTGCAGCAGCAGTTGCACGAAAAAGCAAACTTGGAGCTGTTTGACAGAAGCCGGATCAAATAAATCCGCTCACACTTGCTAAAAAATTTTAGATCCCGGGTCTCCAATGCCCTATCAATTTTTACCTTTATTACTGAAGCACATCGTGCCGTTGGCGAAGGAGGGCCAATCATAGATGAGGTCACTCAGAAAGGTAGAGGCCGACTCAAACTAGCCTTTGATGTCCAAAGCATGAAATATCAGGACTTGCAGGTTGCTGCAATGAGTCGGACGACTAGAGATTGGTCCACGGCCCAAGCCATAGTTTGTGCCTTCTTTTCAAAGGTGAGGAAGGCACAAAAGGCAAAGGACCTCCTGGACATGTTTGAGAATGAACAACACACATCGCTAGGCTACTTCCAGGATCTCTCTTCCTTAGGTTTCTCGAGCTTCATGGATGATGATGGGAATCTTCTGACCAAGGAAGAGCTTAAGCCAACATGGCTTCATTTTGAAGGTGACATCTCGGAGATAGACAAATGGGCAGAGCCAATAACAGAAATGCAGATCACAAATTTCATTCTAAGATACTGCAAGATTGCAGCCTGCTTGAATGATCTATATACCAGAGCCAAACATGCTGATATCGGGTAGATTGATCGCTTTCGTGTTTTGGTTAAGGCATTGCAAGATCAAGAGCCCTTCTCGAAGGGTGCTTGGGCTCATGTCCGCTAAACCATGAAAAAGATCCGCGATCGCCTTGCCCCATCCCCGCCGCACGAAGCCACGCTAGAGGAAGCAAGAAGAAGAAGAAGAAGAAGAAGAAGAAGAAGAACAAGTCGGGGGACAGCCCACAGAAGAAGAAGAAAAGGGAGAAGGGTCTAGAGGTAACTCTAGCCCAACGGATCAAGGCTAAAGGGTTCTCCCACCGAGACGAGCTCGTTGCCCCGCGAGCCACCAAGAATGTTGACAATTTTGTCACATCGCATAAAGGGGTAGAAAAATTGAATTTCTTGTAAAGTATTTCTTTTAATTTCATGAATTTGTTCCCTTGTTTTTTAGAAACAACATTTTCAAGTGTCGAAGCAATTTTGGCTTTCCCCCCCCCCCCCCTTGTACATAAAATGAAGAAGAAAGAGCTTTGCAGCCAAACGAGCTAAAGAAGATAGCTTCACGAAAGAAATCACTAAGGATGAAAACTACTTCGGGCCCGAAGTTCCTCAAACAAGTACTTCGGGCAAAAATCTTGCAAAGCGGCGTCAAAAGGAGCTTCACACCCGAAGCATTTTCAGAAGCTACTTCAGGTGAAAGTTTTGCGAAGTGGCACTCAAGCGACATTTCAAAAGAACAGCTTTGCCGAAGGAAGATCGTGATCCGAATTGGCTAAGGCAATAAAATCTACTTCGGCCAAAAAACTTGTGAGGCGGAAGTCGAAGGAGCGCAGCATTGAAAAATACTTCACCAAGAAATCGTCGAAGTACCTACTTTAGGCCTTCCCGCCAGCGAACCATTTCTACTTCGGGCCCGAAGCATTTTTGGCAGGTACTTCGGGCGAAAGTTTTGTGAAGTGATGTTGCCGAAGCAAAATGCAAAGGAAGTGTTGGTTCGGCTTTCATACACACCCCATGAAAAATGAGCATAAAATACCAATAACACTTATACGGGATAAATCCCACTCACTTTAGGATCTTGCTGGTTATCCAAGGTGTGAGTTATAGAGTTGGGTCGAATGTCTATTCACTCTTTTTCACTTCTGGAATAGTTTCAAGTGGACTGTTTGTTACCTTACAACAGGCTCGACCTTCGTTCAATAATTTTTAGAGGTTGTTATCTTTGTTGACTATCGGATTTACAATGAGTTCTTTGATATAGCTCTTTATGCTTTAGCAGATTAAATAAAATACAAATTTGAAAGAAAATAAAAATGAATCATTTAACGGTGGAACAGAGAGAATAGGGTAGGGCAGAAAAGAGAAGCTTATCTAAGTTAGTTGCAAAATCAAAACTATCAATTTCAATTACACTATTTAAACTTCACAATGGAACCAATCAAAGAGGAAGATGTCCAGCTTTCTAAGATCACCTTCTAGTAAGAGCATAAGACGGAGATAACATAGATTTGAAATAAAATCATAAATAAAAGGGAAGTCGGTGTTAACTGGTATCTCTCACAAGCGATCTAGCTCACACAGGTGAGGACAGAGCAATTAGGACAGACGAACCTTAAATCTTTAATTTTTCCTAGCATATAACAAACAGAGTGAAGCCTAGCATCATATTCAATCTTGATAACGCAGATTTACAACTAAAATAAATAGAACTTTAGTGAGATGAAAACAGAAGAAGGTGCGCTTATCGAAATCCGAAAGAGATTAGGCTCCTAGCCACGCTATCACAGAAGAACGATTTCACACAATCCCCAGGTCTAGAACAAAGCATTCAAACAAGATTTGCAAAAAATTGCTAGAATGTCTTTTATTCCAAGTTTTTCACTCCCCCTCACTTTACATTCAAGAGAAGTATATATAGACTCAGGACAAACCTTGATATTTTTTTAAAATATCTTCTTCTAAATATCTAAATCTTATCATAAAAATCCCATTGCTAAAGCTTTACAATATAAGGTATTTTAATATAGAGTTTCGATAAACCCTAATCACTCTGAAATCTTCGTGTGGATCTCACCATAAATGGAGAAGATAAGATTTGATTTTATCCTCTTCAAATGAGCACTGCATGTAAATGTATCTTTATCTTTCGGCAAGCTTTCAGAGCATCTCATTAATTCTTCTACAAAATTTGGATGAGTCACTGACTTTCGAGGCCTTCCATCCTTGCACAGCCACCTTTGTTTGGTTCGAGTTGAGATTTTCAGCCCGTCATTACTTTTGCCATAAATTTTTTGGGCAAATGGATCCACCGGCAAATTCCTTGAAGCCTGTATTTGTGGTCGGATCTACAAAATTTGGATGAGTCACTGACTTCCCGACATCTCTTATCTTTATCTTTCGGTAAACCGTCAGAGCATCTCATTAATTCCTCGCTTGATTTGTCGAAATTTAGGTTTGTTTGTCTTTCTCGCCATTACTCCTACCATGAATGTAGCTGCCGAAGCTTTCTGCAAAAGAAAAACAAAGATTAGAATTAATTAACTTTCTCATTTAAATACTCCTAGGGTTTGGACTGTATCGAAAAGTTTTTACTTCCTTTGGATGGGTGATTAAAAATTTAAATAATGACCAAATTTTGCAAAATGAATATAAATCCAAATATGTCGTGATATCGCGAAATTTTCTTCAAGTTACTTCTTCCTTGCTTGTGCCTTCACAAAAATGGAACATGTCGCGATATCGCGACATTTCTTCACTTCATGTCTTTTAAGCTTTTGTCTTCGCAAAAATGGAACATGTCACGATATCGTGACATTTACTTCACTTAGTTTCTTCCAAGTATTGGCCCTCGCAAAAATGGAACATGTCGCAAAATCGCGACATCAGACTTCAAAAGATTTTAGGATATAATTAATTTTGAGCGAAAGTCCGACAAGTCCGAAAAGGGAACATGTCGCGATATCGCGACATTTCCTTCACTTAGTCTTTTTTCAGCTTTTGCCCTCGCGAAAATGGAACATGTCGCAAAATCATGACATTTCCTCTGTTTAGTCTCTTCCAAGTCTTGGCTCTCGCGAAAATGGAACATGTCACGATATCGCGACATTTCCTTCACTTCATGCCTTTTAAGCTTTTGCTCTCCGAAAATGGAACATGTCGCGATATCGCGACATCGGACTTCAAAATATTTTAGTGTTGAACTTACAATGGCACTGAGAGGGGGGGTGAATCAATGTAGCTAATTAAAATCTTAAAACTGTAATTCTTAATGCTGAAGTAATGCAAACTTAAAGACAGATATAGCAATTATAACAAGAAAGCATCACACAATGCAAGATTTTAACGAGGTTCACCAATGTGGCTACTCCTCAAAAATTGACTGCTTGGACTACCATCCAAATCCAGCCTTAGCAAAGCAATCAATTTTACAAAGAAATTTACCAACACCTCACTGGAAGGAGCACCAACCCTTGATTTATCCGCACCAACGAGAAAGGAGCACCAACCCCCGATTTACCAAGCACCAACCGGAAGGAGCACCAACCCCCGATTTATCTACACCAACGTAAAGGAGCACCAACTCCGGATGCCAAGCAAGCAACTTGGACTGCAATTCTGAATCTATAAATGTTACAGAAAAATACCTTTGCTTTCACAAGACCCTGACTGGTCTAGAGCTTACAGTTTGCAAGACACTCGCATCTGCGGTACTGCTGCAGCCGAGCTCTATGATCAACTTTGCCTTTTGCGCACTCTTGCACACTCTGCTTTCTCTATACTCACACTTTGCACAGTCTGTGCCGTTACAACCGAACGATCTTCTCTGCCCTCTGCGCTCTCTGCTCTCTGTGCGCTCTAACTTCACACTTAGCTCGATTCGACATGACTCGCTCACTTTGCTCACTACAGACAGATGTCACATGCAATACATCCTTCAAAACTCCAAACTGCCCTCCTTTTATATTAGAAATCTCATGATGAAAAATCAAACTTAGTCGGCTGTGAAAACCCTAATTTGCGTCGACTGCAAACCCTAATTTTTGTTGGTTGTCATCGGTCTTCGTCGGCTTCAAATTATCTGACTCTATGGCTTCTTTTTGTTCCTGTCACCGCGAAACCACAACATGTCGCGATATCACGACACTTTTTCCTCCGTACGCTTTCTCTCAATTTTGTCCCGCGAGAATACAACATGTAGCGAAATCGCTACACTTTTTCTTCCGAACGCTTTCTCTCAACTTTGGCCCGCGAGAATACATGTAGCGAAATCGCTACACTTTTGTCGTCGTACTTCTTTTCTTGGCTTGTACCCGCGAAAACACAGCATGTTGCGAAATCGCAACACTTTTGCCTCCTTGTCTCTTTTCTTGGCTTGTACTAGCGAAAACTCAGCATGTCATGAAATCATGACATCTAACGCTTTCGTACACTCTTTTCTGCATGCACCAGCGAAAACAGAACATGTCGCAAAATCGTGACACTTTCACTGCCTTGTGCCTTTCTCTGCCTTTCGCCCACGAAAACGGAACATGTCGCGAAATCGCGACGCTTCTTACTTCCATGTTCTTTCGTTTTGTTTCTGTCGCGAAATCGCGACACTTTCTCTTTCGGACGCTCTCTCCTGCATTATGTCATGAAATCGCGACACTTTTTCTTTCGGACTCTCTTTCCTGCATTATGTCGCAAAATCGCGACACTTTTTCTTTCGGACTCTCTCTCCTGCTTTATGTCACGAAATCGCGACACTTTTTCATCCGAACAACCTTCCTTGCAATATGTCGCGAAAACGCGACAGTTCTCATTTCGAACTCTTCCATCTGCAGCATGTCGCGAAATCGCGACACTTTATCTTGCTTTCACTTTCTCTTCTGACTTGTCACGAAATCACGACACTTTAACCTACTTTCTCTTCTTCTTCTAACATGTCGCGAAATCACAACTGATTTACCTGCTTGTGCCTCTGCTTCGAACATGTCGCAAAATCGCAACAGTTTTCCAACTTGCCTTCTTCTCTTCCAACATGTCGCGAAATCGTGATAGTTTTCCCTGCTTGCGCCTCTACTTCGAACATGTCATGAAATCGCGACAATTTTCCAACTTGCCTTCTTTTCTTCCAACATGTCGCGAAATCGTGACAGTTTTCCCTGCTTGCGCCTCTGCTTCGAACATGTCGCGAAATCGCGACAGTTTTCCAACTTGCCTTCTTTTCTTCCAACATGTTGCAAAATCGTAACAGTTTTACCTTCATTTTCTCTCTCCTCCGATATGTCGCGATATCGAGACATTTTTGCCAGCATTTTCTCTCTCCTCCGATATGTCGCGAAATCACGACAGAAAACATGTTGCGATATTGCAACAGTTTTCTTACTTGTCTTTTTCTATGATCTTTTGCAAATGGGCCACTATGGTCTTCTTGGAAACTCACTGTTCATACTCTAAATAACCTTAGAACTCCTATCCTCTGCATCTGAATGGCTTTTGAACTGCCTTTCCACTGTATCATTAGATCTAACTGACTGTGTTGACAACAATGACAATACTCCTGCTGCACCTTGCTCAACATAGGATACAATTAAATTTGAGCGAAAGTTCAACAAGTTCGAAAATGGAACATGTCGCAATATCGCAACATTTCCCCCAAGTCATTATTTCCAAGCTTTTGCCCTCCGAAAATGGAACATGTCACGATATCGCGACATCGGACTTCAAAATATTTTAGGATACAATTAAATTTGAGCGAAAGTCTGACAAGTCCGAAAATGGAACATGTCACGATATCGTGACATTTCCTTCACTTAGTCTCTTCCAAGCATTGGCCCTCGCGAAAATGGAACATGTCGCGAAATCGTGACATTTCCTTCACTTAGTCTTTTTTCAGCTTCTGCCCTCTCGAAAATGGAACATGTCGCGAAATCGCGACATCGGACTTTAAAAGATTTTAAGATCCAATTAATTTCGAGCAAAAATCCGACAAGTCCGAAAATGGAACATGTCGATCGCGACATTTCCTTCACTTAGTCTCTTCCAAGCATTGGCCCTCGCGAAAATGGAACATGTCACAAAATCGCAACATTTCCTTCACTTAGTATTTTTTCAGCTTTTGCCCTCACGAAAATGGAACATGTCGCGAAATCGCGACATCGGACTTTAAAAGATTTTAAGATCCAATTAATTTCGAGCAAAAGTCCGACAAGTCCGAAAATGGAACATGTCGCGATATCGTGACATTTCCCTCAAGCTTTTCTTCTGAGCTTTTCCTCTCGCAAAAATGAGACAGGTCCGAAAATGGAACATGTTGCGAAATCACGACATTTCCTTCACTTAGTCTTTCCCAAGCATTGGCCCTCGCAAAAATGGAACATGTCGTGAAATCGCGACATTTCCTTCACTTAGTATTTTTATAGCCTTTGCCCTCGCGAAAATGAGACATGTCGCGATAATGGAACATGTCGCGATATCGCGACATTTCCTTCAAGCTTTTCTTCTACTCTGCAAACTCTCCAAAAATTGTGGGTTGACTCCAGCGACTTTGTCCACCTGTATTTGGCATTTTTACATATTGGTGAAGGATCTTCCTTACTCATAAATAAATTTAACATTTGAAAAATGAATTTTAAATTGCTCAAGAATTATCAGCTTCACATGGTGTAGAAAAAATGATGAAAAACTCAAAGTGCCCAGAATTTGATGAAACTTTACAAGCATCTAAAAAGGCCCAAAGGGTATCCAAATATGCAAACGGAGCTTAAAAATTCATCACGGTTGAAGGGAAAATGCATTTAGAAGTTTGCTGGCCAAAAATAGAAACTGCTATTGAAATCAATGCCATATGCAAGTATACTTGGACACTTTGATGTAGGCGAAGCTTGAAAAAGGGTGCAAGCAAAATTTGGAATTAAAACCCGAAAAATCAAGAGGGTCCTTGCGAAAAAAATGAAAATGAAATATTTTCAAAGGGATGGAATTTCATTTTTTTTAGTGGGGGTGTGTTGCTTCTCAACAAATGGCGATATTTGCGAAGAAAATAGTAGCACTATTTAGAATCCAGAACTCTAGTTTCAAAACAATTTAGACTATGTACCATGCTTTGCCACAAATATTTTTTAAAATGACTTAACTACTATCTGCTAGCTGTTAAAGTTTCCCAAGGACATACTAGGTTGAACCACTTAAGAAAGATTCTGATGCACGATTACAAGTGTATAAACCTTCTTCCAAGGATGACCGGGGCTTCAAATGCTTGCTATGGATCGAACAACTATTTAGATTGTGTAGGGGAAACCGAGTAGAGCTTTGTTTACTAGTTTAGCCTTTTACAGTCCTGACAAAGTTACTCTTTAGATTTTCACGACCCTGATCACAACTATAAGGTGGCATCTATAGCTTGGTGAACATGTTTGAGATGTATCCTTCGGGAGCCCTGGTTATGTGCAGGAAAGAGTGCCAGTTTTATATTGGCTTGTCCAACTTTCACCATCTCTCTCTTTTCTTTTGAAAGATACCGATCACTGGAGTGCCTTGTTGCTTCTTTTTTTTTTTTTTATATTCATCGAGCAATTGATCAACTAACTGTTTTAGCTCAGGTACCAACAACCTCCTTGGACGCTTTGATGTAATTTTGTGAATCGGATTCCCCTCTCATGACCAACTTTTCTTGGATTCCCTGGGAGTTCTTCAACCAAACAATATAGTAATTTCTTCATAATCAAAATAATTGTGGCAAGCAAAATACAAAATCCAATTATCTTTCTACTATTGTTCTAGATAACAAGTAGTCCCACTTTTTAATCCTAGCAGACTATCTCTTAAAACAGAATGAAACAAAATGAAAACACACTAGGCCAATTTTCAATGTTGATTTGTGTTTTCTTTGTTTAGGCAAACTCAAACAAACAGGATTAAAGAGTTAAAAGGGAGGAAAAAATGCCACCAGTTAAAGACAAAATTGCATATACCTCAAAGATAAAACATAGTAAAAACACACTACTTCAAACTTAAAAAAAAACAAAATAAAAACACACTACTTCGAACTTTATATACAATATATACATATGCACAAAGTCCCTTCAATCACTCAAAAAATGTTGCAGATGGAAAAGCAGAGAAATAGTGCCTTAAAAAAAAAATTGACCATTTGCAGGTAAATTTAGAAAAATACCTTTCAGGTCCTGTTGACGAAATGCACTCCAGATTATGCTTCCCAAAATTTTTGCTACCTGGGAAAGACTTGGTGTGTTTACTATCTTCCCCATTTTTTTTTTTAAAACCCCCAAGATCAAATACCTTAAAGCCTTTATATACCCAGATCATCACATCTTCAGATTTATGTAACAACTCAAAGAGATCATATTTTATTTGTACGTCATAGCTCTTAATAACTTGAACATTTTGTGGTTTCTCTACTGCTCCAATATCCAAGATTTCAATTTTTATCCCTCTAGTAGAATTTTCATAATTTGCTCTTTCACCTGAGCCTTGCTTAGATTTAACCCCATCAATGTTTAATGTCCAAATATCAATGTTGTGATTGGTTAGAGATGTAACTGGTCTCACCCTCTCAGTTGTCGAATTATAAACTTCAATATCTGCATCAACATGATTTACAACCTATTTTTTGATATTATGTTCAGTGATCACATGCTTATACTGAGACTCTTTGTCTATTCTGAGTTGGTTGACCACATTCACATTTACTATTTTCTTCTCCTTTTCTTGAAATTCAATAGGTGGTCCAAAGTAAGTTTCAATCAAGTTATCTTTTTGTTCAACAATCTGAGCCAGCTCATGGAGGGTGATGTTAGCCTTAATTTTCTTCATATCCTCAATGATGTTATACTTTTTCCTAGTTACTTATGTATAGTAATATTGAATCTTATTTTCATTACCCTTTGGTGAGGGAGGATCATTATTAGGAGTAGGTTTTGGATTTTCACATCTCAAATTATAACTGTCCTTTTGGAACTGTTGAAAAGCTTGTACTTCATCCATAGGTATCTCCACGACATTCTCTGACTCATTGGGAAAAGTGAATGAATTTGAAACCATAGTCGTACTATTTTTGGATGAACCCGAACTATCAATATTTCTCTGATTTTTGGAAAAATTTAACTCACCAAAAAAAGCTTCAAAGTTGAGTAATGCTAGGTCACAACTGTTTACTTTAGGCACTTCCACCTTGAACTTGTCAGAATCTTTCTCTATATTCTGCACATGCTGAGTGTGTGTCACAGTCAATGGAGTTTCCTTGGGTAGAGCGTGACATGTTGGCACTAACTCATGATGTGGAATGGGATTCAAAATAGGCATGTTCTGTGTAACATAGGATATCAAAGGACTGCTCAAAATTTGAGGTCCTAACTGTCTTTCAAGAATTAAAGCTTCCTTATAAGCTCCTACCAGGGTTGTGATATTGATGTCTCTCTTGAGGAAAATAGAGGTCACCGAATCCAATGCATTCTTATAGATTTCTAAGGCTAGATTTGCACTTGGGATGTAATGACCAGTCATTCTACCATAAGCTTTTTGGAACCTTATATTAAAAGACCTGATATCTTCACCAAACTCTCTCTTAATGTTAGAAAAGTGTTGATATAACGCACTGGGGTCAATCACTTCACCAAATTGTGATACAAAAATTTTCTCCAGGTCATTCCAACTAGTAATAGAATCATTAGTAAGATCCAAAAACCAATCGTATGCTTCCCCTTGGAGAGTAAATGGGAATAACCTACAAGCCACATCTTCATGCTGCACATTCAACAACTTTAGAGCATTTTTATATGCCACCAGGTGTTCTTCTGTTGTTCTGATTCCATCATGTTTGTAGGTAGGAAGATACTTCTCAGGATCTCTAGGTAAATTATGCGCTACACCAGGGATATTCAAAGCAGTGGAACCCAACCAGTTTGCCATAACTACCTGCTTAACGATGATATTTTGAGTTGTAGTTGGAGGAACTACAAGTGGTGAAAAAACTATGTTAGACAAAGACTCGGCTCTTCTGAGGCTGCTTCTCCTTGGGGTTTCTAACTCAAGCACAAGGAGCTCTCCAGCTCTGGAGTGGGACCTGGTTACTCTGTAGGTAGAATCTAGCTTTT
Organism: Wollemia nobilis; assembly: GCA_028583015.1. Taxonomy (NCBI): domain Eukaryota; kingdom Viridiplantae; phylum Streptophyta; class Pinopsida; order Araucariales; family Araucariaceae; genus Wollemia; species Wollemia nobilis. Next base: position 18,063,865 of record JAQPPZ010001493.1, read on the forward strand.
CACAAAAATCCTACAATCCTTAACAAATACTAAACGGAGTTTCAGTAGGCCCTCCTTCTAGCGCCAATTTTAAATGTTGGTTCGGCTTTCATACACACCCCGTGAAGAATGAGCATAAAATACCAATAACACTTATATGGGATAAATCCCACTCACTTTAGGATCTTGCTGGTTATCCAAGGTGTGAGTTACAGAGTTGGGTCGAATGTCTATTCACTCTTTTTCGCTTCTGAAATAGTTTCAAGTGGACTGTCTGTTACCTTACAACGGGCTCGACCTTCATTCAATAATGTTTAGAGGTTGTTATCTTTGTTGACTATCGAATTTACAATGAGTTATTTGATATAGCTCTTTATGCTTTAGCAGATTAAATAAAATACAAATTTGAAAGAAAATAAAAATGAATCATTTAACGGTGGAACAGAGAGAGTAGGGTAGGGTAGAAAAGAGAAGCTTATCTAAGTTAGTTGCAAAATCAAAACTATCAATTTCAATTACACTATTTAAACTTCACAATGGAACCAATCAAAGAGGAAGATGTCCAGCTATTTAAGATCACCTTCTACTAAGAGCATAAGACGGAGATAACATAGATTTGAAAGAAAATCATAAATAAAAGGGAAGTCGGTGTTAACTGGTATCTCTCACAAGCAGTCTAGCTCACACAGTGAGGACAGAGCAATTAGGACAGACCAGAACCTTAAATCTTTAATTTTTCCTAGCATATAACAAATAGAGTGAAGCCTAGTAGCATATTCAATCTTGATAACACATATTTACAACTAAAATAAATAGAACTTTAGTGAGACAAAAATAGAAGAAGGTGCACTTATCGAAATCCGAAAGAGATTAGGCTCCTGGCCACGCTATCACAAAAGAACGATTTCACACAATCCCTAGGTCCAGAACAAAGCATTCAAACAAGATTTGCAAGAAATTGCTAGAATGTATTTTATTCTAAGTTTTTCACTCCCCCTCACTTTACATTCAAGAGAAGTATATATAGACTCAGGACAGACCCTGATCTTTTTTTAAAATATCTTCTTCTAAATATCTAAATATTATCATAAAAATCCCACCGTTGAAGCTTTACAATATAAGGTATTTTAATATAGAGTTTCGATAAACCCTAATCACTTTGAAATCTTCGTGTGGATCTCGCCATAAATGGAGAAGATAATATTTGATTTTATCCTCGTCAAATGAGCACTACGTGTAAATGTATCTTTATCTTTCGGCAAGCTGTCAAAGCATTTCATTAATTCTTCTGCAAAATTTGGATGAGTCGCTGACTTTCGAGGCCTTCCATCCTTGCACAGCCGCCTTTGTTTGGTTCGAGTTGATATTTTTGGCACGTCATTACTTTTGCCATAAATTTTTTGGGCAAATGGATCCATCGGAAAATTCCTTGAAGCCTGTATTTGTGGCCGGATCTGCAAAATCTGGATGAGTCACTGACTTCCCGGCATCTCTTATCTTTATATTTCGGTAAACCGTCAGAGCATCTCATTAATTCCTCACTTGATTTGTGTCAAAATTCAGGTTTGTCTGTCTTTCTCGCCATTACTTCTGCCATGAATGTAGCTGTCGAAGCTTTCTGCAAAAGAAAAACAAAGATTAGAATTAATTAACTTTCTCATTTAAATACTCCTAGGGTTTGGACTGTATCGAAAATTTTTTACTTCCTTTGGATGGGTGATGAAAAATTTAAAGAATGGCCAAATTTTGCAAAATGAATATAAATCCAAATATGTCGCGATATCGCGACATTTTATTCAAGTTACTTCTTCCTTGCTTGTGCCTTCACGAAAATGGAACATGTCGCGATATCGCGACATTTCTTCACTTCATGTCTTTTAAGCTTTTGTCTTCGCGAAAATGGAACATGTCACGATATCGCGACATTTCCTTCACTTAGTTTCTTCCAAGTCTTGGCCTTCGTGAAAATAGAACATGTCGCGAAATCGTGACATCGGACTTCAAAATATTTTAGGATACAATTAATTTTGAGCGAAAGTCCGACAAGTCCGAAAATGGAACATGTCGCGATATCGCGACATTTCCTTCACTTAGTCTTTTTTCAGCTTCTGCCCTCACGAAAATGAAACACGTCACGAAATCGCGACATTTCCTCTGCTTAGTCTCTTCCAAGTCTTGGCTCTCGCAAAAATGGAACATGTCGCGATATCGCGACATTTCCTTCACTTCATGCCTTTTAAGCTTTTGCTCTCCGAAAATGGAACATGTCGCGATATCGCGACATCGGACTTCAAAAGATTTTAGGATACAATTAAATTTGAGCGAAATTCCGACAAGTCCGAAAATGGAACATGTCGCGATATCGCGACATTTCCCTCAAGTCATTATTTCCAAGCTTTTGCCCTCCGAAAATGGAACATGTCGCGATATCGCGACATCGGACTTCAAAATATTTTAGGATACAATTAAATTTGAGCAAAAGTCTGACAAGTCCGAAAATGGAACATGTCACGATATCGTGACATTTCCTTCACTTAGTCTCTTCCAAGCATTGGCCCTCACAAAAATGGAACATGTCACGAAATCGCGACATTTCCTTCACTTAGTCTTTTTTTAGCTTCTGCCCTCGCGAAAATGGAACATGTCGCGAAATCGCGACATCGGACTTTAAAAGATTTTAAGATCCAATTAATTTCGAGCGAAAGTCCGACAAGTCCGAAAATGGAACATGTCGCGATATCGCGACATTTCCTTCACTTAGTCTCTTCCAAGCATTGGCCCTCGCGAAAATGGAACATGTCACAAAATCGCGACATTTCCTTCACTTAGTCTTTTTCTTCCGCCCTCGCGAAAATGGAACATGTCGCGAAATCGTGACATCGGACTTTAAAAGATTTTAAGATCCAATTAATTTCGAGCGAAAGTCTGACAAGTCCGAAAATGGAACATGTCGCGATATCACGACATTTCCCTCAAGCTTTTCTTTCGAGCTTTTCCTCTCGCGAAAATGAGACAGGTCCGAAAATGGAACATGTCACGAAATCGCGACATTTCCTTCACTTAGTCTTTTCCAAGCATTGGCCCTCGCGAAAATGGAACATGTCACGAAATCACGACATTTCCTTCACTTAGTCTTTTTATAGCCTTTTCCCTCACGAAAATGAGACATGTCACGATAATGGAACATGTTGCGATATCGCGACATTTTCTTCAAGCTTTTCTTCTACTCTGCAAACTCTCCAAAAATTGTGGGTTGACTCCAGCGACTTTGTCCACCTGTATTTGGAATTTTTACATATTGGTGAAGGATCTTCCTTACTCAGAAATAAATTTAACATTTGAAAAATGAATTTTAAATTGCTCAAGAATGATCAGCTTCACATGGTGTAGAAAAAATGATGAAAAACTCAAAGTGCCCAAAATTTGATGAAACTTTACAAGCATCTAAAAAGGCCCAAAGGGTATCCAAATCTGCAAACGGAGCTTAAAAATTCATCACGGTTGAAGGGAAAATGCATTTAGAAGTTTGCTGGCCAAAAATAGAAACTGCTATTGAAATCAATGCCATATGCAAGTATACTTGGACACTTTGATGTAGGCGAAGCTTGAAAAAAGATGCAAGCAAAATTTGGAATTAAAACCCGAAAACTCAAAAGGGTCCCTACAAAAAAAATGAAAATTAAATATTTTCAAAGGGATGGAATTTCATTTGTTTTAGTGGGGGTGTGTTGCTTCTCAACAGGAAGAAGAATGAAAATTACTTCGGGCCCGAAGCACTTCAAAAGGCTACTTCGGCCAAAAAACTTGTGAGGCAGAAGTCGAAGGAGCGCAACATTGAAAAATACTTCGCCAAGAAATCACCGAAGTACCTACTTCGGGCCTTCCCGCCAGCGAACCATTTCTACTTCGGGCCCGAAGCATTTTCGATAGGTACTTCGGGCGAAAGTTTTGCTAAGTGATGTTGCCGAAGCAAAATACAAAGGAAGAAGAATGAAAAATACTTCGGGCCCGAAGCACTTCAAAAGACTACTTCGGGCAAGAAACTTGCGAAGCAGGATTTGAAGGAGCACAACATTGAAAATACTTCGTCGAAAAGCTACCGAAGCACCCACTTTGGACCCTCGTTCCAGCGAACCATTTCTACTTTGCCGAAAGTCATTGCAAAGCATTTGCTTCGGCCATCTTTCATGCGAAGTACTTTCACCCGAAGCGATAGCAGCCATAAAGAATGAAACATATTTTGAAGGTAGGAATGCGCTTCGGCCGAAATACCCCCGAATCGCAGTTTTGAAGAAGGTTTGCGACGAAGCATTTTTCAAGCTCACCAGCGAAGTATCTACTTCGGGTGAAGGGCCTCGCAGAAGCAGTTTTGACACATCTCTCCAGCGAAGCAGCGAGAAGTGAATAGCCCATCTTGCGAAGGAGATCTACTTCGACCCTCATCACCCTCGAAGTTGTTTTGTGAAGCTCCATTTTGCGAAGTACAAATCAAGGAGGAGTTATTAGTTCGACTCAAGCCCATTACGAAGTGAAGTTGCAAACAAACATCTAGCGAAGCGCTTCAGGGGCACGCGCTCCAAGCTGGGTATTTTCTTGAGGTATTCAAGTGCCTCATAAATGCATTTTTTTGTGCCTGGTAAGCCTGCTGTTCATTTTTAGCAATTGGAAATGAAGTATCAGTCCATGATGAAGAGCCCAGCGAGAATGGTGACCGCTCGAGCACTGCACCCGAAGACCAAGGACATCCAGGTGGCTCATTAATGCACCTTTTCTCGACTGACCCACTCGCAGCTGCTAGTTTTGGTAACGGGATTGAGAGCTCAGTCACGAGAGCAACAAGAGCCGACTTCTTAGCTTCCGAGGATGTACTCCTCCATTTTGTGTAATTATGGCTCAGAGGGTCGGGTCCTCTATAAAAACCTAGACATTGTAATGTAAAAGGGGGGGAAATTTCTCCTAGAAAGTTGTTGTAACTTGTATTCCTACGATTAATACTAAAGATGTTTGGACTCTATTTTTCTCTTGTATGCTGCCTTCTGCGTTTATTTCTTCCATCTTTCTTCATTTGCATACTATAATTCTGAACTCTGTATTTAGGTGTGTGATTGGGGATTGAACCCTAAGATTTTCTCGAAGGATACATAGGAGAGGAAGACACCGTGTTGGCCTTCTTTTATGTTGCCTATGAATAGTGATTTTGTTATATTCACTTTTCTTAATCGTCGTTACTCTGAACCCTGAAGTTCAGTGAAAGGGAAAGAAGAATCCTAGAACTCATCCAGAGGATACATAGGAGGGCTAATACTGTGTCCATTTCGTTTATTATTGGTTTTCTTTGCTGTTGTTCCAAGTTATTAGCTAGTAATCGTGCTTCTGGTTCTTTCCCACCACTAAACTACTAAAATTTATGCACCCTTACTCTGTTTATCTCTTTCCTGCACCCTTATCTTAAACATCGAAGTAGTGTAGTATAGGAGCCGACCTTCTCCGGAGATTGGCACGAGGAGCATCTCTTCTCTTTGGCCTTTCAATGTTGGTCCAGGTCTAGGGCGCATACATTTACCCAAATCCTTTCTTGGGCAAATTTGATGACCAACAGAGCCTACTAGGAAGGTTGTAATATGTCCCTCTTCCTAGGAACTTGCTTGACATTTTCATAGGAAATATTAATGAGCAATTAGCCTTCTACTTAAATACAATAAATAGGTCTTCATTTGAAGATGCAATATACATGGAAAAGAGAGTACATTGTTAAAATAAGGTAACTAAGGTAACTAAAACCCAAAGCCAATAAGGAGGAAGACAAGTCCTCCTCCAACCTGATAGAGTAGTATAAAAATAAACACATTGTTGGTGATGGGTTCATAGATTCTTGCCACACCAACAATGTTATTGCTATCGAGAACCTTAAAAAAACTTGTTCTAAGGAAGTCTAATCAAAAAAATCCTAAAAGGATGTACTCTTGACTAGAGGAACCCATTTCATTAATCCTAGACCAGCTCCTTAGATCTAAAATGATAGAGCTTCATCCTATCAAGCATGTAAAGTTTAGAGGGTAAAAATCCCCTTGGTTTTGACCAAAAAAACAATGTTCCTTCCACCATATAAATGATCATGCAACCAATAAATGTATGGTCCTTAAGAATGTGGTCCAAGACCTTATTGATAACAACCAAATTATTCTCAATGGCTTTGATTCTCAACCATCCTCTAATCAAGATCTAGGCATATTCCAAGATATATTGCCCAATCATAATCAAAACCAAAACACAATAAATAACATTAAATATAGAATTGTACCCTCTCCAAATCAAGGGATGATAGGTACTCATATCTCATAAAATTTGTGATGAAATAAGGCAACAACACAAAAATCATCTGAGCAAATATTCAATAAGTCAACCAACAAGGCTCCCTCTAGTCCACTCAAAAAGGACTTCACAAAAATATCCCTCTTTAATAATTCAATCTAGGACCAAGGCCAAGGGTGATTTTGATTTGGTAAGGTAACTTGAGAACACCCCAAATAAGATATCCCTTTTTAAACTTCTTAAGTCTTCTATGGTTCATCAAGTCATCCTAATCAAAGTCCTGAGTGAGCAAATTATTCCTCAAGATCTAAGGCCTGATGATTTTAGTTCCATAATAGTATCAATTGGGTTAAATCACACCAACATATCATTCCACAAGAATGATATTCTCTAATCCTCTTTAATCAAAGATTTGCTATTGTATATCACAGGCCATGTTAGTGACAATTTCATTAAAATAATTTTAGTCAATAGTGACTCTACCCTAAATGTGTATAGCTTAAAGTTCATTAGTCATTTTGTGATAACCAAATAAGATTTAGATAGATTTGATCTTGTTATCTAGGATTTTAACAATGGAAAATTGTTAAACCAAGGAATTGCCCTAACTTCTAAATTAGATTTTGCACCCCCAATATGAGTTTCAACAAGGTTGGTTGGATTAAAAATGGCTTCTTGTGGCCTCTAAATTTAGGTTGGATCCTTATTTTACTCATATAGATCACTAATCTAAACTAAATTGCATGAAAATAAAATACAGAAAGAAAAATACATGAAAAGTAAAATTTAAACAGTAAAATTACGAGAAGTTTAGAGTGTAAGAAATTGAAAGCAAATACAACTTTTACATAGTATAAAGGATGATGTATAATAAATCAACACATTAACATTAAAATAACATTAATGTCCATCAATTCCTTTGATTACAAAATTGATAAGTAAATGACAAGATGGACTATAAGGACCATGCCACAATTTTTGCACCCTTAGCAAACTAGGAGGATGGTGCCATTGATGGGATATATAATAACTTGCCAATTTCTTATAATATCATGATAACAAAGCATGTTGTGGGTTTCATACAGTGTAGCTCTAAATTTTCCTGATCAAAAGATGAATTTTCCCTATTTATAGTAAAAGTTTACCTTTCAGTTACTTGGGGTGAGTAACACTTAATCCTAGTAAAAGTAAAGATTTGGGGGTAAATTTATCAAAATATTGCACCTCCAAATGTTACATATCTCTAACAGGCTTATAAGGCTTCCAAACTAATGTAGCATGCCATTACATGCCAAAAATTTGCTCTCTAATTTATTTTTGTCAAGATTCATGTCATATTTTCACTCTATGTTTGTTTAAGTAAATTTCTTGGGTTCGGTAAGTGATTTGCTCGTATTTTGTAGGAAGATCAACTACTTTGTGAAGAAAATTGCTCCTTTGAGTCAATTGGTCTCTTCAAGCAAGAGAACGAACTCCTAAAGCCAATTGGTAGAATTTTGCAAGTGAACCGGTCCCCATTTATGCTTATCCAAATTTTGAGAATTTTGGGTATTTAATATTAATTGCTCCTTGTTGTTTCATTCTCCTCCAAAATTGGAAAATTTTGTAAAGGTACTAAATTTATGGTAACTTCATGGAACACCAAGCTTGATTTATGTGAGGTCCTAGATCCTTCCTTTATCTTTGGACACAAAGTAGAAAAATAGGATCTACATTACAAAATTGTCAAAATTATTGTTCCTCTTTTAACTAGTCTTTGGTGGTAGCAATCCCAAAAATATCTACCACTCACTATTGTCCAAAAACTATACTATCCTGAGGCCTTCTACCTCCCCCATCAGGTCTTCAAATGGATTTTTTAATCTCTTCTCCCTTGGTGGCTAGCTCCATTAGCTTTGTATGAATCAACTTCAACTTCTTATATGTTTCAATTACATTCCCTTGGTTGACTTGGTATTTTTATCCCTCAATCATAGCACTAATGACATCATCTTCCAAGAGATGTTCCTTTCATAAAAAATGCTAGGCATTCCAATAAAAATCAACCCTTGGATCCTCTTATCCATTTTCTACACTTGGGTTTTCAAGGATTCCAGGTTATCTTTCAGGTATGTAGGTTCCTCTAGACATCTGAGATCTTTTTTGACTTCTTGACTAATTATTTATGATTTATTTCTTGTTGTTGTGTTTGAACTATGGTCATTAAAACAAATATTTTAAGGAACTCATGATATTCTACCCTCACAAGTAGGTTCCCTTCTACATATTTTATGGTCTTATGCACTTATTCCAATATCTCTTCTACAAAGGAGGTAAATTGAAATTAATCACATGCATTCTATATCTCCTCCTTAATTTGGTCACAAAAGGTGTTTGACCCTTTGAATCTCTTGTGTTGGCATTGAATATATAGTTTCCTATTTAGATCTCAAGGCTAAGAACTCCTTTATTTGTTGATATTTCTAGTCAAGTCTTTCCAAGATTTAAATTTTCTCTTCTATAATTTCTTACATGCGTTCTTCAGTCTTTGCAAGATGGGTTTCAAGGTACTCAACTTGCTTCTTCAACTAACCTTTCTAAACAACCTTATTCTTTATCCCTTAATTCTCTTGATGGAGATGGTCCCTTTGTGCCTTTAGTTATACCACTTCTACTTCCAATTCCCTATTCTTGATTTGTATTTCTTCATCCTTAATTGCTAGTTGGTCATATTTCATTGTCACGTCAAGTGTGGTCTAGTTAGTCAATTAGAAAATTTAGTAGGGATGCATTTGATCTAGATCTAGTTGGGACATCTTAGTAGTCATATCCTCAATAAAGTACACATTGTCCCCCTTTCTTGATAACTATGAATGTAAGGGAATTGAGGCCTTGGAGATAATTCTTTTGAGATATTTGTATTCATTCCATATCTTTTCCTCAATCGTAATAATATATTGCACCTTGATGTCATCAATTTCTTTGACCTTGTATACATAGCTTGGTCTAGACCCTTCAATTGCACTCGTTAATGGGGGATCTACTACAAACTCAACTTCCTAGGAAAGGGCATTGGGGATTGTTGACTATAGGAGAAACTATCATGCTTGGGCATGTGGATGTGGATGGCATGGTAAGAGGAGAAAATTGAGTGGTGATGGTAGGAAATATGATGGAAGTTACAAGAATGGAATATGAAGCTATTTGCACCAAAGTGATAGAGGGGTGACATGATGCACATTATTGGTAGGTGTGAGGTGATGGCTTGGATCAGAGGAGACAAAAATTAAGTTATGGGAGTGGATCCCACCATGACCATATTTATTGGAGGTAGGGTCTCTCTTAGAAAAATAGCTGCTACATTGGTGGATGGTGAGAGAAGTGTAGTGGAATAATGATAATGGGAAGAAGTAAGAATAGTATAAAAAGGGGTACAAAGAGAAAGTGGAGTAGAAATAGAGGAAGAAGGGATAAAGAGAGAAAGAGGAGCAATGTATGGTGATAAGTTAGTGGTAGTCAGTGCAATCATGACCATCATATTGGTCATTCTCAATTTATGAGGGGAGCCTCCTTGAGGAATTTCCCTTTCCTTTAGTTGGGTTTTTTTTCTTTGTTGTTATTGCTCTTGTGCCATGATAACCTAACAAAACATTGACCCATACTTCTCAAACCCATTTTACCCCTTTATAGCCATCTATCTAACTATTAAACTAATTATTTCTATAGTCATTGATGCAACTAAAATGGTAATAACTAGCATTACCTATTTATTGACCTTGATCCTATTTGGGGTTGATCTTCTTGTTGCTACTTCCATTTTTAACTCAACCATTTTTATGCTTTTGGGGTGTCTTTTGTCCTAGGTGGAAAAAATTAACATGAAATGGACTATCCTTATAGATTTGATCATCATATATGTTTTGTACCTCATTCTCTACCACATAAAGATTTTCTTATCCCTATACCCTAGCTTCCAAAGTTCCTCCAACCTTTGATAATTCAACTTTATGTATAGGTTGAAGCCATCCTCTTGCTAATCATTAAAGTTATGCCACTCTAGGGGGTTGTCATACTAGATTTGAACCTCATCTTCATACTCCCTAGAGTATCAATGATTGTTTCTTCATCTAGGTTAGCCTATTGTTGGATGCTATACCTCTTTTTATGGGTAAAAATGGTATCTAGATTCTTGTACCTAAGGTTCTTCTCAAAAATAATCTTTTGGTCATAGGACTAGTGGTCTCTTAGTTGTTTGAGATCCATTTTCCTCAATATCACCTCTTCCATCAAGCAAAAACCATAACTTATGAGTTATATTCATGATTTACTGCTTGAGTGGGTAGAAGGTGGTTTTCTTCTACCATTTGAAGTGCTTTAGATCCACATAATCAAATTGTCTTGCATATTTTAGATTGAACATGTAATTTGGGACTTATGCAGACAACTAGGAGGGAATGGCTAAGAAACCATATAGGTGGATGAAAAATTTGGACCTCTCCATGTAGAAATATCCTTTAGGGAAATTATCCTCTATAAGTAGCTATCATATCTCATCTATTAGTATAGGTTCTTCCTCCTAAACCTTTCCATTATGGCCTCCTACACCTCATCATAGAAGTAGTATGATATCTTTTCAACATCTTGATAGGGTACATCTATACACTCCACAATACGTAGGGGTTGTTCATCTTACCCTACTTGGTCTAGCTAGAGGATGAGAAACTAGCTTTTATTCCATAAGATAAATCAAACCAAGTAGGAATTATAGGTGAACTTTCTCTCTTAAAATCTTGTAATTAATTTTCCATGTGGTCAAATGCACTTGGCATGGTCAATCATATAGAAGTGCCCTAGGTAGGTTTGTATAGTGTGTAGTAGGGGTATGCATTTTTCATATATCTTATAATCATTTATTTTACTTAGGAATGTGGCTATTCCTAACATTACCATATTTAATCCTCCTTGAATTACTTTAACTCCAAGAGATACTAAATTTGGAAGGTTTTGCTTCTTTAGACAAGGTTTTAGGAAAATTTGTCAATAGGCATTATTTTACCTATAGTAATAGTTATTTTGGATTTTGGGGCTGCAAGAGATCCATGTAACTAGGGCATCAACAACCTTAAGCATACTTCTCATGACACTTGATCTTATATAACATGTGTCATCTATCTATTTGAGGATCCTGAAGCTTCTAGTTATTAGGTCATACTTTTCAACTACTACTTCCACTAGTTTGGGGCAACTCCAAACTTTGGGCACCAAATTTCATTGCTAAGCTTGAGGTCTAAATTTGACTGATGCTCCATGAGTTAGTTTAGGGGCCCAAGCTGTATCTTCTTAGGGACTCCTTTCTCACCTCCTTGTTGGATGGATATAATTAGCCGCCTCAAATATCTGGTATAGATTCTTACCTCTTTCTTTGACCTCTATTTTTATTTTGTATTTTCCCTCCAAAAAATTTGGCTTCCATGGTGGTGACTATAATTGGGGATAATGGGATGGTGAGAGATGAAGTTGTTGCAAAAGGAGGAGATATAGCTTGTGATTCTAGCAATGAAGGGTTGGTGAAAGAAAATGTAGTGTCCATTGTGTGAATATGATGAAAATAAATCAAGAAAGGTGAAAAATCAAGCACAATAGTCAAATCTATTCTTTTTAGGAGAGGACTGATTTTCTCACAAATTCAAAATGATTTACTCACAAAAAGAGAGTGTTTTGCTATTAAAAGGTGTAAAAAGAGTGGTGAATGGAAGTGGAGTGATTTTCTTGATAAAGAAGTGATTTTATAAAATAAAAGGAGTGTTTCACTCTTTGTATGAGGTCCTAGTGGGTTGGAAGGGATTCATTTGCTTGTTTGGAACAAATGATTCACTAGAGTTATCAAAGTGAGTCACTAAGTTTTTTGAAATTAGAAAATCAAGTGAGGATTTCTTCTTTGGGAGGCACTTTGTGTTTTTGGACCAGACTGTTAGCTTTTGATGACATATATTAAGGGAAATGCAACCACAATATCTAAAATGAGCAAGCAATGATAATTATATGATAATGGCACTATAATATGCAAGAAAAAAAATAAGATAAACTTTTGCAATAACTCAAAAATATGCCATTAATGAAAGCTCACAAAAATAGTATAGTGTAATATAATGGAGGACATGAACACTTCATAAATACATGAAGGATCTACATTGTACTCACTATTACTACTAATGCAAATAGTCATTATTCTATCTTCTGTCACTCTCCTTCTTCTACCTCAAAGGCATATATAGGGAGATAAGTCCCTTGGCCTTTCATTTATCTAACCTATGATTCATGTACATGTGGACTACATGCACATTAAAATCATTGCACATTCTAACTCTTGTGCATTTATTACACTGCATGAAGTAACTACTCAAACCTTACTCTAAGGTAAAATCTTACTCTAGTTATGTATCCAAGGTGGTACATTAGCATGTACCAATTAATGTAATATATTCCAACACCCCCATGTATTACATTATTTGGTTATTGAAGACTTTAGTCTTCAATATGGTATTTTCTTTGGTTCTAGAATTTGAGCTCTTCTTTATTACTTCCTTCATTGTACTTCCTATCTATATCCTAATCAAGTAAATAGTTAGTATCTTCATAAAAAGCAATCCTTGTTGTGAGAGCTTTAACTTCATGTTCCTTTGTACGTTCTTCCAGTTATTGGATTTATTGAATCTCTTGAACTAAGTGTCCTTTTTTTTTTCCTTCTCTATATTGCAACTGAGGATAATTGTATTGATTCTAAGAAGTGTATGGACACTGAAATTGTTGCTGATGTGTATTATGTTCAATCTAATATTTTCTTGAATGGAATGGCCTATTTGGTTGGATTTCATTATTTGTTTGTTTTCCTTGAAGCTAGTTTCTAGGATTGAATCTGCAATAGTTGATGCTATTTCCTTTCTTCATGCATACTTGACAATATCTATTATTCCATGGTCTTCGTCCTTTTGAGGATAAGGTAACATTTCCCTGTGGATTATCTTTTGAAACTTATGCATTGTTAGTAATTTCATCTTTAACTATATTTTTTGCTTCATATTCTTGAAGAATATTGACTAACTCATCAAAAGCTGTATCTTTACTTAGGATTTGTAAAGATGTAACTAAATGTTTATAGCTATCTAGAAGTGCTCTCAAAGTTATTTGAACAAGAAACGTATTCTCTACCTTTTCTCATAAGGTTACCAATTTCCCTTTTATATTTCCATAGGAACAATTATATACTTTCACCACTACTCACTTTCAGATAATGCAATTGAGTTTGAAGATTTAAGATAGTGGTTTTATTCTTTCCTTCAAATATTTTGGCTAAGGTTTTCCAAGATTCAGTAGATGATTCTGTTGAACTAATGTAAGGTTGTATTTCATCTGTAATAGAAAAAGTTATTATCATTAGTGCTTTTGCTTCATTTTCTTCAAATATTTGAATCTCATTATTACTTGTAGTAGGTTTAGTTTTTGCTCCTTTAACTATATCCCAAATATTTTCAACTATCAATATTAACCTCACTTTGCTTTTCTATGAAGAGTAATTAGGTCCTTTAGTTTTTTTTTTTCTATAAGAATGCATTTGTTTGATGTCATGATGATATTTGTAGATTGCCTTATATCTCCCTAGTATTTTGTGTGTACTATAGTTTTGGTAGAGTGCTTAGATTTCTTGATATTTCTTTTAAGTTGAATCCTCAACTTCTATTTTTCACCTTATTTTTCCCTAATTGTGAAAGCTAGAAATAATTTTAATGCACTTTTTTTTGAAAAATAATTTGAAAAAACTTGTATTAAAACAAAAATCATTTACAAGTTGGGATGAGATTTTTCCCAACCTTAGCGAAAGAGAACACATGTTTACAACAGTAAAAGAAGATTTGCATTGGAGCCAAATCTCTTAAACCATATTTCTACAATGACTATTCACCTGTTTACAACTATAAAAGAAGATATACATTGAAGCACAAATCTCCTAAATAGTATTTCTGGAATGGTTATCCAAATTAGCTAAGCACTAGATTTGCTCACCAACCTGCCTAATCATCTCATCCTCAATAGCCATGTCACTATGCCACTGAACCCCTACCTCCTTCTCAGTACCCATATTAGCCAGGAATTCTACCACTTTATTTAGATCTCTACTCACATAAAATGGAATCACATCATCTAATTCCCTCCATAATTCCTTAATTTGAGTGACAAGAATCCTCAACCTCCATTTCTTCAAAGCAAAGTTCCTCATGCAATCTAGAGCTCCAACCATTATTTGAGAATATGATTCTAGTATTATCCTCCTGTGACCTTGTTTTACTGCCCAAATAGAAGCAAATTTGATAGCTAAGGCTTATGATTCATTATTTGTGGCTCTTCCCAAGCCTTGCAGTTCCCAATAGAGCACTATTCCAACATGATTCCGACAAACCACTCCAATTCCAGCTCTACCCGGATTGCCTTTTGCAGCTCCATCGGTATTAATTTAAATCCAACCTTCTAGGGGTGGTTTCCAACTAGCTCTATCCTATCCCTCTTGCACTTCAACTTCCTTTTCCATTGCCCCAATAACAACCTGAGTTTCCTCTTTAGCATAGACTACCACAGTTTCTGTGACTTTGCTCCAAATGACCTGCCAAACTCCATCTAAAGAAGAAAAAATTTCTCTAAAAATTCTGGCATTTCTCTCCAACCACACTTGCCACCAAATAAATTTTAATCCAATCTCCCAACCAATACAAAGAGCTTTAGATTTAAATCTACCCCTCTTCCATATTTCCCAAATATTAATCCGATTCAAATCACCATTAACTTGAATTTTATAATATAAAAACCATCTCTCCCAAATTGGTGCGTGAATGGGCACTCAAACATCAAGTGATCAATTGTTTCCTCGCTCTTATAGCATAAAACACATTGAGATGGACCAATGATTCCCCTACATCTGAGATTATCAAAAGTAAGAATTCCATTATGCATGAACTACCGAGCAAAAAAGTTTACTTTCGGCCAACCCTTGGAGTGCCAAATATTTCTCCAATCCTCAACCTGATATGTATGAGGAGGAGGCTCTGGAAGGATCTTATCATATCCATCCTTCACTGTGTAGACACCAAGGATCCCATAGCCCCAAGCTAATTCATCCTCCTCATCTCTACGTGTGAGAAATATTTTTGCCAAGATTTTATTCATGATGGGTCTCAAATCCGGAGGGATTGAAATTGGCCACTCATCCAACTTCTTAAACTGCTTAAACTTATAATCCCCCAAATGACTAGTGTTGAAATAATTTTCAATTTGGACCCACCCCCTGGTTTCTATGGCTATTTTTATTGGTTGCAGTTCAAGAAATTCGACAATGATAGGTGGGTATTGATCCCATGAATTTGTCCAAAATAGTGCCTTCTCCCCTCTCCCAACTTTCCAAAATAATCTATATTTTACTACCTGAGATCCTAACTTGAGAGCCTGCCACACTAAGGATCCATTACCATCCAAAGAGAAATGACCCACCTCATTTGGGTTTACCTGTCCCAAATATTTACTAGTTAATATTCTATTGAATAAAGAAGTTGGTTGGGAAATCCACCTCCAATAAAGCTTTCCAACCAAATATTTATTATTTAAATTTGATCTTCTCAGTCCCAAACCTCCTTTTACCTTGGGTTGGCTTACTTTATCCCAACCTACTAAGGCCCATTTCCTCTCTCTTTTTACTCCTTCCCATAAAAATTTTCCAGCCATCTTGTCCAACTCTTTCCATATGGTATGTGGGGCAGCAAGGATAGAAAATTTATAAATTGGCATGGCCTGAATGACTGACTGTAAAAAAGTTAATCTAACCCCATAGCTTAACCATTTGTGAGACCAATGATTAATTCTATCCTTGATATAATCCAAAATATTCCTCTAGGTATCTATTTTTAGTTTTTTAAAATGCGAAGGGACCCCCAAGTATACCACTGGGAGATAAGTCCTTGTGAATCCCAAGATCTCTAAAATTTTTTCCTGAAGCCTTTGATCAAGATTGAAAAATACCACTTTGGATTTTTTATCATTGATGACTTGGTTTGTAGCCCTAAGGTAGATATTAAGTGTATCTCTAATCATTCTTGCTTCCCTGAAGCTGGCCACTCCCACCAATCCTGTGTCATCCACAAACTGTAGGTGAGTCAAAACTTCCTCACCCACCTTGATACCTGTTAGCAAACCTTGTTGTCTTCTCCTCAAGATAAGTCTACCCAATCCTTCAGCCAATATGAGAAAAATATAGGGAGAGCAAGGATCTCCTTGACAAAGGCCTCAAGTAGCTCTAAATGGTTGTGAGGGAAGACCCTTGATTAACACTGAGTATGTCGGAGTAGAAACACAACTCATGACCCATTCTATCCAATCCTAAGAGAAACCAAAGGCTGCCATCATATTTGACAAGAATCTCCACTCCACCCTATCATAAGCCTTTGACATATCTAATTTTATGAACATTCCTCTATTACCAGATGTTTGCATTGAATGGATTGCCTCCCTGATCTAGAACCACACCATCCAAGATCAGCCTACCCTCTACAAAACCCCCTTGCTCTGAGGAGATAATGTTATGTAGAAGAGGTTTTAGCCACTCAACCATTACCTTTGTGATTATTTTATATATGACATTGCATAAGGTAATAGGTCTATAATATGAAATATGTACCCCCTCCTCCCCTTTTGGAATTAAGGTAATGAAAGTATGATTTAATGCTTTAAGCATTTTTTTACTACCTTTGGACTCCTCTATAACAACCATTACATCCTCCTCCAAGTTATCCCAAAAGGCCTGAAAAAACTCAATTGGAAAGCCATTTGGACCTAGAGTTTTTCTGGTGCTCATTCCAAAGACTACATTATTTAGTTCCTCTCTATCAATGGGTTTAAGTAGGGCCTGATTTTCTTCTTCAGAGATAACAAAGGGTATGACAACAATAACTTCTTTTTGAGACTTCATCTTGCACCATACTTTCCTTAAATAGTTTAGAAAAATAATCCATTGAATGGAAATGCATACCTGGAAGTGTATCAAAGGAGTGTCCGTTATCAATTTGAAGAGCTTCCATGTTATTCATCTATCTCCTAGCACAAGCAATCCGATGGAAAAATTTGGTATTTTTATCACCTTCTAATAACCAAGTGGTTCTTGCTCTTTGTTTCTAGTAGGTCTCCTCTTGGTTGTCAATGTCCTCAACCACTTTACGTAATGCATCATCCTCTTCTTTGATCTGCTCTGTAATTGTTCCTTCCCTAAAGTGTTTTTGAAACTCATCCCATCTAGCCACCAATGGATCTCTTTGGACCTGGAAGTCTGTCTTGTTAGCTCACCTCCATTGTTTTAGTTGATCTTTGACATAATGAAGTTATTTGTGGAATCTAAACATTGTTGTCCCATATGTTGGGTGACCTTCTTCCCACCACTATGTAATTTTCTTTTGAAGTTCCTCTTTTTGTAACCAAAAGTTTTCAAATTTAAATGGTTTGTGATGTTGCACTTGTCTTGATCCCTCCTTCCAAAAAAATGGGAAAGTGATCCGAAATTGGACCCTCCAAAATTTGAAATTTTAGATTCCATTTTACAAATGCCTCCTCTAAAACCAAAAAATGGTCTAACTTCACCTTTTTGCTATGTGGCTTCCTCCTCTTATTAGTCCAAGTATAGTTGGTTCCAGGGAATTTAATATCCACCAAGTGTAATGCCTGGACTTGGGCAATCATAAGTCGATCCCCTGGGTCCAAAATTGGGGTTCCCCCTTCCTGATCTCTAGAGGATAATTTAGCATTAAAATCCCCAGAAATAATCTAGTCTAAATCTTCCCTTGAGACTCTCATGTTATGCACAACTTTCCATTGATGCATCTGACCATATAGGTTTTGAGCCCCATAAAAATTTGTGATTAAGACATGTTCGGTTATGGCATTATTTCTAAAATGTGATGTGAGAACACCCCTCCAAGCTATATTTTCTATTGTAGTCCATTCAAGAGAGTTCCAAAGAGTAAATATCCCCCCTGAGGCACCTTGGGAAGCTACTTCCATATGACCAACACCCCTCCAAATTCTTTTAACTGTTTTACACATAAGATCCAATGACATTTTTGTCTCTTGGATAAGCAAAAAATCTGTTTTACATTTTTCTAAGAGTCTTCAAACAACAAATTGATGGGTTCTACTATTTAAACCCCTAACATTCCATGATTTTATAATCATTGGTTACCTTGAGAGCAATAAGAATCTATTGGCCTCATCGATCCTCCAGTGATCAGTTTGTCTCCTTGAACTGCTATCAATTCCTTATTTGATTTTCTACCCACTCCTTGAGAGTTGCTATTTTTTGATCTCTTTTCCACCTGAGTTATCCCTAGAGTTGGCCTTTCTCTGTTCTTTTCTGCTATGCCCATGCTGACATCCTTAATTATTGGTTGCTCTTGGTTATGCACTATCAATGCCCCTGCACTCTCTAACTGTAGTAACTCACTGTACTCAATTACCTACTCTATGATGGGGGGAGATGAAAGAGGAGCTTGAACATGGATGTTATTATTTTCATTATTCCCATTTACTCCTTCCATGAATTGTTCTTCTTCTTGGTCCATTAGTGTCTTAAATATCTCATACCTATTGGAGGGCTTGAATTGGGTTTGCTCTTCAAAACCATCTCTCTGTGCTTCTTTACCCTAAGAAATATTGGTTGGTTATTTGTTTATTGTTGACTTACCCTCCTTAGGAAGATTTGACATTCCTAGAGGACCCTCCATTTTTTAGTTCATATTATTTGGGCAAGATCGGGCCAAATGCCCATATTTGTGGCAAACTCTACATCTAAAGGGCAATGCCTCATAATCCAGTTGTTGGATCCAAGATAGTCCTGCAAGTTCAAGTTCCACCTCTGCTGGTAGAGTCTAAGATCCATTTACACATAATATTGCATAAATAGTGTGTTTCCTTCCTGAACACCCAAATGTCTTCCAAGGGAATCCGAAATCCACCCCCAAAAACTATTGGAAGTGCATACAAATAGACCAAACGGGATAAGGTTTAATTCAAGGATCAAACCACCTCCAGGGTTGAACAAATAACCGACCATGACCTTCATGAAGCCCTATTCACAAGGAGAAAAACTAACAATAAAAACCATTACTAATAAACCACAAAGAATACTCACCAAGAGGCTCCCATTTTTTCTGGACCCAAGAATGCAAAAAATTTAGGGTAGGGCAAATACTCTGAAACCAGGACCAGGTGGCAATAGGAAAATTTAACAGAATAAATAATCCTTTATTTAAGATCTCGTAGAGCTATTACATTCATTAATCAACTATAGGAAATACATCTAATTTATATGAAGGGAAAGGAGGTTAGAGGAGAAGCAGGAAGGGAGGAAGTCGGAGGAGAAGATGAAGGGAGGTTGGAGGAATAAGAGGGAAGGGAGGTGGAGTGATAAGGGAGAAGAGGGAATATAGGAGAGAATGGAGGGATAAGGAGAATGGAGAGATATTTGAAAAATATCATACCGACTAATGAAATAATAATTTGGCCGACATCTAACTAAATAAACTTAGCCGACAACTAACTTAAGAGTTCACACTTGCTACATTCTCCCCCTTAAAGTTGAGAGAACTGACGAGACAGTCTCTCAGCTTTACAAATTGAGCTTTAGCCAGTGCCTTGGTGAAGATGTCTGCAACATTCTCCAAAGTGTGGCAATAGTGAAGCTCAACAATATCGATTTCCACCATATCTCGGATGAAGTGGTACTTCATATCAAAATGCTTTGATCTACTATGGTGGACAAGATTGTATGCCAACTGAATGGCACTAATGTTGTCACAGAATATCCTTGTTGGACCACTTTGCTTGCTCTCCAATTTCTTCTAATACCTTTCGTAGCCATAGAGCTTGAGTACTAGCATGAGTGACCGCTATATACTCAGCTTCTGTTGAAGATAGTGCTACTACTGTCTGCTTCTTGGAACTCCAAGTTATTAGTCCCGATCCTAGACTAAAACAGTTCCCTGAGGTTGATTTTCTATCATCAATGTTGCTACCCCAATCACTATCACTGAAGCCTACAAGCTTGATAGTGTTACATTTATGGTAATGGATTCCAAAATCCCATGTACCCTTTACATATCTGAGAATTCTCTTAGCTGCCTGCAAATGCAACTCAGAAGGGTTAGACATAAATCGAGAGACAAGAGAAACAACATACTGAATATCGAGTCCGGTGTTGGCGAGAAACATCAAACTCCCAACCATGCTTCGAAAAGTGGTCACATCAACTTTTGATGCTCCATCATCTTTGCTTAATTGGATCCCATGTCCAACTGGAGTTGCAACTGGTTTGCAATGCTCCATAGCAAACTTCTTAAGCATGTCCCGAGCATACTTATGTTGATAGATGAAGATCCTTGTATCTGATTGATGAACCTCCATTCCAAGGAAGTAGTGCATTAAGCCAAGATCCTTCATCTCAAACTGCTTCATCATGGAGTGTTTGAACTCCATATTCATTTTTTCATTACTACCCATGAATATGAGATCATCCACATACAAGCAAACTATGAGGATGTCATTTCCTTGCTGTAGGTAGTAAAGGGTGGGTTCATTTCTACTTTTGGTGAACCCAAATTCTTTGAAGTACCCATCAATGCGTGAGTACCAAGCTCGTGGTGCTTGCTTGAGGCCATAAAGTGCCTTCTTCAGTTTGTAAACAAGATGTTCCTTGTCTTTCTCTTCAAATCCTTGTGGTTGCTCAACATACACTTCTTCTGTCAAGTAACCATTTAGAAATGCACTTTTCACATCCATGTGTTGGACTTTCCATCCCTTATGTGCAGCTAAGGCAAGAACTATTCTAATAGTCTCCTGTCTGGCTACGAGAGCAAAAGTCTCTTCATAATCAACTCCATATTTCTGAGTGAATCCCTTTGCAACTAGTCTCACCTTGTGCCTTTCAATGCTACCATCAGCATTAAACTTGGTCTTGTAGACCCACTTACATCCAACACATTTCTTGCCTTTAGGAAGCTTTACCAACTCCCAAGTGTCATTGTTTTTTATAGAGGTTATCTCCTCTTTCATGGCATCTTGCCAAATTTTTTGAGTACATGCCTTCTCATAACTAGAAGGTTCAAGTTGTGCACTAGTTAACAAAGCATAGTTAACTTGATCTCCCCTAGGTTCCTATTGGGAGACATCATCACCATACAAGTGCATACTTTCTAATCTATGTAAAACAGAATCCATTTCACTAGCTTGACTCCTAGTGTATCTTCTTGAAAAATTTTTATCCAACATCTGATATGATGGATGATTCTGTAGAGTTCTCTTACCTCTGGATGGAGAATCGATGTCCATGGGTGAGGAACTTACGGATCGCTGTGGAGAAGGACTTGGTGAAGAAGTGGAATCAGAAGATGAACTTGGATCGGGAGGAGACTGCTTTCCTTTCTGTGGTGTCTGTTGTTGCACCTGCTTAGAAACTACATCAGTGGATTCAACATCACTGAATATTTGGGGCTTACCCCATTCTCCCCCTTCATCAAAAATCACATCCCTGGAAATCACAAACTTTCTAGTCCGGGGATTATAGAGTCTGTAAGCTTTTGTATTCTCACAGTATCCTACAAAGATACATGCCTGACTCTTTGGATCGAGCTTCTTCCTAAGCTCATCAGGAATGTGAGAATAGGCCAGTGAGCCAAACACTCTGAAATGCTTAACATTTGGCTTTTTACCATACCAAGCTTGGTAAGGTGTCTGCCCTTCCAAACTTGAAGTAGGACTTATGTTCAAGATATATACGCTGGTCCTGGTTGCATCTGCCCAATATGAATTAGTCAAATGCTTCGTCTAAAGCATAGACCTTGCCATCTCCACAATGGTGCGATTCTTCCTCTCTGCGACACCATTCTACTGTGGAGTGTAGGCAGCGATGAACCGCCTCTTAATGCCATGTTGCTTACAGAAATTCACAAACTCATTAGAGGAGTATTCTCCTCCCCTATCTGATCGAAGACATTTTACAAAATATCTACTCTCACTTTCAACTCTTGTTTTGAAATCGATAAAGCATTCATATGCTTCATCCTTATGTTTCAAAAAATATATCCAGCACATTCTAGTATAATCATCAATAAAGAGTAGAAAGTAAGAGTTGTTACCCAGGACTCGTGGTCTGCATCGGACCACGGATGTCGGTATGCACTAAGCTGGAGTGGATAGCTGGCCCGCCATGCTTGTCCATGAGGAAACTTTGATCTGGCATGCTTCCCAAGAGCACACCCTTCACAGACTTCTTTACTATCCTGAACTTTAGGAAGTCCAGTGACCATGGCTTGGGAAGTTAGCATTTTCAAACTAGCAGAATTCAAATGGCCATATCTCAAGTGCCATAGAACACTTGGATTGGAAATAGCAACACTTGCTAACTTATCTCCCCCTGGCTGGCCAAAATTTAAAGGAAACAATCTATTCTTTGTCATTGGCACTTGAGTAATGATTCTATTATTGTTATTTTTATCAAAAATAGTGCATTTACCCTCATCAAAAAGCAACTTGTAGTTCTTTTCTAACATTTGACCAACACTTAAAATATTATGTTGGAGATGGGGTGTATAATAGATATCACTTACTTGTTTGACTCCTTCTTTAGTTGGAACTGCCATAGCTCCAATGCCTTCAACTGCCAATGATTTATCATCTCCCAATTTGATGCTGGATTTGTAGGAGGAGTTTAGAGTAGCAAAGAGCTCTTCTTTGCCACTCATATGGTTTGAACACCCAGTGTCCAAGATCCATGTATCATTCATGTTCTGATCTGCATGACCATATGAGAGAAAGAAATTTGTGGCCTCTTCCTCTTCTCCAAAGTTTCCAAACCCGACCGCTTTGGCTGCTACTAGCTCCTTGTGAAGTCTTAGTCCAATAGTCACGAGCATAATGGCCAAGTTTGCCACAATTGTAGCAAGATTGTTTTGACTTATCTCCTCCTTTGCCTCTGCCTGATTGTTTCCCTCTATTTTGTTGTCCTCCTCTATTATGTTGTTCACTATTGTTTGAAAATCCTCCTCTGTTCTGATTTCCTCCTCTGTTAGGAGTTCCACCTCTCTGATTATTTTTGCCTCTTCCTCTATACCTTCCTCTGCCATGACCTCTACCTCTGCCTTCTTGAGAAGCAAAGGCTTTATCATCTCCTCCATAACTTGTGGAAGGAGTTGGTTGTAATCTCTCCTCATGTGAGAGAAGTGAGCCAATTAGGGATTCAAAAGACAGAGAAGTTAGGTCTTTGGATTCTTCTATAATGATGGCTACTGAATTCCACTTAGGAAGAAGTGTCCTCAACACTTTCTTCACTATAACTTCAGAGCTTTACATCATCTCCTAAAGTGACCATCTTATCTACTACGACTTTCACTCACACGCAGTAATCACCAACCTTTTCACTCTCTTGCATTTTAAGAGTCTCAAACTCTCTTTTCAAGGTTTGGAGTTTAACTTGTTTGACTTGGTCACTACCCCTATAACTTTCTTTTAAAGCATTCCAAGAAGATTCAGTAGTTATAAAAGAAGCTATTCTAGGGAAAATACTTCTATCAAGGGCGGCTTGGATGTGATAAAGGGCGAGAAGAATTATTCTTCTGAGCTTCCTTTTTAGCCCTTTTATCAGCAACACTCAAAATTGCCCACTCAGCAGCTGAAGGTTCAGTATATCCCTCTTCAATCACATCCCAAAGACCTTTGCCAATCAAAAGAGTTTTCATTTTAATTGACCAATACTCGTAATCACCACCATTGAACTCAGGGATTGGTAAACTAGTATTGGAAGCCATTTTAGAAAGCAAATTTTATTTCAACTTCAAACAAGTTGTACAAAGAAGTACAAAATAGATCACTGATTTAAATCAAATCTAGCTTTCTTAAAATGCTCACTGATTTGGCGTTCTTCTTCTTGAGGATTTCCCAAAACTGGAAAGGTGAAATTGTCTGCTTCGTCGTCACTGATTATAATGACTTCTTTTGCTGCTGCTGCTGGCTCAAGACGCCTTTTGAGAACAACTCATTCTTCAATTGCAGGTTTCACCTCCACTGGTTCTTTTTCCTCTGCTTCTACTTCTGCTTCTTCTGGTTCTGAATCAGGAGAGCGAGGTGTATAGCTCTCACTCGTTTCAACTTCAGGCACTGCAGGAGTATAACTGTCACTTGATTGTCCTTCAGGTATTGTTTCAACCGTCTCGGATTCAACTACTCTTTGCCCGAAGATATTATCTTCAGAATCCGCCTCGTATCCAGAATCTGGTTTTCTCTGATGTGCAATCACTTGGTTTTCTAATTGGCAAAACACTGTATGAAGTCCACTCTGCTGGACTTTCCTGTCAAAGGAATCAGGAGTCTCTCTTCTCAATAGAGAGAGCAATGCATTATAGCATCCAGATGACCGAATCATCTACCCAGAATTACACCGCATGAACTGGGTTACAATTATGATGCCAAAAAAAAACTTCTACCTCAAAAAAACTTTTCACCCTTTTAATTTAAAAAAAAATTCCAAAATTTGTTTTAATAAAGCCCTTAGAAATTTTTTTAACAATTTCCTATATATATTTTAATTATCCTTTTTTTTAAATAAAAGTTTATTTAAAAAACATAATAATAAAAATATATGGAAATTATTAAATAATTTTTAAAAACTTTAATTAAAACTAAATAATAAAAAAACTTTTTTTTTTTTTTTGTGAAATCCCCGACGGGATTCGACCTGCTGACCTCTACTTTCTCCCCGAAAGGTCTAGCCGCTGCACCACGCGGCTGCTGTGGTAAAAATGCTGACCTCCGCCTTCTTAAACCCTTCTTCTTTCGACGATTAAAAAAAAACTTTGTATTTTTTTTACCCCGGCGGGATTCGACCCCGGGACCTCTCTTCCGCAAGCAAAGGACTCACCCAACTGTGCTACGCGCTTCAGCGGGTAGAGGAAGGAACCACCTGTTCCTTATGTCATCTATGGGCGGCAAGTTTAAAAAAAAATAACTTGGATTTTATCCCACATTCAGTCACGTCAGCTACCAAACTCATTAGAGGAGTATTCTCCTCCCCTATCTGGAGGTGTCCCCATTGGGCCCTCCCCTATCTGGAGGTGTCCCCATTGGGCCCTCCTAGGACAACAATCTTGTCTTCAAATCCACAGTAACCAGAAATCTCTTTGGCTACCAAACTGATGCCCTAGTTTTCTCTTCTAGAGCTCTCCTATATCCTTCTAGACTCCTAACATTTAAAATAAAATAAAAAGATTTTAATTTTAATGCCCTAGTTTTTCGTGGAGAATCTGCCACGTCAGCGCCTACTCCACCATGTCAGCGTCCACCTCAGCTCCTCGAGCTGCATGTCCATGTCAGCTGTCTGCTCTGTCATGTCAGCGACTACTCTGCCACGTGTCACCTCAAAATTCATGCCCAGCTATGTGCTCTGCCACCTCCTCGATCTGCTCACCCAGCTCGATCATCGTGCACCCTCGGGATTCATGCCTAGCAAGCTCGATCACCGTGCACCCTCGAGATTCGTGCCCAGAACGCTCGCCCAGCTAGCTCTGATACCAAATCTGAAACCAAGACCAGGTGCCAATAGGAAAATTTAACAGAATAAATAATCCTTTATTTATGATCTCGCAGAGCTATTACATTCAATAATTAACTATAGGAAATACATCTAATTTATATGAAGGGAAAGGAGGTTAGAGGAGAAGCAGGAAGGGAGGAAGTCGGAGGAGAAGATGAAGGGAGGTTGGAGGAATAAGAGGGAAGGGAGGTGGAGTGATAAGGGAGAAGAGGGAATATAGGAGAGAATGGAGGGATAAGGAGAATGGAGAGATATTTGAAAAATATCATACCGACTAATGAAATAATAATTTGGCCGACATCTAACTAAATAAACTTAGCCAACAACTAACTTAAGAGTTCACACTTGCTACAAATACCCATGAATTTACAGATCAAATCATGATTGGATCTATATAAAATTGTTTCTTCGACCATCCTTTACTCAATGACAATATTTGGCCTTGATTCTAACTATGGCAAGCATCCATTAACTCGTTGATATGTTGATCTATTTCCAACAATCGTAAAGAGCATTTTTAATGCAGTTTTTTGTGCTTCTTCAGTCTTTGATGGAGATTTATCCTTTAACAAATCTGCAAAAGAACTATGTCTCTCTAGAAGAGGATCCGGAGGTGTCCCCATTGGGCCCTCCTAGGACAACAATCTTGTCTTCAAATCCACAGTAACTAGAAATCTCTTTGGCTACCAAACTGATGCCCTAGTTTTCTCTTCTAGAGCTCTCCTGTATCCTTCTAGACTCCTAACATTTAAAATAAAATAAAAAGATTTTAATTTTAATGCCCTTTCAATTTGATGATGTTCTCTATTTTCCAAGACTCTATAGTTGGATTCCTTTTGTCCCTTTAATTTGTATATGAGACAAGTATAAGCAATAAATTCCAACTTTAAAGTAATCAATGATTTTGCTTCTTTTAACCTTAATTTTTAATGGTTCAATTTTCTAAATTTTAATGATCTAAAGTTTGATGTATTACTCCTTATATCTCCCTAATTTGGAAATTTAAAAAATGATAAAATTTGCAAAAGAATAATGTTTTAATTTTTCCAAGGTAGAAAAACTTATATCTCCTATTTTAATTATTTGCAAATATTATTGATATTTGTGTTTCAACTAATGCACTTTTGAAATATCACTTAAGGATATAAACTCCTTGTTTTGATTCTAATTCACTAAGGTTGGTATTTTATTATATCTCCAATGCAATAATAAATAAACTCAACCTTATATAAGGCACCTTATAACTCCTTGCACTTAAAGAAAGCAAATATGAAATCATGTAAAATTATACTTCCTTGTAATGTTGTATGCTATGAGATGATTGGCTTCTATTTTTGACTCCTCTATTTAAGCTTTGGATGTTGTATTTACTGGTATTCAAAATTATGACAGTGAGCATTGGATGCTCTACGTTCAATGGGCATCTTATGATAACCTTCTCCTCCTTCAATGCACTTTTACCTCTCTATGCTCGATATTTATGGTCTCTTTAGACTGGGCTATTAATATGCTTCTCTTCCTTTGAAACACATGATACTTGGCACTTTATGTTGCACTAATAATTGTTATTCCTTCTTGGATTTGAATGGAGCGTTACTCCAACCTGGGCACTCTTTATCCTTTGTGCAAGCATTACTTCAATGAGGATATGTAGGTGCTCTACTTCCCTTTGATTGTTCTCCTTATCTCCTTCAATGATATTTGACCTTCATTGCTTTGTATCCATGCTCTTCTTTATGTATGGGTTATTAATACTTGACTACCTTCTCTACCTTGCATGCCACATGGTGTTTAGCATAGCCCTTGGACGTTGTTCTTCTTTGTTAGGTGGCACAGGTGTTTCTTACTCCCATGTATGCATTACTTCAACCTTCAAATGATTCTCTTCTATGTTAGGTGTGTAGGCATTACCTTGAATATTGCTCTATCTTTGCAGATGTTACTTTGGATGCATGTAGGTTTATGAGTGCTATATTCTCTACTTGCTCATTCAATGCTTATTTGAGATGTTACTCAAAACTGTTGATGCTCTTCTTTTGTACCAAGTGGTGACTTCTTCTCATGCATGTAACCTATGCTCAATGTTCCCTTCTTTTTCTATAACGCACTTGCCAACTCTTTGCAAGTTGTTTGTTTTTCTTTTGCAACTGATGTGTGTGTCTTGATCTTCAATGTATGGTGGTGGCTCCTCTCCTTCAATATATAATCCTCTTCAATGATGGTGAATCCTCCTATAGCAGTGATTTAACACTCCTTTCCTTGGTGGATATTTTGCCTAATATCCAAGACTATTTTACTTGGGTAATGCCTTGTTGTTTGTATTATTTTCTTCATTATTTTCACCTTTAACCTTGTTGTACTTGCTTTTTATATGTAACCCTTATCTTCTACAGGTTTCGGTCTAATGTGGGCACTGTGTTATTGTATTTTAGATGGTATTTTTAGTATATTTAGACACCTTGAATATGATAGCCTTGAGCCCTTTTTCCTTTACTTTGTGGCTTCTTATTTTAGACTTGATAAATCTAACACCAACGACTATAATTTTTGTGCCTCTTTAATATCTTAAGACACTTCAATTCTTGTATTTATTTTTGCTACTTTAGAAAGACTAATATGGTGCTTTATAAGTTGGAAATAAATATGTTATAGACTAAGGTAAAGTACCTTTATAGCACCAAAATTTTGAGACCTATTTAATCTCCTTTTGTAACTAGCCTTCTAGTCTATATCAACTGGCTTTTGCTCTTTCTCTTGGTGGTTTCTCTTCATTGAGACTTGCTACTCTTTGTAGCTTTTGGAGATACAAGCTTGTGCCTTTAAAATGCTTGCCCCCTGTACTTTTAACTATCACCTTTGCTTTCAAGTAGATAGTAGGAAGTAGATATTTTCTTTCCTTTGTAATATATCTAACTTCTCTTTCTTTTGTGTAGGTTTTAATCCCTTATAAAAAACTATCTTCTACACCCTTGAAGACTTTAAACTTTGTTGGAAAAGTAAAATACTTGATGTTATTGAATGAAAGGAGCCTTGTTTAAATAACAAAGGCATACAATTTGATCCATTGGATCATAAATAATTAAGCTAATATCAACCTCACAGATTATCCTAGTAACAACGTAGGATATAATTTATTATTCTAACACCCACCCTTAAGTGATACTAGGAGGTAGTGAAAAACAACAAACCAAAACAAGTGGCATATCCACAAGTATGAGTCCCGACAACAAGGCCTGATAAGGTACTCATGTACAATATGTGATCAAAAAATCTCTGTTGAAAGATGATGAAAAAATTACAAGGAAGAAAACCACCTGCCATAATAGAAGAAGAAGGAGGAAGATGTGCATGGAGGATGGAGAGGAAGAAATATGTCCTCTTCAACCCCCAGGATAATTTCCATCAAGAAGCCTACAAAGGATCCATATGATATCTCAAAAAAATAGAGAAGCCTCCACATGAATCCTTTGAAGATAGTGAAGAAACAACCACAAGAATCACAAGGGATGTCCAAAATTGACTCCACGAGCATAAGTATGTGGTTTCCACCTATATGAACACAATGGGCTGATAACAAGGTCCAAATATTTCTAAACAAACATCAAAAACAAGGAAAAAAAATGAAGCACCAAGGTAGCTTTTAACGTGTCCTTATGGTGACCTCCTCATCCTACCGGAATGCATGGGTAACCAGCCGCTACAACCGCTAGGTGATATAGAGGAGATGACTAGATACTAGGATCACTTACAAAGCTTTGGGAGTGTTGGGTTCAACCGAGAATGCACTCCATGATACAACAAATTTTGAGCCACAAAAAAATGTGGAAAACAGTTTCAAAACTGAAAATGGACACCACTATATACGGGTGACATAGTGGCATTTATTTAAAAAAAAACAATAGCCTTCTTCTTTTCCTAAAAGGAATATTCATGGCATCTTTCGGAATAAAGCATGGTTTTAAAATTTCTCTCGCAGGAGAAATACATAGGCTATCAATGTTTTCATAAAAAAATGCAAAAAGAAAAAATTGTTCGTGCCTATAAATAAAAAATGGGTCATATTTAAACATATGCCTATTAAAAAGTATTAAAAAAATACTTTTATTGGAATAGGAAAAAGTATTAAAAATTACTTTTATTAAGAAAAAAAAAGTGGGTCTTTTTTTTTTAATTTATAATGCAAGAGGTTTTAAAGTGGTTTTTTTTTTTTCGAGAAAGTGTTGATGGCTTCAGCAGCGGCTCCCTCCGCAACGGTTCCCACAGAATTAGCGTCAATTTCGACTGCAGCTACCCTGGCTTTCCCTGGAAGGGTTTCCCAAACCCTCCTCGAGGATTTAGAACCAGGCGAGATTCCTATCGATCTCACGGTTGATCCCAATGCCCCCGATCCGGATCCAGGTGGAACGTAGAGACTGTGGGCGGAAGGTTTCATTCCCCCTTTCCCCCTTTCCCCCTTCCAAATCCCCTCCCTCGACCGGTCTGTCATTCAACGCGATGGTCTCAGGATCCCCTTCTCCCAAACCATCTAAAGTGGTTTCCCTTCCCCCCTGGTCTCCACCGGGGAAAATCTGGTTATCCCGATTTCTCGTATGGCTCCAAAACTTTCCCTCGAATCCTTGTCCCTGGTTGGGAAATTCGTTGGAGGCCGACCTAACATGGAGTTTGTCAAAAGAGGGGCCAGTTTCAAATGGCGAACAGAGGGAAGGTTTCAGCTAGTTGCTATGTCCAAGGGTTTCTTTCTAATTCAGTTGAACAACCAGAATGTTTATGCAAGAATCCTCACTGGAGGACCGTGGTTCTTTGGCAGGAAAAGTCTATTCCTTAAGAAATGAGAACAGGATTTTAACCGCCAAACCTAGGACATCAATGTCGTGCCCATTTGGGTTCGTCTTTTGGACTTGCCAATTCAGTTTTTTCATGAAGACATCCTTCGAGGAATTGGAGTAGACATTGCAGACCTGATTGCCTTCGACCCGACGACAAAAGCCCGATCCAAAATGGCCTTTGCTAGAATCTGTGTCTGTGAACCTGGCAGCCCAGCTTCCCACTCACATCAATCTCATCTATGGGGACTTCCAGTGGTGCCAAGTTATTGAGTATGAGAACAAACCGACGTTCTGCATCGAATTCCAAGCCCAGGGACACCTCAGATCCCAATGCCCTTCACTAAAAGCTTCCAAAGAGGTTCCTCGACCCCAGGTCCCCCTTGCTCAGCGCCCGATCATCCACCCGAGACCCAAAGCTTCTGGTGGCCCTCTCTGAGGGAAAACTGACAAAAGGAAACAAGTCCCCTTTCACAAATCCTTCCCCCACCAAGCTCCATTAAGCTCCAATCAGGTATGTTCGTTGTTTGCCTTTCCCAACAAGTTTGGTCCGCTCTCTGGTGTTGATGACGATGTACTCTTTCCCGAATCCGTTTCCCCCCTTATCCTTCCCCCTTGCCTCCACTCCCTCCCCTCCCCTCCCTTTCCATTCTTGGCCCCTCCCCGACCACACCTCTCTCCCCAACCCATCCCACCTCTCTACTCTCTCCCACCTCTCCTAAACCCCTTTCCCCCCTTCCCCTCGAGGAGGGCTTTCCTACCACTTCTTTAGCCGAACCTCTGTCTCCAACCAAGTCAGTTTCTGGCTCCCTTGATGAGGCGTCCAACCCGTTCCGCAATCGCTCGGATTCTAGCTCCATCATCACTAGAATTAATAAAGGACCAGTGGATATAGGAGGCGACAAAAAAAGAGGCAGACCGTCTATGTCCAACCAGCTTAAGAAAGACACGGAGAATCAAGTCGCAAACAGGGTTCAATCAACCCTCTTCCTTGATATTTTCAGCCAGCCCTTGAATGATCCCAAAAATACCAAATCCCCTTCCGTACCCACCAAGGGCAGTAAGAAACTTTCCAAAGTATCCAAATGAAGATCCTCTCTTGGAACATCAGAGGGCTTAACAACTCAGGCAAGCAGAGACTGATCAGAACCATCAGGAAGGATTCCAAACCCACCATCATCATGTTACAAGAAAATAAAGTTGATGCAACTAGAACCCCGAACATCGTCAAATCAGTCTGGAATGACTGCCAATGGGCTTCCTCCCCCGTAGAGGGATCAGCTAGGGGCCTTCTTTGCCTTTGGGATCCTCTCCAAGTTGAGGGAAGTGTGGTATCCTTCACCAACAAAACCCTTAACATGGTTTTCCATTGCAAGACCAACCAGTTCACATGGGTCCTCTCCAATATCTATGCCCCCAACAATCCCTTGGAAAGGTGCCAGCTATGGGTTTCCTTGTCCCTTCTCAAAACTACTTTTTTTGCCCTCCCATGGATGTTAGCTAGGGATTTTAACTCTCCTCTGTTTGCTTCTAACAAACGAGGTGGCTTATCCACTCCCTCCAAAAGCATAACTGATTTCTAGGATTTTGTGTCAACTAATGAGCTTATGGACATCCAGATTAGAGGCTACCAGTTTACTTGGAGCAACAAAAGAGCAGGGCAAGATCACATTCAAGTCAAGCTGGACCGATTTTTCTTATCTCAGCAAGCAATCCCTCTCTTTGGCGATACTCTCCTCACATCCCTCCCAGAGTTGGGTCTGACCATTCACCCCTCCTCCTAGAATCCAACAAGGCCCTATCCTTCAGAACCCCTTTCAGGTTTGAAAACATGTGGATTCACCACCCAGACCTCAAACAACGAATATCTGAGTGGTGGAATATTCCATGTTCACGATCCGTCATTGACCAAGTTTCCCGCAAACTCAAATCAGTGAAAGAAAACATCAAAATTTGGAACAAGGAAGTTTTTGGAAATATCTTTGAGAACAAGTAGCTCATTATTGATAAACTTAAGATGTTGCAGGAGCAAATCCATCACGACCAGTGGACTCCTCAGCTGAGGAATGAGGAGAGTCAGTTGTTGTCTGAGTATCACAACATTTTGGCTAGAGAAGAAACCTTCTGGCAACAAAAATCTCATGCCCTCTAGCTCAAATATGGGGATGCCAATACCAGATTTTTTCATGCCTCCATGATGCAAAACCGTAGCTCTAGCAAAATCAAAGAACTCACCTTATCTTATGGCTCTGTTTCCCAAGACATTCTCGAGATCAGATTAGAAGTGTCTGCTTACTTCAGTAATATGATGGGAAATCCCTCTCCCTCCCACTTGGTAGCCCAGGAATCCCTTCTTCAGAATATTCCCCCCATGGTTACTCCAGAGATGAATGCCACCCTGACTCAGACCCTCTCTCCGAAAGAGATTGAGACTGCTCTCTTCTCCATGCAAGCTGATAAGGCCCCTGGTCCAAATGGCTTCCCCCCTCAATTTTTTCAAACCTTTTGGGACATTATCAAGGAAGACATTTGCAAAGCCATCATCGAGCTCCAATCGACTAAGTCCATTCCAAAAGGGACTAACTCAACTTTCATTTCTCTGATCCCCAAAACCCACCCTTGCAAGACTATGGCAGATTTTAGGCCTATTAGTCTCTGTAACATTATCTACAAGATCTTAACCAAGTCCCTAACCCTGAGGCTAAAGAATATTCTCCCTGCTATCATCGATCCTTGTCAAGGCAGCTCCGTGGAAGGTAGATCTATCACTGACAACATCATATCCCTTCAAGAAACTCTCCATTCTACTCACTGCAACCGCAAGGCAGCCATGTTTCTTAAGCTGGATATCAGCAAATCTTTTGACAGATTCAACAGGGATTTCCTTCTGAAGTTCCTTGCCAAGTTTGGGTTTCATAGAGAATGGATCAAGCTCATCGAAGGTTGTATCTCAATGCCATGGTTCTCGGTGCTCGTTAATGGCTCAGCTGCAGGTTATTTCCCAACTCATAAAGGCATAAGGCAGGGTGACCCCCTATCCCCTTTCCTCTTCATCATCCTGGCAAAATCCCTAGGAGGAGCTTTCAAGTCTGCCTGTGCTTTCAGACATGTGAAAGGGATCAAAGCTTCATCCTCCATGCCCCCCTTTTCTCACCAGCAGTTCGTTGATGATACCATTACAGCTTCTTAAGCTTCTGTCATCCAAGCGAAGTCCATCAAATCTATCCTTGACACCTATGCCAGAGCAGCAAGCCAAGAAATCAATTACACCAAAAGTGAGTGTTTCTTCCTAAACACTCTGGATAGCAGGCAGCGCAAGATCATCCGTATACTGCAGTGCAAAATCTTGTGCTTACCCACCTCTTACCTGGACCTTCCTCTTTTCATCAAGAGCCCGAAAGAGTCCATGTGGGATAATGTCATTGAAAGGTTCAAGTGCAAACTTGCAGGCTGGAAGGGTGCCCTCCTATCCCAGGCAGCTAAGGCTACCCTCACTATGGCAGTCCTCCAAAGTATTCCAGTCTACTTCATGTCTGTCTTTAGAGCCCCAACGTCTGTTCATGCCAAGATTGTGCAAATCCAAAAAAAATTCTTGTGGTCAGGTCTTGAAGAAAAAAGTAGAATCCACCTTGTTAGCTGGGATAGAGTTTGCCAACCTAAATCCCAAGGGGGCCTGGGTTTGAGAAGGTCTTCCAATCTGAACCTTGCCCTCCTCACCAAGTAGGCGTGGAAACTCTACACCAATGCCAAACCTGAATGGGTAACGATTTTCAAGAGCAAATACTTCCCTTGATCATCCTTCATGAATGAACACCTCCCTTCCTCTGGATTTGCTTTCTGGAAGGCGGTAAGTCAATCCAGACCTCTTATCACCAAAGGATCCTGATGGCAATTTGGTAGTGGCTTCGAGATCAAGTTTTGGGATGACATTTGGTTAAACGACCAACCCCTCGCAGTTATCCCAGGTATGTCTGCTCTCAGATCCTTTCTCGAGCACATATGGGGCAGCAGGGTCAAGGATTATTTCAATGATCAGCGAGAATGGAAGCAAATCCCCATTGGCGGTGGTGCCTAAATAACCCAAGCGGGAGCTTCCTTGTCCTGGCTTCTCAGAACCACCATTATTCTGACTACAACCATTCCAGATTATTCGTTTTGGTCAAGGATGGACAACGGGGTTTTATCAGTCAAGTCGGCTCATTCCCTCCTGCTGGACCACCAAGTTTCTGCCTTTCTGTTTGGGTTGGTTTGGATCAAGTGCCTAGTCCCTAAGATTGGGTTTTTATCCTGGACTACGGTCCAAAAAAAAGTGCTCACCACTAACCTGATGAAAAGAGACATCCCTATCCCTAATAGATGTCATCTTTGCCTGTCTAATGGGGAATCGGTCAACAACCTCTTTTTATATTGTGAGTTCACCCAAGGGAGTTTTAACCACTTGCTATCCCTATTCCAAATCCAGTGGGCCCAACCCCGCACTCTCCGGGATCTCTTCATCCAATGGCCTACCCCTTTTCAGAATCCTAATGCTGCCTTTCTTTGGAGGATCTACCTCCACCACCTTATTTGGCAGATCTGGCTAGAGCGCAATCGCAGAGTGTTTTCCACCCTTTCCAACGATGCCATATCTACGACCACCTGTAGACACCAAAATCCAGCCACTTGCAAGTCATCTATACCTTCCTGTCAGCCACATGTCGGTCATCCACCTTCCCGCCATTATTTGGCCCAAATCCACACTTTCCCGCCATTATTTGGCCCAATTTCACCTTTCCCGCCATTTTTCATCCCCAAATTTATTTAAATTAATATTTATATATATATTTTAATATTTTAATATTTTAATATATATATTTAAATAATAGTTTAAGTGATTTAATCCGAGCCATCCATCCTTCATTTAATCTCATCCGTCCATCCATCTTAATCCATTCCACAACCAAGATTTATTCTCTACCCTTGGATCCGCTTTAATCTTAGCCACACGTTCAAAGTGTCGTTAAAACCCTAAAGTGTGCCCTAAGAGTGGATTATAAATCGAGTCACTTTGATGGCTCAAACCCTATGTCTGCTATCTATCTTCTTCGCCTATGTCTTTTGCTACTTCTATCTCTGATTCTAATTCTTCTACGGTTATCTCCTTTCTTCCGCTACCCTTTCGCCGCATCTATCGCCGTTTCCGTCGCCGCTTTCGCCGCCATTCCTTCTGCAGCACTCTGCAGAATCTCCCATTCCTGTCGCAAGTGCCCACGGGCGTTTACCCCTTCACCAAGTGCCCACGGGAGTTTACCAAGTGCCCACGGGCGTTTAACAAGTGCCCACGGGCGTTTACCTTCAGCCACAGACTCAGACCGGCGTCTGTAATCCAGATCCAGAAGCACGCGGGCGTTCGGCGAGTGCACCAGGGCGCCTTCCGCAGCCCATTCTGACAACAACATTACTTCCAGGTGTCGCCTGGTCTAGCTGCGTTAACAGAGAACAGGTATAAATTAATTTAAAGCAAGTAACCGTATTTTATGTATTAATCTGTTATTTGATTTCCTGCATTCCATTTTTATAGGGTTTTAGGTTGTTTCTGAGGGCTCACGCAGTGGAGCCCTCTTATTAATTTCTAATCCCTTTGATAGTGTTAATGTGTGCAGGTTTTCAACAGCAGATCTGGTTTATTGATGGCAGCTGTTTAAGCTGGAGTGGTCCGAGCTACAGGATACAACAAAGCCCACTCACTCTGTTGAGATTGAAGATACCTTCTTCGGAAACGCCACCATTCGTGCCAGCTAGGGTTTCGGAGAACCCTAGCATAAAAATTGTAACATTGTATCACAAATAAAGGGTTACAGGCCCAGTTGTATTCAAAAAGGAGTTTTTAAACTCCGCTGATTAATAAATAAAGATCATTTATTTTTGTACAACTGCTTTGTTCCTTTATTGTGATTTATTCATCTTTTGTTTGGCGTGGTATTTTTAATCTACAAATGGCGATCACGGTGGGACCCCCTAGGGTTTCATATTTTTAATACTTGCTTTACTAATTTGTTCTTGTTTTCTGTTTCATTTTGCAGGTTCCAGAAATCGTGAAGTTCGCTGTTACAGCGAACTAGGGTTCTCGAGCTTGCGGAAACGCAGCAGACGCAGAGGGGCGTCTCGGAAGTCCAATACGAAACGCAGAGGTGCGTTTCAGCTGTCTGGAGACTCCCGTGGGCGTTTGAAGTCGGCTTTATAAAAAAGCGTAGGCTTCCAAGTAAGTCTTTGTACTTTTTACGTTTTTTGGTTTTTCTGCCATATTTTGTTTCTTTTTCAGATCATTACTTTAAAATGAACAAAAACTAAGTAATCTGGAAAAGAACAGTTATTTTTAATTACATTTTTCTTTGCATTGCATTATTGATTGTTGCTTGCATTTAAAAAAAAAAAAAAAAAATTGCATACCTAGCTGCATGTTAGAATAGCTATAAATTATTTGTTTTAATTATCTAAGTAGGACTATTGATTGGATGTCAATAGTACTCTGCCATTGGGTGATTCCAGGCAGAGAAGTGGACGAACCTTCCAGTTGCTCCTTTGATATCTGATATCATTGGTAGGCAGGGGGTTTTAAACGGTGTACTCCACTTCTTCAGAGGAAATGACATGTTTTCAGTAGCCTCTTGCTTAGATCATTAGAACTTTTGATTTATAGCCTTGTATATACACATTAGATAACTAAAACATAAAAAAAAAAAAAATTCATTGCATTTTCATATTGCATTTAAAACAGTGATATCTGGATTTCATCACCAGGTATTGCTTGAAGTTTAGTGATGGTGGAATTCATCTCCATCCATTAAACTTCTGCCTTAGACACCATAGGTCACCCCCGAGCAAAGTTGCTGGATTTCATCACCAGTAAGAATCTCGTTGTCCTTTCCTAGCCATAGTTTTTACTTTTTTTTTTTTGTGAATAATTCAAGATTAGATCACATGCAAAACTCATAAACCGGACACTTAAAATTTACTACAGATTAAGATCAGAAAATAATTAATTAACCGCAGGTAAGACACATTGGTTGAAACCTAGGTTGTGACTGTTTTCTGATAATTTTTGTAGTGTAAGTTTATCATTCTAGTTTTGCATTCTTCTTTTCTGAATTTGTTTAGATTTATTGCTATATGGTTTTAACAAGGAATCAATCTAAAATGTTAAATCTAAATAATCAAATGGGTAATTCACAAAACATCCCCACCACCAACATAACCACTTATCCTAGTGAATTTTAGGCAGGTTCGCCTGAAGGTCTTTCATGTCCTTCTACCGTCTATCACATGGCCATGCCCATGGAGGAAGACAATTCCTGTCATATTACCCACATTGATATGGCCCAAGTGCAAACTCACTTAAGATATGGCACTGGTTATGTCCTTGAGCCAATCCAAGATTCCCCTATGCAAGATTCTATTTTTCAGCAGGATATTGCATCAACCATACCCGCTGGTTTCACTCAGGTCTACACTAACCCTTTTTTTGAGGCTAACGTGGTATCTGTTCAGCCGGCTTCATATCCAACATCTTCCCGGATGCTCAATTGTTCTTCTTTGGAGACAAATGTAGTGTCTTCCCGACCACCTTCTCCCCCATGTACCCGGGTGTACACCAATTCTCTTTATGAAGTTGGTGGAAACTCCTCCAACCATAACCAATTTCAACCCTCTTCTTCCCAAACCATTTATGGTTTCACCCTACCTGGGACACAGTCTACTGTTCCTTCCCAGGTATCGCCTACTTCAACCACCTTCATTGCTCCTGCTGTGCAGTCCCCTGTGACTACCATGGCAGCCTACCCTCCCAACTTCGTTGCTCCTGCTATGCAGTCTCCTGTGACTACCATGGCAGCCTGCCCTCCACCTTCATCCAATCATCCCATCTCCATTGGGTTAGAGATTAATAAGGTTAAGGAGTATCTCGACAAATTGATTTTGCAACAACAGCAACAAAATGCTCAACCACCTGTCATAGTAAAACCTACACCCCAACCAATTTCTATCCAGCCAGCTTTTATTAGTTCAGGCCCCACCTGGGTACCCCAATCTTCGGTGGTGTCCATTCCTACCCCACCTTTCTCCCAACCTAGTCCAGTTCATCATTCAAACCAATCACCTTCTTTTCGGTATCATCCATACCAACAACATGTCCATTCTACACCGCCTAATCCAGGCAATTTCATCCCATCTCATCAATTTTCCACTCTTCCATTACATCATCATAATCATCAAACGAGTCAGAATTTTAATGAAGATTATCGACTCCATGCTATGCAACAACAGATTGACAACCTTATGCTTAACGTGCCTGGCTCATTTAGTCAGAAACCTACGCTAAGGTCATTGATCAATCAACCAATTCATCCTTCGGTACCTTCACCACCATATCCGATTGATTTCACATTACCGAAGTTTGACAAATTTCGAGGAACTGAGGATCCTCATGAACATGTGAGCTCATTCATGCATGCCTGCTTTAGAATCCAAAATAATGACGCTCTTATGCTTAGAACTTTTCCTCGGACATTAGGGGGAGATCGCTGTACAATGGTATAATCATTTAGCTCACCATAGCATTTATGCTTACGAGCAATTGATTAATCTGTTTTTAGAACGATTCTCCTTAAATGTACAAAAGAGAGTCTCATTAGCTGACTTATACAAGCTCAAGCAACATGACGATGAGACTGTTTATGACTTTGGAAACCGTTGGAGGGCTATCATTAATAAACTGCCATTCTCCCTACCAATGGAGGAGTTAACCAAAATGTTCACCCGAAGTTGTTTAAAACCTATCTCTTGGTTACTCCAATTACAACAATACAGGACTTTTGAAGAGGCTTTGGCCCAAGCAAGTATCATAGAAGACATTAAAGTCCAAGAGGGTGTTTTAAAACCCCGTAGAAAAGAATGGCAACAAAAGGGCCAACAAAAAAATAATAATTATGGCCAAAACAAACAAGCACAGGCTAGTACAGACTCAAATGTTAACCAAGTTAATCAAGTGGTGGCGAGTCGACCCGTAATGGTTCAACAACAACAAGTAATGCAAAGTCAACCGCAACCAATTGCTTATCATGCGGTACCCGCCCCTACTCAACCAGACTCCCAATCATCGGGCCAACCATGGAAACTCGACCTTGGCAAAACAATCGTCCCAAGCGACAATTCACATCTTTAGATGAACCATATGCGGTCATATTCAACAAGTTATATAGCACAAATCAGTTAACTTTACCTGAGTTTAAACCTTTAGACCCATCTAGAAGGGGGAAATATTACAAGGAGTACCTATTTTGTCCTTATCATAGGCAAAATGGGCACGATATCAATAATTGTACAACTTTCAAACATGTGATCCAAGATCTTATTGAGATTGGAGCCATTAAATTGGATAGCCCCTTAACCCAACAAAATCAAAATCTTGGTATATTTCAAACACCCCTTCCACATCGGGAGGAAGCTCCAACAACTTCGGGGGGAGTAACTCAGGTAACTCCTCCTAATCAAGTCAACCATGTACAACAATACCAAGGTTTTGTGGGTACTATTAACGTAGTAACCCGGGGTCAAAGGGCGAACCAACCAAATCGAGCTGAACCACGACCACACTGTACAAACCCCGATCCACCTCAGGTAACAGTGACCCAACGACATGCTAGTACTTCTCAACAACCGCTAAATCATTCTACTCAACGCCAACGACCAATCATGTCATTGAGTAGCCGGTTAACTACAAGTTTAAAAATGGCTTTTGCCAAGTTATCGATTTATGACCTCATTCAACAATCTCCCCCGCATAGAGAGGCATTAATGGAAATCTTAAAATCAATCGAGCTTCAAACTCAAGATACTAATGCCTTCAACAACTTTGTGGGAAGTATTCAAACATGCATGGAGCCCTCCATCACTTTCTATGATTTTGAAATCAAACCTATGTCAACGAAAGTATAGATCCTCCATTGCATATCATGGCCAAGATCGATACCAAGCCATTCAAGAGAGTCTTAATTGACACCGGTTCCTCAATCAATATCATTACAACATCGGCGTTGAGTCATCTAAAGCTGTCGCCATCCCTTATCACAAAGTCGACTTTTACCCTTAAAGCATTCAATGATGCTTTATCTTCCACGGTTGGCACAGTTATCTTGCCCATTGAGGTAGGGGCCCGAACTTTACATACCTTGTTTCACATATTGGAAGGGACCATGGCATACAATGTATTGCTTGGACGGCCTTGGCTTAGGGAGATGAGATGTGTCCCTTCTATACTGCATCAATGTCTAAAGTATGTATATGAGGGACAGGTTCATTGTGTACCTGCTGACACAGAACCCTTCAAACATTGCAACTACCAAAGCCATCGTCTATGCCTCTAAAAACCTCCATTTAATTCCTTGGTATAAGTCCCCGATTGGCAAGGTTGAAGGGAAGATTTTCCAATCCCTCAACATCCCTATCCCCAACTGCCCTCACCCCATTCCCCATCCTAGACGGTTGGCCCTCTGGAATCCCCCTCCCACAGGTTTTTTAAAGCTAAATTTTGATGGGGCATCCAAAGGGAACCCGGGACTGTCAGGAGCTGGCGGGGTCTTCCAATACCACAAAGGGATGATCATTCCACCTTTGCTGAGAACCTCGATCACAAGACAAATAACTTTGCTGAAGCTTGGGCTCTCTAGCACAGCCTGAACCTGATCAAAGACTCTCGTATCTGTCTTCACATCGAGGGGGATTCTTTGAACATCATCCGTTACATCAAAACTGAGAAAAACCCCCCTTGGAACATTAGATCGCTGATCTGAGAAAGCAAAGTTATCATTGGTCAGCAATGCCAGGTGGTAGTTTCCCACGTTTTTCGTGAAGCTAACAAACTCGCTGACCAGCTTGCCAACATGGGTCTTATCCAATCTCCGCTGACGGTGTGGCACAATTCTAATCCACCGAGTGTCTCCCATGTAGCCGATGCTGACAGGCAAGGCAGGTTCGTGTCACTCCCTCCTCGCTAACCAATGGGTTTCCTTTCCAGGTTTGCAGCTGTCTCGAGGAGTTTTTCCTCCAGCAAGCTCCTCCTCCACTGCTGGATCACGATTGGTGGCCTCGCTGGCACTGCCAGTCATCAATTTCCCATATGGATGATTGGTCTCCTCAATTACGCTCCCCAATACGTTTTGTGATACCCCAACGCCACCCTCGATGCCCCTGTCCAATCCACTTCCTTGCCCATCCTCACCGAACCCAAGTGGCTATGGATTCCCCTGGTTCTCCGTACCGACTCAGGCCCAAGAACTGTCACCAATCCCCACCCTGCCTGGCCTTTGTCCACCTGTCCCCTCATCGATCGGATCGGCATGCTTGATCGTCCCTTGTTGGCCCTTTTAAACAACCCCCTTGTCCTTCCCTTTAGTGTTTGTCACCCTCTGCCTTGGTCACTATCTCTTCCCCCATCCCTTTCCCCCGACACTATGGCTTACATCAAACCTAGCTCCCTCTAGCTCGACCCTCTGGCGAAACCCTTTATCGACACCTTCAACCTGAAGCCCTTTCTGAGCAAATTCCAGGGCCCCGAAGCTGATATTTTTGCCGACTTCATCCGGACTTGGAAGAATGGCTTTGTCGTCATTCGTAGTGTCCGCTTCAAGGTTACCCCCAAGTTGATGGCTGAGGTGTCTGGCCTTCCCCTGTCTGGTCGCCGCGTCCGCCGTGACAAGCACAGTTGGGAGCCCGAGCTGGAGGGGTTCCCCAATTACCAAGATTTCAAGTGGACAGGTGTTTCTCTTGAACGCACCTCCCTTCCCTCCCCTTGGTCCGCTATTGCTATTTCCCTGATCCAGTATTTAGCCTCTGATGACCCCACTAAGCCGATGTCCAGCTTCCATCTGGCTCTCGTCAACCACTTCCACGGTTACAAGCCCATGAACATTCTTGCTTTCTTCCACCGCTCTGTTTGTTTATCGGTTTCTACCGCTCACAAGAAACATTCCCCTCCCACTCACCAGGGCCTTTTCGCTGTCCTCTTCCGCCATGTTGCCGCCAATCCTCCCTTGGCAGCCACTCCCCTCCAATCCACCCCTCTCGTTCCCCCCCTGTGTCTTCGCCAACCCACTCATTTTCCAGCGAGCCCTTGGTCAGTGAGTCGGGTCCCGAGCATCAAACCCCTGAATCCAAGAGGACCCCCCCAAGCAGTCTACCCCTTCTAAGCCCACCCCTTCCTCCAAGACGACGATGTTGGGAAAGCGCAGAACCGTAATTGAGGATGTTCCTATGATCCACAGATCATCGAGGACCAAGAAGATCAAAATGGAGTCAAGCCGGAACTCCCCTGTTAACTTGATGTTATTGAATGAAAGGAGCCTTGCTTAAAAAGCAAAGGCATACAATCTAATCCATTGGATCATAACCAACTGAGCTAATCTCAGCAT
Source organism: Wollemia nobilis (assembly GCA_028583015.1). Lineage (NCBI taxonomy): Eukaryota > Viridiplantae > Streptophyta > Pinopsida > Araucariales > Araucariaceae > Wollemia > Wollemia nobilis. The sequence continues at coordinate 18,107,067 of JAQPPZ010001493.1, forward strand.
CACAGATTATCCTAGTAACAACTTAGGATATAATTTATTATTCTAACACCCCCCTTAAGTGGTACTAGGATATACTTAAAATTTTGAAGCCTTCATTTTGCAACTTTAAAACTCTAATTTGGTGCTTAAAGAAACTTAATAATAAGATAACTATTAATGTTTAAATAATGAACTCTTTTTGCACCAATGTTGCATACCTTTTGGTCTCTATTTGATGATGAATTTCTTGGTGATTTGGATCACCTAATTGCTACCCTATGTTAGATGAAATCACAACTCTTTCTTTGTTGTCCAAAACAACTTTTTAACTCACCAATTTGCAGCTTTAAAAATCCTCTAACTTGCTACCCGAAAATGTAGTTTGGTGGCTTTAACTCTCCTTCAGGATGCACCCTGAAAATATAAAACTTAACAGTTATTAATGCTACCCAAATTGCTGCTTTCTTGTTGTCCTTAAATCTGAATTTTTTAGATAGTAAAGCAATCAATTTCTCCTTTGAAATGCTATCCTTGAATCTCACAAATTTTGTAGGAAACTCCTCCAAATCACACCTGAGATTTTCCTTAAAGAAACCTTCAACTTTCTTCTATAAAATCAATAATAACCTTTTTCTGAAATAACCTTTAATGGTAATTTCTAAATCTCTTAGATTTGATGGCTTCTTCTAACTTCTTTCTCCTTCAACCTCCTTGTCAAATTTTGACTTCGACCTTGGCCTATCTAGTGCACTTATTATCAAGAATTTGAATGTATTAAGGTCTTCAATATTTTCCTCTAAAATTTGGAAAACTCCTTGCCAAATTATTTTCCTTTTGAGGTTGTTTTCGGATGGCGACAATTGTTCCAAATCCTTCTTTCTTAGGTGCTTCTCTTTGCTAGCTATCTTCTCCAATGAGTTCTCCAAATATCCTTCAATGAGGCTTTCCTAGCCTTCTCCTTGAGACCTCTTCTCTAAGATCTTCAAATTTTTGCAGCTTCTCTAGTCTTCTCAAAACTTCAATGAGACCTTCCCTTGATCTCTTCAATCTTCAACTATGGAAGTTTTGCAATGAGATCTCTTTCTTGGATCTCTGAAATCTATTGCTTCTAAAATCTGTAACAAGACCTTTGCTAGTCCTTCTCAATCTTCAATATTACAAATCAATATGTTCTTCAATAGGACTTCTTGTGGGTCTCTTCAGCTTCTTGAGTTGTTTTATTCTACTCTCACTATGCAATCTGCAGTCCTCAATTTTTAATAGAGATCTCTAATCTCCAATCTTCTTCGAGACTCTTTTCCTTGAGTCTCTTCTTCCTTAAATGGGGTATTCTTTCTTGGACCTCCTTCTTGATCTACAATATTCAATGCGGCTTCTTTGATCTCCTCATTTCTTCTCAATATTCAGCTATAAATTCTTCAATCTGTAATTCCTGCAAGTCTGCAACTCTTGCAATGTGACCTTTTTCCTTAGGCCTCCAAATCTTCAATATCCAACTTGTTGCTTTAGGTACTGGATTGATTCTAAAAAAGATATTCTTTCTAGCTCTCTTGTAAGAAGCTTCCCAACTTTATTTGAATCTCCTTTTTCTACAATAAAGTACTAAAGAAACTGTAATGGAAAAAACTCTAAATCTTGAGATAATAAATCTTCATTAGTTGATTGATCAATCTAGTGAAATCAATGTTGAGTCCTAGTCTTCACGAGCTTTTCTACAACTCTGTGAAAATACTCTATCCAAATATAATTTTTAGACATTCTAAAAATGATATTTCCTATCTCCTTTCAATATCTCTTGTGTCTCTCCCTATTACCTATCGATTTACCGTGTGCTTTGATATCACTATTAGCTTTTGATGATATATATTATTTGAAATGCAACCACAAGATCTAAAATGAGCAATCAATGATAACTATATGATAATGACACTATAATATGCAGGAAAAAAATAGGAGAAACGTTTACAATAACTTACAAATATACCATTATGAAAGCTCATGAAAATAGTACAATGTAATATAATTGAGGACATGAACACTCCATAAATACATGAAGGATCTACATTGTACTCACTATTACTACTAATGCAACTAGTCACTATTCTATCTTCTATCACTCTCTCTCACACTCTTCTACCTCAAAGGCATATATATAGGGAGATAAGTCCCTTGGCCTTTCATCTACCTAACCTATGACTCATGTACATGTGGACTACATGCACATTTACATAATTGCACATTCTAACACATGCATTTATTACATTACATGAAGTAACTACTCAAACCTTATTCTAAGGTAAACTCCTACTCTAGTTATGTACCCAAGGTGGTACATTAGCATGTACCAAATAATATAATATATTCCAACATAGACTGCTCAAAGTAGGAAGTCTGGTGGGTTTGACTTGGTTGAGGGTCCTTGTCCTAAGTAATTCACTAGGCAAGAGTATGTGGATTTTTGCAATGTATTGGGTGTGTATGTGCAAGTGAGACCTACATAGGGCACCCTTGAGGATTTTATAGGTCCCAAGTAGTGCATACTGAAATGTGGGCCATCTAGGATGGGTGATCAATCCATTAAGGGTTGATTAGCCCTAAGATGAAGCTTTCTTAGGGTACCCTTGTGGGGTAAGCTCACCACTCTCCTTAGCAAGTGAATTGCTTACTAAATGCAAGATATGTGCTCATCATCTTTATATATTTTTTTAAAACATCAAGGAGTTGTTTATGGACCCGATGGACTGCTTGCTAGGGAAGAAAAAAAATATTTATGATGAAAACTAAGAATTTTGGAAGAAAGGGTTAAAATAAAAATGATATTTAAGATAAATAAGAGTGGGGTGAGATACTTTCCAAATTACAATTCAATAGTATGTATATACATATCCTTTTGACCTAAATTCTTATTGTTGCATAGAGTGAAGGTGCTACTCATTCATGGAATTAGGAAACATTACTTCCTCCATGGAGACAAGTCTGTAGTGTTGGATTTTAAGCCTTACTATCTCAAAATATCATAGGTCCTAATATAAATAAGCCACAATATTATAGGTCAAAATATCAATAATCAAGAGTAGAATTATATTTATGAGCAATCAAATATATATATCCAGACCAATATAATAATGAAATAACATTCACTTATAATATCAAATATAAATGTAAATGGAAAAATATTTCATGTATTTCCATGAAGAATACTTACAATATAAATTTCTCAAAATCTACATACAAGCTTTATTATCAATGCTTTCTATGTGGTGATTGCTACATACCATTTTCCCTTACATTGTATAGAGTTTTCTCCATAATATAGACATAGTAATGTTACTCTTCAATACTTGTCTATTACACTCATCACATATCCGGGAGATGCAACCTTTCCTATTATTGAACTTTGGCTTCTTATCTTACCACTTGTATACTATACTCTTCACTTTATTCTTACATGCATACTTTAACTCTATGACACTTGCACACTTCTATATGACTCTTACTCTCCTACATGCACTCCTAATACAAGATATTTGTGCACATCCTCACTTTACATATTTTCACACTTACATACATGAAACTTGTGCACATTATCTCAATACACACTTGCACTCTTACTTACATGACACTTATGCATATCCTGCACATTACACTCTTACATGACACTTGTGCATATCCTACATATAGACACTTACATAAAAGAGAAATATAAATCACTCATATAAACTATAGACATCAACCCTAATCTATTAAATATTTACATTTGTACCATAAAGGTACCATGGGGGTACATTTGCAAGTACTAAATAATTTAATATTCTCCAACATCCTTATGTATTACATTATTTGGTTATTGAAGACTTTAGTCTTCAATCTTCATGTGACCTTGCATTGTTCATGAACCTTTGCTTCTCTAGAATCTTCTTCATCATCTTGAATTTTGGGTTCATCCATGAGTTCTACTCTAATTTCTCCTTCGTCTTCATTCTTTGGTTCTTTATACTTTGTTTTTTCTTCATGAACTACTTGAGCCTCATCTTTGTCTTTGGCCTCTTGTTTATGTGCTTCTTTCTTGATTACTCTGCAAGATCAATTTGGACCATACTTGATACATTTATCCATTTCTTGTTTTTCTAAAAAATCAAACACTTCATCATTAATAAGATCAAATATTTTTCCTTTGATTTGTTCTTTTTCAATTTTGTCCTACATTTCAAAAATAGAACATTTTTCTCTATTGTTAGGAGTTGCTTCAAAAATAATATTTTGAAGAAAATTATCTAATATGAATAATAACATTCTTTCAAATCTCTCATAATATTTCATTTTGTACCAACAAAATGCTGGAGAATGAGTTTTTCTTCCACAAAATTTATATGGATAAAGATTCCAACAATTAGCTTTTTCATGCCCAATTCTATTGCAATAATTACACTTCAACTGAATTTAATATCCTTTATTTTATCTATGCTTCCATGCTAATACTTTATGATCATCTGTATTCTTAAGAAAATAATGCAACCAACGATGTACTATTAAAGCCATTCTTCCTTTATTTTCTTTATAAAGAAGTCACATGTTTTCAAAATCCATGGCACTCTGTGTAGTTGTAGATTCTATTATAGAACTACAAGTTTGTGATTTCGTAGTAATGAGATCTAGCTCTGAGTCGTCAAATGTATTATTAAACCATTTTAGTATTTTCTTCTTTCCATCTATCAAGTTTTGAGAATCAAACTTTAACTTGTTCTCTATTTATTTACTATCTTCAGTGAATATGTATTTCTAATAATTTCTTCCATGATAATCAGTGATTCAACTTGATGATTTAATTTCTTTGAAGTTGTAATCCTTATAACTCCAAAGTTAAATAATAACTCAAATAAGAAATTTGTAAATTTTATATTTTCTAAACCTTTGAAGTAGAAATCCTTTTAACTCCCTATTGAATTAAATTTACAAAATTTCAAATTTCAAAATTCAAGATTTTAAAAAAATTTCAAAACTTCAAATTTCTTCAAATTTCAAAAAACTTCAAATACAAAAACTCAAATATTAAAACCTTTTAACTCTCCAAATATTAAAAACCATATCTGCAAACCTATTAAATCTTCAAATATTCGAAGCTTAAAAGAACTATTATATTTTCAAACCTTATAAAAAATTAAATCCTAGTAGTAATCCTTATCACTCCATAACTTATAAATAAATTCAAACTTTCAAAATAACTTTTGAAAAAATAGCTAAGGTGCATAAATAAAAATTAAAGTGGAAAACCTTATAACTCCACTTAATATTTTCAAAAATAAATTAAATTTGTTTTCCCTCCAAAAAATAAATGATGCACCAAATATGGAAAACGTAACATAGAACGTTACATGTGATGGTTGGTTGATTTAGAGCTGCAATGAGTCGGGTGTTGGTCAAAATGCCAAGCTAACATTTCATTCCTCCAATGCTTGTAATTCTTGTAATTACTTTTGTTGTGCTCTTCGTTTGTTCTACTCTCTATTTGCACGTTCGAATGGTGCAATACTTAAAACCCTAGATGGAGCTCATATTAGGTGGAAATACTTGAATCTTTGGATGGATCTCATCTTAGGTGGAAATTCTTGAACATCTCTCATTTGAATACCTCTTGGAATACTGCTTGTCTCAAGTAGAAATGCTTCAGATGAATATCTCAAAATGATACTTCAAATAACACTCAGGTTTGCGTCCTAATTTCACTGTAGGTGGTGCTCTAAATAGTTCTTAGGTCTTTGTCTAGCTCTTACTCTTGATTTCACTATAGGTGGTATTTTAAATAGCGCTCAAGTATTTTTTTGGTTCATATTACAAATTATGCTCTAAATGGCACTTTTGGCTTTCCTATTTCCTTCAGATACTTACACTCTATCAGCGTCTATGGCTTCTTGATAGGGTTGATGTAGGATGATGCTTATAAATCTACTCTACTCTATTGCTTTTCCAACCATGCTTATATTTCTTAGTTAGTTGTATGATAGCACTTACAATTCTTATATAGTCATTGTATAGTAGAGATTTATGCTTCTTAGATAGTCATTGTATAGTAGTGCTTTATGGCTCTTAGATAACCATTGTATGGTAGCACTCTTGATAGGAACTTATGACCCTGCATTATTATGTAGAAATGGCTCCCCAAAGAATATTTATTCAAAAGAACTAATCCAATGCCAAGACTGAAATAAATGTAGCATTTCCAGTAGCCTTGTCTTTCTGATTATTTGTTTAACCAAAACTTCAAATTTTCTCTATGCCTATATTTTTATTATCTCTAGAGGATTCTTCTTTGTAATTTTTAGTACTAAACTCTTATCTATTCTCAGGAAGATTATACTTCTATATTTGAACTTAGAAAGCTTATATGCTTCTCAATCTCTTCTATTATATCTACTTAGGAAGCTTAGATGATTCTCTATCTCTTCTCTTCTTTGTACTTAGAAAGCTTAGATGTTTTTCTATCTTAGGAAGTTATGATGCTTCTCAATCTCTTGGAAGCTATGATGCTTCTCAATATCTAAAATCTATCTTCAATGTCTTAGGTTGCACCTAAGAATATAATGATTTTTATCTTTTCTAGAGAATCTGAATCAATATTAGGGTGACTATGAATGTCCCTACACATCCAACTTACTTCTAAGTTGGCCCTTAATCGCATCAAGTTGAGTCCTAGTCTTCACTGGTTTTTATTGAACCAAGTGGAAATATCCAACATCTATATAAGAATGACTTTTACCTTGTCCCCTCAATATCTACTCAATCAGACCTTCAAAAATAGAGTCCAAGTCTTCACTACTTTCAAAGTGGACAAACTCCAATATAATGGTGGCTAATAAAATATAACTCTATAAAAAATAGATAGAGTTAAGTGGTAGCTCTGATACCACTATTGGATTTTAAGCTTTACTATCTCAAAATATCATAGGTCCCAATATAAATAAGCCACAATATTATAGGTCGAAATATCAATAATCAAGAGTAGAATTATATATATGAGCAATCAAATATATATCCATGCCAATATAATAATAAAATAACATTCACTTATAATATCAAATATGAATTTAAATGGCCAAAATCATTCATGTACATGCATGAAGAATACTTACAATATAAATTGCTCAAAATCTATATACAAGCTTTATTATCAATGCTTGTTATGTGGTGATTGCTACATACTATTTTCCCTTACATTGTATGGAGCTTTGTCTCCATAATATAGACATAGTAATGTTACTCTTAAATACTTATCTATTGCACTCCTCACATATCCAAGAGATGCAACCTTTTCTATTCTTAACCTTTGGCTTCTAATCTTGCCACTTGTATACTAGACTCTTCATTTTCTTCTTACATGTATGATTTAACTCTATGAAACTTGCATACTTCTACATGACTCTTACTCTCCTAAATGCACTCCTAATACAATACACTTGTGCATATCCTCACTTTACATATTTGCACACTTACATACATGACACTTGTGCACATTCTCTCAATACACACTTGCACTCTTACTTACATGACATGTGCATATCTTGCATATACACTAGTCTTACATGACACTTGTGTATATCTTGCACATAGACACTTACATAAAAAGGGAAATATAAATCACTCATCTAAACTATAGATACAAACCCTAATATATTACATATTTACATTTGTACCATAAAGGTACCATGGGGGTACATTTGCATGTACCAAATAATGTAATATTCTCCAACATGTAGGTCTCTAGACTTGTAGTTTTGGTGATTTGGTAGGTTCAACTCTGTAATGTACCAAAATTCTAATGCACTCTATGTTGGAAATATGTTGAATATTTTCCATGTTATTATGGTGGGGTTAACACTAAAAGGTACTAGACGCTGTGTACGATATACTCATTGGGGTTTGAGGGCCAAATTTTTAGGGTTTTTTAAGTTATATTTAGACCCATATGGGCTTTTAGGGTTACTATATTTGAACCCTTGCTTTTTTGCCCATGATATTGTAAAATCTATGCATGTGCCTTTGTTATATATATCACACTTGCATTAGGGTTTGGAGTGAGACAGAAGGAGAATATTATTGTATTGGAGATGGTCAAGTTAATGCAATAATAAGATAATATTGTGTTGGTTTTCTCGGTTGAGATTTTCCAGGGTAAATATTATATAATGTAAAAATATGCGATCTTCTTCTTTTGATTCTATTATTATTGTTTTTCTATTTTAGTTTATCGGGGCTCTTTATTTCTCTTCATTTGGTATCAAAGCTAGGTTTTAGCTTTGTTTGAAGAGTAAGAGTTTCAACCCTATGATAAATTAATTCTTGAGTGGGAGCTGTAAGCGAAGGGATCCACGCAAAGGAGAAATATGGAAAGCAAATGAATAGAGATTAAAAAATTTAATGGATAAAATTTTGAGTTGTGGAAACTCAAGATGGAGGATCTGTTGGTTGATAGAAATCAGTGGATTGTGGTCTTGGGAATAAAATCAGCATCGATGACAGATGAGGATTGGCTAAAAATTGATAGGAAGGTAAGGAGCTCTATCAAATTGTGCTTATCTTATTCGGTATTGTTGAATGTATCTACAAAGACAATGACAAAGTTATTATGGAAGAAGTTAAGAACATTGTATCAGACAAAGTCATTGGTAAATAAACTATTTCTTCGAAAGAAGTTGTATTCACTTTGAATGAATGATGGTGACTCTGTGGCTGAACATCTGAATGTTTTTAATACTATGGTAAGTCAATTAACCTCTATAGAAGTAAAAATAGATGAAGAGGAAAAATGTATTACTTTACTTTGTTCATTACCTGATTCATGGGATAAACTTGTTATGGCTATCACCAATACTACATCTACATTGAAAGTAGAGGATATAGTAGGAACTTTGCTATTTGAGGAGATGAGATGAAAAACTTCTAAGGATTATCATCAAAAGGAAGCCTTGATTGTGAAAGGTCATTCTCAAGAAAAAAGCAAAAAAAAATAAAGAGAAAATAAATCAAAATCTAGGGGTAATTTTATTGCCCCCCAAAAGAGGAAATATTGGAATTGTGGTAAAGCAGGGCATTATAAAAAATACTGTAGATCTAAAAAGGCTGATAATAATTGATCATATGATAAAGGAACTTCTACAAAAATGAAGACCATAAATGAATATTTAGGGGACTTATTCAGCTACATCATGCTCAAGTGAATGTGATGACTCATGGTTGATTGACTCAGGTGTTTCTTTTCATATGAATCCTCATAGGGAGGGGTTCTGTGAATATGAAAAGATAGATTGAGGTAAAGTCTTCTTAGGAGAAAATTCGACATATAAAATAATAGGTCGAGGAAGAGTCAACCTAATGCTAAAAGATGAAAAAATTAAAACCCTTCCCAATGTGTTGCATATTCCAGGTTTGGTAAGGAATGTCATAGCTATAAGATGAATGATGCAGATGTGAATGTGGTATTCAATAAGGATAGCTTCAAGATGGTTTTTGGATCCTTGGTGTTGGCAAGAGAAGTTTACACAAAAAAATCTGTTTAGACTTGAGACTAGCACTGTAAGTATTAATTGCAATAACTCTTCATTTGTACAGGAAAATAATACAATTGAAATGGCTCCGAGTATTCCTACAATGAAGACAATGTTGTGGCATCAACGCATGGGGCATATTGGTGAGAAAGGACTTTGAACATTGAAAATGAAAGGTATGGCTGAAGGACTTTATGATTCTCCATTAAATTTTGATTTTTGTGAGCACTATATTTTTGGGAAATAAACTAGAGTCAAGTTTCCAAGTAGTGCTACAAGGTCTAAAGGAATTCTACATCTAGTTCACAGTGATGTGTTTGGACCGGAAAAAGTACCATAATTAGGTAAACCTATCTATTTTATGACATTTATAGATAACTTCTCAAGAAAGACGTGGGTATATTTTCTATGAAACAAGTATGAGATTTTAAATAAATTTAACGAGTTTAAGGATCTTGTAGAAAATCATATAGAGAAAAATATAAAGGTGTTGAGAAGTATAATGGTGGTGAGTATTGCTCTAATAAATTTGAGCAGTTTTGCAAGAACTGTGGAATAGAAAGGTAGAGAAAAACTTTGTATACTCCACAACAGAATGGGGTTGTAGAATGGATGAACAAGATATTGATGGATAAGGCTAGAAGCATGCTAAGTGGTGCAGGGTTAGAAAAGAAGTTATGGGCCGAAGATGTGTTAACAACTTATTATCTCATCAATAGACCTCCGACCTCAGCTTTGGTGGACAAGACTCCACAGAAAGTATGGACTGGTAAGAAACCCTCTCTCAGACATATAAGAGTTTTTGGTTGTGATGCTTATATGTATGTCTCAAAAGAGAAAAGGACTAAGCTAGACTATAAATTTGAAAAATACATATTTGTGGGTTATAGTACTAGTGTTAAAGGATATAAGTTGTGGAACCTAGAATCACAGAAGGTTAATTACAATTGTAATGTGATATTAAATAAACATAAGGGGTTTTAAAATAGGAAATGCAACCAAGCAAAGAACCAAAAATAGTGCAAGTAAAATTGAAACAAGAGGAAGAACTAGTGGTAGAACCTGAATTACAGAGAGATTCTAAAGAGGAATATTCAAAGGAAGAAAGTGAGAAGGAAGCTGAAGATGTAGAATCTAGAACTCCAATTTTGAGGAGATCAGATCGAGAGAGAATATTTCTAGACAGGTATAGTCCTTTAAATTTTTATTCAGCATTTAATTTATTAGTTACTGATGAAGAACTCAAGACTGTAAAGTAGGCACTTCAGTCAAGTGAGAATAAGTCTTGGAAAAGTGCTATGGAAAAAGAAATGGAGTCATTGGATAAAAATAAGACATGGGACTTGGTGAAATTACCTCTTGGTAGAAAACCTGTTGGTTGTAAGTGGTTATTCAATATAGAAGGAAAGTTGGAGAAGTACAAGGCTCTCTTGGTAGCGAAAGGATTTTCTCAGGTTGAGGGAATTGACTTTGGTGAGATTTTTTCTCCTATGGCTAAACTAACTTCAATCAGATTTATGTTGGCTATTTCTATTGCTTTTGATTTTGAAATAGAACAAATGGATGTAAAGATAAATTTTCTACATGGTGAACTTGATGAAGATATATATATGTCACAACCAGAATGTTTTAAAGTAAAAGGTAAGGAGGACTTGGTATGCAAGCTGAAGAAGTCTCTTTATGGTTTGAAGCACTCCCCAAACATGTGGAACCAAAAATTGGACAGGTTTGTCTTGACACTTGGGCTTGGAAAAAGCAAAGCAGATCCATGTGTATATTTCAAAAAGGAAGGTGAAAATTTTGTTAACATTGTATTGTATGTGGATGACATGTTAATTGGTAACAGTTGGAGATGATAAAGTTACTCAAATATCAGTTATCTTTTGAATTTGACATGAAGGATTTGGGTGCTGCAAAATTTATTTTGGGTATGGAAATAATAAGGGATCATGCAAATAGAAAGTTATGGTTAAATTAAAGGAAATATGTTGATTTGATACTATAAAATTTTAGAATGCATGATTGTAAACCAGTATGTACTCCATATCTAGTTGGTCAAAAGTTATCTATTGAATAGTGTCCTAAAATAGTTGAGAAATTTGAAGAAATGCATCATGTTCCTTATTCTAGTGTTGTGGGCAGTTTGATGTATGCAATGGTCTATACTAGACCTAATATTACATATGCAGTGGGAGTAGTTAGCAGATATATGTCAAATCTAGGAAAGAAACATTGGACTATTGTGAAGAGGATCTTCAGATACTTGCGTAGAACTACAAATTATGCTATTTGTTATGAAGGAAAATTTGGAGACAATGATATTGTAAATCTACAAGGGTTTATTGGAAATATGAGCAAGTTTTGTTGTCATTGATGTCAAGAGTCAATTTTAGTGAGCAGTATGAGGTCAACCATCAATTTTCGTCAACAGTGCAAGTGGAAGATTACTTCTAGACCTAAGGAAAAATAATATTATAATATTCAAGGTGGTCAAATAAGGTCTAAAGCAGCAATAGAAAGGCCCAAGAAAATAATATTATAATTTGGTATTATAATATTAAAGGTCTAAAGTATAGACCTAAAGTAATTAGATTAATTATAAATTAATTATAATAACTTTATTATAAATTAATTTAATTAAATAACCCTAAGGTTAGGGTTACAAAGGGCAAGCGATTAAAATTAAGGCACCGATGTCGACTATATTTTTCACCCACCGACGTGCTATAGGGGAGAGCACATTGTATATAAATACCATGTGCCTTGGAAAACAAAAATTATCCTTCGAATGAATTAAATCGGAGTGCATGCGAACTGTGAATTGCGTGGAAGAAGAGGACAAGGTTTTTGCTTACGTGGTGGTCATCAAACGCATAATAGGAAGGAGGCTTGGAGCCTCATAGCCAATCATGGTGGTTGGACCAACGGTAGGCGGCTGTATGCTTAGGGCACTAACAGGCGTGAGGTCCTGCGATCAAAACCCGATGGCAACATTTTGGTAGAGATTCACGTTTTTGGTTTTGGCGCCAAGGCAAAGCATTAAAGCGCGTGAGGTGCTTCTTGCTTCTAAGGTGAGCACCTAGCTCATGTTTCACGCGGGCCATGGCTAGGGAGTTGTGGAGGCGCAAGCGAGAGTTCAAATCCCACCAAGGGCAAAGGTATTTAATTTTTGAAAATTAAATTGCTTCTAAGGTTTAAGGTGGCATTATTAATTTTTGCTAAATGGGAGTTACAAGGTTTTAAGGAATAATTATTTTATTGTGATTTTTGATAAAGTGAATTGAGATAGGATTTATAAGGTTGAAAAAATGATATTATATTTTTGTTGGTATATTCTATGATGTGTTAAATACTTTGAGAAAAGAGGTAAGGGTTCATAAAGAAAATTATTGTGTTTATTTTCTTTAAACAAATTGTTGGCTTATATTTTGAAGTGTGGAGATTATAAGGTGTAATAGAGATTTATTGCTATGTATGGTGAAATATTTTGAGCGATCATTTGAGTGAATTTCTGAGAAGATATTGCTACCTAACCTTTGAGATTGGCAAAGAGTTGATTGCAATTGAGATAGGTGTTTGAAGTCAAATCTTCTTCAAACAAAAGGTAAGGGCACATTATCCTTATGAGTGAAATATTGTTGGATGTTGTGAATGCTAATTTGGAGTAAAAAGGATTGTTTGATAAGCATTGTTGAAGTTTTATTTTGAAAAATCCAATGTTGAATGATGTGTGTTTTCTAGAATGAAAGTTGATACTAGAAACCTTGTTTGATAAGTATTTTTGGAAATATTGAGTAAGCTTTCATATGCTTGACTAGCATTTGTGAAACATCATGAGTATCATTGTTATGTGAAGTTGAGAACTATCTTGAAATAGGATTTGTGAAATATCATGAGTATCATTGTTATGTGAGGTTTGTTTGATAAGCATTGTTGATTAAGATTTCATTGAGTGATTGGTTGAGTGGATTTGATTGGGCTTAGTTGATTGTAAGTGTTGGAGTGATAGTTCAAGTTCTGTGAAACAAATTGTTCATTACTAATTTGAGAAAGATATTGAAAGTGATTGAGTGTAAAACATATTGAGTCTCTAACCATTCTCTATATATTTTTGTAGTTAAAAAAAAGAGTTTGAAAGTGATTGAGCATTGTTGTGAGTGTGAAACATATTGAGTCTCTAACCATTCTCTATATGTTTTTGTAATATTAAACAAGATTATGTGTGAATCTTGTTCGTGTGATTAAAGAAGTTTTCTGTGATAAATTGAGTTGAGTTGAATAAGCTTTTGTAAAATCTTGTGAGCTGATTTGAGTAAGTCCTATAGTGGACTTAAAACTGAGTTGAGTAAGCTTTTGTAGAAGCTTACAATGCAGATTTGAGGTAAGTCTTGGTGAAGACTTGTTGAGCAGATTAAGAAAGTTCTAGTGAGAACTTGTTGAGAAGATTTAAGGCAAGTATTGAAGAAGACTTGTGGACAAATTAGTGTGAGCTTTTATGGACGCTTACAGTACAAATTTGAAGATAGATATTGAGAGAAGATTGGATAAGTCCTTGAGAGGACTTATGGATAGATTTGAAGCAAGTTTTTGAGAAGACTTGACAGCAGAGTTGATTGATTGATTTCTTCAAACTTTGTGTTAAGGCTTGGGGAAGATTTAGCAGAGTTAATTTGTGATTGGATCAAGCTTTGTGTTAACGCTTGAGGACAAATTTGAGGATAGAGTTTGGTGCAGATTTGAGGACAGGTTTGTGCTAGACCAGATATAGAGATTGATAATATTTGTGTTGGAACGAAGGACTGTGTTTAGTACATATCAGAGATTGAGATTGAGTAGATTTGTGCTAGACCGAAGGATTGTGTTTAGTGCATATTTGAGATAGCAATTAAGCAGATTTATGCTAGACCGAAGGACTATGTTTAGTGCAGATTTGAGATAGAGATTGAGTAGATTTGTGCTAGATCGAAGGACTGTGTTTAGTGCATATTTGAGATAGAGATAAGATTAAAATTTAGAGGTGATAGAACAGAGGATAGTAGTCTCTAGTGGATAGAGATCTATTAGCTAGGGTAAAGAGGACAGAGGTCTTCAGTGGAGAGAGATACACAAGCCAATGCAGTGGAGGCAATAGTCTTCTAAAGGATCACTAGACAGAGTAAAGGAGGAGTTCTCATGTGGATAGATATCCACAAACCAGTTGAGTAGATTGGCGTCTCCTATGGATAGAGATCCATGAACTTGATTAGGGGATTGGTGTCTCCTTTGGATAGAGGTCCATAAATATTGTAATAAGGAAAGGATTCCCAAGAGATTTGTTGAGAAAATTTTAGTGAAATATTTTCTTTGTGGAGTAGCCCACATTAGGTGAACCACGTTAAATTGGTGTCTCTATTGTGTGTGGTGATTTGTGCATTGCTTTAATTACTATTGTTGATATTGCCATTGATATATTGCATAATATTATTTGGAAAAGAAAAGTAAAAAGTGGTCTTATTTGGGAAAGAAAAGTAAAAAGTTGTCTTATACTATTCACCCCTCTCTCAGTATAAGCTTGTGTTCTTCAATTGGTATTAAAGCGGGTTCCTTCGAAAGAGTTTAACAACTTGAAGGAAAAGCTCACAAGAACACAGATGGATTCTAAATATGGATCCTCAAGGAATTCAACACCATTGTTTGATAGGAGCAATTATGTACTTTGGAGTGTGAGAATGAAGATTCACCTAATGGCACTTGGAAATGAGATATGGGAAGTAGTTGAGAATGGATACATACCGCCAAATACTCCACCTACAGTTAAAAATGGTAAGCTTCTACATCATTACAATTCAAAATAAATGAATGCAAATTTGAAAGGTTTGTGTGAAACAAATTTTATAAAGGTTATGCATTGCAAATAAGAAAATAAAATTTGGGATAAGTTGTAAGGCATATATGAAAGAGATAAAAAGGTCAAAAGGGTAAAGTTGTAAAATTACAAGAGAACATTTTAAGACCTAAAGATGAAGGATGAGGAAAACATTGCTATATATCTACTTCATGTGGACGAGGTTGTTAACTCCATGTAAGGATTTGGGCTCAAAGTTGAAGAATCTAATGTTTGTGATAAGATTTTAAGGTCACTCCCAAAAAGTTTTAGGGAAAATATTTTAGATATAGAAGAGTCAAAAGATATTGATCTTTTGACAAGGGATGAATTACATGGCATTATTACAACTTTTGATATGAGAATAAAAGAGGAACCTAATCCCCAGAAAGAAGCAACCTTAAAATCTACTAAGAAGACAAAGGGTAAGAAGTCAGATTCAAGCAATGAGTTATCTAGTGATGAAGAAGTAAATTATGGCAAAAGGAACAAGGACTCAAGAAAGTATAAAGGTACAAAATTAGTTAGATGTTTTCATTGTGGAAAGTATGGTCATTATGCATCTGATTATCTAGAAGCTAGAAATAACAATGATGAAGAAAAATAGGATCATAAGAATAGGGAAATAGAAAAACACATGTACCAAAAGAAAAGTAGGGATGGACAAGGCAAGCAAGGAAAGAAATTCTTCCAAAGGCATAATAAGAGTTTCTATGCAGACAAGGTTGGTAAGAACTCAAGTGATAGTGATGAAAGTTCAAATATGAAGTACTATTTCTAGCAAAAGAAAAAGAAGTGGTTAGAAAAATGTCACCAATGATTCTCAAGTGTTTTAGATGTGGTAACTTTGGTCATCTTGAAGATGGTTGTACAAAGAATGGATTCAGTTTCAGTGATGATGAATATGAAGATACACTTGAAGGACAGAAAGAAAGTCTTATTATGGCAATAGAAGAAGAAAGAAGTGCTTCTAGTGGAAATAAATCATAAAGAAATAAATATGCAAAATGGCAGATTTTGGAGGCAACAAGTTGTGACGGATGGAGCAGCAAGGAGGAGGAGCGAGAGGTCTAGGGGCATCAAACCCTAGGTGTGGGACTTCAGAGGGCAGATCAGCAGACGCGGCAGGTGGGGGCTCGGCGAGATAGCGAGCCCCCAGGCGGAGGATGTGGACAAGGAAGTTCTATTGGAATCGGTCCAAGGGCGTTGGGCGGATGCGGTTGAAGATTTCTCTGAGGGGGACCCAGGACTCTATGCGTCAGGATCAAAGGAAGACCCAAGAAGGAGACAAAGAGAAACCTGGCAACTGGAGACCTTCATATCTTAATGCTCTTCGCGGTAAGCAAAAATTATCCGACTCTTGTTTTAATCTAAAATCTGTCAATGGTAGGTTGCACGTCCCGGATTCCTTAGCTCAGCATGTGGCTATGGAGGGCAGAACATCTTTGGTGGCTAAATTTATGGGGGTGAGGCCGGACATGGAAGTCATAAGGAGATGGGCCATCCAAAAATGGCGGCCAAGGGCCGGTATGATGATTAAGGCTTTACCCAAGAGTTTTCTTTTGGTGACATTTCAATGTGAACAGGACATGGAAAGGACTCTCCAAGGAGGTCCTTGGTTTTTTGGGAAAAGGGGCTTGTATCTGAAGCGTTGGTCCCCCGATTTCAACCCCAGACTCAGGTGTTGGATTTGGCTCCTATTTGGGTTAAGATGCCGGGATTACCTCTGCTTTTTTGGAATGAAAAAATCTTGGTTGGGATAGCTACGGAGATTGGGGAACTAATAGCTATTGATCCTGCAACCTTGAGCAAAACAAGACTCCGTCTCGCTCGCATGTGTGTTTGCGGACCTGAGTAAAGAGCTCCCTAAATCCATTATTTTGTCGTCTATGTTTGGCCTTCATACTCAGGTATTTGAATATGAAAATATGTCTTTTAAGTGTAGTGTTTGTGGGAAGGTAGGGCACCAGGGTATCCACTGCATTTCCAAGAACCAGCCCCACTCCAAAATACTGATCCTCAAACCCAGAATAATATCCCTCCCCCGCAGATCTCCATTCCTACCCAACCTGGGCCTCAAGGACGTGGAGCTCGAAATCCGAATATCAGAGACCCTGTTCGCCCTATTGTAAGCAAGAGGCAACGTTTTAACCCTCCTCCCAAAAATTCCTATGCCCCAAAACCCTCTCACAGGGAAGCTGGTCCCTTTGATGGGAACCCTCAAGCTCAACCTGCTCCTAAGATGATACAGAAAGCCTCAGAGCCAAATCACAAAGGAAAGAACCCCATAGATCAACGCCCTGGGGCAAGTAAGTTTGATTGGGTGATACGGGAGGCCTATGGAGGCTCGGTGGAAGTGGTCCCATGTACTATAGAGGAATTTATGGGAAGAAATTCCAAGGAGATCAACATCCCAGTGGAGAACAGTTTTGATGCATTAAATCATTTGAAGGGAGATCGGATGGACGACCAAGAAGTGGAATCCGAGGTAGAGGAGACTCAAGAGAAGGATTTAGAGGAGAAAAATCAGAGGAAGGAGCAGGAAACTAATAATACAGGAAAGCATACTCAGGAGGAAGAGGTGAACCACCAAGATCGGTGTAACCCCAAAGCGGGGAAAAAGAATCTACTAATCAAGAAGCTAAGAGCACGGAATCATCTCCACCGTCAAAAAGACCAGTTAACCTGGAAAGCCAGATTGTTACCCCAAATACCAAGACCGACCTACCCAAGATGGTTACTAGAAGCCAAGTGAATCCCAAGGAACTTCAACCTAGAGCGGATGTATGGGGATATGGTTCGGTAGGGAAGAGGGAAACCTAGCAATGCCGCCTTAAGGCGAAAGAAGCAGAGCGAGGAGTGGTCGATGGCACTCAAGCGTATTGCTCTTTGGGGCGAAGGCTCGAGGATCCAAAGCCCATAAATGAAGATCCTTTCATGGAATATTCGTGGGAGTAATCCTGCCAAAAATAAGAGCTTTGTATGCTCTTAGACAAGAACACAAACCGGATATGATTTTACTTCAAGAAACTAAAATGGAGGAGAGTAGAGTTATTCCTTTTAAGAATAGGACTTGGCGAGAAGTTGAAGTAGTAGGCCAAGAGGCCACCTGGAACAGCAGGGAGGGTTACTCGGTTATGTGGAACAAAAATGTGATTGATAGTAGAGTGATTCTGATGTCTAGTTGGTTTATTTGTCTCTTATGTGTGGATAAAACCACACTGGAAGAGTGGATCTTAACGAATGTATATGCTCCAATTAGACGAGGGACTGAGAAGGGTTCTTTGGAGTCAACTAGCTGAATTGAGGGAGACGGTCCCCAACTACCCTTGGATTGTGGCGGGGGATTTCAATTGCTACCTTAATCCTGCAGATAAATTGGGGGGCTCTCAAAGAATAACTCGTCGATATCTACGAGTTTAGAGATTTTGTTGAGCAACATGAGTCGATGGATGTGGACCTGCGTAGATTCTCCTATACATGGTCTAACAAAAGATTGAAGGAAAACCAAATTCGGATCAGATTAGATAGGTTTCTTCTTTCTCAAGAATGCCCGGAGAGGTTTGGGGACTCTTCATTAACGGCACTCCCAAGAATCGGGTCCGATCACAACCCAATTCCGTGGGAAACAGGGGAGGACTCTAAGAAAAGATACATCGGACCCTTTCGATTCGAACTTATGTGGTTCCAACATCGGGATCTCAAGGATCTCGGTTGCCCAATGGTGGGACAAAAAGTATAATGGTTCGAAACCGGCCCAAGTGGCATGTAAACTAAGGAATGTGAAGGCTAACATTAGAGAGTGGAACAAAACTTCCTTTGGCAATATTTTTGTTAAAAAGGCGAAACTAAAAGACAAGATCAATGAACTACGAGGAGAAGTTGAAGTCGGAGCGACTTACGGAGGATCCGAGAAACCAGGAGAGGGAGTCGTTAGCCGAATACCACACGATGCTAGGATTTGAAGAAACCTTTTGGAGGCAGAAATCCAGATTGCGTTGGTTAAAGGAGGGTGACAGAAATACAAAGTTCTTCCATGTCTCTACTCTTCGCCACAGGAGTACTAACAAAATTAAGGAGATCAAGATGGCCGATGGGTCTAACACCAAAGATATGGAAGACATAAGGAGGGAAGCGGTTGAGTACTTTAAATCGTTGCTAGAAGATGTAAATCCGACTATTGAAGAAGAGGACTCTCTCGTTGGCGGCCATTCCACCCCTCAGTAATCGATAATCTTAATGGATTCTTACTTAGTCCTTTCACAAAGGAGGAAATCAAGAAGGTCGTTTTTGACATGGATGGTAACAGATCCCCAGGACCGGATGGCTTCCCTGCAGACTTTCTTCCGAAGTTTTGGGATATCCTAGGCAATGATGTAGTGGAAGCTATAATTGAGGCTCAAAAGGACATGGAAATCCCAGAAGGAGTTAATGCTACTTTTTTAGTTCTCATCCCTAAACTAGTGGGAGCAATGGAATTTTCCAGTTTCGCCCTATCGCTTTATGTAACACTCGATGAAGATTCTCACAAAAACAATCGCCAATAGGTCGAAGGTTATCCTTCCTTTCATCATTGATATGAACCAAGGTGGCTTTGTGAAAGGGCGACAAATATTGGATGGTATCATCACAATTCATGAGGTTATTCATTCAATGGTGACTAGTAAGGAAGCAGGTATGTTACTAAAGCTTGATATGAATAAAGCCTACGACCGGGTCTCATGGCGGTTCCTCACCAAGATTTTGGGTAAGTTTGGTTTCTGTCCCCAGTGGATTAAGTTGATTTTTAGTTGTATCTCTACTACAAGATTTTCTGTCATGGTGAATGGGTCACCCTTCGGTTACTTTAAGAGTGAAAGGGGTTGCGACAAGGAGATCCTTTGTCTCCATACTTGTTTATTATTTTAGCGGAAGCATTGGGTAGGAACATTTCAGCAGCGGTGGCAGATGGTCAATTGGAAGGTTTTAAACCAGCCTCAATAACAGAGCCAATGTCTCACCAACAGTTTGTGGATGATACAATCATTGTGTCCAAAGCCTCGGTGCCTCAAGCTAGGAAGTTGAAGAGAATTCTAACCAAGTATGAGACGAAGACGAGGACAGTACATAAACTATAAGAAGAGTAGCATCTATTTCTTTAACACGCCTGGTGGGAGGGAGGAAAGAATAGCTAACCTCTTCGGTTGTGGAAAGGAGCTTCTACCAGCAACTTATCTAGGTATGCCTATGTTCGAAGGAAGAATGAAGGCTACTTTGTGGAACTCAGTCATTGACAGGATCTCCAAAAAGTTAGCAGGGTGGAAGGGCAGCCTTCTCAGCTCTGCAGGAAAAGCCTTATTAGTTCAAACTACTTTACAGAGCATTCCAATTTACTGCATGTCTCTATTTAGAATGCCTGCAAAGGTCCGAGCTACATTGGAGCTAATTCAACGCAACTTCTTGTGGTCGGGTTCAGAGGAGAGAAAGAGAATTTCGTTGGTAGCATGGAATCAAGTGTGTGCAAGCAAGGATCAGGGGGGCCTGGGGTTAAAGAGAATGAAAGAATTGAATCAAGCTCTGATTGGCAAACAGGTATGGAGATTTATCAATAATGATCAATTGGGATGGGTAAAACTTCTTAAGGCAAAATATATCAGAAATAATCGGGACTTCCTGAAAGTCGATAATCTCCCTAGAGGATCCTATTTTTGGAATTGTTTGCTCGAATGTCGGGAGGTAGTCGGGAAAGGCATCGGATGGAGAATTGGTAATGGAAGACAAGTGGACTTTTGGAAAGACCCGTGGTTGGAAGAGGCCCCTCTGAAAGATAACTTAGACCTTCAGGTCCTCCAACATAAACTTTCGAAGGAAATGGGAGGAAAAGTAGGGGATTTTATTGTTGTAGCACAGAAAACTTCTTCTTGGAAGAAAATCACAGTTCATAATCTGTCAGAGCAAGAGAAGGTGGCCCTAACCAAACTCAATGATGCTTTAAGGGTGTTCCCGATCATTCCTGGGGGAGGAAGAGACAAGGCGATTTGGGGCAAAACTACAAGTGGGATCTATTCAGTAAAAGCTGCCTATAAGTTAATCCACTCAGGATTCAATGGTCGGACTCCGACTTCTGTTATTTGGTTAAATAATTTAACCCCAAAAATAGCTTTCTTCTTTTGGTTGGTAGTTCAAAATAAGATCCTGACAACAGATAATCCGCAAAGGAGAGGTTTCCAATTCATCAATCGATGTATCGTGTGTGAGAAAGCAATAGAATCCGTAAGTCATATATTTCTAACTTGTGATTTTTCTTGTACGCTCTTCCAAATGATCCTGTCCAAATTTCATATAGATTGGGTCTGTCCAAATAGCATGTCTGACTTCTGCATACAGTGGGCTTCCCCCTTCCGGGCAAAGCTTTTGACTTGGCTCTGGAAGCTCAGCTTACCCCATTTTTTATGGGGGATATGGAATGAGAGAAATAAGAGAGTATTTAAAGGACGTAAGAAAGATCCCAGGTTATGTGGTAATAAAATAATCAGAGCTTTGAAAGAAAACTGGAAAACTTTCTTCTTCAAAAATGAGACCATGTCTCTAAGGGAAAGGAGGATTTTGCGGGAACTCGGGGAGAGGAACTTCCGGACCTAGACATTACAACCAACCCACGGGATGGTGTCAAGTGGATACCCCCACACAAAAGTGGGTTAAGTTTAATTTTGACGGGGCAGCTAAAGGAAATCCGGGGTCTGCAGGAGCAGGAGGAGTTTTGAGAAATGAGGAAGGAAAAGTGGTCCTTGCCTTTGCAGAGCCTTTGGGAACTCAAACAAATCATTTTGCGAAGCCCGAGCTCGCATGCGAGCAATGAGAATTGCCGGACTTGAGGGTTATAAGGAAGTTATCTTTGAAGGGGATTCGCTTAATATAATCAAGGCAATTAAGGAGGATAAAGACCCCAGCTGGACCATATTGGAGCTTATCCTAGAAGCAAAGATTCATAAATCTCATTTGGTTAATGCCCGAATCCAACACACCTTCGGAGAAGGGAACCAGGCGGCGGATCTAATGGCAAATATTGCAGTTTCTGTTGGGGAGATGCAAATTTGGAAGGATAACTTCCCTCAAGAACTATTGGTGTTGGTTGCTAGAGAAGAGCTAAGATCAAACTCGTTAGAGCATCGGGGAGATCGGAGGGGCTGATGATGAGTAATCCGACAGATGGAATTAGGCGAAAAAGGCATCCCATTTGCTGGGGCACTGGGAGGTGACAAGTGTACGATACGACGAACCTAGTGTTAGTAAGTGCTAGGTGTTGTTTGGTTTTTGTTTTATCCCGAATAGTCAAGCGACAAGTATAGGACTTGTGGACTCTAAGTATGGCTTAATGTGAGTCTTAGAAAGATCCATTTTGTATTTTGATTATACGGGCTTGATGCTAGAACCAGCCCATTTTGACTTTGTAAAAGGTTTGTGGACCTTATAACCACCTCTACCTTATACCAAAAAAAAAAAAAATCATAAAGAAATAAATATGATCCCAAAGGCAAAGAAATAGAGGAAGAATCAGAGAAAGGAGAATTTGATCTTGAAGGTGAACTTATTTCTGCCCTTGATGCACTAAGGGAGGTAAGAAAGCAAAACTCAAAACTCAAGCTTAAATTTCAAGAATGCAATGAAGAGAAAGGAAATATTATAGAGGATCTAACCAACTCAATAGCTTAGACAAGGAGGTTTAAGAGAAGTTAGAAGCTAAGGTTTTATAATGTGAAAGGTTAGAGCAAGAAGTAGCTTCACTAAGGAAGAAGTTAAAAGAGTCTAAAGATAAGCTACACAAGTTTGGGAAGACCTAAAAAACCATAGACAAGATTATCAAGGTATAGAGATGTTCATCAAACAAAATAGGAATTGGATTTGAACAAGAACAAAGAAAACAAGGAGAGGAGTCAATCTCAAGCTCCGAAGAAGATGAATCTTTAGAAGAAGAGAGTGTAAAAGAAAGTGATACTTCTGAGGATGAGTCGAACAATAGAGAGTTCAATAGAAGGAACAATGCACAAATGAGGAACATATGGAACATGAAGCAATACAAGGTAAAAAAGACTAAGAGACCAATGAGGTCAAGGCAAGGTAATTTCAATAGATGATGCTTCTCATGTCACATGTTTGGGCACAAGGCTACTCAGTGCAGGACACATGGAAGATAGGAATATAGAAATTTTAGAAACAAACATCTTTTTCAAGGGTATTGCTACTCTTGTAATTAGTTTGGTTACAAGGTATTAAATTACAGGGTTCATGATAGGAATGAATATGTCTTCACGAAGAGAAACCCCAAGGTATTTGCACCTTCAATAAATAACAATATTAAGTTTTATAAGTGCAATAATGATGGACATACAACAAAGTGGTATAGAGAAAAAATTCTAGAGACAAGCAGGAACAGGAATAGTCAGAGGAATCAGGAGGATCAAATGAGGAAGAAAGTGGAGAAAGGTAAATATTAGTGCATGCTGGGAGTAGAAATACTCCCACCCCATAATTAACCACCTCAAAAGGAGGTGGGAGAGGGGCTAAGCTAAGATTCTCATTCTTAGCCCCGAGCCCCAAAGGTGACCCTTTGCCATTGATGTCAAAGGTTAGATATTTGAGTTAGGGGGAGAGCATTCAATCAGGGGGAGCAGTTTTTTAGGGAGAGAAGAACAAAAAAAGATAAATAAAATGGTAACAGGTAATTGGGTTGCCATCAATAACAAAGAGGGATATTGTTGGAAATATGAGCAAGTTTTGTTGTCATTGATGTCAAGAGTCAATTTTAGTGAGCAGTATGAGGTCAACCATCAGTTTTCGTCAACAATGCAAGTGGAAGATTGCTTCTAGGCCTAAGGAAAAATAATATTATAATATGCCTATTATAATATTCAAGGTGGTCAAATAAGGTCTAAAGGAGCAATAGAAATGCCCAAGAAAATCATATTATATTTTGGTATTATAATATTAAAGGTATAAAGTATAGACCTAAAGTAATTAGATTAATTATAATAACTTTATTAAACAATTAAATTTATAAATTAATTTAATTAAATAACCCTAAGTTTAGGGTTACAAAGGGCAAGCAAATAAAATTAAGGCACCGACATCGACTATCTTTTTCACCCGCCGACGTGCTATAGGAGAGATCACATTGTATATAAATACAATGTGCCTTGGAAAACAAAAATTATCCTTCGAACGAATTAAATCGGAGTGCATGTGAACTACGAACTGCGTGGAAGAAGAGGACAAGGTTTTTGCTTACGTGGTGGTCATCGAACGCATAAGAGGAAGGAGGCTTGGAGCCTCATAGCCAACCGCGGTGGTTGGGCCAATAACAGGCAGTTGTGTGCTTAGGGTACTAATAGGTGAGAGGTCCCACGATCAAAACCAGATGATAACATTTTGGTAGAGATTCGCGATTTTGGTTTTGGTGCCAAAGCAAAGCAATAAAGCGCACGAGTCACTTCTTGCTTCTAAGGTGAGTGCCTAGCTCACGTTGCACGTGGGCCACGACTAGGGTGTTGTGGAGGTGCAAGCGAGAGTTTGAATCCCACCGAGGGCAAAGGTATTTAATTTTTGAAAATTAAATTGCTTCTAAGGTTTAAGGTGGCATGATTAATTTTTGCTAAGGGGGAGTTATAAGGTTTTAAGGAATAATTATTTTATTGTGATTTTTGATAAAGTGAGTTGAGATAGGAGTTATAAGGTTGAAAAAGGAATTTATATTTTTGTTGGGATAAGTTATGATGTGTTAAATACTTTGAGAAAAGAGTTAAGGGTTCATAAAGAAAATTATTGTGATTATTTTCTTTAAATAAATTGTTGGCTTATATTTTGAAGTGTGGAGATTATAAGGTGTAATGGAGTTTTATTGCTATGTATGGTGAAATATTTTGAGGGATCATTTGAGTGAATTTTTGAGAAGATATTTCTACCTAACCTTTGAGATTGGCAAAGAGTTGATTGTAATTGAGACAGGTGTTTGAGATCAAATATTCTTCAAAAAAAAGGTAAGGGTACATTATCCTTGTGAGTGAAATATTGTTGGATATTGTGAATGCTAAGTTGGAGTGAAAAGGATTGTTTGATAAGCATTTTTGAATTTTGGTTTTGAGAAATCCAATATTAATTGATGTGGGTTTTTTGGAATGAAAGATGATACTAGAAACCTTGTTTGATAAGCATTGTTGGAAATATTGAGTAAGCTTTCATATGCTTTATTAGGGTTTGTGAAAGATCATGAGTATCATTGTTATGTGAAGTTGAGAACTATCTTGAACTAGGGTTTGTGAAAGATCATGAGTATCATTGTTATGTGAAGTTGAGAACTATCTTGAACTAAGGTTTGTGAAAGATCATGAGTATCATTGTTATGTGAGGTTTGTTTGATAAGCATTGTTGACTAAGCTTTCATTGAGTGATTGGTTGAGTGGAGTTGATTGGGCTTAGTTGATTGGAAGTGTTGGAGTGATCGTTCAAGTTCTGTGAAATAAAGTTTTCATTACTAATTTGAGAAAGAGATTGAGTGTGAAACATATTGAGTCTCTAACCATTCTCTATATGTTTCTATAGTTAAATAAAAGAGTTTGAAAGTGATTGAGTATTGTTGTGAGTGTGAAACATATTGATTCTCTAACCATTCTCTATATGTTTTTGTAAGATCAAACAAGATTATGTGTGAAGTTTTTTTGTGTGATTGAAGACGTTTTCTATGATAAATTGATTTGAGTTGAATAAGCTTTTGTAAAAGCTTGTGAGCTGATTTGAATAAATCCTAGAGTGGACTTAAGGACTAAGTTGAGTAAGCTTTTGTGGAAGCTTACAATGCATATTTAAGGTAAGTCTTGGTGAAGACTTTTTGAGTAGATTGAGCAAGTTCTAGTGAGAACTTGTTGAGTAGATTTAAGGCAAGTCTTGGAGAAGACTTGTGGACAGATTAGTGTGAGCTTTTGTGGAAGCTTACAATACAGATTTGAAGATAGAGATTGAGAGCAGATTGGATAAGTCCTTGAGAGGACTTGTGGACAGATTTGAGGCAAGTCTTTGAGAAGACTTGAGAGTAGAGTTGATTGATTGATTTGTTCAAGATTTGTGTTAAGGCTTGGGGTAGATCTAGCATATTTAATTTGTGATTGGATCAAGCTTTGTGTTAAGGCTTGAGGACAAATTTTGGTGCAGATTTGAGGACAAGTTTGTGCCAGACCAGAGATAGATATTGAGTAGATTTGTACTAGATCGAAGGACTGTGTTTAGTATAGATCAGAGACATATTTTGAGCAGATTTGTGCTAGATCGAAGGACTATGTTTAGTGTATATTTGAGACAGATATTGAACAGATTTGTGCTAGACTGAAGGACTATGTTTAGTGCAAATTTGAGACAGAGATTGAGCAAATTTGTGCTAGACCGAAGGATTATGTTTAGTGCAGATTTGAGATAGAGCTGAGAGTAAGCTTTGGAGGTGACAGAGCATAGGAAAATAGTCTCCAGTGGATAGAGATCCATTAGCCAAGGCAGAGAGGATAGAGGTCTTCGGTGGAGAGAGATCCACAAGTCAATGTAGTGGAGGCAGTAGTCTTCTAGAGGATCACCAACCAGAGCAAAGGAGTTCTATTGTGGATAGATATCTATGAATCAACTGAGGGAATTGGTGTCTCCTATGGATAGAGATCCACGAAATTGATTAGGGGATTGGTGTCTCCTTTGGACAGAGGTCCATAAACATTGTAATAGGGAAAGCATTCCCAAGATATTTGTTGAGAAAATTTTAGTGAAATATTTTCTCCGTAGAGTAGCCCACATTGGGTGAACCATGTTAAATTAGTGTCTCTATTGTGTATGGTGATTTATGCATTGCTTTTATTACTAGTATTGATATTTCCATTGATATATTGCATAATATTGTTTGGGAAAGAAAAGTAAAAAGTGATCTTATACTTTTCACCCCCCTCTCAGTATAAGCTTGTGTTCTTTAGGGTTTATGGATTTTGATTGGGTTGGAGATATTGATAAGAGAATATCCATGAGTGCTTATGTGTTTAGGCTATTTGGAGGGGCAGTAAGTTAGATGATTAAAAAGCAATCAGTTGTTGCTTTATCCACTACATAAGTAGAGTACATTGCAGCAACTTATGCCAGTGAAGAAGTAGTGTGGCTACAAAGGTTGTGTTTAACAATTGGCATTAAACATAAGGTTGTGAGAATTAACAGTGATAGTCAAAGTGCAATATTTCTAGCAAATAATCCTGGTTTTCATGATCGGTCAAAACATATTGATATAAAGTACCATTTTGTGAGAGATATGGTTGAAGAGAATCGAGTGATATTGGTGAAAGTTGATACAAATAAGAATACTACTGATTCATCAACAAAGTCTGTACCTACTCAAAAAATTTCTTAGTGTAGAAGATCTTTGGGCATGGTTGTCCTTGATAGTTGACAATGGTAGTTGTTATCCCCTATGGAAAGTATTCAACAAGTGGTAGAATGTTGGAAATATGTTGAATATTTTCCATGTTATTCTGGTGGGGTTAACACTAAAAGGTACTGGATGTTGTGTATGATATACTCACTGGGGTTTGGAGGCAGTAGCCCTCCAAAAATTAGGGGTCTGGGGGTGATAGCCCTTGACAAAAATTTTAGGGTTTTTTAAGTTATATTTAGACCCATATGGGCTTTTAGGGTTACTATATTTGAACCCTTGCTTTTTTTCCCATGATATTGTAAAATTTGTGCATGTGCCTTTGTTATATATATCGCACTTGCATTAGGGTTTAGAGTGAGATAGAAGGAGAATATTATTGTATTGGAGACGATCAAGTTAATGCAATAATAAGATAATACTATGCTGGTTTTCTTGATTGAGGGTTTCTAGGGTAAATATTGTGTAATGTGTGAATTTGTGATCTTCTTACTTTGATTATATTATTACTAATTTTTTATTTTAGTTTATCGGGGCTCTTTATTTCTCTTAACTTTAGGTTTTTCTTTTGATCCTCATTGCATTTGAGCACAAGGTATCCTTCCTTATATTCCACTTTCATAGCTCATTTAGCAAACCACCTCTTGATGGCTTCTTGGTGTTACATGATCTTTTTGAAGGCCTTTTCTCTTTATTCTTCTAGGGGTAGTAATGTATTTATTCTTGCTTCCATGGGTTCAATGTCAGTGTCCTATGATCCAAGATGCTATTACATTTAGAGGGAAGGGAGCTCGAGGTTTATTGGCAACACCGCCTCTTTGTCATACACCAACTTGTAGGTATATGATCTGGTGGATGCTTTTGGTGTTACTCTATCTACCCATCATGCTTTATGCATCTTCATAAGCCAGTCCCTCTGTGATTATAAAATTATCCTTTTTAAGATCCTTGTGATGTTTTTATTAGTTGACTCAGCTAATCCATTGTAGTAAGGGTAGTAATTAGACAATTTTTTGAGCAAAAATCCATACTCAAGAAATTTTTTTATTACTTTAGCCCTCTTAAACTGGTCACATTATCTATGACAATGATGGAAAGAACTCCAAATATGGTGATCATGTCTTCAAGCAATTGAACCATAATATCCTAATTAGCAACTTTGGATAGGACCCTTTCAACCCATCTGGTAAAGTAGTATGTAATGGTGAGGATTCATCCATGACCCACACTTGATAATGGGTTAATCTTACCTACAAATTGAGGCCTCGTTGTTGGAATGATTTAGTAATGATTATAGGTTTCAAAGGCATTGAAGTTATCCTTTTTATTCCCATGAATATACAAGATTTGCAATCTTTGACCTGCTAGTAGTAATAGGTAAAAATGGTAGGCCAATGGTACCCAACTTTTTGGATCTTATGGTCTATTATAGGCATAGATAAGTGACCTCCTTCATCATGATACTACTTGATTAGGCATCCTTGTCTATATTCTTCCACACAATGGAGTAGAATATTATCATATTATTTCCTCAATAAGACATTATCCAACCATTGGTAGTGCATCACCTTTTGTCTAAACTTGACTCTCTCTTTGGTTATCAATCCCTTAGTAACTTGACTTATAGCCATGCATATACACATATCACCCGTCCATCCGATCCCTTCATTGGTACCAATATCTTCAACAAGAGTGACATGTTCTTCAAAAACAATCCTTACCATACTTTTGCATATAGCTCTTCCTCTGATTAGCATAGTGGGCTTGATGTCTATCAAATTCTTGTATCTTATTGATCCACCCAACCCTCTTTTCTACTAGTTTATCATGCAATACAATAAACCATACATTGGGATGTACTACAGAAATAGTGATCTTGCTTTGTGATAGATAGTATTTAAACTTCTTCAAGGTTTTCATGGTGGCAAATACTTGTTTCTCAATCAAGGTGTACTTTTCTACATAGTTGTGAAGGGCTTGGCTCATGAAGGATATGAGATGCTCTTCATCTTATTTGTTCTTTTGGGTTAGATAACCACAATGCCCTCATTCTTACAAAATATGTATATCATAAAATATTTGTAAAAGTTTGGATTAATTAGTATAGGGACCTTTATGATGGAATCTTTGAGCTATTGAAAGGTTTTCTTTCCTTCTTTGGTCCAATCTAGGAAGGATTCTTTCTTTAATATCTTAGTTATGGGTCTAACCATTTGAGAAAACTTAGTGATGAACTTAGCTACAAATTGCACCTGGCATAGGAATGACCTCATCCCATTGACTTACATACGCAATGGTAGGTATTGGATGGCTTTTATTCAATTGGGTTCTATAGCCAAACCTTCTTTCAATACAATGACATGGTAATTTTCCTTCCTAAACCATGAAAATAGACTTCTTAGGGTTAAGAGAAATACCAAATTCCCTACACCTTTGGAATATTGACTCAAGATGGCCAATATATTTACTCTTGATCTTGAAAAATATTGTCAAGTCATTAAGGTGCATGAGAATAGTCCCAACTATGAGCCCTGAGAAAGTTATGTCCATAGCCCTATAGAAATTTACCCCTATGTTTGATAGATTGAATAAAATCCATTGGTATGCAAAGGTTACCCACTTGGTAGTGAACGTTGTCTTATGTTGTTTTTCATCTTTAATCCAAATATAATTATATCCTAACAAGTCATCCAAAAGTGACAACATTTATGATCTAACTATATTTTGCAATCTTTGAGTAATGGTAGGTAATGGATAGTGATATTTTAAGGATACCTTGTTCACTAGATTGACAACCCATGTAGAGTGTTTAATTGAGAATATAATGAGCTTACAAAAGCTTCAGTAATTTCTTCATCATGAATTCTATCTTTACATTCACTTGTCTCTTATTTTGTCTAAAAGGATTGGCATCAGGTTCCAATTCGATAGTATGCTATATTATATTGTGGTTGTAGACTTTAAGATATTTGTATGAACAGGCAATAATGTCTCCACACTTGCCACAATGTTCTTTGAAAAGGTTCTTTTCTTCTTGAGTTCAATATTTCCAAAGTACCCCTCTAGAACAATTAGAAGTCAGGACAATTCCCTAATTCAACATAGTTTCTAGCATGCCTAGTCAGACCATGAGGTGTTTCTCTTGTTCCTACAAGCGAATCACACCATATTTTTGAGTCCATCTACACCAAATGAAAAATACAAAGTGCTCCTCTATTGATCAAATCACACCTCATTGTGATAAAATTGCTTGGAAAGCAAAATTTCTCTAAGCTACCAAAAAGGAGCTAATTGCTCCAATTTTTGAGCAAATCGCTCCCCAATCCAAGACTTAGAAAAATTTCCCCCCAAGTATCCAAATTTCACACTTGTTTCATTAAGCTATTATGAGCACATCATCTTTTGAAGGTAATTTCATGCTTAAAGCTAATCCCACTACACATCCTTCCACTACAAATGCCTAGTCTATGTTTGCTCTGCTATCGCCAGCCCCAACACTTTAGACATCAAAAGACAAGGGGAAGAAGAGACGAGGGAAAATAAAGAGGTAACCATATCCTCCTCCTAAGAGATCGAAATATTTTTTTGAATCTATCTATAGGAGGATAATTGAGGATAAATATAAATATTCCATCAAGCAAGTAAGAAACAAAGCATCAAGGTGATTCAAATTAGGCCCATAGATTGACTCCTAAAGCATCAATCAAATCTAAACATGAGGGTTAGACATGAACTTGGTGTCCCATGTGTGGAGCTACCTAAAATGTATTGAAGTATGTGCCGAGAGGTATTATCCTTCAAGGAGGAGCTTCAAACGCCCTCAATGGAGCAAAGATTCATTCTACATTAGGAAGGGCGAAACTAGAAAAACATAAAGGGATCATATTATCTTCCCATGTGGGTCTCTTGCAATCCCAAGAAGCAGAAGGATTTTTACTACTAGGAAGGAAGCACCTACTAAAGGGACTTCTTAGTCCTATACATGACGAATATCAACTTGTCATCTGACTTTAGCATACCATTGGAGTTATAACTCTTTAATGAAGAGTTTCATATGGTATTATCATAAATTGTTGTAGTGTTGGGAGAAAGAACAAACATGAAAGTATTTGAATAGTACTAACCCTCCTACATGTCATACAAACCTATCCTAGTCACTCCCAAATGATTGACTGTGTCAAGCACATTGCTAATAAAATGGATAATCAGCTACAAGCATTTAAGAAAAATAGTAAGTTCACGCATAATTCCTACTTGGTCTAGCTTATTATCTATCAAAAGAAACAATAGTTCCCCATATTATAGCTAGATTAAGTGGGGGCAGGTGAGTCTCTTTCAATTATGGACTATACAAATGTACCCTACCAAGAAGCAAACAAAACCTCCTACTGCTTTTATGACTAGGTGTAAAAGGTCATCATGGAAAAATTCAGGGGAATGGCAGTAAGGTTGTGAGATGAGACACAACAACTACCGAAGTAAGTGACCAAATGAGAATTTTTATTTAGGGATATCCATCATGTTCATATGCCTATATGTATTTTTAGCTATAGATTTTTGAGTTGCATGGATTGATTTAATATTACATGTTCAACCTAGAATATGTGAGGCAACTTGATTATGTGGACTTGAAATACTTTACGTGGTAGAAGAAAACCACCTTCTACCCACTCAAGCATTATATAATGAAGATCATCTCAAACCTATGTGGGTTCCATTAAGTTATGAAGGTAAAGTTGAGAGACATGGAGGTTGAACAACTAAGATACCAATGGTCCTATGACCCAATAGGGGTCTTCAAAATAATTGTCAAGGCCAAAAAATTGGATACTTTTTTTGTGCATGAGACATGGTATAACATTTGGAGGTCAATTCAAGGGAGGAGTTAGCCCTAACCAACTTGGAAATCAATCACGACTATGAAGAACAAATCTAGGAGTGGTATAACAACCCACCAGAGTGGCACTCATTCTATGTCAAGGCAAAATATGACTTTAATCCAGATATTAAAATGAATTATTAGAAGTTGAGGGCCTTCACAAAATTGGCATATAAAAAGTAGGTTCCTAGCATAAAAAAATATGTGGTATGAGATGGGCACATTGATAAGGGCAACTTGATATGACCAGTTCGACAACCAATTTTCTATCATATAGGATTGAAAGCATCCTGAAAGTGCCAAGAGGTCTAACACAACTAGTGAAGCTATAACCCACCCATCTTTCCAATGGATACCAAGATGATAACTAGTGCTAGATATTGTCATCTTTGTTGCACCTACAACACTAGTAGTGGTTAGCTCGACACTCTGACAAACAACCATCGAGATGCCAAGGGCTTTTGAGAAGTATCAATATTTGTTTCAAAAAGTGGAAGTAGATTGAGTAAAACAAGGTCATATACCTCAATTTGAGGAGGGAAAATTTGTTAAGGGGGATCCTCTCTCCAATTAGTAACAACCAACATCATAGCCACAACTATTTCTCCTTCCATATTTATCCACCATCCATTGTTCCCCCTTATTTTGCTATTATTTCTTCTTCTATTCTTTCTTCTTCTTCCCTTCACATCCCTTCTTTTGTTGTGCTTCTCACTCTTTGCCAATGTAGCCTATGGTTCTCCTAGAGGTATCCCACCTCCAATCGTCATAGTAATACATAGTACCACCCTAATCACCTTATTATCATCTCCATCCATCCAAATTCCCATAACATACCCATTGATGCCATATGCACTATCATCATCACCACCATCCAACTCACCACCAATGATGTCACCATTGGTGAAAACTTTAGTTCAACTGACATCCCAATTGACTCCTTTCATATCTAACACATTTCATTCAATTTCCACTCACTCTGCCAACCATATCAACTCATCCATCACGTCCACCATCCCACCCAAGGAAACTCCTCCTATAGGAAATGATGTCACTTATCTTGACTAAGGAGATTGATCCTACAGAAGTACCCCCTCAAATAAGCACTTCGAGACCAAGTCATTTCCTCATATGAAGTCATTTGTGATCTAGAAGAGATTGATGTTGCAAAAGCATTAGACATCCTTGCCATAGAAGAGACGAAATGGAGGAAAGAATATAAGCAACTAAAGAACAAAAGTTACAAGGTTCTAATTTTGATGTAGTCACAATTGGCAAGAAAGGGAGATAAGATCTATATTGTAGAGGCAATAAAATTTGAACCATCCAAAGGGTAAATTCCCCTACTAACTTGACTATACGGGTTTTTAAGCTAAAAAAATTTGTATCAGATGATCTAACTCATGAACCAACTATTTTTTGATGTATGCGATGGTGTGCACAAGGCCAGATATAACACATGCAGTGGGAGTTGTGAGCATGTTTATGAGTAACCCAAGAAAAAGGTATTGGGAGGTAGTGAAGTGGATTCTCAGGTATTTAAGAGGTATTGTCACTCAGGTATTATATTTTGGAGGTACTAACACTATTTTATAGCGATATGTTGATGTATATATGGCAGGTGATATAGATAGCAGAAGGAGTACCATATGATGTATTTAATATAGGTGAAACTGCAATAAGTTGGATTTCAAAATTACAAAAGGTTGTTGCACTTTCAACAATGAAAACAAAGTATGTTGCTATTACAGAGGCTAGTAAAGAGATGATTTGGTTACAGATGTTTATGGAGGAATTGGAAAAGAAGTAGGAGAATAACATATTATATAGTGATAGTCACAGTGTCATTCATCTTGCAAAGAACTCAGCCTTCCATTCCAAAATTAAACATATACAGACCAAGTACCATTTCATATGATTAGTTTTAGAAAATGGATAGTTGAAGCTGGAAAAGATACACACTAGCCAAAATCCTACAGATATGTTAACAAAGGTAGTAACCAAGGAGAAATGGATTTCTTACTCAGTTTTAATTGATCTTCAAGCATGATCGTAAAGGTAAGAAAATTTCTAGGTAGGTGCAGTAGCAGTGGATTTACTGTGATCAGTCTCCAAGTGGGAGATTGTTGGTTGTGGAGCCTGATTAATTTGGAGGCCTTATTTTCAGCTGCACTTGGACCCACTCCACAAAGGAAGGTGTAGGGGGGCAATGCTCCCCCTACTATGTTGTTGGGGGGGTCCAGGGGAGGCAACAACATTCATGGAGTCCCCTCCTGGTTGGGGTTTCGAGGGTAGCACCCCCGAAGCCAAAAATAGATGTTTTTCTCTATGTAAATCTGGACCATTTCTTATTATATCACATATCAGACGGTGGATTTTAGTCGCACGTTTTTATCCTAAATTGTAACTTTATTTTTTATAAAGAGGATTTCGTGCGGCGGTTGAGAGAGAGAGAATTGTGAGTGTGTGTATTGTAATTGACGATGATGGAGTGATGAGGAAGTTACAACTCATATGTTGTAGGTTGTGTCCCTTCGTTTTCTGGATGGAATAAACATCTGGTTATTTTCTCCATGGATGTAGCCCACATAGGGTGAACCACGTAAATCTGTGTCTCTTGTATTTGTGTATTCTTCTGTGTTTTATTTTTACATTTATTTATTACTTGCATTTTATATTTAATCCTATCAGAATATAAGCGACTAAAGGACAAAAGTTACAAGGTTTCAATTTTGATGTAGTCACAATTGGCAAGAAAGGGAGATAAGATCTATATTGTAGAGGCAACATAATTTGACCCATCCAAAGGGCAACTTCCCCTACTAACTTGATTACAAGGGTTTTTGAGCTAAACAAATTTGTATAAGATGATATAACTCATGAACCAACTATCAATTGGTGCATCCATAAAATTTGACCCAATGACATTCAAGGATGAAGCATTAACAAAAAAAACTAGGAACTCAAAGCTAAAGTGGCACAACTCAAGCCTCAAAGGGACCAACTCTAGCAAGGAAATGAGACATTGAGAAAAGATGCTTCAAAGGTAGATCAACTGAAGAAGCAAGTCGAGGACCTCAAATCGCAACTTGTTGAGGCTAAAAGATCTAGCAATAGCTAGAGGATATCTCATAGCAACTAGCACAAGGGCAAAACCAGATTGAGTAACTTCAAGAGGCCCTACAAGAGAGATATCAATGGATTGAAGATTTGATAGTTTCAAAACTGACCCTAAGAAGACTTGAAGAACACTTCATTTTTATGGCCTATGCAAAACACAACTTGAGGAAAGTGGCAATTACCATTGAACATGTTGAAGAATAGCTAGTTGCTTAGGAGAGGTACCAATAAGCAATAAAATTTCTATCCACTATGTCGGTATCACAAGCACAACTAGGGATAGACAAAAATAAATTGCTCAAAAAACTAAAGAAGACCTCATATGGCCAAAGAGACCTATAAAATTGCAAGGATACTTTGGTATCTTAAAAGACCCAAATTTAGGGGTTAGTTGCTACTAGGTTGCTAGACATTTTGAACCACATGTTAAGATCTTTGATGATGATATTGTTGATGTCATATTCAAGGAAGAAAAGGATCAAGTCACTAAGGGGAATGTAGTTGAGATATACAAGAAGTTGCAGCCTGTGTATGCCAAACATCATGAGCTGAAGGGGTAGCAGGATGAGTTGTCGAAGAATCCACATGAAGATCTTATAGGGGAAGTTAAATACCCAACATCCATTGATTTACCATGTGATAATGAGTGGAAAAATATGCTAGGGCTACTACCACAAAATATGGAATAAGAAGACCAAAATTTTGACAATTTTGAAGTAAAGATCCTAATTTTGTAGACTCCATTTTCATGGATAAAGGTAGGATCTAGGATCTCTCACCAATTGAGCTTGGCGGTCCATGAATTTGCTAGAAATGTTTACCTTGACACTACCTTGGAATTCACAATTTGGAAAGGGTACAAATTAGTGAAATCAAGCAACCAAGGTCTTCCAAGACCCTTCAAAATTTGACTAAGTCCAACTCAAGTGTTTATTGTTTTAAGAGAAATCTGCTTGTAAAGGGACCTGATTGACTTATAGGAGTGAAGTGCTTAAGGTTAGCTAGCGATTCGCTAGCAAATTCAAGTGATTTTCTTGCTTCCTAGAGCAAATCACTCGTTGACCAATGGAGGGGTAAAAATGAAGGCATGTATCTTGAGGAGAATCTTTTGAGAGAGATATTTTGGCATGTAGTAGCACCCTAATTTATTTTAGAAACCTACTAAGACTATTAAAGGTATATTTAGAGACATGCAACATTTGAAGGTGCATCATTTTGTTATATGCCCCTAAAAATTTACTTTTACTAGGCATATTAGTTTCTCACCCCAGGCAACTTAGGGGTAAACTGTTATAAATAGAAGTCATGGGCTCCATTGTATATAGCTTTTGGCTAGGAGAATTTAGAGCTTCACTTTTGTAAAACTCACATTGTGCTTTGTATCTTGCAAGGTACCTAGGGGATAGGGATATGGAATATAATATTATATTGTGTATGGGTCTTATGGATAGTTGGCATGGGCCACACATAAACCCAAGGTGGATTATATTTTAATATTTTATTATATTAGTGAGTGGGACAAGGGTTTAGAAAGAGGGGTATATAAAGAATAGAGATTGTCATTGTAAAACATAAGCGATATCAATTATTCTTTGTAAGAGTCTTGGCGTTGTTCCTTCCTTCGGGAATATTATTTGGCGTTGCCCTATCTTATGGGTATTTCAATATTTGTGTCTATTTTGTAAATTGTTTTGTGCGTAATTCATTGTGGATGGATGTTTTTATTATTTCCGCATAAAAAGTGAATTAGTTCTGTTAATAAGAAGTGGGGTTCATAACAAGTGGTATTAAAGCAACAATTTTAGCAAAGTGGGGGGTTTTGTTTTTGTGGATTGCAATGTTAGGGCAACATTTTCTAGAAAACATATCATCTTCTAGAAGTCATATCTTTGCAAGGAGTTAT
Organism: Wollemia nobilis; assembly: GCA_028583015.1. Lineage (NCBI taxonomy): Eukaryota > Viridiplantae > Streptophyta > Pinopsida > Araucariales > Araucariaceae > Wollemia > Wollemia nobilis. The sequence continues at coordinate 18,144,774 of JAQPPZ010001493.1, forward strand.
CTGATTTAGATGATTCTTGGACTAACTTGTGCAAAATTTGAAGATCTTTAAAAAAGAGTTGTTATATGCAAGAATCCAAGCAATATTGATACGACCTTGTGAAGTCAATCATCTGGAACAAGGATAGTGACAATTTTTTAAGCCACAGAAAAATACAATTGTAGAATTCTTTTAGGTGGGGTAAGTAAATATGTTGTAGTTTAATTTGTTTTCGAAGAAAATTTGCAGAATTAATGATTGGTAGCAAGGATTTGAGGAGAATTGAAAAAAAAAAAATTGACAAACCCTAGTTATTGTGGGAATATTTTTGGGGGTTGAGGTCATGGAGTTAGAAGAGTTTTCTAAGGAAGAAGAGAGAATATTGGTAAATATGAGAGAAATAAATGAACAATTGAGAGTCATATTACAAGATTGTAAAGATATCAATTAATTGATAGAAGAAAAGAATAATGGTAATAATATGCAGGTGGAAGGAAGCACATCTTTTAAGTCAAATAATGTGAGTAGTGATGAGGAATAATTGTTTGAGCCAAAAAAACTATTTTGCAAGTTTATGGCTGCATCTAGAGGAAAATAGCTATTATTTCCATAAACTCTAGCAACAGATGTAATTTCATTAATATTGTTTTGGCTAAAAGGTTGTAGGTTCAAGAAAAAAAAATCAAAGATATAAAGTTTGAGGGTAAGAATATTAAGATTTTTCAAGATTTGAAAATTAACATGGACAAATATGTTTTACATTCAGATTTTCATGTTATTGAGATGGATGATGTGGATATTATTCTTGGATATCCTTGGATGAATTCTTTGGGTACTATTAATATTAACATACAAAAGAAGTTTGTGAAGTTCTGGTATATGAAAAAGAAAGTAATAGTACAATATATTTCTCAATGTAAGAGGCAAGGATACGAGGAAAAGCAGGAAACTATTACAGGAAAACAAATTGAGGAAGAAGCAACATAACCTAAAATAGAATCCAAGAAAGAAGTAATAGTAACAAAGTCCAAGGAAGACATAGAAGAGCACAAGGACACACCAAACGAAGGGCACATGAGAGAACAACATGCAAAGAAATTTAAAACAAAGGAGCAAAATGTTGAGGAGTCAAAGAAAGTAGAACATCATGATAAGATTGTAGCATATCGTCATCCACACCATCGGGAGCGACAACAATCTTGGAGGCATGGCCAAAGGCAACAATAAAATGGTTCCACATGGAATCAAAAGGACACCAAGTATGACATTGTTTGGTAGAGAAAGCATAGTGATTTTGGTTTTTAGAGTGGTGCAGCAACATCAGAGAACAAATGGACCTGTCACTTGAATAATAGAGTAGAGCAACAAAAACATGGAACCCACAAAACAATTATGGATGTTCATGTGGTATGAGAAGAGCTTGGCATCAACATAGACCATCACCAATCAAGATTTCACTAGGATGGATGGATGATCATGATTGGTACCAATTGCTAGCATTGCTTAGCAAATCCTATTATTTAGTTTCTTCTAATGTTTCAAGGACGAAACATTTTGTAAGGGGGATGGAATGTAAGGTACCTAGGGGATAGGGATATGAAATATAATATTATATTGTGTATGGGTCTTATGGATAGTTTTTTATATATACATAGGGGAGTTAGTTACATCCACACTATTTTTAGTAATTGCCAAGTGCAAGGTTCAAACCACAGGGGTTGCTCCCAACAAGCCTATACCACCTCGTTGTTGATGACCCGACGTGAGGGGGCCCATCGGTCGCTTGAGATCGTATTATTGTTGTCGGTCTGGCATGCACTCACAGGATTCATATCAGACTACTACTTTTGCAACATGCATGCCCCCAAGGTTTGAACCTAGGTCTCTTCTTTGTAAGTGCCTGGCCAGACAGACAATTACCACCTAGCCCTTGGGGGCCACACATAAACCCAAGGTGGATTATATTTTAATATTTTGTTATATTAGTGAGTGGGACAAGGGTTTAAAAAGAGAGGTATATAAAGAATAAAAATTGTCATTCTAAAACATAAGCCATATCAATTATTCTTTGTAAGAGTCTTGGCTTGTGGAGTGGATATTGGAGTTGTTCCTTCCTTCAGGAATATTATTTGGTGTTGCCCTACCTCAAGGGTATTTCAATATTTCTATGTCTATTTTTGTGAATTGTTTTGTGTATAATTCGTTGTGGATGGATGTTTTTATTATTTCTGCATAAAAAGTAAATTAATTCTATTAATAAGTGAGGTTTATAACATATCTCATGAAATTTGTGATAAATTGACAAGTCCTTGGCATTCCATCAATGGCACTCCCCTCATTGTTTGCTAAGTATGCAATGATTGAGACATAGTCCTTTTGTTTGTTTTGTCGTTTGCTTAGCAATTTCATACTTCAAGGGTATTTCAATATTTCTATGTCTATTTTTGTGAATTGTTGTGTGTAATTCGTTGTAGATGGATGTTTTTATTATTTCTACATAAAAAGTGAATTAATTCTATTAATAAGTGAGGTTCATAACATAACTCATGAAATTTGTGACAAATTGACAAGTCCTTGGTATTCCATCAATGACACTACCCTCATTGTTTGCTAAGTGCGTGATGATTGAGACATAGCCCTTTTGTTCGTTTTATCATTTGCGTAAAAATTTCATACTTGATGAATTCAAAACATTGATGTTATTTGGTTTCTCATGCATTGGTTGATCTCATACACTTCCTTGCTACGACTTTGGCTGTATTTTATTTGGATCCCTTGCACCCTTAATCTTTCCATGCATTTTCATTTTCCGCATTTTTTTTTAATACAACTAATTTAGATTGTATTTTTGTTTCCTGCACTTTATTTTGAATGCAAGTAGTATGAATTAGCACAGGAGTATTCAGTGGGAATATTTATAAGTCAACCTCAATCCAAAGATTGATAGGAGCCATTGACCCTTTCTTTCAACTTTGTTGAAACTAAAATTAAAACACATCATTAAATTAGAACTCAGAACAATTCACCAGTTCAACACTACCTAACGAGACTCCCTTACAACCTGCTTACTTTTATAGTTAACATATTATTAATATCTTTATAATACATATATAAAAAATAATAATAAAATTGTTGTTTTAGTTTTTATTATCTATGATCTTTCTTTGTATGCAGGATCATATTGCAAAACACACTCACCTTCAAATCGAGTACGGTGAATTTCATAACTTAATGTTTTATATGAAATTCAATCAGCTTATATATTTCCCCTCACCTTCTTTTAGACAATCTTAGACTTACAATTTTGTACCCTTTCATTGTTGTAAGGAAAAACTATTTTAACCAATATCTCAACGTAACATCTCAAATCAATTCATTTCTTACCGTATTAAATTTTTTTTTATCACCAAGTTCTTAAACTATTCCCAAATTTTTATTTCCATTTTATTTTAATTGTTTTCAAAAACTCAATTAGCTAAATAAAAATCAGGGAGCATCCAGTTCAATTATCTCAACACTTATGTCTCATACTCAACACAACAATTTACTTGATACCAACTATTGCTGATATTATAATACAATACAATTTTGTTCTTTGTTTAATTGCCCTTACAATTTCTTGTTTGTAAATCAAGTAATTACGAAGGTGCATGCAAATTTCTTTCAGTGCAGCTTAGTGATGCAGTTGAAGTAAAATCTTCACATGGATTAGATAAGTGAAAGCACAAACAATTTATCTGAATGTGAAACAATTCACATGTATATATAAAGTCTTATTTCACATATTATAATATTCTCTTAGTTCCCCTGAAAACTTTTGAAATACCTAAAAGGGCAACCAGAGGCAATCATTTAAAGCGCAGATACTGGAAAGTTTCACCATCATAAAACAGTCCTAAAATTGCAAAAGGACTCCCTCAAACCCACCTATAAATTATGTTAAAATATTATTGGATTCTGTACATTTCAAAGAGTTTAATCTTCATATCTTTAAAATAGCTGTGATTGGAGTCCTGTTTTACCCAGCTGTCTTCAGACAGGCTTCCAGTATATATAAACTCTACTAGGCATTTCAGCTAGTCATGACCCATGTCAGGAAAAGCGACTGAACCAGTGTATAGCCATTCAACTGCTTCAAACATGCTTCTGAAAATTGAGGACTTTGTTGCCTTAACAGATAACAAATTACCCTATTATGGTAATGAAAAAAGTCTAAATTTGTGCTTAATAATGAATAAAACGAAAGAATGTAGCAGGGCATAAACTTGGAAGCATCTAGGAGAACAAATGTACATATGGATTACCCTTCATGTGTTTAAGCAATGCCTTTGTAATTTCTACAGAGAGGAGAGCATTTTTTAGAGCAAACTTCTCATACTTCTTTGAGAAAATAATTTCATCTTGATGTCTTAAAATAACATTTATGGCTGCTTCTTTCATTGCAGTAGCAGACCACCTTGTTGCTAGCTCAAGCTCCAGAGCATTTGATGGGTTAACAGAATTTGAGATATGAGCCTCACAGATCTTTCTTCAGAAAGGAATATCATAATTGTCAGCTGTTATAAACAATGAACGCCCATTTTGTTCAATCTTGATGGGAAGCCAAATTTTAACACAAAGAAAAAGACTCAATTTTCATTTAGAAGCATGGAAAGATTACAATTCCGAACCATGGAAGATTTACAAAGTACAAAAAATGCAAAAAGAAGCCGCAGTCTTCGTCTCTCCCGCCTGCCCAATCCTTCGAGCAACCTCTTTTTTATAATGGCTGATTCTTGCTGTAACCGCCGTTCTTAACTGTCCCTGTAACCGCTGCAACGGTCCCCTGGAACTGCCGTAACGACTTCGGGTAACTGTCAAAAGTCGTTCTGTAACAGTCCGCGAAAAAGTAACATGTCGCGATATCGCGACATCTCTTCAACCCGCCCTTCTCTCTCCTAGCCGGGTCGCGAAAATGTGACACTTTTTCCTTTTAGTCCATCTGTCGCGATATCGCGACATTTTTCTGGCCTTGGTCATTCTTTGCCAACCTGTCGCGATATCGCGACACTTTTTTGGCTTTTGTCCTTGTTTGCCAATGTGTCGCGATATCGCGACACTTTCGTTTGCTTTCACTTCTGCTCAAAGTTCGTCGCGATATCGCGACAACTTTTATGTCGCGATCACCTGCGGTTTGCTCTTGCCCTTGTTCAAGTATGTCGCGATATCGCGACAACTTTTATGTCGCGATATCGCGACACTTGCATTTTCTCTCCTTACCAACCTTTTATTTTCACGATATCGCGACAACTTTTATGTCGCGATATCGCGACACTTATTTCTCTTCTTTGTTCTAGTTCATCACGATATCGCGACAACTTTTATGTCGCGATATCGCGACACTGGTTTCTTCGCCTTGTTCAAAATACGTCGCGATATCGCGACAACTTTTATGTCGCGATATCGCGACACATTTCAACACTTAGAGTATTTTGTGTTTTTTTTCACTCTTTTATTTCTTTTGTTGCAAGATTGTGCTGCTACCACTGGATGCTCCTGCATCAGACACCCGGGGTAGATTGAGAAGTGATCCTCACTTCTGGATGGTCAGAGGAAAACCCAGGCGATCAACCTCTGATTTGGACAACCAAGTTGCATCTTCGACAGGTCGGCCCTTCCACTTGACCAAATACTCTGAATATTGTCTATTTTGGGTACTTCTGCCTTCACGAGTGTCGAGTATGTCTTCGATTTCTTCTTTGTCTAGAGTGGATGCTGGAATGTTCCACAGATCCGGAATGGGTGGCTCGCTGCAACTTCCTTCATGATATTCGACCAAGTCTAAAATATTGAAAATAGGTGAAATATTCAGCTCACTTGGTAGATCTACTTCATAGGCATTTCCTGAATCTCGTTTACCTATGATCCGGCATGGTCCAAACCTCTTCATCTTCAACTTATTGTAGGTTTTGCTAGGAAAACGTTCCTTGCGCAAGTGAACCATGACTTCATCTCCTATCTGGAATTCCTTGAAACGTCGCTTCTGATCTGCTCTGGCTTTGTACGTAGCATTCATTTTACTGATATGTTGTTGGACCTCTTCATGTAAATTCTTCATGTGTGCTACAAAGTCTTCAGCTTCAGCACTGCGCTTTTCTCCTTTATCTATCGGCCTCAACTCAGAAGCGTTTCTCGGGCTGTTCCCATGCACTATCTGGAATGGGGATTTACCAGTACTACGATTGACAGAATTATTGTAAGCAAACTCTGCCTGTGGTAAAATCAGATCCCATCCCTTGGGTTTATCTCCTACCAGACATCGTAGAAGATTACCCAAACTTTTGTTGACTACTTCGGTCTGTCCATCAGTCTGCGGGTGGTATGCAGAACTGAACTTCAATTCTGTTTTCAGCTTCTTCCATAGAGTTCTCCAGAAATAACCCACAAATTTGGTATCTCTGTCCGAGACAATGCTTTGGGGTAGACCATGAAGTCGTACTACCTCCTTGAAAAACAAGCCTGCAATATGAACAACATCACTTGTCTTCTGGCATGGAATAAAATGGGCCATCTTTGAAAACCTGTCAACGACAACAAAAATGGCATCATTTCCGCGTTGTGTCCTTGGCAAACCAAGAACAAAATCCATACTGATGTCCTCCCATGGTCTCTCTGGTACAGGCAATGGCTGATACATTCCTGTATTCTGGCTTACTCCTTTCGCCATCTGGCACACTCTGCAACCCTGCACAAATTTTGTCACATCCGGCTGCAACTGTGGCCAATGGTAATTCTCACTAACGAGAGCAATGGTCTTATCTCGACCAAAATGTCCTGCTAGTCCTCCGCTATGTTTCTCTTTGATCAGATTTTCCCTCATGGAACTTCTAGGAATGCACAACTGGTTCTTCCGAAACAACATCCCATCTTGGATCATAAAATCCAACCACTTAGTGCGATCCACAGTAGTAGGAGACAAACATGCCGTCCATGCCTCTGCGAAATCTGGATCCGCTAGGTATAAACTCTTGAGTTCATCAAACCCAACAACTTGCACTCTCATTTCTATCAACAAATTATGCCTTCTACTCAAGGCATCTGCAACTCTATTAGATTTGCCGCTTCTATGCTTCAGGACAAAGGTATAACTCTGCAGGAATTCAACCCACTTCAAATGTCGCTGGTTAAGTTTACCTTGACTATTTATATACTGCAAAGCTTGATGGTCAGTATATAAAACAAACTCTTTGGCTAGCAAATAATGTCTCCATTTCTTAAGAGCCTGAATGATAGCATAGAATTCTTGATCATAAACAGAGTATTTCTTTCTAGCATCATTTAATTTTTCACTAAAGTATGCAACAGGTTTACCTTCTTGGCTCAATACGGCTCCAATGGCACCGCCACTGGCATCACGATCAACTCGAAACACTTTATTAAAATCTGGAAGTGCCGAGAATGGGTTGTTCTGTCACTTTCTTCTTCAATATGTCCATACTTGGTACCTGCCTTGGCAATCCACTTAAATTCTTTCTTATCCCCTCTCATAGTTTCTGTTAGGGGTGCACAAATACTGCTAAAGTCTCTAATAAACTTTCTATAGAAACTTGCAAGACCATGAAATGATCTTACCTCTGTTACATTCCTTGGGGCAGGCCATTCAATGATAGCCTTCACCTTCTCAGGATCCATTTTCAGACCCTCCTCTGAGATGACAAATCCCAGGTATATCAACTCTTTCTGTACAAAACTGCACTTCTTCAAATTTATCAACAACTGCTCCTCTCGCAGTTTTTCAAAAACTGTCCGAACATGCATCAAATGCTCGTCCAATGTTTTACTAAAAATTAAAATATCATCCAGATAAACTATCACGAACTTTTCCAGGAAGTCTCGCAATACCTCATTCATCAGCCTCATGAATGTATTGGGTGCATTAGTTAATCCAAATGGCATAACTAACCACTCATACAAACCCTCTTTGGTTTTAAAGGTTGTCTTCCATTCGTCACCCTCTCGAACGTGTATCTGGTGATATCCACTCTTTAAATCAATCTTAGTGAAGTATTTAGCTCCACTCAAACAATCCATTATATCATCCATTCTAGGTAATGGAAATCGATACTTAATGGTAATCTTGTTAATGGCTCTGGAATCAGTGCACATTCTCCATTCTCCATCCTTCTTTGGTGCTAGTACTATAGGTACTGCACAAGGGCTCAAACTTGCTCTAATCAATCCCTTCCTCAACAACTCATGAACCTGGCGGTTCAACTCTTCATTCTCTACAGGAGACATTCTATGGGCGGCCTTATTGGGTAAGCTAGATCCTGGCATTAAGTCAATCTGATGACTAATCTTCCTCATTGGCGGCAAACCCTCAGGCACATTGTCTGATATAATATCAAGAAATTCTGCTAACAGATGTTCAACTTCTGCTGGAATGTCTGTAGTTTCTTCTCTCTTTACAGTAGGAATTAATGCATAACACATTGAATCCCTCTTTAGACCATCCAAAATTTTTTTGCCATCTACTAAACAAATTCTAGCATTATTGCATACCTTTTCCTCAACCTCCTTCAATGGCTTCAGTTTGTGGCGCACTCCATATTTTGTCAGGGAATAGGTATTTGCATGCCCATCATGCGCCGCACGTCTATCAAATTGCCATGGTCTTCCCAGCAACAAATGGCAAGCATCCATCGGCAAAATATCACACAGGACCTCATCCTGGTATCTTCCAATTTGAAACTTGACCAAGCATTGTTCATTGACCAATGCTCTATGGTCCTTCTGCAACCACGCAATCCGGTATGGATGCGGGTGCTGCCTTCTTTCTAGCTTTAACTTAGTCACCATATCCTCAGAGACCAAATTATCTGTACTACCATTATCAATAATAATATTACAGATTTTACCTGAACATTTGCACCTCGTGCGAAACAAGCTTTTTCGTTGGTCTGGTTCCCTCTCTTCGTTCAACAAGGTTCTCCTTGTGATCATCACTTCTCCTCGCTCTGCTTCTTCAGAGTGCTCAGATTCAACACCATCCTCAACAACCGCAGCTCGAGCATTTGCTTCAGGCCTTCTATTCGGTGCTTCTTGGTGTTGGGGACACTCATATGATCGATGCCCCTCTTCCCCGCAATTGAAGCAGGTTCCACGAAATCTTCCTCTTCCATATCCGCGTCCACCTCTACCTCTTCCCCTTTGATAATCATTGTTCTGATTACGGGGTCGGTAGGCATTCTCCTCCTTCTGTTCCTGGTGATTGCTTGTTTCACCAGTCTTCTTTGGGTCGTCATATTTACCTCCACTGGTTCTTCCACCAGTTCTTCCACCACGACCTCTTCCTCTCTGTTTACTGTCAAATCTTCGGTTCAGTTTCTCTTCCACCTTTAGAGCAAACTGGTAAGCATCTTCAATGGTGCTCATTCGAACCAAACTCAATTCTTCTTGTACGCTGGTTCTCAACCCATTAATGTAACGGGCTACTCTCTCTTTATTTGCCTCTGTATGGCCGGTTCTGATGGAAATTTTAAAAAATTCCTCTGTATATTCTTTAACAGACTTGCTGGACTATCGCAAACTCTGCATTTTCCTCAATAGATCTAATTCGTAATCTGCTAGAATAAACTGCCGTTTCAGCTTTTCAACCATTCGATCCCACCTGGTGATCTTTTCTTTTCCTCTACGATTTCGTTCCAGCTGCACTCCTTTCCACCATATGCCAGCATGGCCTTTCAACTTTGTTCTTGCAAATTTTATCCGATTTGGATCTTCAACCTCCTCATATTCGAAATACTCCTCCATATCGTTGATCCAGTCAATCAACTCTTCTGGATTTAAATTTCTAGAATATGTGGATACGTCTATCTTCGGCCTTTTCCCAATTTGAGAAATGGCTTTAATCATTCGAGATTCTGCAGCACTCATTGCTTCTTCTTCTTCTTCTGACGGGTCATCAACTCCGCAAGCTTCATCATCGCTCTGGTCTTCTCCTCTTGGCTCTACTCCTCTTCGCAATTCTTCCTGCAGGGCCTGCACTTGCCTCTGCAATGCTCGGAAGTCTCCTTCAGGAACCACGTTCCTTCCAGCACCACGATTTCTTCGCGGTGGCATTCTTCTTCACTTCTTCTCAGAACCCTTAACCCCAGATCCTGGTGCAAGCTGCCTCACGTTCGGCGCTCTGCTTACACACTCAGAATCTTCTCGCTCTGATACCACTTGATGGGGAGCCAAATTTTAACACAAAGAAAAAGACTCAATTTTCATTTAGAAGCATGGAAAGATTACAATTCCGAACCATGGAAGATTTACAAAGTACAAAAAATGCAAAAGAAGCCGTAGTCTTCGTCTCTCCCGCCTGCTCAATCCTTCGAGCAACCTCTTTTTATAATGGCAGATTCTTGCTGTAACCGCCGTTCTTAACTGTCCCTGTAACCGCTGCAACGGTCCCCTGGAACTGCCGTAACGACTTTGGGTAACTGTCAAAAGTCGTTCTGTAACGGTCCACGAAAAAGTAGCATGTCGCGATATCGCGACATCTCTTCAACCCGCCCTTCTCTCTCCTAGCCGGGTCGTGAAAACGTGACACTTTTTCCCTTTAGTCCATCTGTCGCGATATCGTGACATTTTTTCGGCTTTGGTCATTCTTTGCCAACCTGTCGCGATATCGCGACACTTTTTCGGCTTTTGTCCTTGTTTGCCAATGTGTCGCGATATCGCGACACTTTCGTTTGCTTTCACTTCTGCTCAAAGTTTGTCGCGATATCGTGACAACTTTTATGTCGCGATATCGCGACACTTGCGGTTTGCTCTTGCCTTTGTTCAAGTTCGTCGCGATATCGCGACAACTTTTATGTCGCGATATCGCGACACTTGCATTTTGCTCTCGCCTTTGTTCTGAGTTTGTCGCGATATCGCGACAACTTTTATGTCGCGATATCGCGACACTTGCGTTTTGCTCTTGGCTTTGATCTGAGTTCGTCGCGATATCGCGACAACTTTTATGTCGCGATATCGCGACACTTGCGTTTTGCTCTTGGCTTTGTTTCGAGTTTGTCGCGATATCGCGACAACTTTTATGTCGCGATATCGCGACACTTGCGTTTTGCTCTTGGCTTTGTTCTGAGTTTGTCGCGATATCGCGACAACTTTTATGTCGCGATATCGCGACACTTGCGTTTGGCTCTCGGCTTTGTTCTGAGTTTGTCGCGATATCGCGACAACTTTTATGTCGCGATATCGCGACACCTACGTTTGGCTCTTGGCTTTGTTCTGAGTTTGTCGCGATATTGCGACAACTTTTATGTCGCGATATCATGACACTGACGTTTGCTTGCGCCTTGGTTCAAAAATGCATCGCGATATCGCGACAACTTTTATGTCGTGATATCGCGACGCATTTTTGAACCAAGGCGCAAGCAACGTCGATGTCGCGATATCGCGACATAAAAGTTGTCGCGATATATCGCGACAACTTTTATGTCGCGATATCGCGACACTGGCGTTTGCTTGCGCCTTGGTTCAAAAATGCGTCGCGATATCGCGACAACTTTCAACACTTAGAGTATTTTGTGTTTTTGTTTCACTCTTTTATTTCTTTTGTTGCAAGATTGTGCTGCTACCACTGGATGCTCCTGCATCAAATCTTGTCCTCAGATAGGCTTCCAGTATATAGAAACTCTATTAGGCATTTCAGCTGATCATGACCCATGTCAGGAAAAGGGACTGAACCAGATTGTGGCCCCTTGCATTCATCTGCTTCAAACATGTTTCTGAAAATTGAGGACTTTGTTGCCTTGAACAGAAAACAAATTACCTATTATGTTAATGAAAATGGTCCAAATTTGTGCTTCGTAATGAATAAAACGAGAGAATGTAGCAGGACATAAAATTGGAAGCATAAAGGAGAACAAATGTGCATATGGATTATAAGAGGGGAACAAATGTACATATGGATTATAAGAGGGCTACTACACCTGACTCGTGAGAGGGCTACTACACCTGACTCATGAGATTGCAATTCGATGTTAACAAAAGAAAGGAAACCCAAGACCATATGCTCCCATCTCTAAATTTGCTACTCCATCAAATTGTCATTTGGTGTGGATTCACATTTTCAGGTAAACTGGCACTGGTTCAATTCCTTTCCGGTGGAGTACTCTACTCCCAACACATGTGAAGGCCCCAGTTCCATCTTTTGATCGAGTTTTGTCTACTCTTTCTAGCCTCTTTTCTCTGCTGCCATCTCAAGAACCTTCCATGAAATTCTATGCCCAAATATCTAAACTCTTAGTTTTGCTAAAATTTACTGTACTTTCACGAGAATACTTATCAACTCCTCAGTATTTTCGTGAATATATTTTATCATGCTGTTATCTTATGAGCAGAGAAAACAAAACCCACAAAAAGAAGCGGTTAGGAATTAACTTCATTTACTTCTAACCTAAGAGTTTTGGTTCAGTGGTAAATCCTAAAGAATTTAGTATTACTTGCAGAGGTTTCAGGCTAAGAAAAAAATAGCACCAGTGAAAAGCCCCCCCCTCGCGCCCCACCACCAAAAAAAAAAAAAAAAAAAAGCAAAACCCCAAAAATTCGCTTGTGGAAGACTTCCTCGTATCCACACAACAACAATAATCAGAGAAAAAAGAAGATGAAAAAAAGAAAACGGAGAAACATCGTACCATAACTACACGGTGAGCATGGATTGAAGGCCCGTCTTTGGGAACAAGCTCCACATCTGTCTGCATCCCTTGATGAAAAGCAATGCTCAATGCTTCAACAAATCTATATTTCTCGACAAGGTCATCATCCACCTGTTTCAACTGCTTCAGCTGATTGAAAGCATGTGCCAATCCCTGCCCAAATAACATTAAAAAGGGATAAAAAAATATCAGAATCTCCAAAGCTCCCAACTTGATGATGATGAGGCTATGCCCAAAATCAGAAGAATCACTGACCCTTTGACCAAGTTCCTTGGGCTTCTCTGCCTCTTTTTGAGGTGGGCTTTCCAACTCTTGTGTGAGTGCCAGTATGCACCTAGCACCCTCGTAGCACCTCCCACATATTGAGTTCGTCGGCATGGGCCTGAATATGCTTACCACAGTATTGCACAGACAGCAATCCATTGATCCAAATTAAAGTTTTTTTTGGCAATTGGGTGCTCACAGACAGCAATAAGCCATTGACCCGACTTACACTCTTTTGGCATTTGGACGCTCGTAGACAGCAATCGAGTGATCCAAACTACAGCCTTTACGCAATTGGGTGCTCACATACAACCACCCATCGACCCTAATTACAGCCTTTTGGTTATTGGGTGCTCATATACTACAATTCCATCGAACTAATGTAATGGCTCTTATAAAGGTTTGGTTTGCAAGGGTTACTGGATTGGATTGGTAGTTGTTTGTTTGGTCATACATTTATCAAAAAAATATGGATTCAAACCTTGCAAGTGTTAATCTGCAAAGGTAGTAATCTGCCCCGAATTCTTTGAGTACACGGCAATCCAACGATGACGGTATGAATAACGAGTTAGAATAAGCTTATTGGGAATAGCTCTGGTCAGTTACTAAAAATACTAAAAATAGTGTGGTTATGCATTTAAAAAAAAAAACTTTTAGAATAGTTGGCCACATGGGTTCAAACCTTGTGGGTGTCAATTTGCAAAGGTGGTAGTTCTGCCCTGAATCCTTTGAGTGCGCACCAATCCCATGACGACGGTATGAATAAGGAGTTAGAATAGGCTTGTTGGGAACAACTCTTATGAGTTACTAAAAATAGTGTGGTTGTAACCAATTCCTCTATGTATCTGAAAAAAAGTTTAAACCTTGTGGGTGCCAATTTGCAAAGGTAGTAGTCTGCCCTGAATCTTTTGAGTGCGCACCAATCCCACGGTGACGGCACGAATAACAAGTTAGAATAGGCTTGTTAGGAATAACTCTTGCCAATTACTAAAAATAGTGTGGTTGTAAACAATTTCGCTATGTATCTAAAAAACTTTTAGAATAGTCAGCTTGACTACATTAGAATTAGGATTTATATTGATTTAGGTTATAAAGAGAAAGAGTATATGGTGGTCGACATTATTTCTTATATTGGATTTTTAATTATGTTTATTATGTATATACAACTTTATCCTTTTAAGTGGTTAAGAGGTTTTGGTTTTTTAAGTGGTTAAGGGATTTGTATTGATTTAGATTTGTATATGATATTTGCATGTCAGATTTGATTTATTGATATAATTGGCTATTGTTAATTTGGTATTATTGGATTGTACCGAGACGGTGGAAGTCCTGGGAGCCTTCGTAGATAGTTTGAACCCTACCATCTGTGCTTGGTAGTTACTAAAAATCGTGATTGTAACCATTGCTTCTATATACCAAAAAAAAAAAAAAAAAAAAAAAAAAAAATTTGGTATTATTGGATTGTTATTGCTATTGTTATAAATATTGAAGTTGCTTCATAATAAGTAGTATCTAGCCTTGATTTCAATTCTTTATGAGGTGCGAATTTATAGTACTAAGACATATAAACCATTCCAAAACCTTTGTAGAATATCATTATTGTTTGTATTTTGATAATTGTTTTTTTTTTTTTGGTCTATTTTTTGGAGCAATTATTTTTTTAAATATTGTGAGTTTGATATTGTTACTTTTTTTCCCAAACCTAATAAAAAAGGAGTATTGGGTATTGTCAAATTCTTATGAGAGACCTATACCATTGCTATCATCTCTTTGAGATGGTTAAAACAAGGGGTAACTTTAACAACAATTTATTGGAAGGCGAGTGTCTCAGGACTCTTGTAGGAGACATATCCTATTGCCATCATCTCTTCAAGCTGATCAAAGTGAGAGGTGTTTTTCACAACTCTTTTTTTGTAGCATTCTAATTATTTGTTGGGTTTTAAAGAAGTATTGCTAGTGTATGAATGGATGTGCTACCACTGCTTGTTGGTTGCAAGTCAACGTTCGATTGCAGTGCATTGTTCAATTAGAGGATGTGTGTATAAGTAGAAAGAAGCGCCAACCTAAAAATCCTAGTAAGCATCAAAATACTCTCCCAAATATCAATAGTTTTAACCATCTTCTTTCTTCCACTCCTCATCCCAATAACCCTCCCCTGTCACTCTTCCCAATAACCCTCCTTTGATCACTCCTAATAACCTAGTCACTCCTACTATCATTCCAATTGATATTACACTTCCTAGGATTATTGACCTTTATTTGTGTTCTTATCTATTACATCAAGAACAAATGATTTATTCAATTGCCAAATCCTTCGATAGTCAAGCACAATTGATTTCTTACATTGTCAAGACCTTGGATACAATCCAAAAAGACCAACAAATACTCGTCACTACCCCTCCCCTTGTCTAAGGGTCATAACAAACCATAGGGTAACACTTCTAATCACTCATATAACAACAAATACAAGTGTTCTTCCACAACCTCCTGATAAGGATTACTATCACCTTTACTTTAATTTATCAATTTGAGGTGGCATCTATAGGTTGTATGCGCTAGGATTATTATTGCACTTTGCTCAAAAGAAACTATGCTAAGTGAATTTAAATCCACACCCATTCTCATAAAATCCAAATGAAATAAAATTGTAGAAAGATAAAGAACATAACCAAATTAATTGCTTTTATAATGCACTTAATCACAACCAAAACTATTTAAATCAACTCATACTTATCTGAAATTAAAATATGCTCTAAGTTACTTATTGAATATTCTAAAATGTTTCCTATGCTACTATTTTACTAAACTCTCGAAAGTTGACTGTTAAAGCTATAGTAATAAGTAAATAGCCATTTGTAAAATATAATTCATGAAGAGATGTAAAGCTAATTAAACTTTACAAAATACCTACCAACATGCAATACTAGAAAAACTCTCCACATCAAGTTACAATGGGCCCTTGCTCTAGAGTGATGTGGAAAGGGTGACTTAGTTCAGGTCTAAAATAGAATTTGTAGCCAACTTTATTGTCTCCCAATAAAATACACAAAATATTGCTTGTACAAAGGAAAACTAAACCATGCAATTAAAATATTCTTAGAACTATTGTGTTCTTTCAATGTCCCATTAACCAACTAGCCTTCTAATAGAAACATACAAACATTTATATATTTACAAGCCCATGTAACAAACAAAATCATTTTTGCTTAATCAAAACAAACAATTTCTAACAATAATCCTAAAACAGGACATTAAAATCTTGTGGAACCTTCCTCATGATTTGTACGCCCAAATATAGTTGATCTACCTTGTTGTGAGAACAAGTGTCATTATAGGTTTATAGGATTAGCAATCATAACAAAAAAATGAGTGTTTGTTTAGTAGGGTATGCAAGGTTTGCCATAGTTCATGGAGCCCACTGTTTGGCATTGAATTTGATGTTATTCCTTAGTGGATGTTGACATCACTACCTCCTCTAAATCCTCATAGATCAGATCACTTCCTCTAATACTCGAGCCCTCTAGTTCTTGCTAATGTGGTTCACTATATGATGGTCAATGTGGTATTTAATGTTAGTTTGGCATAGCCTCTAACGTCATCTTAGCAAAATCTTTGGTGTGGTAGATTGTGAGGTTTCTTCAATGCTCTCCAAACAAAGGTACTCCAGTGCAAGTTCACCAAAGGCACTCTAATGCCAGTTTTGGAAAAGGTGCTCTAGTGGTGTTGATTGTCCTTTACTCCTACAAAAAGGCTAAACATACCTTCTAGGCCAAAAGACCTACTATTTAGTCCCAAATCTCACATTTTACTCCTTGCAAAGCACATAAATATATCATATCTAACTTGTTATATCTCTCCTATTCATTATGCCTATCTGCAATATTTAGATAAACTGTAGTATAGTCCAAGGTTAAATATCACAATAGGAAGTGTAAAAGCTATATCAATTGAGACAATCTGGGACTCTATCACTCTCCCTAGCTAAGACCAATGCATGTCCTCATGTATTTGCCTCCTCCAATAGAGAACTAATATTGAACTCCGTAGTGTTGATAGAAGCAAATTTTGCATTCCTCGACCGATATCCACTAAACTGAACAACTTCATGCATCCATTGGTCAATACATTATTTACTTTGATGCCGAGTAAAATAAAATGGAGCTATTGGGATTAATATAAGTAGAGGTCTAAACTGCAACCCTATCCACTTGAAGATCTATTCCTTAATAATGATAGAGATGGTTTGATACCTACAAAAAGACCAACTCAAATTCCAAGGGGAGATGGGTTCTTGTTTCTTTAATACTACATTCAGTTGTTCTCATCTATGACTACAGCCTAACTCAACTACCCCAAAATGTAACTTACAAAAGTGGTGGAATCCCTGCATGTAGCTATTCAACTAATTCTAATATTCTTCCCTAATATGGTCCCTTTTTACCATTTCAAAATAATCATAGATCATGGGGCTAGACATGGAAAACTCAAAATGCATCAACCCAATCTCTTTTTTTCTTGCATTCATATTCTACTATGTTATCTTCTCTTTGAATTTGATTATGTAGGGTGGACATTAATGCTCTTAAATGTATATCCACAACGCAAATGTTAGGGTGGAACTTAAAATTTTCAGGCACAACATATTTATGAACATAAAATTCATAGAGAAAATTCTTATATTCAAGATTTCTACCAAGGTAAGCATCCAAAAAGCCTATGACAATTTCCAAATGATGAGTGTGGCCACAATATAACTATAGAATTTGCCAACAATAATATTGTTCCCTCAAAAATAGGTTGTACATCTACGTTCGTCTCAAACATTCGCGTAATCGTTCAACAAGGTAGCACATAGAAGCAAACTTCACCAAAATTTTTGAATTTTGCTTGTGCTGCTTTTCCAACCTATGTTTTAATTCTTTGTTATACCTCTTCTAAGCCTTAAGAATCTAAACCTTTCATTTCAAATGAAAATATCATTTCGCCCATTGTACCACAACTAAATTATGTTTATTTAGGAGAACTATGTTGGGTGGAATAAGTGGAGTTGTTCACTTTTCATTATGTGTTTTAGTTATTCCAAGCACTTATGGTTATTATTTATTTGTCTTCCATTGCCACCTTTGGTATACCTACACATTTTGGTGTAGCCCCTGGCACCCCAATACTTGATTCAGTAGATTTTTCAATCTCCTACTCACCATAAAGTTTGGCTAACTCGACAGGGGTGTGTAAGGCTTGGTCGAGAATCTTCTTGAACCCTTTTACTAGCATACCAAGAACATTTTCAGGGTTGGACACCAAAATTATTTTATTCTCAATCCTTGTGTTTACCAATTGACCTTGGATTTGAAATATTCGTGCTTTTTTTCCTACAATAAAATTTCAACTATTGCAAATTTGATCTATAAACATAGATAATGATCTTGGCCTCCTTCAAATCAAGATTATTCAAAACAAAATTTTCCTCCTATTATGGGTTGGAACTACTTGTTCCCTCATCCTATCACCCTATATATTCTCTAGGAGGTTCAACTTCCATTTGCATATCATGTGACAGAGTTGGTTGGTCATCCCCTTCATAAGCCATGGGTTGTTGCAATTTTCCATAGGCACTTTCTCTAGCAAAGTATTCCAAAATTTTGATGGCTCTTCCATTTATACATACTTTGTTTGTTTTTGGTGGGTTGGGGGACTTCCTTTTTTGCTGGTAATTTCCATAGCCTCTTGTTGGATTGGGTTCTCACTACAAACCTATTCCTTTGAAGGTGTTTGGTGGGATTCCTTAAATTTTATAGTTACAAACTTAGTAAAGTATTCCTCTATTATGATTGGTCTTGCCCCTTTTTGCTTCTTTCTAGGGGCCTCTAAAGCATCATGGATTTGTGGTTCTTCCAATGGTTCTAAATATTTAGAGGCTCTTAGTTCTTCAGGCAGATCTGGAGCGTCATAAGCCCTAGGTGGCTCTAGATCGTTAGAAACCCTAAGTGGCTCTAGAGCATAAAAAACCTTAAGTAGCTCCATAGCATCAAGAGATCAAGGTTCTTTGGGTGACTTCGATACTTCTTTAGGTTCATTATAATTTACCTATGGACCAATATGCCCCTATAGCCTTTGGTATTCTTCTTGCATTCATGGTTCTTCTTAGGATTCTAAAGATTTAAGAAGGTTTGCTACCCTAGAAGTTTTAGGAGTGTCCTATATGTCTTAAGATAAGGGTTTTGACTATGGATTTTGGGTATTTTTTGCCAGGAACTTCTGTCACTTTTTCCCACCCTTGCTACCCACCCCAAAACAATGGAAATAAATAATTTGAACAAATTAAAAAGGTGAATTAATATGTCATTCAAGCTTTTGCTTATTATGACATAGGTGGATGGGGACCTCGGGGTGTGGCTTGGAGAGTGCTACAAATTGGTCATTGTAGGTAAAAACATTCATTACCCACGAGGCCGCAGAGTCCTAGGTCATGTCAAACTCATCTACTTTAGGCCCTTGCATTGGTTACCCTAGAAATCGTATACAATATTTGGATCTCCATGTCTATGAAATTGTATAAATAATTTAGCCAAAGGGAAAAGGATTCTGGAAAAATCTTACCCTTCCTCAAGAATATTTAAAGCTCAACTAATAATATTGGGAGTGACTAAAATCTTTACCTCTCAAATTTGAGCAAACCCCCTTTCATAGGTTTAAGGCAAACTCTTTAACCAACTAGTTTTCATGGCCATTGAAACCTTCCAAATATTATAGCCACCCCACTACTCAAAACACATTTACCACATCTAGGTCTTGAAACAATTGGTTGACATTATATATCTCTAATTTTGTTTCAACCCTATGGTGTAGAAGAAAATAGTTACAAAATAGTTTTAGTGGCAATCTTGGCTGGTAAATTGTAGGGCAATCAAATAGAAATGAAGCTAGAATAATATGCATGCTCCTCTTAACAATGAATCATTGATTACCTTTTGGTTGCGAGTTCTGATTGGATGGCATGCCATTCACTCATGTGGAAAATGAGGTCAGATCACTTAGCTTTGGATCCACCATGTATCCCTACTGCTATAATTGTTTCACATTCCACCTGCATGGACAACATTTTATCAGACAATATCAACAATATCTTGTCTCGAGTGATGTTACATAAATTAATGTAATGCCACAAAAATTAGAAGCAACAATCCACAATTAGTCTAATAAATGATAATTATCTAGAACCATTTAAAAGCAATCAAATATAATATAATCACTTCCGAATCAAATCAATGCAATAGCAAATCCACAGTCACTTAGAGAGGGTAAAGTGTCATGGCCACTTTGAGAGGATGAAGTCTCATATGCAAACGAAGGTTACTCAAATTCAAATTATACAATGATTCAAACTAATAAAATATTCTTCCTATTTATAGATGAAATCAATAATAACCTAACCCTAATTCTCAAGGGTTAACTAACTAAATCTATAGCTCGAGATAATAAAAATAATTAGACGACATGGCTATATTGGGGTTGTTACATGACTCCCCTCTTCAAAAAGCTTAATCTTCAAAGCTGAAAAGATTGGAAAATGCTCTCAAGCTCCCATGTATCATCTTATTTTGAAATATCCTACCACTTGATGAGAAAATATTGAATTTATCAAGATCAAATATGATAATCCCTACACTACAATTCTACTTCAAGCTAAGAGTGATTCAGCCTTCTTCATCGAGTAATGGAATATTTGTTCGGGACTGCACCTTTTGTCTAATAACTTGTTTGAGATAGGATGAATGCAATAAGACAGTGGAAGCTCCAACTAGTATGCTACTTCACCAATATGATGAACCACCTTGTAGGGACCATAAAATTGAGGAGCCAACTTTTGACTAGACTTGATATTTAAGGATAATTGCTTGTAAGGTTGTAGGCATAAAAATACCATATCTCCTATATTGAATTGTCATTAAAAATAGTATGAATCATGTTATTGCTTCATACATTTATGGGCCTCGATCAAATTATCCTTCAAAAACTGAAGCATGATTCATTGTCATTGTAAAAAATCATCTACTTGGACAACTTTGGAAGATCTTGGAACATAGTCTGTGATTGATGAAGGTTTTTGACCATACAATATTTCAAATGGGGATATATTAAGGGGAAAATGATAACAAGTATTGTATCATCATTCTACTAACAAAAACCATTAGACCCATTGATACTTCTTGTCTTGACCAAAATAATGAAGGTAAGTATCCAAACATTTATTAACAATATTTGTTTGACCATAATACTGAGGGTGATATGAGGAGGACATGCTCAACTTGGTACCACTAAGACAAAACAATTCCATCTAGAAGCTTCTAGTCAGGATCGGGTCATAATCACTCACAATGGTTTTGGGTCTATCATGTAACTTAAAAACATAATCAAGAAATACCTTGGCCACCTTACTTGTTGAATATGGATGTTGTAATATATAGAAATGTGCATACTTATAAAGGCGATCTACTACCACAAATATCACTAGTTTTCCCTTTGATTTGGGAATACCCTCAAAGAAATCCATGAATATGTGCTCTCATTGGTGGTTAGGGATAGACAAGGGTTGCAAAAATCCATGATATTTAAATATTTTCCCTTTGTTACACTAACATACCTCACACTTAGCCATAAATGTCTTGACTTATGCTTTTAATCCTTTCCAAGAAAATTATTGCTTCACCTGCAAGTATGTTTTCAAGAATCCTAAGTGTCCTGCCAAAGGATATGCATGAATTTTTTGGAGAACCTTTGATTTAATAGTCAGATATTATGGAAGATAAATGTGTTTTTTTGTGAAGCATTCCATTGGAGTATGAGAAGCAATAATGCAATGATGATCTTATTTTCATATCCTGAATGATCTAAGCAATCTATGAATAAAAAATCCAATCTTCTCAAAGTTGAGAAAGAAATTATGGACAAGAAATAGAGATGGAATTGATAGCCACATCATTCTCGTATTTGCAATATAATACAACAACCACCATATTTTCATTATCTTTCTTATATTAAATGATAAAATTATAACCCAAGATCTTGGTCATCCAATTATTTTGTTTAGGGTATGAGAGACATTGTTCTAATAAATGCTTCAAGCTACTATGGTTAGTCTTAATAATGAAATGACTACTCAACAAATAAGACCTTCATTTATTTATGGTATGCAAAACAACTAGCATTTTCTTATTGTAATTGAATCATCCTAGACTCTTGATCAAAAGTTGCTTACTTTCAAAGGCCAATGGGTGACCATCTTGCATTAAAATAGTACTTATGCTAGAAGCATCACACTCAATGATAAAAAACTTGCTAAAATCATGAGTGGCCAAAACTGGAGTGGAACACATAGCTTCTTTGAGGTCTTAGATGGCCTAGGAAGCAACTTCAGTCCAAAAAAAAGCATTCTTTTTGGTGAGGGTGATGAGAGGCATGACAATTTTTCCATAGTTACAGATAATTTTTCTATATCCTAGAAACCCATAGATTGTTTAAGTAATTTGGACAAGGGCCAATCTTTAATATCTTTGATTTTATTAGGATCTACCTTGATTCCTTCACGAGTTACTATATGTCCAATATATTCTACCTCTTGGATCCCAAAGACACATTTGGACCTTTTAACAAATATTTTTTCCTTTTATACAAAATGAAATATTTTGTTAATATGAACTAACTGATCCTCCCAAGATTTGTTGTAAATTAATATATCATCAAAGAAAATTAGGACAAAATTACAGAGAAAAGGACAAAATACATGGTTCATGAGACTTTGAAAAGTGGAAGGAGCACTAGTGAGTCCAAAAGGCATGACTACAAACTCATAATAACCCTCATGTTTGTTAGAATATTAATGTACACTTTACCTCATGATTAGGGTTAGGGTTAGGGTTTTCCTCTTTAAAAACCTTAACACCTTTCCTTTTTGCAATATATATGTATTCATCATTCAATCAATAAAAAACATATCTTTTACTTCTAATATTTGGTATTAGAGTAGGACCCCTTCATGACTTAAAGCTTGAGGGAGGAATTGCCTCTTTGGCAATTCTCCCCTTCCCCATTGGTGGTGGAAAATTCTCCTCTCCTCCCTTCTCCAAAGATTAGGTAGTATGCTCTCAACTTTAGAAACCATAAAGCTAATGGATAAAGATTCATGGTCACCCTTGAAGCTTAAATGCTTGGGACCATGAATACAACCATTTTATTGGTTGATATTGGCAAATATCAACTCCATTGTGAGTTGGTCTATCCATGAAGGAGATCTTTTTGTAAGCACCTTGGTGAAGTGGAAATAACTGGCAAGCACACAGAAGGTAGCATTGTTGGGTAATTTTTTACAAAAATAAGGCCATTAACTACATGGCACACAACAACCATGGCCATGGTTGACCAAAAATAATGTGTATTTTCCTATGTTGAGAATTGCAAAAATGCAGTAACCAACAATCGTTGACAACCACAAGATATATCGCATTGGAGGATATTCTTCTTTGTAAACAATGCATAATCTACCCAAATTGTACCATTCCATGATTTTTCACCTTGCATATTGAGCCGCCCTAGTCATGGCTCCATCACCAAATAAAAGGAGTATAAATCTCATTTTAAAATGTAAGTCATGACCATCTAGCCCTCTTATGGAGAAATTAGGGTTTCCTGTTCAAAAATGAGAAAAATAGCAAGTTTCCACATGATAAAATGGGGAACATGATTGTCATCAAATGGGAAAGTTTCCACACAACCATGGATGTATTTTTTGTGTTAGTTTTTTAGAGATCTGTATCAAAATATAGACATTATATTTACCTTTTTTGAGGCTTAAATCCTCTTGGATTTAGTTTTGTTATGATAATGGTGGTGGATTTAGTTTTTTTCTTTCCATATTAAACCCCCAAATCTACCCATTGATGGTCTCCTTGAAGTCATTAGATTCTACAGGCAAGGAATCTATCTTTTGCATGTCCTTGGAGAGTGACAAAGGTGTTAGTTTTTTTACACTTGTTTTTTAAGACTTAGCTAAGTGGTGCAATTTGTGTTAATTTGGTTCAATCTGTGTTGTTTTGGTATAATTTATGTTGTTGTTGTCATTCTAGAAAGGGGGGCAGTCATCATAACCTCCTCTCCTTTCTTAGTGTGGAGCCTGAAGGGTGTAACCCTATTCCCCATAAGATCCAACACAAATACAACCACAATCTCTCGCAAAAAATCCATAGGTGGAGAAAAAATAGGGGTTCATCATTTTGTACAAACCTAAGGAACCCCCTTTTTTTACCACCATTTAGCTTTCCACAGTAAATGTTTTGCCTAGTCCTAAAAATTTGACGGGTACCAGATGTGCTCGTGATCTACGTAGTTGCACTAGAGTAGGCCCACAATAGGCCTATAGAGACCCCTAGTAGGCCCATAGTAGGCCCACAATAGGTCCATAAAGGTCCCCAAAATGCCCACATAGACCCATATTAGGCCCACAATAGGTCCATAAAGGTCCCCAACAGGCCCACATAGGCCCATAGAGGCCCCTAACAGGTCCACAAAGGCCCCTAGCAAGCCCATAGAGGACCTCAACAGGACCACAATAGGAATGTAAGTGAAAGCATGATGGCCCATATTTTATTATCCCACATTATTTGTGGGTAAGGCATTTTTCTTTTTTTGAATGTAAGTGGAAATGAAGGGCCAAGTAAAATTTTCAAACATTGTAAAATATTTCGAAGGCACAATTCTTGAAATATTCCCCTACAAGAGAAAATTAAAAATTGTGATATATTTAAAATTTAATTTTTCTTGGAGGGAAAAATTACCCCTCTTCTTATTTTTGCACATGTTTTGCCCAATTGGAGGTAAATATTTATGCTTCTTTAGTAGTCTTTTTTATACTCGTCAAAAAGTATTTTTCACTCACAATTCAGTGGAACCATAATATTTCACATTTGTAATAGTTTATTATGACTTATTGGTGCTCAAAGAAAAATAATTGCAATAACATCGTAAATCAAACCATGTTAACCAACAATAGCATCATGAGCTACACCATGTAAACCAACACCAACTTCATGAGCCAAACCACGTTAACCAGCAAAGCATCGTTTGTGCTTTCTCTTTTTTGATCACATCCTACATAACTTAGACACTCTAAATCAATAAATTCTTCTAGGGACTACAAAATATAGACACCTTAGACTCTATTTGAAGACTACAAAGTTTTTTGATACTTTGGACATCATCGACTTCTAAAGACTATAGAGATGGCAACACTTCAGAAGATCTTTCTTTCCCATCCTCTATTTTGGGATTCTACTTTAAGGCTCAATTTTCCAATTTTGTTGTATGGAGTGCATTCTTGGTTGTATCCAACACTCCCAAATGAGATTCAACATTAAGGGGGGACATATATTTTGTATTGTTGACTTCCTTTTGTATTTGGGAAAGTGCATATTAAGGGGGGGTGTTAGAATATTAATGTGCACTTTACCTCATGATTAGGGTTAGGGTTAGGGTTTTCCTCTTTACAAACCCTAACACCTCTTATTTTTGCTATATATATGTACTCATCCTTCAATCAATAAACATATCTTTTACTTTCAACAATTTATATGAAAAGTAGTCTTAGGGATATTGTCTTCTCTAACCCTAATTTGGTGTAGAATACAAGTATAGTTTAATGAAGTATCTACCACCATGTAATTCATCCAATAGATCATCTATACCAAATATTAAAAACTTATCTTTGATAGTGGTCTTGTTAAGAGGAAAAAAATTAGGACACGTGCCATGAGTTATGCTTATGCCATACCATCACCATCAAAGAGGAATATGAGCTAATGTTTGGATGGAATATTCCATGCTCTAACATTTCTTGGATCAACTTCTTAAATTCTAAATTTTTTGGTTGGGGGTAGTAATAAGGATGCATATTAGGAGGTTTACTTCTTGGAATTAGATGGATTACATGACCATGTGTGCACCTAGGAGGTAGATCCCTTGGCTCACTAAATACCTCCTCAAATATTTGGAGAAATTGTTCCTTGAAGTCAAGCTATAAAAGAGGGCCACCATATTGGCAAAGATACCATAACAACCATTGATAATCTTGGGTAACCAACTTAGAAGTTGCTAGTGCAACATGATCTATTTCAAAAATATGGTACAATTGGATAAGGCCTTACATTTTGGCCAACCATCCTCTAGGGTCAACACATTCAAAGGTGGAAATACAGATGTGAGGAATCTTAACATCATGAGGCTATTCCATAAAATTGGAAGCACCACTTGTCGAGGATTCTAGATCAGAGGCAAAGCCTAGGTTATAAGAGCCAAAATATGGAGGATTATGATTAGTTGGTTGTAGTGGAAGAACATTAGTATTTGGCACTTGATGAATGGTCATAGGTTAGGCCCGATAGTTTGTTAAGACCCTTAGACAAGAGGAGGCACAATAGTGGATGGAACTAATATTCTTTCAATTTTATTCAAGGTTTTGGTTTAATTATTCAAGATGTTGACAATGACAATAAATGTTTCTTCTTGTTGCAAAAACTATTGATGCATGTTAGGATCCTCCATCCTAACATTATTAGTTAGGATTATTAGTATTATTAATAATTTAATTATTACATTATTAACTCATAAAGTGAACCACACATCTCTTCATAACGTGAACCATCACATATCTTCATAACGTGAACCATAACATCTTTTCACCAACGTAGCTTTAGGGTAGATATATATATTAGATTGACCATTCACACAAATCATCCAAGAAGAAGAATATATATTTGTTTAAAACCATTGGAGGGATTTCCCAAACCAATGCAAAATGTGATTTGTATCTAAAAGCGATTCTATTTATTTATTTCTCCTTTATTAAATTATTGTGTTAGGAACCCTTGGTTCCTACCATATGGTATCAGAGCATTATGGATCTAGCCATGTGGGACCAAAAATTTTAGGAAGAAGTTCAAAAATTGAAGGTAAAATTTTGAGAATTGGGGAAACCACACTGGCAACATTTAGAAAATATTTTTAGTGTGCAACATTTCAAAAATATTATAGAAAATATTTTTAGTGTGCAACATTTTAAAAATATTATAGAAAATACTATTAGTAAGTGCATTGAAAATTTTATGGAAGCACAGGAAAATGAAGAAATTGCATGTGAGGAAGATGAGGAAGATAAGGAAGATGAGAAATATAATGAAGATGTGGAAAATAAGGATAATGAGCAAGCAATACCCAAAGCACCTGATCACAACAATGAAGGCAATACGGTTGATATGCCAGAAGTGATCGATGCATTAGGCAAGGATGAGGTAGAAATTCCCAAGGTGACTCATTATGGACAAACATGCACTCTACAAGAACTACACTCAATTTCCTCTCCAATAGTGAGTTATTGCCATAGGGTCAAACCTATTAAAAAATAAGGCAGAAAGGTGACTGCACACTCCTCCATTGCCTCTCCTAGGGAACAACAAGAGAATGTAGAAGTTTTACCACCTCTTTTTATGCATCATTCTAAGGTGTTCGAAGAACACCAAGGATTTCCCTTCCCTCATCATCACATATTTACTAATATTTCTAGAAATCCCCCGTTAATGCTTCATCCTTCTCGATATCCCTGCCTATGAAAGGATGACATTAAAAGAGTCCAAGAACTTATGCAAATCCTTCTTGGAAAACAAAGGATAAAGCTCCTCACTTTGAGCTTTGAGGACAAAGCTCTTTTTAAGGAGGGTGGCATGTTAGGATCCTCCATCCTAACATTATTAGTTAGTATTATTAATCATTTAATTATTATATTATTAACTCATAAAGTGAACCATCACATCTCTTCATAACGTGAACCATCACGTCTCTTCATAACGTGAACCATCACGTCTCTTCACCAACGTAGCTTTAGGGTAGATATATATATTAGGTTAGCTATTAACACAAATTATACAAGAAGAAGAATATATATTTGTTTAAACCCATTGGAGGGATTTTCCAAACCAATACAAAAGGTGATTCGTATCTAAAAGTGATTCTATTTATTTATTTATCCTTTATTAAATTATTGTTCTAGGAACCCTTGGTTCCTACCAATGCAAACCCATGTCAATATTACTAGGAAGAGGAATATGACTTGGAGGGGTAGTGGGGATAGGGTTAATGGGAGGAGGAGAAAAAGAGCCAGATGTGTTGGATGGGGGAGAAGCCACAACATTTAAAGAATAAATAAAATATTGATCAAAATTATTGATATTAAAGGGAGTCCTCTCCCATAATTACTTATTTGTTGTAGAAGAGGAGGCCTCTCCCACAATGTACAAGTCATATTGTGATGTCAAATAAGCAAAACATTCCTCCTTGGTAAGTGGATTGTGGTATTTTTTAGTTGATGGTCATTCGCTACCATTCATAACCTTGAATCATTAATAGACAAGAGTTGCACGACACCATTATCATAAAATTGGTTGATCTCATATAGTCCCAACCATCACTTTCAAAGCTTCCCATTGAGATTAAGGTAATCGAATTCAAAGAGCAATGCCTAATCACTTAGCTTATACTCGTTGTTCTTGATTTGCATGCCATACCATATCTTTTATTGTTATTGGATGATATTTGTTTGATGAAGAACATCCATTCATATCTCATCAAGCTCGTTTAACTGCAAGATTCTCTCTTATTGTACCTATGACAACTTAGTGCCAACATCAAGTGCAGTGCAAAGTGTTTGTAATTCAAACTCAATAGGTAAAAAGGGTTTCTTACCATAAACTAGTTCATATGAGGTAAATCCAATGGTGGAATTCTAGGTAATGTTATAACCCCAAACATATTTTGATAATATGTTGACTCAATCTCTCCTATGTGAGGTTGTTGTATTTGTTAATATGTCCTCCAAATCCCTATTGATAAATTCTACTTGGCCATTGGCCTAGGGGTGGTATGGAGATGACATTTTATGCTTTATTTCGTAAAACTTTGTGAATTTTTGTATTACTTTTGATGTAAATTATGGCTCTTGATATTTTTAAATGGTATGAGGAGCACTAAATATAAAAAATTGACCATAAATTTTTTTTGTGACCTTATTCTCATGAGCATAATCAAGAGTACATATTTCCACCCACTTGGTCACATAATTGATACAAGCCAAGATATGCTCTTTCTCTTGGGATGAGGGATCAATGGGCCCAATTAAATCCATACCCCATTTCTCAAATGGTTCTAAGACCACTTAAGGTTGGAGAGGTATTTCATTGGACACAATGTGATGAGTGCTAAAACTGTATGTATTTTGTGCAAGTTTAATCTATTTTCTATTTGCAAATTTGTTAGCTTTTGATGTACCATGTAATGGGAGATAACAATCACAAGATGCATAATAATATGATATAAATTAAACCTATGAGATGACTAAAAAATATACTATAAATAGAAATTATGGAAATGTATACAAGGTAGCTATGGAGGAAATGAACACTCCATGAATAAAGCTATTGCTCAAGAATGAGCTTTGAGCATATCACACTCCATCACATTACATCACACTCTTCTACATCACACCACACTATTCTACACTACTTCCTACTTCTATATGATGATCTATGTCCATGGCCCTTTATATAGAAAATAGGTTCCTTGGCCACCACTCTACCTAGTTGTGCAAGGAATAACTTGCACATATACAACTTGCACATTGACACTTGTGCATTTATTACATTGCATGAAATAACTAGATAACTATCCACTAAAGTAATCTAAATGATGTAACAAGAAAGGTACCAAGAAAGGTACATTTACATGATCTAAATGATGTAATATAATCTATTTCTAACACCCCCCTATATTACATTATTTGGATATTGAAGACTTTAGTATTTAGTGTGCATCTTCTTCCATTGAGTGATCTTTTACTTGTTTAGGTTCATCATTCTTGTCTTCTATCCAACCACCTTTATTGTTTTCTTTGCAAGTATCTTTATTTGGTTCTGAATGTTGATGATTGAGTAGAGCATGGTGCACTTATCCTCTCATCTTCTTGATTTTGATTCTTCTATGCCTGCCTTTGTGATGTATTGGTTCTTCATTTTCTTGAACATGTTCCTTTGAAAATATGTTAGCATCATTATGAGACATCACAATATTTTGTGAGATTTTCATTGAATCCAGGATATATGTATTTCCATGGATTGATCCTATCGCTTTTATTTCTCCTTGATTCATGATGAGACATGTATTGATTCCATCCATATATCCAAAGTTGATCATATAGTTATCTTCTACTAATTTGCTTACTAATATGAGATTGAATGTTAATTCAAGAACATACAATAATTTTTGTAGTAGAATATTTGGAAATGATCTACTTGGTGTTACATAATTATATTCATGTATGGGATAAGTTTGGCTATATGCAATTATTAGTCTGTAGCCTTTAGCATTTTCAAGATAATCAAACAATTGTATATTTCCTATTATATGATGATTGGCCCCTGAGTCAATGTACCACATATTATCATGTCTTGTAGACTGATTTCTATTGAAGCAAATTTCACATTCATTATATAACATTCCTTTTTCCATTTGAAGAGTTTTTCTTAGCATGCTAGTATTCATTTGTATTACCCGTATTATTTGGGATAAAGTATTCTACCTTATAATTCCCTACTCATTTTCTATAAAATCCTAATTAATATAAGCTTGATTTGACAAAACCTTTATTAATCCTTATTTTTGTAGGCTTCCTTATGACTCCCAAGTAATGTGAGTCTATACTCTTAAGGATTTTAAGGTTTTGAAGAAGGCTTATATTTTGTAACTTGATAATATTTGATAAATGTTGATATTTCCAAGTTATGTAGAATACCTTATGACTCCCTAGTATGCTGTGGATAAGATATAGTGCTTTTGTAAATTATAGTTCAATATTTGGTTGATTTTGTAAATTTTTATAAAAAAATTAACTTCTATTATCCCTTATTGCTCTTGTTTTTTTTTGCTTGATAATAAGGGGTTGTACTCGAGTCCCCCACCCTTGAAAAATTACATGTCTCTTATTTAGAGCTTGATAATTTACTAATAGATACACTTTTCATCTCAATTGAGATGCTATAGCTAGAAACCTACATCATTTTACATAAAATGTCTGAATTCTTGATTTTCATTTTTTGGATCTTTTCAAATCTCTTTTTGAATACAATTACTCTACAATTTAGTGTCTTTCTTGACATTTTCCAATAGCAACCTTCACAATGCCAAAAATTCACCTCTACTATCTATGCCTTGCATCGTACTACAGTAATATTTCTAAAACATCATACTATCATAGTCTGCTTTACCAAATTTGGATTGCTAGTTTCCTTCCTAAAACACAAGTGCAACCACAAAAATTATAATAAATAGTCTAAATGAAAACACATTATTGTTACAAAATAAAACAAATATTACCAATGGAAAACATTAAAGTAAAACTTAATCATTAATTGATTTAGGCAATCTGTTAGAGTTAAAGTGCACTATGCCTTCACCTTGACACTTGTTAGTTTCTCTTGACAAGTGTCATGTGTTGAATATAGGCTTATGCCTATATATTGTAACTCAGTTTTATCAATAATAATCAATCCCTTGAGTTTTCCCTCCTAACATTTGGTATCAGAGCTCCAGGATTTCTCTGGACTTGTGAGATTGAGGGGGGATTTCCCTCATGGAAATCCTCCCTCCCCCTCATTTTTTTTGTTCCATTTTTCAATTTTTTATTTTCCCCCATTTTTTTCCAAAAGAGGGAGTATGCTCTTCATCCTTGATGGATGAATCAGAAACCAGATTTTTGAAAAATCATGGCTGCCAGATCTAGGTTTGCAACGGCTTGATAGAACAATGTACTGAAGAACTATTTTCTGTTGGAGGCTTTGGGCTTGCAATTTTTTTTTTGGGTGCATACTGCCCCGACATTGGTAGAGGACCTCGACTGTTACTGAATTCAAAGCCCAGAAGGAGCTATTTGTGAAGGCTCAATGACTAGCGAAAGATTTGCTAGGATTAGACCGTTTGGGCGATGGTGGCAGAACGCTGAGAAAACAGCAACGGTTTTTTTTAAAAGGAAGATCATATCATTGACATTCTTTTGGGTTACCTGGCTGTGAATGCTCAGATCCAAAAACACATAGGACAGATTCATTTTTTTTTGGAGAGTTTTGGTTGTTGTTGAATGCTGCACAGGAGATTTTTTATGTTTGGGCTTCATCGGTGTCCCGGAGCTGGAAACAACGTGCTTCACGAGGTTACCATTGTAGGCCGTAGCATTGTCCCTGCTGGCCCCTGTCTCGTCCTCATCGCCCTTGGAGGGCCAACCGGTCTTCATGACAACAATGTCCAGGTCCTTGTGCCCCAACACCACCATTGCAGTGAACACTGCGTCCAGCTGTGCGTCGAACAGGTTCTTGTATAAGAGACTAGAGGTCGAGTCCCATACGCCCGCATTTGGACGAAATAGAGCAATGACACCGTCGATGTCGAGTTCGACGATTATTTTTTTTTTAATGTCTATTATTATTGTAGTTTTTTGAGCGGCCGCAGGCTGTGTTTCCATATGCGACGGCGGCTGCTGTTGTGGTGGCGAAGGCGGATGTGAAAGCAAAAGTGAAAGCTGCGGCGACGTTTGTCTTGGCTAGCTTGTTGTTAGCAGGGCGATCATTGACGGGCTTGAATTAATGAAGTGGGTCAAAGCAGTCAAGCGCTGTGGTTTACTTTTGCTATTATCTGGAGATGCTATCAAGTCTGTTGAAGCTTCCACCCACAGATGCAGGGGTGATTTTTTTTTTTTCGCTTGGGAACGGGGCTCCTGATGTGTTTGCTAGCAAATTGTTCGATCGGGACTTTGAACAAAAATTTGGCAGGAGATTTTGTCATGTCGAAAACTTCATCCTCCTTCCATCTGGCTACCTACTCAGCACAGCGTAAAAGCTTCAAAGTGCATTCAGATCTTCACATTTTAGGCTTGCTAGACCTCTGTTTGCTCTGAGATCTGTGTTTCGTCATTGTGATTGCAAGCTCCCATGTGATCTTGGAGTCCAAACTATGTTTTCAGAGCACACATAGGAGTTGAATCCCGGTGAAATAGAATTTTTGAGTGACTGTGATCTGGATATGG
The DNA here is from genome assembly GCA_028583015.1 of Wollemia nobilis. Lineage (NCBI taxonomy): Eukaryota > Viridiplantae > Streptophyta > Pinopsida > Araucariales > Araucariaceae > Wollemia > Wollemia nobilis. The sequence goes on from JAQPPZ010001493.1 coordinate 18,177,876, forward strand.
TCCCAGTTTCGATTCCCGTTGCGTCCCTGCATTGAAGAAAATCTAGTCAACCGTAGACGAGAGCTGGAAGAACAGCTGGCTGCCAGACTTATCGCGTTCTGAACATCCATGAAGGAGTGAATATTCGTCTCGATCTTTTGGAAGATTTTCAGATCAGGTGCATGGAAATTAATGAACACATGTTCACATTCTCTGCTCGACAGGTACAACAATGGTAGGGGCAAAAATAGGCGGAGAAGTAGGGATTGAGGAGGAGTTGTTCAGGGACTTTAATTTTTTATTCTAACAGTACAGAAGGTGGAGACCTCCTATTTTGAGATTCTAACACGCTGTTCTGATTCGTGAAAATTTATTATTCGTGGCTTTGATTTTGCCAAATATGAAGGGTGATTCCGGGCCAAACTATGTTAGAGTGACGTCGATGCAGCAGCAGACACCGTGAGAGCTAAACATTGGACGTACTGGGGACTGACATTGATGTGGATATACTTAGTGCAGTATTCATTGGAGTTGGTGTCACTGTAACATCGCTGACAGAGATACAGTGTTGGATGCAGCAAAGCGCGTAGTCCACGTGGCTTTTGGCTGCCACCTTCAACGACAGAATCTAGGTGCTAGAAAAATACACAGGGGCGGGCTATTTTTTGGTGGCATTAATGAGAGAAGAGGGCACGATGAGTTTCAGGATGTTTTTATTGAATGAGGGTCATTTATTTTTTTAAAGTGCCCATGATTTTATTTTAATTTTTATATAAAAGGGCATCTTTTATTATGAGGATGGGAGCACTTCATTTTAATGTATGGAAGATATTTTTTAAAAGCATATGGAGACTATTTTTTATAAAGTGATAGGTCACTTTATTGAAGAACTTGTATGCCTAAATGGCCCATGTAATTCCCTTGCAAGGGAAATTGATGCTGTTTTTTATTCCACCTGAGAGCGATGCTGCCATTGAGCGAGGTTGTTTATTTTGTTGCCTTAGAGACATGATGGTTTTTTCCTCCTGATGAAGGCCCTTTTGATGGTGGAATATAGGGGTATTTATAGTCGTTGGAAATGGTTTTCCATGACGGACACAATGGTGGTGTCAAATTGTAATTTTGAGGCTGTTTTAGTTCAGTTTTTTTAGCCTCAAAATTTTTCTACCTTGGAGTGCACTTTCGGTTGTACCCGACACTCCCAAGGTACTTTCATATGTGATCCTTGTACCTAGTGATATTTTCTATACACTTGGCGAATGCAGCGGTTGGTTACCCATGCATTTCGATGAGATGACATGGTCACCATAAGGACACTTATACTAGGGACTACAGACAGAGACGCCCTAGACTTTATCTGAGGTTTTTTTTTTATCTACTTCTGAAGACTACAGATGAAGACACTTCAGAAGATTCTCTTATTTTCTTCTTCTCTCCTCCTATTTGGATCTATGGCTCATTCTATTGTATTGAGTGCATTTTCGACAGAGACCGACACTCTTATATGGCTCATTTTTTCCTTTCATTAGGTGCATTTTCGGTAGATACCGACACCTTCTAGATTGAGTTCACCATGAGGAGGTATTTCATACTCATGGTGAATCTAGTTAGTGACCTACGAGTGGCAACATCCTCTGAGGATGACCTATAGAGGCAACAGACCCAGATGTGGCTGACCTTGAGGCACCCATGATGACCCTGAGGCACTTAGATGGCTGACCCAGTGGCAACAGACCCGTTGAAGTGGCTGACCCTGAGGCAATAGACAGAGATGTATACACAGTGGATCTAGCATTATTCATAGTTGGAGAGCCAAGCGCAAAGAGCACGAGCCTAGACCAAAAAAAGAGGATGATAGGTTACTTTTTTAGAGAAGTCAACATTAAGGGGGAATGTTACCTAATGTTGACTTGTTTTGTTTCTTATTTAGTTAGGATAGTGCACTTTAAGGGGGAATGTTAGAGTTAAAGTGCACTATGCCTTCACCTTGACACTTGTCAGTTTCTCTTGACAAGTGTCATGTGTTGAATATAGGCTTATGCCTATATATTGTAACTCAGTTTTATCAATAATAATCAATCCCTTGAGTTTTCCCTCCTAACACAATCAACATTTTTTGTCAGCTTCAACTAAACTTTTTACTTCCTCTAACCATTGAAAGGAAAATTTAACTTCACGATCCTTAACCAAAACCCCTCTATTGGCTAGCTTATCTGCACATTTGTTTCCTTCCCTTGATATATGTGTAAACCTAATTTTTTAAAACTCTTTAGCAAGATCTTGAATTTCCATAATTATCTCTTGTATATTCCATGGAGCCTTTGCTTTCCTCACAATTACATTTACTACTATGATAGAATCACCTTTCATCCATACTCTATTCCATTTAATTTGTCTACATATTTTTAACCCTTCTAAATTTTCCCAAGCTTCAACTTCATTATTTGTCTTAAATCCACTATTGAAAGCATAATGAGACAAAATCTCTCCTCTATTATTTCTAATTATTCCTCCTCCTCCTGCTAGTCCTGGATTTCCTTTAGATGCTCCATAAAACTTAATTTAACCCACTCCATATCTAGTGGTTTCCACTTTATATTATTTATCTTATTTTTGTATCTCTTGTAATCAACATTATAATTCCATTTAATGACTTGACTCCATATATCAAGACTCTCTACTTCCAAATTAGGAATTGGGTAAGTTGATAGAGTTGGTTTAGACTCCTCTATGGCTAAAAATATCTTCTTTTTCATTACCTCTAAACTACTTTCCTTTCCTTTAAATATTCTTATATTCCTTTCTAGCCATATAGTCCAAAGTATTGTATCTTTTGATATATCCCATATTGTTTGTAAAGCCTCATTTTATAAGTGCTCTACCATTGCTTTAACCAGTCTTCAATTCTACTATTCATCACCATGCATTTACCAAAAATATTAAGAATCCAATGCCATAGATTCCAAACTACTGAGCAATGTCCCAAGAGATGGTCAATACTCTCCTCCTCCTTATTATAGAAAACACATTGAGAAAGGCCATGAAAACCCCTTTTCATAAGGTTATCCTAGGATAAAATTATTCTATGACCTACTAGCCAAAAAAATATTTTAACTTTAGAAATGATTGGGCTATTCCAAATATCTCTCCATGTTCTAGTGATATTATTATTATATTGGTGCTGAACAGTATAACCACTTCTTGTTGTGTATTCTCCTGAGCTATTCAACTCCTAAATCAATTTATCCTTGGCACCCCTCGAAATAATCACAGTTGTTATTTTTCTACTCAATTTCCTCCTAGCATCAATGTCTTGTATACTTATGAAAAATCTTCTTTCCATTTGTATATTCCTTCTCTATCCTTGTACAAAATGTTTGAAACCCTATCACCATATTTGTCTTGAAGCAATCTCATCCAAGCTTTCAAATATGGATCTAAATTGAGTGGTTTTTTATCACACCAAGTATCCATCCAAATAGAAATTTTTTCTCCAATTCCCACCACCCATCTTAAAACTTTAATTATAAGATCAATAGATATTTTTAAACCTTTACAAAGAGTAGAACCATTTTGGAGAGAGAATGTAGTAAATATTAAACTTGGATCATTGAGGTCAACATACTTAGAAGAATTCCTGTCCATTGTCTTTGACTCTCTTTGTATAATATCTAGATTACTTTCCCCTAAGAGCTAAGTTTACATCTGTAAGAGATATTAAACCAAGACCTCCCCTAGTTTTGTCATCACACAACTTGCTCCATTTTACCAAAGGAAATTTCCTTTTATCATGTAAACCTAACCATAAAAAGGATCGCATAATAAAGATTAAACTTTTTTCAACTGATTTTGGCATAGAAAACAATGACATATAATATGTTGGAATGGCTTGTAATACTAACTTAATTAACTACACTCTTCCTACTAACGATAACCATCTACCTTTCCAAGCTAGAAGTTTATTTTGAAATTTACTAATAACTAGATTCCATAAATCTATCCTAATTCTCCCCTCAAATAACGACATGCCTAGATAAGTTATTGGTAAATTTGCCTCCTCCATTTGAAGCAACCTACAAATTTTTGCTTTGATATTAAGAGTGTTAAGGAAGAAAATTTTGGATTTAGTCCTATAAATTTTTTGCCCTGAAGCTCTTTCGTACTCTTTTAAAAAATTATTCAAAGCTCTAGCCTCATTTATCCTTGCCCTTCCAAAAAGGGTTGTATCATCTACAAACTGTTGATGGGTGATGTTATCAATGTTATTACTAACCTTAAGACCATTAATAAACCCATATTTGTAAGCCTTATTTAAGTTCCTACTAAAAAATTCTACCATAATAATGAACAAATAAGGAGATAGAGGATATCCTTGTCTAAGGTCTCTCTTGGCTTTAAAATATTCTATCACTAACCCATTGACCAACACTTAATAAGAAATTGTAGAGACATAAGCTTTAATCCATCTAACCCATTTCTTTCCAAAATCAAAATTATCTAAAACTGCAAAAAGAAAATCCCATTTAACCCTATCATAGGCTTTACTCATATCAAGTTTTAATATCATAGCTTTCTCTTTTCTTGAAGTTGCTGAATGTATAACTTCATAAGCTACTATGATACCATCTAGAATTTATCTATCGTTTACAAATCCTCCTTGCTCTTCTAAATGATTTTGTCTAACAATGGCCTTAATATATTCGCCATCACTTTGTAAATAATATTTTATGTCATATTACATAGGCTTGTAGGTCTAAAAGAATCAAACAATTTAGCATCATTCTTTTTTAAAATTAGGGTAAGATAAGTTGCATTTATTGTATAAGGAATGTATTTTTTTACCCTAGATTGTTCCACAACCACCAATAAAGAATCCTTCACTATATCCCAATTATGTTGGTAAAAAGCTACAGAGAGCCCATATGGACCTAGGGATTTATCCTTATTAAAATATAAAAGAGCTAAATGAACTTATTCTAGAGTAATAGGCTCCATAAGTTTCCTATTGTCTTCATTTGTTATAACTAAAGGAACATCTTGAATAAGTTTATCATCAAGAGCTCTAGTCTCCTTTGAACCTAGAATATTTTGATAATTTTTTTTTACCTCTTTTCTAATTTCACTATGATCGATCCAAACCCCTTATATTGATTTAATTCTATTAATTATAGAAGATGCTCTTTGTACTATAGCCATCCTATGAAAAAAATTTGTATTCTTATATCCTTCTTTTAACCAAGTCTATCTTGATTTTAATCTCCAAAATTTCTCTTCCTTACTCAAAATATTATGATATTCACTAAGCAACTCCCTTTCCTTTGAGCTTGTATTATTTTCATCACATTTTTGGAATTTTGAAAGTTTATCTTTTAGTTCTTCTTTCTTCTAAAAAATATTTCCAAATATGTTCTTGTTCCATTCTTTTAATCTAGATGTCATAGCTTTAATTTGTTTTGGAAGAGCATACAACCCACCATTACCTAAAGAGTTCCATGTTTGAGCTATCATATCAACAAATTGAGGATGATCTTCTCACATCTGCTCATATTTAAAATATGATATTTTTTTGAATTCACTTACCACTATTTTAACTCTTATTTGCCAATGATCTGAACCAATCCTTGTTAAGGTATTTGTAGCACCCTAAAATTGGCACAGTTAAACCCTTAGTAAAAAGATAAAAATTTGAATTTTAACCCCGAAACCGCCCGTTAACCGCTCACCCCATTTTTCATGCCATTTTTAGGAGTTGTTTTGACCATTGGACGATATCATCGCCGATCAGACGAAATCATCCCAGATCGGACGAATTCATCTGGAATAGAACGTCCAGACGATTTCATCCCAAAACCAAATTTTCATAATTAGATTCTATTTTAACAGCCTCTCCAACTTGGGCAGAAGCGTGTCTACGTAGTTGGAGATTCCTCCACTGAGGATCTCCTAGATTGGGATGATCCCCAACCTCCTAACCTCCCCCTAATCCTATATAAACTAGGATTTTCTCAGTTTATCCCCCTGGTTGGCTGATCCCATGATTCCCTGATTGATTTTCCCTACCATTTAGTTTTGTTGTGTCAAGACGTCCTATCCACCATTGTTTGCACTCGTAGTTTTAAGTTTTCATTGCAGGTTTTCACTATGCTTCAGTTGGAGAAAGCTCGGATCATCGCAGGCGATTCCAGATGATTTCGGATGATCCTGTCATAGATCGGTGATGATCTCGTACGATTGGAGGTGATCTCGACTGTAGTTCAGATTGGGGGCAACCAGAGCCCTGAGTTTGCATTCCTCATTTGTCTTCTTTATTTTACTATGCATTAGTTTGATTTATTTTCATTCTGCATCCTGGAGTTCACCTCATTCAACATAAATGCATGATAAAGTTAAAATAAGTTATTAAAACAATGCATTTCCTTTAATTTGCTATCTAGATTTATCAGTTAGGCATTTATACTATCATTTCTATCATTTTGCATTATTCTTACAGTAGCATTTTCAGTTTTTGGTGTCTATTTCTGTGATTGCAGGTTTCTAACGAATTCATCTAATGAATTCGTCAGATCGACGATGATCTTGTCTGATCTCAGATGATCGACTATAATCTGAGATGATTCTATACAATTGCAGATGATCCTATCATATTCGAGATGATCTGGACTCCTACAAGCTTCAGAATCTTCATCAGACATCCGAAATCAGGTGCATTCTTTCTCATTTCATATAATCTTTACATTTAGGATTCATTCCTGCTTTTTGTATTCATATAAATCAACATTTTCATATAGAATAGCTTAGATTCATTCTGGCCAACCTAGGATTATGAATGATTAAAGTACAAAATGAACACATCAAACCCATTCTCAACCTAGGCATGGAAACTGCCACTCAAAGTTTCCTGGTGAACCCCACCATCCATCAAAAATTCACCCTTATACCCCTCCCCCGAGAGGCGCGACCTTCAAAGGGCCTCTCAGTCCGAGGTATTGTCCCATCCTTCTCGCATCCCCATTTCGGGCGTGGATCCTATAGCCTGAAGGTAAGGATGCAAAAAATTTGGAGCGATACATTTTGGTGAACCCGACGTGAAACTAAAACCTTTTGAAAACAAACAAAATAAAAAAAAAAAAAAAAAAAAAAAAAAAACAATCCAAAAAAAAAAATTATTAAGTAACATCTAGAATCATCAGACAAACAATTAAAGTTGCATATCATATTTAGATGGTAGATTATAATAAAAGACGAGTTGTCACCATTAATGTTGAAAATCAATTAACAACCATAGAGATTACGTATGTGCTTAGAGTACCTCAAACGAATAGAGTCCAACCTTTATGGGACGAACTTGATAGGAGATTGGATATTATTTCATCTAGATCAACCGAACTTAGGCAAATCAAGAGGTTTGTCCTAGATAGAATCCTGGATCCTGATCAAGTAACCTTATATCATGAACTTCAGAGAGCTTGCCATAGGTGGTTAGCGAGATAAAAGAGCACTTGTGTCTTCTGAATTGTACACCTTTGAAGAATACCTTGAGAATGCAGTTGTAGTACATAAGTTTCTATCTCGTATAGAGGATCAAGAAGTCATTCTTACGGATAGAAAAATATGGAATAGAGTTCCTAGAGCTGTGTTATATCGAGAATATTGCCATGAAATTTATTTCTACAAGTCAGAATCCGAGACAGATCATATTACTATAGCACACTTTGTCAAATTTTTGAAAAACCATTTCCAATTTGAAGAGGAGCATTTCATGACTCCTGATGAACTTGATCCTATCAATGACATCCATAAACTATTTATAGAAAACTAAGTCATTTATGTTATTATTGTTATTCCTTTTGCAACTAGAATGCTATTTGTTATCTTTATAATAATATTATAAAACACAAAAACAATATAAAAACAAAACAAAAAATCAAAACATTTCCTTTTTATAGTAGGTATATAATTAAAATATATACCTCTCAAACCTATCGCATATATATATATATATATTTGCTGAAATCTAAGTTTAAGCACAATGCCTAGACTTAGGAATGGAAAACAAACTGAAGAAGAAGAAGATTGGTTAGGAAAACCATTAAATAACCTAGATGTCCTTCCTGAAGATCAAGTTCAGGAAGAAGAAATCCTAGATCAGCAAGAAGAAGAGCTTGCTGTAAGAAATGAACAAGAAGAAAATAGAGAGGAAGGATCCTCATCCCCTAAAATGTCTCCGGGAGGAGCTGTTACTTTTGAAAACATGGAACAATTCTGGAAGTTCCTTAATACTAATATTGGTGTGCTTAATAGAGTAGTCTATATGGACAAGGATCGAATTAGTGACACTCAAGCAACTCTAGAAGACGTATTTCACACACGCACTAATCCCTTGTCCTTTATTGAACAAGAGAGTGATCAAGCTGGACCATCCAATTTGGATATGGCAGCTATAATCCAGAACATGCAACAACAACAGGTTACCCAACCATCTAAAGTGCCTGTTAGCAAGCCTAGGGTCATTCCTGCACAAAAGAAACCCTCATTTACTGCTCTATTTCGCCAAGCTATTGAGCAATATACCTCAAATCAGCAAAAACCCAAAACAAAACCAAACACCAATTACCAACAATCTGGAATACAACATAATACTACTACAAATCCTCTTCATAATACTCTTCCTACCAATGCTTTGCATAATAGCAATATAGCATCTAATCCTTATGTCACACCGTCATACACTCATAAATCCCATACCTATGTCCCACCAAACCAATATGGTGGACAAACTAGTAATCTTGAAACCATGGTGAAACAGTTAGTTTCCCGCATGGATCAGATAGATCCCTACCATCCCTCATACAATTATCGAGAGATGTGTAGTCAACCTCTAGATCCTATAGTTGTAGCACAACCATATCCTAAACATTTTCCTATGCCTGTCTTGCCCATATATAAAGGAACCGAAGATCCCATAGAGCATCTTCGTATGTTTAGGATAGCATGTCATGATATATCGCATGATGACTTATTATTGCTAAAAATGTTCCCAAAAAGTTTAGGAGGAATGGCATTAGAGTGGTATTATCAATTACCCACTAATTCTTTGAGGAACTTTGAAGAGACTGCTGAGTCTTTTGTGCATCAATTTAGTGCCTACATCGAAAGGCATGTGACCATTAAAGACTTGTACAACTTAAAACAAGACAAAGATGAATGTTTTGCCGATTTCCTAGCTAGGTGGAGACAGTTGATAGGAAAATTGCACTTTGTATTGCCTTATAGGGAGATGTTGGACATCTTTATTAATAATTTACAAGACCAACTATCTTATGAATTGTCAACTGCTACCTTGACCACCTTTGATCAGGCTATAGACTTAGCCCGAAGAGTGGAAGATGCTCTCATTAGGAGAGGTCAGCTTAAAAAGAAAGATGATGAGAAAACATCCAGAAATCAATATAAAAATAAACAAGTTGTGGGTGATGGAGTCACTGATAGTAGAAATATTGCTATTATTAATGCTGCGAAGACAACGGAGAAGTTTATACTGAAACCTCTTGATAAACCTCCTCGAGAATTTACTAGGTTAAATCAACCTTTATCAACCATTCTCCCACAATTATTAGAATGAGGTTTGATTCAATTACCAACTATCCGGGAACCTGATCCAACTATACCCGGATACAGAGCTGATTTACACTGTGACTTCCATAGAGGACCTGGACACACTACCAACTCTTGTAAAATATTAAAACATAAAATACAGGACCTGATTGATAACAATGAGATGGAGGTGCAAGCCTTTCAACCTAAGCAAAATCCTCCTAATAATACTCAAAAGAACATTCCTCAAAACCAGAATCAGAATGCCAATCAGTCATTGGACATATTTCAACATCCTTTACCAAAACATGGCAAGGAAGTGGCTAATCAAATTGAACATCATAATGTTCCCCCTCCTACCCGATATGTAGGAACTATTAGTGGGCATTTACCTACTCATGATTTGGAAATATTTGACACAACTTTATCCGTAGTTACAACCAGGCCTCTACATAATATTCAGACACCTGATCTTAGTGATACAGAATATGAGACTGAGAGTGATATGGAAATCACCTCAAATCAATCGAATAGCTCTGAAGATGAATCAGATCCTATTCTCCCTATCACAAGTCATATGGTCCCAGAAGAACCATTTCCAAGAAGAGTCACTACTCGACCATCGTCTCACCAATTAATTTCTAATGAGCAAGCCATAAATGCTAGACCAAGACCCATTCATCATCCGCAGAATAATATTGTGGGTACCATCGGAGCTGTTACTAGACAACAGGCTCAAAACTCTCAACATGATCAAATGCAAAATGATGGATCAACTCCATTTGTTTTGAAAGTTCCTAATAAAGGGAATCAGGCACCTAATGTGCAACCTAAACCTCCTTATAATATTAATGAGCAACTATCAAACATTACAGCTAGAATTTCCCTTTTGGACCTTTTAAGATCCTCTCCTACACATAGAGATGAATTAATGCTCACATTAAGCCGGATGATGGTACCACAAGACATTCAACCTGAAGCCATGGCTAATACTATAATAACTCATGAAGTTGATTGTATTGACTTTCGGGATAGAGACATACCTCAACATAGTTTACATAAGGATAACCCCTTATATATTACTGCCTTAATTGGAGATGTAGCAGTTAAACGAGTCTTGATTGATAATGGTTCATCTTTAAACATCTGCACTTTTGACTTCTACCAAATATTTGGGTTTAGAAGTGATGAAATGAAAAGAACGATATGATCATAAAAGCCTTCAATGATGAAACACAAGAAACGTGTGGAGTTATTACCATTCCATTACAGGTTGGTCCGAGAACCTTGGATACGACCGTGTTTATTGTACATTGCCCTGCATCATACAATATACTCTTGGGTCACCCTTGGATCAATGCAATGCGAGCCATTCCCTCAAATTTACATCAATGTGTTAAATTCGAATTTAAGAATCAGTTGGTTACCATTCATGGTGATCCTAGACCCTTTGATATGTGTGCTTTGGCAGAACCTGTTGGAGTTCAATTTTGCCCTGCTTTATCATCCACACATCCTAATTCTCATTATCCATCTAAACATGTGAAACACACACCCATAATGCCATCTACTCCTTCTACATCAGTTCCACCCCTTCATACAACTCAAACATCCTCTAAACAAACTACATTAGGACCTCAGAAAAATCCTAATCCCACAACCAAGGCTTCTTGTTTTACTCCTATCACTTCTATACCTATAATAGAATCATCCATCGACATCTCTACAACATCTACATCCACCAAAGGCATAGTTTCCGCATCAGAAGATGTAGGAAATGTTCCTTCTACCTCTTATGCTCTTACTTGACGAGCTCTTACCCGATTTATCTAAAATTCTTATATCGAGCAAACGAATGCTGCTATGCAAGATTCCCTTATCTTAAATAATTTGCCACCATCTCCTCATACCTTGGGTCTCCCACAGCCTATGGGAAGTATTTACCAAGTCGGGAGTTGCGCTTTTATCTATAAGGGATATGACTGGGGTAGAATACCCAGAAACATCAAGACTCATTATGATGGATATGCTCGATGTTATTTTACTAATGAGTATATTAAAGCCAAATCTATAATGCTTAAATTGGGATATAAAGGGAAAGGTTTGGGACCTTTCCAAAATGGCATGAAAGAACCCTTTGAGGTAGAACCATGGCCCGCCCGATGTGGTGTGGGCCTATTTCCTAGTAAAGGTCAGCCCTTCCCATTTGAGGATGATGACCATCTCATATGTTACCAAGATTATTTAGATCAACGTGATGCTTTGCATTTAATGAATAAGCCATTTACATGTAATATGCTATCTATAGCCTACCCTGAGATGATCGTCGAATCCGACGATGAGTTGGAGGGAGATATCTTCCATGATGTCTCCATTGAGGAATTATTACATCATGAATTTTATTTTGATGGCTCTATACCTAGTATAGCCCAGCTTGAGGCCACGACTCCTCAAGACGAATTATCCAAACTAACCTTGGAAGAATTACAAGAATTGGGCGTTTCACCCACCCCACCTAATTTTGAGAAAAATCTACACATGGAAGTAGAAAATGTCATAAAAATTAACATTGGAACTGAGGGTAATCCTCACATAATCAACATTGGATCAGAATTGAGTCAAGAAAAATAGGATAAATATATTGCATTTCTTAAAGAATATGAAGATGTCTTTGCTTGGACATATGAAGATATGCCAGGATTAGACCCTTCTGTAGTTATGCATCACCTAGTAGTCCATCCGGATGCTAAACCTGTTAAACAGAAACTTAGAAAAATGCATCCTAAAGTGGCCTTACTAGTCAAAGGGGAGTTAGAAAAACTCTTAAATGTTATTTTTATACAAGCCATTGATTATGCTGAATGGATCTCGAATGTAGTTCCAGTAACTAAGAAAGAAGCTACTAAGGTTAGGGTTTGCACAGACTTTAGAGATATTAATGTTGCATGCCCTAAAGACGATTTTCCTCTTCCCAATATGGATCAGATCATTGATTTTACTGTTGGGAGTGGAATGATATCCTTAATGGATGGATTTTATGGTTATAATCAGATCAAGATAGCTCCTGAAGATCAGGCTAAAACAACCTTTATTACCCCTTGGGGAACCTTTTGTTGGAAAGTGATGCCATTCGGTTTAAAGAATGCGGGTGCAACCTATCAACGAGCCATGACTTATATCTTTCATGATATGATGCATGATATACTACATGATTATGTAGATGACATTATAGCTCGTTCTACTGAAGAAGATGACCATTTAGATGATTTGAGAAAAGTATTTAATCGGTTAAGGGAATATCTTATCCGATTGAATCCAGCTAAATGTATATTCGGAGTTAAGTCCGATAAATTATTGGGGGTTATAGTTTCTTTACGTGGCATCAAAATTGACCCTCTCAAGATTGTGGCTATCACTGATATGCCCGCACCCACAAATATATCAGAATTACGAAGTTTACAAGGTAAGCTTCAAGCTATCCATCGCTTCATCGATAAGCTGGCGGATAAAACCGGACCCTTTCTTAAGCTTCTTAAGAAGGATGTCTTTTTCCATTGGGACTATGAATGTCAGCAAGCATTTGAACTCCTCAAACAATATCTTCTTAACCCACCTGTGCTTTCGCCACCTAGACCTGATCGCCCATTTATCTTGTATATTTTTGCTTCAGATCTTGCCTTAGGAGCTATGTTAGCTCAACTTGATGATGAGAAGAAAGAACGTGCTAATTATTATATCAGTAGAACATTAATCAGTTATGAAACCCGTTACACAACATTAGAGAAGTTATGTCTAGCAGTCATATTTTCTACACAAAAATTATGCCATTATATGCTCAGTCAGAAAACCTATGTTATTGCTAAATCCGATCCTTTGCGGTATCTCATGAGTCGACCGTACTTATCTGGTCGCACAACAAAGTGGGTTCTTGCCCTAAGCGAGTTTGAACTCATGTTTATAGGACAAAAGTATGTTAAGGGTCAAATCATAGCAGATCAATTAGTTGTTGCACCCTTAGAGTCTACCCATCCCCTCATCATTGAGTTTCCTGATGAATGCCTTAAACTAGAGGCCGATCATTCAGAGCAATGGTCCTTATACTTTGACGGAGCCCGATGCATGAGTGGGGCTGGTGCAGGTATTATTTTAATATCTCCATAGAAACATCTTATCCCTCTATCCTTTAAATTAACATTTGCTTGTACTAATAACACTGCTGAGTATGAGGCTCTAATCCTTGGATTACGAGCTACCTTGGCACTAAAAATTAAAAATCTATTAGTTTTCGATGATTCTCAACTTGTCATAAATCAAATTAATGATGTTTATCAGACCAAAGATGATAAATTGCGTCCATATAAAGCATATGTATTACAATTATTATCTTTATTTGATCAAGTTACCTTGGAAGCTATTCCTCGAACTAGCAATCGTGCGGCTGACGCTATGGCTGCAGTTGCATCTCTTTTACCCTTGGAGTTAGAGGACGAATATGCTACCATCATTATTCATCGACTCCAGGAACCCGCTTCAAATAAATCATGCTTAGAACCTTTGGATGTGTTTCTAATCAACGAAACTACTCCTAAACTTTGGTACACTGATATATTCAATTTTCTTCAAAATGGGACCTTCCCTGAAGGTTTTAACAGAAACCAACATCGGTTATTGCGTAGACGAGCAAGTCGCTTCGTCATAATTGGCAATACGTTATATAGGAGATCTTTCGAAGGTATCCTACTGAGATGTTTGAATCTAGAAGAATCTAGATCAGCTTTGAGTGAAGCCCACGATGGATCTTGTGGGGGACATTTTAGTGGTAGCGCCATTGCTAAGAAACTCCTTAGGATAGGATATTTTTGGCCTACCATGGAAAATGATGCACATGATTATGTGCGCCATTGCGACAAGTGCCAGAAACATGCTGACCTTGTCCATGCGCCTGCACAAGAGCTACAGGCTATTTCATCTCCTTGGCCCTTTTCAAAATGGGGCTTAGACATCATTGGAAAAATCAACCCTGTGTCATCCGATGGACACAAATTCATCATAACCGCCACCGAGTATTTCACGAAGTGGGTTGAAGCTATGCCCTTAGCTTCTTGCACTGGAACCCAAGTTTCCAAATTTATTTTTAATCAAATTATTTGTAGGTTCGAAATTCCTGCAAATCTCATCTCAGATAATGGAACTTGTTTCAAAAATAAAGATGTCAAAAAATTATGTCAAAAATATAAAATTCAACATCGTTGGTCCACTCCCTATTATCCTCGGGGTAATGGCCAAGCGAGAAGCATCTAATAAAACATTAATTAAAATCCTCAAAATACTGGTCAATAAATCTGGTCGAGATTGGCACATTCAACTATATCCTGCTTTGTGGGCTTATCGAACTAGCGTTCGTACCCCCACGAGCACTTCACCTTTTGTTTTGGTTTATGGCGCTGAAGCAGTTTTTCCCTTTGAATTAGAAGTTCCTTCTTTGGCTCTGCTACTTCAAGATACTGAAGTAGGAGATGAATATCGTGCTGGCAGATTTAGTCAGCTGGAACTCCTAGATGAGAAGCGCATCAATGCTTTGGAACATCTTCGAGCCTACCAGAACAAGCTCAAGCGAGCATACCTCAAGAAAGTTCATCATCGATCCTTTGAGATCGGTGACCTTGTCTTGAAAGAAAATCAAAAAAATACTAATGCAACTAAAGATCTTAAAGGTAAATTCGAGCCCAACTGGCTTGGACCGTATATCATCACTGCTAAATTTGGATCGGGAGCATACCGATTAGCTACCTTAGATGGTAAAGATCTTAAAGAACCTATGAACATTATGCATCTTAAACGCTATTATGCATAAAATCTGGTCATTTCATCATTGTATATATTGTTATTTTGCATATTGTTTCATTTTAGTCATTCATATAAAAATTTCAAAAACAATCACATTGTGTATCTTCTCAATTCATCAATCAAAATCAAAATATAAAAACATCAAAATCATCAAAATCTTCAAAAACATCTTTTATTTTCGCACTGTCAATTCTTGAAGTATTGCAGTTATATTTTCGGTTATTTTGGATAAATTAGCATTTATTTGGAATCCCGCACTTTCACACTCACATGCATAAATATCTTGATTTTATTTGGTATGATTATTAATCTCTCTTATATCAAAGTCCACAGTTGAATTAAATAAAGTTTTGAGCATAGAGAATTGATCTTGTTATTTACTTGAACCAAGTATATCTCTTCACATTAAAATGATTTCATTGCAAATTCGATATGATGCTACATAGTAGAAGTGGTTTCTTGAGCGAAAAGTTTCCCCTGCTATCCTATCATGCACATGGTCTAGAATCTTTGAGAATTGACAAAAGGACAAGCTCACCCCTGCCCAGAATAAAAATCCCTTGCTCTACAGCCAATCCGAGCAAGTATCCCTAGTATAGGAAGAAAAAAAAAAGTCAAAGAAAATGAGAAAAAGAAAAATATTATTTTGTACCATCGCAACAATATTTCAGCATTATCTCAGTTCCAAGCAAAAATACAAAAAAAAAAGAGAGAAAAGAAAAGAAAAAGAAAAAGCAAAAGCAATAAAATCCCTTTCCCTACCCCTTGAAAAAGAAAAGAAGGGTGAATGAGCTTGAATCCCTGGAATTTTCAATTATTCGAAAACTGTGAGGTAAGCCCCATAACAAGTGGTTTGTGCCCAACCCGCTTGGCCTTGGGTAATCCCTAGCGTGGTGATATGTCTGTCACATTAGCGACCTTCTTTTGTATAGACCTATGTCTGCTTATGGATCAGCTAGCTCTTGATGACCCGACTTACATAGTAGTCTGGTACGGTTACATGCATATAAATCATGGTCAACGAACATTCATTTGGTTAATTCAAATTACTTGTATCAAATTATCTTGCTCAAAATTGGTAAATGAACAATACAATTGCACACACATTTGCATTTGAGAGATTTTGTATCATTATGATAAATCAAGATCGGCAATGAACTCACATATGCACATGAGGGTTCCTTATAAATCTACATTTTGTCTTTGAGATAATTTAAAATATTTTTGCAACTCTTTTTGGAATAATTTCATCTTCTTATTTAAGAACATCTGTTTCGTATAAAAACAATTACATACATTGTTTTCAAAAATCCAACATTTCTTTCAAACAACATATTCACAATCTAGCAATAAAGTCACGTTTATATATATTTTTTGTTTATCTCAAAATCAAAAATCAATTATGCAATAAAATTATTTTTTCTTGGATTTCGTGATGATGGTATAAGTCTATACCTATAATTCTATGCCTAGCGCAAACCATTGTTCTAATTTTATTTCCCATTCATTATTATTTATAAAAACATATGGCTTATATCATTATGTTACACAATTGTGCTTTAAAAAGAACGAACACATTTTTCTATTTCATTTCATTATGTCAACATTCCATTTTGCAACCATGGTATAATTCCTAAGGAATTGTTCAAAACTTTATCACACTTAGGAATTTTATGCCTAGCAAAAATCATATTTTTAATATTTCATGCATAATATTTTTATGAAAATCTGAAAACAAATCATCACCATCATCATTTTCATCATCACAACACAAAGTCTTAAGACAGTCTCTTAAGCACTCTTTTACTTTTAGCAATATTTCTATACTGGGATTAGCTTGACGACCTAGCGAGCGGTGACTCCATGAAATGGTCTATAACAACGACAATGTCCTTTGAAATTATTGTTAGAAGTCCCTTTATTTTTCATCAAATCACACCACAAAACAACCAATTTGTTTACATCAGATTATTTCATTTAAATTTTACAACATGACATAAAATTATACTATTTCCAAACGACATAATTACATGAATAATCAATCAACAAATCCAAAATTGAAGCATCATAAAACATATGGACAAGTCATATCACAAAAAAATATATATATATATATATCAAAATATATGTACATCATATCACAACTGGATTGGTATGCCACAATCTATACCCTGGCATACTCAATCCTCTCAAAAATATACAATCTAGTCTATAGCAGCTAGTCTCGAGAAGCCCTCGAGCTCTCAGCCTCATCTCCTCTCCCACCCTGGCGTGGAGGAGGTGGTCCCATAGAGGTCCGTGCTGTGTCTCGGGTCCTCGCCATCGATCATGAGGATGTCCTCGATGATCCCATCCTGATCGGCTCCGCAATGTCGGCTGGTAGTTGTAACCTCTGGCCCTCTAGAACCAGCTGGAAGTATACTCCCTGATAGAACATGGTCTGAGCAATAGACCGTGCCAACTCCTGCATGCTCGCCCCTCCACTCCGAGCCCTGAGCCGTGTAGCCTCATCCTATAGAGTCTGCACCTGAGCTCGTAGGTGGGCATTCTCAGCCCGGAGAGCCACCATCTCGCTGCTCTCCCCCACCTCGATACCCTTGCCCTTATCGGGTGATGTTGGCCTATCCCTCTGTTGAGAAGGGAGTCCCTCCTCTCTCCTCTCTACCTGTTATGGTCTCTCCGAAGCCTGTGGCACTCTTCGACATCTCTCCTGAGGAGACCGTCGCTGCTCCCTCCCCTCGTGACCCCTCGCTGCATCAATAGCATCCTGGCACCGCCTCCCCATCCATCGCACCATGGTGTGCATCGGACCCTATGCCCTCATCATCCGAGGAGGGTGGATGCCTACGTACCAAGCATCATACCCATCTGACCCCTACATCATCCCCATCCACTGGCTGAATGGGGGCATCATCCATGTCTTGACTCTAAAATCATTGCATATCTGGAGCCTCGCTCAGTGTAGTACTATCCCGAATAGTCCAGGAGTACTCGTAATCCCTGAGAGAAGGGATCCCCTATTGTAGACCGAACTACCACAAAACTTGGTCATAGCGGTGGAGCTCTACCTCTCCCTGCTCCATCCTCAGCCAGTAGACTCGCTTGATGTGAGCCAGCTCCTGTCCATCCTCTCCCCACCCTGGATGCTCTCTCCATGGCCTCTAGGTGATCTAGTCTAGGATGAGGTCATCTAGCAACCTCCGAGACATCGACAGATCTATCCACCATTGTGACCCTCTCTGGAGCCACCAATAGAAAACCTAGGGTCTCTCCCGGTCAACCCCTATCAGTGGAAGCCCTATCGGCCTCCGCACCGCAATGTGCTCCCAACACCAAACCTGTAGCAACGATGTCAAAACCAGACATCGACCTCCCTTGTATACGACCCCGTAGAGATCCTATACAAGCGGCATAGCACAAAGCTGCCCCAAGAAAATCTATAGTCATGGTCTCTCATATCGTAGACCACATCTGAGAGTAGCCAGGGTAACCTGCATCCACTCTGGTGGCATAGTAGCAAGCCACCTACTACCCCTACCAAAACTCGAGTCAATCGAGATGCCCTAGGCATCTACCGTAATGTCTCGATGTTCACCCCGCCCTTCTCCAGGGTGAAGCTAGGATCTCCGCATAGGCGCATCATGGCATGGCCCTGATTGGCCATAGGAGTCATAAACCGCCCTTGTATGGGGATCCTCAAGATCCTCCATACGTCCTCTAGAGTGGGAGCCATCTCCCCTATCGATAACCAAAAATAGGATGACCCCGGATACCACCTCTCTGCTAGGGTTGTCAGTAGCCCCATGTCTATCGGTATTTGTGGCATCTCTGCCACATGTTGTAGTCCGACCTCCGCCAGTCGGTCTCGCTCTGCCTGGTCGAGCGTGGCTACGTCGTCTCTGAGTCCCCCGTATTTCCACTCTCAAATTTTTAGTAATCCCCTCTACAAAATAAACAATCAAACAATAAAAATCATCAATAGATAATCATTAAAATCAGTTAAATCAATTTAATCTTCTAAAAACAATGATGATATCATCCACCATTGGATGATATCATCCTAAATTGGGTCAAATCATCCTTGGTAGGATGAAATCATCTCCGATTTCGCAACTTGGGGATCGCCCCTTGTTGGACGGGATCGCCCCTATTCCGTCGATTTTGCCCCTAGACGAAATCGGCGATCTAGGGACGATTTCGACGAAATTGGGACGATTTCGTCCCGACGTCGTCGACGGCCTAAAAACGGCCGCGATGCCCCAAAATAGTCAAAATTTAAATAAAAAATTACACAAATCAAATTAAAAACATAATTCACTAGGTTTAGATCCTTACCCGCAACCCGCGTCGGACCTCTGTCGATCTGTGTGTTGTTTCTACCATTTTGCCTGCAGAGCTCTAAAAATAGTGAAAATGAACAGTAAAAATGAATTAGGGTTTTACCCTATTTTTCTTAATTTTATTTAAAAACAACATTTTTTTAAAATTTTGCTTTTTCGTGCTTTTACCTCAAACGTTCGATTTGGGTAAAAACACGGAGGGGGCACCATAGTAAGCAGTTGTACGATTCGACCTAGAATCGTCGTCTAGAAAATTGAGTAAATTTTTGCTTTCTCGTAAAACGGGAAGAACTCGTCTTTAACGCATTTTCTTCAAAAAATTTGCTAAAGAGGGGGCAAAATGTAGCACCCTAAAATTGGCATAGTTAAACCCTTAGTAAAAAGATAAAAATTTGAATTTTAACCCCGAAACCGCCCGTTAACCGCTCACCCCATTTTTCGTGCCATTTTTAGGAGTTGTTTTGACCGTTGGACGATATCATCGCCGATCAGACGAAATCATCCCAGATCGGACGAATTCGTCTGGAACAGAACGTCCAGACGATTTCGTCCCAAAACCAAATTTTCATAATTAGCTTCTATTTTAACAGCCTCTCCAACTTGGGCAGAAGCGTGTCTGCGTAGTTGGAGATTCCTCCACTGAGGATCTCCCAGATTGGGATGATCCCCAACCTCCTAACCTCCCCCTAATCCTATATAAACTAGGATTTTCTCAGTTTATCCCCCTGGTTGGCTGATCCCATGATTCCCTAGTTGATTTTCCCTGCCATTTAGTTTTGTTGTGTTAAGACGTCCTATCCACCATTGTTTGCACTCGTAGTTTTAAGTTTTCATTGCAGGTTTTCACTGTGCTTCAGTTGGAGAAAGCTCAGATCATCGCAGGCAATTCCAGATTGTAGTTTAGATTGGGGGCAACCAGAGCCCTGAGTTCGCATTCCTTATTTGTCTTCTTTATTTTACTATGCATTAGTTTGATTTATTTTCATTCTGCATCCTGGAGTTCACCTCATTCAGCATAAATGCATGATAAAGTTAAAATAAGTTATTAAAACAATGCATTTCCTTTAATTTGCTATCTAGATTTATCGGTTAGGCATTTATACTATCATTTCTATCATTTTGCATTATTCTAGCAGTAGCATTTTTGTTTTTTGGTGTCTATTTCTGTGATTGCAGGTTTTTGACGAATTCATCGATGAATTCGTCGGATCGACGATGATCTTGTCTGATCTCAGATGATCGACTGTAATCTGGGATGATTCTGTACAATTGCAGATGATCCTATCATATTCGGGATGATCTGGACTCTTACAAGCTTTAGAATCTTCATCAGACATCCGAAATCAGGTGCATTCTTTCTCATTTCGTATAATATTTACATTTAGGATTCATTCCTGCTTTTTGTATTCATATAAATCAACATTTTCATATAGAATAGCTTAGATTCATTCTGGCCAACCTAGGGATATGAATGATTAAAGTACAAAATGAACACATCAAACCCATTCTCAACCTAGGCGTGGAAACTGCCACTCAAAGTTTCCTGGTGAACCCACCATCCATCAAAAATTCACCCTTATACCCCTCCCCCGAGAGGCATGACCTTCAAAGGGCCTCTCAGTCTGAGGTATTTGGAGTGATACAGTATTAATTTTAGCACAAGTTCCTTCATCAAGCCAATGATTTGAGAGAATGCATCCATATAATTTTTTTGCTATTAGGTTTTGGCCTATCTCGTCGTTGGTCTAAGTATAGTTGTCTTCTTCAAACTCAACTTCCCATAGATTGTTGTTTTGAATAAAAGCTAAGAAATATTTCATACTTTGTGTCAATTTCCTAACTCCCCTAAATTTTTCCTTCAGCTTGGTTATGGCATTAAAATCTCCAATAATCATGAATCGGGTTACTTGGTATTTACTTCTCATAAAGGCTTCAATCTCACTCCAAAGTTCTAAACTACCTAACTGAGTTGCAGGTCCATAGAAATTGATAAGGATAAAGCGAATATCTGCAAAGTAGCAAGTGACTAAAGAGGCTATCCAATGCCTAGTTTTATGAATGGTTACATAAGAGGTTCTAGAAGGATTCCAGCAAGTTAGAATCCTCCCCGTTACTCCTTCAGAATCCATAGAATCCCATTCACATCTTGCTCAAACTGCTTTCATAGTTTTTGAAATTTCTTCTTTTGTCATTTTAGTTTCTTGGATACAGAGAATATCATTTTTATTACTTAAACATAGGTCCCTAATACACCTATGCTTTTAGGGGGCATTAGCACCCCTTATATTCCATGAGATGATAATCATGTCTCATTAGGGGATTTTGGCCCCTCTTGCTTATTACCAATATTATTTTCTTGTTTGGTAAAGAGAAAATCAACCAACTTAGTTTGTGTTCCTTTATCTATGTTAGCTCTTGCTTCCCTGGATCTTGCTTGATAATTTGAGGGTTTTTCTCTTTTTACCTTGCCTATATCAAGAGTAGGTCTTATTATTCTATTCCTCAATATTCTTTCACAATTTTATTTTTCAACATATTTATCCTCTCCTAGCTCTATTATAGAAGATTTTGACTTGTCCTACTCATTTTTTGGTATTTCTTTATTTATGGCAAAGGTATTAACTTCTAAAAATGCATTTTATTTACCAATTATTTTCTCCTGAATGATGCATGGTACTTCAAGAGATTCTTCAAAATCAGATGAGACACATTCCTTAGATTCATCGAGAATATTCTTCTTTAAATTAGGATCATACTGAATAGATGATTCCTTGCTAATATGTTAAAATTGTTGTATTGTGTCCTCTAAGTTTTGATCTACATTTTCTTCATCGGCTAAAGCCTCAAAAGAATTGGAATTTATTCCAATATCCTTCCTTATTGGTATCCATTTTTCATTTTCTTTTATTTTTTTAGATCTATTTTTTGGAAGTTGAAAACCATCTTTATCCATAACCATTTGTAAATTTATCTTATGATTTTCTACAAATGATTTTTTTGGGCTCTTATTGGGGCATGATATCTCAATATGCCACACTTTATGACATATTATACATCTAAAAGATATATTTTCATAATCTATAGTTTGGGTCCACATCTTATCCCCATACTTAAGAATGATTGATTCTGGTAAATATTTACTTATATCAATCATGACCAATATTCGAGCATAAATAGCCAAAAATCCATATTTTGTTGCATTTGAAACATCAAGGAATTATCCTAGAGTGTTGACTATAGCCTTGAAGGTATCTATTTCCCAAAATTTAATGGGCAACCCAAACATCCTAATCTAGACTAGTACTAGGGATAGATTAACATTTTTAGGTGAAAAACCTTCATACCGGTGGGTAAGGAAGAGCCCTGCTCTTCCCATAAACCAAGGACCCCCTTTTAGGATTATTTATTTTTCTTCCCTAGAATAAAAAATGTCTAGGAAAAAACCTTTGGGAAGAAATGATAGAATCACTCTTAGAGACTTCCAACTCATATCAATCCATTTTCTCAAGGCTAAAGCCCCTGACCAATACCCATTAAATTTACCAATAATTGCCCTATCTTGGAGCAATGAGGATCTCTCTAAGACATGCCCACTAACATCTACCACTAGAGATGATTCTAATAATTTAACTATAAATTTATCCATGGAAAGGAAACTTAAAATCTAATGAAATTTATCTGAAAGTCCTATAGCAAATATAATGTTTGATAAAAACTTTATAAATTTTGCATGCACAATTTCTAAGCTAAAGAAAGGAAAAAAGAACTTAGCTAAAAAAACCTTTGTCCAGATAGAATATCTTGCCTTGTTGAAGTCCTCTCCCTTCATTGCTCTTCCCATCGTTCAAACCCTAGTTGGCAAATATTTGCAATTTCATTTTTCACAACTTGAAAAATCGTCACTACCCTTGTTTTGAATGGTTGAATTCACAGGATCATATCTCCCTCAATATTACTTAGATTTTTACATATAACAACTCATTTTAAAGCTATTTAAATTCTGCATAAGTTGTTCCAAGAATCAGCTAAATTAGATAATGCTTTGCAAAGATATGGCTCCTAAAATATGAGACATTTTTTTAGGAAAAAGCCCTAATCCTTCGCACTTTGCAAATTCATTTTTCACGACTTGAAAAATCATCACTACCCTTGTTCCAAATGGTTGACTATGTCATGACCCTCCCATATGAACTTTTGGAACATGGAAAAACAATATATAAACAAATGTGGCTAATGTTTGATTTTGTGCAACTAAGCAGCTTCATGATATTAGATAAGTAATGAAGGATATGTTACTGCTAATGAATTGCCAATGTGTAGGATCAGGTGCACTCGTGAGTGGAGGAAATTGAGTCATCCACCGGAGACAAGAGTACTTGAGGAAGGGTAAATGATGATAAGGCAACTCGAAGGTAACATGGATAGATACCTTCATATAGGCATGCATTCGGTTACGGGATAATCGTCAATGTCTAATCACCTTGAGCCCTAGATAGACAACCTAGTAGCTATCATAAGTTCTAGAGGTTGAGACAGGTGATTAGGTTGACAAAAAAACTCTCTTTATTTGATGCACTTGCATAATTATTTTTAACTTCAACATTATTAATCTTGATGATCGGTAGTCATGGAATAGATGGTTTACCTTCACAAACTTCTTATGGTATTGTTTAAATAAATAGTTGATTTATTGAAAAGGGCATACGATATTGTTTAAATAAATAGTTGATTTATTTAAAAGAGCATAAGATAATTTTTAAATAAATAGTTGATTTATTTAAAAGGGCATAAGATATTGTTTAAATAAATAGTTGATTTATTTAAAAGAGCATAAGATATTGTTTAAATAAATAGTTGATTTATTTAAAAGGGCATAAGATATTATTTAAATAAGTAGTTGATTTATTTAAAAGAGCATAAGATAATGTTTAATTAAATAGTTGATTATTTAATATAAATCAAAGAAAAGGGCCTCATGAAAAATGAGCGGTTGATTATGTAAATAATGTTGGTAGAGGTCCGTGTGATAAAATGATTGATTTATTCAAAAAGTATTAATACTAAAATAATCAAAGGTAATTAATTTACCAAAGCTATTGTCGAAAACTTATCTTAAATTAAGAAAAGTAGAATTCCTTAAACCTCCAGCCTCGGCGTACCTAGGAAGCCACCGCCCACCCATCGATCGACCCCCTTGAGATGTTATGGCGACAAGACGACATTCGACAAGCTCCTTTGATGAGAGAAGGAAATTCTTTATGGTGACTACCTTGGGAAGAGAACAGGGAAGGGTGTTCACCCTAGCTCCTATCAGAGGTGGTTGGGGAAGTAATGGCAGGTAGGTGGGAACATGAACCAAGGAGGGGGAGAAGGTGTGGAAGGAAAAGCACGAAGGGTAGAGAGAGGTAGCTAGTAGGACAGATAGGGGAGGAGCGATGAGAGACGAGCAACTGTCGAGTAGTGCATGTGACCCAATCACCATAGGTGAATCAAGTTGGTTATCATCTAAAGCTAGTTGTTATGCTTTCCTCTCTGTGTGTAAGAGCGTAAAGCTCTGTGTGTAAGAGCATGAAGCTCTATGTGAAAGAAGTGATGAAGCTCCACGTAAGAGTGTAAAGCTCTATGTGTAAAGAGCAACAAAGCTTTATGTAAAAGGAGTGATGAAGCTCCATGTAAGAGTCATGAAGCTCTATGTGAAAGGAGTGATGAAGCTCCATGTAATAGCGTAAAGCTCTATGTGTAAAGAGCAGTGAAGCTCTGTGTGAAAGGAGTGATGAAGCTCCATGTAAGAGTCGTAAAGCTTTGTGTGAAAAGAGTGATGAAGCTCTATGTAAGAGCGTAAAGCATTGTGTGTAAAGAGCATCAAAGCTCTATGTGAAAGGAGTGATGAAGCTCCATGTAAGAGCCATGAAGCTCTATGTGAAAGGAGTAATGAAGCTTCGTGTAAGAGTGTAAAGCTATATATGTAAAGAGTAGTGAAGCTCTATGTGAAAGGAGCAATGAAGCTCCGTGTAAGAGACATGAAGCTCCATGTAAGAGTCATGAAGCTCTTTGTGAAAGAAGCAATGAAGCTTTGTGTAAGAGCCATTAAGCTCTATGTGAAAGGAGTGATGAACTTTGTGTAAGAGCATGAAGCTCTGTGTGAAAGGAGCGATGAAGCTCCGTGTAAGAGCAGTGAATCTTTGTATGAAAGGAGCGATGAAGCTTCGTGTAAAGAGCAATGAAGCTCTATGTAAAGAGTATAAAGCTTTGCAGTAAGAGCACAAAGCTCTATGTGAAAGGAGCGATGGAGCTCCGTGTTAAGAGCACAAATATCTATGTAAAGGGCATCAAAGCCCTATGTTAATGAGTGTTGTACCTCCATGTTAAAGAGAGCATCGTAGCTCCATATTAGAGCATTGTAACCCTGTGTTAAAGGATGAGTAGCATTGTAGATGGCCGTGTTTACGCAAGCCAAGGATCAGGATGCTTTGTCATCCGATAGCTCTTAGCAATTGGTAGAAGCTTACCTACTATTCATTATCTTCTTAATAGATTTTAAAATGGAAATGAATATTATTTTGTAATTTAAGGGTATGGGACCTTAGGTTATGAAATGAAGAAAAAGGTTTATTAGAAATTAAATTGGTTGATTTGAATGATGGAATGTGTGAACTCAGTTACTTAGCAATTATGGGTATGGGACTCTAATTGTTGAGAAGGGTAGTTCATTTATTGCAAATTGAGCACGTGAGCTAATGCATGGTTGACCGAATCTCTCAAGATTGGAGAGAGAGAAATGGAAAGGGTAGTTTCTATGATAAAGGACTATGTATTAGTAAGTTGGATTGCTTGGGTTATTTGTATAGTTGCAATTTGGCAATGAATTAAGTAAGTGCATATAGAAGCATGTCTATCCGGATCCATGAGTGTCCTGATCCCCTACCATCCTCACTTGATCGATGGAAGAGCGGGAAGGCCAAAGTCATGAGATGGACCAATCCACAAGTTTGCTCTCTACCTTACATATTGTTATTTATGCAATAGATTAGATTGTGGGGAGACTTTCCCTAATAAATGAATGTAAAGTATTATGGGAAATATGGAGTGCACCTTGCTTATTTATGTGCCTGACCAAACATTGTAACTGCTATATCTAGTACTTCCTTATCTAGTTTTTAGCATTTGAATCTGTTCAATGTACGCCTAGTTGGATATTGTCTCTTTATGCTTGCTTGTTGATAGCTCATTTTGTTAGATTTAGTATCTAGATATTTTATGCTCTTGTGATGCTTAAAAAGGAAAGAAACATTAGTAAGTTCTAGGTGAACTTAGAGGATACCCTAAGGGCTTGAGACCCCCTTAGGGAGATTGGGAATCTAGGTTTGGAAGAGTGTACTAGAGCTAAGATAGCTTGTTAGTAGATAATATTGAATAGCTTAACTCACAGTACACGTAGCATGCCCATACATAATGGCTTGTATGGGTATGGATATGCGTGTACACCTTCTAACAAATGAAGGTAGTAAGTATAGCTCATCAAGACTGATGAGAGAGATAGACTTATGTGCACAACATAAGATAGGCTTACGTAGACTGAACTTGCATGAAGGGAATATTGTATGGTATAGTTCTTGAGAAACTTAGGGTATGTCAAACTATAAGTTGGTCTAAGGTTGGTCGAGGATTTATGAATCCTTCTCCTTAGTGTAAAACAAAAAACAATATGATAATATATACCCTTTGTTTTCTTTTTGTGTGTGTATTTTCTTGTTATATGTTTTTGGGGTATTACATTTGGTATCAGAGCTCTAGGTTTGAGGGTATAGAGCTTCTTATGTGTTGTAAAAGAGATTTAGGGATCTTCGATAAAGGATTGCTTGGGAATGAGCTAAAAGCTGGAGTAACCTAGAGTCTCTGCTTAGTTAAGATCTAAAGGAATTGATTCTAAAAAGGGGTGGATGATACGATACCTCAGTATGGGCTTTGGTATTAATGATATATCCTAACCCTAGGACTTCATCCTAGTTAGATATCTAATGAATAGTGAAATAAGGACTTTGTATGGTGGTTAAGTTAGTAATTTAGCTAAAAGAAAGTTGTAGTCTAACTCTTTTTTTTTGGTGGAAACCAGACCAAGATGCCACCCAAGGCCAGGATGAAAGGGCCTCCACCTAGAAAAACTCAACAAAGTAATGTCGAAGAAGATATCCAGAATGAGGATCCAGAGGTTCCCAATTTTGGAATAGAGGAACTAACTACTACGATTGTCGAGTTACAAGACCAATTAAGACAAGTGCTAGAAACTATGGCGAATCAAAAATTGCAAGCTAGGGACTTGAAAGTCAACCAAGTTGAGGGGCTGACAGTGGAACAAAAGCAAGTAAGGACCCTATTAGAAAAGGAGATAGTAAGAGACCTAAATAATGTCTGTATCTCCAAGTTTGATGGAGAAGGGGAGGGAGACGCAGCTGAAGCTTGGTTAAGAGAGCTGGAAGTCTTCTTCATAGTGAAGGGATATTCTTCGGGTACCCAAATGGTTTGGGCTACTATTTACCTGGAAGGAGCTACCCTGGATTGGTGGGAGACTTACTATGAGGAAACTAATATTGAATCGGTAGACATTCCATGGAAGGAATTTGTAGTCATCTTCAAGAAGAGATTCCTTACGGAGCACTTCTATGCTTTAAAGTTTGAGGAGTTTTCCAGTCTAAGGCAAGGAACTAACCTAGTGGAGGTATACTACAATAAGTTGATAAAGTTGCTGAAGTATGTACCTGCCTATAATGAAAATATATAGATTCATAAGTTTACTCATGGATTACAGTCTAGGATAAAGCATGACGTAGAAATGTAGGAACCTAAGTCATTGCATAAGGCTTATGATTTAGCAAAGAAAGCAGAGTCTCATTTTCTCTATAAGTATGAAAACTTGACCAACCAGGAACATCAAGAACTAAAGAAAAGGAATAGCAATGGGGTTATAAAATGGGAGGTAGAGCAAGAACGGAAGGCTAAGAACCCCCAAAATCTAGAGAAGAAATTCAATGGAGGCCAAAAGAAATTCAAGAAGAACTTCTTCAAGAAAGGCAACAAACCCAATAATGCTAAACCTCCTCCATAGAAACCAACAACTCCAATATTGACAATTAAGGATGAGGAAAAAAAAATAGAAAAGAGACAAGGGCCCAAGGATGGATGTTACCATTGCAAAGGGATGCACTATGCTAATCAATTCCCGTATCGACCAAGGACAAGCACACCCAACAATAAAGGAAAAGAGCCAATGCATAAGATCTACGCCGCAACTGGGAATCAAAAACTTGAAGGGCAAGCCACCCCTTTAATCATCAAAGGTAAGATTTTTGGTAAGCAAGTAGATATCTTAATAGATAGTGGAGCCATCGATAGTTTCATTTCTTGTAAATTAGCCAAATATATGCCAAAAAGGCCAGGGTATTTGGCTCATGGATGGAAGGTTGAATATGGGTCTGGATAGACCTACTCCATAAACCAATGTTTCCCAATGATGGAAATTACTTTAGAAAGTGGAACCATGGAAGGTTTCCTATACGTAACCCCACTTCACGCCTTTGATGTGATCCTAGGAATGGATTGGCTATAGGCCCATCAAGCCGTAATCAATTTCCAAGATAGGTGGATTGAGTATTCCGAGGGAAATAATGAGAGGCTACAAATTTATAGCAAGAAAGGGGTATTCAAGACCTAGATGTTGTCAACCATGCAGTTGAAGAAAGCCCTCAGGAAAGGAGGGGTAGTTTTTGTTGTAAAAATGAACAAAGTTGAGAGAGATCGAAAGGAAGAGGTGATTAAGGCACACCCAATTCTACAGGAATTTTAGGATGTATTCCTACAAGATCTACCAAGGCTCCCCCTTGTGTGAGAATTTGATTTCACTATCAATATTATACCAGGAGCGGAACCCATCCATCGATCTCCGTATAGGATGTCACCTATTGAGATGCATGAGTTAAAGGTACAACTACAAGGGTTATTGGAAAAGGGGTTGATAAAACCAAGTGTGTCACCATGGGGTGCACCCATTTTATTTGTGAAAAATAAGGATAGATCTCTAAGATTGTGTATTGACTATAGGATGTTGAATAAGGCCACAATCAAGAACCGGTACCCCTTGCCCAGGATCGAAGATTTATTTGACCAACTAAGAGATGCCACGGTATTTACCAAGATAGACCTAAGGTCAGGGTATCACCAGATGAGGATTCATGAGGAAGACACTCACAAAATGATATTTAAGACAAGGTATGGGCATTATGAGTTCACCATCCTACCTTTTGGGTTGACTAATGCACCCATTGCCTTCATGAATCTAATGAATAGTGTGTTCAGGAGGCACCTGGACCAGTTTGTCCTTGTGTTTCTTGATGACATCCTAATATACTCATAGAATAGGGAAGAGCACGATAAACATCTCAAGATCATGTTGGAGTTGCTAAGGGAAAACCAACTCTACGGGAATCTAGCTAAGAGCGATTTCTATGTTTCGAAGGTGCGCTATTTGGGGTATATCATATCGGTTGAAGGGATAGCGGTGGATCTAGAGAAAATTGAAGCCATGATAAATTGGCCACCTCCTACAAATGTTACTGAGGTAAGAAGCTTCATGGGGCTAACAAGCTATTATCAGCATCACATAAAGGATTTCTCAAAAATCACCTCGATGATAACTAGTCTCCAAAAGAAAGGGAAGGAATTCAAATGGATGGAGAAGTGCGAGGCTACTTTCGCCATGTTGAAGCAAAAGCTTACTACTACACCAATACTAAAAATCCCAGACCTGCAAGGAGATTTTACTATATGCACTGATGCATCATTGGAGGGTCTAGGGGGAGTACTCATGCAGGGTGAGTCAGTAGTCGCTTATACTTCAAGGAAGCTTAAGAAGCATGAAGTTAACTATGCTACTCATGATTTAGAGCTAGCCATAGTAGTTCATGCTTTGAAGGTCTAGCACCATTATTTGGTAGGAAGACCCTTCGAGTTAAAATCATATCATCAGAGTCTAAAGTACATATTTACTCAACCAATACTCAACGTGAGGCAGAGAAGGTGGGTCGAGTTCCTCGTTGAGTATGATTTTGAAATTGAGTACATTAAAGGAAAAGAAAATAAGGTTGTAGATGCCTTGAGTAGAAGGAGACACATAGCAACCATAACTAGAAGCCACATAAAACTTATGGACCAAGTGAGACAAGAACAATATCAAGACGAATATTATTAGGAAGTTCGAACCAAGTTAAGAGGGGACCCAAAAAGCAATAAGGAATTTAGGGTAATAGATGACCTTTTATGTTTCAAAGGAAGAATCATCGTACAAAAATAAGGAGATTTAAGGAGGATATTGATGCAAGAAGCCCATAGATCTCCTTATATGGCTCACCCAAGAGGGGTAAAAATGAGAGAAAATCTAAAAAGGACCTTTTTCTAGGTAGGGATGAAGAGGGATATTACAGATTTCATGGCCCGATGCCTCGAATGCCAGAAGGTCAAGGCAGAATGCAAACATCCCATAGGGTATTTGTACCCCCATAATATACCTACTCAAAAATGGTAGGTCATATCAATGGATTTTATTGTAGGCTTACCTAAGACCAGGTACCATCACGATGTAATCTTTGTTGTGGTCGAAAAATTGACCAAGGTCACACACTTCATACCTGGGAGCACCAAGGATGATGCTCAAGTGGTGGCTCATAGGTTCGTTAAATAAGTGTTCACACTGCATGGATTCTCAAAGATAATTATATCAGATAGGGATTCCAAGTTTACTTCAAAATTTTGGAGAGCCTTACATCAGGCAATAGGCACAAAGTTGCATATGAGTTCAACATACCACCCTAAAATAGATGGTTAGATGAAGTGAGTAAACCAAGTCCTAGAGGATATGCTCCGCATGTATTGCATGGACCACAAGTCTTGATGGGAAGACTATCTACCATTGGTAGAGTTTACCTACAACAATGGATATCATTCCTCTCTAGGGATGGCACCTTTTGATGCCTTGTATGGGCAAAAGTGTAGAACACCACTATCATGGGACAACCTAGAGGATAGAGAGGTAATTGGACCAAAAATGGTCAAGGAAATGGAAGAGCAAATCAGGGTAATCAGGCAAAGGCTCAAAGAGGCTATTGATAGGTAGAAGAGCTATGCCGATTTAAAAAGAACTCCCAAAGAATACTCAGTGGGAGATAAAGTGTTCCTAAGGGTCAAACCAATGAAAAGTGTGATCAAGTCCACAAAACTAGATCCACGATTTTTAGGACCCTTTGAGATCACTGAGAAGATTAGCCCAGTTGCATACCAACTCACCTTACCTCCAAATTTTTCAAAAATCCATGACACCTTCCACATATCTTTGCTTAGAAAATATATTGCTGACCCTGAACATGTGTGGGATGTCTCTAACTTGCAGATGGTAAATCTAGAGGTAATCAAAGTAATGCTAGTAAGGATCTTGGAATTCTGCTCTAAAGCTATGTGGAATCGGACCCTTGAGTAGTGTAAGGTCCAATGGGACCATTTCTATGAGAGAAATGCCACTTGGGAGAAAGTGGCGGATATGCAAAAATATTTTCCTTTTTTTTTTGATGAACTTTAAGCTATTGTAACAAATTGTTGATTTTATATGTGGTTTAAAACTAAGAAACACCGGGGATGGTGTTAATCCTAGTGGGGGAGGATGTCATGACCCTCCCAAATGGACTTTTGGAACATGGAAAAATAATATATAAACAAATGTGGCTAATGTTCAATTTTGTGCAACTAAGCAGCTTCATGATATTAGATAAGTAATGAAGGATATGTTACTGCTAATGAATTGCCAATGTGTAGGATCAGGTGCACTCATGAGTGGAGGAAATTGAGTCATCCATCGAAGACGAGAGTACTTGAGGAAGGGGAAATGATGATAAGGCAACTCAAAGGTAACACAGATAGATACCTTCATATAGGCATGCATTCGGTTATGAGATAATCATCAATGTCTAATCACCTTGAGCCCCAGACTGATAGCCTAGTAGCTATCATAAGTTCTAGAGGTTGAGATAGGTGATTAGATTGATGGAAAGACTCCCTCTTTGTTTGATGCACTTGCATAATTATCTTTTACTTCAACATTATTAATCTTGATGACTGATAGTCATGGAATAGATGGTTTACCTTCACAAACTTCTTATGTGTATTGTTTAAATAAATAGTTGATTTATTTAAAAGGGCATAAGATATTGTTTAAATAAATAGTTGATTTATTTAAAAGAGCATAAGATAATGTTTAAATAAATAGTTGATTTATTTAAAAGAGCATAAGATATTATTTAAATAAATAGTTGATTTATTTAAAAGAGCATAAGATAATGTTTAAATAAATAGTTGATTTATTTAAAAGGGCATAAGATATTGTTTAAATAAGTAGTTGATTTATTTAAAAGAGCATAAGATAATGTTTAATTAAATAGTTGATTATTTAATATAAATCAAAGAAAGGGGCCTCATGAAAAATGAGTGGTTGATTATGTAAATAATGCTGGTAGAGGTCCATGTGATAAAATGATTGATTTATTCAAAAAGTATTAATACTAAAATAATCAAAGGTAATTAATTTACCAAAGCTATTATCGAAAACTTATCTTAAATTAAGAAAAGTAGAATTCCTTAAACCTCCAACCTCGACGTACCTAGGAAGTCACCGCCCACCCATCGATCGACCCCCTTGAGACGTTATGGTGACAAGACAACATTCAACAAGCTCCTCTAATGAGAGAAGGAAATCCTTTATGGTGACTATCTTGGGAAGATAATGGGGAAGGGTGTTCACCCTACCTCCTATCAGAGGTGGTCGGGGAATTAATGGCAGGTAGGCAGGAACGTGGACCAAGGAGGGGGAGAAGGTATGGAGGGAAAAGTAAAAAGGGTAGGGAGGGATATCCAGAAAGGATGGACGTAAAGGGAAAAAATAAATGAGCCATGAGAGACATCCAAGTAGTGTAGGCAACCCAATCACCGTAGTTGAACAAGGTTGGTTATCATTCGAAGTTGATTGTTATGCTTTCTCTAAATTTGTGTGAAAGGAGCGATGAAGCTCTGTGTAAGAGCATAAAGCTTTATGTGTAAAGATTAGTGAAGCTCTGTGTGAATGAAGCGATGAAGCTCCGTGTAAGAGCTATGAAGCTCTATGTGAAAGGAGCGATCAAGCTTCGTGTAAGAGCATAAATATCTATGTGTAAAGAGCAACGAAGCTCTATATGAAAGAGTATATAAGCTTCATGTAAGAGTATGAAGCTCTGTAAAGAATGAAGCTCCATGTAAGAGCGTAAAGCTCTATGTGTAAAGAGCATAAAGCTCTATGTGAAAGAGCGATGAAGCTCCATGTAAGAGCCATGAAGCTCTATGTGAAAGGAGCGATGAAGCTTCTGTGTAAGAGCATAAAGATCTATGTGTGTAAAGAGCATAAAGCTCGTAGAAAGAGTGTGAAGCTTCGTGTAAGAGCGTGAAGCTCTATGTGAAAGGAGTGATGAAGCTCCATGTAAGAGTAGTGAAGCTCTATGTGAAAGGAGCGATGAAGCTCTATGTAAAAGCGTGAAGCTTTGTGTGAAAGGATCGATGAAGCTCCATGTAAGAGCAGTGAAGCTCTGTGTGAAAGGAGTGATGAAGCTCCATGTAAAGAGCAGTGAAGCTCTATGTAAAGAGCATAAAGCTCTATGGTAAGAGCGTGAAGCTCTATGTAAGAGTAGTGAAGCTCTATGTGAAAGGAGCGATGGAGCTCCATGTTAAGAGTGTGAAGCTCTATGTAAAGGGTATCAAAGCCCTATGTTAACGAGCATTGTAGCTCCATGTTAAAGCAAGCATCATAGCTCTGTATTAGAGCATCGTAACCCTATGTTAAAGGATGCATAGCATCGTAGATGGTCATGTTTGTGTGAGCCAAGGATCTAGATGCTTTGCCATCCGATAGCTCTTAGTAGTTGGTAGAAGCTTAGCTATTGTTCATTGTCTTCTTAATAGATTTTAAAATGGAAATGAATGTTATTTTGTAATGTAGGGGTATGGGACCTTATGTTATGAAATAAAATGGAAATGAATGTTATTTTGTAATGTAGGGGTATGGGACCTTATGTTATGAAATAAAATGGAAATGAATGTTATTTTGTAATGTAGGGGTATGGGACCTTATGTTATGAAATAAAATGGAAATGAATGTTATTTTGTAATGTAGGGGTATGGGACCTTATGTTATGAAATAAAATGGAAATGAATGTTATTTTGTAATGTAGGGGTATGGGACCTTATGTTATGAAATAAAATGGAAATGAATGTTATTTTGTAATGTAGGGGTATGGGACCTTATGTTATGAAATAAAATGGAAATGAATGTTATTTTGTAATGTAGGGGTATGGGACCTTATGTTATGAAATAAAATGGAAATGAATGTTATTTTGTAATGTAGGGGTATGGGACCCTATGTTATGAAATAAAATGGAAATGAATGTTATTTTGTAATGTAGGGGTATGGGACCTTATGTTATGAAATAAAATGGAAATGAATGTTATTTTGTAATGTAGGGGTATGGGACCTTATGTTATGAAATAAAATGGAAATGAATGTTATTTTGTAATGTAGGGGTATGGGACCTTATGTTATGAAATAAAATGGAAATGAATGTTATTTTGTAATTTAAGGGTATGGGACCTTATGTTATGAAATGAAGAAAAAGGTTTATTAGAAATTAAATTGGTTGCTTTGAATGATGGAATGTGTGAAATTAGTTACTTAGAAATTATGGGTATGGGACTCTAATTGTTGAGAAGGGTAGTTCATTTATTGCAAATTGAGCACGTGAGCTAATGCATGGTTGACCGAATCTCTCAATATTGGAGAGAGAGAGAAAATGGAAAGGGTAGTTTCTATGATAAAGGACTATGCATTAGTAAGTTGGATTACTTGGGTTATTTGTATAGTTGCAATTTGGCAATGAATTAAGTGCATATAGAAGCATGTCTATCCAGATCCATGAGTGTCCTGATCCCCTACTATCCTCACTTGATCGATGGAAGAGCGGGAAGGCCAAAGTCATGAGATGGACCAATTCACAAGTTTGCTCTCTACCTTACATCTTGTTATTTATGCAATAGATTAGATTGTGGGGAGACTTTCCCAAATAAATGGATGTAAAGTATTGTGGAAAATATGGAGTGCACCTTGCTTATTTATGTGCCTAACTGAACATTGTAACTGTTATATCTAGTAATTCCTTATCTAGATTTTTGCATTTAAATCTGTTCAATGTATGCCTAGTTGGTTATTGTATCTTTATGCTTGATTATTCTTGTTGTTAGTCAATTCATTTTGTTAGATTTAGTATCTAGATATTTTATGCTCTTGTGTGTTAAAAAGAATGAATCATTAGTAAGTTCTAGGTGAACTTAGAGGATACCCTAAGGGCTTGAGACCCCCTTAGGGAGATTGGGAATCTAGGTTTGGAAGAGTGTACTAGAGCTAAGATAGCTTGTCAGTAGACAATATTGAATAGCTTAGCTCGTAGTACACGTAGCATACCCATACATAATGGCTTGTATGGATATGGAGATGCATGTACACCTTCTAATGATTGAAGGTGGTAAGTCTAGCTCATCAATACTAATGAGAGGGATGGACTTATATGCTCAACATAAGATAGGCTTACATAGATGAACTTGCATGAAGGGAATCTTGTGTGGTATAGTTCTTGAGATGTGTGTGTATTTTTTTGTTACGTGTTTTTGGGGTATTACAGAATCCACAGGGTTGTATCTCCCTCAATATTTTATTGCTCCTATTGAACTAAGAACTTTTCCCAAATTTTAAAGAGCTTATAATGTTGGATATTTTATCTCCTTTTGAGAAGTTTGAGACAAAATTTTTATAAATTTCCAACCTTTGAAATACTATGTTTTTTTTTTTATTTGTGGAAAACATCCCAAAAGGGATGCCACTTTCGGGTAAGACCCAAGGAGGCAGGGGTATCCATTCCACCAAAAATGCCCAGGACTCGGACCTGGCCTACCACCTTTGACATACTCAAGGAGCAAACAAACACACAAAACCAATTTAAAAATAAGTAAATAACAACAAAAATAATAAAATAAAATAAAAAACATGCTCCTTGAGTGTGTCAAAAACAAAAGCACAACCAAACACGCACAATAAGATAAAAGAAACCACAACACAAACCACATAGAAAAACACAAGAACCACATAACAAAACACAAACAAGACAAAAACAACAGAACACTACAAAGACATAACCCAAAAAAAACATGAAAAATAAACACAACCAAAACCTAAAAAATTAAAAAATAAAATAAAAATAAAAATAAAAAACAACCAACAACAGACAATAAACAAAAACAAAAAACATAGAAAACACTCACACATAAAAACACGAAATAACACAAACAAAGAGAAACCCAAGAACAAGAACGAAAAAAACACAAGAACAATAACAAAAAACATAAAAAAAAAAACAAAACAAAACAACAAAAACACAAGAACAACAAAAAACAACACAAAGAACACAAAAACAAAACAAAACAAAAGAACCCACCCACCTTAAAAAACTAAACAAAAAAAAAAAAAGAAAAAGAAAAAAATTGAACAAAACAATGACCTATCTAGACCAGAAGACTATTAAGGCAAGAATCAACAGAGGAAACAAAATAAAGAATAGAATGAGCTAGGGAACTAAAAAAAACTGAATGAACCAAAGAGAAGCAAAAAAAAAAAACAAGAAGAAACTAGGTACCTTCAGAACTGGAGCCATCCAAAGAAATGATAGAAAGAAGAGCTTCCCTAATTTGAGAAGCCCACCATATAGGAGGGTGGCCATAACAAGTAAGATCACCTTTGTCCAAAGCCCAATTAGCTAAAGCATCAACACTCTTGTTTTGATCTCTGACCACATGATTGTAATCAACTTTCAAAAATCCCATCTGGATTAACTGAATCTTCTCAATAATTCTTTTTATTCTCCAATCCACCTTATGATTCTTAGAAGGAGTCTTCAAGAGATTAATCATAAGTTGAGAGTCAGACTCAACTAACACCTTTTCCCATCCAACCTTAGTAGCCTCCTGAAGGCCTCTGAGGATACCATACCCCTCAGCAAGGTTATTGGAAAGAATACCCAAATTCTCAACAAAAGTAAAAACCAGGGAGCCATCTGAAAGTCTACCAATTCCTCCCACACTGGCTTTTCCAGGGTTCCCTCTAGAGGCTCCATCAGTATTGACTTTTCCAAAATCCTTAGGAGGAGGTTGCCAATTTCTAGTCCTATCCATCTTACTAATACTCACATTCCCTTTAAGTTGGTTGCCCTTAGAAGATTTAATCTTCAATCTTTGCATCACTTGATCCCATATTTGGTGGGAGTTTTGGGGGTGATTAAGGAGTTGATGGACTGATTCAACTAAGTTGGCTATGGTATTTTGCCAAATATAGTGAATATCCTTCCTATCTTGATTAAAAATTTGGTTGTTCCTTTCATTCCAAATATTCCAAAGAAGAATGGTAGAACCCATCCAAACTAATTGCCTAATAAAATGATCAACACCCTCTTGATTAGGCCAATCCCTCCAAAGTTGTTCAAAAGTAAAAAAATTGGACCACTGTAAGCCAAGTAAAGTGGCCATTCTCCTCCATAGCTCAGAGGCTAAAGTACACTCAATAAAAATATGGTTGATATTTTCTACATTCTCTTCACACATTTCACATCTAAAAGGGCCATGAAAACCATGCTTCATAAGTTGCTCACCAAGTAAGCACCCTACGATGCAATAAAAGCCAATTAAAGAACCTCACCTTAGGCCGGAGCTTTTGAGCCCACAATCGAGAAAATATGTCAGAAGAATGGTTGGGATTATTATGGCATAAGGTCAAATAACCTTGAGCAACTGAATACTCACCCTTAGTAGTGTTGTTCCATCCAAAACAATCTTTTTCATGGGACCAAGAGAGGGATCTCATATGAAGGATGCCTTGGATATCTTGTCTTTGCCTTTCTGGGATTTGAATAGGCCAGTCCTCAATAGGGATCCAATATCTACCAACCTTTGAATTACCAAGTATGGTACCGATAGTAATTAGCCACCTTTATCCAATTAGCTCGATGAAGCTCCTCCATCCAAGGCCTCCAATCGGGAAACTGAGTTATCAAAGGCTTGTGACCATCCCAAGAATCTGTCCAAAAATTTGCATGTTGACCATTATGAATGATCCAAAATAATTTTTTCTTTATCAAATCCTCACCAGTCTTAAGAACTGCTAAAATGGGAGAACCTTTGGTAGGAAGTTGATAGCGAACAAGGTCTTCAGGACTTTTGTTCTCAAGATATTTAGCACGGAGATTATTGGCCCAAAGAGCATTGGGGTTATGCAACATCCTCCAATATAATTTAGCAGCTAAAGCTTTGTTGTTATTAATTGAAGACCGGAATCCTAACCCCCTTCACTCTTAGGAAGACATAAAGTATCCCATTTCACCAAGGCCCATTTTCTTTTCTCCTTAGTACCACTCCAAAGGAAACGATGACTGATTTGATCCAATTCTCGAAGAACAACCTTTGGGATATTCAAAATGGAAGAAACATAAATAGGAATAGCTTGAAGGACTGATTTTACCAAGGTGATTCTACCCCTAGAAGAAAGCCACTTGTTGGTCCACTTTCCAATTTTCTTCTTGACTTTGTCCAACAACCAATTCCAATATTTATTTTTTTGCCTTTGAATATTTATGGGAATACCTAAATAAGTGATTGGAAGAGAGGTCTTCTTATATCTTAATTTATCCAAGACCATGGATTCCTGTCTAGCAGAGTAGTGAAAGAAAATAACTTTAGATTTGTCTTCATTGATCAACTCGCCTAGTAGCCTTAGAAAAACAGCTAATGATTTGCTTAATATTAGAAGCTTCCTTAACCGTAGCTTTACCTAAAAGAGTAGAGTCATCCACAAATTGAAGATGAGAGATAGGTCTAGCTCCATGAGCAATGGTAACTCCCTCAAGGGTTTTGTTTTCCCTCTTTTTGGTTATAGTCCTACCCAAGCATTCAACAAGAATGATGAATAAATAAGGGGATAGCGGGTCACCTTGCCTAATACCTCTGGAAGCCGGGAAAGACCGAGAAGGCCTACCATTGATAAGAACTAAGTAGGAAACTAAAGAGATACATCCCATAATCCAATCCATCCAATCCTTAGAGAAACCAAATTGCCTCAAAACTTTGATAAGGAAGTGCCAATCCACTCTGTCATAAGCTTTGGATAAGTCTAACCGAATGAACATGGAAGGAGAATTTTGCATATCCATGGAATGGATGGCTTCCTGAGCAAGAACTATCTCATCTACTATTTGACGTCCTTCCACATAACCCCCTTGCTCTGGGGAAATAATCTTATGCAAAAGAGGCTTCAACCTTTCTCGCCATGATTTTAGTAATGATTTTGAGAAGAACATTACATAAAGCAATAGGTCTAAAAGCTGAGATATGATCAACCTCTTGAGCTTTTGGAACAAGAGTAATATAAGTTTTATTGATAACCTTCAAAATTTCTTTGGCTTTCCCGGCTTCTTCCACCACCTCTAATAAATCAACATGAAGGATATCCCATAACTCTTGGTAGAACTCAATGGGAAAACCATCAGGACCTGGGGTTTTCCCTTTTTGCATTTTAAAAACTACTTGTTGAAGCTCATTGATAGTAACAAGAGCAGTCAAAATAGAGTTCTCCTCAGAAGTGATAAGAGAAGGGATTGCTTGAAGAACATTTTGTTGTGAAGCTGAGTCAAGAGGAGTAGCAAAAAAAATATTGGAAAAGTAATCAACAACAATAGAGTTCATGCCATCCCAAGTATAAACAACATCTCCAGAATCTGATTTTAAGGAAGAAATAAAGTTGTGAGATCTTCGAGCTAGAAGAGATTTGTGGAAGAAATTTGTGTTTCGATCTCCTTCTTTGAGCCATTGAATTCTAGATTTTTGCTTCCATAAGATTTCTTCTTTTTTTTCCCATTCCTCTAACTGAGTTGTGAGTTTAATTTCATCTGCACTTCTCTTCTCTGTGAGGCCATCTAAATGGATTTTCTTATTCAAATTTTCAAGATGAGCAATAACTTCATGTTTTTTTTATGAACATCCCCAAACTCTTTCCAGTTCCAAGTCTTGATTTTGGATTTAATGTATTGCAGTATTTTGGCAAAACAGAACATCTTAGTCCCATGCCTAGGTTTACCTTCCTTCCACCATTGTTGCACACGAGGTCTGAAGGAAATGTCTCTAAGCCACATTAATTGAAAACGAAAAGGAGAGAAACTCACATTGGTTTTCCACATTTCCACCATGACTGGCCAATGATCCGAACCAACATTATTAAGAGTCTTCACTTTAGGAATGTGACCATGGATTAAGAAATTTTTAGAGAGCAAAAACCTATCCAATCTCTCCATTATACAAGCTAAGCCTTGCCTTCTGTTAGACCAAGTCATAAGGCCATTATCTGGTTGGATATCCACAAGATGGAGGTTTGCAATATATTCGCTCATGAGGTCAGTGCTTTTGTCCAAATTTCTATTTTCCCCCATTTTCTCATCCAGAGAGAGGATGGTATTGAAATCTCCTCCGATCAAGATCCAAGATTTAGGAAAATGAGAGATAATATGAGTAATATCCTTCCACTGTCTTCTTTTTTCCTCCAAAGAAGTCGGAGCATAAATAGTAATGCAGAGCATAATCTGGTTGGAATGTCTACTTTGAATAGCTATAGCCAACAAACCCCAACTGCCAACCATATGGTGAATAACTACCTCTTTTGGGTCCCAAAGACAAGCAATGCCACCCGAAGTCCCTTGGGAACCGAGGGAAACCACTTTTCCAGCTGGCCAAATTTTACTGGCAATTAAGTCCATATCCTCCATTGACATCTTTGTTTCTTGAAGGAAAACAAGATGTGGATGATTTATCCGAATCATTCTTCTAATTTCATTTTGTTTTGAAAGACTCCCTTTGAGTCCTCTAATATTCCAAGTGATGATCTTCATTAATACCAGGGCTAAAAAAGTTGGGAAGGGCATTAATCTTACCTTCCTCTACAAGCTTTTCACCTTCTTTTACCATATGATATTGATTGGTCTTGCGACCTACTTTTTGATTAGAATCCATCTTCAATTTTTTTTCCCTGTTTCTTGACTTATTCCAATTGAATCCGAGATGGCTTCTAACCTTGAAGAATGCTCATACACAACCAAAATTTTACTAGATGGTTCAACGGAGTCTATATTGGGACCTGCATTATTTGAAGTTTTGACATTTGAAATATTGTTTTTCTTGTGTAAATTTTCTCCTTTTTTTCTGTTGAAAACCTTTGATTTGTTGGTTTGTCTCTGAGTTCTTCCCTTCATATTTAAATTGTGTTTCTAAGATTTTAGTTTCCATTATTTCCTCTTCCTCACTTGGGACATCATTTGTGGAAAGGATTTCAAACATATTAGCAGATGACTTTGATTGATCCTTCATAACTGGTTTTTTTTAGTGTTCTTCTTCTTAGGTATTTGGAAACCCGTTGAGTTTATATCTTCTTTCTTTTGATCAGGAATTTTATTTGGGCAAGCACTGGCCAAATGACCATATTCATGGCAAATTCTACAATGAAAAGGAATGTTCTCATAGTCCACTACTTGCTCCCAAGTGTCTTCCCCAAATTGTAATGTGATATTTTTAGGTAGGGGTTTGTCAAAATCCATTAAAACACAAATCCGAGCATAAATAATATGTTCAAAATTTTGAGTACAATCAGCAGTCATCATAAAAGTTCCTAAAGAGTTTCCAATTGAAGAAAAAATAGTAGGATTCCAAAATTCAATAGGGAGGCCAAAGAGTCTAACCCACACGGGAGCTATAGAAGGCATCTCTTCTTCGGCTTTAAATTTAGTATGCTAGGGCTTCATGAAAAGCCCTGCCCTTCCAAAAAACCAAGGACCCCCTTGAAAAGTTTTCTCTCTATCTTCATTATTAGCAAATAAAACAAGAAAATAACCATTTGGATAAATAGAGATTTGTAACTCACCTTTAGTTTTCCAGATTTTTGTAGCCCAGACTTTGAAAGCAGATAGACTCGAACGAAAACCCACGAACCGACAAATTAGTCCTCTTTTTTCCAAATCTTCAATGCCAATCTGAATGTTACCCATATCAAGCTTAACAATAGGAGTTCCATCAGCTGCTTTAAGACATCCCGACTCCATTTTCCTGGGATCAATCTTAGGCATTCTTAGAGGTTTATGGGAAGCCCTAATATTGATATTAGCATTGGGCTGAGGCTGTCCACCATGAAGGGCATCCCTAAAATTCATTTTTGGGACTGAGTCTTCGAAATTCTTACCCTTGACAGGGGTTTTCATAGTAGAATTATTTTGTGGGTGCACCTTAGCACCAGATTCACTTGAGATATGAGCCATTTTTTGATCAACTGCTTGAAACTTGTTTCGTGATCTCTTTAATCCTTGCCCTAGACGTCGTGGAAAGGTATGGTTTTCACTTTTCTTTTGTGCAGCAAATTGGAAGCCGTTGTCACTCAAGTTCACAGTATGATCTATTGAAAGACAAATTTCTAACCCATATTGTATCCCCTGCAACATTTCCTGCTAAAATATTGAGCATAAACCACAAAAATATTGGCCGCTAGGGCCCGAAGGCCCTAAAAACCAACCTCTGGAGCTGCTTGCACTCAACCCAGATGAAACCCTCGCATAGCCGCTTGCCAAATATCTCGTTCACACATAGGGATGTGCTAGGATCTGTGTTGCTCCAAATGATATGAAAATTGGTGGAGACGTTCTAGGGTTTTTCAGGCATCTACCCTCAAAATTTTAGCTCAATCCGAGTCCGGATGAGTGAGATATGGCCAAAATGAGTTCGGTAGTTTGGGCAGTCCTACGAAAAACGTCTAATCAATTTCGACTACTTCAGCTCATACCTTTTTCTTAATGATGACAAGAATATTTGAAATACTATGATAAACCCCTCTTTTAAATAACCCTTTGGGAATTAATTTAAGTGTATCTAATTTCTAATAAATTAATTTGATGTAGTAACCCTTATGACTCCCTAATTTGTGAAAAAATTAGACCATAATAATATTTGCAAAATATTAAATAATCTAACCCAAGTATAATACCTTATATCTCCTAGGCTATTTGCAAATATTATTTTAGCTTGTATCTCCTATGTATTTTGCTTTCATAATATCAAGAATTTATCCTTGATTTTAAACCTTATATCTCCTATATTTGAAAGTAATATTAAATGAGATAAATTACTTACCTTAGATTCTTTATCACCACACTTGAACGACTCTGAATATGGTTGGATATAATAGCTGCAATACATAACTTCTAGCATGTGATATGATGAGTGTGGATTGGGACGACTTGTCTTCAATGTTGGAGTGAAGAGCATTGTAAATTTGGGAAGGTTTGACCTTATTTTCTAGGAGCATTTAATGCTCCTTCTACCTTCCATCTACGTTGTGCTTTGAGCATGTTTCACTATGCTATTCTCACCTAGATCCCTTTGGATGTGCTATTATCTCTTCTTCACACTAAGATGCATTTTAAGGTGATGAAGGCTTTAACAAGTATCACTGAGCATTACGTAAGAGCTCTCTCCTTTGTAACATAATCAACCTTTAGTAACGCTTTGCTAGCTTCTTAATCACCTTGTAACGCATGAAAACTTGTATGAGCACTTGTAACTCCTTTGTGAGTCTTCTTGGACATTATAAAATGGGATGGCACCTTAGAGAATTTGTACCAAGTGGCTTTCAACCTTCCTTCATGGAGTTATTTCATTGTAATGCTTCCAAGGAGAGTATAAATCCTTTTTATATACCTCTTATTTGCTTGCTACATTTCTTGGAGTGCAAGCAACCTCTTCTCTTGCTGGTTGAACATTGAGGCAATTTTGGAGCTTCTAAT
The DNA here is from genome assembly GCA_028583015.1 of Wollemia nobilis. Lineage (NCBI taxonomy): Eukaryota > Viridiplantae > Streptophyta > Pinopsida > Araucariales > Araucariaceae > Wollemia > Wollemia nobilis. The sequence goes on from JAQPPZ010001493.1 coordinate 18,222,662, forward strand.
GGTGTTGTAGGTGATTCCTTTGGTGGAAAATATTCACCAATATAGAAATATTTGAGTATTTCACCTATTCTCCTTATTCATTATTCCCTTCAATGTGCTCCTTTTATGCTATTTGTCCACATTGATTGAGGTAGAATCTACCACCTTTGTGCTTGTAAATGAGTACTCCATTTTTGTCTATGTAAATACAGGTTGATGATTGAATGAATGTGCATTCCTTTTGTAGGTTCATCCATCCAATATGTTAAGTGTGAGCCCATTCGAATGGCTCCTTGTGCCATGGATGAGGAGTGCTTGATGTTCGAATTTGCTTGATGCTCAACTTTGCTTGACGTTTGGTATTTCTTGACGTTTGAATTTACTTGGCATTCGATATTTCTTGGTTGGATTTTCCTATAGTGTTTGTGCTTTTAGTGGTAACTTCAATCTTCCATTTTACAACAAAAAATGTATTCCAAAACTTTGTATTCTATGATGATAATAATATGTTCTTATTGCACCCTTTTTTCACTCCTTATTGCAGGTCTTGTAGTATGATTTTGTAGCAAATTTTGAATGCACAAATGAGGGTTTTGAGGACATCCCTTTAGATAGAATCCTTGACCTATTTGTCTGGATATTTAGTGATATATCCAAGCTTTACATATGTTGTAGATAAAAGATTTTTTTTTGTTGCACTTAACCTTGTAGTGCTTTGGATTTGAGACTCACCAAGTCTCAATATTTGAAGCTTCTTTTGGTTAGTTTTTATTCACTTGTACTAACCATTTTTGGTGGCTTCTATTGGTAAATTTGAGTTGTAAATTTTTGTGCTTTAAGAGTGTCTTTAGACACTTGATGCAAACTAGATTTTGTACCCTTATCAAAAGCACAAAAATAATTTCTTTTGAGAGTAATAATAGTGCAAATGAATCTAAAATTTTTCACTTTTAATGCACTAAAAATTCACGTTATCACTCCAATAAAATCTAAAAAATAATACACTTAATCAATTTACTGCAACTAATCAAGAATAATTTAAAAGGAATCTTCAAGAATTATTTTACAATTATCTTATAAGCAAGGTAGTATGATCTAGTCTTATTTTGCTTTCCAAAGTAGATGATAGGAAGTTGATAGATATTTTTGAATTCTAAAATCTAATCAACTCCTAAAGTGTAAATGAACCTTAAAGAAACCTTTCTCTTTTTGCACTTTTGAAGTCTATAATTCAATTCTCCTTATTGTAGCTTTAATCCATATTGAGGTGCTTACACAAATCTGATAAGTAATCCACTTTAACGAATCTACTTGCACCAATAGTTGCTTACCTTTTTCTAAAAGCCCTTTTCACTACTTATATAGAGGATGTAGATCTTGGTGTCTAAGATAACCAAGTTGCTACCTTGAGTAAGATCTTGCAACTCTTTGTAGGCTACCTTGAACAACTTCGTCTTTACCAAATGATGGTCTCAAAATCTCTTTCACGAGCCTAGGTTTTTGCTGGCTTGTTCTCCTCTTTTAGTCTCCTCCTTTTGCTATAGATTTGAAGAGATATTTGTTTATGAAATAGTGCCTTCTTGCTGTGAGAGGCAATCTCCAAATATTCTGGATTTGGTAGGCTTATTTTATCTAAATATTCCTTCAAGATTCTTGTTGAATTATGAATTCAAACAAGATCTTCATATCAATATTCTGAATATTTTGAGGTCTTCTGATATTAAGCATTCCTTGCAAAATTCATCTTCTTGGGCTTGTTTTTGGATGGTGATAATTGTCCCAAATATTTCACTATCTCCAATGAGTTCTCCTTGGAACTCCTTTGATGATATCTTCAATAAATCTCTCCAAGCCTTTTACTAGATGCTCATAGAGACCTCTCCAAGGCCTTTGATATTGTAACTTCTTTTGGTCTTCCTTGAGACCTTATCTTCAACCTTCTGCTTCTGGAAGTGGGTGGTGAGATCTTCTCTTGGATCTCTGATTCTTCTACTTCTATATTCGAGTAGGAATCTCCTAGTCCTTCTTCTTCTGAGTCTGGCAGTTCTTTAATGAGTTATTTTCTTGATATTTTTTGCTTCAAGTGCTGGATTGATTATGAAGAAGATACTCTTCCTAACTCACTTATAGGAAGATTTCCAAACTCACTGAATCTCCATGTTTTTGCAATAAAGTATTAGTACTTAAATCTACTTCTAAATTATATACTCTCTTTTGTATTCTTCTTTAGGATCAAGGATTTTGTAGTATTTTTTAGTATCAAGGCTTATGTAGCCTTTTCTTTTGGATCAAGGCTAATATGGCATTTTCTTCTAGATTAAGGCTTCTATGGCCTTTTCTTGTATTAAGGATTCTATGGCATTTTTCCTTGTGAATTTTCCAATATAGCAATAGAGATATCCTGTCTTCCAACTTCACCACAATTCTTCTTTAGAAGTCTCTTCTATAGTATTCTTCTCTTACAAAAACCAATCTCTGCACTATGAAGACACTCCGACCTTCGAGCAAAAAAGTTGAAATCTCCTAGATTTCTATTGTAGGAGATATCCTAATCATATGAGAATTAATTTCCTACAATTAAAGAAACTTCAAGTAAATTTATCCAGATCTCTTATATGAACTTCACTAGTTGATTCATCAAACTAGTGGATCAAATGTTGAGTTCTAGTCTTTACTATTTTTACCTTGTAACTCTATGCAAAGACTCTAGCCACATGCAATCTCAGTATTTTAGAAACTAATATTTATTTTAGTCCTTACATGTGACCCTCCTTAATTATACCTGTATCGCTCCAAATTTTTCGCATCCCTACCTTCAGGCTATAGGATCCGCGCCCGGAAGGAGGATGGGAAAAGGATGATGCGGTACCTCGGACGAGAGGACTTTGCGAAGGTCCCGCCTCTCAAGGGAGGTGTATTTTGGTGATTTTTCGATGGATGGTGGGTTCACCAGGAAACATTTAATGGCAGTTTCCACGCCTAGGTTTTGGAATGTGTTTAATGAGTTCGTTTTAACCTTAAGCATTCATCCTAGGTTTGGCCGAATGAAACTAAATTAAACTATATGAAAATGCAATTTTTCATGAATACAACAGACAGATTTGAAAGCAGAGAACAGAGAATTTACAGGAGGAAAACGGAGAATACCTGATCCGGATGTCTGAAGAAGATTCTGATTTTGAAGCAGTCCCGATCGTCTGAGATTCGACAGAATCGTCTGCAATCAGACGAGATCGTCTGAGATCTGACGAATTCGTCAGAAACCTGCAAAACAGAGAATAGATGCAAAATGCAAGAAATAACACTATGCTAACAGAGGCAAATTACACCAAATGATAATATGAATGCTGAACACTATTCAAGAACAGAAATTAATGCAAATTACTGTGCTTAAATGGCAGATCATAAACTTAGCATGCAATCTAAGCTAAATGGGTGAACTCCAGATGCAAAATAGGATAAAAACTGAATGTATTATCTAATTTGCAAAACAAAATAACAGAGACAAAGTTGAGAAAAGCAAACTCCAGGCACTGATTGCCTCGATGTGGGCTGCGATCGAGATCGTCTCGTATCAGTACGAAATCGTCTCGAATTCGACAGGATCGCCTCCGATCTGGACAGGTTCATCGACGACGATAGGTGCTGGCTCCAGTTGAAAATCAATGATATACCTGCATCAAAATTGCTATGGGACTAATGCAAAAATAAGATTATGATGTTTTAGCGCAGAGGGATTCAATTTGCAGATAAATTCAGCCAGGGGTTGGGGAGGGAAAATCCTAGAAGTTAAATAGGCTTAGGGGGAGTTGTTGGGAGGTTGGAGATCATCCCAATTTGGGAGATCTCCAACGGGGAGGGTCCCAACGGCGCGGACACGCTTCTGCCCAGATTGGAGACCCGTTGGAACAGATTCCAACTATGCAAATTCAGTTTTGCGACAAGATCGTCTGGACGTCCTAGTCCAGACGAAATCGTCAAATCCAGGGCGATATCGTCTGATCGGCGACGATATCGTCAAACGGTCAAAACAACCTCTAAAAATGGCGCGAAAAAGGGGGAAACGGAATTCCCGACGGTTAACGGGCGGTTTGGGAGGTTAAATTTGATTTTTAAATTATTTACTAAGGTGAATGTAAATTTTATAATTTTACTGCGCCAATTTTAGGGTGCTACATTTTGCCCCCTCTTTAGCGAATTTTCCGAAGAAAATGCGTTAAAGATGAGTTCTTCTCGATCTACGAGAAAGCAAAAAATTATACCCATTTTTAGGTGACGATTCTTGGTCGAATCGTACGACAGCTTACTATGGTGCCCCCTCCGTGTTTTTACCCAAATCGAACGTTTGAGGTAAAAACGCGGAAAAGCAAAATTAATTTGAATTATTTTTGAATGAAATTATGTTTGATATATGATATATTTTTGATCATATGACTTGTGTTATGTGTATGTTTATGATGCTTTTAATGTTTGATTGATTGATTTGATAATTCATGTAATTATGTCGTTGGAAATATTATAATTTGAATGTCATGCTTATAATATTTTAAATGAAATAATCTGATGTAACAAATTGGTTGTTTGTAATGAAAATGTGATAAAAATAAAAAGAGACTTCTAACAATAATTTCAAAGGACATTGTCGCTATTATAGACCATTTCATGGAGTCGTTGCTCACTCGGTCGTCAAGCTAATCCCAGTATAGAAATATTGTTAAAAGTAAAAGAGTGCTTAAGAGACTGTCTTAAGACTTTGGTGCAATAGTGCAATGATGATGATGATGATGATTTGTTTTCAGATTTTCATGAAAAATATTATGACATGAAATATTTTAAAATGATTTTTGCTAGGCATAAATTCCTAAGTGTGATAAAATTTGTGAATAATTCCTTAGGAATTATACCATCATTGCAAAGTTAAAGGTTGACATAATGCATATGAAATAATGAAAATGGGTTTGCTTTTGAAAAGCATAATTTGTGTAACATAATGAAGTCATATGGTTTTTATGATTTTTGAATAAATGGGGAATAAAAATTGTTACAATGGTTTGCGCTAGGCATAGAATATGTAGGTATAGACTTATACCATCATCGCGAAAATCCAAAAAAATAGGTAGTTTTATTGCATGATTGATTTTTGATGAACAGAAAATATGAAAATGAGGACTTGCGCTAGGCATACAATTCCAATTTTGGTTGTGGAACTATACCATCGTCGCGAAAGTCGACACGATATATATGATTTGATTTGTGTATTTTGAAAGAAATTTTTGATTTTTCTATTATATAGTTGTCTTTGTGAAAACAACTGTACTTGATTTATTCCCAAACAAGTTGCAAAAATAATATTTCAAAGTATTTTGAAGACAAAAGTTAGATTTATAAGGAATCCCATGTGCATATGTGAATTCATTTCCGATCTTGATTTATCATAATGATAGACAAAATCTCTCAAATACAAATGTGTGTGCAATTGCATTGTTCATTTACCGAGTTTTGAGCAAGATACTATGATACAAGTGATTTGAAGAAACCAAATAAGTGTTCATTAACCATGATGTAGATGCATATAACCATATTAGACCACTATGTAGATCGGATTATCAAGAGCTAGCTAATCCATAAGCAGACATAGGTCTGTACAAAAGAAGGTCGCTAATGTGACGGACATATCGCCACGCTAGGAGTTACCCAAGGCCAAGCGAGGTTGGGCACAAACCACCTGTTATGGGGCTTACCTCACGATTTTCGAATAATTGAGAATTCCGGGGATTCAAGCTCATCAACCCTTCTTTTCTTTTCAAAGGGTAGGGAAAGGGATTTTATTGCTTTCTTGCTTTCTTTTGAACTTTGCATATTTTTCTTTTGTATTTCTTTTGCTTGATAATGCTTGGAACATTGCTATAATGATATAAAAGAACATTTCTCTTTTCTCTTTTTCTTGAATTTTTTCTTTTTCTTTTTCTGTTTGTTCTAGGGATACTTGCTCAGATTAGCTGTAGAGCAAGGGATTTTTATTCTGGGTAGGGGTGAGCTTGTCCTTTTGCCAATTCTCAAAGATTCTAGACCATGTGCATGATAGGATAGCAGGGGAAACTTTTCGCTCAAGAAATCAGTTCTACTATGTAGCAAAACATGGAAATTACAAATATAATCATTTTATTGTGAAAAGATGTGCTTGGTTTAAGTAAATAACAAGATCAATTCTCTATGCTCAAACTTTATTTAATTGAATTTTGTGAACTTTGATATAAGAGAGATTAGTAATCATGCCAGATAAAATCAAGATATTTATTTGTTGTGAGTGTGCAAGTGAGGGATTCAAAATAAATGCTAATTTATCCAAAATAAGTTGAAACATATAACTGCAATAATTGTAAGAAAATATATATAAACACTTTTGAGAAGTTTTGAGAATGTTGACTCTCTCTTTCTTCTGTATATTGTTTTGGTTTCGAAAGAGTCAAGCATATAGCTGTTTTTTTAGATTTTGATTTTTGATTTTAGTTTTTGAGCAAACAATTTAACAAGTGCTTTAAATAAATGCAATAGATAGTTTTTGAAGATTTTTGGAGATTTATGAATGTTTTTGGTGTTTTTGGATAAATTGAAAGAAATACAAGATAGTAATTTTGAACAAATATATACATGGATGAAATGACCAAATTTATGCATAGTAACGTTTGAGATGCAAAATATTCATGGGTTCTTTAAGTTCTTTACCATCTAAGGTAGATAATTTATATGCTCCTGATTCAAATTTAGCAGTAATGATGTATGGTCCGAGCCAGTTGGGCTCAAATTTACCTTTAAGGTCCTTAGTTGCATTTGTATTTTTTTGAAGATTTTGAGGATTTTGATTTTTTTGTATTTTGATTTTAATTTATGAATTGAAATTGGTGGTATATACAAGATGATCTATATACACTATACAAGGTTATTTGAGTATAGCATGTCTAAGGTTGCTTCAAAATCAAAGGAGGTTTTGAAGGATAATCTGGTTGAGGTGAAGGTAAGAATAGAAGGTGATGAATAAAAGGTAGTGATAACAAAAGCTTTGTTATAATGTAGAATAATGTAGAAAAAGATTTGACTTTTATATGTGTAAAATTGATCATGTTACAAAATAAAATGTCAGAAGGATAAGAAAGTTCTTCATTCTTATTATTATCTTCCAAGTCTTGATAAGATGGAGAAAGTATATGTGAAAGATATGCATGGATGTTATTTGGTAAACAAGGATGATCATATATGGATGAAGAAAAGTGATGGATAGAAGATAATTGTGATAATAGAGAATGTATAGAACTTGATGTTTCAATCGTTAAATATTCTTCAAATGGTGTTGGGTCACCATGTATGGTAACAATTTTATTTGTAAGTTCAAACTTCAAACATTGGTGAAGAGTGGAAGGGACAACCCTCATCGTATGAATCCAAGGACTCTGGAGAAGTAGTTTGTAAGGTGAAGGACAATATCCTACATAGAATAAAGTATCCAGGATCTTGGATCCAATATTAAGGGGAAGAATTATAGTACCTTGAGCTTCTTGAATTTCATTGTTAAAAGATTTTATAATAACATTTGATTCATTAAGATCTTCTTCCTTTGATTTGAGTTTTTGGAATAATTGATAAGTGCATAAATTAAGAGAGGAGTCATTATCTACCATGATAGTTCTAACAAGTGTTTCTTTACTAGATCCGATAATGTAAAGATAGGAGTCTTCTTGTGGAGTAGAGGAAGGAATATCCTCATCATAGAATGAAATATGGTTAACCTCAAGAGGGTTTATACCATTAATTATGTTCTTAGAGAAAATATGATGAGGAACAAATTGTTGGCTAGGTATTTTGAACAAAATTTCCTTATGATAAATTTGTAATACTTCTAAAAGGGATATCTTTGCTTGAGGATTAATCACTTGTTGTTGGTTATCAAAGTGGATTTCAGATTGAGATTTTGATTCTAAAGATGAGCTTTCTATGCTTACATTCCATTTTGGATCATTCTCTAGAGCCAAAGATAGTTTTGAAGGTTGGTCAAATGAGGAATCCATATCTTGAATATCAGATTGAGTTGATTGAACTTGAGGTTGCTCATTTGTAGTTTTTGTTACAATATTAATAATATCATCATGATGGGACACATTAACATGCAATATTTGATTGGTTTCTTGTTGTTGATAATTGAATAGGGGTTCTTGGGAGATCCCCATGTCTTGATTGATTATTGGTATTTGTTGTGTAGGAGTTTGATTGTTTACTTGGAGATTTATAATCGGTTGTAGATTGTAATTCCTTTATATTAAAAAGACCCTTATCAATCAAATCTTGAATTGCACATCTTAAATCTTTACAATTTTGTGTCATATGTCCATCTACTCTATGATATTCACAATGTAGCTCAGGTTTAAACCAATCTGATGTGGTATCAGGTTGTCTTATGGAAGGGAGTTCAATCCTATTTGTGTCAAGTAAATACTTGAGAATTATATCCATTGGTTGATTGAGCTTAGTAAATTTACGTGATGAAGGTTTTTGAGAGGTTTTTGATAAATGCCTTAGGAATTTCGTCATAAAAGGACCTAATGGTTTCTCACCTCTACTTTCTTTATTATGGGTAGAATGATGATAGGAAGATTGCGATGTAGGAGGTGAGTGCATGGTAGAATTGGAAGAATAAGTATTTTCTTGTTGAAATGGATGTGTTGTATTGAAAGAAGAGTATTGAAAAGGTGGAGGAGGATTATATGTGGATTGATAGACATAATATGGATATATGGGAGAATAGATAATATCATTATGAAGAGGATTGGCAAAGGGATTGTTTTGTTGGGTTATGGATGAAAAATGAGAGAAGTGTGATGGAGGTGATGTTGAATAGGGATGAGGTTGGTCATAATCAACAAATGTATTTGGCTGAATTCTTCCAACATTACTGATGGGCTCATATTGATTTGAGTAAAAACTCATGGTTTCTTTAGTACTTCTAAAAGTAATATTTAGCATCTACTATTTAGAATTGAATCTAAAACATACAAACTTGAAATGATGATTTTGTTTTTGTTTTTCTTGTATATATATATTTTTTGTTTTTGTTTTTTGTTTTCAAAAGGTTATGATGCATTCACGTCGGGTTCACCAAAATGTATCGCTCCAAATTTTTCGCATCCCTACCTTCAGGCTATAGGATCCGCGCCGGAAGGAGGATGGGAAAAGGATGATGCGGTACCTCGGACGAGAGGACTTTGCGAAGGTCCCGCCTCTCAAGGGAGGTGTATTTTGGTGATTTTTCGATGGATGGTGGGTTCACCAGGAAACATTTAATGGCAGTTTCCACGCCTAGGTTTTGGAATGTGTTTAATGAGTTCGTTTTAACCTTAAGCATTCATCCTAGGTTTGGCCGAATGAATCTAAATTAAACTATATGAAAATGCAATTTTTCATGAATACAACGAGACAAATTTGAAAGCAGAGAACAGAGAATTTACAGGAGGAAAACGGAGAATACCTGATCCGGATGTCTGAAGAAGATTCTGATTTTGAAGCAGTCCCGATCGTCTGAGATTCGACAGAATCGTCTGCAATCAGACGAGATCGTCTGAGATCTGACGAATTCGTCAGACGAATTCGTCAGAAACCTGCAAAACAGAGAATAGATGCAAAATGCAAGAAATAACACTATGCTAACAGAGGCAAATTACACCAAATGATAATATGAATGCTGAACACTATTCAAGAACAGAAATTAATGCAAATTACTGTGCTTAAATGGCAGATCATAAACTTAGCATGCAATCTAAGCTAAATGGGTGAACTCCAGATGCAAAATAGGATAAAAACTGAATGTATTATCTAATTTGCAAAACAAAATAACAGAGACAAAGTTGAGAAAAGCAAACTCCAGGCACTGATTGCCTCGATGTGGGCTGCAGTCGAGATCGTCTCGTATCAATACGAAATCGTCTCGAATTCGACAGGATCGCCTCCGATCTGGACAGGTTCGTCGACGACGATAGGTGCTGGCTCCAGTTGAAAATCAATGATATACCTGCATCAAAATTGCTATGGGACTAATGCAAAAATAAGATTATGATGTTTTAGCGTAGAGGGATTCAATTTGCAGATAAATTTAGCCAGGGGTTGGGGAGGGAAAATCCTAGAAGTTAAATAGGCTTAGGGGGAGTTGTTGGGAGGTTGGAGATCATCCCAATTTGGGAGATCTCCAACGGGGAGGGTCCCAACGGCACAGACACGCTTCTGCCCGGATTGGAGACCCGTTGGAACAGATTCCAACTATGCAAATTCAGTTTTGCGACAAGATCGTCTGGACGTCCTAGTCCAGACGAAATCGTCAAATTTGGGGCGATATCGTCTGATCGGCGACGATATCGTCAAACGGTCAAAACAACCTCTAAAAATGGCGCGGAAAAGGGGGAAACGGATTTCCCGACGGTTAACGGGCGGTTTGGGAGGTTAAATTTGATTTTTAAATTATTTACTAAGGTGAATGTAAATTTTATAATTTTACTGCGCCAATTTTAGGGTGCTACAATACCACCTAGACTACTCTAAGAATTTTTGATAGTGACTGGTCCAATGGTGCGTCAGGTTGATAAAAACTCAAGGTCAATGATAATGGTGATTTTCCTATTGATCTACCATAGCTCCGATACCACTGTTAGCTTTTTATTTAGTATGTAATGGTATATAGAAATCACAATATGTAAAATAATATGAAATAAAGTAAATCTTCTAGATGACTAAAAAATATACTATAAATAGAAATGATGGAAATGTATATAAGGTAGCTATGGAGGAAATGAACACTCCATGAATAAAACTACTACTCAAGAATGAGCTTTGAGCATATCATACTTCATCACATTACATCACACTCTACTACATTACACCACACTATTCTACACTACTTTCTAATGCTATATGATGTTCTATGTCTATGGCCCTTTATATAGGAAATAGGTTCCTTGGCCAACACTCTACCTAGTTGTGCAAGGGACATCTTGCACATATGCAACTTGCACATTGATACTTGTGCATTTATTACATTGCATGAAATAACTAGATAAATTCCCCCTAAAGTAATATAATGTCCTAAGTATGTGAAAGGTACATTTACATGATCCAAATGATGTAATATAATCTATTTCTAACAAAATATATGAAAACAAATCTATTTTGATGATTATTTTGTCTACTTTGTATGATTTATAATGTCAAAAATGATTTGTGCTTGTATTTTACGTAAAATATGTAAGTTTATGTATATTTTTGATAGATGAACATTATAGGAGCTTTGCAGAAAATGATGCATGTGGATCCACACCAATAGACATACACAACATAAAATTAGTTTAAATCATAAAATACATTTTCTTTTTATTCAACACAATTTCATTTCCTGTTACTTTTATTTTCTAAAAACCTGAGACTAAGAAAAATAGAATTAAGTCAAATATTAATCATTGTGGTATAATCTATACTGAATTACTATTCTTTAAATCATTTTACCTGGATTGATAAATTTAATGTGTGCAATTTCAGCTAGACATTTTGGCACCATTACTAAGGAGAACAATGCCATTATTTTTAATCAAATACTGTTGGTCTGCGCAAGAAGAGAGGCTTAACTGTATGTGAAAAGAGGTACAAGTCCTTGGCATGCATATGGGTCAAAGTGACACAAGAAGTCCCAACAAGACCCTTTGTTCAACATTGCTAGGTTATTTTTCTTAAGATCATTTTATTGCTTTCTTAGTTAATATTTGATTTCAACAAATTTTCAAAGCATTGGGTGGTTGTTGTTGCTTTCTTAGGTCTAGGTTATCTGACCTATGAAAACAGTAAGTAGGTGTGATTATGTGATAGAATCACAGTGAAATGTTCCTTAAAATAAAGAAGTAATAATAATTTAACCTTTCAATTTCAGCATTTTATTCTCAGCAAAAATTTACTTTTCAAAATAATATTTTGCTTTACTATGCTAAGATTACCTATAAAAATTTATTGATAGTGAATTGCACCTAGTTTTAGTAATAGTAGGATTGTTTTAAAATATAAATTTTATTTTTCTCTTGTTGTGCTAAGATTGGTTGTACAAATTCATTGACTATGAATTGCACCTGGTTTTAGTAATAGTAGGATTGTTTTAAAATAGAAATTTTATTTTTCTCTTGTTGTGCTAAGATTGGCTATACAAATTCATTGATTGTGAATTGCACCTAGTTTTAGTAATAGTAGGATTACTTTAGAATAAGAAATTTTATTTTTCTCTTGTTGTGTTAAGGTTGGCTATAAAAATTCATTGGCTATGAATTACAGATTGGATCTTAACAACAATAGGATTTTTTTAAATTATCAACAAAAATAAAAACAAAAACAAATTTTGAAAAAAAGGGGGGAAGAACAAAAGAGAAGTGAAACGTTTCTAAATGGTAGAAAATTACATCAAACATTCTGTGCTGATTGACCATAGAAAACTATTACTAGAACAAGAAGTTAACCTTCTTTTCGAGCAAAGACATAAAAAATTTGGGAAGAGTAGGAATACCTAAGTGAGATTCATATCATAAAGGAAAGATCAAAAGAATTGGGTAAAATCAAAAGAGTCAACATAGCCAAAATTCTAGGGCCAAATTATCACTCACCCTACCTTAACCTTGTAAGGAGTTGTGAACGGTGGCTTGGGGATAGGAGAGCAACAATAAATTTAGTCACATATCCTTGGGATTAGTATTTTGGGGATTCCCTTACCATTCATAATTTCATAGCAGATATAAAAAATAGGGAGGTGAGCCTAGAATATAACAAGAGATATCATAGGGCACCTAGATTTGTACACTTTGGAGAACAGTGTCAAGACCTACGTTACAAATTATAGTTTGAGAGCCCTAATCCAATTCAAAATTAAGCTTTTATTGTTCAATAGATTCTTCTTGTAACAAAAAACTTTGAATTTGAGGAGGAGCATTATATGACTCTTGAAAAACTAGATCCAATTAATGATATCCATAGGTTGTTCAAGGAATATTAGAAAGGTAAAAATTTGTTGCAAGAACCAAAGAACTTAGAAATTTCATGAACATACCTAGAGATTCAAAGGGAAGATTTATTAATATCAGTAAGCTAGAAGCAAACTACCAAAGAAACCTTAGTAAGAAATTTGAAACTTCTGAATTAAAAGAAATCAAAACAATAATCCAAACATCTAAGGATTTTGCATCACCAATAAAATAGATTGAATTCCTAGAACAAGATTCCAAAACATATCTATTACCCGAACCAAAATTTGATGACCATATAGATCCCTCAACTATATTTTTTGAACCTATACCTGGTACAATTCTTGAAATCTTATATTCAGTCATGGTTGACCAAGCTAGTGAACATGGGGAAGTAGATGGAAACGAAATGGAACATAAGCAAAGGAATAATGATCATGGAGAAGTAGAAAATCAACGGAGGGGTAGGCAAAGAAAGACTTTTGCCTTTCCAATTCATTCTTCAGAAGATAGACTAACAAGAGAACCAAAAGTTGTATCTGTTGTTGTTTTACCTACCTTCCATAGGAAACCACATGAGGATCCTGATGCATTTCTCTTTGAGTTTGAAGTGGTATGCCAAGCCTATTTTTATATCATTGATGAGAAAAAATTAATACTGTTTTCTTCTACACTTAAGGATGCATCCTTAAGATGGTTTGTGGGTTTAGGAGAAAGTTTTTGTAACCAATGAGATGGAGAACGTGGATTAAAATATATATTCCTTGAAATATATCAGGATTATTGTAGAGTAAGGCATAAAAAAGTTGAGCTATTTTGCATGAATAAAAAGTATGATGAATTCCTTGAAGATTATCTCGAGAGATTAGTATGTAGGATAAAGAGTAAACATTGAGTTGGATGAAGAAATTCAAAAATAAATTTTTGTTAAGGGACTAAAGGAATGTGTCCTTGACATACTAAACCTTATGGAAAAGGGGGATATTAATTAGATGGTATTAGAAGATATTATAAATAGTTGCAAGAACTATTCAAGAAACAAGCCATTAAGAAGAAATAGGTACCCATAATCAGGAGAGGGAGTAACAAGAGCTGAAATTAACAATATGCTAGAAAGCCTCAAAACTGAGTTATTGAGTACATTAACAACATAACTTGACCTCATGAACAAGAAACAAAAATAGCAAGACATTGAATAAATATATTATCATAGATGTAGAAAGAAACACAACTTGAGGGAATGTCCCCTCAACATTACAAACATTTCCAACATTGATACCTGTTGTAAAATCTATGACAAGAACCATAGTACTAAAAATTGTAAATATATTTCAGCTATCAAAACTATGATAAAAGAACCTGAGGTTGAAGAAGCAAAAGATGTTTATTTTATATCTCAAAGGAGAAATGATCCATTTAATGGCCCACCTAATTGGTCAAACCATAACTATTCCAACCAAAAAAGACCTAATTATTGGTCAAATGCTCCAAGTTGGACGAATTGGAATCAATCTAATCAAGATTGGAATATGCCTCCTTGGGCTCAATTTATGTGCAATCCATATGGAAATTCACCTCCATGGATGGCAATACAAAATTAAAATGTACCTAATTTAATTTTGGAGGAAGGTTGCACCAATTGAAGGAGGAATTGCATAACTTGCAGTGAAATTGCACCGAAAAGAGAGATTGCATGTTTTTAGAAAATGGGTTTCATAGAAAGCATGAAATTTGAAGAAAAATGAGGATTTTTGGCCAAGTAACATTTTTTAGAGTCATGTGTATGATTTGAAGACTTGATTGTATGATTTTGAAGCACATTGTACGATTACCAGACTCCCGAAGACCTGATTTGGGTAATTTTGAAGAGATTATTCAAAATTTTACATAGTTTTATAGATCTTGATGAAGTTGTACAGAAGGTAGATGCCCATGTATTATTTTGTAGTAGCTTATATGATTTTAGATCAAGGTTGTACAATTTGAAGCACCATTTGTGCAATTTTTTGCATTTGTACAAAATCAGGTGCAATTGAACCAATTGAGTTGTACAATCTAGCTAGGGTTTTATGATTTGAAAATATACATGTACTATTTTCTAAGGTATTGTATGAAATTAACAGTTCCTGTACATTTTTTAAGCAGTCGTACAAAATTTTGAGAGCAATTTTATGCGGGTTGTCCTGATTTGCCAAGTTGAGGAAAGAGTGTGCAAACATGGTTTTCACTCAGCGATAGTAGAAGCATGAGTTCCAAGAGAGACTATTGAGATAATTCTAATCACATTGCAACATCTAGGGCAGATAGATCACTAGTACCACTACACAAGAGAGAATCACGACCATGCAATCTCTCCCAGTTTACCTCATTCAAGACCAAAGATGATGATTTCAATCACATAGGAGGCGTGGTAATCATCCTTAGAGAGGGAGAGGATGTAGGACATGGAGGGGTCATGGATATTGATATGGTAGTAGAGGAGGTACACTGCTATAATATATAAGGGAGGATATGGAGCCACCTAGGGCACACAGAAGGAAAATTTGTAGTGAAGTTCATTGAGATAAGACCCCGAAGGAACAGGAAGACATGCCTAGTGAAGCAAAGGAGGAGGAAGTGGACATAAAGGATGTCACTTTTGGATAACCAATGGGATAATTTTTTAGGAAATGTTGGGAAAACAATGATGCCTATCATCCATTTAAGTAAGCATTGAGAAAGGCTAGAGTGAGTATTATAGCACAAATTCCACCACAAGATAAAGTTTTCTTCAATGAATACTTACTGTAGATTCTCTAGTCGTATGAACCCATTAAGAACCACACAATGGTACAAGTGGGTAATAGGTATATCAAGGTGGATTTTTTGGTAGAGGTATTTCAATGGATGTTCAGATTGCCTAGGAATGGAGCTCCAATTTTGAAGAAGATAGTAGACCCAATTGATATCCAAAGGTTGATTACGGTACTCACATCAGTGAAGTCACCTGTGACAGTCAATATCTCTAGTTCTAGAACCCATGGAATTAAATAGAGTCAGTTGAAGACCAATGAGTTGGATTGGATAATGAATGTTGTAATGGCTCGACTGTATGGATAATTATGAGCTTTGAAAATGAAAATCTAGATGGCACAATATGTGAAAGGTGTTTATAATGATGTGAAGTATGATTGGGGATATATTTACAAGAACGGATGAAGTAGTCATTGATAGTTAGGAGGAATAAATTCACCATGAATTTTCATGCCATTGTACTTTTATTGGACACAATATTTGGAATGGGAATTCCCTTTCATGGTAGGACCCAACCATAGGAAAAAGTGTCAGATCAACCTACCATACTATGATGGGTAAATATTGTGTCTCCATTGAAGGCAACTCTAGATAAATCAAAGTCCAAGAAGAGAACAAAGCAACCAATACCTCTGATGCAAGAAGAGATTGATACTACATATTATGAAGATGTTCATCCATAGAGGAAGAGAAGAAGACAATTGGAACCAACATTGAAACAACAAGCCTAGGACCAATAGATGTAGGGAAAAACAATCTCTTATGAAGAGGAGGAGAGGGTGGAACAACAATCCAGCCCTAAAAGTGTTGGACATTTTGAATCCCTAAGCTAAAATGTTGTCATTGATGTCAAAAGGTTATTTGATGTCAAAAGGATCTATGATGGCATGCACTATGTTCTGTGAAAAGTGCAAGGAAGGGTTTTTATGAAAACCAAGGCAAGCAAAATAAAAGGTTTTATTTAAAACCATGGATAGCATATTTGAAATGGATTTTTATTAAAACCCAAGTTGGCTTTTCGTTTCATCGAAAAAGGTGCCCCGGTGATGGAGATATTTAATTTTAAAGATTTGATTTAAATTTTAATTTATTTAAAATAAAAATAAAAAGAGTATTCGCCAATGTCATAAAGGAAGGTTCAAAAGCACCAACGCTTCCAAGCTAAGAGAAGGTATATATATGCCATTAAATGTTTGAAGATTAATTATCCTTGCTCTTGTTGTTAATGCGATTGTTGGAAAGTGAATAGAGCTCATGCAAAAAAAAAAAGTTTTAGTGGTGGAAGCAATGAATAAATTGGACGACATGCGAAACCCAAGTCACCTTGGGTAGTGTGGCCTATTGACAACTCAGTCAACACAAAGGCATTTGGTAGCATGAGGTCGTGTGTTCAATTTTTGGCAAGGTTTGTTCATTGTGCTTTGTGGTGGAAGAGCCTAGGGCATGCAAAGTTTTTGAGGCACGTGGGCCTGCAACATATAAAGGGAAGTCATGTCCCTTTTGCATTGCGAACGAGCGGGTAGCTCGTTTGGCTACCTTAGTCGTGGCTAAGGCGCTCACAGTGAGGGCAGGTCGAGGGGTCGAAACCCATTAAGGAGGTATGCAAATTTTTGATTAAAATTTAATTAATGCTCTAAAGTTTGGAGTGATAAGGGTTAGGAAATATTTTATTTTTGTAAATCTTTGTTGTGTTATTAAAAGGTTAATTAATTATTGGTGAAAACCATAGATGATTAATTAATCCTTATGATAGTGATTTAAATGTTTAAGAGCACTATATTAGGAGAAATAAGGGTTTTGAATAAAATGGAAATTGAATAGTGACTTATTGATTATTATTTTTAGAGGGTTTTTCTATAGAGGGACTTTGGTGGATGTGATTATTGAGTTAGAGTAAAAAGGTGTAAATTGAGTTATACTTTATATTATGATTATTATTTGAAGTCCACTTGTTGATATTGGAAAAAGAAAGTGTGTTGAGTGTGGCAGATTTTGTGGACAACTTCTTGGCATCAATAAGGTATGGGCAATATTCTCCATTGATTTATTTGGGTGGTTTATTTTTGAAAATATCATTGGAGTGAAAAGAATTGATTGTGGTTTCCTTTTGAGAGTTGTTGGTTGAATGCTTCAAGGATTTCTGGTTTGAGAGTTATGGTTAAAACCTTGTTTTATAAGCATTGTTGTTGAAGCAATTATTTGTGTGAAAAACCTGAGTTAGGGTTTGATAAGAACATGAGTATCATTTTTATGTGGAGAATATTTTATAGGCATTGTTGTTGAAGCCCATTGGTTGTTCAAAGAACTTGAACTTGATTTAGATAAGAACATCAGTATCATTGTTATGTGAGATTTTTTGTTGAACATTGTTGGAAATATTTTGAGTTGGTTGATACATGCTTGGACTGGGTTTGTGATAAAGGGTTGTTCATTAAGGTGATTGGTTGAGTAGAGTTGATTGAGCCTAGTCAAGTGATTGTGTGAAGTGGTTGTTAAAGTTCTATAAAACAAACTATTCTATATTCTAATTTGAGTTGAGTTGAGAAAGAAATTGGATTTGAGTATATAACATACTGAGTCTCTAACAATTCTCTTTATGCTTCTATGAGATTGCTGAGTTGAGATTGATTTGAGTTGTTATTGGGATTTGAGTATATAACATATTGAGTGTCTAACAATTCTCTTTATGCTTCTATGAGATTGCTGAGTTGAGATTGATTTGAGTTGATATTGGGATTTGAGTATAGAACATATTGAGTCTCTAACAATTCTCTTTATGCTTCTATGAGATTTCTAAGTTGAGATTGATTTGAGTTGAGATTGGGATTTGAGTATAGAACATATTGAGTCTCTAAAAAATCTCTTTATGCTTCTATGAGTTTGAGTTGAGATTTTGTTGAGCTGATTTGAGGCAAGTCTTTGAGAAGGCTTGTGGACTGATTTTGAGTAAGCTTTTGTGAAAGATTTCTATGCAGATTTGAGCAAGTCCTAGAGATGACTTATTGAGCATATTTGGACAAGTTTTGAGTGAGCTTGTTGAGAATATTTGGACAAGTTCTAAGTGAGCTTGTTGAGTAGATTTGAGTAGTTTCTGAGTGAGCCTATTGAGAAGATTTGAGCAGGTTCTGAGTGAGCCTATTGAGCAAATTTGAGTAGGTTTTGAGTGAGCATATTGAGCAGGTTCTGAGTGAGCCTATTGAGCAGATTTGAGGAGGTTATGAGTGACCCTATTGAGTAGATTTTAAGAGGTTCTAAGTGAACCTATTAATAGAGCTTTGGAGGTGATAGAGTATAGAGTACATAGTCTCAGTGGATAGAGATCCAACATCTAGGACAATTGAAAATAGATTTGAGTGAGGAGTATTCAAGTGGAGAGAGATCCATAAGTCAGTGCAGTAGAGAGACATAGTCTTCTAGAAGATCACTAGCTAGAGCAGAAGGGGAAAGAGTTCTCTCATGGAAGAGATCCATGAACTTGAGATTAGGGGATCAACATCTCCTTTGGACAGAGGTCCATAAACATTGTAATTGGGAAGGATTCCCAAAGAGATTATTTGAGAAATATTTAGAAGAAATATTTTTTTGTGGAGGTAGCCCACATTGGGTGAACCACTTTAAATCTGTGTCTCTATTGTATGTGATGATTTGTGTATTGCTTGATTACTGCTATTGATACTGCTATCTATACACTACATAATATTGAATTGAAAGAAAAAGTAAAAAGTGGTCTTATACTATTCACCCCCCCTCTCAGTATAAGCTTGTGTTCTTCAATTGGTATCAGAGCGGGTTCCTTCAAAAAAATTTTACAGCTTGAAGGAAAAGCGGTCTAAGAACACAATGGATCACAAGGATAAAAAGGTTGGGTCATTCAATAATGCAATACTAGTATTTTATGGAAGTGACTTCTTGTATTGGTGTATGCTGATGAGATTTTACCTGATGGTACTTGGAAATGAAGTTTGGGATGTAGTGGAAATTGGATATGATTCAATAGTCAATCTTCATACAGATAAGGAAGGTAAGCTTCTAATGCATGTAAATTCAATAGCTATGAATGCAATTATAAAAATATTGGGTAGATCAGAATCTATGAAGGTTATGGATTGTAAAACAACAAAAGATATGTGGGATCTACTGCATGACATATATGATGTTAGAGTTAAAGTAAAGTGCACTATGCCTTCCTTGACACTTGTCAGTTTCTCTTGACAAGTGTCATGTGTTGAATATAGGCTTATGCCTATATATTGTAACATTTTTATCAATAATATTAATCTCCTTCAGTTTTCCCTCCTAACATCTAGTATCAGAGCGGGATTTCCCTACCCTGTGAAACCCCTTGAGGGGGATTTCCCTCATGGAAATCCTCCCTCCCCCCTCATCCTTTTTTTCTCCATTTTTCAAAATTTTCAAATTTTCCCCCATTTTTTTTTGATACTGAGGGAGTATGCTCTCCATCCCTTGCTGGATGGATCAGAAACCAGAAGTTGAAGGAAAATTCATGGCTGCCATAGAGGAATGAAAAATGGAATAGATTGGTTTGTTGTTATATTTTTTCGTAGGTCCTTGGTGCAGTTATTGTAGGCTATGTACCTGGTTATTAGTAAGGCGGATGACATGATTCGATCCCAAGCTTACTCAGCTCCGTCATGCCAAAGAATTTCATGGGGCTGTACACGATTATCCCCGCACATAGCAGCGGCGCCGCCACGTCCATGGCTAGATTCTCCGAAATATGAAAAGCATATCCTTGGTGAACGACGATGAAGTTGGAGTAACCTCCGAAGGTGATTGAGCCGTCCGAATCGACGCTGTTGTAGGTGAAAATGTATTTCTCGCAGTAATGTAGCCATAAGAATAAGCAATGAGGAGTTTTTCAATTTCCTGGAGGTCGTGGCATCACCCAAGGTTTCTATCCTAAAGTCGAATCATGAAATTCAGGAATTTATAAAAGCTGCCGGTAAAATATTTCCCATATTTATTGCTTTTGATGTCAAGGAATCACTCAAATCAGGTCTTGCAAAGCAATACAAGAAAAGAGCATGGTTTGCAGTAGCTGAAGAGTTTTCAGATGAAGTTATGGTAGAATATGATTATGACAAGAAGCCAGCTTTGTTGGTTTTCGAGATCCAGTGCGCTCTCGAATCCGATCCTCCCTGTGCGGATTTGGTGGCCAAGGGCGCTATACCCTTTACGATCGAAGATAACCCCGGTGAGCAGTCGATTTGTTTGCGGAGAAAATATGGGAACGAGGATATCACGATGGACATGGATCCGTATTTTGAAGGATCAAAAAGCAGCGCTGCGGAGATGGCATTGCTGTCTGCTGCGACGATTTGATTGCAGCACAGATCTCTGGCAATTTTTTTTAATTTTAGTAAAACAGGCTGTGACCGCAAAATCAAAAATTTGATGAGGTGAGCGGGCAGAGCGTAGACGATGGACGAATTGAGGAGGAGAAAGTTGGTTTTGACCTCCAGTATGTTCCCACTCGTAGATGACTGACACCGATCCAGAGACCACTGTTAACATCCGATGGAGATAGTTGTGGTGGTTGTTCCAGGAAGAAGACTGGTGGAAAATTACAGTTTCAATCATGAAACTCCGCCAGAAGGAAATTTGCCAGTTATGCAAAACTTCGAGTCTGCAACGCGACGTTGGAAACCTGTGATGCCATTTCGCCCAGTCCAGAACGCGCTTCCGTCCAGCTGTATTTCATGTCGGTGCCGAACCAGACGATGGCGGACGCAATCGAGGGTTCCAGGAAGAGGTACACCATGTGGAGACAGTTCCACGACATGCTTGAGGAAATGCGGAGCTTCTGCTGCAGATGAAGACGTTCAGTTTAGTGGCAGTTGGTGCGTGTAGTGGGGTGAAGACATGCCGTCTTAAATGGGCAACAAGCCCATAAGAAGTGGGTAAAGTAAAGTTTTTTTTAATATGGGAAATATTTTTTTTAAGGGCGTTTTATTTTAAAGTGAAAGGGGCCCGAGAAAATATGGCCGACACTATGGCTTTATTGCCCACTATTTTTTTAATATTTTTACATATGGAGGAGGTGGAAGGGCCAAACTACCTTTTATTGTAAATTTCAAATGGTCTATGTAATTTCCCCTGCGAGGGAAAAATTGATACTATTTTTTTTTCCTGCCTGAGAGCGATGCCGCCATAGTGCGAGGTTTTAGTTGCTGAATTGGAGAGACATGTTGTTTTTCATTAAGATGAATGCCCTTATGATGGTGGAATATAGGGGTATTTATAGTCGTTGGAAACATTTTTCCGTGATGGACACATTGGTAGTGTCCATTTGTAATTTTGAGGTTGTTTCAATTCAGTTTTTTAGCCTCAAAGTTCTTATACCTTGGAGTGCACTCTCGGTTGTACCCGACACTCCCAAGGTAATTTTATTTGTGATCCTTGTACCTAGTGACTATTTCTATACACTTGGCGAATGCAGCGGCTGGTTACCCATGCATTTCGGTGGGATGACATGGTCACCATAAGGACACTTATGCTAGGGACTACAGACAAAGACACCCTAGACTCTATCCGATGTTTTTTCGGATCTACTTTTGAAGACTACAGACGAAGACACTTCAGAAGATTCTCTTCTTTTCTTCTTCTCTCCTATTTGGATCTATGGCTCATTTTATTGTATTGAGTGCATTTTCGACAAAGACCGACACTCTTATATGGCTCGTTTTTCCTTTCATTAGGTGCATTTTCGGTAGAGACCGACACCTTCTAGATTGAGTTCACCATGAGGAGGGATTTCATAATCATGGTGAATCTAGTCAGTGACCTACGAGTGGCAACATCCTCTGAGGATGACCTGCAGAGGCAACAGACCCAGATGTGGCTGACCCTGAGGCACCCATGATGACCCTAAGGCACTTAGACGGCTGACCCAGTGGCAACAGACCCGTTGAAGTGGCTGACCCTGAGGCAACAGACCGAGATGTATACATAGTGGATCTAGCATTATTCATAGTTGGAGATCCAAGAGCACAAAGAGCACGAGCCTAAGACCAAATCAGCAATAAGAAGGATGATAGGTTGTTTTCGAGAAGTCAACATTAAGGGGGAATGTTACCTAATGTTGACTTGCTTTGTTTTTTATTTAGTTAGGATAGTGCACTTTAAGGGGGAATGTTAGAGTTAAAGTGCACTATGCCTTCTGTTTGACACTTGTCAGTTTCATTGACAAGTGTCATGTTTATCATATAGGCCTTATGCCTATATATGTAACCTATTTTTATCAATAAAATAATTCCCTTAAGTTTTCCATCCTGACATATGAGGGTGATAAAGGTGTCAGGAAAGCTAATATCAAAAATCTCAAAGGAGAATTTGAGAACTTAAGAATGAGAGATGATGAAAATATTCATGATTATCTCAGTAATATTGATGAGCTTGTACATGAGATGAGAGGTCTTGGAATGAAGGTTGATGAATTTGATGCTTGTGATAAGATCTTGAGAACTCTTCCAAAAAGGTATAGTGAAAAGGTTTCTCCTATAGAAACATCAATTGATAGTGATTCTTTGAAAAGGAATTCTTTGCTTGGCATGCTTACTACTTTTGAGATAAGAACAAAAGATCCCATTCCTCCAAAAGAAGCTGCATTCAAAGTGGACAAAAAGAAAAAGGATAAAAAGATAGAATCAAGCAGTGAGTTATCTAGTGATGAAGAAGCTAACTATGGTAGAAGAGATAAATATTCCAAAATATCCATAGATATAAGATCTATTAAGTGCTTCAATTGTGGAAATTATGGATACTATGCAACAGAGTGCAAAGAACCAAAGTACAACAGTGATGAAGGAAAACAGGATCATAGGTACAAGGAAACATAAAGACACAGGTACCGAAAAAAGGCAAGGATGGATAAAATAGACAAGGAAATAAGTTCTTCCAAAGGCAAAATAAAATCTACTGTGTAGATAATGCAAGTAAGTACTCATTTGATAGTGATGCTAGTTTTTTAGACAATGATAGAGATGAAGTCCTATTTATGGGTAGAGAGACAAAGACTCTAGTTATTCTCAAATATTTTAGATGTGGTAAATTTGGACATCTTGAAGATGATTGCACTAGGGATGGCTATAGTTTTAGTGATGATAGTTTTGAAGATGCATTTGAAAGACTAGATGAGAATCTTCTAATGGCTCTAGAATATGAAGTAAGTGATCCTATAGAAGACAAGCCAAAAGGAAGTAATGATAAGGAAAAAGGCAAACAAATAGAGAATTACTCAATAGATAATGGTTATGATCTCAAGGGAGAACTTATCTATGCCCTTGACACAGTAAATAAGGTAAGAAAGCAACACTCTAAGCTTGAAATTTAGTTTCAAGAATGTGATGAAGAAATATTATTGCTCATAGAGGACTTAGAGAAGTCAAAGGCTAAGACAAGTAAGTTCAAGGACAAGTTAGAAGCAAATATTTTTGAGTGTGAAAAATTAACACAAGAAGTGGCACTACTCAAGTAAGATTTAGAGGATTCCAATAAAAAGTTGTACAAGTATGTAAACAATGCAAAGAGTGTAGATAAAATAATTAATATACAAATAGGAGCAACAAACAAGACAGGTCTTGGTTCCAAATAGGTTCAAAAGAAATGAGAAGAAAAGTCTACTTCAAGTCTTGAAGAAGAAGGAACTTCGGAAGAAGATACTTCAGAAGATGACAGTGTAAGTAGGAATGAGACATCAGAGGATGAATTGGACAACAGAGAGTTCAACAAATATGGGAACAATTCACGAAGAAGATACAGATGGAACAAAAATCAGAATAGGAGACCAATTAGGTATAGGAAATGAAGCTTCAATGGGAGATGCTTATCATGTCACAGTTTTGGGCACATGACTTCATAGTGCAGGTCATATGAAAGATAGGAATATGGGAAAGAACAACGTTTTCATGGGTATTTCTACTCATGCAATGAGTATGGACACAAAGCAATGAATTGCAGGGTTCATGGCAGAAGAGGATATGGCTTCACTAGGATGCATCCTAAGACATTTGCACCTCCAAGGAATAATAACATTAAGTGTTATAATTGAAATAATGATGGACACACAACAAGATGGTGTAGAGAAAATATTCCAAAAGAAGGTATGAACAAGAACAGGAACATGGATGAGAACAAGAATAGGAACAAGAACAAGAACATGGATGAGAACAAGAATAAGAACATGAATAGAAACAGAAATGATAACAAAAACAGGGATGATGGCTTGGAAAGAAACAATGAGAGGATTCAAAAAAATCAAAAAGGAAGAGAGAAAGATAAAGGTAAAGAGAAGTGCGTTCATGGAGTAGAAATACTCCCACCCCAGAATTAACCACCTCATGAGGAGGTGGGGGAGTGTCTAAGCTAAGAGGCTTATTCTTAGCCCCAAGCCCCAAAGGTGACCCTTTGCCATTGATGACAAAGGGGGAAAGATTTGTGTATATTGAGGAAAGTATTGATATGGGGAGATTTGATATTTGAGAAAGCTTTGAACCAGGGAGAGCAAAGTCCCAGGGGGAGCAAAAAAGAAGGTTAGATTTTAGTAAAAGGATATGGGTTACCATCAATGACAAAGGGGGATATTGTTGGACATTTTGAGTTCCTAAGCTAAGAGTTGTCATTGATGTCAAAAGGATCTATGTAAAAGGATAACACTATGTTTGTGTAGAAGCAAAGGTTTTGATGAAAATTTCAAGAAGGGATGCTGATTTTGTGAAAAATCAAGGAGATTCAATGAAGCTTAAAAGGTTTTTATTTAAAACCATGGATGGCAGATTTGAAATGGGTTTTTCTTAAAACCCAAGTTGGCTTTTCGTTTCATCGAAAAAGGTGCCCCAGTGATGGAGATATTTAATTTTAAAGGTTTAGTTTAAATTTTAATTTATTTAAAATTTAAATTTAAATTTTAAAATTAAAATAAAAAGAATATTCATCGACGTCATAAAGGAAGGTTCAAAAGTGCCGAAATTTCCAAGCTAAGGGAAGGCATATATATATGCCATTAAATTTTTGAAGATAAATTATCCTTGCTCTTGTGGT
The DNA here is from genome assembly GCA_028583015.1 of Wollemia nobilis. Lineage (NCBI taxonomy): Eukaryota > Viridiplantae > Streptophyta > Pinopsida > Araucariales > Araucariaceae > Wollemia > Wollemia nobilis. The sequence goes on from JAQPPZ010001493.1 coordinate 18,248,521, forward strand.
TAATGTGATTGTTGGAAAGCGAATAGAGCTCGTGCGAAAAAGGTTTAAGTGGTAGAAGCAATGAATAAATCGGACGGTGTGTGAAACCCAAGTCACCTTGGGTAGTGTGGCCTGTTGGCAACTCGAACAGTGCAAAGGCATTTGGTAGCACAAGGTCGTGCGTTCAATTTTTGGTAAGGTTCATTTGTTGTGCTTTGTGGTGGAAGCGCCAAGGGCGCACAGTTTATTTAAGGCACGTGGGCCTATAGCATATAAAGGGAAGTCGTGTCCCTTTTGCAATATGAATGAGCGGGTAGCTCATTTGGCTACCTTAGCCATGGCTAAGGCGCTCACGGTGAGGGCACGTCGAGGGGTCGAAACCCATTAAGGAGGTATGCGATTTTTGATTAAAATTTAATTAATGCTCTAAAGTTTGGAGTGATAAGGGTTAGGAAATATTTTATTTTTGTAAACCTTTGTTGTGTTTAAAAGGTTAAATAATTATTTTGTTGGTGAAAACCATAGATGATTATTTGAGCCTTATGGTATTGATTTGAAATTTTGAGAGCATTATTTTAGGAGAAATAAGGGTTTTGAATAAAGTGGAAATTGAATAGTGGTTTATTGATTATTATTTTTAGAGGGTTTTTCTATAGATGGACTTTGGTGGATGTGATTATTGAGTTGGAGTAAAAAGGTGTAAATTGAGTTATACTTTATCTTGTGATTATTATTTGAAGTCCACTAACCCTTGTTGAGATTGGAAAAAGAAAGTGTGTTGAGTGTGGCAGATTTTATGGACAACTTCTTGGTATCAATAAGGTATGGGCAATATTCTCCATTGATTTATTTGGGTGGTTGATTTCTGAAAATATCATTGGAGTGAAAAGGATTGATTGTGGTTTCCTTTAGAGAGTTGTTGGTTGAATGCTTCAAGGATTTCTGGTTTGAGAGTTATGGTTAAAACCTTGTTTTATAAGCATTGTTGTTGAAGCCATTAGTTGTGTGAAAAACCTGAGTTAGGGTTTGAGAAGAACATGAGTATCATTGTTATGTGAAGAATATTTTATAAGCATTATTTTTGAAGCCCATTGGTTGTGGAAAGAACTTGAACTTGAGTTAGAGAAGAACATGAGTATCATTGTTATGTGAGATTTGTTGTTGAATATTGTTGGAAACATTTTGAGTTGGTTGATTCATGCTTGGACTAGGGTTTGTGAGAAAGGGTTGTTCCTTATGGTGATTGGTTGAGTAGAGTTGTTTGAGCCTAGTCAAGTGATTGTGTGAAGTGGTTGTTCAAGTTCCATAAAACAAACTATTCTATATTCTGATTTGAGTTGAGTTGAGAAAGAAATTGGATTTGAGTATAGAACATATTGAGTCTCTAACAATTCTCTTTATGCTTCTATGAGATTGCTAAGTTGAGATTGATTTGAGTTGAGATTGGGATTTGAGTATAGAATATATTGAGTCTCTAACAATTCTCTTTATGCTTCTATGAGATTGTTGAGTTGAGATTGATTTGAGTTGAGATTGGGATTTGAGTATAGAACATATTGAGTCTCTAACAATTCTCTTTATGCTTCTATGAGATTTGAGTTGAGATTAGGATTTGAGTATAGAACATATTGAGTCTCTAACAATTCTCTTTATGCTTCTATGAGATTGAGTTGAGATTTTGTTGAGTTGATTTGAGGCAAGTATTTGAGAAGGCTTGTGGACTAATTTTGAGTAAGCTTTTATGAAAGCTTGCTATGTAGATTTGAGCAAGTCCTAGAGAGGACTTATTGAGCAGATTTGACAAGTTACTTTGATATTTTTTATATTTATATATTAGATAATCATAATTGACCATATTTAATTTCCTATTAGAAATATTTGAGCAGGTTCTGAGTGAGCCTATTGAGCATATTTGAAGAGGTTATGAGTGAACCTATTGATAGAGATTTGGAGGTGATAGAGTATAGAGGACAGAGTCTCAGTGGATAGAGATCCAGCATCCTAGGACAATTGAAGATAGATCTGAGTGAGGAGTCTTCAAGTGGAGAGAGATCCACAAGTCAATGCAACAGAGAGACAGAGTCTTCTAGAAGATCACTAGCTAGAGCAGAAGGGGAAAGAGTTCTCTTGTGGAAGAGATCCATGAACTTGAGATTTAGGGGATCAACATCTCCTTTGGATAGAGGTCCATAAACATTGTAATTGGGAAGGATTCCCAAGAGATTGATTGAGAAAGTTTTAGCAAAATATTTTCTCTGTGGAGTAGCCCACATTGGGTGAACCATGTAAATTATTGTGTCACTTTTGTGGATGGTGTTTTGTGCATTGCTTTGATTATTGCTATTGATACTGCTATCTATACACTACATAATATTGAATTGATAAGAAAAAGTAAAAAGTGGTCTTATACTGTTCACCCCCCTCTTAGTATAAGCTTGTGTTCTTCAATTGGTATCAGAGCGGGTTCCTTCAAAAGAGTTTGATAGCTTGAAGGAAAAGTGGTCTAAGAACACAATGGATCACAAGGATCAAAAGGATGGGTCATTCAATAATGTAGTACCAATATTTGATGGAAGTGACTTCTTGTATTGGTGTATGCTGATGAGATTTTACCCGATGGCACTTGGAAATGAAGTTTGGGATGCAGTGGAACTTGGATATGATTCAACAGTCAATCCTCCTACAGATAAGGAAGGTAAGCTTCTAATGCATGCAAATTCAAGAGCTATGAATGCAATTATAAAAGGATTGGGTAGATCAGAATCTATGAAGGTTATGGATTGTAAAACAACAAAAGATATGTGGGATCTACTGCATGACATATATGAGGGTGATAAAGGTGTCAGGAAAGCTAAGATCAAAAATCTCAAAGGAGAATTTGAGAACTTAAGAATGAGAGATGATGAAAATATTCATGATTATCTCAAGTAAGATTGATGAGCTTGTACATGAGATGAGAGGTCTTGGAATGAAGGTTGATGAATCTGATGCTTGTGATAAGATCTTGAGAACTCTTCCAAAAAGGTATAGTGAAAAGGTTTCTGCTATAGAAACATCAATTGATAGTGATTCTTTGAAAAGGAATTCTTTGCTTGGCATGCTTACTACTTTTGAGATAAGAACAAAAGATCCTATTCCTCCAAAAGAAGCTGCATTCAAAGTGGACAAAAATAAAAAGGGTAAAAAGATATAATCAAGCAATGAGTCATCTAGTGATGAAGAAGCTAACTATGGTAGAAGAGATAAAGGTTCCAAAAGATCCATAGATATAAGATCTATTAAGTGCTTCAATTGTGGAAAGTATGGACACTATGCAATAGAGTGCAAAGAGCCAAAGTACAACAATGATGAAGGAAAATAGGATCATAGGTACAGGGAATCAGAAAGACACAGGTACTAGAAGAAAGGCAAGGATGGACAAAATAGACAAGGAAATAAGTTCTTCCAAAGGCAAAATAAAAGCTACTATGTAGATAATGCAAGTAAGTACTCAATTGATAGTGATGCTAGTTTTTTAGACAATGATAGAGATGAAGTCCTATTTATGGTTAGAGAGAAAAGGACTCCAGTTATTCTCAAATGTTTTAGATGTGGTAAATTTGGACATCTTGAAGATGATTGCACTAGGGATGGCTATAGTTTCAGTGATGATGGTTTTGAAGATGCACTTGAAAGACCAGATGAGAATCTTCTAATGGCTCTAGAAGATGAAGTAAGTGATCCTATAGAAGACAAGCCAAAAGGAAGTAATGATAAGGACAAAGGCAAACAAATAGAGGATTACTCAATAGAGAATGGTTATGATCTCAAGGGAGAACTTATCTATGCCCTTGACATAGTAAAGAAGGTAAGAAAGCAACACTCTAAGCTTGAAAGTCAGTTTCAAGAATGTGATGAAGAAAGATTATTGCTCATAGAGGACTTAGAGAAGTCAAAGGCTAAGGCAAGTAAGTTCAAGGACAAGTTAGAAGCAAATATTTTGGAGTGTGAAAAATTAACACAAGAAGTGGCACTACTCAAGGAAGATTTAGAGGATTCCAAGAAAAAGTTGTACAAGTATGTAAACAATGCAAAGAGTGTAGATAAAATAATTAAGATACAAAGAGGAGAAACAAACAAGACAGGTCTTGGTTCCAAATAGGTTCAAAAGAAATGGGAAGAAAAGTCTACTTCAAGTCTTGAAGAAGAAGGAACTTTGGAAGAAGATACTTCAGAAGATGACAGTGTAAGTAGGAATGAGACATCAGAGGATGAATTGGACAATAGAGAGTTCAAAAAATATAGGAACAATGCACGAAGAAGATACAGATGGAACAACAATCAGAACAAGAGACCAATGAGGTCTAGGCAAGGAAGCTTCAATGGGAGATGCTTCTCATGTCACAGGTTTGGGCACATGGCTTCACAGTGCAGGTCATATGAAAGACAGGAATATGGGAAAGGACAACTTTTCCATGGGTATTTCTACTCATACAATGAGTATGGTCACAAAGCAATGAATTGCAGGGTTCATGGTAGAAGAGGATATGGCTTCACTAGGAGGTATCCTAAGACATTTGCAACTCCAAGGAATAATAACATTAAGTGTTATAAGTGCAATAATGATGGACACACAACAAGATGGTGTAGAGCAAATATTCCAGAAGTAGGTATGAACAGGAACAAGAACATGGATGAGAACAAGAAAGAACAAAGAATAGAACAGAACAGGAACATGGATGAGAACAGGAATAGGAACAAGAACATGGATGAGAACAAGAATAGGAATAAGAATAGAAACATAAATGATAACATAAATAGGGATGATGGCTTGGAAAGAAATAGTGAGAGGATTCAAAAAACTCAGAAAGGAAGAGAGAAAGATAAAGGTAAAGAGCAATGCTTTTGGGGAGTAGAAATACTCCCACCCCATAATTAACCACCTCATGAGGAGGTGGGGGAGGGGCTAAGCTAAGAGGCTCATTCTTAGCCCCGAGCCCCAAAGGTGACCCTTTGCCATTGATGACAAAGGGGGAGAGATTTGTGTATATTGAGGAAAGTTTTGATATGGGGAGAGATTTGATATTTGAGAAAGCTTTGAGCCAGGGGGAGCAAAGTCCCAGGGGGAGCATAAAAGAAGGTCAGATTTCAGTAAAAGGATATGGGTTGCCATCAATGACAAAGGGGGAGATTGTTGGACATTTTGAGTCCCTAAGCTAAGAGTTGTCATTGATGTCAAAAGGATCTATGTAAGCTAACACTATGTTTGTCTAGAGTAAAATTTTGTCAAATTGTAAGGAAGGGTTTTTGTGAAAACCAAGGCAAGAAAAATAAAAGGTTTTTATTTAAAACAATGGATGGCAGATTTGAAATGGGTTTTTCTTAAAACCCAAGTTGGCTTTTCGTTTCATCGAAAAAGGTGCCCCGGTGATGGAGATATTTAATTTTAAATATTTAGTTTAAATTTTAATTTATTTAAAATTTAAATTTAAATTTTAAAATTAAATTAAAAGAATATTCATCGACGTCATAAAGGAAGGTTCAAAAGTGCCGAAGTTTCCAAGCTAAGGGAAGGCATATATATATGCCATTAAATTTTTGAAAATAAATCATCCTTGCTCTTGTGGTTAATGCGATTGTTGGAAAGCGAATAGAGCTCGTGCAAAAAAGGTTTCAGTGGTAGAAGCAATGGATAAATCGGACGATGTGTGAAACCCAAGTCACCTTGGGTAGTGTGGCATGTTGGCAACTCGGGCAGTGCAAAGGTATTTGGTAGCACAAGGTCATGCGTTCGATTTTTGGCAAGGTTCGTTTGTTGTGCTTTGTGGTGGAAGTGCCAAGGGCGCACAATTTATTTAAGGCACATGGGCCTGTAGCATATAAAGGGAAGTCATGTCCCTTTTGCAATACGAATGAGTGGGTAGCTCATTTGGCTACCTTAGCCATGGCTAAGGCGCTCGTGGTGAGGGCACGTCAAGGGGTCGAAACCCATTAAGGAGGTATGCAATTTTTTGATTAAAATTTAATTAATGCTCTAAAGTTTGGAGTGATAAGGGTTAGGAAATATTTTATTTTGTGTAAACCTTTGTTGTGTTTAAAAGGTTAAATAATTATTTTGTTGGTGAAAACCATAGATGATTATTTGAGCCTTATGGTATTGATTTGAATTTTTGAGAGCATTATTTTAGGAGAAATAAGGGTTTTGAATAAAGTGGAAATTGAATAGTGGCTTATTGATTATTATTTTTAGAGGGTTTTTCTATAGATGGACTTTGGTGGATGTGATTATTGAGTTGGAGTAAAAAGGTGTAAATTGAGTTATACTTTATCTTGTGATTATTATTTGAAGTCCACTAACCCTTGTTGAGATTGGAAAAAGAAAGTGTGTTGAGTGTGGCAGATTTTGTGGACAACTTCTTGGCATCAATAAGGTATGGGCAATATTCTCCATTGATTTATTTGGGTGGTTGATTTATGAAAATATCATTGGAGTGAAAAGGATTGATTGTGGTTTCCTTTTGAGAGTTGTTGGTTGAATGCTTCAAGGATTTCTGGTTTGAGAGTTATGGTTAAAACCTTGTTTTATAAGCATTGTTGTTGAAGCCATTAGTTGTGTGAAAAACTTGAGTTAGGGTTTGAGAAGAACATGAGTATCATTGTTATGTGAAGAATGTTTTATAAGCATTATTTTTTAAGCCCATTGGTTGTGCAAAGAACTTGAACTTGAGTTAGAGAAGAACATGAGTATCATTGTTATGTGAGATTTGTTGTTGAACATTGTTGGAAACATTTTGAGTTGGTTGATTCATGCTTGGACTAGGGTTTGTGAGAAAGAGTTGTTCCTTGTGGTGATTGGTTGAGTAGAGTTGTTTGAGCCTAGTCAAGTGATTGTGTGAAGTGGTTGTTCAAGTTCCATAAAACAAACTATTCTATATTCTGATTTGAGTTGAGTTGAGAAAGAAATTGGATTTGAGTATAGAACATATTGAGTCTCTAACAATTCTCTTTATGCTTCTATGAGATTGATTGAGTTGAGATTGATTTGAGTTGAGATTGGGATTTGAGTATAGAACATATTGAGTCTCTAACAATTCTCTTTATGCTTCTATGATATTGCTGAGTTGAGATTGGGATTTGAGTATAGAACATATTGAGTCTCTAACAATTCTCTTTATGCTTCTATGAGATTGAGTTGAGATTTTGTTGAGTTGATTTGAGGCAAGTATTTGAGAAGGCTTGTGGACTGATTTTGAGTAAGCTTTTATGAAAGCTTGCTATGTAGATTTGAGAAAGTCCTAGAGAGGACTTATTGAGAAGATTTGGACAAGTTATAAGTGATCTTATTTAGAGCATTTTAGCATTTAGTAGCATAATTGAATTTTAGTGAGCTTAAATTTAATAGACCTTTATTAATTTTGAGTGAGCCTATTGAGTAGATTTGAGAAGGTTTTGAGTGAGCCTATTGAGCATATTTGAAGAGGTTTTGAGTGAACCTATTGATAGAGCTTTGGAGGTGATAGAGTATAGAGGATAGAGTCTCAGTGGATAGAGATCCAACAGCCAAGACAATTGAAGACAGATCTGAGTGAGGAGTCTTCAAGTGGAGAGAGATCCACAAGTCAGTGTAGTAGAGAGACAAAGTCTTCTAGAAGATCACTAGCCAGAGCAGAAGGGGAAAGAGTTATCCTGTGGAAGAGATCCACGAACTTGAGATTAAGGGATCAACATCTCCTTTGGATAGAGGTCCATAAACATTGTAATTGGGAAGGATTCCCAAAGAGATTTATTGAGAAATTTTTAGCAAAATATTTTCTCCGTGGAGTAGCCCGCATTGGGTGAACCACATAAAATTTTGTGTCACTTTTGTGGATGGTGTTTTGTGCATTGCTTTGATTATTGCTATTGATACTGCTATCTATACACTGCATAATATTGAATTGAAAAGAAAAGTAAAAAGTGGTCTTATACTGTTCACCCCCCCTCTAAGTATAAGCTTGTGTTCTTCAATAAGGATTCAAACACAAAGGCAACGTGAGAAACAAAAGAAGCTTGTACAATAAGAGAAAACCGAGTCAACACCAAAGGAAGGGTACTCTGACTCGAAGGAGTTAAATTTATTGAATTTTAATATACCAGGTTTGGAAGGAATGGGATCTCTGGAATTGCTCCAAACCTCTGATTTTAATTATTTGAATGGAACGCCAATAGTACCACCAACTCCAAAAGCAAAATCCATGATGGAGATTCCATTAGAGGAACCCAAGGGAACAAATAAGATAAATATTATGATGAGATGTGGTAACAGAAAACGAGAGCTGATAAGTGCACAAGTACAATAGGAAGAATTTACCCCTAATCAGACACTTACAACTCTAAGGGGAGTGCACCTGAATCCACAATATGAAGAGTTGATAAAAATGCAACAAGAGGACTTCTCTAAACCGCAAGAGGAAGTTCGAGTACCAGTGGAAGAGAAAAAATCTCCAAAGGAAATCATTAATGTAGAGGAGACACAATAATCGATAAAAGGAGAGATAAGTACAGTAGTAGTAAAAAATCCACTGCAAGAAGAAAAGGTAACCAATATGATCAAGAAATTTGAAGGAAGTTCCAATCCATAGCAAAACAAAGAAGAACAAACTCCACTATAAGAGAATATTGCAGTGCTTCGTATTAGTAGAAGTACCTTGCTTTGGTATTTTGAGGGATGAAGGTGAGAATACAAATGAGCAGGTGGAACACTTCTTTTGATCAGATACTGATATTTTTGCCAATACCAGACTACAGTTCTATATCAGTGGCGTTGGACAGTTGAAACAGTGGAGGGAGAAAACCTTCACTGAGCTAGAGAATATTGTTAAGTGGGTGTGCAATGAGGATCGCATGAGGTAGATAGTGCATATTCATGCACAACATCCATAGTTATTCCTTGGGAGAGAAGTAACCATGATGCTTGGGAGACATGATTTATCAGAGGGAGTAAAGACCAATTACCGTGCATTACCACATGTATATTTGGATAAGGCAACCTGTCAGACTTATCCATTGAATATAGTGGGTACAAAATTTTGAAGAGTACCTTTGGAATTGGCTTTCACTTAAGGAAATTGAATTTCTTAACATACTGGATTGAGTGGCTCAGCTTGGGTCTTGAACAAATTTATCAAGCCAATAAAGCACAACAGGAGGAAGCAGAAGATAATAAAAAGGAGATAGTTGCAATGGAGGAAGATTTAACATGCAATAAAATAGAGATTGAGGAGAGATTGAAGAAGGCCAAAACTAAGCTAGCTAGCATCAAGCAGGATTACAAGGATAATATTCACTCATAGGAGGTAGAAAATAGCTTATGATCGAACAAGAAAAAGAGCACACAAAGTAGTTGGAAGCTCAACTAGTAGCACAAAATGAAAAGTTGGTCAAACAAGAAAATTAGTTGAAGGCAGTAGCATAACAACTATAGGAAAAATATCGTGAGGTTGAGGATATGGCAAAGGATTCCAAGAATTATAATGAAATTATTATGGATCATAAGGCTCGACTTAAGGCTAAGGATGAGAGCGTGACGGCTTATGAAACCAACATTCATCAGAATCTATAAGTTATTATAGAAAATAACAAAGAATTAGCCATAGCATCTAGAACAAAAGCCCTGTTGATGAAAAAGCTACACAAGGGAGCATTCGAGCATGAAAAAGAGCTAGGTGTTGTTGGGAATGGGAAAAAATAAGATATATTACACATGCAAAGAGTACAATATATAGGCATAAGCCTATATGAAAATGTGACAAGTATCAAAAGAACATGACAAACATCAAACTGAAGGAATACATAGTGCAAATTATAATAAAATTCTAACATTCCCCCTTAATGTGCACTATCCTAACTATAGAGAAAAAAATAAGTCAACATTAGATAACATTCCCCCTTAATGTTGAATTCTCTAAAAGAACCTAAACATCCTCTTTTATTACATAATTTGGACTAGGCTTGTGCTCTTTGTGCTTGGCTCTCCAATTGTGAATAATGCTAGATCAACGGTGTATACATCTCGGTTTGTTGCCTCAAGGTCAACCACTTCCTCGGGTCTGTTGCCTCTGGGTTAGCCATCTAAGTGCCTCAGGATCATCCTAGGTGCATCATATTCAGAAGGTGACTAGATACTAGCATCACATACAAATTGCTTGGGAGTTTCAGGTTAAATTGAGAGTTCACTCCATGTTACAACAATATTTGAGGCTAAAAATAGCAAATGGAACAACCTCAAAATTACAATTAGACACCACCAATGTGTCCATATTGGAAAAACCTTTTCAATGACTATAAATACGCCTATGTTCGGGTGTCAAATGGGCTTTCATCTATGAGAAAAACAAGATGCCTCTCTAGGCAACATTAAAAAAATGGCCAATATGACCATATTCTCGGCCAATATCATAAAGTGGTTCCCTCCACTTTATAAAAGATACCCTTGAGTTTAAAAAAATACTTGTTTTAAAAAATATTTCACATGGGCCATGCTTTGATTTAAATTATTACTTTAAAAAAGGAATATTCTCCCACCTTGAAATATTTTTTTAAAACACTTTTTAACTTTTAGCATGGTTCCAAAATAAATATACATATAATGCATTAAAAATTTAAGTTATGTAAACCCTGTCACATCCTTCAATGCATCTTTACAAGATGTGATTAATTGGGTATCCTCTATCATCACAAAGTTATCTATCTGGGTAGTCACTGCTCTTCACTGCTTCATCCTTCATCTTGGCATTGCCCACCACATCAGCCAATGACTTCGACACCAGGCGTCGACTGTGCTGCAAGGTGCAACATAGAACTGAAGAAAGATAAAATTCCATGTATATTGGAACCTCTCATGCTGAAGGTTCTTGCTTTAGGCATCTGAGGAGGAGCAACTCCATACATATGATGATATTATCGTTGGTATTCAAGACTTACATATTCCTTCGAGAATGGTTTGGTATACTTGCTAGTGGACACTTATGTCACGTATAACCCGTTTAATGCTGTAAAAAACTTCCAAACCTCCATCATTGACACAAGGGATGCTTATGTGCCACAAACATGGATACGAATAAGTAAAAATCCAAACTATACTTTGAAAACACAAAAGAGAAACAAATTACCACCTCTAAAAAAATCTTCAAAATAGTCCCTGGATGGGTGCTCCATTGTAATATTCACAGGAAAAATACACAGGTAAAAAAATCATGGTCACACAATACCACAAAAAATATGTATGCTATGTTGGCATCAATATGAACACATGCAAATGGTGATGTGGACTGCAGTTTTATTCTTCGACAAATCATCTGAACAACTCCTTCGATCATACTCGTTAACTAAAACAAATTATGCCAAAAAGTTGCAGACTGCCTCAGTGATCTATGCACTATTGCAAAAATATTTTATAGTGGAGGCAAATGGTGTTTGAGGTTAGCTCTAATATCAGGGTGGACGTGCTTGGACTCCACTGCATAAAAGCGAGGAAAGGGGTCCTCTCGGTGGTTTTACGTAATGTGGATTGAAGTATCGAATTTGGTTGATTGCATAACTCATCCATGCAAAATGTGAAATCACAACCATTTATTAACATGCCTTCACCAACAAACATGCCATAAATTTCCCATCAAAAAATGTAACATGGCATGTCCCCCTCACGTGTCACATGGTGCGCAGTGCACCATCGCATAACATATCCATCGGGTATACCAAACCCCTATATCAATGGACATATGAATCCTTGATGGGGAGCCAATATTAACAACAAGAGAAAACTCAATTTTATTCAAAGAACATGGAAAGATTACAAAGTACAGAAGAAAAATATAATGCAGTCTCAATCTACATCTTTCCAACCTCTCGAATCCTTTGAAAAATCTCCTTTTATCCTCACGGATTCTTGCTGCAACCGCCGTTCGTAACTGCCTTAATGGATTCTGGAACCGCCACTTGGAACTGCCTTAACAACTTCTAGAACCGCCACTTGGAACTGCCTTAACAGCTTTTGGAATCGCCAACTGTCGTTCTGTAATAGTCCATGAAAAACCCACCTTCTCTTTCTTAGCCAGGTTGCGAAAATGCGACATGTCACGATTTCATGACACTTTTTTGCCCTTGGCTCTCCTTCGCCAATGTGTCACGATATTGCGACGTTTTTCTGCTTTTGGTCCTCTTTCTCCAATGTGTCATGATATCGTGACACTTTTCTACTTTTGGCTCTCTTTCGCCAAAGTGTCGCGATATCGCGACACTTCTTCGACTTTTGGCTTTGTCTGCCAAAGTGTCACGATTTCGCGACACTTCTTCGGCTTTTGGCTTTGCTTGCCAAAGTGTCATGATTTCGTGACACTTCTTCGGCTTTTGGATTTGCTTGCCAAAGTGTCACGATTTCGCGACACTTCTTCGGCTTTTGGCTTTGCTTGCAAAAGTGTCTTGATTTCGTGACACTTCTTCGGCTTTTGGCTTTGGCTTCCAAAGTGTCACAATTTCGCAACACTTCTTTGGATTTTGGCTTTGGCTGCTAAAGTGTCGTGATTTCATGACACTTCTTTGGCTTTTGGCTTTGGCTGCCAAAGTGTCGCGATATCGCGACAACTTTGATGTCACGATATCGTGACCATTTATTTTGCACTTGCCACGGTTCTTAAATACATCGCGATATCGCGATGACTTTTGTGTCATGATATCGTGACCATTTTTATACTTAGAAAATTTTTGCAAACTTTAAACTTTTTTTTTTCTTTTCGGTGATGCAAGATTGCTGTGCTGCCCTGGATGCTCCCCGCATCGTACACCGGGGTAGATTTTTAGAAGTGATCCTCACTTTTGGGCGATCAGAGGAAAACCCAAACAATCAACCTCTGATTTGGACAACCATGTGGCATCTTCGATAGGTCGGTTCTTCCACTTGACCAAATACTTCAAATATTGCCTGTTTCGAGTACTTCTACCTTCACGAGTGTCGAGTATGTCTTCAATTTCTTCTTTTTCTGGAGTGGATGCAGGAATGTTCCACAAATTCGGACTAGGTGGTTCACTACAACTTCCTGCATGATATTCAACCAAGTCTAAAATATTGAAGATAGGTGAAATATTCAGCTCACTTGGTAGATCAACTTCATAGGCATTGCCTGAATCTCGTTTACCTATGATCCGACATGGTCCAAACTTCTTCATATTCAACTTATTGTATGTTTTCCGAGGAAAACGTTCCTTACGCAAATGAACCATGACTTAATCCCCTACCTGGAATTCTTTGAAACGTCGCTTCTGATCTGCTCTGGCTTTGTATGAAGCATTCATTTGACTGATATGCTGCTGTACCTCTTCATGTAAAGTATTCATGTGTGCTACAAAGTCTTCAGCTTCAGTACTGCACTTGTCTACTTTATCCATCGATCTTAACTCAGAAGTGTTTCTTAGGCTATACCCATGCACAATCTGGAATGGTGATTTACCAGTACTACGATTGATAGAATTATTGTAAGCAAACTTTTCCTGTGGTAAAATCAGGTCCCATCCCTTGGGTTTATCTCCTACCAGACAGCGTAGAAGATTACCTAGACTTCTTTTGACTACTTCAGTCTGTCCATCAGTCTGCGGGTGGTACGCAAAATTGAATTTCAAGTCTATTTTTAGCTTCTTCCATTGGGTTCTCCAGAAATACTCCACAAATTTGGTATCTCTGTCCGAGATAATGCTTTGGGGTAGACCATGAAGTCGGACTACCTCCTTGAAGAACAAGCCGACAATGTGAACTGCATCACTTGTCTTCTGACATGGAATAATATGGGCCATTTTCGAAAACCTGTCAACAACAAAAAAAATGGCATCATTTCCACGTTGTGTTCTTGGCAGACCAAGAACAAAATCCATGCTGATGTCCTCCCATGGTCTCTCTGGTATAGGTAATGGCTGGTACATTCCTATATTCTAGCTGACACCTTTTTCCATCTGGCACACTCTGCAAACCTACACAAATCTAGTCACATCTTGCTGCAACTGTGGCCAATGGTAATTCTCACTAATAAGAGCAATGGTCTTATCTCGACCAAAATGCCCTGCTAGTCCACCGCTATGTTTCTCTTTGATCAAATTTTCCCTCATGGAACTTCGTGGAATGCACAACTGGTTCTTCCGAAACAACATCCCATATTGGATCATGAAATCCAACCACTTAGTGCGATCCACGGTAGTAGGAGACACATATGCTATCCATGCCTCTGCAAAATCTGGATCTGCTGGGTATAAACTCTTGAGTTCATCAAACCCAACAACCTACACTCTCATTTCTATCAACAAATTATGCCTTCTACTCAAGGCATTTGCAACTCTATTAGATTTGCCACTTCTATGCTTTAGTACAAAGGTATAACTCTGCAGGAATTCAACCCACTTCAAATGTCGTTGGTTAAGTTTACCTTGACTATTTATATACTGCAAAGCTTGATGGTCAGTATATAAAACAAACTCTTTGGTTAGCAAATAATGTCTCCATTTCTTAAGAGCCCGAATTATAGCATAGAATTCTTGATCATAAACAGAGTATTTCTTTCTAGCATCATTCAATTTTTCACTAAAGTATGCAACAAGTTTACCTTCTTGGCTCAACACAGCTCCAATGGCACTGCCACTGGCATCACAGTCAACCTAAAACACTTTATTAAAATTTGGAAGTGCCAGAATGGGCTGTTCTGTCACTTTCTTCTTCAATATGTTCATACTGGTATCTGCCTTGGCAATCCACTTAAATTCTCTCTTATCCCCTCTCATAGTTTCTGTTAGGGGTGCACAAATATTGCTAAAGTCTCTAATAAACTTTCTATAGAAACTTGTAAGACCGTGAAATGATCTTACCTCTGTTACATTCCTTGGGGCAGGCCATTCAAGGATAGCCTTCACTTTATCAGGATCCATTTTCAGACCCTCCTCTGAGATGACAAATCCCAGGTATATCAACTCTTTCTGTACAAAATTGCACTTTTGTATATTTATCAATAACTGCTCCTCACGCAGTTTTTCAAAAACTGTCCAAACATGCAACAAATGTTCATCCAAAGTTTTACTAAAAATCAAAATATCATCCAGATAAACTATCATGAAAAATTTCAAGAAGTCATGCAATACCTCATTCATCAGCCTCATAAATGTACTGGGTGAATTAGTCAATCCAAATGGCATAACTAACCACTCATACAAACCCTCTCTGGTTTTAAAGGTTGTCTTCCATTCATCACCCTCTCTAACACGTATCTGATGATATCCGCTCTTCAAATCAATCTTAGTGAAGTATTTAGCTCCACTCAAACAATCCATTATATCGTCCATTCTGGGTAATGGAAAGCGATATTTAATGGTAATTTTATTAATGGTTTGAGAATCAGTGCACATTCGCCATTCACCATTCTTCTTTTGTGTAAGTACTGCTGGCACTGCACAAGGGCTCAAACTTGCTCGAATCAAACCCTTTCTCAACAATTCCTGAACTTGTCGGTTCAACTCTTCATTCTCAATAGGAGACATTCTATGGGCTGCCTTATTGGGTAAGCTAGATCCTGGTATTAAGTCAATCTGATGACTAATCTTCCTCATTGGCGACAAACCCTCAGGCACATTGTCTGATATAATATCAGGAAATTTTGCTAACAGTTGTTCAACTTCTGCTGGGATGTTAGTAGTATCTTCTCTTTTTACAGTAGGAATTAATGCATAACACATTGAATTCCTCTTTAAAACATCCAATTTTTTTTTGCCATCTACTAAAAAAATTCTAGCATTATCACATACCTTTTCCTCAACCTCCTTCAATGGCTTTAGTTTGTGGCGTACTCCGTATTTTGTCAGGGAATAGGTATTTGCATGTCCATCATGCCCTGCACGTCTGTCAAATTGCCATGGTCTTCCAAGCAACAAATGGCAAGCATCCATCGACAAAATATCACACAGGACCTCATCCTGGTATCTTCCAATTTGAAACTTGACCAAGCATTGTTCACTAACCAATGCTCTATGATCCTTTTGCAACCATGCAATCCGGTATGGATGCGGGTGCTATCTTCTTTCTAGCTTTAACTTAGCTACCATTTCCTCAAAAACCAAATTATCTGTACTACCATTATCAATAATAATATTACAGATTTTACCTGAACATTTGCACCTCGTGTAGAACAGGCTTTTTCGCTGATCTGGTTCCTTCTCTTCATTCAACAAGGTTCTCCTTGTGATCATCACTTCTTCGCGCTCTACTTCTTTAGAATGCTCAGATTCAACACCATCCTCAACAACTGCAGCTCTAGCATTACCTTCAGGCCTTTTGTTCGGTGTTTCTTGGTGTTTGGGACACTCATATGATCGATGCCCCTCTTCTTCACAATTGAAACAGGTTCCACAGAATCTGCCTCTGCCATATCCGCGTCCACCTCTACCTCGTCCTCTTTAATAATCATTGTTCTGATTATGGGGTCGATAAGCATTCTCCTCCTTCTATTCTTGGCGATTGCTGGTTTCACCAGTCTATTTTTGATCATCATATTTTCCTCCACTGGTTCTTCCACCAGTTCTTCCACCACGACCTCTTCCTCTTTGCTTGCTGTCAAATCTATGGTTCAGTTTCTCTTCCACTTTCAGAGCAAACTGGTAAGCATCTTCAATGCTGTTCATTCGAATCAGACTTAATTCTTCTTGCACGCTGGTTCTCAACCCATTAATGTAACAGGCTACTCTTTCTTTATTTGCTTCTATATGACCGGTTCTAATAGAGATTTAAAAAAATTCTTCTGTATACTCTTTAACAGATTTGCTGGACTAGCGTAAACTTTGCATTTTTCTCAGTAGATCTAATTCGTAATCTGCTAGAATAAACTACCGTTTTAGTTTTTCCACCATTCGATCCCACCTGGTGATCTTTTCTTTTCCTCTTCGGTTTCTTTCCAGTTGCACTCCTTTCCACCATATGCCAGCATGGCCTTTCAATTTTGTTCTGGCAAATTTAATTCGATTTGGATCTTTAACTTCCTCATATTCGAAATATTCCTCCATGTCATTAATCCAGTTGATTAATTCTTTTGGATTTAAATTTCTAGAATATGTGGATACATATAACTTCAGCCTTTTTCCAATTTGAGAAATAGCTTTAATCATTCATGATTCTACGACACTCATTACTTCGTCTTCTTCTTTAGACGGGTCTTCAACTCCGTCATCATCGTTGTGGTCTTCTCCTCTTGGCTCTACTCCTCTGCGCAATTCTTCCTGCAAGGCCAACACTTGTCTCTGCAATGCTCAAAAGTCTCCTTTAGGAACCACGTTCCTTCCAGCACCATGATTTCTTCACGATAGCATTTTGCTTCACTGTTACTCAGAACCTGTAGCCACAGATCCTGGTGCGAGCTGCCTCACATTTGGCTCTCTGCTCACACACTCAGAATCTTGCTGCTCTGATACCACTTGATGGGGAGCCAATATTAACAACAAGAGAAAACTCAATTTTATTCAGAGAACATGGAAAGATTACAAAGTACAGAAGAAAAACACAATGCAGTCTCAATCTACGTCTTTCTAGCCTCTCGAATCCTTCAAAAAATCTCCTTTTATCCTCACGACTTCTTGCTACAACCACCGTTCGTAACTGCCTTAATAGCTTATGGAACCACCACTTGGAACTGCCTTAATAACTTTTGGAACCGCCACTTGGAACTGCCTTAACGACTTCTGGAATTGCCAACTGTCGTTTTGTAATAGTTCGTAAAAAGCCCGCCTTCTCTTTCTTAGCCAGGTCACAAAAACACGACATGTCATGATTTCGTGACACTTTTTTGCCCTTGGCTCTCCTTCGCCAATGTGTCACGATATCGTGACGTTTTTCTGCTTTTGGTCCTCTTTCTCCAATGTGTCGCGATATCGCGACACTTTTCTGCTTTTGGCTCTCTTTCGCCAAAGTGTCGCGATATTGCGACACTTCTTCGACTTTTGGCTTTGTCTGCCAAAGTGTCGTGATTTCGCGACACTTCTTCGGCTGTTGGATTTTTTTGCCAAAGTGTCGCGATTTCACGACACTTCTTCGGCTTTTGGCTTTGCTTGCCAAAGTGTCATGATTTCGCGACACTTCTTTGGATTTTGGCTTTGGCTGCCAAAGTGTCGCGATTTCGTGACACTTCTTTGGCTTTTGGCTTTGGCTGCCAAAGTGTCACGATTTCACGACACTTCTTTGGCTTTTGGCTTTGGCTGCCAAAGTGTCACGATTTCGTGACACTTCTTTGGCTTTTGGCTTTGGCTGCCAAAGTGTCATGATATCGCGACACTTCTTTGGCTTTTGGCTTTGGCTACCAAAGTGTCGCAATATTGCGACAACTTTGATGTCGCGATATCGTGACCATTTATTTTGCGCTTGCCACGGTTCTTAAATAAGTCACGATATCGCGACAACTTTTGTGTCGCGATATCGCGACCATTTTTATACTTAGAAAAATTTTGCAAACTTCGAACTTTTTTTTTTTCTTTTCAGTGATGCAAGATTGTTGTGCTGCCCTGGATGCTTCTGCATCAATCCTCATCAAAAATATATTAGTTGGTATCAAATGTGGGGCCAAATAAGTATCAATATCCACCTCATAGATCATCTCATCAACATTTCTCTGTCATGCCCCTCATTTTTGGCATGGTCAGACAACAACCATCGGGCCCTTTCAAAATATTCATAAAAAAATAAGCACTTCCTCCACTCATCTGCGTGTAGCAAAATAGCTCTCCAGATTTGAAACACTCTGTGTTCTTGTTATACTCTCATCCTCCTTACAAATAGGTGATGATTGATCTAGACAAAAAAGGGGTCGTTGACTGTGAGGTAGCTTTGGGCAATGAATGTGCACCAGATCAATCTCAACATATTTTCGATCACTTTCAATATTGTGACATCCCACAACATAAAAGAGATATCTTTGATATCTCATCGAAGATAAGCATGAATATTAAGGGTGGCAAGCTACTAGAGTGTATGGAAAGTGGATGCGTTTCTTGCTTAGGACCACACTACCATACCATCGATGCACATACACCATGTGAACACATCTCTATCGTAGTGCCACCATTGCACTTTTGGAAATAACTGATATCGCTAGATTATCTACATCAAAAAATGTTTATACAACCTAAGCCACATATTGGCCACTGCTCATCTTCCCCTTTATCATGCTTTGGGAAGCATTTAAAGAATGTTTAATCTCAAACATAAATCATGTGACAAGGAAACAATAGTTGTTATTCTGATAAATACTCCACGTTCATCTTTTGCTAATCCTCACTGGAAATAATTTGAGGAAGGTTTTTTCTTAATAAAGAGTTTAGAGAGTTTGATTTATTGGAGTCTTTTGCAATATCATCCTTGACTGCACTTTCACCTTTAGATGAAACATACACATGAACCTGAGCACCAAGTGGACTCCTCCGCCATGCTTGCCAACATAAAAAAAGAATATTAACTTCATGATTTACTTTTGAGGGGCCACAAATATCTACAACAACTAAAATAATTTTTGAAAACAATCTTGCTGCTTATTTACACCGTCTTGGAGATCTTTGCGATCGCCTTTATCACTAGATGCATATTGACTCAAATTTTTCATTTTACACGTAACTTTTATGCATCAGCAACTGCAGTGCCAAATTACATAGCTATTGTCTTAGGGTGTGCATTCATTCAATGATAATCTTGTATGTAGTATTGGATCCGATCACCAGCTCATATCCCATGGGCTGACTCATAAAAAAAAATCAACACCATCTCAAAAAAAAGTTAGCCACACATAATCCCTACAAAATAAAATACAACCAAACGTAGGGTTGACACATAGCTTCCTAGTTTTAATATTTGCCTTCAAATGGGCTTTCTAGAATGAAACCAACCATACCTCTAAAAAATAGATTTCAACCTCCCTAAATTTTTTTCAAATCGGTAGCTCCTCTAGAATTTTTGCAAAAATATTTTAGTTTCCCATTTTTCATTTCTCTCACCAGAAATTACTTCTGTGGATAGAAACCATAACATATTTGAAACTAGAAACTTTCCCATAAATGACCCTAAAAATTTAATTTGGCAACCATTAATCTACTTCAAATATCTAGTTTTTGTTCCATCAATGATGGAGAGCATACTCCCTGATTTGAAAAGAAAAATGGGGAAAATGAGGAGAGGAAAAAATGAGGGGGAAATTTCCATGAGGGAAATCCCCATTCAAACCAATGGGGTAGGGAAATCCTGTGCTTTGATACCAAATTTTGGGACTTAACAATAAGGTACACATGTATTTACAAAATATGTTACAATATATAGACATCAAGCCTATGAGGGAGATTTGACAAGTATCATAATCTCCACTCCAAGTGTCATGTAGAAGACACATAACTCTAGTTGGAGAACTCAAATTGGAAATAAGACAAGTGGCATAGTGCACATTATAATAATATTCTAATAGGTGCACTGCTAGCTATTGTAGAAGATAAGACTAATGAGTACGGGTTGAAGACCTTAGAAGTTAGTCAATACATAGCTCACTTGAAGGATGAGTGTACCACCTTGCATATACAACTTGATGATTATCGTAAATGTGCATCGGAAAAAATAAATAATACTGAGTCGATGAGGACACCACCTGATGTAAAGGGGAGGGCAGATGTAGGCAACAAATCCACCTCCCAAAAGAAGAAATGATCCTTGTATTTGCATAGTTTTGTTTAGTTTTGCTCAATTTTGATTAAAATGTACAAGTGTGAAAATGCACAAGTAGGAGCAAAACGTACAAGGTTGTAAATGTACGATGTGAAATGTTAATAAAATTAGGTGAAACATACATTTGGAGTGAATTTGATAAATTTTAAATTAGACCTTAGTAAACCTTGTAAAAGAATTATTTGGAATTAGTTTGGGAAGGCAGTTATAAATATTGCGATGCTCCAAAAACCACTTTAGAATGGTTTGGGCATGCATTATATAGCCCCCCATTCATTTTTTGGTTGTTCTTGATAGTCAATTCATGTTTGTTCATAGTTCATTATTGTGGAAGTATTGATACATAATTCATGGAGTATTGATTGTTGAGTTGTATGTTGTTCATTATGGTTGTTGTTATGGTTGTGAGCAATGCCAATGGTTATATTGTATAGGATTACTAATAATATTGCATTTATAGCAATTATTTTTAGTTCCTTGCCCTTATGAATTCCACCATAAATTCTAGTTGTTGCAAGTTGTGTAGTTAATGTGTTGATGCATAACTTGGCATGTAGATGGATAATATTGCATTGTGAATGATCTTGGTTACTTTATAAAAGTTGTGTAAAGAATGGAATTGATTATATGAAGAATTACAACCATACCCTAATATTTCTAGGCAGTTGTACAATTTTTAGAATTGTCCATGATGAATATAATTCATTGCTATTGATTTAGGGTTTGCATGTTAGGAAGAATTGGAGGAATTGACATAGAGAACCATCACAAACTTGTATTGGAAGGAATGATGATGCAGGATGATAGATATGAGTATTAGTTGCAGCAAGGGATCGTAAAAACTATATAAGTATTGTAAAAAATTGTACAAACATTTTGTTTACTCAATTTGGCAATAAAGCTACCATCCAAAACCTACCAATTAACAAAATATTGCTAGTTTGAAGAAATCGATTACAAAACTGATCGATTTAACTTACAAAACCTATTTTAGTGAATTTACCAAATCATACAAGGTATTGTGTTGTATTATTTGGATCATATAAATATATGATTTAATGATTGTACAAGTAGAGTTAGTAATTGACATAATGTACAATGGAGACCGTACAAGTTATACGATTTGTGCAAGTTAGATTTTAAGATTGGGGTAATAATTTCTAGAGCTTTCAAATATACTACACCACTAGCTCTATAAACTCATGGATGAACACTACAAAAAGGTGCTAAAGAATATAGCTACAAAAATCTGCTACAGAAAGTACCTATTGAAAGGTATTATAGAAAGAATAGTGACCGAGTTAAACTATCTAATGCATCGGCATGCCACGTCTAGTGACAACGTCACATTATTACATAACATATACAATTAGAATTGTTGACTGATATGTTGGCATTATACACAAGATTTTGATTCATTAATTTTTTATATAAAGTTATTATTAAAAATCTATAAGATTTTTATATTGTTAAGATGCTTAGATTTAGATGCAAGTCTATTTTATCTCTTCTAAAAATGGAGGACAAATAGTTGTATTGTTGTATCATTAGATTATTTAAATTTAGGACTTTTGTAATGTTAGATCGTTAGATTACCGCTTGGACTATCGTGATTGTGATAAAAATCTAAGGTGGTTACGAAACTATATTAATTTATATTATCATTGTTGTAAGGTTAGTATTCTAATAGGGTTGAGAGGGATATCAGTGAAGGCTTACCGAACTGTATAGAGATAGTTGTGGGGAATATAGTTCATAATAAAATATTGTATTATTTGAATATTCCATTTAGATGTGTTTGTTGTCATGTTTATGGAAATATTGTTAAGGAATGTTCTCAAGATTTCACACAGAAAGTATGGAGGAAAAAATAAATGACTAGTGGGGATTTCAAGACAGCTAACAACAATCAAGAGATACCTATTTTTTAGAGCTCAATAGTGCTCCCTAGTTTGGTACAAATAAAAAATAATAATTTTGTTGAAACTAGAACCAAAACTCTAGAGAATGAGGAATAAATTTTGGTGCTATATTTGTCTTCATTTCACTGTTCACAAGCTGTTAGAGAAGGAGATAAAGTCATAAAGAAAACTATGAAAGGATTGGAACCCAATACTGTTAATTTTGTTGATTAGACATCTAAGCCTTATGAAAATTACTATCCAATACATGAGAATAATATGGACTCAAGTAATAAAGAATTTTGTACACTATCTTAGAATCTTCGAAAAGAAGTCCCAAGGATAAGGAATTTTCAAATATTTTGGACAATGGACTGGTAACCTCAAATATTTTGAATAGGGATTATGATCCAAATATTTCTACTATTGGGGGAAGTATTTGCGACCTATCAGGTGAATCTTCTAGGGAGGTATCTATTTCAGGGTATGGTTTGGACATAGGCTCCTCTTGTAGATATTTGTTACATTCTAGGAAAAGGAAATATGAGCTGAAAACGTATGCAGTTGTTGGAAGGTTGGGGTTAGGTCTAGATCATATAAAGGAATATTCCACTACTTCAGCAGGTAGGAAATAATTTTTGTTTCATGCACAGGAGAATGCTTTGAGGTAAATTTAGCAAGGTAAACAAAAATCTATTAAAAGGATCCTTAGAGCGGGATAAAACCCCTCTTAAATGTTTAAATTATCTTGTTATTCCTTAATATTCAAGGTCTTGGCAGTCCCTCTAAAAGACTTACCTTAGCTAGGCTAGTGGAAATTCATAATCTAGATGCTATCCTTCTACAAGAAACCATGGGGGAAAGTACAAAAGTCATTGAAGGGTTAAGTAAATTGCTTAGGGACTGGGAGTTCTTGGCTCTAGATGCTACCAAAAATTTAGGGGGTGTTTTGACTGGCTGGAAGAACTCAGTATCCTTAATTAATTCTTCCTTTATGGTTTCAGTCTTGTGGAAAAAATTCTTTTCTAAATACTTGGGTTTAATATTATCAATTATTAATTATTATGGTCCCTATGAAACTAGATAGGTCTTCTAGGAAGATTTTTTCTCCCAAAGGTGTGTTAGGGATGAAAGAGTTATCATTGGTGGGGACTTAAATTTTACTATGAATAGAAGTGAGGTATGGGGAGAATCTGCAAGAATTGATAGAATTGCAGATTACTTCAAGAATAAGATTGAATAAAATGGTTTAATTTATTTGGAATAAATAAAATTAATGCCTACGTGGAGAAATAATAGATATGGGAAATATGGGATATCAAAGAGGTTGGACATATTTTTGATCTCAGAGTCATTATATAATGAAATAGACAAAAAATAGTCATGGGTTGATACTGGAGATAGCTCAGATCATTCTCCCATACTTATTCAATTAGAAAGTCAAGAGGAAAAACCTACCAATCCTTTTAAGCTCAATCCAATTTGGTTGGAGGAAGAATATTTTCAACAACTGATTAAAAAATAATGGATTGGTTATGACCAAAGTGTTAGGTCATTTGTGAGTTTTCAATTTGATGTTGCTTCAAAAAAATTAAAAGGAGTTGTGTCATATTGGATTACAGTTAAAAAGGAGAGTATGGATAGAGATATCAAGTTGGTGGAGAAGGAAATTTTAGATATTCATAGAAAGAATGAGTTTGGTTTGTTTAAAAAGGATGAGAAAACAAGACTGTTTGAACTAAAAATTAAGAAGATGAAATTCTTGGAGTGGAGGGAAGTTGAATGGAGAATGAAAAGTAGAGCTATATGGTTAAAAAAAGGGGATGAAAATACTAAGTTTTTTCATAATTTTTCTAATCACAGGAAGAAGGTTAACACTATTTGGGAGATGCAAAATGAATAAGGGGCTCTCGTTAGGAGTTTTGCTGAGCTAGCAGATTTGGGAGTAAAACATTTTCAAACAATCTATAAAGAACCTGGTAGAGTCAATATTGGAGAAATTTTAAAGTTAACTATTTTCTTCCCCAGTTTTGTGATAGAGGAGGATAATAAGTTACTTATGAAGGTCACAAAGGAAGAACTAAAAGTTGTATTGAATTCTTTAAAAAATGATAAAATTCTAGGGCCTGATGGATGGTATGTGGATTGTTTTCTAGTTTTCTATGATCTGGTTGAGGATGATCTTCTCAGAGTAATGAAGGAATTTAGGTTGAGTGGTTAGGTTTTGGGGGCTTTTAACTCCAATTTTTTAGCTTTGATTCCAAAAAAAGAGAATCCTAAAACCTTTGATGAATTTAGACCCATTTCATTGTGTAACCTGTATCTATAAAATTATTACAAAGATTTTGACTGTTATATTGAAGAAGATTTTCTCTGAAGTTATTTCTCAAGAAAAATTTGGGTTTTTAGTAGGTAGATAATTTTTTGAAGCCATAGAAGCTGCACAAGAGGGCCTTCACTCTATTAAAACTAAAAATCTTCTTTCAATGGTCCTTAAACTAGATCTATCTAAAGCTTATGACAGAAATAACTGGTTGTATCTCAGATATATGCTCTTACATTCAGGATTTAGCTATCCGATAGTAAAGTGGATTATAGGATGTATTTCTTCTGGATATTTTGTTGTTCTTATCAATGGATCAACTTCCAAATTCTTTAGACCCTCGAGAGGATTGATATAGTGATGTCCTTTATCTTATTTACTTTTTTTTTTTAGTTTTTGAAGGATTGAGTAGAGCTATTTTGGATGCAAAGAGGGTAGGATCCTTGAATAGGATCAAAGTGGAGGTCCTTTAATTATCTCATTTATTATTTGCTAATGATATTTTGTTGTTCACAAATGGCATTTGAAGGGAAGATAGAAAGTTGAAGGAAATATTGGACACTTACAGTATTGCTACCGACATGGAGATAAATTTTTAAAAATATTCTATTTGCTTTAATGGTCTAAAGAAAGATATTGAACAACTTCTAATCAGAAATTTTACTTTTAATCTCTTAGATTTCCAGGAAGGCTTTAAGTAACTAGGTTTTGTATTGAAGCCAAATACTTATAGGAAGAGAGACTAGAGATGGCTTTTAGAGAAGATTGGATTTAGGATTAGCCATTGGTGTAATAGATGGTTTTCTATTGGTGGGAGATTAACACTTGTAAAGTTGGTTCTTGAGGCAATTCCTGTGTTTTGGCACTCCTTGGCCTTTATTCCTAAAGGATTTCTAGAGAAAATAAGAAAACTTCACTTCAGATTTATTTGGATTGGACACAAGGAACATGAGGGCATTCCTTTAGTTAAGTGGTAGAGTATTGCTAGGCCAAAGGAGGAAGGTGGTTGGGGCCTTAAAAATATCCATATTTTGGTTCTTCTCTAGTAGCAAAAAGTTTATGGAGGCTTTTGACCAAAGAAGGATTATGGAAGAATATTATTGAACAAAATTAATTTGTTGAGGGATATTTATGGATTGGATCAAAAGTCAAAATAAAAACATTAAAAATATTTATATTCAATGGAAGGCACTAGAACATGCATTTCCTATGATTGGAAAATATTTGGCTTGGAAAGTGAGCAATGGTGAACAAGTAAGAATAGGGGCTAATTCTATTTTGGGTTGTGGAGAAAATATTTTGTTACTAAAAGCTATGATAATTTCATTACAAGACAAAGGTTTTTTATTTATTCATAATGTGGGGGAATAATATTCTTCTAGTCTTTGGATCCAAGGTTGGAAGTAGGCTCAGGTCTTGGGTCTTTCTGATGAGCAGGCTATTTTGTGGAAGGCTTAGACTGATAGTCTTAATAAGAGTCATATCAAGTTGAGATCTGAACCAGATACTATTGCATGGGCATACAAATATAGGGGTCAATATATGACTAGACTTGGTTACAAAGCAAGTTTTGACCCTCATCATCAAGGGCCTACTTGGTGGTGGAAGCAAATTTGAAAATTATCTACCCCCAAAAAAGTAATTATTTTCATGAGGTTAGCTTTGAGAAATAACGCTTTGACTTGGGAAGTTTTATAGAAGAGAAATAGACAAGGTCCAAGTATTTGTATGTTGTGTCAGTCAAAGGAGAAAAACATCACACATTTGTTAATCCAATGCCCTTTTTCTCAACAAGTTTGGTTAGAAGCTGAACATATAACTAGAGTACAAAATATTTGGGAAGGAGAAACAGTGGAGGTATGATTAAGATAGTGGTTTTTGAAAAATAATTTCTTTCTTTACCATGTCTTATATGTTGGGGTATATGGTTGGCACGAAATGTGTAGCACCCTAAAATTGGCATAGTAAAACCTTAATAATTATAATTACTCTAAGTAAATATTCAAATTCAAATTTCAACCCCCAAAACCGCTCCCAAACTACCGTGTAATCCGTTTCCTCCTTTCCCATGCCATTTTTAGAGTTTGTTCTGACCGTTTGATGATATCGTCGCCGATCAGATGATATCGCCTCAGATCAAACGATTTCGTCTGGACTAGGACGTCCAGACGATCTTGTCCCAAAACTAATTTTTCTCAATTAGCCTCTGTTCCAACGACGTCTCTAATTCGGGTAGAAGCGTGTCTACACCGTTAGAGAACCTCCCCATTGGATATCTCCCAAATTGGGATGATCTCCAACCTCCTAACATCCCTCCTAAGCCTATTTAAACTTAGGCCCTCCCCTTAACCTTCCCCTGGCTGAATTTTTTTGTAAATCGACCTTCACACGCATTAGAATAATCTATATTATCATCTACATTTGTTGCATCCAATTTTCTTGTAGGAACCTTATCATTTTTTAGCCGAAGCAAGATTACATTGTCGTAGATGATCCTGTTCATATCAGAGACGATCCTATCAAATCAAAGATGATTTTTACTGCAATCATCATTGGGGGCAATCAGTGTCCAAAAGTTTGCATTTTCCTCTTTTCATCTACTATTTTATTCTGCAATTAGCTAGTTTATTTATTATTTTCTGCTATTCTGCATTTTGGAGTTCACCCATGTAGCTTTAAATGCATAATTAAGTCACCAATTGTCATAAAATCATTGTAGTGCACTCGTATTTTGCTTATTATCATCATTTTAATGTTATTGCTATTATTCTACATCATTGCCCTCTATTAGAATAGTTGCATTTTTTG